>OX453293.1:15629715-17023992 GCA_949710015.1 Crataerina pallida
GGGCATCTAGCCTAATTATTATAGGACTAGGTGTAATGCTTAAAGTTCCATAATTTATGATATATCCCAAATCTTTTTGGAGTAGCGTTATTAGCACTTGTCTCAACATATGTGAAAATTGCATTTTTATAAGGTAAATCAATAATTTTTTTGTAACGACCAAATTGTCGGGCATCTAGACTAATTATTATAGGACTAGGTGCAACGCTTAAAGTTCCATAATTTATGATATATCCCAAATCTTTTTGGA
Organism: Crataerina pallida; assembly: GCA_949710015.1. NCBI lineage: Eukaryota > Metazoa > Arthropoda > Insecta > Diptera > Hippoboscidae > Crataerina > Crataerina pallida. The sequence continues at coordinate 15,629,966 of OX453293.1, forward strand.
GTAGCGTTATTAGCACTTGTCTCAACATATGTGAAAATTGCATTTTTATAAGGTAAATCAATAATTTTTTTGTAACGACCAAATTGTCGGGCATCTAGACTAATTATTATAGGACTAGGTGCAACGCTTAAAGTTCCATAATTTATGATATATCCCAAATCTTTTTGGAGTAGCGTTATTAGCACTTGTCTCAACATATGTGAAAATTGCATTTTTATAAGGTAAATCAATAATTTTTTTGTAACGACCAAATTGTCGGGCATCTAGACTAATTATTATAGGACTAGGTGCAACGCTTAAAGTTCCATAATTTATGATATATCCCAAATCTTTTTGGAGTAGCGTTATTAGCACTTGTCTCAACATATGTGAAAATTGCATTTTTATAAGGTAAATCAATAATTTTTTTGTAACGACCAAATTGTCGGGCATCTAGACTAATTATTATAGGACTAGGTGCAACGCTTAAAGTTCCATAATTTATGATATATCCCAAATCTTTTTGGAGTAGCGTTATTAGCACTTGTCTCAACATATGTGAAAATTGCATTTTTATAAGGTAAATCAATAATTTTTTTGTAACGACCAAATTGTCGGGCATCTAGACTAATTATTATAGGACTAGGTGCAACGCTTAAAGTTCCATAATTTATGATATATCCCAAATCTTTTTGGAGTAGCGTTATTAGCACTTGTCTCAACATATGTGAAAATTGCATTTTTATAAGGTAAATCAATAATTTTTTTGTAACGACCAAATTGTCGGGCATCTAGACTAATTATTATAGGACTAGGTGTAATGCTTAAAGTTCCATAATTTATGATATATCCCAAATCTTTTTGGAGTAGCGTTATTAGCACTTGTCTCAACATATGTGAAAATTGCATTTTTATAAGGTAAATCAATAATTTTTTTGTAACGACCAAATTGTCGGGCATCTAGCCTAATTATTATAGGACTAGGTGTAATGCTTAAAGTTCCATAATTTATGATATATCCCAAATCTTTTTGGAGTAGCGTTATTAGCACTTGTCTCAACATATGTGAAAATTGCATTTTTATAAGGTAAATCAATAATTTTTTTGTAACGACCAAATTGTCGGGCATCTAGACTAATTATTATAGGACTAGGTGCAACGCTTAAAGTTCCATAATTTATGATATATCCCAAATCTTTTTGGAGTAGCGTTATTAGCACTTGTCTCAACATATGTGAAAATTGCATTTTTATAAGGTAAATCAATAATTTTTTTGTAACGACCAAATTGTCGGGCATCTAGACTAATTATTATAGGACTAGGTGTAATGCTTAAAGTTCCATAATTTATGATATATCCCAAATCTTTTTGGAGTAGCGTTATTAGCACTTGTCTCAACATATGTGAAAATTGCATTTTTATAAGGTAAATCAATAATTTTTTTGTAACGACCAAATTGTCGGGCATCTAGCCTAATTATTATAGGACTAGGTGTAATGCTTAAAGTTCCATAATTTATGATATATCCCAAATCTTTTTGGAGTAGCGTTATTAGCACTTGTCTCAACATATGTGAAAATTGCATTTTTATAAGGTAAATCAATAATTTTTTTGTAACGACCAAATTGTCGGGCATCTAGCCTAATTATTATAGGACTAGGTGTAATGCTTAAAGTTCCATAATTTATGATATATCCCAAATCTTTTTGGAGTAGCGTTATTAGCACTTGTCTCAACATATGTGAAAATTGCATTTTTATAAGGTAAATCAATAATTTTTTTGTAACGACCAAATTGTCGGGCATCTAGCCTAATTATTATAGGACTAGGTGTAATGCTTAAAGTTCCATAATTTATGATATATCCCAAATCTTTTTGGAGTAGCGTTATTAGCACTTGTCTCAACATATGTGAAAATTGCATTTTTATAAGGTAAATCAATAATTTTTTTGTAACGACCAAATTGTCGGGCATCTAGCCTAATTATTATAGGACTAGGTGTAATGCTTAAAGTTCCATAATTTATGATATATCCCAAATCTTTTTGGAGTAGCGTTATTAGCACTTGTCTCAACATATGTGAAAATTGCATTTTTATAAGGTAAATCAATAATTTTTTTGTAACGACCAAATTGTCGGGCATCTAGCCTAATTATTATAGGACTAGGTGTAATGCTTAAAGTTCCATAATTTATGATATATCCCAAATCTTTTTGGAGTAGCGTTATTAGCACTTGTCTCAACATATGTGAAAATTGCATTTTTATAAGGTAAATCAATAATTTTTTTGTAACGACCAAATTGTCGGGCATCTAGCCTAATTATTATAGGACTAGGTGTAATGCTTAAAGTTCCATAATTTATGATATATCCCAAATCTTTTTGGAGTAGCGTTATTAGCACTTGTCTCAACATATGTGAAAATTGCATTTTTATAAGGTAAATCAATAATTTTTTTGTAACGACCAAATTGTCGGGCATCTAGACTAATTATTATAGGACTAGGTGTAATGCTTAAAGTTCCATAATTTATGATATATCCCAAATCTTTTTGGAGTAGCGTTATTAGCACTTGTCTCAACATATGTGAAAATTGCATTTTTATAAGGTAAATCAATAATTTTTTTGTAACGACCAAATTGTCGGGCATCTAGACTAATTATTATAGGACTAGGTGTAATGCTTAAAGTTCCATAATTTATGATATATCCCAAATCTTTTTGGAGTAGCGTTATTAGCACTTGTCTCAACATATGTGAAAATTGCATTTTTATAAGGTAAATCAATAATTTTTTTGTAACGACCAAATTGTCGGGCATCTAGACTAATTATTATAGGACTAGGTGCAACGCTTAAAGTTCCATAATTTATGATATATCCCAAATCTTTTTGGAGTAGCGTTATTAGCACTTGTCTCAACATATGTGAAAATTGCATTTTTATAAGGTAAATCAATAATTTTTTTGTAACGACCAAATTGTCGGGCATCTAGACTAATTATTATAGGACTAGGTGTAATGCTTAAAGTTCCATAATTTATGATATATCCCAAATCTTTTTGGAGTAGCGTTATTAGCACTTGTCTCAACATATGTGAAAATTGCATTTTTATAAGGTAAATCAATAATTTTTTTGTAACGACCAAATTGTCGGGCATCTAGCCTAATTATTATAGGACTAGGTGTAATGCTTAAAGTTCCATAATTTATGATATATCCCAAATCTTTTTGGAGTAGCGTTATTAGCACTTGTCTCAACATATGTGAAAATTGCATTTTTATAAGGTAAATCAATAATTTTTTTGTAACGACCAAATTGTCGGGCATCTAGACTAATTATTATAGGACTAGGTGCAACGCTTAAAGTTCCATAATTTATGATATATCCCAAATCTTTTTGGAGTAGCGTTATTAGCACTTGTCTCAACATATGTGAAAATTGCATTTTTATAAGGTAAATCAATAATTTTTTTGTAACGACCAAATTGTCGGGCATCTAGACTAATTATTATAGGACTAGGTGCAACGCTTAAAGTTCCATAATTTATGATATATCCCAAATCTTTTTGGAGTAGCGTTATTAGCACTTGTCTCAACATATGTGAAAATTGCATTTTTATAAGGTAAATCAATAATTTTTTTGTAACGACCAAATTGTCGGGCATCTAGACTAATTATTATAGGACTAGGTGCAACGCTTAAAGTTCCATAATTTATGATATATCCCAAATCTTTTTGGAGTAGCGTTATTAGCACTTGTCTCAACATATGTGAAAATTGCATTTTTATAAGGTAAATCAATAATTTTTTTTTAACGACCAGATTGTCGGGCATCTAGCCTAATTATTATAGGACTAGGTGTAATGCTTAAAGTTCCATAATTTATGATATATCCCAAATCTTTTTGGAGTAGCGTTATTAGCACTTGTCTCAACATATGTGAAAATTGCATTTTTATAAGGTAAATCAATAATTTTTTTGTAACGACCAAATTGTCGGGCATCTAGACTAATTATTATAGGACTAGGTGCAACGCTTAAAGTTCCATAATTTATGATATATCCCAAATCTTTTTGGAGTAGCGTTATTAGCACTTGTCTCAACATATGTGAAAATTGCATTTTTATAAGGTAAATCAATAATTTTTTTGTAACGACCAAATTGTCGGGCATCTAGACTAATTATTATAGGACTAGGTGCAACGCTTAAAGTTCCATAATTTATGATATATCCCAAATCTTTTTGGAGTAGCGTTATTAGCACTTGTCTCAACATATGTGAAAATTGCATTTTTATAAGGTAAATCAATAATTTTTTTTTAACGACCAGATTGTCGGGCATCTAGCCTAATTATTATAGGACTAGGTGTAATGCTTAAAGTTCCATAATTTATGATATATCCCAAATCTTTTTGGAGTAGCGTTATTAGCACTTGTCTCAACATATGTGAAAATTGCATTTTTATAAGGTAAATCAATAATTTTTTTTTAACGACCAGATTGTCGGGCATCTAGCCTAATTATTATAGGACTAGGTGTAATGCTTAAAGTTCCATAATTTATGATATATCCCAAATCTTTTTGGAGTAGCGTTATTAGCACTTGTCTCAACATATGTGAAAATTGCATTTTTATAAGGTAAATCAATAATTTTTTTGTAACGACCAAATTGTCGGGCATCTAGACTAATTATTATAGGACTAGGTGCAACGCTTAAAGTTCCATAATTTATGATATATCCCAAATCTTTTTGGAGTAGCGTTATTAGCACTTGTCTCAACATATGTGGAAATTGCATTTTTATAAGGTAAATCAATAATTTTTTTTTAACGACCAGATTGTCGGGCATCTAGCCTAATTATTATAGGACTAGGTGTAATGCTTAAAGTTCCATAATTTATGATATATCCCAAATCTTTTTGGAGTAGCGTTATTAGCACTTGTCTCAACATATGTGAAAATTGCATTTTTATAAGGTAAATCAATAATTTTTTTGTAACGACCAAATTGTCGGGCATCTAGACTAATTATTATAGGACTAGGTGCAACGCTTAAAGTTCCATAATTTATGATATATCCCAAATCTTTTTGGAGTAGCGTTATTAGCACTTGTCTCAACATATGTGAAAATTGCATTTTTATAAGGTAAATCAATAATTTTTTTTTAACGACCAGATTGTCGGGCATCTAGCCTAATTATTATAGGACTAGGTGTAATGCTTAAAGTTCCATAATTTATGATATATCCCAAATCTTTTTGGAGTAGCGTTATTAGCACTTGTCTCAACATATGTGAAAATTGCATTTTTATAAGGTAAATCAATAATTTTTTTGTAACGACCAAATTGTCGGGCATCTAGACTAATTATTATAGGACTAGGTGCAACGCTTAAAGTTCCATAATTTATGATATATCCCAAATCTTTTTGGAGTAGCGTTATTAGCACTTGTCTCAACATATGTGAAAATTGCATTTTTATAAGGTAAATCAATAATTTTTTTTTAACGACCAGATTGTCGGGCATCTAGCCTAATTATTATAGGACTAGGTGTAATGCTTAAAGTTCCATAATTTATGATATATCCCAAATCTTTTTGGAGTAGCGTTATTAGCACTTGTCTCAACATATGTGAAAATTGCATTTTTATAAGGTAAATCAATAATTTTTTTGTAACGACCAAATTGTCGGGCATCTAGACTAATTATTATAGGACTAGGTGCAACGCTTAAAGTTCCATAATTTATGATATATCCCAAATCTTTTTGGAGTAGCGTTATTAGCACTTGTCTCAACATATGTGAAAATTGCATTTTTATAAGGTAAATCAATAATTTTTTTTTAACGACCAGATTGTCGGGCATCTAGCCTAATTATTATAGGACTAGGTGTAATGCTTAAAGTTCCATAATTTATGATATATCCCAAATCTTTTTGGAGTAGCGTTATTAGCACTTGTCTCAACATATGTGAAAATTGCATTTTTATAAGGTAAATCAATAATTTTTTTGTAACGACCAAATTGTCGGGCATCTAGACTAATTATTATAGGACTAGGTGCAACGCTTAAAGTTCCATAATTTATGATATATCCCAAATCTTTTTGGAGTAGCGTTATTAGCACTTGTCTCAACATATGTGAAAATTGCATTTTTATAAGGTAAATCAATAATTTTTTTTTAACGACCAGATTGTCGGGCATCTAGCCTAATTATTATAGGACTAGGTGTAATGCTTAAAGTTCCATAATTTATGATATATCCCAAATCTTTTTGGAGTAGCGTTATTAGCACTTGTCTCAACATATGTGAAAATTGCATTTTTATAAGGTAAATCAATAATTTTTTTGTAACGACCAAATTGTCGGGCATCTAGACTAATTATTATAGGACTAGGTGCAACGCTTAAAGTTCCATAATTTATGATATATCCCAAATCTTTTTGGAGTAGCGTTATTAGCACTTGTCTCAACATATGTGAAAATTGCATTTTTATAAGGTAAATCAATAATTTTTTTTTAACGACCAGATTGTCGGGCATCTAGCCTAATTATTATAGGACTAGGTGTAATGCTTAAAGTTCCATAATTTATGATATATCCCAAATCTTTTTGGAGTAGCGTTATTAGCACTTGTCTCAACATATGTGAAAATTGCATTTTTATAAGGTAAATCAATAATTTTTTTGTAACGACCAAATTGTCGGGCATCTAGACTAATTATTATAGGACTAGGTGCAACGCTTAAAGTTCCATAATTTATGATATATCCCAAATCTTTTTGGAGTAGTGTTATTAGCACTTGTCTCAACATATGTGAAAATTGCATTTTTATAAGGTAAATCAATAATTTTTTTGTAACGACCAAATTGTCGGGCATCTAGACTAATTATTATAGGACTAGGTGCAACGCTTAAAGTTCCATAATTTATGATATATCCCAAATCTTTTTGGAGTAGCGTTATTAGCACTTGTCTCAACATATGTGAAAATTGCATTTTTATAAGGTAAATCAATAATTTTTTTTTAACGACCAGATTGTCGGGCATCTAGCCTAATTATTATAGGACTAGGTGTAATGCTTAAAGTTCCATAATTTATGATATATCCCAAATCTTTTTGGAGTAGCGTTATTACCACTTGTCTCAACATATGTGAAAATTGCATTTTTATAAGGTAAATCAATAATTTTTTTGTAACGACCAAATTGTCGGGCATCTAGACTAATTATTATAGGACTAGGTGTAATGCTTAAAGTTCCATAATTTATGATATATCCCAAATCTTTTTGGAGTAGCGTTATTAGCACTTGTCTCAACATATGTGAAAATTGCATTTTTATAAGGTAAATCAATAATTTTTTTTTAACGACCAGATTGTCGGGCATCTAGACTAATTATTATAGGACTAGGTGCAACGCTTAAAGTTCCATAATTTATGATATATCCCAAATCTTTTTGGAGTAGCGTTATTAGCACTTGTCTCAACATATGTGAAAATTGCATTTTTATAAGGTAAATCAATAATTTTTTTTTAACGACCAGATTGTCGGGCATCTAGCCTAATTATTATAGGACTAGGTGTAATGCTTAAAGTTCCATAATTTATGATATATCCCAAATCTTTTTGGAGTAGCGTTATTAGCACTTGTCTCAACATATGTGAAAATTGCATTTTTATAAGGTAAATCAATAATTTTTTTGTAACGACCAAATTGTCGGGCATCTAGACTAATTATTATAGGACTAGGTGCAACGCTTAAAGTTCCATAATTTATGATATATCCCAAATCTTTTTGGAGTAGCGTTATTAGCACTTGTCTCAACATATGTGAAAATTGCATTTTTATAAGGTAAATCAATAATTTTTTTGTAACGACCAAATTGTCGGGCATCTAGACTAATTATTATAGGACTAGGTGCAACGCTTAAAGTTCCATAATTTATGATATATCCCAAATCTTTTTGGAGTAGCGTTATTAGCACTTGTCTCAACATATGTGAAAATTGCATTTTTATAAGGTAAATCAATAATTTTTTTTTAACGACCAGATTGTCGGGCATCTAGCCTAATTATTATAGGACTAGGTGTAATGCTTAAAGTTCCATAATTTATGATATATCCCAAATCTTTTTGGAGTAGCGTTATTAGCACTTGTCTCAACATATGTGAAAATTGCATTTTTATAAGGTAAATCAATAATTTTTTTGTAACGACCAAATTGTCGGGCATCTAGACTAATTATTATAGGACTAGGTGCAACGCTTAAAGTTCCATAATTTATGATATATCCCAAATCTTTTTGGAGTAGCGTTATTAGCACTTGTCTCAACATATGTGAAAATTGCATTTTTATAAGGTAAATCAATAATTTTTTTTTAACGACCAGATTGTCGGGCATCTAGCCTAATTATTATAGGACTAGGTGTAATGCTTAAAGTTCCATAATTTATGATATATCCCAAATCTTTTTGGAGTAGCGTTATTAGCACTTGTCTCAACATATGTGAAAATTGCATTTTTATAAGGTAAATCAATAATTTTTTTGTAACGACCAAATTGTCGGGCATCTAGACTAATTATTATAGGACTAGGTGCAACGGCTAAAGTTCCATAATTTATGATATATCCCAAATCTTTTTGGAGTAGCGTTATTAGCACTTGTCTCAACATATGTGAAAATTGCATTTTTATAAGGTAAATCAATATTTTTTTTTTAACGACCAGATTGTCGGGCATCTAGCCTAATTATTATAGGACTAGGTGTAATGCTTAAAGTTCCATAATTTATGATATATCCCAAATCTTTTTGGAGTAGCGTTATTAGCACTTGTCTCAACATATGTGAAAATTGCATTTTTATAAGGTAAATCAATAATTTTTTTGTAACGACCAAATTGTCGGGCATCTAGACTAATTATTATAGGACTAGGTGCAACGCTTAAAGTTCCATAATTTATGATATATCCCAAATCTTTTTGGAGTAGCGTTATTAGCACTTGTCTCAACATATGTGAAAATTGCATTTTTATAAGGTAAATCAATAATTTTTTTTTAACGACCAGATTGTCGGGCATCTAGCCTAATTATTATAGGACTAGGTGTAATGCTTAAAGTTCCATAATTTATGATATATCCCAAATCTTTTTGGAGTAGCGTTATTAGCACTTGTCTCAACATATGTGAAAATTGCATTTTTATAAGGTAAATCAATAATTTTTTTGTAACGACCAAATTGTCGGGCATCTAGACTAATTATTATAGGACTAGGTGCAACGCTTAAAGTTCCATAATTTATGATATATCCCAAATCTTTTTGGAGTAGCGTTATTAGCACTTGTCTCAACATATGTGAAAATTGCATTTTTATAAGGTAAATCAATAATTTTTTTTTAACGACCAGATTGTCGGGCATCTAGCCTAATTATTATAGGACTAGGTGTAATGCTTAAAGTTCCATAATTTATGATATATCCCAAATCTTTTTGGAGTAGCGTTATTAGCACTTGTCTCAACATATGTGAAAATTGCATTTTTATAAGGTAAATCAATAATTTTTTTTTAACGACCAGATTGTCGGGCATCTAGCCTAATTATTATAGGACTAGGTGTAATGCTTAAAGTTCCATAATTTATGATATATCCCAAATCTTTTTGGAGTAGCGTTATTAGCACTTGTCTCAACATATGTGAAAATTGCATTTTTATAAGGTAAATCAATAATTTTTTTGTAACGACCAAATTGTCGGGCATCTAGACTAATTATTATAGGACTAGGTGCAACGCTTAAAGTTCCATAATTTATGATATATCCCAAATCTTTTTGGAGTAGCGTTATTAGCACTTGTCTCAACATATGTGAAAATTGCATTTTTATAAGGTAAATCAATAATTTTTTTGTAACGACCAAATTGTCGGGCATCTAGACTAATTATTATAGGACTAGGTGCAACGCTTAAAGTTCCATAATTTATGATATATCCCAAATCTTTTTGGAGTAGCGTTATTAGCACTTGTCTCAACATATGTGAAAATTGCATTTTTATAAGGTAAATCAATAATTTTTTTGTAACGACCAGATTGTCGGGCATCTAGCCTAATTATTATAGGACTAGGTGTAATGCTTAAAGTTCCATAATTTATGATATATCCCAAATCTTTTTGGAGTAGCGTTATTAGCACTTGTCTCAACATATGTGAAAATTGCATTTTTATAAGGTAAATCAATAATTTTTTTTTAACGACCAGATTGTCGGGCATCTAGCCTAATTATTATAGGACTAGGTGTAATGCTTAAAGTTCCATAATTTATGATATATCCCAAATCTTTTTGGAGTAGCGTTATTAGCACTTGTCTCAACATATGTGAAAATTGCATTTTTATAAGGTAAATCAATAATTTTTTTTTAACGACCAGATTGTCGGGCATCTAGCCTAATTATTATAGGACTAGGTGTAATGCTTAAAGTTCCATAATTTATGATATATCCCAAATCTTTTTGGAGTAGCGTTATTAGCACTTGTCTCAACATATGTGAAAATTGCATTTTTATAAGGTAAATCAATAATTTTTTTGTAACGACCAAATTGTCGGGCATCTAGACTAATTATTATAGGACTAGGTGCAACGCTTAAAGTTCCATAATTTATGATATATCCCAAATCTTTTTGGAGTAGCGTTATTAGCACTTGTCTCAACATATGTGAAAATTGCATTTTTATAAGGTAAATCAATAATTTTTTTTTAACGACCAGATTGTCGGGCATCTAGCCTAATTATTATAGGACTAGGTGTAATGCTTAAAGTTCCATAATTTATGATATATCCCAAATCTTTTTGGAGTAGCGTTATTAGCACTTGTCTCAACATATGTGAAAATTGCATTTTTATAAGGTAAATCAATAATTTTTTTGTAACGACCAAATTGTCGGGCATCTAGACTAATTATTATAGGACTAGGTGCAACGCTTAAAGTTCCATAATTTATGATATATCCCAAATCTTTTTGGAGTAGCGTTATTAGCACTTGTCTCAACATATGTGAAAATTGCATTTTTATAAGGTAAATCAATAATTTTTTTTTAACGACCAGATTGTCGGGCATCTAGCCTAATTATTATAGGACTAGGTGTAATGCTTAAAGTTCCATAATTTATGATATATCCCAAATCTTTTTGGAGTAGCGTTATTAGCACTTGTCTCAACATATGTGAAAATTGCATTTTTATAAGGTAAATCAATAATTTTTTTTTAACGACCAGATTGTCGGGCATCTAGCCTAATTATTATAGGACTAGGTGTAATGCTTAAAGTTCCATAATTTATGATATATCCCAAATCTTTTTGGAGTAGCGTTATTAGCACTTGTCTCAACATATGTGAAAATTGCATTTTTATAAGGTAAATCAATAATTTTTTTGTAACGACCAAATTGTCGGGCATCTAGACTAATTATTATAGGACTAGGTGCAACGCTTAAAGTTCCATAATTTATGATATATCCCAAATCTTTTTGGAGTAGCGTTATTAGCACTTGTCTCAACATATGTGAAAATTGCATTTTTATAAGGTAAATCAATAATTTTTTTGTAACGACCAAATTGTCGGGCATCTAGACTAATTATTATAGGACTAGGTGCAACGCTTAAAGTTCCATAATTTATGATATATCCCAAATCTTTTTGGAGTAGCGTTATTAGCACTTGTCTCAACATATGTGAAAATTGCATTTTTATAAGGTAAATCAATAATTTTTTTTTAATGACCAGATTGTCGGGCATCTAGCCTAATTATTATAGGACTAGGTGTAATGCTTAAAGTTCCATAATTTATGATATATCCCAAATCTTTTTGGAGTAGCGTTATTAGCACTTGTCTCAACATATGTGAAAATTGCATTTTTATAAGGTAAATCAATAATTTTTTTTTAACGACCAGATTGTCGGGCATCTAGCCTAATTATTATAGGACTAGGTGTAATGCTTAAAGTTCCATAATTTATGATATATCCCAAATCTTTTTGGAGTAGCGTTATTAGCACTTGTCTCAACATATGTGAAAATTGCATTTTTATAAGGTAAATCAATAATTTTTTTGTAACGACCAAATTGTCGGGCATCTAGACTAATTATTATAGGACTAGGTGCAACGCTTAAAGTTCCATAATTTATGATATATCCCAAATCTTTTTGGAGTAGCGTTATTAGCACTTGTCTCAACATATGTGAAAATTGCATTTTTATAAGGTAAATCAATAATTTTTTTTTAACGACCAGATTGTCGGGCATCTAGCCTAATTATTATAGGACTAGGTGTAATGCTTAAAGTTCCATAATTTATGATATATCCCAAATCTTTTTGGAGTAGCGTTATTAGCACTTGTCTCAACATATGTGAAAATTGCATTTTTATAAGGTAAATCAATAATTTTTTTTTAACGACCAGATTGTCGGGCATCTAGCCTAATTATTATAGGACTAGGTGTAATGCTTAAAGTTCCATAATTTATGATATATCCCAAATCTTTTTGGAGTAGCGTTATTAGAACTTGTCTCAACATATGTGAAAATTGCATTTTTATAAGGTAAATCAATAATTTTTTTTTAACGACCAGATTGTCGGGCATCTAGCCTAATTATTATAGGACTAGGTGTAATGCTTAAAGTTCCATAATTTATGATATATCCCAAATCTTTTTGGAGTAGCGTTATTAGCACTTGTCTCAACATATGTGAAAATTGCATTTTTATAAGGTAAATCAATAATTTTTTTGTAACGACCAAATTGTCGGGCATCTAGACTAATTATTATAGGACTAGGTGCAACGCTTAAAGTTCCATAATTTATGATATATCCCAAATCTTTTTGGAGTAGCGTTATTAGCACTTGTCTCAACATATGTGAAAATTGCATTTTTATAAGGTAAATCAATAATTTTTTTGTAACGACCAAATTGTCGGGCATCTAGACTAATTATTATAGGACTAGGTGCAACGCTTAAAGTTCCATAATTTATGATATATCCCAAATCTTTTTGGAGTAGCGTTATTAGCACTTGTCTCAACATATGTGAAAATTGCATTTTTATAAGGTAAATCAATAATTTTTTTTTAACGACCAGATTGTCGGGCATCTAGCCTAATTATTATAGGACTAGGTGTAATGCTTAAAGTTCCATAATTTATGATATATCCCAAATCTTTTTGGAGTAGCGTTATTAGCACTTGTCTCAACATATGTGAAAATTGCATTTTTATAAGGTAAATCAATAATTTTTTTTTAACGACCAGATTGTCGGGCATCTAGCCTAATTATTATAGGACTAGGTGTAATGCTTAAAGTTCCATAATTTATGATATATCCCAAATCTTTTTGGAGTAGCGTTATTAGCACTTGTCTCAACATATGTGAAAATTGCATTTTTATAAGGTAAATCAATAATTTTTTTTTAACGACCAGATTGTCGGGCATCTAGCCTAATTATTATAGGACTAGGTGTAATGCTTAAAGTTCCATAATTTATGATATATCCCAAATCTTTTTGGAGTAGCGTTATTAGCACTTGTCTCAACATATGTGAAAATTGCATTTTTATAAGGTAAATCAATAATTTTTTTTTAACGACCAGATTGTCGGGCATCTAGCCTAATTATTATAGGACTAGGTGTAATGCTTAAAGTTCCATAATTTATGATATATCCCAAATCTTTTTGGAGTAGCGTTATTAGCACTTGTCTCAACATATGTGAAAATTGCATTTTTATAAGGTAAATCAATAATTTTTTTTTAACGACCAGATTGTCGGGCATCTAGCCTAATTATTATAGGACTAGGTGTAATGCTTAAAGTTCCATAATTTATGATATATCCCAAATCTTTTTGGAGTAGCGTTATTAGCACTTGTCTCAACATATGTGAAAATTGCATTTTTATAAGGTAAATCAATAATTTTTTTGTAACGACCAAATTGTCGGGCATCTAGACTAATTATTATAGGACTAGGTGCAACGCTTAAAGTTCCATAATTTATGATATATCCCAAATCTTTTTGGAGTAGCGTTATTAGCACTTGTCTCAACATATGTGAAAATTGCATTTTTATAAGGTAAATCAATAATTTTTTTTTAACGACCAGATTGTCGGGCATCTAGCCTAATTATTATAGGACTAGGTGTAATGCTTAAAGTTCCATAATTTATGATATATCCCAAATCTTTTTGGAGTAGCGTTATTAGCACTTGTCTCAACATATGTGAAAATTGCATTTTTATAAGGTAAATCAATAATTTTTTTTTAACGACCAGATTGTCGGGCATCTAGCCTAATTATTATAGGACTAGGTGTAATGCTTAAAGTTCCATAATTTATGATATATCCCAAATCTTTTTGGAGTAGCGTTATTAGCACTTGTCTCAACATATGTGAAAATTGCATTTTTATAAGGTAAATCAATAATTTTTTTGTAACGACCAAATTGTCGGGCATCTAGACTAATTATTATAGGACTAGGTGCAACGCTTAAAGTTCCATAATTTATGATATATCCCAAATCTTTTTGGAGTAGCGTTATTAGCACTTGTCTCAACATATGTGAAAATTGCATTTTTATAAGGTAAATCAATAATTTTTTTTTAACGACCAGATTGTCGGGCATCTAGCCTAATTATTATAGGACTAGGTGTAATGCTTAAAGTTCCATAATTTATGATATATCCCAAATCTTTTTGGAGTAGCGTTATTAGCACTTGTCTCAACATATGTGAAAATTGCATTTTTATAAGGTAAATCAATAATTTTTTTTTAACGACCAGATTGTCGGGCATCTAGCCTAATTATTATAGGACTAGGTGTAATGCTTAAAGTTCCATAATTTATGATATATCCCAAATCTTTTTGGAGTAGCGTTATTAGCACTTGTCTCAACATATGTGAAAATTGCATTTTTATAAGGTAAATCAATAATTTTTTTGTAACGACCAAATTGTCGGGCATCTAGACTAATTATTATAGGACTAGGTGCAACGCTTAAAGTTCCATAATTTATGATATATCCCAAATCTTTTTGGAGTAGCGTTATTAGCACTTGTCTCAACATATGTGAAAATTGCATTTTTATAAGGTAAATCAATAATTTTTTTTTAACGACCAGATTGTCGGGCATCTAGCCTAATTATTATAGGACTAGGTGTAATGCTTAAAGTTCCATAATTTATGATATATCCCAAATCTTTTTGGAGTAGCGTTATTAGCACTTGTCTCAACATATGTGAAAATTGCATTTTTATAAGGTAAATCAATAATTTTTTTGTAACGACCAAATTGTCGGGCATCTAGACTAATTATTATAGGACTAGGTGCAACGCTTAAAGTTCCATAATTTATGATATATCCCAAATCTTTTTGGAGTAGCGTTATTAGCACTTGTCTCAACATATGTGAAAATTGCATTTTTATAAGGTAAATCAATAATTTTTTTTTAACGACCAGATTGTCGGGCATCTAGCCTAATTATTATAGGACTAGGTGTAATGCTTAAAGTTCCATAATTTATGATATATCCCAAATCTTTTTGGAGTAGCGTTATTAGCACTTGTCTCAACATATGTGAAAATTGCATTTTTATAAGGTAAATCAATAATTTTTTTTTAACGACCAGATTGTCGGGCATCTAGCCTAATTATTATAGGACTAGGTGTAATGCTTAAAGTTCCATAATTTATGATATATCCCAAATCTTTTTGGAGTAGCGTTATTAGCACTTGTCTCAACATATGTGAAAATTGCATTTTTATAAGGTAAATCAATAATTTTTTTGTAACGACCAAATTGTCGGGCATCTAGACTAATTATTATAGGACTAGGTGCAACGCTTAAAGTTCCATAATTTATGATATATCCCAAATCTTTTTGGAGTAGCGTTATTAGCACTTGTCTCAACATATGTGAAAATTGCATTTTGATAAGGTAAATCAATAATTTTTTTTTAACGACCAGATTGTCGGGCATCTAGCCTAATTATTATAGGACTAGGTGTAATGCTTAAAGTTCCATAATTTATGATATATCCCAAATCTTTTTGGAGTAGCGTTATTAGCACTTGTCTCAACATATGTGAAAATTGCATTTTTATAAGGTAAATCAATAATTTTTTTTTAACGACCAGATTGTCGGGCATCTAGCCTAATTATTATAGGACTAGGTGTAATGCTTAAAGTTCCATAATTTATGATATATCCCAAATCTTTTTGGAGTAGCGTTATTAGCACTTGTCTCAACATATGTGAAAATTGCATTTTTATAAGGTAAATCAATAATTTTTTTGTAACGACCAAATTGTCGGGCATCTAGACTAATTATTATAGGACTAGGTGCAACGCTTAAAGTTCCATAATTTATGATATATCCCAAATCTTTTTGGAGTAGCGTTATTAGCACTTGTCTCAACATATGTGAAAATTGCATTTTTATAAGGTAAATCAATAATTTTTTTTTAACGACCAGATTGTCGGGCATCTAGCCTAATTATTATAGGACTAGGTGTAATGCTTAAAGTTCCATAATTTATGATATATCCCAAATCTTTTTGGAGTAGCGTTATTAGCACTTGTCTCAACATATGTGAAAATTGCATTTTTATAAGGTAAATCAATAATTTTTTTTTAACGACCAGATTGTCGGGCATCTAGCCTAATTATTATAGGACTAGGTGTAATGCTTAAAGTTCCATAATTTATGATATATCCCAAATCTTTTTGGAGTAGCGTTATTAGCACTTGTCTCAACATATGTGAAAATTGCATTTTTATAAGGTAAATCAATAATTTTTTTGTAACGACCAAATTGTCGGGCATCTAGACTAATTATTATAGGACTAGGTGCAACGCTTAAAGTTCCATAATTTATGATATATCCCAAATCTTTTTGGAGTAGCGTTATTAGCACTTGTCTCAACATATGTGAAAATTGCATTTTTATAAGGTAAATCAATAATTTTTTTTTAACGACCAGATTGTCGGGCATCTAGCCTAATTATTATAGGACTAGGTGTAATGCTTAAAGTTCCATAATTTATGATATATCCCAAATCTTTTTGGAGTAGCGTTATTAGCACTTGTCTCAACATATGTGAAAATTGCATTTTTATAAGGTAAATCAATAATTTTTTTTAACGACCAGATTGTCGGGCATCTAGCCTAATTATTATAGGACTAGGTGTAATGCTTAAAGTTCCATAATTTATGATATATCCCAAATCTTTTTGGAGTAGCGTTATTAGCACTTGTCTCAACATATGTGAAAATTGCATTTTTATAAGGTAAATCAATAATTTTTTTGTAACGACCAAATTGTCGGGCATCTAGACTAATTATTATAGGACTAGGTGCAACGCTTAAAGTTCCATAATTTATGATATATCCCAAATCTTTTTGGAGTAGCGTTATTAGCACTTGTCTCAACATATGTGAAAATTGCATTTTTATAAGGTAAATCAATAATTTTTTTGTAACGACCAAATTGTCGGGCATCTAGACTAATTATTATAGGACTAGGTGCAACGCTTAAAGTTCCATAATTTATGATATATCCCAAATCTTTTTGGAGTAGCGTTATTAGCACTTGTCTCAACATATGTGAAAATTGCATTTTTATAAGGTAAATCAATAATTTTTTTTTAACGACCAGATTGTCGGGCATCTAGCCTAATTATTATAGGACTAGGTGTAATGCTTAAAGTTCCATAATTTATGATATATCCCAAATCTTTTTGGAGTAGCGTTATTAGCACTTGTCTCAACATATGTGAAAATTGCATTTTTATAAGGTAAATCAATAATTTTTTTGTAACGACCAAATTGTCGGGCATCTAGACTAATTATTATAGGACTAGGTGCAACGCTTAAAGTTCCATAATTTATGATATATCCCAAATCTTTTTGGAGTAGCGTTATTAGCACTTGTCTCAACATATGTGAAAATTGCATTTTTATAAGGTAAATAAATAATTTTTTTTTAACGACCAGATTGTCGGGCATCTAGCCTAATTATTATAGGACTAGGTGTAATGCTTAAAGTTCCATAATTTATGATATATCCCAAATCTTTTTGGAGTAGCGTTATTAGCACTTGTCTCAACATATGTGAAAATTGCATTTTTATAAGGTAAATCAATAATTTTTTTCTAACGACCAAATTGTCGGGCATCTAGACTAATTATTATAGGACTAGGTGCAACGCTTAAAGTTCCATAATTTATGATATATCCCAAATCTTTTTGGAGTAGCGTTATTAGCACTTGTCTCAACATATGTGAAAATTGCATTTTTATAAGGTAAATCAATAATTTTTTTGTAACGACCAAATTGTCGGGCATCTAGACTAATTATTATAGGACTAGGTGCAACGCTTAAAGTTCCATAATTTATGATATATCCCAAATCTTTTTGGAGTAGCGTTATTAGCACTTGTCTCAACATATGTGAAAATTGCATTTTTATAAGGTAAATCAATAATTTTTTTGTAACGACCAAATTGTCGGGCATCTAGACTAATTATTATAGGACTAGGTGCAACGCTTAAAGTTCCATAATTTATGATATATCCCAAATCTTTTTGGAGTAGCGTTATTAGCACTTGTCTCAACATATGTGAAAATTGCATTTTTATAAGGTAAATCAATAATTTTTTTTTAACGACCAGATTGTCGGGCATCTAGCCTAATTATTATAGGACTAGGTGTAATGCTTAAAGTTCCATAATTTATGATATATCCCAAATCTTTTTGGAGTAGCGTTATTAGCACTTGTCTCAACATATGTGAAAATTGCATTTTTATAAGGTAAATCAATAATTTTTTTGTAACGACCAAATTGTCGGGCATCTAGACTAATTATTATAGGACTAGGTGCAACGCTTAAAGTTCCATAATTTATGATATATCCCAAATCTTTTTGGAGTAGCGTTATTAGCACTTGTCTCAACATATGTGAAAATTGCATTTTTATAAGGTAAATCAATAATTTTTTTGTAACGACCAAATTGTCGGGCATCTAGACTAATTATTATAGGACTAGGTGCAACGCTTAAAGTTCCATAATTTATGATATATCCCAAATCTTTTTGGAGTAGCGTTATTAGCACTTGTCTCAACATATGTGAAAATTGCATTTTTGTAAGGTAAATCAATAATTTTTTTTTAACGACCAGATTGTCGGGCATCTAGCCTAATTATTATAGGACTAGGTGTAATGCTTAAAGTTCCATAATTTATGATATATCCCAAATCTTTTTGGAGTAGCGTTATTAGCACTTGTCTCAACATATGTGAAAATTGCATTTTTATAAGGTAAATCAATAATTTTTTTGTAACGACCAAATTGTCGGGCATCTAGACTAATTATTATAGGACTAGGTGCAACGCTTAAAGTTCCATAATTTATGATATATCCCAAATCTTTTTGGAGTAGCGTTATTAGCACTTGTCTCAACATATGTGAAAATTGCATTTTTATAAGGTAAATCAATAATTTTTTTTTAACGACCAGATTGTCGGGCATCTAGCCTAATTATTATAGGACTAGGTGTAATGCTTAAAGTTCCATAATTTATGATATATCCCAAATCTTTTTGGAGTAGCGTTATTAGCACTTGTCTCAACATATGTGAAAATTGCATTTTTATAAGGTAAATCAATAATTTTTTTGTAACGACCAGATTGTCGGGCATCTAGACTAATTATTATAGGACTAGGTGCAACGCTTAAAGTTCCATAATTTATGATATATCCCAAATCTTTTTGGAGTAGCGTTATTAGCACTTGTCTCAACATATGTGAAAATTGCATTTTTATAAGGTAAATCAAAAATTTTTTTTTAACGACCAGATTGTCGGGCATCTAGCCTAATTATTATAGGACTAGGTGCAACGCTTAAAGTTCCATAATTTATGATATATCCCAAATCTTTTTGGAGTAGCGTTATTAGCACTTGTCTCAACATATGTGAAAATTGCATTTTTATAAGGTAAATCAATAATTTTTTTGTAACGACCAAATTGTCGGGCATCTAGACTAATTATTATAGGACTAGGTGCAACGCTTAAAGTTCCATAATTTATGATATATCCCAAATCTTTTTGGAGTAGCGTTATTAGCACTTGTCTCAACATATGTGAAAATTGCATTTTTATAAGGTAAATCAATAATTTTTTTTTAACGACCAGATTGTCGGGCATCTAGCCTAATTATTATAGGACTAGGTGTAATGCTTAAAGTTCCATAATTTATGATATATCCCAAATCTTTTTGGAGTAGCGTTATTAGCACTTGTCTCAACATATGTGAAAATTGCATTTTTATAAGGTAAATCAATAATTTTTTTGTAACGACCAAATTGTCGGGCATCTAGACTAATTATTATAGGACTAGGTGCAACGCTTAAAGTTCCATAATTTATGATATATCCCAAATCTTTTTGGAGTAGCGTTATTAGCACTTGTCTCAACATATGTGAAAATTGCATTTTTATAAGGTAAATCAATAATTTTTTTTTAACGACCAGATTGTCGGGCATCTAGCCTAATTATTATAGGACTAGGTGTAATGCTTAAAGTTCCATAATTTATGATATATCCCAAATCTTTTTGGAGTAGCGTTATTAGCACTTGTCTCAACATATGTGAAAATTGCATTTTTATAAGGTAAATCAATAATTTTTTTGTAACGACCAAATTGTCGGGCATCTAGACTAATTATTATAGGACTAGGTGCAACGCTTAAAGTTCCATAATTTATGATATATCCCAAATCTTTTTGGAGTAGCGTTATTAGCACTTGTCTCAACATATGTGAAAATTGCATTTTTATAAGGTAAATCAATAATTTTTTTTTAACGACCAGATTGTCGGGCATCTAGCCTAATTATTATAGGACTAGGTGTAATGCTTAAAGTTCCATAATTTATGATATATCCCAAATCTTTTTGGAGTAGCGTTATTAGCACTTGTCTCAACATATGTGAAAATTGCATTTTTATAAGGTAAATCAATAATTTTTTTGTAACGACCAGATTGTCGGGCATCTAGACTAATTATTATAGGACTAGGTGCAACGCTTAAAGTTCCATAATTTATGATATATCCCAAATCTTTTTGGAGTAGCGTTATTAGCACTTGTCTCAACATATGTGAAAATTGCATTTTTATAAGGTAAATCAAAAATTTTTTTTTAACGACCAGATTGTCGGGCATCTAGCCTAATTATTATAGGACTAGGTGCAACGCTTAAAGTTCCATAATTTATGATATATCCCAAATCTTTTTGGAGTAGCGTTATTAGCACTTGTCTCAACATATGTGAAAATTGCATTTTTATAAGGTAAATCAATAATTTTTTTGTAACGACCAAATTGTCGGGCATCTAGACTAATTATTATAGGACTAGGTGCAACGCTTAAAGTTCCATAATTTATGATATATCCCAAATCTTTTTGGAGTAGCGTTATTAGCACTTGTCTCAACATATGTGAAAATTGCATTTTTATAAGGTAAATCAATAATTTTTTTTTAACGACCAGATTGTCGGGCATCTAGCCTAATTATTATAGGACTAGGTGTAATGCTTAAAGTTCCATAATTTATGATATATCCCAAATCTTTTTGGAGTAGCGTTATTAGCACTTGTCTCAACATATGTGAAAATTGCATTTTTATAAGGTAAATCAATAATTTTTTTGTAACGACCAAATTGTCGGGCATCTAGACTAATTATTATAGGACTAGGTGCAACGCTTAAAGTTCCATAATTTATGATATATCCCAAATCTTTTTGGAGTAGCGTTATTAGCACTTGTCTCAACATATGTGAAAATTGCATTTTTATAAGGTAAATCAATAATTTTTTTTTAACGACCAGATTGTCGGGCATCTAGCCTAATTATTATAGGACTAGGTGTAATGCTTAAAGTTCCATAATTTATGATATATCCCAAATCTTTTTGGAGTAGCGTTATTAGCACTTGTCTCAACATATGTGAAAATTGCATTTTTATAAGGTAAATCAATAATTTTTTTGTAACGACCAAATTGTCGGGCATCTAGACTAATTATTATAGGACTAGGTGCAACGCTTAAAGTTCCATAATTTATGATATATCCCAAATCTTTTTGGAGTAGCGTTATTAGCACTTGTCTCAACATATGTGAAAATTGCATTTTTATAAGGTAAATCAATAATTTTTTTTTAACGACCAGATTGTCGGGCATCTAGCCTAATTATTATAGGACTAGGTGTAATGCTTAAAGTTCCATAATTTATGATATATCCCAAATCTTTTTGGAGTAGCGTTATTAGCACTTGTCTCAACATATGTGAAAATTGCATTTTTATAAGGTAAATCAATAATTTTTTTGTAACGACCAAATTGTCGGGCATCTAGACTAATTATTATAGGACTAGGTGCAACGCTTAAAGTTCCATAATTTATGATATATCCCAAATCTTTTTGGAGTAGCGTTATTAGCACTTGTCTCAACATATGTGAAAATTGCATTTTTGTAAGGTAAATCAATAATTTTTTTTTAACGACCAGATTGTCGGGCATCTAGCCTAATTATTATAGGACTAGGTGTAATGCTTAAAGTTCCATAATTTATGATATATCCCAAATCTTTTTGGAGTAGCGTTATTAGCACTTGTCTCAACATATGTGAAAATTGCATTTTTATAAGGTAAATCAATAATTTTTTTGTAACGACCAAATTGTCGGGCATCTAGACTAATTATTATAGGACTAGGTGCAACGCTTAAAGTTCCATAATTTATGATATATCCCAAATCTTTTTGGAGTAGCGTTATTAGCACTTGTCTCAACATATGTGAAAATTGCATTTTTATAAGGTAAATCAATAATTTTTTTTTAACGACCAAATTGTCGGGCATCTAGACTAATTATTATAGGACTAGGTGCAACGCTTAAAGTTCCATAATTTATGATATATCCCAAATCTTTTTGGAGTAGCGTTATTAGCACTTGTCTCAACATATGTGAAAATTGCATTTTTGTAAGGTAAATCAATAATTTTTTTTTAACGACCAGATTGTCGGGCATCTAGCCTAATTATTATAGGACTAGGTGTAATGCTTAAAGTTCCATAATTTATGATATATCCCAAATCTTTTTGGAGTAGCGTTATTAGCACTTGTCTCAACATATGTGAAAATTGCATTTTTATAAGGTAAATCAATAATTTTTTTGTAACGACCAAATTGTCGGGCATCTAGACTAATTATTATAGGACTAGGTGCAACGCTTAAAGTTCCATAATTTATGATATATCCCAAATCTTTTTGGAGTAGCGTTATTAGCACTTGTCTCAACATATGTGAAAATTGCATTTTTATAAGGTAAATCAATAATTTTTTTTTAACGACCAGATTGTCGGGCATCTAGCCTAATTATTATAGGACTAGGTGTAATGCTTAAAGTTCCATAATTTATGATATATCCCAAATCTTTTTGGAGTAGCGTTATTAGCACTTGTCTCAACATATGTGAAAATTGCATTTTTATAAGGTAAATCAATAATTTTTTTGTAACGACCAAATTGTCGGGCATCTAGACTAATTATTATAGGACTAGGTGCAACGCTTAAAGTTCCATAATTTATGATATATCCCAAATCTTTTTGGAGTAGCGTTATTAGCACTTGTCTCAACATATGTGAAAATTGCATTTTTGTAAGGTAAATCAATAATTTTTTTTTAACGACCAGATTGTCGGGCATCTAGCCTAATTATTATAGGACTAGGTGTAATGCTTAAAGTTCCATAATTTATGATATATCCCAAATCTTTTTGGAGTAGCGTTATTAGCACTTGTCTCAACATATGTGAAAATTGCATTTTTATAAGGTAAATCAATAATTTTTTTGTAACGACCAAATTGTCGGGCATCTAGACTAATTATTATAGGACTAGGTGCAATGCTTAAAGTTCCATAATTTATGATATATCCCAAATCTTTTTGGAGTAGCGTTATTAGCACTTGTCTCAACATATGTGAAAATTGCATTTTTATAAGGTAAATCAATAATTTTTTTTTAACGACCAGATTGTCGGGCATCTAGCCTAATTATTATAGGACTAGGTGTAATGCTTAAAGTTCCATAATTTATGATATATCCCAAATCTTTTTGGAGTAGCGTTATTAGCACTTGTCTCAACATATGTGAAAATTGCATTTTTATAAGGTAAATCAATAATTTTTTTGTAACGACCAGATTGTCGGGCATCTAGACTAATTATTATAGGACTAGGTGCAACGCTTAAAGTTCCATAATTTATGATATATCCCAAATCTTTTTGGAGTAGCGTTATTAGCACTTGTCTCAACATATGTGAAAATTGCATTTTTATAAGGTAAATCAAAAATTTTTTTTTAACGACCAGATTGTCGGGCATCTAGCCTAATTATTATAGGACTAGGTGCAACGCTTAAAGTTCCATAATTTATGATATATCCCAAATCTTTTTGGAGTAGCGTTATTAGCACTTGTCTCAACATATGTGAAAATTGCATTTTTATAAGGTAAATCAATAATTTTTTTTTAACGACCAGATTGTCGGGCATCTAGCCTAATTATTATAGGACTAGGTGTAATGCTTAAAGTTCCATAATTTATGATATATCCCAAATCTTTTTGGAGTAGCGTTATTAGCACTTGTCTCAACATATGTGAAAATTGCATTTTTATAAGGTAAATCAATAATTTTTTTGTAACGACCAAATTGTCGGGCATCTAGACTAATTATTATAGGACTAGGTGCAACGCTTAAAGTTCCATAATTTATGATATATCCCAAATCTTTTTGGAGTAGCGTTATTAGCACTTGTCTCAACATATGTGAAAATTGCATTTTTATAAGGTAAATCAATAATTTTTTTTTAACGACCAGATTGCCGGGCATCTAGCCTAATTATTATAGGACTAGGTGTAATGCTTAAAGTTCCATAATTTATGATATATCCCAAATCTTTTTGGAGTAGCGTTATTAGCACTTGTCTCAACATATGTGAAAATTGCATTTTTATAAGGTAAATCAAAAATTTTTTTTTTTAACGACCAGATCGTCGGGCATCTAGACTAATTATCATAGGACTAGGTGCGATGCTTAAAGTTTCATAAATTATGATATATCCCAAACTTATTTAGAGCAGCGTTTTTAGCACTTGTCTACGACAACATATGTGAAAATTGCATTTTTATAAGGTAAATCAAAAATTTTTTTTTTTAACGACCAGATCGTCGGGCATCTAGACTAATTATCATAGGACTAGGTGCGATGCTTAAAGTTTCATAAATTATGATATATCCCAAACTTATTTAGAGCAGCGTTTTTAGCACTTGTCTACGACAACATATGTGAAAATTGCATTTTTATAAGGTAAATCAATAATTTTTTTGTAACGACCAGATTGTCGGGCATCTAGACTAATTATTATAGGACTAGGTGCAACGCTTAAAGTTCCATAATTTATGATATATCCCAAATCTTTTTGGAGTAGCGTTATTAGCACTTGTCTCAACATATGTGAAAATTGCATTTTTATAAGGTAAATCAATAATTTTTTTGTAACTACCAGATTGTCGGGCATCTAGACTAATTATTATAGGACTAGGTGCAACGCTTAAAGTTCCATAATTTATGATATATCCCAAATCTTTTTGGAGTAGCGTTATTAGCACTTGTCTCAACATATCTGAAAATTGCATTTTTATAAGGTAAATCAATAATTTTTTTTTAACGACCAGATTGTCGGGCATCTAGCCTAATTATTATAGGACTAGGTGTAATGCTTAAAGTTCCATAATTTATGATATATCCCAAATCTTTTTGGAGTAGCGTTATTAGCACTTGTCTCAACATATGTGAAAATTGCATTTTTATAAGGTAAATCAATAATTTTTTTTTAACGACCAGATTGTCGGGCATCTAGCCTAATTATTATAGGACTAGGTGTAATGCTTAAAGTTCCATAATTTATGATATATCCCAAATCTTTTTGGAGTAGCGTTATTAGCACTTGTCTCAACATATGTGAAAATTGCATTTTTATAAGGTAAATCAAAAATTTTTTTTTTTAACGACCAGATCGTCGGGCATCTAGACTAATTATCATAGGACTAGGTGCGATGCTTAAAGTTTCATAAATTATGATATATCCCAAACTTATTTAGAGCAGCGTTTTTAGCACTTGTCTACGACAACATATGTGAAAATTGCATTTTTATAAGGTAAATCAAAAATTTTTTTTTTTAACGACCAGATCGTCGGGCATCTAGACTAATTATCATAGGACTAGGTGCGATGCTTAAAGTTTCATAAATTATGATATATCCCAAACTTATTTAGAGCAGCGTTTTTAGCACTTGTCTACGACAACATATGTGAAAATTGCATTTTTATAAGGTAAATCAATAATTTTTTTGTAACGACCAGATTGTCGGGCATCTAGACTAATTATTATAGGACTAGGTGCAACGCTTAAAGTTCCATAATTTATGATATATCCCAAATCTTTTTGGAGTAGCGTTATTAGCACTTGTCTCAACATATGTGAAAATTGCATTTTTATAAGGTAAATCAATAATTTTTTTGTAACGACCAGATTGTCGGGCATCTAGACTAATTATTATAGGACTAGGTGCAACGCTTAAAGTTCCATAATTTATGATATATCCCAAATCTTTTTGGAGTAGCGTTATTAGCACTTGTCTCAACATATCTGAAAATTGCATTTTTATAAGGTAAATCAATAATTTTTTTTTAACGACCAGATTGTCGGGCATCTAGCCTAATTATTATAGGACTAGGTGTAATGCTTAAAGTTCCATAATTTATGATATATCCCAAATCTTTTTGGAGTAGCGTTATTAGCACTTGTCTCAACATATGTGAAAATTGCATTTTTATAAGGTAAATCAATAATTTTTTTTTAACGACCAGATTGTCGGGCATCTAGCCTAATTATTATAGGACTAGGTGTAATGCTTAAAGTTCCATAATTTATGATATATCCCAAATCTTTTTGGAGTAGCGTTATTAGCACTTGTCTCAACATATCTGAAAATTGCATTTTTATAAGGTAAATCAATAATTTTTTTTTAACGACCAGATTGTCGGGCATCTAGCCTAATTATTATAGGACTAGGTGTAATGCTTAAAGTTCCATAATTTATGATATATCCCAAATCTTTTTGGAGTAGCGTTATTAGCACTTGTCTCAACACATGTGAAAATTGCATTTTTATAAGGTAAATCAATAATTTTTTTGTAACGACCAAATTGTCGGGCATCTAGACTAATTATTATAGGACTAGGTGCAACGCTTAAAGTTCCATAATTTATGATATATCCCAAATCTTTTTGGAGTAGCGTTATTAGCACTTGTCTCAACATATGTGAAAATTGCATTTTTATAAGGTAAATCAATAATTTTTTTGTAACGACCAGATTGTCGGGCATCTAGACTAATTATTATAGGACTAGGTGCAACGCTTAAAGTTCCATAATTTATGATATATCCCAAATCTTTTTGGAGTAGCGTTATTAGCACTTGTCTCAACATATGTGAAAATTGCATTTTTATAAGGTAAATCAATAATTTTTTTGTAACGACCAGATTGTCGGGCATCTAGACTAATTATTATAGGACTAGGTGCAACGCTTAAAGTTCCATAATTTATGATATATCCCAAATCTTTTTGGAGTAGCGTTATTAGCACTTGTCTCAACATATCTGAAAATTGCATTTTTATAAGGTAAATCAATAATTTTTTTTTAACGACCAGATTGTCGGGCATCTAGCCTAATTATTATAGGACTAGGTGTAATGCTTAAAGTTCCATAATTTATGATATATCCCAAATCTTTTTGGAGTAGCGTTATTAGCACTTGTCTCAACATATGTGAAAATTGCATTTTTATAAGGTAAATCAATAATTTTTTTGTAACGACCAAATTGTCGGGCATCTAGACTAATTATTATAGGACTAGGTGCAACGCTTAAAGTTCCATAATTTATGATATATCCCAAATCTTTTTGGAGTAGCGTTATTAGCACTTGTCTCAACATATGTGAAAATTGCATTTTTATAAGGTAAATCAATAATTTTTTTTGTAACGACTAAATTGTCGGGCATCTAGACTAATTATTATAGGACTAGGTGCAACGCTTAAAGTTCCATAACTTATGATATATCCCAAATCGTTTTGGAGTAGCGTTATTAGCACTTGTCTCAACATATGTGAAAATTGCATTTTTATAAGGTAAATCAATAATTTTTTTGTAACGACCAAATTGTCGGGCATCTAGACTAATTATTATAGGACTAGGTGCAACGCTTAAAGTTCCATAATTTATGATATATCCCAAATCTTTTTGGAGTAGCGTTATTAGCACTTGTCTCAACATATGAGAAAATTGCATTTTTATAAGGTAAATCAATAATTTTTTTGTAACGACCAAATTGTCGGGCATCTAGACTAATTATTATAGGACTAGGTGCAACGCTTAAAGTTCCATAATTTATGATATATCCCAAATCTTTTTGGAGTAGCGTTATTAGCACTTGTCTCAACATATATGAAAATTGCATTTTTATAAGGTAAATCAATAATTTTTTTGTAACGACCAAATTGTCGGGCATCTAGACTAATTATTATAGGACTAGGTGCAACGCTTAAAGTTCCATAACTTATGATATATCCCAAATCTTTTTGGAGTAGCGTTATTAGCACTTGTCTCAACATATGTGAAAATTGCATTTTTATAAGGTAAATCAATAATTTTTTTGTAACGACCAAATTGTCGGGCATCTAGACTAATTATTATAGGACTAGGTGCAACGCTTAAAGTTCCATAATTTATGATATATCCCAAATCTTTTTGGAGTAGCGTTATTAGCACTTGTCTCAACATATGTGAAAATTGCATTTTTATAAGGTAAATCAATAATTTTTTTTTAACGACCAGATTGTCGGGCATCTAGCCTAATTATTATAGGACTAGGTGTAATGCTTAAAGTTCCATAATTTATGATATATCCCAAATCTTTTTGGAGTAGCGTTATTAGCACTTGTCTCAACATATGTGAAAATTGCATTTTTATAAGGTAAATCAATAATTTTTTTGTAACGACCAAATTGTCGGGCATCTAGACTAATTATTATAGGACTAGGTGCAACGCTTAAAGTTCCATAATTTATGATATATCCCAAATCTTTTTGGAGTAGCGTTATTAGCACTTGTCTCAACATATGTGAAAATTGCATTTTTATAAGGTAAATCAATAATTTTTTTGTAACGACCAAATTGTCGGGCATCTAGACTAATTATTATAGGACTAGGTGCAACGCTTAAAGTTCCATAATTTATGATATATCCCAAATCTTTTTGGAGTAGCGTTATTAGCACTTGTCTCAACATATGTGAAAATTGCATTTTTATAAGGTAAATCAATAATTTTTTTTTAACGACCAGATTGTCGGGCATCTAGCCTAATTATTATAGGACTAGGTGTAATGCTTAAAGTTCCATAATTTATGATATATCCCAAATCTTTTTGGAGTAGCGTTATTAGCACTTGTCTCAACATATGTGAAAATTGCATTTTTATAAGGTAAATCAATAATTTTTTTGTAACGACCAAATTGTCGGGCATCTAGACTAATTATTATAGGACTAGGTGCAACGCTTAAAGTTCCATAACTTATGATATATCCCAAATCTTTTTGGAGTAGCGTTATTAGCACTTGTCTCAACATATGTGAAAATTGCATTTTTATAAGGTAAATCAATAATTTTTTTGTAACGACCAAATTGTCGGGCATCTAGACTAATTATTATAGGACTAGGTGCAACGCTTAAAGTTCCATAATTTATGATATATCCCAAATCTTTTTGGAGTAGCGTTATTAGCACTTGTCTCAACATATGTGAAAATTGCATTTTTATAAGGTAAATCAATAATTTTTTTGTAACGACCAGATTGTCGGGCATCTAGACTAATTATTATAGGACTAGGTGCAACGCTTAAAGTTCCATAATTTATGATATATCCCAAATCTTTTTGGAGTAGCGTTATTAGCACTTGTCTCAACATATGTGAAAATTGCATTTTTATAAGGTAAATCAATAATTTTTTTGTAACGACCAGATTGTCGGGCATCTAGACTAATTATTATAGGACTAGGTGCAACGCTTAAAGTTCCATAATTTATGATATATCCCAAATCTTTTTGGAGTAGCGTTATTAGCACTTGTCTCAACATATCTGAAAATTGCATTTTTATAAGGTAAATCAATAATTTTTTTTTAACGACCAGATTGTCGGGCATCTAGCCTAATTATTATAGGACTAGGTGTAATGCTTAAAGTTCCATAATTTATGATATATCCCAAATCTTTTTGGAGTAGCGTTATTAGCACTTGTCTCAACATATGTGAAAATTGCATTTTTATAAGGTAAATCAATAATTTTTTTGTAACGACCAAATTGTCGGGCATCTAGACTAATTATTATAGGACTAGGTGCAACGCTTAAAGTTCCATAATTTATGATATATCCCAAATCTTTTTGGAGTAGCGTTATTAGCACTTGTCTCAACATATGTGAAAATTGCATTTTTATAAGGTAAATCAATAATTTTTTTGTAACGACCAAATTGTCGGGCATCTAGACTAATTATTATAGGACTAGGTGCAACGCTTAAAGTTCCATAATTTATGATATATCCCAAATCTTTTTGGAGTAGCGTTATTAGCACTTGTCTCAACATATGTGAAAATTACATTTTTATAAGGTAAATCAATAATTTTTTTTTAACGACCAGATTGTCGGGCATCTAGCCTAATTATTATAGGACTAGGTGTAATGCTTAAAGTTCCATAATTTATGATATATCCCAAATCTTTTTGGAGTAGCGTTATTAGCACTTGTCTCAACATATGAGAAAATTGCATTTTTATAAGGTAAATCAATAATTTTTTTGTAACGACCAAATTGTCGGGCATCTAGACTAATTATTATAGGACTAGGTGCAACGCTTAAAGTTCCATAATTTATGATATATCCCAAATCTTTTTGGAGTAGCGTTATTAGCACTTGTCTCAACATATGTGAAAATTGCATTTTTATAAGGTAAATCAATAATTTTTTTGTAACGACCAAATTGTCGGGCATCTAGACTAATTATTATAGGACTAGGTGCAACGCTTAAAGTTCCATAATTTATGATATATCCCAAATCTTTTTGGAGTAGCGTTATTAGCACTTGTCTCAACATATGTGAAAATTGCATTTTTATAAGGTAAATCAATAATTTTTTTTTAACGACCAGATTGTCGGGCATCTAGCCTAATTATTATAGGACTAGGTGTAATGCTTAAAGTTCCATAATTTATGATATATCCCAAATCTTTTTGGAGTAGCGTTATTAGCACTTGTCTCAACATATGTGAAAATTGCATTTTTATAAGGTAAATCAATAATTTTTTTGTAACGACCAAATTGACGGGCATCTAGACTAATTATTATAGGACTAGGTGCAACGCTTAAAGTTCCATAATTTATGATATATCCCAAATCTTTTTGGAGTAGCGTTATTAGCACTTGTCTCAACATATGTGAAAATTGCATTTTTATAAGGTAAATCAATAATTTTTTTTTAACGACCAGATTGTCGGGCATCTAGCCTAATTATTATAGGACTAGGTGTAATGCTTAAAGTTCCATAATTTATGATATATCCCAAATCTTTTTGGAGTAGCGTTATTAGCACTTGTCTCAACATATGTGAAAATTGCATTTTTATAAGGTAAATCAATAATTTTTTTGTAACGACCAAATTGTCGGGCATCTAGACTAATTATTATAGGACTAGGTGCAACGCTTAAAGTTCCATAACTTATGATATATCCCAAATCTTTTTGGAGTAGCGTTATTAGCACTTGTCTCAACATATGTGAAAATTGCATTTTTATAAGGTAAATCAATAATTTTTTTGTAACGACCAAATTGTCGGGCATCTAGACTAATTATTATAGGACTAGGTGCAACGCTTAAAGTTCCATAATTTATGATATATCCCAAATCTTTTTGGAGTAGCGTTATTAGCACTTGTCTCAACATATGAGAAAATTGCATTTTTATAAGGTAAATCAATAATTTTTTTGTAACGACCAAATTGTCGGGCATCTAGACTAATTATTATAGGACTAGGTGCAACGCTTAAAGTTCCATAATTTATGATATATCCCAAATCTTTTTGGAGTAGCGTTATTAGCACTTGTCTCAACATATGTGAAAATTGCATTTTTATAAGATAAATCAATAATTTTTTTTGTAACGACTAAATTGTCGGGCATCTAGACTAATTATTATAGGACTAGGTGCAACGCTTAAAGTTCCATAACTTATGATATATCCCAAATCGTTTTGGAGTAGCGTTATTAGCACTTGTCTCAACATATGTGAAAATTGCATTTTTATAAGGTAAATCAATAATTTTTTTGTAACGACCAAATTGTCGGGCATCTAGACTAATTATTATAGGACTAGGTGCAACGCTTAAAGTTCCATAACTTATGATATATCCCAAATCTTTTTGGAGTAGCGTTATTAGCACTTGTCTCAACATATGTGAAAATTGCATTTTTATAAGGTAAATCAATAATTTTTTTGTAACGACCAAATTGTCGGGCATCTAGACTAATTATTATAGGACTAGGTGCAACGCTTAAAGTTCCATAATTTATGATATATCCCAAATCTTTTTGGAGTAGCGTTATTAGCACTTGTCTCAACATATGTGAAAATTGCATTTTTATAAGGTAAATCAATAATTTTTTTGTAACGACCAAATTGTCGGGCATCTAGACTAATTATTATAGGACTAGGTGCAACGCTTAAAGTTCCATAATTTATGATATATCCCAAATCTTTTTGGAGTAGCGTTATTAGCACTTGTCTCAACATATGTGAAAATTGCATTTTTAAAAGGTAAATCAATAATTTTTTTTTAACGACCAGATTGTCGGGCATCTAGCCTAATTATTATAGGACTAGGTGTAATGCTTAAAGTTCCATAATTTATGATATATCCCAAATCTTTTTGGAGTAGCGTTATTAGCACTTGTCTCAACATATGTGAAAATTGCATTTTTATAAGGTAAATCAATAATTTTTTTGTAACGACCAAATTGTCGGGCATCTAGACTAATTATTATAGGACTAGGTGCAACGCTTAAAGTTCCATAATTTATGATATATCCCAAATCTTTTTGGAGTAGCGTTATTAGCACTTGTCTCAACATATGTGAAAATTGCATTTTTATAAGGTAAATCAATAATTTTTTTGTAACGACCAAATTGTCGGGCATCTAGACTAATTATTATAGGACTAGGTGCAACGCTTAAAGTTCCATAATTTATGATATATCCCAAATCTTTTTGGAGTAGCGTTATTAGCACTTGTCTCAACATATGTGAAAATTGCATTTTTAAAAGGTAAATCAATAATTTTTTTTTAACGACCAGATTGTCGGGCATCTAGCCTAATTATTATAGGACTAGGTGTAATGCTTAAAGTTCCATAATTTATGATATATCCCAAATCTTTTTGGAGTAGCGTTATTAGCACTTGTCTCAACATATGTGAAAATTGCATTTTTATAAGGTAAATCAATAATTTTTTTGTAACGACCAAATTGTCGGGCATCTAGACTAATTATTATAGGACTAGGTGCAACGCTTAAAGTTCCATAACTTATGATATATCCCAAATCTTTTTGGAGTAGCGTTATTAGCACTTGTCTCAACATATGTGAAAATTGCATTTTTATAAGGTAAATCAATAATTTTTTTGTAACGACCAAATTGTCGGGCATCTAGACTAATTATTATAGGACTAGGTGCAACGCTTAAAGTTCCATAATTTATGATATATCCCAAATCTTTTTGGAGTAGCGTTATTAGCACTTGTCTCAACATATGAGAAAATTGCATTTTTATAAGGTAAATCAATAATTTTTTTGTAACGACCAAATTGTCGGGCATCTAGACTAATTATTATAGGACTAGGTGCAACGCTTAAAGTTCCATAATTTATGATATATCCCAAATCTTTTTGGAGTAGCGTTATTAGCACTTGTCTCAACATATGTGAAAATTGCATTTTTATAAGGTAAATCAATAATTTTTTTTGTAACGACTAAATTGTCGGGCATCTAGACTAATTATTATAGGACTAGGTGCAACGCTTAAAGTTCCATAACTTATGATATATCCCAAATCTTTTTGGAGTAGCGTTATTAGCACTTGTCTCAACATATGTGAAAATTGCATTTTTATAAGGTAAATCAATAATTTTTTTTGTAACGACTAAATTGTCGGGCATCTAGACTAATTATTATAGGACTAGGTGCAACGCTTAAAGTTCCATAACTTATGATATATCCCAAATCTTTTTGGAGTAGCGTTATTAGCACTTGTCTCAACATATGTGAAAATTGCATTTTTATAAGGTAAATCAATAATTTTTTTTGTAACGACTAAATTGTCGGGCATCTAGACTAATTATTATAGGACTAGGTGCAACGCTTAAAGTTCCATAACTTATGATATATCCCAAATCTTTTTGGAGTAGCGTTATTAGCACTTGTCTCAACATATGTGAAAATTGCATTTTTATAAGGTAAATCAATAATTTTTTTGTAACGACTAAATTGTCGGGCATCTAGACTAATTATTATAGGACTAGGTGCAACGCTTAAAGTTCCATAACTTATGATATATCCCAAATCTTTTTGGAGTAGCGTTATTAGCACTTGTCTCAACATATGTGAAAATTGCATTTTTATAAGGTAAATCAATAATTTTTTTGTAACGACCAAATTGTCGGGCATCTAGACTAATTATTATAGGACTAGGTGCAACGCTTAAAGTTCCATAATTTATGATATATCCCAAATCTTTTTGGAGTAGCGTTATTAGCACTTGTCTCAACATATGTGAAAATTGCATTTTTATAAGGTAAATCAATAATTTTTTTTGTAACGACTAAATTGTCGGGCATCTAGACTAATTATTATAGGACTAGGTGCAACGCTTAAAGTTCCATAACTTATGATATATCCCAAATCTTTTTGGAGTAGCGTTATTAGCACTTGTCTCAACATATGTGAAAATTGCATTTTTATAAGGTAAATCAATAATTTTTTTGTAACGACCAAATTGTCGGGCATCTAGACTAATTATTATAGGACTAGGTGCAACGCTTAAAGTTCCATAATTTATGATATATCCCAAATCTTTTTGGAGTAGCGTTATTAGCACTTGTCTCAACATATGAGAAAATTGCATTTTTATAAGGTAAATCAATAATTTTTTTGTAACGACCAAATTGTCGGGCATCTAGACTAATTATTATAGGACTAGGTGCAACGCTTAAAGTTCCATAATTTATGATATATCCCAAATCTTTTTGGAGTAGCGTTATTAGCACTTGTCTCAACATATGTGAAAATTGCATTTTTATAAGGTAAATCAATAATTTTTTTTGTAACGACTAAATTGTCGGGCATCTAGACTAATTATTATAGGACTAGGTGCAACGCTTAAAGTTCCATAACTTATGATATATCCCAAATCGTTTTGGAGTAGCGTTATTAGCACTTGTCTCAACATATGTGAAAATTGCATTTTTATAAGGTAAATCAATAATTTTTTTGTAACGACCAAATTGTCGGGCATCTAGACTAATTATTATAGGACTAGGTGCAACGCTTAAAGTTCCATAATTTATGATATATCCCAAATCTTTTTGGAGTAGCGTTATTAGCACTTGTCTCAACATATGAGAAAATTGCATTTTTATAAGGTAAATCAATAATTTTTTTGTAACGACCAAATTGTCGGGCATCTAGACTAATTATTATAGGACTAGGTGCAACGCTTAAAGTTCCATAATTTATGATATATCCCAAATCTTTTTGGAGTAGCGTTATTAGCACTTGTCTCAACATATGTGAAAATTGCATTTTTATAAGGTAAATCAATAATTTTTTTTGTAACGACTAAATTGTCGGGCATCTAGACTAATTATTATAGGACTAGGTGCAACGCTTAAAGTTCCATAACTTATGATATATCCCAAATCGTTTTGGAGTAGCGTTATTAGCACTTGTCTCAACATATGTGAAAATTGCATTTTTATAAGGTAAATCAATAATTTTTTTGTAACGACCAAATTGTCGGGCATCTAGACTAATTATTATAGGACTAGGTGCAACGCTTAAAGTTCCATAACTTATGATATATCCCAAATCTTTTTGGAGTAGCGTTATTAGCACTTGTCTCAACATATGTGAAAATTGCATTTTTATAAGGTAAATCAATAATTTTTTTGTAACGACCAAATTGTCGGGCATCTAGACTAATTATTATAGGACTAGGTGCAACGCTTAAAGTTCCATAACTTATGATATATCCCAAATCTTTTTGGAGTAGCGTTATTAGCACTTGTCTCAACATATCTGAAAATTGCATTTTTATAAGGTAAATCAATAATTTTTTTTTAACGACCAGATTGTCGGGCATCTAGCCTAATTATTATAGGACTAGGTGTAATGCTTAAAGTTCCATAATTTATGATATATCCCAAATCTTTTTGGAGTAGCGTTATTAGCACTTGTCTCAACATATGTGAAAATTGCATTTTTATAAGGTAAATCAATAATTTTTTTGTAACGACCAAATTGTCGGGCATCTAGACTAATTATTATAGGACTAGGTGCAACGCTTAAAGTTCCATAATTTATGATATATCCCAAATCTTTTTGGAGTAGCGTTATTAGCACTTGTCTCAACATATGTGAAAATTGCATTTTTATAAGGTAAATCAATAATTTTTTTGTAACGACCAAATTGTCGGGCATCTAGACTAATTATTATAGGACTAGGTGCAACGCTTAAAGTTCCATAATTTATGATATATCCCAAATCTTTTTGGAGTAGCGTTATTAGCACTTGTCTCAACATATGTGAAAATTGCATTTTTATAAGGTAAATCAATAATTTTTTTTTAACGACCAGATTGTCGGGCATCTAGCCTAATTATTATAGGACTAGGTGTAATGCTTAAAGTTCCATAATTTATGATATATCCCAAATCTTTTTGGAGTAGCGTTATTAGCACTTGTCTCAACATATGAGAAAATTGCATTTTTATAAGGTAAATCAATAATTTTTTTGTAACGACCAAATTGTCGGGCATCTAGACTAATTATTATAGGACTAGGTGCAACGCTTAAAGTTCCATAATTTATGATATATCCCAAATCTTTTTGGAGTAGCGTTATTAGCACTTGTCTCAACATATGTGAAAATTGCATTTTTATAAGGTAAATCAATAATTTTTTTTGTAACGACTAAATTGTCGGGCATCTAGACTAATTATTATAGGACTAGGTGCAACGCTTAAAGTTCCATAACTTATGATATATCCCAAATCGTTTTGGAGTAGCGTTATTAGCACTTGTCTCAACATATGTGAAAATTGCATTTTTATAAGGTAAATCAATAATTTTTTTGTAACGACCAAATTGTCGGGCATCTAGACTAATTATTATAGGACTAGGTGCAACGCTTAAAGTTCCATAACTTATGATATATCCCAAATCTTTTTGGAGTAGCGTTATTAGCACTTGTCTCAACATATGTGAAAATTGCATTTTTATAAGGTAAATCAATAATTTTTTTGTAACGACCAAATTGTCGGGCATCTAGACTAATTATTATAGGACTAGGTGCAACGCTTAAAGTTCCATAACTTATGATATATCCCAAATCTTTTTGGAGTAGCGTTATTAGCACTTGTCTCAACATATCTGAAAATTGCATTTTTATAAGGTAAATCAATAATTTTTTTTTAACGACCAGATTGTCGGGCATCTAGCCTAATTATTATAGGACTAGGTGTAATGCTTAAAGTTCCATAATTTATGATATATCCCAAATCTTTTTGGAGTAGCGTTATTAGCACTTGTCTCAACATATGTGAAAATTGCATTTTTATAAGGTAAATCAATAATTTTTTTGTAACGACCAAATTGTCGGGCATCTAGACTAATTATTATAGGACTAGGTGCAACGCTTAAAGTTCCATAATTTATGATATATCCCAAATCTTTTTGGAGTAGCGTTATTAGCACTTGTCTCAACATATGTGAAAATTGCATTTTTATAAGGTAAATCAATAATTTTTTTGTAACGACCAAATTGTCGGGCATCTAGACTAATTATTATAGGACTAGGTGCAACGCTTAAAGTTCCATAATTTATGATATATCCCAAATCTTTTTGGAGTAGCGTTATTAGCACTTGTCTCAACATATGTGAAAATTGCATTTTTATAAGGTAAATCAATAATTTTTTTGTAACGACCAAATTGTCGGGCATCTAGACTAATTATTATAGGACTAGGTGCAACGCTTAAAGTTCCATAATTTATGATATATCCCAAATCTTTTTGGAGTAGCGTTATTAGCACTTGTCTCAACATAT
This sequence comes from Crataerina pallida, assembly GCA_949710015.1. NCBI lineage: Eukaryota > Metazoa > Arthropoda > Insecta > Diptera > Hippoboscidae > Crataerina > Crataerina pallida. Next base: position 15,668,560 of record OX453293.1, read on the forward strand.
GTGAAAATTGCATTTTTATAAGGTAAATCAATAATTTTTTTTTAACGACCAGATTGTCGGGCATCTAGCCTAATTATTATAGGACTAGGTGTAATGCTTAAAGTTCCATAATTTATGATATATCCCAAATCTTTTTGGAGTAGCGTTATTAGCACTTGTCTCAACATATGTGAAAATTGCATTTTTATAAGGTAAATCAATAATTTTTTTTTAACGACCAGATTGTCGGGCATCTAGCCTAATTATTATAGGACTAGGTGTAATGCTTAAAGTTCCATAATTTATGATATATCCCAAATCTTTTTGGAGTAGCGTTATTAGCACTTGTCTCAACATATGAGAAAATTGCATTTTTATAAGGTAAATCAATAATTTTTTTGTAACGACCAAATTGTCGGGCATCTAGACTAATTATTATAGGACTAGGTGCAACGCTTAAAGTTCCATAATTTATGATATATCCCAAATCTTTTTGGAGTAGCGTTATTAGCACTTGTCTCAACATATGTGAAAATTGCATTTTTATAAGGTAAATCAATAATTTTTTTGTAACGACCAAATTGTCGGGCATCTAGACTAATTATTATAGGACTAGGTGCAACGCTTAAAGTTCCATAATTTATGATATATCCCAAATCTTTTTGGAGTAGCGTTATTAGCACTTGTCTCAACATATGTGAAAATTGCATTTTTATAAGGTAAATCAATAATTTTTTTTTAACGACCAGATTGTCGGGCATCTAGCCTAATTATTATAGGACTAGGTGTAATGCTTAAAGTTCCATAATTTATGATATATCCCAAATCTTTTTGGAGTAGCGTTATTAGCACTTGTCTCAACATATGTGAAAATTGCATTTTTATAAGGTAAATCAATAATTTTTTTGTAACGACCAAATTGACGGGCATCTAGACTAATTATTATAGGACTAGGTGCAACGCTTAAAGTTCCATAATTTATGATATATCCCAAATCTTTTTGGAGTAGCGTTATTAGCACTTGTCTCAACATATGTGAAAATTGCATTTTTATAAGGTAAATCAATAATTTTTTTTTAACGACCAGATTGTCGGGCATCTAGCCTAATTATTATAGGACTAGGTGTAATGCTTAAAGTTCCATAATTTATGATATATCCCAAATCTTTTTGGAGTAGCGTTATTAGCACTTGTCTCAACATATGTGAAAATTGCATTTTTATAAGGTAAATCAATAATTTTTTTGTAACGACCAAATTGTCGGGCATCTAGACTAATTATTATAGGACTAGGTGCAACGCTTAAAGTTCCATAACTTATGATATATCCCAAATCTTTTTGGAGTAGCGTTATTAGCACTTGTCTCAACATATGTGAAAATTGCATTTTTATAAGGTAAATCAATAATTTTTTTGTAACGACCAAATTGTCGGGCATCTAGACTAATTATTATAGGACTAGGTGCAACGCTTAAAGTTCCATAATTTATGATATATCCCAAATCTTTTTGGAGTAGCGTTATTAGCACTTGTCTCAACATATATGAAAATTGCATTTTTATAAGGTAAATCAATAATTTTTTTGTAACGACCAAATTGTCGGGCATCTAGACTAATTATTATAGGACTAGGTGCAACGCTTAAAGTTCCATAACTTATGATATATCCCAAATCTTTTTGGAGTAGCGTTATTAGCACTTGTCTCAACATATGTGAAAATTGCATTTTTATAAGGTAAATCAATAATTTTTTTTTAACGACCAGATTGTCGGGCATCTAGCCTAATTATTATAGGACTAGGTGTAATGCTTAAAGTTCCATAATTTATGATATATCCCAAATCTTTTTGGAGTAGCGTTATTAGCACTTGTCTCAACATATGTGAAAATTGCATTTTTATAAGGTAAATCAATAATTTTTTTGTAACGATCAAATTGACGGGCATCTAGACTAATTATTATAGGACTAGGTGCAACGCTTAAAGTTCCATAATTTATGATATATCCCAAATCTTTTTGGAGTAGCGTTATTAGCACTTGTCTCAACATATGTGAAAATTGCATTTTTATAAGGTAAATCAATAATTTTTTTTTAACGACCAGATTGTCGGGCATCTAGCCTAATTATTATAGGACTAGGTGTAATGCTTAAAGTTCCATAATTTATGATATATCCCAAATCTTTTTGGAGTAGCGTTATTAGCACTTGTCTCAACATATGTGAAAATTGCATTTTTATAAGGTAAATCAATAATTTTTTTGTAACGACCAAATTGTCGGGCATCTAGACTAATTATTATAGGACTAGGTGCAACGCTTAAAGTTCCATAACTTATGATATATCCCAAATCTTTTTGGAGTAGCGTTATTAGCACTTGTCTCAACATATGTGAAAATTGCATTTTTATAAGGTAAATCAATAATTTTTTTGTAACGACCAAATTGTTGGGCATCTAGACTAATTATTATAGGACTAGGTGCAACGCTTAAAGTTCCATAATTTATGATATATCCCAAATCTTTTTGGAGTAGCGTTATTAGCACTTGTCTCAACATATGTGAAAATTGCATTTTTATAAGGTAAATCAATAATTTTTTTTTAACGACCAGATTGTCGGGCATCTAGCCTAATTATTATAGGACTAGGTGTAATGCTTAAAGTTCCATAATTTATGATATATCCCAAATCTTTTTGGAGTAGCGTTATTAGCACTTGTCTCAACATATGTGAAAATTGCATTTTTATAAGGTAAATCAATAATTTTTTTTTAACGACCAGATTGTCGGGCATCTAGCCTAATTATTATAGGACTAGGTGTAATGCTTAAAGTTCCATAATTTATGATATATCCCAAATCTTTTTGGAGTAGCGTTATTAGCACTTGTCTCAACATATGAGAAAATTGCATTTTTATAAGGTAAATCAATAATTTTTTTGTAACGACCAAATTGTCGGGCATCTAGACTAATTATTATAGGACTAGGTGCAACGCTTAAAGTTCCATAATTTATGATATATCCCAAATCTTTTTGGAGTAGCGTTATTAGCACTTGTCTCAACATATGTGAAAATTGCATTTTTATAAGGTAAATCAATAATTTTTTTGTAACGACCAAATTGTCGGGCATCTAGACTAATTATTATAGGACTAGGTGCAACGCTTAAAGTTCCATAATTTATGATATATCCCAAATCTTTTTGGAGTAGCGTTATTAGCACTTGTCTCAACATATGTGAAAATTGCATTTTTATAAGGTAAATCAATAATTTTTTTTTAACGACCAGATTGTCGGGCATCTAGCCTAATTATTATAGGACTAGGTGTAATGCTTAAAGTTCCATAATTTATGATATATCCCAAATCTTTTTGGAGTAGCGTTATTAGCACTTGTCTCAACATATGTGAAAATTGCATTTTTATAAGGTAAATCAATAATTTTTTTGTAACGACCAAATTGACGGGCATCTAGACTAATTATTATAGGACTAGGTGCAACGCTTAAAGTTCCATAATTTATGATATATCCCAAATCTTTTTGGAGTAGCGTTATTAGCACTTGTCTCAACATATGTGAAAATTGCATTTTTATAAGGTAAATCAATAATTTTTTTTTAACGACCAGATTGTCGGGCATCTAGCCTAATTATTATAGGACTAGGTGTAATGCTTAAAGTTCCATAATTTATGATATATCCCAAATCTTTTTGGAGTAGCGTTATTAGCACTTGTCTCAACATATGTGAAAATTGCATTTTTATAAGGTAAATCAATAATTTTTTTGTAACGACCAAATTGTCGGGCATCTAGACTAATTATTATAGGACTAGGTGCAACGCTTAAAGTTCCATAACTTATGATATATCCCAAATCTTTTTGGAGTAGCGTTATTAGCACTTGTCTCAACATATGTGAAAATTGCATTTTTATAAGGTAAATCAATAATTTTTTTGTAACGACCAAATTGTCGGGCATCTAGACTAATTATTATAGGACTAGGTGCAACGCTTAAAGTTCCATAATTTATGATATATCCCAAATCTTTTTGGAGTAGCGTTATTAGCACTTGTCTCAACATATATGAAAATTGCATTTTTATAAGGTAAATCAATAATTTTTTTGTAACGACCAAATTGTCGGGCATCTAGACTAATTATTATAGGACTAGGTGCAACGCTTAAAGTTCCATAACTTATGATATATCCCAAATCTTTTTGGAGTAGCGTTATTAGCACTTGTCTCAACATATGTGAAAATTGCATTTTTATAAGGTAAATCAATAATTTTTTTTTAACGACCAGATTGTCGGGCATCTAGCCTAATTATTATAGGACTAGGTGTAATGCTTAAAGTTCCATAATTTATGATATATCCCAAATCTTTTTGGAGTAGCGTTATTAGCACTTGTCTCAACATATGTGAAAATTGCATTTTTATAAGGTAAATCAATAATTTTTTTGTAACGATCAAATTGACGGGCATCTAGACTAATTATTATAGGACTAGGTGCAACGCTTAAAGTTCCATAATTTATGATATATCCCAAATCTTTTTGGAGTAGCGTTATTAGCACTTGTCTCAACATATGTGAAAATTGCATTTTTATAAGGTAAATCAATAATTTTTTTTTAACGACCAGATTGTCGGGCATCTAGCCTAATTATTATAGGACTAGGTGTAATGCTTAAAGTTCCATAATTTATGATATATCCCAAATCTTTTTGGAGTAGCGTTATTAGCACTTGTCTCAACATATGTGAAAATTGCATTTTTATAAGGTAAATCAATAATTTTTTTGTAACGACTAAATTGTCGGGCATCTAGACTAATTATTATAGGACTAGGTGCAACGCTTAAAGTTCCATAACTTATGATATATCCCAAATCGTTTTGGAGTAGCGTTATTAGCACTTGTCTCAACATATGTGAAAATTGCATTTTTATAAGGTAAATCAATAATTTTTTTGTAACGACTAAATTGTCGGGCATCTAGACTAATTATTATAGGACTAGGTGCAACGCTTAAAGTTCCATAACTTATGATATATCCCAAATCGTTTTGGAGTAGCGTTATTAGCACTTGTCTCAACATATGTGAAAATTGCATTTTTATAACGTAAATCAATAATTTTTTTGTAACGACCAAATTGTCGGGCATCTAGACTAATTATTATAGGACTAGGTGCAACGCTTAAAGTTCCATAATTTATGATATATCCCAAATCTTTTTGGAGTAGCGTTATTAGCACTTGTCTCAACATATGAGAAAATTGCATTTTTATAAGGTAAATCAATAATTTTTTTGTAACGACCAAATTGTCGGGCATCTAGACTAATTATTATAGGACTAGGTGCAACGCTTAAAGTTCCATAATTTATGATATATCCCAAATCTTTTTGGAGTAGCGTTATTAGCACTTGTCTCAACATATGTGAAAATTGCATTTTTATAAGGTAAATCAATAATTTTTTTGTAACGACCAAATTGTCGGGCATCTAGACTAATTATTATAGGACTAGGTGCAACGCTTAAAGTTCCATAACTTATGATATATCCCAAATCTTTTTGGAGTAGCGTTATTAGCACTTGTCTCAACATATGTGAAAATTGCATTTTTATAAGGTAAATCAATAATTTTTTTTTAACGACCAGATTGTCGGGCATCTAGCCTAATTATTATAGGACTAGGTGTAATGCTTAAAGTTCCATAATTTATGATATATCCCAAATCTTTTTGGAGTAGCGTTATTAGCACTTGTCTCAACATATGTGAAAATTGCATTTTTATAAGGTAAATCAATAATTTTTTTGTAACGATCAAATTGACGGGCATCTAGACTAATTATTATAGGACTAGGTGCAACGCTTAAAGTTCCATAACTTATGATATATCCCAAATCTTTTTGGAGTAGCGTTATTAGCACTTGTCTCAACATATGTGAAAATTGCATTTTTATAAGGTAAATCAATAATTTTTTTTTAACGACCAGATTGTCGGGCATCTAGCCTAATTATTATAGGACTAGGTGTAATGCTTAAAGTTCCATAATTTATGATATATCCCAAATCTTTTTGGAGTAGCGTTATTAGCACTTGTCTCAACATATGTGAAAATTGCATTTTTATAAGGTAAATCAATAATTTTTTTGTAACGACCAAATTGTCGGGCATCTAGACTAATTATTATAGGACTAGGTGCAACGCTTAAAGTTCCATAACTTATGATATATCCCAAATCTTTTTGGAGTAGCGTTATTAGCACTTGTCTCAACATATGTGAAAATTGCATTTTTATAAGGTAAATCAATAATTTTTTTGTAACGACCAAATTGTTGGGCATCTAGACTAATTATTATAGGACTAGGTGCAACGCTTAAAGTTCCATAATTTATGATATATCCCAAATCTTTTTGGAGTAGCGTTATTAGCACTTGTTTCAACATATGTGAAAATTGCATTTTTATAAGGTAAATCAATAATTTTTTTGTAACGACCAAATTGTCGGGCATCTAGACTAATTATTATAGGACTAGGTGCAACGCTTAAAGTTCCATAATTTATGATATATCCCAAATCTGTTTGGAGTAGCGTTATTAGCACTTGTCTCAACATATGTGAAAATTGCATTTTTATAAGGTAAATCAATAATTTTTTTGTAACGACCAAATTGTCGGGCATCTAGACTAATTATTATAGGACTAGGTGCAAGGCTTAAAGTTCCATAATTTATGATATATCCCAAATCTTTTTGGAGTAGCGTTATTAGCACTTGTCTCAACATATGTGAAAATTGCATTTTTATAAGGTAAATCAATAATTTTTTTGTAACGACCAAATTGTCGGGCATCTAGACTAATTATTATAGGACTAGGTGCAACGCTTAAAGTTCCATAATTTATGATATATCCCAAATCTGTTTGGAGTAGCGTTATTAGCACTTGTCTCAGCATATGTGAAAATTGCATTTTTATAAGGTAAATCAATAATTTTTTTTTAACGACCAGATTGTCGGGCATCTAGCCTAATTATTATAGGACTAGGTGTAATGCTTAAAGTTCCATAATTTATGATATATCCCAAATCTTTTTGGAGTAGCGTTATTAGCACTTGTCTCAACATATGTGAAAATTGCATTTTTATAAGGTAAATCAATAATTTTTTTGTAACGACCAAATTGTCGGGCATCTAGACTAATTATTATAGGACTAGGTGCAACGCTTAAAGTTCCATAACTTATGATATATCCCAAATCTTTTTGGAGTAGCGTTATTAGCACTTGTCTCAACATATGTGAAAATTGCATTTTTATAAGGTAAATCAATAATTTTTTTGTAACGACCAAATTGTCGGGCATCTAGACTAATTATTATAGGACTAGGTGCAACGCTTAAAGTTCCATAATTTATGATATATCCCAAATCTTTTTGGAGTAGCGTTATTAGCACTTGTCTCAACATATGTGAAAATTGCATTTTTATAAGGTAAATCAATAATTTTTTTGTAACGACCAAATTGTCGGGCATCTAGACTAATTATTATAGGACTAGGTGCAACGCTTAAAGTTCCATAATTTATGATATATCCCAAATCTGTTTGGAGTAGCGTTATTAGCACTTGTCTCAACATATGTGAAAATTGCATTTTTATAAGGTAAATCAATAATTTTTTTGTAACGACCAAATTGTCGGGCATCTAGACTAATTATTATAGGACTAGGTGCAAGGCTTAAAGTTCCATAATTTATGATATATCCCAAATCTTTTTGGAGTAGCGTTATTAGCACTTGTCTCAACATATGTGAAAATTGCATTTTTATAAGGTAAATCAATAATTTTTTTGTAACGACCAAATTGTCGGGCATCTAGACTAATTATTATAGGACTAGGTGCAACGCTTAAAGTTCCATAATTTATGATATATCCCAAATCTGTTTGGAGTAGCGTTATTAGCACTTGTCTCAGCATATGTGAAAATTGCATTTTTATAAGGTAAATCAATAATTTTTTTTTAACGACCAGATTGTCGGGCATCTAGCCTAATTATTATAGGACTAGGTGTAATGCTTAAAGTTCCATAATTTATGATATATCCCAAATCTTTTTGGAGTAGCGTTATTAGCACTTGTCTCAACATATGTGAAAATTGCATTTTTATAAGGTAAATCAATAATTTTTTTGTAACGACCAAATTGTCGGGCATCTAGACTAATTATTATAGGACTAGGTGCAACGCTTAAAGTTCCATAACTTATGATATATCCCAAATCTTTTTGGAGTAGCGTTATTAGCACTTGTCTCAACATATGTGAAAATTGCATTTTTATAAGGTAAATCAATAATTTTTTTGTAACGACCAAATTGTCGGGCATCTAGACTAATTATTATAGGACTAGGTGCAACGCTTAAAGTTCCATAATTTATGATATATCCCAAATCTTTTTGGAGTAGCGTTATTAGCACTTGTCTCAACATATGTGAAAATTGCATTTTTATAAGGTAAATCAATAATTTTTTTTTAACGACCAGATTGTCGGGCATCTAGCCTAATTATTATAGGACTAGGTGTAATGCTTAAAGTCCCATAATTTATGATATATCCCAAATCTTTTTGGAGTAGCGTTATTAGCACTTGTCTCAACATATGAGAAAATTGCATTTTTATAAGGTAAATCAATAATTTTTTTGTAACGACCAAATTGTCGGGCATCTAGACTAATTATTATAGGACTAGGTGCAACGCTTAAAGTTCCATAATTTATGATATATCCCAAATCTTTTTGGAGTAGCGTTATTAGCACTTGTCTCAACATATGTGAAAATTGCATTTTTATAAGGTAAATCAATAATTTTTTTGTAACGACCAAATTGTCGGGCATCTAGACTAATTATTATAGGACTAGGTGCAACGCTTAAAGTTCCATAATTTATGATATATCCCAAATCTTTTTGGAGTAGCGTTATTAGCACTTGTCTCAACATATGTGAAAATTGCATTTTTATAAGGTAAATCAATAATTTTTTTTTAACGACCAGATTGTCGGGCATCTAGCCTAATTATTATAGGACTAGGTGTAATGCTTAAAGTTCCATAATTTATGATATATCCCAAATCTTTTTGGAGTAGCGTTATTAGCACTTGTCTCAACATATGTGAAAATTGCATTTTTATAAGGTAAATCAATAATTTTTTTGTAACGACCAAATTGTCGGGCATCTAGACTAATTATTATAGGACTAGGTGCAACGCTTAAAGTTCCATAATTTATGATATATCCCAAATCTTTTTGGAGTAGCGTTATTAGCACTTGTCTCAACATATGTGAAAATTGCATTTTTATAAGGTAAATCAATAATTTTTTTGTAACGACCAAATTGTTGGGCATCTAGACTAATTATTATAGGACTAGGTGCAACGCTTAAAGTTCCATAATTTATGATATATCCCAAATCTTTTTGGAGTAGCGTTATTAGCACTTGTCTCAACATATGTGAAAATTGCATTTTTATAAGGTAAATCAATAATTTTTTTGTAACGACCAAATTGTCGGGCATCTAGACTAATTATTATAGGACTAGGTGCAACGCTTAAAGTTCCATAATTTATGATATATCCCAAATCTGTTTGGAGTAGCGTTATTAGCACTTGTCTCAACATATGTGAAAATTGCATTTTTATAAGGTAAATCAATAATTTTTTTGTAACGACCAAATTGTCGGGCATCTAGACTAATTATTATAGGACTAGGTGCAAGGCTTAAAGTTCCATAATTTATGATATATCCCAAATCTTTTTGGAGTAGCGTTATTAGCACTTGTCTCAACATATGTGAAAATTGCATTTTTATAAGGTAAATCAATAATTTTTTTTTTAACGACCAGATTGTCGGGCATCTAGCCTAATTATTATAGGACTAGGTGTAATGCTTAAAGTTCCATAATTTATGATATATCCCAAATCTTTCTGGAGTAGCGTTATTAGCACTTGTCTCAACATATGTGAAAATTGCATTTTTATAAGGTAAATCAATAATTTTTTTGTAACGACCAAATTGTCGGGCATCTAGACTAATTATTATAGGACTAGGTGCAACGCTTAAAGTTCCATAACTTATGATATATCCCAAATCTTTTTGGAGTAGCGTTATTAGCACTTGTCTCAACATATGTGAAAATTGCATTTTTATAAGGTAAATCAATAATTTTTTTGTAACGACCAAATTGTCGGGCATCTAGACTAATTATTATAGGACTAGGTGCAACGCTTAAAGTTCCATAATTTATGATATATCCCAAATCTTTTTGGAGTAGCGTTATTAGCACTTGTCTCAACATATGTGAAAATTGCATTTTTATAAGGTAAATCAATAATTTTTTTGTAACGACCAAATTGTCGGGCATCTAGACTAATTATTATAGGACTAGGTGCAACGCTTAAAGTTCCATAATTTATGATATATCCCAAATCTGTTTGGAGTAGCGTTATTAGCACTTGTCTCAGCATATGTGAAAATTGCATTTTTATAAGGTAAATCAATAATTTTTTTTTAACGACCAGATTGTCGGGCATCTAGACTAATTATTATAGGACTAGGTGCAACGCTTAAAGTTCCATAATTTATGATATATCCCAAATCTTTTTGGAGTAGCGTTATTAGCACTTGTCTCAACATATGTGAAAATTGCATTTTTATAAGGTAAATCAATAATTTTTTTTGTAACGACTAAATTGTCGGGCATCTAGACTAATTATTATAGGACTAGGTGCAACGCTTAAAGTTCCATAATTTATGATATATCCCAAATCTTTTTGGAGTAGCGTTATTAGCACTTGTCTCAACATATGTGAAAATTGCATTTTTATAAGGTAAATCAATAATTTTTTTTTAACGACCAGATTGTCGGGCATCTAGCCTAATTATTATAGGACTAGGTGTAATGCTTAAAGTTCCATAATTTATGATATATCCCAAATCTTTTTGGAGTAGCGTTATTAGCACTTGTCTCAACATATGTGAAAATTGCATTTTTATAAGGTAAATCAATAATTTTTTTGTAACGACCAAATTGTCGGGCATCTAGACTAATTATTATAGGACTAGGTGCAACGCTTAAAGTTCCATAACTTATGATATATCCCAAATCTTTTTGGAGTAGCGTTATTAGCACTTGTCTCAACATATGTGAAAATTGCATTTTTATAAGGTAAATCAATAATTTTTTTGTAACGACCAAATTGTCGGGCATCTAGACTAATTATTATAGGACTAGGTGCAACGCTTAAAGTTCCATAATTTATGATATATCCCAAATCTTTTTGGAGTAGCGTTATTAGCACTTGTCTCAACATATGTGAAAATTGCATTTTTATAAGGTAAATCAATAATTTTTTTTTAACGACCAGATTGTCGGGCATCTAGCCTAATTATTATAGGACTAGGTGTAATGCTTAAAGTCCCATAATTTATGATATATCCCAAATCTTTTTGGAGTAGCGTTATTAGCACTTGTCTCAACATATGAGAAAATTGCATTTTTATAAGGTAAATCAATAATTTTTTTGTAACGACCAAATTGTCGGGCATCTAGACTAATTATTATAGGACTAGGTGCAACGCTTAAAGTTCCATAATTTATGATATATCCCAAATCTGTTTGGAGTAGCGTTATTAGCACTTGTCTCAACATATGTGAAAATTGCATTTTTATAAGGTAAATCAATAATTTTTTTGTAACGACCAAATTGTCGGGCATCTAGACTAATTATTATAGGACTAGGTGCAACGCTTAAAGTTCCATAATTTATGATATATCCCAAATCTGTTTGGAGTAGCGTTATTAGCACTTGTCTCAACATATGTGAAAATTGCATTTTTATAATGTAAATCAATAATTTTTTTGTAACGACCAAATTGTCGGGCATCTAGACTAATTATTATAGGACTAGGTGCAACGCTTAAAGTTCCATAATTTATGATATATCCCAAATCTGTTTGGAGTAGCGTTATTAGCACTTGTCTCAGCATATGTGAAAATTGCATTTTTATAAGGTAAATCAATAATTTTTTTTTAACGACCAGATTGTCGGGCATCTAGCCTAATTATTATAGGACTAGGTGTAATGCTTAAAGTTCCATAATTTATGATATATCCCAAATCTTTTTGGAGTAGCGTTATTAGCACTTGTCTCAACATATGTGAAAATTGCATTTTTATAAGGTAAATCAATAATTTTTTTGTAACGACCAAATTGTCGGGCATCTAGACTAATTATTATAGGACTAGGTGCAACGCTTAAAGTTCCATAATTTATGATATATCCCAAATCTTTTTGGAGTAGCGTTATTAGCACTTGTCTCAACATATGTGAAAATTGCATTTTTATAAGGTAAATCAATAATTTTTTTTTAACGACCAGATTGTCGGGCATCTAGCCTAATTATTATAGGACTAGGTGTAATGCTTAAAGTTCCATAATTTATGATATATCCCAAATCTTTTTGGAGTAGCGTTATTAGCACTTGTCTCAACATATGTGAAAATTGCATTTTTATAAGGTAAATCAATAATTTTTTTGTAACGACCAAATTGTCGGGCATCTAGACTAATTATTATAGGACTAGGTGCAACGCTTAAAGTTCCATAACTTATGATATATCCCAAATCTTTTTGGAGTAGCATTATTAGCACTTGTCTCAACATATGTGAAAATTGCATTTTTATAAGGTAAATCAATAATTTTTTTGTAACGACCAAATTGTCGGGCATCTAGACTAATTATTATAGGACTAGGTGCAACGCTTAAAGTTCCATAATTTATGATATATCCCAAATCTTTTTGGAGTAGCGTTATTAGCACTTGTCTCAACATATGTGAAAATTGCATTTTTATAAGGTAAATCAATAATTTTTTTTTAACGACCAGATTGTCGGGCATCTAGCCTAATTATTATAGGACTAGGTGTAATGCTTAAAGTCCCATAATTTATGATATATCCCAAATCTTTTTGGAGTAGCGTTATTAGCACTTGTCTCAACATATGAGAAAATTGCATTTTTATAAGGTAAATCAATAATTTTTTTGTAACGACCAAATTGTCGGGCATCTAGACTAATTATTATAGGACTAGGTGCAACGCTTAAAGTTCCATAATTTATGATATATCCCAAATCTTTTTGGAGTAGCGTTATTAGCACTTGTCTCAACATATGTGAAAATTGCATTTTTATAAGGTAAATCAATAATTTTTTTGTAACGACCAAATTGTCGGGCATCTAGACTAATTATTATAGGACTAGGTGCAACGCTTAAAGTTCCATAATTTATGATATATCCCAAATCTTTTTGGAGTAGCGTTATTAGCACTTGTCTCAACATATGTGAAAATTGCATTTTTATAAGGTAAATCAATAATTTTTTTTTAACGACCAGATTGTCGGGCATCTAGCCTAATTATTATAGGACTAGGTGTAATGCTTAAAGTTCCATAATTTATGATATATCCCAAATCTTTTTGGAGTAGCGTTATTAGCACTTGTCTCAACATATGTGAAAATTGCATTTTTATAAGGTAAATCAATAATTTTTTTGTAACGACCAAATTGTCGGGCATCTAGACTAATTATTATAGGACTAGGTGCAACGCTTAAAGTTCCATAATTTATGATATATCCCAAATCTTTTTGGAGTAGCGTTATTAGCACTTGTCTCAACATATGTGAAAATTGCATTTTTATAAGGTAAATCAATAATTTTTTTTTAACGACCAGATTGTCGGGCATCTAGCCTAATTATTATAGGACTAGGTGTAATGCTTAAAGTTCCATAATTTATGATATATCCCAAATCTTTTTGGAGTAGCGTTATTAGCACTTGTCTCAACATATGTGAAAATTGCATTTTTATAAGGTAAATCAATAATTTTTTTGTAACGACCAAATTGTCGGGCATCTAGACTAATTATTATAGGACTAGGTGCAACGCTTAAAGTTCCATAATTTATGATATATCCCAAATCTTTTTGGAGTAGCGTTATTAGCACTTGTCTCAACATATGTGAAAATTGCATTTTTATAAGGTAAATCAATAATTTTTTTTTAACGACCAGATTGTCGGGCATCTAGTCTAATTATTATAGGACTAGGTGTAATGCTTAAAGTTCCATAATTTATGATATATCCCAAATCTTTTTGGAGTAGCGTTATTAGCACTTGTCTCAACATATGTGAAAATTGCATTTTTATAAGGTAAATCAATAATTTTTTTGTAACGACCAAATTGTCGGGCATCTAGACTAATTATTATAGGACTAGGTGCAACGCTTAAAGTTCCATAATTTATGATATATCCCAAATCTTTTTGGAGTAGCGTTATTAGCACTTGTCTCAACATATGTGAAAATTGCATTTTTATAAGGTAAATCAATAATTTTTTTTTAACGACCAGATTGTCGGGCATCTAGCCTAATTATTATAGGACTAGGTGTAATGCTTAAAGTTCCATAATTTATGATATATCCCAAATCTTTTTGGAGTAGCGTTATTAGCACTTGTCTCAACATATGTGAAAATTGCATTTTTATAAGGTAAATCAATAATTTTTTTGTAACGACCAAATTGTCGGGCATCTAGACTAATTATTATAGGACTAGGTGCAACGCTTAAAGTTCCATAATTTATGATATATCCCAAATCTTTTTGGAGTAGCGTTATTAGCACTTGTCTCAACATATGTGAAAATTGCATTTTTATAAGGTAAATCAATAATTTTTTTTTAACGACCAGATTGTCGGGCATCTAGTCTAATTATTATAGGACTAGGTGTAATGCTTAAAGTTCCATAATTTATGATATATCCCAAATCTTTTTGGAGTAGCGTTATTAGCACTTGTCTCAACATATGTGAAAATTGCATTTTTATAAGGTAAATCAATAATTTTTTTGTAACGACCAAATTGTCGGGCATCTAGACTAATTATTATAGGACTAGGTGCAACGCTTAAAGTTCCATAATTTATGATATATCCCAAATCTTTTTGGAGTAGCGTTATTAGCACTTGTCTCAACATATGTGAAAATTGCATTTTTATAAGGTAAATCAATAATTTTTTTTTAACGACCAGATTGTCGGGCATCTAGCCTAATTATTATAGGACTAGGTGTAATGCTTAAAGTTCCATAATTTATGATATATCCCAAATCTTTTTGGAGTAGCGTTATTAGCACTTGTCTCAACATATGTGAAAATTGCATTTTTATAAGGTAAATCAATAATTTTTTTGTAACGACCAAATTGTCGGGCATCTAGACTAATTATTATAGGACTAGGTGCAACGCTTAAAGTTCCATAATTTATGATATATCCCAAATCTTTTTGGAGTAGCGTTATTAGCACTTGTCTCAACATATGTGAAAATTGCATTTTTATAAGGTAAATCAATAATTTTTTTTTAACGACCAGATTGTCGGGCATCTAGCCTAATTATTATAGGACTAGGTGTAATGCTTAAAGTTCCATAATTTATGATATATCCCAAATCTTTTTGGAGTAGCGTTATTAGCACTTGTCTCAACATATGTGAAAATTGCATTTTTATAAGGTAAATCAATAATTTTTTTGTAACGACCAAATTGTCGGGCATCTAGACTAATTATTATAGGACTAGGTGCAACGCTTAAAGTTCCATAATTTATGATATATCCCAAATCTTTTTGGAGTAGCGTTATTAGCACTTGTCTCAACATATGTGAAAATTGCATTTTTATAAGGTAAATCAATAATTTTTTTTAACGACCAGATTGTCGGGCATCTAGCCTAATTATTATAGGACTAGGTGTAATGCTTAAAGTTCCATAATTTATGATATATCCCAAATCTTTTTGGAGTAGCGTTATTAGCACTTGTCTCAACATATGTGAAAATTGCATTTTTATAAGGTAAATCAATAATTTTTTTGTAACGACCAAATTGTCGGGCATCTAGACTAATTATTATAGGACTAGGTGCAACGCTTAAAGTTCCATAATTTATGATATATCCCAAATCTTTTTGGAGTAGCGTTATTAGCACTTGTCTCAACATATGTGAAAATTGCATTTTTATAAGGTAAATCAATAATTTTTTTTTAACGACCAGATTGTCGGGCATCTAGTCTAATTATTATAGGACTAGGTGTAATGCTTAAAGTTCCATAATTTATGATATATCCCAAATCTTTTTGGAGTAGCGTTATTAGCACTTGTCTCAACATATGTGAAAATTGCATTTTTATAAGGTAAATCAATAATTTTTTTGTAACGACCAAATTGTCGGGCATCTAGACTAATTATTATAGGACTAGGTGCAACGCTTAAAGTTCCATAATTTATGATATATCCCAAATCTTTTTGGAGTAGCGTTATTAGCACTTGTCTCAACATATGTGAAAATTGCATTTTTATAAGGTAAATCAATAATTTTTTTTTAACGACCAGATTGTCGGGCATCTAGCCTAATTATTATAGGACTAGGTGTAATGCTTAAAGTTCCATAATTTATGATATATCCCAAATCTTTTTGGAGTAGCGTTATTAGCACTTGTCTCAACATATGTGAAAATTGCATTTTTATAAGGTAAATCAATAATTTTTTTGTAACGACCAAATTGTCGGGCATCTAGACTAATTATTATAGGACTAGGTGCAACGCTTAAAGTTCCATAATTTATGATATATCCCAAATCTTTTTGGAGTAGCGTTATTAGCACTTGTCTCAACATATGTGAAAATTGCATTTTTATAAGGTAAATCAATAATTTTTTTTTAACGACCAGATTGTCGGGCATCTAGTCTAATTATTATAGGACTAGGTGTAATGCTTAAAGTTCCATAATTTATGATATATCCCAAATCTTTTTGGAGTAGCGTTATTAGCACTTGTCTCAACATATGTGAAAATTGCATTTTTATAAGGTAAATCAATAATTTTTTTTTAACGACCAGATTGTCGGGCATCTAGCCTAATTATTATAGGACTAGGTGTAATGCTTAAAGTTCCATAATTTATGATATATCCCAAATCTTTTTGGAGTAGCGTTATTAGCACTTGTCTCAACATATGTGAAAATTGCATTTTTATAAGGTAAATCAATAATTTTTTTGTAACGACCAAATTGTCGGGCATCTAGACTAATTATTATAGGACTAGGTGCAACGCTTAAAGTTCCATAATTTATGATATATCCCAAATCTTTTTGGAGTAGCGTTATTAGCACTTGTCTCAACATATGTGAAAATTGCATTTTTATAAGGTAAATCAATAATTTTTTTTTAACGACCAGATTGTCGGGCATCTAGTCTAATTATTATAGGACTAGGTGTAATGCTTAAAGTTCCATAATTTATGATATATCCCAAATCTTTTTGGAGTAGCGTTATTAGCACTTGTCTCAACATATGTGAAAATTGCATTTTTATAAGGTAAATCAATAATTTTTTTTTAACGACCAGATTGTCGGGCATCTAGCCTAATTATTATAGGACTAGGTGTAATGCTTAAAGTTCCATAATTTATGATATATCCCAAATCTTTTTGGAGTAGCGTTATTAGCACTTGTCTCAACATATGTGAAAATTGCATTTTTATAAGGTAAATCAATAATTTTTTTTTAACGACCAGATTGTCGGGCATCTAGCCTAATTATTATAGGACTAGGTGTAATGCTTAAAGTTCCATAATTTATGATATATCCCAAATCTTTTTGGAGTAGCGTTATTAGCACTTGTCTCAACATATGTGAAAATTGCATTTTTATAAGGTAAATCAATAATTTTTTTTTAACGACCAGATTGTCGGGCATCTAGCCTAATTATTATAGGACTAGGTGTAATGCTTAAAGTTCCATAATTTATGATATATCCCAAATCTTTTTGGAGTAGCGTTATTAGCACTTGTCTCAACATATGTGAAAATTGCATTTTTATAAGGTAAATCAATAATTTTTTTTTAACGACCAGATTGTCGGGCATCTAGCCTAATTATTATAGGACTAGGTGTAATGCTTAAAGTTCCATAATTTATGATATATCCCAAATCTTTTTGGAGTAGCGTTATTAGCACTTGTCTCAACATATGTGAAAATTGCATTTTTATAAGGTAAATCAATAATTTTTTTTTAACGACCAGATTGTCGGGCATCTAGCCTAATTATTATAGGACTAGGTGTAATGCTTAAAGTTCCATAATTTATGATATATCCCAAATCTTTTTGGAGTAGCGTTATTAGCACTTGTCTCAACATATGTGAAAATTGCATTTTTATAAGGTAAATCAATAATTTTTTTTTAACGACCAGATTGTCGGGCATCTAGCCTAATTATTATAGGACTAGGTGTAATGCTTAAAGTTCCATAATTTATGATATATCCCAAATCTTTTTGGAGTAGCGTTATTAGCACTTGTCTCAACATATGTGAAAATTGCATTTTTATAAGGTAAATCAATAATTTTTTTTTAACGACCAGATTGTCGGGCATCTAGCCTAATTATTATAGGACTAGGTGTAATGCTTAAAGTTCCATAATTTATGATATATCCCAAATCTTTTTGGAGTAGCGTTATTAGCACTTGTCTCAACATATGTGAAAATTGCATTTTTATAAGGTAAATCAATAATTTTTTTTTAACGACCAGATTGTCGGGCATCTAGCCTAATTATTATAGGACTAGGTGTAATGCTTAAAGTTCCATAATTTATGATATATCCCAAATCTTTTTGGAGTAGCGTTATTAGCACTTGTCTCAACATATGTGAAAATTGCATTTTTATAAGGTAAATCAATAATTTTTTTTTAACGACCAGATTGTCGGGCATCTAGCCTAATTATTATAGGACTAGGTGTAATGCTTAAAGTTCCATAATTTATGATATATCCCAAATCTTTTTGGAGTAGCGTTATTAGCACTTGTCTCAACATATGTGAAAATTGCATTTTTATAAGGTAAATCAATAATTTTTTTTTAACGACCAGATTGTCGGGCATCTAGCCTAATTATTATAGGACTAGGTGTAATGCTTAAAGTTCCATAATTTATGATATATCCCAAATCTTTTTGGAGTAGCGTTATTAGCACTTGTCTCAACATATGTGAAAATTGCATTTTTATAAGGTAAATCAATAATTTTTTTTTAACGACCAGATTGTCGGGCATCTAGCCTAATTATTATAGGACTAGGTGTAATGCTTAAAGTTCCATAATTTATGATATATCCCAAATCTTTTTGGAGTAGCGTTATTAGCACTTGTCTCAACATATGTGAAAATTGCATTTTTATAAGGTAAATCAATAATTTTTTTTTAACGACCAGATTGTCGGGCATCTAGCCTAATTATTATAGGACTAGGTGTAATGCTTAAAGTTCCATAATTTATGATATATCCCAAATCTTTTTGGAGTAGCGTTATTAGCACTTGTCTCAACATATGTGAAAATTGCATTTTTATAAGGTAAATCAATAATTTTTTTTTAACGACCAGATTGTCGGGCATCTAGCCTAATTATTATAGGACTAGGTGTAATGCTTAAAGTTCCATAATTTATGATATATCCCAAATCTTTTTGGAGTAGCGTTATTAGCACTTGTCTCAACATATGTGAAAATTGCATTTTTATAAGGTAAATCAATAATTTTTTTTTAACGACCAGATTGTCGGGCATCTAGCCTAATTATTATAGGACTAGGTGTAATGCTTAAAGTTCCATAATTTATGATATATCCCAAATCTTTTTGGAGTAGCGTTATTAGCACTTGTCTCAACATATGTGAAAATTGCATTTTTATAAGGTAAATCAATAATTTTTTTTTAACGACCAGATTGTCGGGCATCTAGCCTAATTATTATAGGACTAGGTGTAATGCTTAAAGTTCCATAATTTATGATATATCCCAAATCTTTTTGGAGTAGCGTTATTAGCACTTGTCTCAACATATGTGAAAATTGCATTTTTATAAGGTAAATCAATAATTTTTTTTTAACGACCAGATTGTCGGGCATCTAGCCTAATTATTATAGGACTAGGTGTAATGCTTAAAGTTCCATAATTTATGATATATCCCAAATCTTTTTGGAGTAGCGTTATTAGCACTTGTCTCAACATATGTGAAAATTGCATTTTTATAAGGTAAATCAATAATTTTTTTTTAACGACCAGATTGTCGGGCATCTAGCCTAATTATTATAGGACTAGGTGTAATGCTTAAAGTTCCATAATTTATGATATATCCCAAATCTTTTTGGAGTAGCGTTATTAGCACTTGTCTCAACATATGTGAAAATTGCATTTTTATAAGGTAAATCAATAATTTTTTTTTAACGACCAGATTGTCGGGCATCTAGCCTAATTATTATAGGACTAGGTGTAATGCTTAAAGTTCCATAATTTATGATATATCCCAAATCTTTTTGGAGTAGCGTTATTAGCACTTGTCTCAACATATGTGAAAATTGCATTTTTATAAGGTAAATCAATAATTTTTTTTTAACGACCAGATTGTCGGGCATCTAGCCTAATTATTATAGGACTAGGTGTAATGCTTAAAGTTCCATAAT
Source organism: Crataerina pallida (assembly GCA_949710015.1). NCBI lineage: Eukaryota > Metazoa > Arthropoda > Insecta > Diptera > Hippoboscidae > Crataerina > Crataerina pallida. Next base: position 15,689,122 of record OX453293.1, read on the forward strand.
TTATGATATATCCCAAATCTTTTTGGAGTAGCGTTATTAGCACTTGTCTCAACATATGTGAAAATTGCATTTTTATAAGGTAAATCAATAATTTTTTTTTAACGACCAGATTGTCGGGCATCTAGCCTAATTATTATAGGACTAGGTGTAATGCTTAAAGTTCCATAATTTATGATATATCCCAAATCTTTTTGGAGTAGCGTTATTAGCACTTGTCTCAACATATGTGAAAATTGCATTTTTATAAGGTAAATCAATAATTTTTTTTTAACGACCAGATTGTCGGGCATCTAGCCTAATTATTATAGGACTAGGTGTAATGCTTAAAGTTCCATAATTTATGATATATCCCAAATCTTTTTGGAGTAGCGTTATTAGCACTTGTCTCAACATATGTGAAAATTGCATTTTTATAAGGTAAATCAATAATTTTTTTTTAACGACCAGATTGTCGGGCATCTAGCCTAATTATTATAGGACTAGGTGTAATGCTTAAAGTTCCATAATTTATGATATATCCCAAATCTTTTTGGAGTAGCGTTATTAGCACTTGTCTCAACATATGTGAAAATTGCATTTTTATAAGGTAAATCAATAATTTTTTTTTAACGACCAGATTGTCGGGCATCTAGCCTAATTATTATAGGACTAGGTGTAATGCTTAAAGTTCCATAATTTATGATATATCCCAAATCTTTTTGGAGTAGCGTTATTAGCACTTGTCTCAACATATGTGAAAATTGCATTTTTATAAGGTAAATCAATAATTTTTTTTTAACGACCAGATTGTCGGGCATCTAGCCTAATTATTATAGGACTAGGTGTAATGCTTAAAGTTCCATAATTTATGATATATCCCAAATCTTTTTGGAGTAGCGTTATTAGCACTTGTCTCAACATATGTGAAAATTGCATTTTTATAAGGTAAATCAATAATTTTTTTTTAACGACCAGATTGTCGGGCATCTAGCCTAATTATTATAGGACTAGGTGTAATGCTTAAAGTTCCATAATTTATGATATATCCCAAATCTTTTTGGAGTAGCGTTATTAGCACTTGTCTCAACATATGTGAAAATTGCATTTTTATAAGGTAAATCAATAATTTTTTTTTAACGACCAGATTGTCGGGCATCTAGCCTAATTATTATAGGACTAGGTGTAATGCTTAAAGTTCCATAATTTATGATATATCCCAAATCTTTTTGGAGTAGCGTTATTAGCACTTGTCTCAACATATGTGAAAATTGCATTTTTATAAGGTAAATCAATAATTTTTTTGTAACGACCAAATTGTCGGGCATCTAGACTAATTATTATAGGACTAGGTGCAACGCTTAAAGTTCCATAATTTATGATATATCCCAAATCTTTTTGGAGTAGCGTTATTAGCACTTGTCTCAACATATGTGAAAATTGCATTTTTATAAGGTAAATCAATAATTTTTTTTTAACGACCAGATTGTCGGGCATCTAGTCTAATTATTATAGGACTAGGTGTAATGCTTAAAGTTCCATAATTTATGATATATCCCAAATCTTTTTGGAGTAGCGTTATTAGCACTTGTCTCAACATATGTGAAAATTGCATTTTTATAAGGTAAATCAATAATTTTTTTTTAACGACCAGATTGTCGGGCATCTAGCCTAATTATTATAGGACTAGGTGTAATGCTTAAAGTTCCATAATTTATGATATATCCCAAATCTTTTTGGAGTAGCGTTATTAGCACTTGTCTCAACATATGTGAAAATTGCATTTTTATAAGGTAAATCAATAATTTTTTTGTAACGACCAAATTGTCGGGCATCTAGACTAATTATTATAGGACTAGGTGCAACGCTTAAAGTTCCATAATTTATGATATATCCCAAATCTTTTTGGAGTAGCGTTATTAGCACTTGTCTCAACATATGTGAAAATTGCATTTTTATAAGGTAAATCAATAATTTTTTTTTAACGACCAGATTGTCGGGCATCTAGTCTAATTATTATAGGACTAGGTGTAATGCTTAAAGTTCCATAATTTATGATATATCCCAAATCTTTTTGGAGTAGCGTTATTAGCACTTGTCTCAACATATGTGAAAATTGCATTTTTATAAGGTAAATCAATAATTTTTTTTTAACGACCAGATTGTCGGGCATCTAGCCTAATTATTATAGGACTAGGTGTAATGCTTAAAGTTCCATAATTTATGATATATCCCAAATCTTTTTGGAGTAGCGTTATTAGCACTTGTCTCAACATATGTGAAAATTGCATTTTTATAAGGTAAATCAATAATTTTTTTGTAACGACCAAATTGTCGGGCATCTAGACTAATTATTATAGGACTAGGTGCAACGCTTAAAGTTCCATAATTTATGATATATCCCAAATCTTTTTGGAGTAGCGTTATTAGCACTTGTCTCAACATATGTGAAAATTGCATTTTTATAAGGTAAATCAATAATTTTTTTTTAACGACCAGATTGTCGGGCATCTAGTCTAATTATTATAGGACTAGGTGTAATGCTTAAAGTTCCATAATTTATGATATATCCCAAATCTTTTTGGAGTAGCGTTATTAGCACTTGTCTCAACATATGTGAAAATTGCATTTTTATAAGGTAAATCAATAATTTTTTTGTAACGACCAAATTGTCGGGCATCTAGACTAATTATTATAGGACTAGGTGCAACGCTTAAAGTTCCATAATTTATGATATATCCCAAATCTTTTTGGAGTAGCGTTATTAGCACTTGTCTCAACATATGTGAAAATTGCATTTTTATAAGGTAAATCAATAATTTTTTTTTAACGACCAGATTGTCGGGCATCTAGTCTAATTATTATAGGACTAGGTGTAATGCTTAAAGTTCCATAATTTATGATATATCCCAAATCTTTTTGGAGTAGCGTTATTAGCACTTGTCTCAACATATGTGAAAATTGCATTTTTATAAGGTAAATCAATAATTTTTTTGTAACGACCAAATTGTCGGGCATCTAGACTAATTATTATAGGACTAGGTGCAACGCTTAAAGTTCCATAATTTATGATATATCCCAAATCTTTTTGGAGTAGCGTTATTAGCACTTGTCTCAACATATGTGAAAATTGCATTTTTATAAGGTAAATCAATAATTTTTTTTTAACGACCAGATTGTCGGGCATCTAGCCTAATTATTATAGGACTAGGTGTAATGCTTAAAGTTCCATAATTTATGATATATCCCAAATCTTTTTGGAGTAGCGTTATTAGCACTTGTCTCAACATATGTGAAAATTGCATTTTTATAAGGTAAATCAATAATTTTTTTGTAACGACCAAATTGTCGGGCATCTAGACTAATTATTATAGGACTAGGTGCAACGCTTAAAGTTCCATAATTTATGATATATCCCAAATCTTTTTGGAGTAGCGTTATTAGCACTTGTCTCAACATATGTGAAAATTGCATTTTTATAAGGTAAATCAATAATTTTTTTTTAACGACCAGATTGTCGGGCATCTAGTCTAATTATTATAGGACTAGGTGTAATGCTTAAAGTTCCATAATTTATGATATATCCCAAATCTTTTTGGAGTAGCGTTATTAGCACTTGTCTCAACATATGTGAAAATTGCATTTTTATAAGGTAAATCAATAATTTTTTTGTAACGACCAAATTGTCGGGCATCTAGACTAATTATTATAGGACTAGGTGCAACGCTTAAAGTTCCATAATTTATGATATATCCCAAATCTTTTTGGAGTAGCGTTATTAGCACTTGTCTCAACATATATGAAAATTGCATTTTTATAAGGTAAATCAATAATTTTTTTTTAACGACCAGATTGTCGGGCATCTAGCCTAATTATTATAGGACTAGGTGTAATGCTTAAAGTTCCATAATTTATGATATATCCCAAATCTTTTTGGAGTAGCGTTATTAGCACTTGTCTCAACATATGTGAAAATTGCATTTTTATAAGGTAAATCAATAATTTTTTTGTAACGACCAAATTGTCGGGCATCTAGACTAATTATTATAGGACTAGGTGCAACGCTTAAAGTTCCATAATTTATGATATATCCCAAATCTTTTTGGAGTAGCGTTATTAGCACTTGTCTCAACATATGTGAAAATTGCATTTTTATAAGGTAAATCAATAATTTTTTTTTAACGACCAGATTGTCGGGCATCTAGCCTAATTATTATAGGACTAGGTGTAATGCTTAAAGTTCCATAATTTATGATATATCCCAAATCTTTTTGGAGTAGCGTTATTAGCACTTGTCTCAACATATGTGAAAATTGCATTTTTATAAGGTAAATCAATAATTTTTTTGTAACGACCAAATTGTCGGGCATCTAGACTAATTATTATAGGACTAGGTGCAACGCTTAAAGTTCCATAATTTATGATATATCCCAAATCTTTTTGGAGTAGCGTTATTAGCACTTGTCTCAACATATGTGAAAATTGCATTTTTATAAGGTAAATCAATAATTTTTTTTTAACGACCAGATTGTCGGGCATCTAGCCTAATTATTATAGGACTAGGTGTAATGCTTAAAGTTCCATAATTTATGATATATCCCAAATCTTTTTGGAGTAGCGTTATTAGCACTTGTCTCAACATATGTGAAAATTGCATTTTTATAAGGTAAATCAATAATTTTTTTGTAACGACCAAATTGTCGGGCATCTAGACTAATTATTATAGGACTAGGTGCTACGGTTAAAGTTCCATAATTTATGATATATCCCAAATCTTTTTGGAGTAGCGTTATTAGCACTTGTCTCAACATATGTGAAAATTGCATTTTTATAAGGTAAATCAATAATTTTTTTGTAACGACCAAATTGTCGGGCATCTAGACTAATTATTATAGGACCAGGTGCAACGCTTAAAGTTCCATAATTTATGATATATCCCAAATCTTTTTGGAGTAGCGTTATTAGCACTTGTCTCAACATATGTGAAAATTGCATTTTTATAAGGTAAATCAATAATTTTTTTTTAACGACCAGATTGTCGGGCATCTAGCCTAATTATTATAGGACTAGGTGTAATGCTTAAAGTTCCATAATTTATGATATATCCCAAATCTTTTTGGAGTAGCGTTATTAGCACTTGTCTCAACATATGTGAAAATTGCATTTTTATAAGGTAAATCAATAATTTTTTTGTAACGACCAAATTGTCGGGCATCTAGACTAATTATTATAGGACTAGGTGCAACGCTTAAAGTTCCATAATTTATGATATATCCCAAATCTTTTTGGAGTAGCGTTATTAGCACTTGTCTCAACATATGTGAAAATTGCATTTTTATAAGGTAAATCAATAATTTTTTTGTAACGACCAAATTGTCGGGCATCTAGACTAATTATTATAGGACTAGGTGCAACGCTTAAAGTTCCATAATTTATGATATATCCCAAATCTTTTTGGAGTAGCGTTATTAGCACTTGTCTCAACATATGTGAAAATTGCATTTTTATAAGGTAAATCAATAATTTTTTTTTAACGACCAGATTGTCGGGCATCTAGCCTAATTATTATAGGACTAGGTGTAATGCTTAAAGTTCCATAATTTATGATATATCCCAAATCTTTTTGGAGTAGCGTTATTAGCACTTGTCTCAACATATGTGAAAATTGCATTTTTATAAGGTAAATCAATAATTTTTTTGTAACGACCAAATTGTCGGGCATCTAGACTAATTATTATAGGACTAGGTGCAACGCTTAAAGTTCCATAATTTATGATATATCCCAAATCTTTTTGGAGTAGCGTTATTAGCACTTGTCTCAACATATATGAAAATTGCATTTTTATAAGGTAAATCAATAATTTTTTTGTAACGACCAAATTGTCGGGCATCTAGACTAATTATTATAGGACTAGGTGCAACGCTTAAAGTTCCATAATTTATGATATATCCCAAATCTTTTTGGAGTAGCGTTATTAGCACTTGTCTCAACATATGTGAAAATTGCATTTTTATAAGGTAAATCAATAATTTTTTTTTAACGACCAGATTGTCGGGCATCTAGCCTAATTATTATAGGACTAGGTGTAATGCTTAAAGTTCCATAATTTATGATATATCCCAAATCTTTTTGGAGTAGCGTTATTAGCACTTGTCTCAACATATGTGAAAATTGCATTTTTATAAGGTAAATCAATAATTTTTTTGTAACGACCAAATTGTCGGGCATCTAGACTAATTATTATAGGACTAGGTGCAACGCTTAAAGTTCCATAATTTATGATATATCCCAAATCTTTTTGGAGTAGCGTTATTAGCACTTGTCTCAACATATGTGAAAATTGCATTTTTATAAGGTAAATCAATAATTTTTTTTTAACGACCAGATTGTCGGGCATCTAGCCTAATTATTATAGGACTAGGTGTAATGCTTAAAGTTCCATAATTTATGATATATCCCAAATCTTTTTGGAGTAGCGTTATTAGCACTTGTCTCAACATATGTGAAAATTGCATTTTTATAAGGTAAATCAATAATTTTTTTGTAACGACCAAATTGTCGGGCATCTAGACTAATTATTATAGGACTAGGTGCAACGCTTAAAGTTCCATAATTTATGATATATCCCAAATCTTTTTGGAGTAGCGTTATTAGCACTTGTCTCAACATATGTGAAAATTGCATTTTTATAAGGTAAATCAATAATTTTTTTTTAACGACCAGATTGTCGGGCATCTAGCCTAATTATTATAGGACTAGGTGTAATGCTTAAAGTTCCATAATTTATGATATATCCCAAATCTTTTTGGAGTAGCGTTATTAGCACTTGTCTCAACATATGTGAAAATTGCATTTTTATAAGGTAAATCAATAATTTTTTTGTAACGACCAAATTGTCGGGCATCTAGACTAATTATTATAGGACTAGGTGCAACGCTTAAAGTTCCATAATTTATGATATATCCCAAATCTTTTTGGAGTAGCGTTATTAGCACTTGTCTCAACATATGTGAAAATTGCATTTTTATAAGGTAAATCAATAATTTTTTTTTAACGACCAGATTGTCGGGCATCTAGCCTAATTATTATAGGACTAGGTGTAATGCTTAAAGTTCCATAATTTATGATATATCCCAAATCTTTTTGGAGTAGCGTTATTAGCACTTGTCTCAACATATGTGAAAATTGCATTTTTATAAGGTAAATCAATAATTTTTTTGTAACGACCAAATTGTCGGGCATCTAGACTAATTATTATAGGACTAGGTGCTACGGTTAAAGTTCCATAATTTATGATATATCCCAAATCTTTTTGGAGTAGCGTTATTAGCACTTGTCTCAACATATGTGAAAATTGCATTTTTATAAGGTAAATCAATAATTTTTTTGTAACGACCAAATTGTCGGGCATCTAGACTAATTATTATAGGACCAGGTGCAACGCTTAAAGTTCCATAATTTATGATATATCCCAAATCTTTTTGGAGTAGCGTTATTAGCACTTGTCTCAACATATGTGAAAATTGCATTTTTATAAGGTAAATCAATAATTTTTTTGTAACGACCAAATTGTCGGGCATCTAGACTAATTATTATAGGACCAGGTGCAACGCTTAAAGTTCCATAATTTATGATATATCCCAAATCTTTTTGGAGTAGCGTTATTAGCACTTGTCTCAACATATGTGAAAATTGCATTTTTATAAGGTAAATCAATAATTTTTTTGTAACGACCAAATTGTCGGGCATCTAGACTAATTATTATAGGACCAGGTGCAACGCTTAAAGTTCCATAATTTATGATATATCCCAAATCTTTTTGGAGTAGCGTTATTAGCACTTGTCTCAACATATGTGAAAATTGCATTTTTATAAGGTAAATCAATAATTTTTTTTTAACGACCAGATTGTCGGGCATCTAGCCTAATTATTATAGGACTAGGTGTAATGCTTAAAGTTCCATAATATATGATATATCCCAAATCTTTTTGGAGTAGCGTTATTAGCACTTGTCTCAACATATGTGAAAATTGCATTTTTACAAGGTAAATCAATAATTTTTTTGTAACGACCAAATTGTCGGGCATCTAGACTAATTATTATAGGACCAGGTGCAACGCTTAAAGTTCCATAATTTATGATATATCCCAAATCTTTTTGGAGTAGCGTTATTAGCACTTGTCTCAACATATGTGAAAATTGCATTTTTATAAGGTAAATCAATAATTTTTTTGTAACGACCAAATTGTCGGGCATCTAGACTAATTATTATAGGACCAGGTGCAACGCTTAAAGTTCCATAATTTATGATATATCCCAAATCTTTTTGGAGTAGCGTTATTAGCACTTGTCTCAACATATGTGAAAATTGCATTTTTATAAGGTAAATCAATAATTTTTTTGTAACGACCAAATTGTCGGGCATCTAGACTAATTATTATAGGACCAGGTGCAACGCTTAAAGTTCCATAATTTATGATATATCCCAAATCTTTTTGGAGTAGCGTTATTAGCACTTGTCTCAACATATGTGAAAATTGCATTTTTATAAGGTAAATCAATAATTTTTTTTTAACGACCAGATTGTCGGGCATCTAGCCTAATTATTATAGGACTAGGTGTAATGCTTAAAGTTCCATAATTTATGATATATCCCAAATCTTTTTGGAGTAGCGTTATTAGCACTTGTCTCAACATATGTGAAAATTGCATTTTTATAAGGTAAATCAATAATTTTTTTTTAACGACCAGATTGTCGGGCATCTAGCCTAATTATTATAGGACTAGGTGTAATGCTTAAAGTTCCATAATTTATGATATATCCCAAATCTTTTTGGAGTAGCGTTATTAGCACTTGTCTCAACATATGTGAAAATTGCATTTTTATAAGGTAAATCAATAATTTTTTTGTAACGACCAAATTGTCGGGCATCTAGACTAATTATTATAGGACTAGGTGCAACGCTTAAAGTTCCATAATTTATGATATATCCCAAATCTTTTTGGAGTAGCGTTATTAGCACTTGTCTCAACATATGTGAAAATTGCATTTTGATAAGGTAAATCAATAATTTTTTTTTAACGACCAGATTGTCGGGCATCTAGCCTAATTATTATAGGACTAGGTGTAATGCTTAAAGTTCCATAATTTATGATATATCCCAAATCTTTTTGGAGTAGCGTTATTAGCACTTGTCTCAACATATGTGAAAATTGCATTTTTATAAGGTAAATCAATAATTTTTTTTTAACGACCAGATTGTCGGGCATCTAGCCTAATTATTATAGGACTAGGTGTAATGCTTAAAGTTCCATAATTTATGATATATCCCAAATCTTTTTGGAGTAGCGTTATTAGCACTTGTCTCAACATATGTGAAAATTGCATTTTTATAAGGTAAATCAATAATTTTTTTGTAACGACCAAATTGTCGGGCATCTAGACTAATTATTATAGGACTAGGTGCAACGCTTAAAGTTCCATAATTTATGATATATCCCAAATCTTTTTGGAGTAGCGTTATTAGCACTTGTCTCAACATATGTGAAAATTGCATTTTTATAAGGTAAATCAATAATTTTTTTGTAACGACCAAATTGTCGGGCATCTAGACTAATTATTATAGGACTAGGTGCAACGCTTAAAGTTCCATAATTTATGATATATCCCAAATCTTTTTGGAGTAGCGTTATTAGCACTTGTCTCAACATATGTGAAAATTGCATTTTTATAAGGTAAATCAATAATTTTTTTGTAACGACCAAATTGTCGGGCATCTAGACTAATTATTATAGGACTAGGTGTAATGCTTAAAATTCCATAATTTATGATATATCCCAAATCTTTTTGGAGTAGCGTTATTAGCACTTGTCTCAACATATGTGAAAATTGCATTTTTATAAGGTAAATCAATAATTTTTTTTTAACGACCAGATTGTCGGGCATCTAGCCTAATTATTATAGGACTAGGTGTAATGCTTAAAGTTCCATAATTTTTGATATATCCCAAATCTTTTTGGAGTAGCGTTATTAGCACTTGTCTCAACATATGTGAAAATTGCATTTTTATAAGGTAAATCAATAATTTTTTTGTAACGACCAAATTGTCGGGCATCTAGACTAATTATTATAGGACTAGGTGCAACGCTTAAAGTTCCATAATTTATGATATATCCCAAATCTTTTTGGAGTAGCGTTATTAGCACTTGTCTCAACATATGTGAAAATTGCATTTTTATAAGGTAAATCAATAATTTTTTTGTAACGACCAAATTGTCGGGCATCTAGACTAATTATTATAGGACTAGGTGCAACGCTTAAAGTTCCATAATTTATGATATATCCCAAATCTTTTTGGAGTAGCGTTATTAGCACTTGTCTCAACATATGTGAAAATTGCATTTTTATAAGGTAAATCAATAATTTATTTTTAACGACCAGATTGTCGGGCATCTAGCCTAATTATTATAGGACTAGGTGTAATGCTTAAAATTCCATAATTTATGATATATCCCAAATCTTTTTGGAGTAGCGTTATTAGCACTTGTCTCAACATATGTGAAAATTGCATTTTTATAAGGTAAATCAATAATTTTTTTTTAACGACCAGATTGTCGGGCATCTAGCCTAATTATTATAGGACTAGGTGTAATGCTTAAAGTTCCATAATTTTTGATATATCCCAAATCTTTTTGGAGTAGCGTTATTAGCACTTGTCTCAACATATGTGAAAATTGCATTTTTATAAGGTAAATCAATAATTTTTTTGTAACGACCAAATTGTCGGGCATCTAGACTAATTATTATAGGACTAGGTGTAATGCTTAAAGTTCCATAATTTATGATATATCCCAAATCTTTTTGGAGTAGCGTTATTAGCACTTGTCTCAACATATGTGAAAATTGCATTTTTATAAGGTAAATCAATAATTTTTTTTTAACGACCAGATTGTCGGGCATCTAGCCTAATTATTATAGGACTAGGTGTAATGCTTAAAGTGCCATAATTTTTGATATATCCCAAATCTTTTTGGAGTAGCGTTATTAGAACTTGTCTCAACATATGTGAAAATTGCATTTTTATAAGGTAAATCAATAATTTTTTTGTAACGACCAAATTGTCGGGCATCTAGACTAATTATTATAGGACTAGGTGCAACGCTTAAAGTTCCATAATTTATGATATATCCCAAATCTTTTTGGAGTAGCGTTATTAGCACTTGTCTCAACATATGTGAAAATTGCATTTTTATAAGGTAAATCAATAATTTTTTTGTAACGACCAAATTGTCGGGCATCTAGACTAATTATTATAGGACCAGGTGCAACGCTTAAAGTTCCATAATTTATGATATATCCCAAATCTTTTTGGAGTAGCGTTATTAGCACTTGTCTCAACATATGTGAAAATTGCATTTTTATAAGGTAAATCAATAATTTTTTTGTAACGACCAAATTGTCGGGCATCTAGACTAATTATTATAGGACCAGGTGTAATGCTTAAAATTCCATAATTTATGATATATCCCAAATCTTTTTGGAGTAGCGTTATTAGCACTTGTCTCAACATATGTGAAAATTGCATTTTTATAAGGTAAATCAATAATTTTTTTTTAACGACCAGATTGTCGGGCATCTAGCCTAATTATTATAGGACTAGGTGTAATGCTTAAAGTTCCATAATTTTTGATATATCCCAAATCTTTTTGGAGTAGCGTTATTAGCACTTGTCTCAACATATGTGAAAATTGCATTTTTATAAGGTAAATCAATAATTTTTTTGTAACGACCAAATTGTCGGGCATCTAGACTAATTATTATAGGACTAGGTGTAATGCTTAAAATTCCATAATTTATGATATATCCCAAATCTTTTTGGAGTAGCGTTATTAGCACTTGTCTCAACATATGTGAAAATTGCATTTTTATAAGGTAAATCAATAATTTTTTTTTAACGACCAGATTGTCGGGCATCTAGCCTAATTATTATAGGACTAGGTGTAATGCTTAAAGTTCCATAATTTTTGATATATCCCAAATCTTTTTGGAGTAGCGTTATTAGCACTTGTCTCAACATATGTGAAAATTGCATTTTTATAAGGTAAATCAATAATTTTTTTGTAACGACCAAATTGTCGGGCATCTAGACTAATTATTATAGGACTAGGTGCAACGCTTAAAGTTCCATAATTTATGATATATCCCAAATCTTTTTGGAGTAGCGTTATTAGCACTTGTCTCAACATATGTGAAAATTGCATTTTTATAAGGTAAATCAATAATTTTTTTGTAACGACCAAATTGTCGGGCATCTAGACTAATTATTATAGGACTAGGTGTAATGCTTAAAATTCCATAATTTATGATATATCCCAAATCTTTTTGGAGTAGCGTTATTAGCACTTGTCTCAACATATGTGAAAATTGCATTTTTATAAGGTAAATCAATAATTTTTTTTTAACGACCAGATTGTCGGGCATCTAGCCTAATTATTATAGGACTAGGTGTAATGCTTAAAGTTCCATAATTTTTGATATATCCCAAATCTTTTTGGAGTAGCGTTATTAGCACTTGTCTCAACATATGTGAAAATTGCATTTTTATAAGGTAAATCAATAATTTTTTTGTAACGACCAAATTGTCGGGCATCTAGACTAATTATTATAGGACTAGGTGCAACGCTTAAAGTTCCATAATTTATGATATATCCCAAATCTTTTTGGAGTAGCGTTATTAGCACTTGTCTCAACATATGTGAAAATTGCATTTTTATAAGGTAAATCAATAATTTTTTTTTAACGACCAGATTGTCGGGCATCTAGCCTAATTATTATAGGTCTAGGTGTAATGCTTAAAGTTCCATAATTTATGATATATCCCAAATCTTTTTGGAGTAGCGTTATTAGCACTTGTCTCAACATATGTGAAAATTGCATTTTTATAAGGTAAATCAATAATTTTTTTTTAACGACCAGATTGTCGGGCATCTAGCCTAATTATTATAGGACTAGGTGTAATGCTTAAAATTCCATAATTTATGATATATCCCAAATCTTTTTGGAGTAGCGTTATTAGCACTTGTCTCAACATATGTGAAAATTGCATTTTTATAAGGTAAATCAATAATTTTTTTGTAACGACCAAATTGTCGGGCATCTAGACTAATTATTATAGGACCAGGTGCAACGCTTAAAGTTCCATAATTTATGATATATCCCAAATCTTTTTGGAGTAGCGTTATTAGCACTTGTCTCAACATATGTGAAAATTGCATTTTTATAAGATAAATCAATAATTTTTTTGTAACGACCAAATTGTCGGGCATCTAGACTAATTATTATAGGACCAGGTGCAACGCTTAAAGTTCCATAATTTATGATATATCCCAAATCTTTTTGGAGTAGCGTTATTAGCACTTGTCTCAACATATGTGAAAATTGCATTTTTATAAGGTAAATCAATAATTTTTTTGTAACGACCAAATTGTCGGGCATCTAGACTAATTATTATAGGACCAGGTGCAACGCTTAAAGTTCCATAATTTATGATATATCCCAAATCTTTTTGGAGTAGCGTTATTAGCACTTGTCTCAACATATGTGAAAATTGCATTTTTATAAGGTAAATCAATAATTTTTTTGTAACGACCAAATTGTCGGGCATCTAGACTAATTATTATAGGACTAGGTGCAACGCTTAAAGTTCCATAATTTATGATATATCCCAAATCTTTTTGGAGTAGCGTTATTAGCACTTGTCTCAACATATGTGAAAATTGCATTTTTATAAGGTAAATCAATAATTTTTTTTTAACGACCAGATTGTCGGGCATCTAGCCTAATTATTATAGGACTAGGTGTAATGCTTAAAGTTCCATAATTTATGATATATCCCAAATCTTTTTGGAGTAGCGTTATTAGCACTTGTCTCAACATATGTGAAAATTGCATTTTTATAAGGTAAATCAATAATTTTTTTTTAACGACCAGATTGTCGGGCATCTAGACTAATTATTATAGGACTAGGGGCGATGTTTAAGTTTCATAATTTATGATATATCCCAAATCTTTTTGGAGTAGCGTTATTAGCACTTGTCTCAACATATGTGAAAATTGCATTTTTATAAGATAAATCAATAATTTTTTTGTAACGACCAAATTGTCGGGCATCTAGACTAATTATTATAGGACTAGGTGCAACGCTTAAAGTTCCATAATTTATGATATATCCCAAATCTTTTTGGAGTAGCGTTATTAGCACTTGTCTCAACATATGTGAAAATTGCATTTTTATAAGGTAAATCAATAATTTTTTTTTAACGACCAGATTGTCGGGCATCTAGACTAATTATTATAGGACTAGGTGCAATGCTTAAAGTTTCATAATTTATGATATATTCCAAATCTTTTTGGAGTAGCGTTATTAGCACTTGTCTCAACATATGTGAAAATTGCATTTTTAAAAGGTAAATCAATAATTTTTTTGTAACGACCAAATTGTCGGGCATCTAGACTAATTATTATAGGACTAGGTGCAATGCTTAAAGTTTCATAATTTATGATATATCCCAAATCTTTTTGGAGTAGCGTTATTAGCACTTGTCTATGACAACATATGTGAAAATCGCATTTGTATAAGGTAAATCAACAATTTTTTTTTAACGACCAGATTGTCGGGCATCTAGACTAATTATTATAGGACTAGGTGCAATGCTTAAAGTTTCATAATTTATGATATATCCCAAATCTTTTTGGAGTAGCGTTATTAGCACTTGTCTATGACAACATATGTGAAAATCGCATTTGTATAAGGTAAATCAACAATTTTTTTTTAACGACCAGATTGTCGGGCATCTAGACTAATTATTATAGGACTAGGTGTAATACTTAAAGTTTCATAATTTATGATATATCCCAAATCTTTTTGGAGTAGCGTTATTAGCACTTGTCTATGACAACATATGTGAAAATCGCATTTGTATAAGGTAAATCCACAATTTTTTTTAACGACCAGATTGTCGGGCATCTAGACTAATTATTATAGGACTAGGTGTAATGCTTAAAGTTCCATAATTTATGATATATCCCAAATCTTTTTGGAGTAGCGTTATTAGCACTTGTCTCAACATATGTGAAAATTGCATTTTTATAAGGTAAATCAATAATTTTTTTTTAACGACCAGATTGTCGGGCATCTAGACTAATTATTATAGGACTAGGGGCGATGTTTAAAGTTTCATAATTTATGATATATTCCAAATCTTTTTGGAGTAGCGTTATTAGCACTTGTCTCAACATATGTGAAAATTGCATTTTTAAAAGGTAAATCAATAATTTTTTTGTAACGACCAAATTGTCGGGCATCTAGACTAATTATTATAGGACTAGGTGCAATGCTTAAAGTTTCATAATTTATGATATATCCCAAATCTTTTTGGAGTAGCGTTATTAGCACTTGTCTATGACAACATATGTGAAAATCGCATTTGTATAAGGTAAATCAACAATTTTTTTTTAACGACCAGATTGTCGGGCATCTAGACTAATTATTATAGGACTAGGTGTAATACTTAAAGTTTCATAATTTATGATATATCCCAAATCTTTTTGGAGTAGCGTTATTAGCACTTGTCTATGACAACATATGTGAAAATCGCATTTGTATAAGATAAATCAACAATTTTTTTTTAACGACCAGATTGTCGGGCATCTAGACTAATTATTATAGGACTAGGTGTAATACTTAAAGTTTCATAATTTATGATATATCCCAAATCTTTTTGGAGTAGCGTTATTAGCACTTGTCTCAACATATGTGAAAATTGCATTTTTAAAAGGTAAATCAATAATTTTTTTGTAACGACCAAATTGTCGGGCATCTAGACTAATTATTATAGGACTAGGTGCAATGCTTAAAGTTTCATAATTTATGATATATCCCAAATCTTTTTGGAGTAGCGTTATTAGCACTTGTCTATGACAACATATGTGAAAATCGCATTTGTATAAGGTAAATCAACAATTTTTTTTTAACGACCAGATTGTCGGGCATCTAGACTAATTATTATAGGACTAGGTGCAATGCTTAAAGTTTCATAATTTATGATATATCCCAAATCTTTTTGGAGTAGCGTTATTAGCACTTGTCTATGACAACATATGTGAAAATCGCATTTGTATAAGGTAAATCAACAATTTTTTTTTAACGACCAGATTGTCGGGCATCTAGACTAATTATTATAGGACTAGGTGCAATGCTTAAAGTTTCATAATTTATGATATATCCCAAATCTTTTTGGAGTAGCGTTATTAGCACTTGTCTATGACAACATATGTGAAAATCGCATTTGTATAAGGTAAATCAACAATTTTTTTTTAACGACCAGATTGTCGGGCATCTAGACTAATTATTATAGGACTAGGTGCAATGCTTAAAGTTTCATAATTTATGATATATCCCAAATCTTTTTGGAGTAGCGTTATTAGCACTTGTCTATGACAACATATGTGAAAATCGCATTTGTATAAGGTAAATCAACAATTTTTTTTTAACGACCAGATTGTCGGGCATCTAGACTAATTATTATAGGACTAGGTGTAATACTTAAAGTTTCATAATTTATGATATATCCCAAATCTTTTTGGAGTAGCGTTATTAGCACTTGTCTATGACAACATATGTGAAAATCGCATTTGTATAAGGTAAATCCACAATTTTTTTTAACGACCAGATTGTCGGGCATCTAGACTAATTATTATAGGACTAGGTGTAATGCTTAAAGTTCCATAATTTATGATATATCCCAAATCTTTTTGGAGTAGCGTTATTAGCACTTGTCTCAACATATGTGAAAATTGCATTTTTATAAGGTAAATCAATAATTTTTTTTTAACGACCAGATTGTCGGGCATCTAGACTAATTATTATAGGACTAGGGGCGATGTTTAAAGTTTCATAATTTATGATATATTCCAAATCTTTTTGGAGTAGCGTTATTAGCACTTGTCTCAACATATGTGAAAATTGCATTTTTAAAAGGTAAATCAATAATTTTTTTGTAACGACCAAATTGTCGGGCATCTAGACTAATTATTATAGGACTAGGTGCAATGCTTAAAGTTTCATAATTTATGATATATCCCAAATCTTTTTGGAGTAGCGTTATTAGCACTTGTCTATGACAACATATGTGAAAATCGCATTTGTATAAGGTAAATCAACAATTTTTTTTTAACGACCAGATTGTCGGGCATCTAGACTAATTATTATAGGACTAGGTGCAATACTTAAAGTTTCATAATTTATGATATATCCCAAATCTTTTTGGAGTAGCGTTATTAGCACTTGTCTCAACATATGTGAAAATTGCATTTTTATAAGGTAAATCAACAATTTTTTTTTAACGACCAGATTGTCGGGCATCTAGACTAATTATTATAGGACTAGGTGCAATACTTAAAGTTTCATAATTTATGATATATCCCAAATCTTTTTGGAGTAGCGTTATTAGCACTTGTCTATGACAACATATGTGAAAATCGCATTTGTATAAGGTAAATCAACAATTTTTTTTTAACGACCAGATTGTCGGGCATCTAGACTAATTATTATAGGACTAGGTGCAATGCTTAAAGTTTCATAATTTATGATATATCCCAAATCTTTTTGGAGTAGCGTTATTAGCACTTGTCTATGACAACATATGTGAAAATCGCATTTGTATAAGGTAAATCAACAATTTTTTTTTAACGACCAGATTGTCGGGCATCTAGACTAATTATTATAGGACTAGGTGTAATACTTAAAGTTTCATAATTTATGATATATCCCAAATCTTTTTGGAGTAGCGTTATTAGCACTTGTCTATGACAACATATGTGAAAATCGCATTTGTATAAGGTAAATCAACAATTTTTTTTTAACGACCAGATTGTCGGGCATCTAGACTAATTATTATAGGACTAGGTGTAATACTTAAAGTTTCATAATTTATGATATATCCCAAATCTTTTTGGAGTAGCGTTATTAGCACTTGTCTATGACAACATATGTGAAAATCGCATTTGTATAAGGTAAATCAACAATTTTTTTTTAACGACCAGATTGTCGGGCATCTAGACTAATTATTATAGGACTAGGTGTAATACTTAAAGTTTCATAATTTATGATATATCCCAAATCTTTTTGGAGTAGCGTTATTAGCACTTGTCTATGACAACATATGTGAAAATCGCATTTGTATAAGGTAAATCAACAATTTTTTTTTAACGACCAGATTGTCGGGCATCTAGACTAATTATTATAGGACTAGGTGTAATACTTAAAGTTTCATAATTTATGATATATCCCAAATCTTTTTGGAGTAGCGTTATTAGCACTTGTCTATGACAACATATGTGAAAATCGCATTTGTATAAGGTAAATCAACAATTTTTTTTAACGACCAGATTGTCGGGCATCTAGACTAATTATTACAGGACTAGGTGTAATACTTAAAGTTTCATAATTTATGATATATCCCAAATCTTTTTGGAGTAGCGTTATTAGCACTTGTCTATGACAACATATGTGAAAATCGCATTTGTATAAGGTAAATCAACAATTTTTTTTTAACGACCAGATTGTCGGGCATCTAGCCTAATTATTATAGGACTAGGTGTAATGCTTAAAGTTCCATAATTTTTGATATATCCCAAATCTTTTTGGAGTAGCGTTATTAGCACTTGTCTCAACATATGTGAAAATTGCATTTTTATAAGGTAAATCAATAATTTTTTTGTAACGACCAAATTGTCGGGCATCTAGACTAATTATTATAGGACTAGGTGCAACGCTTAAAGTTCCATAATTTATGATATATCCCAAATCTTTTTGGAGTAGCGTTATTAGCACTTGTCTCAACATATGTGAAAATTGCATTTTTATAAGGTAAATCAACAATTTTTTTTTAACGACCAAATTGTCGGGCATCTAGACTAATTATTATAGGACCAGGTGCAACGCTTAAAGTTCCATAATTTATGATATATCCCAAATCTTTTTGGAGTAGCGTTATTAGCACTTGTCTCAACATATGTGAAAATTGCATTTTTATAAGGTAAATCAATAATTTTTTTGTAACGACCAAATTGTCGGGCATCTAGACTAATTATTATAGGACCAGGTGCAACGCTTAAAGTTCCATAATTTATGATATATCCCAAATCTTTTTGGAGTAGCGTTATTAGCACTTGTCTCAACATATGTGAAAATTGCATTTTTATAAGATAAATCAATAATTTTTTTGTAACGACCAAATTGTCGGGCATCTAGACTAATTATTATAGGACCAGGTGCAACGCTTAAAGTTCCATAATTTATGATATATCCCAAATCTTTTTGGAGTAGCGTTATTAGCACTTGTCTCAACATATGTGAAAATTGCATTTTTATAAGGTAAATCAATAATTTTTTTGTAACGACCAAATTGTCGGGCATCTAGACTAATTATTATAGGACTAGGTGCAACGCTTAAAGTTCCATAATTTATGATATATCCCAAATCTTTTTGGAGTAGCGTTATTAGCACTTGTCTCAACATATGTGAAAATTGCATTTTTATAAGGTAAATCAATAATTTTTTTTTAACGACCAGATTGTCGGGCATCTAGCCTAATTATTATAGGACTAGGTGTAATGCTTAAAGTTCCATAATTTTTGATATATCCCAAATCTTTTTGGAGTAGCGTTATTAGCACTTGTCTCAACATTTGTGAAAATTGCATTTTTATAAGGTAAATCAATAATTTTTTTGTAACGACCAAATTGTCGGGCATCTAGACTAATTATTATAGGACTAGGTGCAACGCTTAAAGTTCCATAATTTATGATATATCCCAAATCTTTTTGGAGTAGCGTTATTAGCACTTGTCTCAACATATGTGAAAATTGCATTTTTATAAGGTAAATCAATAATTTTTTTTTAACGACCAGATTGTCGGGCATCTAGCCTAATTATTATAGGTCTAGGTGTAATGCTTAAAGTTCCATAATTTATGATATATCCCAAATCTTTTTGGAGTAGCGTTATTAGCACTTGTCTCAACATATGTGAAAATTGCATTTTTATAAGGTAAATCAATAATTTTTTTTTAACGACCAGATTGTCGGGCATCTAGCCTAATTATTATAGGACTAGGTGTAATGCTTAAAATTCCATAATTTATGATATATCCCAAATCTTTTTGGAGTAGCGTTATTAGCACTTGTCTCAACATATGTGAAAATTGCATTTTTATAAGGTAAATCAATAATTTTTTTGTAACGACCAAATTGTCGGGCATCTAGACTAATTATTATAGGACTAGGTGCAACGCTTAAAGTTCCATAATTTATGATATATCCCAAATCTTTTTGGAGTAGCGTTATTAGCACTTGTCTCAACATATGTGAAAATTGCATTTTTATAAGGTAAATCAATAATTTTTTTGTAACGACCAAATTGTCGGGCATCTAGACTAATTATTATAGGACTAGGTGTAATGCTTAAAATTCCATAATTTATGATATATCCCAAATCTTTTTGGAGTAGCGTTATTAGCACTTGTCTCAACATATGTGAAAATTGCATTTTTATAAGGTAAATCAATAATTTTTTTTTAACGACCAGATTGTCGGGCATCTAGCCTAATTATTATAGGACTAGGTGTAATGCTTAAAGTTCCATAATTTTTGATATATCCCAAATCTTTTTGGAGTAGCGTTATTAGCACTTGTCTCAACATATGTGAAAATTGCATTTTTATAAGGTAAATCAATAATTTTTTTGTAACGACCAAATTGTCGGGCATCTAGACTAATTATTATAGGACTAGGTGCAACGCTTAAAGTTCCATAATTTATGATATATCCCAAATCTTTTTGGAGTAGCGTTATTAGCACTTGTCTCAACATATGTGAAAATTGCATTTTTATAAGGTAAATCAATAATTTTTTTGTAACGACCAAATTGTCGGGCATCTAGACTAATTATTATAGGACTAGGTGCAACGCTTAAAGTTCCATAATTTATGATATATCCCAAATCTTTTTGGAGTAGCGTTATTAGCACTTGTCTCAACATATGTGAAAATTGCATTTTTATAAGGTAAATCAATAATTTTTTTTTAACGACCAGATTGTCGGGCATCTAGCCTAATTATTATAGGACTAGGTGTAATGCTTAAAATTCCATAATTTATGATATATCCCAAATCTTTTTGGAGTAGCGTTATTAGCACTTGTCTCAACATATGTGAAAATTGCATTTTTATAAGGTAAATCAATAATTTTTTTTTAACGACCAGATTGTCGGGCATCTAGCCTAATTATTATAGGACTAGGTGTAATGCTTAAAGTTCCATAATTTTTGATATATCCCAAATCTTTTTGGAGTAGCGTTATTAGCACTTGTCTCAACATATGTGAAAATTGCATTTTTATAAGGTAAATCAATAATTTTTTTGTAACGACCAAATTGTCGGGCATCTAGACTAATTATTATAGGACTAGGTGTAATGCTTAAAGTTCCATAATTTATGATATATCCCAAATCTTTTTGGAGTAGCGTTATTAGCACTTGTCTCAACATATGTGAAAATTGCATTTTTATAAGGTAAATCAATAATTTTTTTTTAACGACCAGATTGTCGGGCATCTAGCCTAATTATTATAGGACTAGGTGTAATGCTTAAAGTGCCATAATTTTTGATATATCCCAAATCTTTTTGGAGTAGCGTTATTAGCACTTGTCTCAACATATGTGAAAATTGCATTTTTATAAGGTAAATCAATAATTTTTTTGTAACGACCAAATTGTCGGGCATCTAGACTAATTATTATAGGACTAGGTGCAACGCTTAAAGTTCCATAATTTATGATATATCCCAAATCTTTTTGGAGTAGCGTTATTAGCACTTGTCTCAACATATGTGAAAATTGCATTTTTATAAGGTAAATCAATAATTTTTTTGTAACGACCAAATTGTCGGGCATCTAGACTAATTATTATAGGACCAGGTGCAACGCTTAAAGTTCCATAATTTATGATATATCCCAAATCTTTTTGGAGTAGCGTTATTAGCACTTGTCTCAACATATGTGAAAATTGCATTTTTATAAGGTAAATCAATAATTTTTTTGTAACGACCAAATTGTCGGGCATCTAGACTAATTATTATAGGACCAGGTGTAATGCTTAAAATTCCATAATTTATGATATATCCCAAATCTTTTTGGAGTAGCGTTATTAGCACTTGTCTCAACATATGTGAAAATTGCATTTTTATAAGGTAAATCAATAATTTTTTTTTAACGACCAGATTGTCGGGCATCTAGCCTAATTATTATAGGACTAGGTGTAATGCTTAAAGTTCCATAATTTTTGATATATCCCAAATCTTTTTGGAGTAGCGTTATTAGCACTTGTCTCAACATATGTGAAAATTGCATTTTTATAAGGTAAATCAATAATTTTTTTGTAACGACCAAATTGTCGGGCATCTAGACTAATTATTATAGGACTAGGTGTAATGCTTAAAATTCCATAATTTATGATATATCCCAAATCTTTTTGGAGTAGCGTTATTAGCACTTGTCTCAACATATGTGAAAATTGCATTTTTATAAGGTAAATCAATAATTTTTTTTTAACGACCAGATTGTCGGGCATCTAGCCTAATTATTATAGGACTAGGTGTAATGCTTAAAGTTCCATAATTTTTGATATATCCCAAATGTTTTTGGAGTAGCGTTATTAGCACTTGTCTCAACATATGTGAAAATTGCATTTTTATAAGGTAAATCAATAATTTTTTTGTAACGACCAAATTGTCGGGCATCTAGCCTAATTATTATAGGACTAGGTGTAATGCTTAAAGTTCCATAATTTTTGATATATCCCAAATCTTTTTGGAGTAGCGTTATTAGCACTTGTCTCAACATATGTGAAAATTGCATTTTTATAAGGTAAATCAATAATTTTTTTGTAACGACCAAATTGTCGGGCATCTAGACTAATTATTATAGGACTAGGTGCAACGCTTAAAGTTCCATAATTTATGATATATCCCAAATCTTTTTGGAGTAGCGTTATTAGCACTTGTCTCAACATATGTGAAAATTGCATTTTTATAAGGTAAATCAATAATTTTTTTTTAACGACCAGATTGTCGGGCATCTAGCCTAATTATTATAGGACTAGGTGTAATGCTTAAAATTCCATAATTTATGATATATCCCAAATCTTTTTGGAGTAGCGTTATTAGCACTTGTCTCAACATATGTGAAAATTGCATTTTTATAAGGTAAATCAATAATTTTTTTGTAACGACCAAATTGTCGGGCATCTAGACTAATTATTATAGGACCAGGTGCAACGCTTAAAGTTCCATAATTTATGATATATCCCAAATCTTTTTGGAGTAGCGTTATTAGCACTTGTCTCAACATATGTGAAAATTGCATTTTTATAAGATAAATCAATAATTTTTTTGTAACGACCAAATTGTCGGGCATCTAGACTAATTATTATAGGACCAGGTGCAACGCTTAAAGTTCCATAATTTATGATATATCCCAAATCTTTTTGGAGTAGCGTTATTAGCACTTGTCTCAACATATGTGAAAATTGCATTTTTATAAGGTAAATCAATAATTTTTTTGTAACGACCAAATTGTCGGGCATCTAGACTAATTATTATAGGACCAGGTGCAACGCTTAAAGTTCCATAATTTATGATATATCCCAAATCTTTTTGGAGTAGCGTTATTAGCACTTGTCTCAACATATGTGAAAATTGCATTTTTATAAGGTAAATCAATAATTTTTTTTTAACGACCAGATTGTCGGGCATCTAGCCTAATTATTATAGGACTAGGTGTAATGCTTAAAATTCCATAATTTATGATATATCCCAAATCTTTTTGGAGTAGCGTTATTAGCACTTGTCTCAACATATGTGAAAATTGCATTTTTATAAGGTAAATCAATAATTTTTTTGTAACGACCAAATTGTCGGGCATCTAGACTAATTATTATAGGACCAGGTGCAACGCTTAAAGTTCCATAATTTATGATATATCCCAAATCTTTTTGGAGTAGCGTTATTAGCACTTGTCTCAACATATGTGAAAATTGCATTTTTATAAGATAAATCAATAATTTTTTTGTAACGACCAAATTGTCGGGCATCTAGACTAATTATTATAGGACCAGGTGCAACGCTTAAAGTTCCATAATTTATGATATATCCCAAATCTTTTTGGAGTAGCGTTATTAGCACTTGTCTCAACATATGTGAAAATTGCATTTTTATAAGGTAAATCAATAATTTTTTTGTAACGACCAAATTGTCGGGCATCTAGACTAATTATTATAGGACCAGGTGCAACGCTTAAAGTTCCATAATTTATGATATATCCCAAATCTTTTTGGAGTAGCGTTATTAGCACTTGTCTCAACATATGTGAAAATTGCATTTTTATAAGGTAAATCAATAATTTTTTTTTAACGACCAGATTGTCGGGCATCTAGCCTAATTATTATAGGACTAGGTGTAATGCTTAAAGTTCCATAATTTATGATATATCCCAAATCTTTTTGGAGTAGCGTTATTAGCACTTGTCTCAACATATGTGAAAATTGCATTTTTATAAGGTAAATCAATAATTTTTTTTTAACGACCAGATTGTCGGGCATCTAGCCTAATTATTATAGGACTAGGTGTAATGCTTAAAATTCCATAATTTATGATATATCCCAAATCTTTTTGGAGTAGCGTTATTAGCACTTGTCTCAACATATGTGAAAATTGCATTTTTATAAGGTAAATCAATAATTTTTTTGTAACGACCAAATTGTCGGGCATCTAGACTAATTATTATAGGACCAGGTGCAACGCTTAAAGTTCCATAATTTATGATATATCCCAAATCTTTTTGGAGTAGCGTTATTAGCACTTGTCTCAACATATGTGAAAATTGCATTTTTATAAGATAAATCAATAATTTTTTTGTAACGACCAAATTGTCGGGCATCTAGACTAATTATTATAGGACCAGGTGCAACGCTTAAAGTTCCATAATTTATGATATATCCCAAATCTTTTTGGAGTAGCGTTATTAGCACTTGTCTCAACATATGTGAAAATTGCATTTTTATAAGGTAAATCAATAATTTTTTTGTAACGACCAAATTGTCGGGCATCTAGACTAATTATTATAGGACCAGGTGCAACGCTTAAAGTTCCATAATTTATGATATATCCCAAATCTTTTTGGAGTAGCGTTATTAGCACTTGTCTCAACATATGTGAAAATTGCATTTTTATAAGGTAAATCAATAATTTTTTTGTAACGACCAAATTGTCGGGCATCTAGACTAATTATTATAGGACTAGGTGCAACGCTTAAAGTTCCATAATTTATGATATATCCCAAATCTTTTTGGAGTAGCGTTATTAGCACTTGTCTCAACATATGTGAAAATTGCATTTTTATAAGGTAAATCAATAATTTTTTTTTAACGACCAGATTGTCGGGCATCTAGCCTAATTATTATAGGACTAGGTGTAATGCTTAAAGTTCCATAATTTATGATATATCCCAAATCTTTTTGGAGTAGCGTTATTAGCACTTGTCTCAACATATGTGAAAATTGCATTTTTATAAGGTAAATCAATAATTTTTTTTTAACGACCAGATTGTCGGGCATCTAGACTAATTATTATAGGACTAGGGGCGATGTTTAAGTTTCATAATTTATGATATATCCCAAATCTTTTTGGAGTAGCGTTATTAGCACTTGTCTCAACATATGTGAAAATTGCATTTTTATAAGATAAATCAATAATTTTTTTGTAACGACCAAATTGTCGGGCATCTAGACTAATTATTATAGGACTAGGTGCAACGCTTAAAGTTCCATAATTTATGATATATCCCAAATCTTTTTGGAGTAGCGTTATTAGCACTTGTCTCAACATATGTGAAAATTGCATTTTTATAAGATAAATCAATAATTTTTTTGTAACGACCAAATTGTCGGGCATCTAGACTAATTATTATAGGACCAGGTGCAACGCTTAAAGTTCCATAATTTATGATATATCCCAAATCTTTTTGGAGTAGCGTTATTAGCACTTGTCTCAACATATGTGAAAATTGCATTTTTATAAGGTAAATCAATAATTTTTTTGTAACGACCAAATTGTCGGGCATCTAGACTAATTATTATAGGACCAGGTGCAACGCTTAAAGTTCCATAATTTATGATATATCCCAAATCTTTTTGGAGTAGCGTTATTAGCACTTGTCTCAACATATGTGAAAATTGCATTTTTATAAGGTAAATCAATAATTTTTTTGTAACGACCAAATTGTCGGGCATCTAGACTAATTATTATAGGACTAGGTGCAACGCTTAAAGTTCCATAATTTATGATATATCCCAAATCTTTTTGGAGTAGCGTTATTAGCACTTGTCTCAACATATGTGAAAATTGCATTTTTATAAGGTAAATCAATAATTTTTTTTTAACGACCAGATTGTCGGGCATCTAGCCTAATTATTATAGGACTAGGTGTAATGCTTAAAGTTCCATAATTTATGATATATCCCAAATCTTTTTGGAGTAGCGTTATTAGCACTTGTCTCAACATATGTGAAAATTGCATTTTTATAAGGTAAATCAATAATTTTTTTTTAACGACCAGATTGTCGGGCATCTAGACTAATTATTATAGGACTAGGGGCGATGTTTAAGTTTCATAATTTATGATATATCCCAAATCTTTTTGGAGTAGCGTTATTAGCACTTGTCTCAACATATGTGAAAATTGCATTTTTATAAGATAAATCAATAATTTTTTTGTAACGACCAAATTGTCGGGCATCTAGACTAATTATTATAGGACTAGGTGCAACGCTTAAAGTTCCATAATTTATGATATATCCCAAATCTTTTTGGAGTAGCGTTATTAGCACTTGTCTCAACATATGTGAAAATTGCATTTTTATAAGGTAAATCAATAATTTTTTTTTAACGACCAGATTGTCGGGCATCTAGACTAATTATTATAGGACTAGGTGCAATGCTTAAAGTTTCATAATTTATGATATATTCCAAATCTTTTTGGAGTAGCGTTATTAGCACTTGTCTCAACATATGTGAAAATTGCATTTTTAAAAGGTAAATCAATAATTTTTTTGTAACGACCAAATTGTCGGGCATCTAGACTAATTATTATAGGACTAGGTGCAATGCTTAAAGTTTCATAATTTATGATATATCCCAAATCTTTTTGGAGTAGCGTTATTAGCACTTGTCTATGACAACATATGTGAAAATCGCATTTGTATAAGGTAAATCAACAATTTTTTTTTAACGACCAGATTGTCGGGCATCTAGACTAATTATTATAGGACTAGGTGCAATGCTTAAAGTTTCATAATTTATGATATATCCCAAATCTTTTTGGAGTAGCGTTATTAGCACTTGTCTATGACAACATATGTGAAAATCGCATTTGTATAAGGTAAATCAACAATTTTTTTTTAACGACCAGATTGTCGGGCATCTAGACTAATTATTATAGGACTAGGTGTAATACTTAAAGTTTCATAATTTATGATATATCCCAAATCTTTTTGGAGTAGCGTTATTAGCACTTGTCTATGACAACATATGTGAAAATCGCATTTGTATAAGGTAAATCAACAATTTTTTTTAACGACCAGATTGTCGGGCATCTAGACTAATTATTATAGGACTAGGTGTAATGCTTAAAGTTCCATAATTTATGATATATCCCAAATCTTTTTGGAGTAGCGTTATTAGCACTTGTCTCAACATATGTGAAAATTGCATTTTTATAAGGTAAATCAATAATTTTTTTTTAACGACCAGATTGTCGGGCATCTAGACTAATTATTATAGGACTAGGGGCGATGTTTAAAGTTTCATAATTTATGATATATTCCAAATCTTTTTGGAGTAGCGTTATTAGCACTTGTCTCAACATATGTGAAAATTGCATTTTTAAAAGGTAAATCAATAATTTTTTTGTAACGACCAAATTGTCGGGCATCTAGACTAATTATTATAGGACTAGGTGCAATGCTTAAAGTTTCATAATTTATGATATATCCCAAATCTTTTTGGAGTAGCGTTATTAGCACTTGTCTATGACAACATATGTGAAAATCGCATTTGTATAAGGTAAATCAACAATTTTTTTTTAACGACCAGATTGTCGGGCATCTAGACTAATTATTATAGGACTAGGTGTAATACTTAAAGTTTCATAATTTATGATATATCCCAAATCTTTTTGGAGTAGCGTTATTAGCACTTGTCTATGACAACATATGTGAAAATCGCATTTGTATAAGGTAAATCAACAATTTTTTTTTAACGACCAGATTGTCGGGCATCTAGACTAATTATTATAGGACTAGGTGTAATACTTAAAGTTTCATAATTTATGATATATCCCAAATCTTTTTGGAGTAGCGTTATTAGCACTTGTCTCAACATATGTGAAAATTGCATTTTTATAAGGTAAATCAACAATTTTTTTTTAACGACCAGATTGTCGGGCATCTAGACTAATTATTATAGGACTAGGTGCAATACTTAAAGTTTCATAATTTATGATATATCCCAAATCTTTTTGGAGTAGCGTTATTAGCACTTGTCTATGACAACATATGTGAAAATCGCATTTGTATAAGGTAAATCAACAATTTTTTTTTAACGACCAGATTGTCGGGCATCTAGACTAATTATTATAGGACTAGGTGCAATGCTTAAAGTTTCATAATTTATGATATATCCCAAATCTTTTTGGAGTAGCGTTATTAGCACTTGTCTATGACAACATATGTGAAAATCGCATTTGTATAAGGTAAATCAACAATTTTTTTTTAACGACCAGATTGTCGGGCATCTAGACTAATTATTATAGGACTAGGTGTAATACTTAAAGTTTCATAATTTATGATATATCCCAAATCTTTTTGGAGTAGCGTTATTAGCACTTGTCTATGACAACATATGTGAAAATCGCATTTGTATAAGGTAAATCAACAATTTTTTTTTAACGACCAGATTGTCGGGCATCTAGACTAATTATTATAGGACTAGGTGTAATACTTAAAGTTTCATAATTTATGATATATCCCAAATCTTTTTGGAGTAGCGTTATTAGCACTTGTCTATGACAACATATGTGAAAATCGCATTTGTATAAGGTAAATCAACAATTTTTTTTTAACGACCAGATTGTCGGGCATCTAGACTAATTATTATAGGACTAGGTGTAATACTTAAAGTTTCTTAATTTATGATATATCCCAAATCTTTTTGGAGTAGCGTTATTAGCACTTGTCTATGACAACATATGTGAAAATCGCATTTGTATAAGGTAAATCAACAATTTTTTTTTAACGACCAGATTGTCGGGCATCTAGACTAATTATTATAGGACTAGGTGTAATACTTAAAGTTTCATAATTTATGATATATCCCAAATCTTTTTGGAGTAGCGTTATTAGCACTTGTCTATGACAACATATGTGAAAATCGCATTTGTATAAGGTAAATCAACAATTTTTTTTTAACGACCAGATTGTCGGGCATCTAGACTAATTATTATAGGACTAGGTGTAATACTTAAAGTTTCATAATTTATAATATATCCCAAATCTTTTTGGAGTAGCGTTATTAGCACTTGTCTATGACAACATATGTGAAAATCGCATTTGTATAAGGTAAATCAACAATTTTTTTTAACGACCAGATTGTCGGGCATCTAGACTAATTATTACAGGACTAGGTGTAATACTTAAAGTTTCATAATTTATGATATATCCCAAATCTTTTTGGAGTAGCGTTATTAGCACTTGTCTATGACAACATATGTGAAAATCGCATTTGTATAAGGTAAATCAACAATTTTTTTTTAACGACCAGATTGTCGGGCATCTAGACTAATTATTATAGGACTAGGTGTAATACTTAAAGTTTCATAATTTATGATATATCCCAAATCTTTTTGGAGTAGCGTTATTAGCACTTGTCTATGACAACATATGTGAAAATCGCATTTGTATAAGGTAAATCAACAATTTTTTTTTAACGACCAGATTGTCGGGCATCTAGACTAATTATTATAGGACTAGGTGCAATGCTTAAAGTTTCATAATTTATGATATATCCCAAATCTTTTTGGAGTAGCGTTATTAGCACTTGTCTCAACATATGTGAAAATTGCATTTTTATAAGGTAAATCAATAATTTTTTTTTAACGACCAGATTGTCGGGCATCTAGCCTAATTATTATAGGACTAGGTGTAATGCTTAAAGTTCCATAATTTATGATATATCCCAAATCTTTTTGGAGTAGCGTTATTAGCACTTGTCTCAACATATGTGAAATATATCCCAAATCTTTTTGGAGTAGCGTTATTAGCACTTGTCTCAACATATGTGAAAATTGCATTTTTATAAGATAAATCAATAATTTTTTTGTAACGACCAAATTGTCGGGCATCTAGACTAATTATTATAGGACTAGGTGTAATGCTTAAAGTTCCATAATTTATGATATATCCCAAATCTTTTTGGAGTAGCGTTATTAGCACTTGTCTATGACAACATATGTGAAAATCGCATTTGTATAAGGTAAATCAACAATTTTTTTTTAACGACCAGATTGTCGGGCATCTAGACTAATTATTATAGGACTAGGTGTAATACTTAAAGTTTCATAATTTATGATATATCCCAAATCTTTTTGGAGTAGCGTTATTAGCACTTGTCTATGACAACATATGTGAAAATCGCATTTGTATAAGGTAAATCAACAATTTTTTTTTAACGACCAGATTGTCGGGCATCTAGACTAATTATTATAGGACTAGGTGCAATGCTTAAAGTTTCATAATTTATGATATATCCCAAATCTTTTTGGAGTAGCGTTATTAGCACTTGTCTCAACATATGTGAAAATTGCATTTTTATAAGGTAAATCAACAATTTTTTTTTAACGGCGAGATTGTCGGGTATCTAGACTAATTATTATAGGACTAGGTGCAATGCTTAAAGTTTCATAATTAATGATATATCCCAAATCTTTTTGGAGTAGCGTTATTAGCACTTGTCTCAACATATGTGAAAATTGCATTTTTATAAGGTAAATCAACAATTTTTTTGTAACGACCAAATTGTCGGACATCTAGACTAATTATTATAGGACTAGGTGCAATGCTTAAAGTTTCATAATTTATGATATATCCCAAATCTTTTTGGAGTAGCGTTATTAGCACTTGTCTCAACATATGTGAAAATTGCATTTTTATAAGGTAAATCAACAATTTTTTTTTAACGACCAGATTGTCGGGCATCTAGACTAATTATTATAGGACTAGGTGCAATGCTTAAAGTTCCATAATTTATGATATATCCCAAATCTTTTTGGAGTAGCGTTATTAGCACTTGTCTCAACATATGTGAAAATTGCATTTTTATAAGGTAAATCAATAATTTTTTTGTAACGACCAAATTGTCGGGCATCTAGACTAATTATTATAGGACTAGGTGCAATGCTTAAAGTTTCATAATTTATGATATATCCCAAATCTTTTTGGAGTAGCGTTATTAGCACTTGTCTCAACATATGTGAAAATTGCATTTTTATAAGGTAAATCAATAATTTTTTTGTAACGACCAAATTGTCGGACATCTAGACTAATTATTATAGGACTAGGTGCAATGCTTAAAGTTTCATAGTTTATGATATATCCCAAATCTTTTTGGAGTAGCGTTATTAGCATTTGTCTCAACATATGTGAAAATTGCATTTTTATAAGGTAAATCAACAATTTTTTTGTAACGACCAAATTGTCGGACATCTAGACTAATTATTATAGGACTAGGTGCAATGCTTAAAGTTTCATAATTTATGATATATCCCAAATCTTTTTGGAGTAGCGTTATTAGCACTTGTCTCAACATATGTGAAAATTGCATTTTTATAAGGTAAATCAATAATTTTTTTGTAACGACCAAATTGTCGGGCATCTAGACTAATTATTATAGGACTAGGTGCAATGCTTAAAGTTTCATAATTTATGATATATCCCAAATCTTTTTGGAGTAGCGTTATTAGCACTTGTCTCAACATATGTGAAAATTGCATTTTTATAAGGTAAATCAATAATTTTTTTGTAACGACCAAATTGTCGGACATCTAGACTAATTATTATAGGACTAGGTGCAATGCTTAAAGTTTCATAGTTTATGATATATCCCAAATCTTTTTGGAGTAGCGTTATTAGCACTTGTCTCAACATATGTGAAAATTGCATTTTTATAAGGTAAATCAACAATTTTTTTGTAACGACCAAATTGTCGGACATCTAGACTAATTATTATAGGACTAGGTGCAATGCTTAAAGTTTCATAATTTATGATATATCCCAAATCTTTTTGGAGTAGCGTTATTAGCACTTGTCTCAACATATGTGAAAATTGCATTTTTATAAGGTAAATCAATAATTTTTTTGTAACGACCAAATTGTCGGGCATCTAGACTAATTATTATAGGACTAGGTGCAATGCTTAAAGTTTCATAATTTATGATATATCCCAAATCTTTTTGGAGTAGCGTTATTAGCACTTGTCTCAACATATGTGAAAATTGCATTTTTATAAGATAAATCAATAATTTTTTTGTAACGACCAAATTGTCGGGCATCTAGACTAATTATTATAGGACTAGGTGTAATGCTTAAAGTTCCATAATTTATGATATATCCCAAATCTTTTTGGAGTAGCGTTATTAGCACTTGTCTATGACAACATATGTGAAAATCGCATTTGTATAAGGTAAATCAACAATTTTTTTTTAACGACCAGATTGTCGGGCATCTAGACTAATTATTATAGGACTAGGTGTAATGCTTAAAGTTCCATAATTTATGATATATCCCAAATCTTTTTGGAGTAGCGTTATTAGCACTTGTCTCAACATATGTGAAAATTGCATTTTTATAAGGTAAATCAATAATTTTTTTGTAACGACCAAATTGTCGGGCATCTAGACTAATTATTATAGGACTAGGTGCAATGCTTAAAGTTTCATAATTTATGATATATCCCAAATCTTTTTGGAGTAGCGTTATTAGCACTTGTCTCAACATATGTGAAAATTGCATTTTTATAAGGTAAATCAACAATTTTTTTTTAACGGCCAGATTGTCGGGTATCTAGACTAATTATTATAGGACTAGGTGCAATGCTTAAAGTTTCATAATTAATGATATATCCCAAATCTTTTTGGAGTAGCGTTATTAGCACTTGTCTCAACATATGTGAAAATTGCATTTTTATAAGGTAAATCAACAATTTTTTTGTAACGACCAAATTGTCGGACATCTAGACTAATTATTATAGGACTAGGTGCAATGCTTAAAGTTTCATAATTTATGATATATCCCAAATCTTTTTGGAGTAGCGTTATTAGCACTTGTCTCAACATATGTGAAAATTGCATTTTTATAAGGTAAATCAACAATTTTTTTTTAACGACCAGATTGTCGGGCATCTAGACTAATTATTATAGGACTAGGTGCAATGCTTAAAGTTCCATAATTTATGATATATCCCAAATCTTTTTGGAGTAGCGTTATTAGCACTTGTCTCAACATATGTGAAAATTGCATTTTTATAAGGTAAATCAATAATTTTTTTGTAACGACCAAATTGTCGGGCATCTAGACTAATTATTATAGGACTAGGTGCAATGCTTAAAGTTTCATAATTTATGATATATCCCAAATCTTTTTGGAGTAGCGTTATTAGCACTTGTCTCAACATATGTGAAAATTGCATTTTTATAAGGTAAATCAATAATTTTTTTGTAACGACCAAATTGTCGGACATCTAGACTAATTATTATAGGACTAGGTGCAATGCTTAAAGTTTCATAGTTTATGATATATCCCAAATCTTTTTGGAGTAGCGTTATTAGCACTTGTCTCAACATATGTGAAAATTGCATTTTTATAAGGTAAATCAACAATTTTTTTGTAACGACCAAATTGTCGGACATCTAGACTAATTATTATAGGACTAGGTGCAATGCTTAAAGTTTCATAATTTATGATATATCCCAAATCTTTTTGGAGTAGCGTTATTAGCACTTGTCTCAACATATGTGAAAATTGCATTTTTATAAGGTAAATCAATAATTTTTTTGTAACGACCAAATTGTCGGACATCTAGACTAATTATTATAGGACTAGGTGCAATGCTTAAAGTTTCATAATTTATGATATATCCCAAATCTTTTTGGAGTAGCGTTATTAGCACTTGTCTCAACATATGTGAAAATTGCATTTTTATAAGGTAAATCAATAATTTTTTTGTAACGACCAAATTGTCGGACATCTAGACTAATTATTATAGAACTAGGTGCAATGCTTAAAGTTTCATAATTTATGATATATCCCAAATCTTTTTGGAGTAGCGTTATTAGCACTTGTCTCAACATATGTGAAAATTGCATTTTTATAAGGTAAATCAATAATTTTTTTGTAACGACCAAATTGTCGGGCATCTAGACTAATTATTATAGGACTAGGTGCAATGCTTAAAGTTTCATAATTTATGATATATCCCAAATCTTTTTGGAGTAGCGTTATTAGCACTTGTCTCAACATATGTGAAAATTGCGTTTTTATAAGGTAAATCAATAATTTTTTTGAAACGACCAAATTGTCGGGCATCTAGGCTAATTATTATAGGACTAGGTGCAATGCTTAAAGTTTCATAATTTATGATATATCCCAAATCTTTTTGGAGTAGCGTTATTAGCACTTGTTTCAACATATGTGAAAATTGCATTTTTATAAGGTAAATCAATAATTTTTTTGTAACGACCAAATTGTCGGGCATCTAGACTAATTATTATAGGACTAGGTGCAATGCTTAAAGTTTCATAATTTATGATATATCCCAAATCTTTTTGGAGTAGCGTTATTAGCACTTGTTTCAACATATGTGAAAATTGCATTTTTATAAGGTAAATCAATAATTTTTTTGTAACGACCAAATTGTCGGGCATCTAGACTAATTATTATAGGACTAGGTGCAATGCTTAAAGTTTCATAATTTATGATATATCCCAAATCTTTTTGGAGTAGCGTTATTAGCACTTGTCTCAACATATGTGAAAATTGCATTTTTATAAGGTAAATCAACAATTTTTTTTTAACGGCCAGATTGTCGGGTATCTAGACTAATTATTATAGGACTAGGTGTAATACTTAAAGTTTCATAATTTATGATATATCCCAAATCTTTTTGGAGTAGCGTTATTAGCACTTGTCTCAACATATGTGAAAATTGCATTTTTATAAGGTAAATCAACAATTTTTTTTTAACGACCAGATTGTCGGGCATCTAGACTAATTATTATAGGACTAGGTGCAATACTTAAAGTTTCATAATTTATGATATATCCCAAATCTTTTTGGAGTAGCGTTATTAGCACTTGTCTATGACAACATATGTGAAAATTGCATTTGTATAAGGTAAATCAACAATTTTTTTGTAACGGCCAGATTGTCGGGTATCTAGACTAATTATTATAGGACTAGGTGCAATGCTTAAAGTTTCATAATTAATGATATATCCCAAATCTTTTTGGAGTAGCGTTATTAGCACTTGTCTCAACATATGTGAAAATTGCATTTTTATAAGGTAAATCAACAATTTTTTTGTAACGACCAAATTGTCGGACATCTAGACTAATTATTATAGGACTAGGTGCAATGCTTAAAGTTTCATAATTTATGATATATCCCAAATCTTTTTGGAGTAGCGTTATTAGCACTTGTCTCAACATATGTGAAAATTGCATTTTTATAAGGTAAATCAACAATTTTTTTTTAACGACCAGATTGTCGGGCATCTAGACTAATTATTATAGGACTAGGTGCAATGCTTAAAGTTCCATAATTTATGATATATCCCAAATCTTTTTGGAGTAGCGTTATTAGCACTTGTCCCAACATATGTGAAAATTGCATTTTTATAAGGTAAATCAATAATTTTTTTGTAACGACCAAATTGTCGGGCATCTAGACTAATTATTATAGGACTAGGTGCAATGCTTAAAGTTTCATAATTTATGATATATCCCAAATCTTTTTGGAGTAGCGTTATTAGCACTTGTCTCAACATATGTGAAAATTGCATTTTTATAAGGTAAATCAACAATTTTTTTGTAACGACCAAATTGTCGGACATCTAGACTAATTATTATAGGACTAGGTGCAATGCTTAAAGTTTCATAGTTTATGATATATCCCAAATCTTTTTGGAGTAGCGTTATTAGCACTTGTCTACGACAACATATGTGAAAATCGCATTTGTATAAGGTAAATCAACAATTTTTTTTTAACGACCAGATTGTCGGGCATCTAGACTAATTATTATAGGACTAGGTGCAATACTTAAAGTTTCATAATTTATGATATATCCCAAATCTTTTTGGAGTAGCGTTATTAGCACTTGTCTATGACAACATATGTGAAAATTGCATTTGTATAAGGTAAATCAACAATTTTTTTTTAACGACCAGATTGTCGGGCATCTAGACCAATTATTATAGGACTAGGTGCAATGCTTAAAGTTTCATAATTTATGATATATCCCAAATCTTTTTGGAGTAGCGTTATTAGCACTTGTCTCAACATATGTGAAAATTGCATTTTTATAAGGTAAATCAATAATTTTTTTGTAACGACCAAATTGTCGGACATCTAGACTAATTATTATAGGACTAGGTGCAATGCTTAAAGTTTCATAGTTTATGATATATCCCAAATCTTTTTGGAGTAGCGTTATTAGCACTTGTCTCAACATATGTGAAAATTGCATTTTTATAAGGTAAATCAATAATTTTTTTGTAACGACCAAATTGTCGGACATCTAGACTAATTATTATAGGACTAGGTGCAATGCTTAAAGTTTCATAATTTATGATATATCCCAAATCTTTTTGGAGTAGCGTTATTAGCACTTGTCTCAACATATGTGAAAATTGCATTTTTATAAGGTAAATCAATAATTTTTTTGTAACGACCAAATTGTCGGACATCTAGACTAATTATTATAGGACTAGGTGCAATGCTTAAAGTTTCATAATTTATGATATATCCCAAATCTTTTTGGAGTAGCGTTATTAGCACTTGTCTCAACATATGTGAAAATTGCATTTTTATAAGGTAAATCAATAATTTTTTTGTAACGACCAAATTGTCGGACATCTAGACTAATTATTATAGGACTAGGTGCAATGCTTAAAGTTTCATAATTTATGATATATCCCAAATCTTTTTGGAGTAGCGTTATTAGCACTTGTCTCAACATATGTGAAAATTGCATTTTTATAAGGTAAATCAATAATTTTTTTGTAACGACCAAATTGTCGGGCATCTAGACTAATTATTATAGGACTAGGTGCAATGCTTAAAGTTTCATAATTTATGATATATCCCAAATCTTTTTGGAGTAGCGTTATTAGCACTTGTCTCAACATATGTGAAAATTGCATTTTTATAAGGTAAATCAATAATTTTTTTGTAACGACCAAATTGTCGGACATCTAGACTAATTATTATAGGACTAGGTGCAATGCTTAAAGTTTCATAATTTATGATATATCCCAAATCTTTTTGGAGTAGCGTTATTAGCACTTGTCTCAACATATGTGAAAATTGCATTTTTATAAGGTAAATCAATAATTTTTTTGTAACGACCAAATTGTCGGGCATCTAGACTAATTATTATAGGACTAGGTGCAATGCTTAAAGTTTCATAATTTATGATATATCCCAAATCTTTTTGGAGTAGCGTTATTAGCACTTGTCTCAACATATGTGAAAATTGCATTTTTATAAGGTAAATCAATAATTTTTTTGTAACGACCAAATTGTCGGACATCTAGACTAATTATTATAGGACTAGGTGCAATGCTTAAAGTTTCATAATTTATGATATATCCCAAATCTTTTTGGAGTAGCGTTATTAGCACTTGTCTCAACATATGTGAAAATTGCATTTTTATAAGGTAAATCAATAATTTTTTTGTAACGACCAAATTGTCGGACATCTAGACTAATTATTATAGGACTAGGTGCAATGCTTAAAGTTTCATAATTTATGATATATCCCAAATCTTTTTGGAGTAGCGTTATTAGCACTTGTCTCAACATATGTGAAAATTGCATTTTTATAAGGTAAATCAATAATTTTTTTGTAACGACCAAATTGTCGGGCATCTAGACTAATTATTATAGGACTAGGTGCAATGCTTAAAGTTTCATAATTTATGATATATCCCAAATCTTTTTGGAGTAGCGTTATTAGCACTTGTCTCAACATATGTGAAAATTGCATTTTTATAAGGTAAATCAACAATTTTTTTTTAACGGCCAGATTGTCGGGTATCTAGACTAATTATTATAGGACTAGGTGTAATACTTAAAGTTTCATAATTTATGATATATCCCAAATCTTTTTGGAGTAGCGTTATTAGCACTTGTCTATGACAACATATGTGAAAATTGCATTTGTATAAGGTAAATCAACAATTTTTTTTTAACGACCAGATTGTCGGGCATCTAGACTAATTATTATAGGACTAGGTGCAATACTTAAAGTTTCATAATTTATGATATATCCCAAATCTTTTTGGAGTAGCGTTATTAGCACTTGTCTATGACAACATATGTGAAAATTGCATTTGTATAAGGTAAATCAACAATTTTTTTTTAACGACCAGATTGTCGGGCATCTAGACTAATTATTATAGGACTAGGTGCAATACTTAAAGTTTCATAATTTATGATATATCCCAAATCTTTTTGGAGTAGCGTTATTAGCACTTGTCTATGACAACATATGTGAAAATTGCATTTGTATAAGGTAAATCAACAATTTTTTTTTAACGACCAGATTGTCGGGCATCTAGACTAATTATTATAGGACTAGGTGCAATGCTTAAAGTTTCATAATTTATGATATATCCCAAATCTTTTTGGAGTAGCGTTATTAGCACTTGTCTACGACAACATATGTGAAAATCGCATTTGTTTAAGGTAAATCAACAATTTTTTTTTAACGACCAGATTGTCGGGCATCTAGACTAATTATTATAGGACTAGGTGCAATACTTAAAGTTTCATAATTTATGATATATCCCAAATCTTTTTGGAGTAGCGTTATTAGCACTTGTCTATGACAACATATGTGAAAATTGCATTTGTATAAGGTAAATCAACATTTTTTTTTTAACGACCAGATTGTCGGGTATCTAGACTAATTATTATAGTACTAGGTGCAATGCTTAAAGTTTCATAATTTATGATATATCCCAAATCTTTTTGGAGTAGCGTTATTAGCACTTGTCTACGACAACATATGTGAAAATCGCATTTGTATAAGGTAAATCAACAATTTTTTTTTAACGACCAGATTGTCGGGCATCTAGACTAATTATTATAGGACTAGGTGCAATACTTAAAGTTTCATAATTTATGATATATCCCAAATCTTTTTGGAGTAGCGTTATTAGCACTTGTCTACGACAACATATGTGAAAATCGCATTTGTATAAGGTAAATCAACAATTTTTTTTTAACAACCAGATTGTCGGGCATCTAGACTAATTATTACAGACACTAAGGAAAAGAGGCGATTATCTTAATATCAAAACTAATCCTGGTGGTTCATTGCATAATTTTGAAACGATATCATTTTTGTCAACGATATTGTTTTTATGACAAAAACTAATTGCGTAACATAATATTTTCTATAGTCTCGTTTTGACGATTTTTCTATTTGTGTAAGCACTAAACGTTTGAATTCTATGAATGAGCAAAAATATTGAAAAAGAGTTTTAAAAATGTAAGTTTGATATTAAAATAATAATGCATTATTAAATTATTGCTTATGGATGAATTTATTAAAGGATGCGCAGAAACAGTTCATCGTGTGCATCTTTTAATAGTTTTGATACTTCATCAGTATCACTATAAGACGACTTCCTATATTATATATAGAATATTTCATTTATAAATATTTGCACTTATTTATGTTTACATACGTTATCTTAGAGCTATATGGTACTTCGTTATATATTTGTTGACTTGGAGCCACAAACACTTTGGTGTTTGAATTGCCGTTAACTGCCGCCATTCTTCAGTTGGGCCACCTCCAGTTTTATTTCTTGAAATCAAATTGGTACTTAATATTTTTTTGTTCTATATTTGTAGTCCGTCCGCACCTTAAAAAAATTTTTTTTTTGTCATAAATATAATTTATAAAATTATTTAAATCTAAACTTACCTTCCTCCATCCGTTTACACTTTTATTTGGTAGACCAACAGGGTTTAGCTTATTCTTTAACTCTTCCCATAATTCATTTAATTTTTGTCGTCCTAGGGAAGAGTTACTGTCATTTTACGCCAATTACATTTACAATTCCATAAAACTTATAATTATGTCTATCTGTTCTTGTGATACTGACCTGTAACAAAATATTTTTAATATAATAATTGAATATTTTTTCTTTTTATTTTAACATCAATTTTCATTGACGCTAAACCGATAACAACGATACTATTACGATACCTTTACGCAAATGGTTTTGGGGACGATATCGTTGAATCTTAATCGTTAAAATGATATCGTTTGAAAATTACGCAATGAACCCCCTGCACTCTGTTTAGGCTCTAAAAAAGGACCCTGCGTTTTACCTTTTGAGAGAGCCTTTACCACTTTGACGCGGCGAATGTATCTGTTGTTGATTCGCTTAGCTTCATTTTAAGAAGAAGAAGAAGTTATTTAACTACGTATGTTTACATTGCTTTGATGAAAACTGTTGTTATGGCGTTTAGTTCTTTTTTAAAAATGGAAGATATTTTAAGAACAATTGTTTGTATAAATGCTTATAAAATACGTGGTGCCATTTCATCTTACTTATTAAGATTTCGTGAACAAGAAATTCAATAAATTATGATATTATTTTTATTTATTGGTTTGTTTTTTAAGCAGGTTTATAGTTTGTCTAAACTGCAAATTTTTTCTTCAATTTTCCTTTGGGAAAAACAGTTATTATTTGACATATCATAGAAGTTTTATCGTAAGGAGTTGTATTTTTAGGTACTTTTTCAGGGTTGCATTGAAATGTAATGCCGTTAACTACATGGTTATGTGCAAACCACTTTAATGAGATTGTTAATTTTTATATGGGTAATCAATCGGAGTGATAACTGTCTCAACCGCGGTAACCTCGTCAATGTGAACGTATTATTAATGTGTATAATAGAATAAATAAATCGAATAAATGGTGTTACCACCATCGATTTTTTTTTTCAAAGGCGTAATTTTACAAAAACTTTATAAAAAAGCGTTTTACGTATAAATAAATATATATATAATAATATATTTGACATACAACAATAAAAAAAAAATGCCTTCAACATCCTTAATCGGCTTGTAAAGAAAAAGTTATATAAAAAGTATTTGGTCAAAATCAATTTTGATATGCTAAATTTTCCATATTGTAGGTAGAACTTCGTATGTATGTTTAGAAAATTTGTCTTTTAATGACTCAATGTCTTTGTGAAATGTTGTTGAGTTAGCCTTTAGTGAAATGATGTTGAGTTATAAATGGTAACGTAATTAGTATATACAATGTGTGAAGAGTGTATTTTCAATTGGATATAATATTACAATACTTATTGTGATAAGTTTTATAACTGTTTGAATATTTATTTGTTTATAAAAAAGAAAAATAAATGTATGAATATATCATGTATGATCGCTAGCAACTGTAATAATACATATTTAATATAACATTAATATGCTACCATGTAAGAGAAATTGATTGGGGTGTCTTGTTCATATGTGTGGAAGCGAAAAAGGAGAAATACAATTCTCTAA
Source organism: Crataerina pallida (assembly GCA_949710015.1). Lineage (NCBI taxonomy): Eukaryota > Metazoa > Arthropoda > Insecta > Diptera > Hippoboscidae > Crataerina > Crataerina pallida. The sequence continues at coordinate 15,731,136 of OX453293.1, forward strand.
TATTATTCTAAATTAACGATTTACAAGGAAACAATACTAATAAAATTATAATAATAAATAATAATTTTCTTCGGTATGGATGGCTTCAATTATTTTGAATATACTAATATATCACATCGAATGCCACTTCATATGAAAACTCAATAAAATCGTCGTAAATTGAATACGAACACATTAATGATAAATAATTAAAAATACAATTTATTTGCACATTTATTATTAAAATATTTCGCATAAGAATAATATGAACGTAAAACGACATGGAAGTATTTTAGAGTTTGCCTTAGGTTTTACGGAATTAAAAAATTATTATTATTAATTTCTCCAAATCTATAAAGTATATTGTGGTCTATACATAAAAATTTTATGTACAATATTTTGTTCACTTTTTTTGAGACAAATTTGCATTATTTTTAGTGATTTTTCACAAAATGATTTTAGAAAGTTAATGATTAAACAATCGATATATATTTAATCATCCATAGCCCTTTATTAAAAAGTTTAAAAAACGAAAGTATCGAAATCAAAATCGAAAATCCATTTATATATTTATTAAATTGAATATTAGGTAAATTTTTAATTAAGCAAGTAAGAAAACTAAATTTGCCTTAGGCCAAATCTTAAATACCCTCCACATATACGTACAAAGGGGGGGCTTGGCGGGTACATGATTACGCCCTTTAAAAATGTGTGTATTACATGTGAGCTTGAAGTCGAGCTTCACGCTGAAAATGTTTTTTTGTTAATTGTAGGCATGTCTGATATTTGATTATTATCCTTTTTGACGCGTCGATAAATTGAATAATATATCAAGTGGTGTAGGGAATTTAATGGTCGGGCTGGACCGACTATAATATTTTCACTTGTTCTATATTGTCATCCACCAAAGCATGACACATTGAGGACTAGCAAACGTCAGATGAAGATGGTAGAACTCAGCAAAAAAAGCATGATATCAACAAATATTTACATAGAAAACAAACAAGATGCACACAGTGTGACAACATTAAACGAACTTCCAAAGAAGACAAGCGATAATATAAACAAGTAAGAAAAATAAATTTGGTTTAGGCCAAATCTTAAATACCTTCCACAAATACAAAAGTGGGTGCAACAGATATACATATATTGCGAATTATATATATATATATATATTATTTCATACATCACCCTGATGGTGACTACTAACAGGCAGTCGAAATACAGACTTTGAGCTTGAATTTGAAGAGAGAAATTTGTATATATTGCGTCCTCTAATATTGTATGCATTACATATCATCTTGCAAGTCTAGTTATACCATACATAATGTGGGAGTGTAAAAGTTTGTTCTTCCATTTGCAACACTTAGAAGGAAACGCCAGAGACCTTACAAACTTGAACAATTGGGCAAATAAAGATAACAAGATTCGAATCTTCAAGGATATTGCAAACATTATAGTCAGAGGTCCTAATTAGAAAGTCCAATATGCATTAAACAGACACAATCATAAGAGTGTCCGTCCAATAATCCGTTTATAGTTTTAATATCCTTAGAGTCGAAGCTTGAACCAACATGCCACGATTTCAAAGATGAATGAAAAAATTTGCCCGCGATGTTGGAAACATACATATTCCTACTGAGATGTATTTTTTAATATTACTAAGAATGTCAACAGCTGGAAGTTTGACTGTGAGCGGAACACCATTTTCGACACCTTCAACTCCCTTACAATCGCAGATTCATTATACTAAATAACCACATGACTATGGACCCAGACTAAATGAACCAACCGAGTATTCGCAGAGTTAATTTAATAATAATAAATGTGACAGTACTTTTGATAAGTTCTTTTGTCATAAGATACAACGAAATAAGGGAACCAGAAATAGCTCTCCAAAAAAATTTTGGGAAGAAATTGGGGTGTGGTTAAAAAAGGCCGAGATAATTCTCTTCTTGCCTTTATATATAGGCATAATATTAGGTTTAGAAATATTAAAAGAGAGGTCTAACTCTAAGCATTTGATTTTATTGTTAAAATTGCTCAGTGCAGAAATTAAGGATATGGATACCGAAAGAATAGTAAAAACATAAAAAAAAAATGGATATACACCCATCCCTCGGTTTATATGGTACTCGTATTGTTTTAGATCTTAAACGGTTTTTAAAATCAAAATTTAAAAAAAATTATGTAGAAAATAACTAATTTTGATTGCACGCGAATTTATTTCTACTTAATTATAAACCTGGTAACATTTCAGATGTATACATGCTTTATTTCAGACTTTTTCCTAAGAAGTCTCAGCAAACTACAACTAAAATCAATGCAGCAGAATCTAATCTATGGGGTCTATTACGAACATCAACTTCGATAAGAATTGAGTTGAAGTTGTTAATTTGGTATTATAATTTTCAACCGTTGACGCGACAATTGTATAAATCACAATGCTGCCACTGATTTAAAATTTTTTTTTCAACTTTCAACCATTTTCTTGGTATTATGAACATCAACTTTATGACGTTAGTTGAAAAAAATATAAAAAAAAATTACAACTAATCAAAAGCAGTTGTTTCTAAAAAAAATACAAAATAAATAAAAAAGCAGGGTATAATAATCATAATGGAAAGCAAGTAAGTATGATATATACATACATACGTATAAATTTATATAAAATCATTTCTTATAATAGAAAAATTACAAACAAAAAACAATTCCAAATTATGGTGGAATGGGTGGAGCGCCATCCCGACATTGCGAGAGGAAAAGGCCTTAATGGAAGTACCAAAATGGACGGTTGAGAAACTGCAATATTAACACTAGATTTACGAACCGAGCCAATTTGACTCATTTAAAATTTAATTTCTCTATATATATAAAACTATAACATTAATTGTTAATGTAATGTCAAAAATGGTCTATCATAATCATCGATCCTGTTGTAAGGTGAGCAAAATACCAATATTGATCAACTCAAGGTTGATCAATGGTGATGTAAACATACGTGATTTGTTTCTCTTCTGTATTCAAAGATGCCTGTGGTCCAACTGCTTGTGCTAAAAGATATATTATGCTTGGTTCGGTAACTACCGTTTTCAATTTGATAATTGTATGATGGCATACATAAAATGATGTACAGAACTTGAAGCTCGTAAAGTTGTGTACCTTTGTTGTAATTTTATTTGCTGTAGGAGCATATGAAGCAATAAATTTGAGGCGTTCATATTTGTGGTCGCGAAGTGGGGTCCGACTTTTTTGCCCAAACAATGCTTAGAGATACATTTATGGAAATACTTCGGTTGAAAAAAAATGAACGCGGTAAAAGACTAAAAACAGACAAATTTGCCTTGTTTTCAAAAATATGGGAGAAATTTATATAGAATAGCCAGGCTTGTTACAAATCTGATGTAAATCCTTGAGCAATTGTTCCCTACTAAAGCTAGATGCCGATTTATACAATACATGCCGAATAAGCCGGATAAATTTGGCATACAAATTTGACTGGCATTCGATGTAAGAAGTGAATATCTTGTAAACGGTTTTCCTTATATGGGCAAGGATGAAACCCTTGAGCGAATTTGTTGTAACTAAGCTTGTAGAACCATATTTAAGTTGTGGACGAAATATTACCACAGATAATTTTTTTTACAAGAATTTCCCCTGCAAATAAGTTACTCGGAAAGAAAACTACTTTAGTTTTTTTTAATAATAAAGCTTTCATTTAAAATGATTTGGAACTATTTTCTTTGCAACAAACATCAATTTTCTCATATGAGTCAAATTGACTCACTTCAGTAAAAATAGGTATATAACAAACATCCGTAAATCTACACCATTTTCAATTGAAATTGGTAGAAAGGCAATTGAAATTGAGAAATCGCATTTGTAATTGAGAAAACGCATTCGAAATTGAGAAATCGCATTTGTAATTGAAAAATCGCATTTGGAATTGGGAAAAACGCATTTGAAACTGAGAAAGCGCATTTAGAATTGAGAAAATGAATTTTGTAATTGAGAAATGGCATTTGAAATTGAGAAAACAGTCCGCAAATGAAATTGGTATAACCGCATTTGTAATTGAGAGAAGCGCATTTGAAATTGAGAAAACAGTTCGCAAATGAAATTGGTATAACCGCATTTGTTATTGAGAGAAACGCATTTGAAATTGAGAAATCGCATTTGTAATTGAGAAAAACGTATTTGAAAATTTTATTAGCCACAAAGCTATAAGTATATTTCATTTTTATTGGTCTTGATAACATTTTTAATATTATAAAATTACAACATTCTTATTTTGTAAAAATAAAAAATAATAATTGGGCGGTACAGCTAGACCCCAACAGGCATATCCTCCATATTGATCGCCTTTTCATAGAAGGTGGTGGTGTGCTGTACAAATCTGGCACAATCCCCAGTTGTCACCGGCTTGCTCTATAATATGTTCTAATATGTTCTATGGTCCGCGGTATATTAGTAAAATTGATACCTTGCAACCATTTGTTACATAAAAAGTGCACAACATCTTTAAATAATAGGTTGTGCCCCTTGTGCAGAACTCCCACCGCAAGTAAGTACAGATTAAAAAATATATTAAATAAATCAAATTTAAAAAAAAAACATTTCATAGTTATAACAGATGTCATCTGGAAAAAATATAGAAATACTACTACAAATATTGCTGACAAAGCAAGGTTCTGGGAGGCTGAAGAGCGAGGCTGGAGAGAGCTGGCCAAAACTTTAAATATACCATACAGCACTGCCCATAGGTGGGTAAGTGATCCTCGTCAGACCTATTTAAAAACAGGAGGGGTAAACCCAAAATATTGACAACGGAACAAATTAGAAAAATTATGGAATGGGTTGAGGAGGATCCATGCATAACAATTAAATATATATGGGAAAAAGTTCAAAGGGAATATAATTTATATATTTATATAATAGTTGCCGACACAACAATAGGCAATTGTTTGAGGGGACAGCTGTACACATTAAAATATGTGCATCATGAGCCCCAAACCATGAATTCATTAATAAATAAGCAAAAGCGTAAAGACTATGTAACAACGTTAAATACTTTAATAACTCAAGGCAAGCAAATTGTATGGTTAGACGAAACCAATTTTAATTTATTTTGTCGACGTGGACATGGGTGGTCCGTTCGTGGCACTAGGGCGGTTCAGCTACGTCCTTCCATCCAGGGGACCGAATGTGCATCTTGTAGGTGCAATAAGTTCAAGTGGTGTTATCCACTTTGAAAAACGGCGAGGTGCATTTCGGTCGCAACAGGCAAATGAGTGGGTAAGGAACTTGTTTGTAAAGTGGACTGACATGGGAAATGCATTAGACGAACTTTAAGTTATTTGTGATAATGCTCCATGTCACTCCACTTTGGAACAAGACTTTGAAAGCACTGGGGCAAACTTTCTACGTCTAAGCCCTTACTCGCCCATGTTGAGCTCTATAGAAGGTGTGTGGTCCAAAATTAAACAGTACACCAAAGTGAATATGGGGCTGCCAACGCCAGTACCACATTGTGTTAGCCAACAAAGGGTGGCCCATTTAGAACATATTATAGAACAAGCCATAGAGACGGTGACAAGTGGGGATTGTGCCAGATTTGTACAAGCACACCAAAACCTTCTATGAAAAGGCGGAATATGGAGAATATGCCTGTTGGGGTCTAGCTGTACCGCCCAATTTTTTATTTTTTTTATTTTTACAAAATAAGAATGTAATTTTATAATATTAAAAATAATATAAAAAATGTTATAAAGACCATTAAAAATGAAATATACTTATAGCTTTGTGGCTAATAAAATTTTTTCCTAATTACAAATGCGATTTCTCAATTTCAAATGCGTTTCTCTCAATTACATATGCGGTTATACCAATTTCATTTGCGGACTGTTTTCTCAATTTCAAATGCCATTTTTCAATTACAAAATTCATCTTCTCAATTCTAAATGCGCTTTCTCAATTTCAAATGCGGTTCCCAATTTCAAATGCGTTTTTCCCAATTTCAATTGCGATTTCTCAATTTCAAATGCGGTACCAATTTCAAATGCGTTTTTTTCAATTTCAAATGCGCTTTCTCAATTTCAAATGCGGTTCCCAATTTCAAATGCGTCCTTCCCAATTTCAAATGCGATTTTCCCAATTTCAAATGCGATTTATCAATTACAAATGCGATTTTTCAATTTCAATTGCCTTTCTACCAATTTCAATTGAAAATGGTGTAGTGTTAAAATCATTTCCACAACTTTTTTGGTAGCTCCCGTCAGCCACAAATCTATGCAGTGCCGCTATTTTTATAATTGTTGGTATTGAGGACACTTTTTTAGTAATTGGTAAACGGAACTCAATAGTGTCTAATACGTATTTAAAAGCTCGAAAGCTTGAGACGAAACCAATTTACAAATCTGAAATGAACATTAATGAATGTATAAATGGTATGTACGTATTGCCAAATGGCTTACACAACTTCGGGGACTTCTAAAGGATTAGATGTATCCCTTAAATATTTCTAAATTTTTTGGGGACGATTATTATCCAATAATTCATCTTGAAAATATAAATCCGTAGTGGTTTCCATTTACAAACAAATATTTTTCATTAAAATTGCCACAAATATTTAGCCAAAACTACCATACGCTTAAAATTACAATCAACAAGTTGAAATTCATAATACCGCACGAGAATTGAGTTGATGTACGAGTTGAATTGATGTTCATAATAGACCTGTATATTATGCGGTGATGGATCTGATATTATATAATTTCGTAAAAGAAGCCTCATCGTTGAAAGTGATAGACATTAAAATTAGGAAGATAAGTCTTATTTATAGTTATTATTTTTCCAAAATTTTTTTATTTCAATGATGATTTCAAATTTTTTTATTTCAATATTTGTTTTTCTTTGAAATAGATTTCTTGTTTATTTTTTTTTTATTTTTCATTTTATAATGATACACAAATTTGCTGGACGTGCCGGGGTGAACCGTCGGCACCAGGGTTCAGCAGTAAATTTCCTCCTGAGATTAATTTTCTTTTTTTTTTTTAGAATAAGAATGTTTTATTCATATAAGTTTCGAACAATAAGAAAACGTTAGTAAAACAATATTGATTGAGTGATAATTTTAAATAGCGTAATTTTTGTTAAAACTATTGTCCTTGATTCGAACAATAACAAGATTAAATACTTTGTGAACTTTAGGAATTATAATCATACGCAAGTAGATCATTTGTTGCTATTGTTTATAGTTAACACCTACCTTGGTCTTATTTAACATATATGGAGTTTTTTAAGCGTCTCCGGCGCCCCTTCCAACCCCTTCCACCTTCCAACTACTAGAATACCGTTAATAGTGCTAACTATTCTTCTCCTTGGTCAAGGGTGTTCCATACTCCCAGCTAATAATTACAACCCCCGCGATTCTCCCACAAGGGGGCCTACCCGAAAGTACGTACTGGCAAGAACCTTAGTTCTTGGGGCTCCAGTACCCCGCGGTACCAAACGCTAACGTCTTTGGTGGGACCTTCGACTATGTGTCTCCCAATTCGAGGCGCACTATTCCCCATGGGTTGGTTGCCCACTAAGATGTGCCAATATTATGAATGGTTACTGGAACATATCCAGCAACCTTAATGATTCTTGGAATTATCCAAGAACCAACCATGATCCCCGGAACTTTCCATGGGGATCTTATATTAAGTAATACTTGCAGACGCTTACTCTGGCCCCGTATTCCTTGGACGAAGCACCTATGCTGGTACTCCGTTTCAGGGCGGGGCCCCACGCGAGTAGATCAGTCAGAAAACCACGCACTTTGATAGTTCAACCACGAATCATCATATCTTCGCTCTCTCTTCATTCTCAACCACACAGCTCGCTCAGCCGTTTTTCTCGAACGTTCGTTTCTCGTACGTCTCGAACGTTAGTTTCACCACACACAGCAACCTGTTGATGTTGACAGCCCTGGCTCGGCAAAGGCATAACAGAAGTGTGGTGAAACAGACGAACAGTTGTGGGAAGAAAAATGCCTTACACTTTTCTTCCTTACAATTTTATAAATAAATTTAACTACTTTTATGTTTTTTATGATGTTCTTTTTATATTTTATTAAGTGCACTAGTTATATTTTGTGTTCCAAAAATGTCTAAAACAACCTTATTTATAGTCGTTTTCGTTTTACACGGTTTTTCCATATAAAAATTATTTTTTCGAAATACACGGTTTTGTCAGGAACGTATTTCCCGTGTAAAACGAGAGATGGGTGCATTTGAGTTTGCTCGTCTTAAAGCTTGTGTAGCGTGTAAAGATTGAAGAGGAGTGAGCTTAAGCAGCAACCTAGAGGTAAACCATTTATTTAGGCCAAGGCTTTAGTCTTGCCAGGGGAGACGTTTCTCTCAAAAAAAAAATCCAGTTGATGTAAGGTGAAGGAATGAAGAAATCCATGCGGAAAAAACAATGTTAACATTGTCATAGACACTGGAGACATATAAGGTGCGCAGAAATATATTATAGCCTTTAGGTTTGAAGAGGGCTACGTTGTGCAAGAGGTTTTCAATACAGATTTCGTATGAGAAAGTTTCCCCATAAGCACAGGGTCTGACAGACATGACGTTTTTTGCGACCCTTAATGATAAGATTAATTGTTTTGATAATAATTATTGAAATTGAACGTAAATTATTGAAATCATTCAGATTTCAATCTTTTTGGTATAACTATCTCTATCGGTACAACTTTGGGAGAATAATACATTTAGGGAAGTAAAAATTTAAGGAAGTATTTGTAGCGCGTCTGAGGGTAAGTCCGAAAGCACCTCATAAGTAATACGGGCAACTCCACTTGCAGAAACACGTTTTTTGACACTAAGAACTGATAAAAGTTCAGCTTTGGAAATAAAAGTCGCGACCAAGCCTGACTATACAACTGATAGTGTCACGAGAAACTTGATCTCTGAGAAAAAAAAATTTACATCATTGACAGAATCTCAATGAGACACATAAGAATTATTTGAATTTTTTGCATTATTGATAAACGTCCAGGAAGCCCTGGAGTTAGAGCAAATGTTGAGTTTAAAAATTTTTTAATGGTAGGCCTCTTTTTTGGCCTCTTTGGCCTTGTCTTTCTATTCTGTAGCAATATGGTGCGAGTTCTGAGAATTGAGTTTAGTGGGATATCTAAAAGCCTTTTTTTTAAATGGTTATTATAATTTTGTGTTATGGGGATTGTATCAATACTAGAACTCTCCTATATATCGCATGAACTTTATAAAATTTTGTTCAGGATAAAATGTCTATCAAACCAGATAGTTTCTTGCAATAAAAATATTGTTTTATAAATAAATATAGTGCCTCCACACTAACGATCAGTACCATTCGGAATTCCGAATTGCCAACTACAATCAAACAAGCTCACAAATGTTTAATTCTTAATAATTATCACATATGTATGGGAACATCCGCAGTAACTTACGTTACTTTCTGAAACTTTTTTAAGGATTTAAATTGAATATCCGGTAAAGCGGTAGACGTAAATGTTTCAATGAATAACGTGGCTCTTGACCGATTTTGCCCATTTTAAATAGCGATATGCATGCAAAAACTAAAAGTCCCTGCACAAAATGTCAGCTCAATATCTCAAAATGTACGCCCGTGAGAATTCCAACAACAGATAAACACACGGATACACAGACATACACGTCTAAATCGACTCAGTTTTTGACGCTGATCAAGAATATATATACTTTTAGGGTATCTGATGCCTCCTTCTGGGTGTTGCAAGCGAAAGAACAAACTTAGTATACCTTCGTCACTAATGTGGAGGGTATAATAAATAAAATGAAAAATATAAGTGACCAGATATACGGTAGCCCACATAATTAGAACAAGATAAAAAAGTTCGGTTAAGACTGAAACTTAAATACCCTCCACCTTTTATAATAATTTAAAAGTGTATCAAATTACAATTTAGTATGCATTAAATTGTTGCCTATCTATTATTATTCAGATCATTTTTAAACAACAAATAATGTTTGTTTTTTAACTATAAACGTTTGCGTCATTCAATCACGCTCAATTTTGGCATAGTGTTAGATAACGGTACCACTTATATATATACCAAATTTCAACTTGATATGCATCTTATTGTGCGATATATAATTTTTTAAAGATACAATTTTTTCGAGGTATGTTAAGATTTTTGTTTATTGTGGGCGTGTCTCTAAACCGATTTTGCCTTTCATGCTGATTAAGAATATATATGGTTTGTGCGGTCTCCGAGGCTTCCTTGGATGTGTTGTAAACGGAATGAATACCCTCTTCCCTAAGGTAGAGGGTATAAAAAGTAAGTTTAAGTACACTTCCAAAATAACACGTTTTAGTGTTTATATTTTCATATATGTATGAATAAGCATGGTTTTAATATCGAATCTATAATATATTAAAGAAAGTGTGCACTGAAATTTCTCTGACTACAAATGAACAGTTATAGTTAGGAAGTGGTCATTGTTATGTATAAACATGTGGACGTATGTGATGGCAACTTCCCGAGGAGATCGGGGCAATTCTATTATATCCAGAAGGCAACCTGACATTGATTTATCGTAAATTTTTTATTATAAACTAAATATCTAAAATTCTTTAAATAAGGATTTTATTTTAGTCGCTTTCATCCCACGTACCGATCAACTGTCGGAAATACATTTTGTGTGAAACAGTCAACCTTACTTTTTGGTGCTTCCTATGCGCAAATGAATGGTCCAAGTAAGCCTTCAAACATTAATAATAGATACATACAACTAAGAAGTCAGAAAGTGGAAGAACTTCACCATCAACACCACCATCAATACAACATCGTTAACACTGACGATTACTCCGCGAACTCCGGCCGTTCAACTAATGACAGTTATGCTATGAAGGACGATACAAGTATGTTTTTACCACGAACTCCTAACTATCCAATATTGTCTGATAACGCAATGCTTATTGCCCCCAACCAACTATTGGACAAATTTAAAAGTCGCACAACAGCATTAACGTCTTCATTTGAAGAACAGCATTGTGTCATAGGACTTCACCCAAGTAGCAAAGAAGCAAACACTCCAATAAAGATATCTAGTGAAGCTAATTTTTTGGCTAAAAACGATCATACTTACGAACAGATCTTAAATTCCTCGAAAAATCACTTCAATTATTCAGTTTCAAGTCATCTAATTCCACAACTACAATATTCTCCAAATAATGTTAATGTTGACTGTGACAATGGGTTAAGAAGAAATTCTTATAATGCTAAAAATAAAGAGGTCTTGAATGATGACAGTAACTATCTTAATAATTTCCAAGAAAATATCAGTATAAAACCACTGGTAAGTACTTAGAAAAATTAAGCAACTATTTTAATTACTATCTACGTATATAAAACTCAGTTATCTTGTACAATTTAGTTCCACTGAACAGACTTAAGTGAACGTTGTGAACTAACTCGCGGTGACTCGATCATGTAGTCCGTTCACTCATTCAATTGCTCCTTTTAGTTGTCTTGTTCTTTTGATTTAATAGTTTTTTCTTCCAATAGAGTTAAGTAAATGCAAAATGTAGGTATGTTTAGGAAATGCAATGCATTCATTTCTTTCTTATTTAATTTTTATACTTATCACCATGTGGTTTGTGGTATATGTACATATATACCATTTTACAAAATAATTCCCCGAACAAAAACAACGTGGTTCGCGACCTAACAAAGACGATATAGTTCATGAACTATTGAACTAAGTGATTGAACTAGATCACGTCAGTAGGACGAATTAAAAATATTATTAAAATGAACTAGAAAACACAACTCTACTAACTTTGATGAACATATATAACGAATTAATAAAAATTGCTCACAAGAAACTATTTTTGATTCGCTGTATATCGTGAATTTTAACTATTCTGGCTACAGGCTCTGATAAATTACGACTACATTATTTCTATGTGTAATTGTTTATTGTTTATTTTTGTGCTACAAAATAATTTAGCAACTTAATAACTAGTAAACAGGTATTGCAAAAAAATATGTATATATATAAAAATAAAATAATAATAATTCAAATCGCAGCAATCGCAACCGCAACAATAACGGCACAGTAACAGCAGCAAATATATAAGAAAAAATAAAAAAAAATTACAAACTATCTTATACTAATAATAATAATAAGATTTAACATAAGAGAGTATAAAGATTTTGCCTACATAAAAAATAAAAATAATAAAATAACAACATAAATTAGGCAGGTTATATTAATACATAATACAACGCGTATCATATGAACCATGGAACCCAGGGATAAGCTTCATGGTACATGATAAAATGCACATTCATATACATGTCGCATATATTGTATATGTACATGAATATGTAAATGCTTACAGGGAAAAAAGCAGTCCATCTGGCATCAATTACGTACAACTATTGTTTTTATATTAATAATAGAATCGGCCAGATCAAACAGGACATAAGTATTATTTTACACATAAGGCGAAATGGATTATGAAGCTGATAGTACGGCTGTGATAGAGATTTAAAGGAACGTAGTGCCTAGAGAAACGAGAATATTAAAAGAAATTTGATTCAATAAGGAAGGGGAGTCAACTTCACCTTTAATTAATTTTACTAGAAAAGAAACACCTAACATCTCCCGTCTTTTCTCGAGAGTGGGTAACCCAATGAGCAATAATCTATCCCTATACGGTGGTAGGGATAAATCAGGATTCCAACCTAAGCCACGGAGGGCAAAAAGTAAAAAAATTTCCTGGACCGACTCAATAAGGTCGACATATATCCTATAACTCGCTAGCCATACCACAACTGAATATTCAAGTATAGGTCTGACAAGGGAAACAAACAGGCTTTTAGTGACATAGGGGTCATTGAATTCCTTGGACCACCTCTTTATAAAGCCCAGCATTGATTTGGCTCTGTTAACCGATGCTTCAATATGGATATTGAATCTAAGCTTTGAATCTAAAATAACACCCAAGTCATTAAAACTAGAAACATTTTCTAAAGTATAGTTCTTAAGAGTATACGACGTAGGTACAAAGTTGATCCATGTAAACGAAAGCTTTTTGAATTTTTTCAAATTTAGGGACATTCCATTAGAATAACGCCAGAAGGATAGACTGCGCAAATCAAACTGTAAAAAAGAAGCTTCACACAAGGAATCCAACGAAGAATAAATTTTAACGTCGTCAGCAAACATACAATTAACAAATAATAACATCATCATCATCAATTAACAATAATAACATCAAATAACAACATCATTTACAAATAATAAGAGTAAGAGAGGACCAAGGTGACTACCTTGAGGGACACCCGAAGAAACAGGAATACTACGTGACAAACAGGATTTAAAACATACTCTTACTTACTTTGAGTATGACCAGTTAGATAACTACAAAACCAGGACACCATATTGTCAGGAAACCCTATACTTTTAAGTTTAAAAATCAAATGATTATGATTTACTCCATCAAATGCTTTCGAGAAGTCCGTAACGTAAGATAACGTCGGTCTGTTACTCTCAGGTAACGCACTAAGTTTAGCAATACCCCTATAATTTTCAATACAATTCCTAGGCCCACTTTTATATAATGGTAAAATAAAAGAGGTTTTCCAATAAGTAGGAAAATATCCTTTTTTTTAAAGCAGATATTAAAAAATTTTATAATGGAAACATACAGAAGGCCAGCACAACGATGTAGCAAACAAGATGGTATACCATCAAGATCAGGATAATTACAAAACTTAATTTTAGGTAACGCGTCAAAGACTTCAGATTCAGAGAAAGAAGTGTTAGGGAAAATATTAAATGAATTGATAAGAAACGGATAATTATCAGACGGGATATTCGCGGATAAATAGGAATTTTCAAAATAATCAGCAAAAAGGTTGGATATACCATATTCATTCGAAGATTCCGAATTAGCATAGGACATTACTGCGGGAAGTCCAACAAATTTACGCTTAGTATTCACAAAAGAAAAGAACTTTTTAGAGTTACTGATTAAACGAGATCCAATAGAAGTGATATAATTAGAATAATAAAACTTATTCCAAAAGTTAAAATTACTCCTAGCACGAGAGTATGCCAAATAATCAGTGAGTAAGCGACTGCGTTTATATTTTTGGAATAATCTGCTTTTTTTGTTGTGGACCATTTTTATTCATTTATTTATTCATTTACAGCTAAATCAAGCCGAACATGTACATATGTAGAGTACAAGAAAATCTTAAAATAGAGTACAAATGAAAAGTTAAACTAGGGTAAAAAGAAAGGTAAATTAAAATAAATTATAATGATTATATTGTTATAATTATTGGTTTTGCTTAAAATAAAGGAAGAATAAAAACTACAACAACAACAACAACAACAACAAAATATACCTATGAATGCAAATGCATAAATAACAATCAATGCATTTACAAGACATGCACATAGAAGTAACATAGTTTAGCAATCTGATACAATTAGCAATGTCTAACGATGTTGAAACAACTGACGCTTAACATAGTCCGATGAATCCGTCAGGTAAAATAAATGATAATGATAATTAAAATTTTTACATAAAACTCTAAATGGGAAAAAAAGTTCATACTTGTTCCTGCATTGAGTCAGGTGCAATGGAAAAAAATATCTGGACAACCTAGAAGGGACATACAAATTAATTTGATTCAATAAAAATGGCGATGTAATAGAACCATTAATGAGTTTGTGCATAAAGCAAACGTCAAGAATTAATCTTCTCCTTTCAAGACTTGGTAAATCAATAAGCAGAAGACGATGCTCATATGGAGGGAGTATCCCGTTTGGGTCCTACCCTAAGTCTCGCAGGGCAAACAAAAGGAATTTTTTCTGTACTGATTCTATTAAATTAATATAACATCCATAACTAGGAGACCATATTAAAGAGGCATACTCCAAAGCTGGCCTAACTAGGGCTGTATGTATACTCTTGATTACATAAGAGTCATCAAACTCTTTTGACCACCCAAGCCAAGGGAAGCCAAGGGATGATCTAGCCCTACTCACAACCGACTGAATATGGGCATTTTATGTTAGTTTAGTGTCAAATATGACACCGAGATCATTAAAAGAACAGACAGACTTCAAAGAATAAGCAAAAAGCATAAGTTTAGACTCATTAACCTTACACTATTCAACTAGTGACTAGAGATCAGAAACTAAAAATTTTAAATCTGTAATATTATCATATAAAAAAGTTTTACGTCATCACCATACAAAGTGTTTAAGTGTTTATTAAACCATCTCGGACAGTTCGAGGAGATGGAAACAGACTTAAACTTTACGTATAGAGAGATGACAGAAGACAGTATATTATAAAACACAAACAAAGATTTATCAATATTTTCATACTCCAAGTTCCAGACAACATCAGACAGAGTGTCTCTAATAATATTGTAGTTGGCTTTGCTAAAATCAAGATAATTTTTACGCACAACGTTCGTATGAATACTATCTTGAAGTAGATTATTTACAGTGATCGACAAAGTAAGATGATGTAAATCTTCATGTAAGACAAAGGGGCAAACACGTGAGACCAAGACATTAGTGTCATTCATAAAAACTAAATCAAGAATCTTACAATTCAAATTCATGATGTTGTTAAGCTGAAAGGATCGGTGCTAGGGCCTCTTCTCTTTACGCTGTATATAAATAATTTACCAGATGTCGTAACTCACAGCCAAATTCATTTGTACGCGGATGATGTACAATTTTACTATAGCATTAATCCTGTACAAATAACGGAAGGTATCAGGAAAATAAATGAAGACATGGTAGCCGTTCAAGAATGGGCCTCTAGTAACGCTTTATCTATTAATAGCAGCAAATGCAAATTAGTGAGCATAAACAAGCAAAGTCCTTCAGTGGCACAAACTGTGGAAATATTATTAAACAATGAGGCAATCCAACAAGTTGATGCTGCAAAAAGCTTAGGCTTAATAATTGATTCAAATTTAAGTTGGGACCAGCATATATCGTACGCTACAGCAAAATTATACGCGAAATTACAATGTCTCTGGGCAATTAAAGCGAGTCTTCCCACTAAAGTAAAAATTTTGTTATCTAAAACATATCTATTGCCGATACTTCTGTATGGATGCGAAACGTTTTGCTTCTGTAGTGCGGTTATCATACGTCGTCTAAAAGTTGCTATTAACAACATTGTTAGATATATATATGGTTTGAAAAGATGGGATCATATCTCTGTATACGTTAAAGAGTTCCTTGGTATTAGTGTTGAAAACTTCTTACGTTAAAAAGCGCTAACTTTACTATATAACATCCACCTTATCTTTACAATCTATTACAATTTGCTGCAAGTAACAGAGGAAAGAAATTATACAACTGCGATACACGTCTTCCTGGTCGGAGCGACAATTTCTTATAAATGCTATCAAGTTATGGAACGCTCTCCCAAGTCAACTGCAAATTATAAGCAACACAAATACATTTAAAATTAAATTGGCTGAATATTACCACACCAACTACCAACATATAGCAATGTGATATATACATATACTTATACGTATAGATATTTATTCACATACTTATACGCTTTTATTTTTATTTTTATATATTTTTCTTATTTGTTTCTGTTCATTTTTTAACATTTTTTCTTTTGTGTATTATTATTTTTTTTTATATACATACATATATGCACACATATACATGTGATTCATTTACATAAGCACAACTCGCTTTGAAGTTTCGTATTGTACGCATACACACATCCATACTCTAAATAAAAGGCTAAAGCCTTGTTGTATGGGTGTTACCAATTAAAAATAAATAAAAATAAAAAAAAAGAAACCTAACACAAATAAAGTATCAAAAAAAATCAACTAAGTTAGAAGAAGAAGATAATGGAGACAGGCCACCTAAATCATCGTTAGGAATCCAAGTGATATCCGGTAAATTATAATCACCAAGCACTAAAATATTATCGTTAGGCTTAAGCAATGATGATACATATCTTATCAAAGAAATATGTTCCATATAAATGGAAGGGTCGGACGCGGAAGGAATATAGGAGCAAGGGATATACAGGTGAAAGCACTCAACCTTAACTTGAGCACATACAAATTCAACATCGCAGTTCGTAGGTGGAATTATAATTTGTGGTGGCAACACCTGATTAACAGCCACAAGGATATCTCCACCAGTTTTAGGAATCTTGTCTTCTCTAGGAATCTGAAAATCAGGGCAAAAAATTTCCGAATCATTAATACATGGCTTTAACCAAGTTTCAGAGAATACTAGAATAAGATATTCACAGATAATGGTATTCAGAAAGGTATCATTCAGCTTCGTATTAAGACCACGGACATTTTGATAGAGGATGGTTAGATTAAAATTCAGTTTTTTGAAACAGGTCTAAATTAATTGGTTGATTCAGTTTATTCCTCGGAATAAATTTCTTAATCAAAACACCATCAGGCCAAAGCTGTTTATTTATTAAACGATAAAAAAATTTAACTGGAAGTAGAATTTTAAACTATGATAAGTCCCTTGGCTGGGACATTTTAAATTTAAAAGTATTTAGATTATATTTGTTTAGCTCAGGCAATTTATGCAGAATATGGTTAGTGACCATATCAGTTGTAGTATTAACAATCAGACGGGATACAAATAAAGCTTTAGGAACAGGCACTGCAATCAGACCTTCAACAACTGGAGCACTCTGAAGATTGCTGGATGTACCAGGACAATCAGCATTTACAGAACGATCGACATTTTTAGAAGGCACCTGAAGCAGTTGATCATTGGGAGAAGTTGCATGACCAATTTTAACTCTCTGTCTTTCAACAATTGGTACACTATCAATGATGCTAGAAACACCAAGACCAGGATAAGCATTAAGAGAATAATCAATATTTATAGACGGAATCTGTAGAGGTTGATCAGATGGAGAAGTTACGTGACCATTCTTAACAATACTTGGCACAGAAGATACCACAGGTACAATTGGGGGAACATCATTACATGGAGGTTGGATAGTCAGAGATGGTATATTTTCAGACGCACCCAAATCAACAACATTTGAACATTTGAAGTTTCAGTCTCGGACATACACGGAGAATTATATGATACAGGATGTGACACATTTGTAGAATTAAAAGACAGGCAATTGGGGGAAATTTGTAGTGGGAGAGTCAAAGGAGGACTTTAGAAACAAAATCTGAACCTTCTAAAAGTTTACAATTATTGAACAAGTCTTACAATTTAATTACTTTGACCGAGAGTGCTTTCAACTCTTTATCCAATCTATAAAGCCTCTCTGGGTTTATTTAAATAATTTAAACAAATCCAAATCTATGTTACGACAGTCGCCACATGACCAACGTAGTCCTTTAGAACGATTGACTATATGATCGAATTGACGTCCACTAAATCCAGCACACTTAGGATGAGCCGATCGATCACATAGTCAACAGAAAAGGATACGATCATAATCAGTTTCCTTACAATTCAAGTAAATACAATTCATGATATTCATTAAGTAAGAAAAGAGGCCAAATATGTATTATGCAAGGGGAAGCTAAAAACACTGTTAATTAAAATATTTTTGTATTTTTGTTTTTTTGTATGTAACGAGTAAACTCAAAAACTACTGGACCGATTTCAAAAATATTTTCGCTATTAGAAAGCTACATTATCACTGAGTAACATAGGCTATATTTATTGCCAAAAAATGTTGAGGATCCCTGGACATTCCTACTATTACTAACCCAAGGTGTAAAAAAATTAGTCATGAAATATCTTTCATCGAATACGCTGCAGAAAGTATTGATGTTAAAACAAAAAAATGTTCTACAATATTATAGAACATATCATTATCTATCATGTTCTTCGAATTCCATATAAATGTTGCTTCTATTCCAAATTCATTAAAAAATGGTCCTAAAATCCAGTATTGGCCAAAAATCCTCTCCAGAACCTGGTGGTACATATGTTCTTCGAATTCCATATAAATGTTGCTTCTATTCCAAATTCATTAAAAAATGGTCCGAAAATCCATTATTGTCCAAAAATCCTCTCCAGAACCTGGTGGTGCATATGTTTCTATACTAATACTAATACTAATCTATTCTAATATTATAAAGAGGAAAGATTTGTATTTTTGTTTTTTTGTATGTAACGAGTAAACTCAAAAACTACTGGACCGATTTCAAAAATATTTTCGCTATTAGAAAAATTTATTTTGAAAAAAAGAAGAAATAAATTTTTCTCTTTTTAAATAATTTATTAGGTTCACTTTGTGTTTCGTTCTATAAATACTGAATGAATAATATCAATTCATTTAGTATTAAATTACCAAGGCTTGAAGCAACATTGAATATTTTGATTATTTTCAGAGCGCAATTTTATGTTACAGCTAAAAAGTTCTTCTCAGAGCTACTTATAAAGTATTATATTCAATCTTGACTTATAATCTCAGTTTATTCTTATTTTCTCAAATTTAAAAAAGAAACTTTTTGAAAAAGAAACAATATGCCTAGAAAAAGATCGCAACTATCTAAAAGTAGTTCCCAAGCAAGAATAGCCAAACTACGTCGTATTGAGGAATCTTCGTCTGAAAATTCAGATCGTTTCGCAAATATGAGAGAGTACGTGTCGCAATCACGGGCCAGAGAATCTAGCGCCGAACGTTCTGTTCGTCTTGCAGAACAAAATGCGAGATCGTCGCAGTTATACGTAAGGCAGTCGAGCGTCGAGCATTCCCAGCGTCTTGCTGAAAATAGAGCTAGAAACTCGCAAACACTGGCAATAGAAAACAGCGCCGAACGTTCTATCCGTCTTGCAGAACAAAATGCAAGATCGACACAGCAATACGTAAGACAATCGAGCGTCGAGCATTCCCAGCGTCTTGCTGAAAATAGAGCTACAAACTCGCAAACACTGGCAAGAGAAAACAGCGCCAAACGTTCTATTCGTCTTGCTGAACAAAATGCGAGATCGTCGCAGGTATACGTAAGGCAGTCGAGCGTCGAGCGTTACCAGCGTCTTGCTGAAAATAGAGCTAGAAACTCGCAAACACTGGCAAGAGAAAACAGCGCCGAACGTTCTATCCGTCTTTCAGAACAAAATGCGAGATCGACACAGCAATACGTAAGGCAGTCGAGCGTCGAGCGCTCCCAGCGTCTTGCTGAAAATAGAGCTAGAAACTCGCAAACACTGGCAAGAGAAAACAGCGCCGAACGTTCTATCCGTCTTGCAGAACAAAATGCTAGATCGACACAGCAATACGTAAGACAGTCGAGCGTCGAGCGTTCCCAGCGTCTTGCCGAAAATAGAGCTAGAACCTCGCAAACACTGGCAAGAGAAAACAGCGCCGAACGTTCTATCCGTTTTGCTGAACAAAATGCGAGATCGTCGCAGCTATACGTAAGGCAGTTCAGCGCCGAACGCTCGCAGCGTCTTGCTGAAAATAGAGCTAGGAACTCGCGAACGCGTGCACGAGAACCCAGCGCTGAACATTCGCAGCGGCTTATGGCACAGAGATATTGTCAACGGTCATTAACAACTAGGGCGCGCAATAGAATTTTAGCTCATAGTAATAGATCGGCATTCAGTTACGATCCTCAAATTGATTACGCTCATCAAAACAGCATCCAAGTTGGAGCAATGAATAAGATTTGTCCTAAATGCTAAACATGGATTGATGTGCCGCGCGTCTGAAAAAGTTATGCTTCCAAACATTGCAGAGCCACCAGAACCAATAAAAAGTCTTTTGACAAATAATCATACATTATCTGCGCATTTTTTGAAAAACGTACGTAGGTACAATAGTCTTTTTCAGATGACTTCCTTCGGAGCGAAAGAAATAAGAGAAGGAAATTTTATGCCCACTTTTAAGGTAGAGGGACAAGTTTATCTCATAGGTAGCCTTCTACCGCCATCAGGACAAAGCCCACAATTTTTGCAAATGTATTTACTTTATTTATGTATTAACATGTATTTTATTTATTTATGTATTAACATGTCCCCCAGCTTAAAACTAGACTTGATAAACGAATTGCAGACTATCTTGAATAGCCACAATGTTTACATACGAATATTTAAACATAGTATCGAACTCAACACATCGGAGAGTTTCAAATTATTTATATACTCTGATCTCACACCTCAGATAGAACACAGGGGAAGATATAACGCTCCTTCCATAAATGAAGTGGCCATACTTTTGGTCGATGAGGATAAAGGGCCCAGAGATGTAGTACTGCATGGTAGAGACGGACAGCTGAAACGAGTGTCGGGATTACACCACGCATATGATCCGCTACAATATCCGCTTATGTTTGTATGAGGAGGCGATGGATATTATTTAACTATTCCTCAACAGAATTCCTTAAGAAATAAGACTGTGTCATGTATGCAATATTACGCATACTGTTTAATGATTAGAGTCAACTGTTTTAATACACTGCATTATTATAAAGATTTGTTTAATCAATATTGTGTGGATATGATGGCGAAGATGATTTCCGAAAGGTTAAATTTTATTTCCCGAAATCAACAAAAACTTAGAGCTGACGATTATATTCATTTGAGGGATGCTTTGAACCAAGACGCAAGCGTAAATGCTGCCAATATCGGACAGCATGTCATCTTGCCGTCATCATTTACTGGTTCACCGAGGTATCTCCACGAAAAAACGCAAGACGCTCTGACGTACGTGCCCAATTACGGGAGGCCAGATCTTTTTGTTACTTTCACCTGTAATCCAGAATGGGAGAAAATAAAGCAGGAACTTTTTCCCGGTCAACGGTCTTTCGACCGGCATGACATCATCGCACGAGTTTTTCACTGAAAAATGAAAAAAATGATAAAAATATTCACAAAAGACGCAATTTTTGGGTCGATTAAATGTTATATGCTTACTGTTGAGTGGCAAAAAAGAGGATTGCCGCATTGTCATATGTTATTTTGGCTGGACTCGAAAATACAGCCCGATGAAATTGATGAAATAATAGTTGCTGAATTGCCTAACAAGGAGAAAGACCCAGTATTGTTTGAAATAGTCACAAAAAATATGGTACATGGGCCATGTGAGGATGGGTATCCCGTTTATCGACGACGCGATATCAACAACGGAGGGCAGATCGCTACATTAAATGTCTGAGGTCGAACAATTAACATAGACAACAGATGGATTGTTCCATATTCCCCAATACTGTGTCGATCTTTCAACGCTCACATAAACGTTGAATATTGTCATTTCGTACAAGCCATAAAATACATATGTAAATACATTAACAAAGGATCAGATCAAGCAACTTTCAGCGTCAAAAATGCTCACAACGAAGTTGAAAATTATTTGAATGGCCGATATATCAGTACATCTGAAGCGGTGTGGAGGTTGTTAGAGTTTTCTGTACATGACAGACACGCTACTGTAGTACACTAGGCGGTACACTTAGAGAATGGCCAAAGATTATACTCCTCAGCAGAAAATATGCATCATATAGCGCAAAATCCACCAAAAACGACACTCACGGCGTTTTTTGACCTATGCAACAGTGACCAATTTGCTAAAACATTACTCTGTCATGAAGTCCCTCATTATTATACATGGGCTAACAATAAATTCTCAAGAAGGAAACGTGGCCAAGAAGTAGTTGGACATCCCGATATAAAAAAAGATGCGGCATTAGGAAGAGTATACAGCGTTCATCCTTCCCAGTCAAAATGTTTTTATCTCAGAATACTTCATTATCATGTACGTGGCCCAACATTGTTCCAAGACTTAAAAAATGTTGACGGAATTATTAAAGAAACTTACCAAGCCGCTTGCCGAGATAGGGGTTTGCTAGAAAATGATAGCCAATGGGAAATCACTTTGAGAGAAGCTTCGATTTCCCAATGTTCGTTAAGGCTGTGAGAGTTGTTTGTAGTGATATTATTATTTTGTTTCCCCTCGGAACCTTTCAAATTATGGGACACTTTTAAAGACGATTTGTGTCAAGACAGCAGACATATAGTCCGACAACGAGGTCCAGACTATGATGTACATAACGAAGGCTTGATGAAGATAGAAGACAAACTTTTAGAATTGAACGATAAAAACTTAAGAGACTTTGGATTACCTTCTCCGAATCGCTCACAAAATGTAGTTGATGCCATTCCGTGTCGTACATATGATGTTAACAAGTTGTCAGTATTCGTCAACACAAATGTAGCTAAGTTAGTGACAGATCAAAAAATAGCGTTCGATGCTATAATTGAGAGTGTGGAAAATAACAGTGGTCGACTATTTTTTTTGGACGCGCCCGGTGGCACCGGTAAAACCTTTTTTGCGAATTTAGTATTGGCAAAAGTGCGACAATCGGGAAGAAAAGCTCTGGCAGTGGCGTCTTCTGGAATTGCTGCAACTCTACTACATGGTGGGAAAACAGCTCACTCTACTTTTAAATTACCGTTGGCTGTGTCTTTAGAACAACAGTCTGTATGCTCAATCCGCAAAAATGGTCCACTGGGAAAGCTCTTACAGGGAACGTCACTGTTTATTTGGGATGAGTGCACCATGAGCCATAGAGCTCATGTAGAAGCAGTGGACCGTACATTAAAAGACATCAGAAACTCAGGCAATATGATGGGGGGCGTCACCTTTATTTTCGCTGCAGACTTTCGCCAAACACTACCGGTTATAACAAAAGGTACACGTGCCGACGTTATTAAAGCGTGTCTCAAATCATCACCTTTATGGCAAATAATTAAAACTTTCAATTTGCGCACGAATATGAGAGCACATTTAAGTAATAATCACAGTGGCAATTTCTCACAAAAAATACTTAAATTAGGAGACGGAAAATTATCAACTTTAATAGCAAACAGCTCCCAAGTATTGTTGGATAATGAATTGGCTCAAACTGTTCACAGTCTAGAAATTCTTATAGATTCAATCTATCCCGATATCGAAAATCTTACAGAAAGAAATTTCCACTGGCTCTGTTCGAGGGCGATATTGTCACCAAGAAACGACTCGGTAAATGAAATAAACAATATGGGAAAAGTTCGCGGTGATTTTAAATGTTACAAATCTGTTGACACTGTGTGCAACATCGAAGATCCCTTAATCCTGCCGGCTATCCACTCCATGAACTAAAATTAAAAGTAGGTACTCCCATTACGCTATTAAGAAATTTAAGCCCTCCCAGTATGTGTAATGGTACAAGACTTTTGATAAAAGAACTAAGAAACAATGTGATTGTAGCAACTATCATTACGGGCCCTGCGGCCGATCAGCTTGCTCATATTCCGCGAATTCCGATGATACCAACCGATTTACCTATATCTTTTAAAAGATTACAGTTTCCTCTAAAGATTTCGTTTGCTCTTACAATAAATAAATCCCAGGGACAAACTTTCTCGGTGGTTGGTATCGACTTAAGAAAAGAGTGCCTTTCTCATGAGCAATTGTATGTTGCTCTTTCTCGAGTAGGATCTGCTGCAAATCAATATGTTTTGTTGCCATCTACAAATGCGACTACTAACATAGTGTACAGAAGAAGTGAGGTAAAAATATTACAAAACAAGTAAAAAACTAAATTGGTTTTAGGTCGAATTTTAAATACCCTCAACAATAGATCGTGGCAAAACACTAATTAATCGTTAGTAAGCTGTACAAATCATGCTATGACGTATGAAATTTTACGTCTCTTATCTGATCCCGCCCATATTTGACGCACCGATGTATTACTAAATTATACTATATATATTATACCACATTTGAACTTTGTGCGTTAATTTTTGTGGCTGTGAGAGATTTTTGTTGATTGTGGGCGTATTTATTTTTGCTCAGCATCAAAAACTGAACCGATTTAAACAATGTCCGTCCGTGTATCCGTGGGGCTGTGTGTCTGTCTGTTGCTGGCACACTCACGGTCGTAATTCTTGAGATATCGAGCTGAAATTTGGTACACACGTATATAAAATCGGGAAATATTGGTCCTTTACCACGCCCACAATTAACAAAAATCTCTCATAGTCACTAAAATTGATGTATAAAGTTCAAATTGGGTACACATGTGTATGGTCTCTGCCAGACACATATGTACTTAATTTCAATCTCAGCCAAATTCTAATTATATATGGTTTGAGGGGTCTCCGAGGCGTCCTTCTAGGTATTGCAAACTGAATGACAAACTTAATATAACCTTCTCCCAAAGATGGAGGGTATAAAAAGCAGTGGACCGCATATTAAAAGACATCAGAAACTAAGGCAATAAGACGGGGGCGTAACTTTTGTTTTCACTGGAGACTTTCGCCATATTTTTATAACTTTAACCTTTGGAAAGAGGGTATATTAAATTTGTCATTCCGCTTGCAAAATTCAGAAGGAAGCGTCGGAGACACCACAAACTATATATATTCTTGCTCAAGATCAAAAACTGAATCAATTTAAGCAATGTCCGTCCGCGTGTCCATGTGTTTGACTGTTCCTGACACTCTCACGGCCGTAATTTTTGAGATATCGAGCTGAAATTTGATACACATATGTTAGGTGTCTGCAGGCAGGTTGTAAATAAAATCGGGCAATATCGGTTTAAAAAATTTCAGAACCTAGAAGGGCATAGGCAACGTTTCATCCCGCGAGATAACCGAATTCCACGTGGATGAAACCGCGGGCAACAGCTAGTGTTAAATAATCAAAGTGAATTAAGCCTATATCAACAATAGCCTAAAAGTATGCTAACTAGATTAAACACTAAGCTCAACAAGAAACGAAGAATGAGAGAGAGAATAAATGTAATAAAATAAGTGAGAATAAATAAACGAATTGCCTGAAGAGATATATCCGAGAAATGGAAATAAAAGAAGAAAAAGGAAGAAAAAGAAAAAAGAGAAAAATAGCGTCAAATATTCTATTTAACACTTTTATTCCTTTTTCCCTTCAATTGATAATACCATCAATCGAATTAAGACAGAATCAACGACTATCAGCCTTATAAATCCGAATTCTCTTAAAATGCGAATAAAGATTAAAAATTTTATCAAACACTTACGCGCACGAAAAGAGCACAACTTAACACAAGAGATTCCAAACCGAGACATGGGATACATACCTAGTAGATTATATACATACTTAGTTATGTATTTAATAGCGATGTTTTCCCCCTTACTTTTTTGAAGGTTTCATCAAAATGACCGTGCAATACAAAGTTGACAATGATTCTGTACTATCCATTGCCATTCCGTAAATTTGTTTATAATAGTTTATGGTTAAAATAGTTATTCTCTTTCAGGCAGAAGTGCAGTATGCCGAGAAACTTATTATTTGCTATTTCTATACCCTCTACCTAAGTGATACTAAGATTGTTTTTCCATTTGAAACATCCAGAAGGCCAGAGAGCCTACAAAGCTTATATACTCTTAATCAGCATTAAAAACTGAGTCAATTTAGACATGTGACTGTACGTGTAACGGTATTGTAGATTTGGTCTAAGTCAAATTTAGTTTTCTTACATGTTTTTTCTTTGTACACCTAAGTCTGTTTTTACACGGTAGATTGGTTCCAGAAGAAGCCGTGTAAAAAAAACCGTCTAAAAAAGACATTGATCGTATACAAAAATGGGTGATTGGTTCCTAATCTCTAAAACCTATTAAAATTAGTGAAAAACAAGAATTCTTTAAGAACAAACATTCATGTTTATTGTATTAAATCACATATAAATTAAAATTCTTTATTTTTAATTATATTTTTAAAAAATATTTTTTATTTTATTATAATACTTATTTTACAACTTAACACTAAAGAATGATCGTACCATTCTTTTTGCTTCTATTTATAACAACGTCTAAAGCTCAGTCAAAGTGCCGAGCTTGCATTTTGGACACCTGCAACCTGCGTGGGAAACACATGAAATAGCAGTTTGCACGGTCATTTGATATCGGACACCCAAACTCTACCTCAAGCGTTGTTCAAACTATCCTACGACCAGCGCTAATAAAACCGTTTCATAACTCCTCCCCCTCCAGGTGCGATCGTCCTCGATCGTATTTAAAAATATGGAATATTATTCAAATTGAGACCGGAAGAGGGTGGCTGAATATTTGGGTTAGGTAATGTAGGAAATGGTTCCCCACGATTTTCAACAACCAATTTTCTGGGTCTTAGCTTGACCAAAATGAACGCAAAAGTCACAATCGCAATGAATCCTCCCACAGACATTCCGATTATATGGGTTTCTTTTTGTAAAGAGTTCAAGTACTTAGTGTTATTAATGTGAAGTTCGTTCAAAGACTCCAGTGAAAGCACTTTAGAAACAGACAACTCCTTAGGTGTAGGTTGAAGAGCGGCCGGCATCGCCTCTAGAGGCAAAGATTCTAGATTTTCGTATCTGTCATTATTTAGATAAATGGTCATATTATGGAAACGGATAAGGTAGGTTCCGTGAACAAGGTTATTGTCGGACGGAGTTCTGATAGTACCATTGAAGTTATTTAGAAAGATCATACCTGGGTGGATCAATTCCACACCCGTACTGCTCTGATCGCTGTTATAATTACATGAGGAATTTAATCTTTTTAGTATTCTTAAAATACAAGTATCATTTCTTAAATCTATTAGATTATCTCTATTACAAATTTTTATTTCGTTTAGTTCAATACATTTCTTTTTTAAACCAAATATTTCTTTTTCATTTTTTATAATAGAATCAAAATCTACTTTAATTAATTTTCCATTTTTGTTTACAGGTTTCAAAAGAAAGGAATAATAGGTTTCTATTGTAGTTAATGGTATTGTGATAACGTACAAAATTATTTCATTTTTACTTAAAACACTAACACTACTATATCTTAATGCATCCTCTATGGAATTGAACGGTAAACGCTCGGATTCTAGTCTATTTACGGCCAATCCTATTTCTTTTTGATCAAGAAGCATTGAATTCAAAATATTATGACCTGCCCACTGCAACGCATATTTGATGTTTAGTAATTCTTCTTTAATTATGCGAATTCTATCTCGCTGCAGTAGAGCGAACCCATTGATCTCCTTATCCCCGTGCTTTATTATATGTATTATTTCGTTTGTTATGTGTGTTAAATTTTGTAGTCTTGTAGTAAATGCTTCGTTAATCATGACTTGTCTATTGTTATTATCGTTTAAATCCCGCAAATTGTTTTGTATCATTTTTAGATCGTCATGGTCCGGAGAACCGGCCAAATATTTCCAAGCAGTTCCTAAAATGTCTATTGATCTTTTATTTCTATTTTTATTAGGATTAATCTCGTTTAATATTCTAATGGTTTGGTCTATGTCGTACTTTATTATGGGATACCAAATGTGACCTCTGGGTAATACTTTCTCAGTGTACATTGTGATGTTTTTCAGTGCTTCTTCATACTTCAGTATATTTATCATATGGACAAATTTAAAAGGTCCTTCCTTGATCTTTGCCAAACCATCGTTAATAGTTACCAAGTGTGAGGCACTATAGTCCACGATCTGTATGTTGAGACGACTTGGTACAAACAAAACGAACAGGACAAACAATAACCTACGGAATGAGAAATCATTAGTTTCTTATCAGACTCTTATGGACCAATCTGCCAGTTGCAGTGGTTACAGTGCTATTCCGGTTTTCTTTCACAATTTCTTTTCTATACTGAGCTGTTAATTTTGAACCTAAACGTTTATTAATACGGACATAAATTACTTCTCCTGGAGCATAGGTTTTCATTGGCTTCTTATCTTTGTTATGATAGGCCAAATCCATATCCTGTTTCCTCCTCAGTCTCTCAATATTTACCCTACGTTCATTCACCAATCCCTCAGGATCAGTTGAGACGGACAAACCAAAAAACATCTCGACTGGTTTTTTCTTAATAGTAGAATGAATAGTATGGTTATATTCATTCACGGCTCTTATGAGTAAGTCGTGGAAGGAAGAATGACTTTTTTCAGTCACAAAACACCTCATCAATTCGGTCAATGTTGAGTGAAATCTCTCAACCTGGCCATTTGAATTACTCGAATAAGGTGGCACATTATAAACCTGAATTCCAAATTGATTTTCCAGCATAAACAAAATAGCTGAAGATTTTAGGGACTTCTCATTATCCATGACAATAACCTTAGGAACACCGAATGCTATGATAATTTCCCTCAAAGGTTCCTTAATATGCTCTACAGCTCTTGATCGAACAAGCCTAACCTGAACATACTTAGAAAACTTGTCAATTGCGGTCAGAACCAAATTGCGCTCTGTCATGTATAGATCAATGTGAACAATCTGCCCAGGATACTCTGGAATAGGTGTTGGGTTTATTTCGGTTCTATTGTGATGTCTATCATATTTATTCTCCAAACAAGTCCTACACTGTCCTATGACCTGCTTGATTTTTTATTTCATTAAGGGAAAATAAAATTTTTGCAAAATTTGTTCCATGTTCTCTTGTATTCCCCTATGGGCACGATTATGTTCCCTTGTGATTATTTCTACCCTTTCTGTTTCAGACGGAACATCTTTGACTATGGTTTGAGTAAATCTTATTTTATAATTCTGAAAATGTATCGGATAAATCTGTTGAACTTTTCCCATGATTGTTTCGGTGGTGTGCAATCCATTCACAAGGTTTGGGTCTAGTACTTTTTTCAAGATAGAAGGTAGATTTGTCTCGTCGAAAAAAGGTCGTTGCACTATGTGCCTATGGTAAGTAGGAAATGGTAATTCGAATCTATCCTCTGAGTTTTCCCCCAAACGCAACTGTATCTGATTCTTAAAAACATTCATCGGGAATTAAGTTGTGACCCGAGCTACTGTCGCTATGGATTGTGGGTGTTAGTGAATTAATTTGATTCCTAGACAGTGCATCTGCCACCACATTACATTTCCCTGGTTTGTAAATCAGTTGGTAGTCATATTCTTCTAGTATAGATTTCCATCTCTTCATTTTGGTATTGGTGTTCTTATTGCTTAGGGCATAAGTTAAAGGCTGATGATCAGTAAAAATCTTAATTCTTGCCCTGCCGTACAAATAATTTCTAAAGGAATTCAAAGCCCAAATAATTGCTAGAAGTTCTTTTTCGTTTGTTGCAAAATTTTCTTCCGATTTTGAAAGGGTACGAGATATAAAAGAAATTGGCCTGCCTTCCTGCTCCAATACAGCCCCAATTGCAAAATCCGATGCGTCCGTTGTTAAGTGGAAGTCTTTAGAATAGTCGGGATATGTCAAAAGAATGTCCTGAGATGCTAAGGTAGTTTTGAGCTCATTAAAGGCATCCAGTTCCCGTTTGCCTAGCTCAATGGCCTTCAATGCAGAAACCTTAGAGGACGAATGTCCATCACCCCCTCTCAAAAGATTCGTAAGGGGTTTTGCTAGTTTGGCATAATCCCGAACGAATCGCCTGTAGTAACCTGTAAGTCCCAGAAAAGCGTTCCTTCAGCGTTCTTGGTACAGGGAAATTCACCATAGCTTCTATTTTCTTTGGATTGGTTTTTAAGCCATCCTGTGACACTATAAAGCCCAAAAATTCTATTTCTGTCTTTAGAAA
Source organism: Crataerina pallida (assembly GCA_949710015.1). NCBI lineage: Eukaryota > Metazoa > Arthropoda > Insecta > Diptera > Hippoboscidae > Crataerina > Crataerina pallida. Next base: position 15,761,688 of record OX453293.1, read on the forward strand.
CTCAGTTTTATCGAGTTGGACTTTCATGTTTGCTAATTGCAGTGTATTAAAAACTGCATTTATGTTTTCTAAGTGTGTTTCTTCGTCCTTCCCGAAAATTATTATGTCGTCAACATAGACATAACACCTTTTCCCTATATGGTCGCGAAGTATGTCGTCTACGGCTCTTTGAAATATAGCCGGAGCATTTTTCAACCCAAACGGCAGTCTCGTAAACTCGTACTTGCCGTTGTTCACAGAGAACGCTGTTTTCTCGATATCATCTTCTCGTAATGGTATTTGATGGAAACCACTTTTAAGGTCAATTACAGTAAAATATTTATTATTTCCTAAATTGGCCAAAACCTCTCCTATTTCCGGAATTCGGTACTTGTCTGCGATGGTGATCGAATTCAGTTTCCTGTAATCCACAACGACCCTAAATTTCTTTGTCCTTGATGCGTCCTCTTTCTTTGGAACAACCCAAATGGGTGAGTTATAAGGCGACTTTGATGGTCTTATTATGCCATCCTCTAATAATTTCCCAATTTGTTGGTCTACTTCGTCCTTAAGGGACATTGGGTAAGGATAACTTCTAGAATAAACAGGTTCGTCAGTCGTTGTACGTATTTCCCCTTTAATCCCAGTTGTATAAGTCAATTTTTCGTTGGGCTCAGAAAAAAGAGACGGATGTTTCTGCGCGATCTCCTGGATTCTTTTTCTTTGGTCATCAGTCAAATGGTCTGCTCGGATATTAATAGCGTTCACTGATTGTACCTGCCAATGTTTGATTTTTATTCTTTTTCCCTTTTCTATAGTCATGTAGTCATTTTTAGTATGGATAACAGCATTCATGTCCCTAAGAGTGTCCATCTCCAAGATAGCATCAAAAGATTTGAGCGTTGGCAACAAGAAAAATTTAGCCTCCTTATCCCTAATATTAAACAAATTAGCTTTTTTATGGTGTGTGACTTCCACTACACCTCCTATAGAATTTGCAAAAAATGCCTGTTCATTGGGAACAGGTCGATCTACCAAATTTGGTTTAATATAATTTTTATTGGATTCTGTGTCTATCAATATGCGTAAAATTTTCCCACTCCCCGTCTTAGCTTCAAAATAAGGTAGCGAGGAGTTCTTTAGCCTAAAAAATGAATATCTGATAAATCTTGTTCTTCTGTAGGTTCGTTTTCGTCTCCTAAGTCCAGAGGTTGCACGTATTCACGCACTCTCTCCTCATAGTCCTCGTATCTTTCCCCAATTGTGTCCTGGTAGGTCTGCATAGGGTATTCATCATCCTGTTGTTCCCTTTTACCTGGGTCGTCCGAAGTGATGTGAAAGTTCCTCTACTGTTTGTTAGGTATGTACGTCGGTTGCGTCAATGGTCTTTTCATTGTGAATTGTCTGTTCAAGTTATTAGCGTAATCTACTTGTCGTGTCTGTATGCTTGGATCAATGTCCATTGGTTTCGGTGGTCGAGGTGGTGCTTGGTATGGAGGTCTCTGCTGATGGAAAACTCCCTGCGAATTCATTGGTCTTTGTTGATGATGAATTCCTTGCGAATTCATTGGTCTTTGTTGATGGAAAGGTCCTTGTTGGTAGTTCTGTCTCTGTGAATAAATAGGTCTTTGTTGATACAATGGTCTCTGTGGCTGTGGTACAAAAGCTAATTGTGGATAAAATGGCATTTGATTAGTCCGTTTTGGCGGAGCTGGTTTATTTAAAAAATTATTAAAAGGTACTTCATGTGTGACATGTCCATGAGCCTTATTAGCATACAAAGTCCTATAATTCTGATTTTCTAATTTCAGGCACAAATGCAAAGCCTGCGGCAAATCAGCCGGCTCTCGCATAGCCAACAATCTCGGTAAATCTCCTCTGAGACCCCTAATGAAAGTATCCAATGCTTTGTCCCTATATGTTTGTATCAAAAGTGTAGAAGATTCACTATTTAATTCCATGCTGCCTATTTTATTCAATATCAAGGACAAATGCTTATAAACCTTCTGGTAAAATTCCTGAACAGTTCCTGATCCCTGTATTAGTGTGGACATTTGATATTCTAATGTTGGAATATCACGTTTATCTCCATAATGGAGTGTTAGACAGCGACAGATCGCTCGCCAGTCCAACAGGGTGTTATAAGATTCCAGGGCAATATCAGCATTACCCACTATCTTATTTCTGACCACGCTAAGTATACCGTAATACTTAGCCGTACCAAATAAAGGTTGGTAAATTTCCAAGACGCGTTCCACACTTTTTTTCCAAGAGCTAAACTCCCCGGGATTCCCTGAAAATTCTCTAAGACACCTTATCACGTCTGGGATCTTATCTAAGTCCTCTAACCTGTTTCTGTGTTCAGGTCTTATATCTTGATCGGCCATTGCTCCAAAGTCAGTCATGGGATTCATTATACCCCTAATCATCTGTCTTCCCTGCTCACTCAAAATTCTAGTGACAATATCTACCACCATAGGTTCCAACTGAGCATTTATGGGTGCTGCAGCAGAAACTGATGCAGATGCTGAAGTAGAAGGAGCAGAAGCACCGCTCAATACGGGCGCTCTTAAAATATTTTGTGGGTTTGACATTTTTCTATGCTTCAATGCTTCTTTCAAAAATAAAAAATTATTGTTCAAATCTTCAAAGAAGTTGAAATTACTTTGCGATTGGATAGGATTAACCTAAATTTTGTAATTAGTTTTTGGGAATATTTTAATCACTTATTTTCTAATTTTTTTTCTAAAAGTTTCTTCTTTTGTATTATTTTCTCTTTAATAACTTCTGTAGGAAAGATATTATATTCAATCTTAATTCTTAAATGTCCCCTTTTTTTTTATAATAATCTTTAATAATAATAGGAAAAAAATTTATAACATTTCTTCTTTTTTTTTCTTTTTTTTTCTTTTTTTATTTAAATAGATACTTTTCCTTTTTTAAGAATTTTCATAACATTATTTTTCATTATTTAAATAGATACTTTTCCTTTTTCAAGTATTTTTCATAACATTATTTTCTTATTTAAATAGATATTTTTTCTTCTTTTTTTTCAAAAAATTTTCATAATATTTTTTTCTTTTAAATTCAGATAAATACTTTTTCTCTTTTCAAAAAAAATTTTAATAACATATTTTGATAATTTAAATAGATACCTTTTCTTTTTATAATATTCTCTTAAATGTTCACTTTTCTTTTTTCATAATAATATAAATTTTCCTAAATTTTTTGATTATTTCTACTCACATGGTGACACCTTACGGCAGTAACAGCAGTTGTTGTAGTTTCATAATTATTGTCAGTTAACGCTGCAAAAGATTGTTGAACCGCAAACGACTATGAGCCAACAAGATATTGATTTTCCTTAGATTTCGATAATTTTGGTACACGTTTCACAGCATTCAACAACAGTTTAGGTGACAAATTTCAAGTTCACTTAAGATAAAACTGCCTTTTTCCCCTTTTTTTTTCTTGTTTCAATTTTAATTTTCTTAATGTTGTCCTTCTTTAGTTTAATTTCATTTTATTTTAATTTCAATTTCTTAACGTTTTTTTTTTATTTAATTTAATTTAATGTTTCGTTCCATTTTATTTTCTTTATTTTCACTTGTTAGCAATATTGTTCGTTTAATTTAACTTAATTTTATTTTGTTTGTTTAATATAATTTGTTTCATTACAATTTTTTAAATAATGATCTTTATTTTTATTTCATAATTCCCTTTTTTATTATAATTTAAATTGTTCAGGGGTTTTTTTTTTGTTCAATTCATATTTTTAAATATTAATTTTTAATTTCACAAATTATTATTATTGCCAGCCGCCCCACGTTGGGCGCCAATTAAAATTCTTTATTTTTAATTATATTTTTAAAAAATATTTTTTATTTTATTATAATACTTATTTTACGACTTAACACTAAAGAATGATCGTACCATTCTTTTTGCTTCTATTTATAACAACGTCTAAAGCTCAGTCAAAGTGCCGAGCTTGCATTTTGGACACCTGCAACCTGCGTGGGAAACACATGAAATAGCAGTTTGCACGGTCATTTGATATCGGACACCCAAACTCTACCTCAAGCGTTGTTCAAACTATCCCACGACCAGCGCTAATAAAACCGTTTCATAACTTATATAATGCTTATTTTTACAAGCATAGTTATTAAAGATAAAAAAGATATGCACTCTAATCTTAAAAATAATATAAATTAAATGTATGACAAGTTCAGGAACTAAACATCTATGTTGTGAACGAAAAGAATAGGTTATTCAATTTTTAAGGTAAAAAAATAAAATAAAATAAGTGATAATCATAAATACAGCAACATAAATTTAATTGCTGTGATCATCAGTTATTCGCATTCGCTTGCTTCGAACGCGTATACACTCACTATCATCGCTGGAATAATTTTGAACTGGACTTTCTCTTGCTCGTTCAGCATCTACATTTTGAAAAATTAACTCTGTTATGAGCCGTTGTTCGCCAATTCTTGCTACCTCTTTGTATAATTCTTTGTAACGAGCCATACAAGAATTCAGCTCACGTTGAAATTGTGCAGTCTTTTCGACATTGGGATCATTTGTGACGAAATGGTGTCCTAATATATTTGCAAGTTGAAGTCCTTCTTGAATTAAATTTTTAGTTAATTTTACAGGTTTTTCATTATCACTACTTTCTATAGAATCAGCATTCTGTGAGGCAAAATGTAACATTTCGTCTTCGCTAAGAACTTTATCAATCATCAGTTCATCAATGTCATCGAATACCAAGCCATCAAAACCCTCCCCACCAACTGCGTGTGCTAAAGCAATTATATTGGGATATTCGTTTGCATTTTTCTCCACAGGATTTTTACTTTTTACACATTCTGGCCAAATTGCTCTCCAACATCCGCTTAAGGTTGATGGTCGTAAATCTGACAATGCTAAAGCAGCATGTGTAACGCAATCTTTAATAGAAAACTTTTTCCAGGCATCAATTACTGTTAGAGTTTTATCCCTAACCAAAGTGTCCAAAATGTACTAGAATGTTCGTTCGATATAATAAGTTTTGAATGTTGCGATAATTCCTTGATCCAGTGGTTGGATTAGAGATGTGGTATTCGGTGGCAGGAACAAAACTTGTACATTTTCGTGTTCCAACTGAGGATGCCCGGGTGCATTGTCTACCAACAGAAGAACTTTAAATTCTAAGCCTTTTTCATTCAAATATTTTCTAGTTTCTGGCACAAAATATTTAGTGAACCATTCTGTGAAATCTGTAGTTGTCATCCATGCTTTTTTATTGGCCATCCAATTAACCGGCAAAATCGACACATTTCATTGCGAGAGGCTTAAATGCACGATTGATAAGCAGGGGCTTTAACATCCGATCTCCAGAAGCGTTACTGCACAATAAAAATGTGACTCGATCTTTTTTAACTTTAAAACCACCAGCACTTTTTTGCGATTTGGCCACACATGTTCTTCTCGGCATTTTTTTCCAAAAAAGACCGGTTTCGTCAGCATTAAAAACCTGATCTGGACTGTATGCACCATCCGCTATTATTTTTTTAAGTTTTAGTTGGAATTCTTCGGCGGCTTTCTGATCTCCAGAAGTAATCTCGCCATTGATTTTTATGTTATGAAGTGCATGCCTATGGACAAATCCCCTCATCCAACCTGTGCTTACAGAAAAGACGTAGCTCTTCTCAGAAGTTGATTGTGTGGATGTAGACGGTTGTTCATCTTTTATCATTTTATAGAACCTTAATGCTTGCTGTTTGATATTGTTTCCGTCTACGGGAATTTGTTTTTGGGCATTGTCCTCAAGCCATATTATGAGTGCTTTTTCCATTTTTTCTTTAACAGCATCTCTAGTATATGATGAAGACTTAACAGATAGGTTCGTTCCAGAAATCACCGATTGCCTAATTGCAATTTCATTTTTTTTTATAGTTCTTATTGTGGCTTCATTTAAACCGAACGTTTTGCCAAGAGAAGTTGACCCTTCTCCATTTCGAAGGCGATCTAAAATTTCAATCTTGTTTTCCAAAGAAATTGCTTTTCGTTTTAGTTTTATATCTGACATTTTCTTTTAGGGATACATAAAATATTTAACAAAATTAAAAAATATAAATAACTGAATAAATATAAAATATCTATTGGCTTACCTTTTATCTTAATGCGTTAAAATTAAATTTAATGGAAAATCAAATTTGCCTACAAAAAATTTCTTTACCAAACACGTCTTATTGCATTGACAGTTCACAAAATATTAACATGTTTCAATTGCTCTGACCAGTAAATTTTATTGTATGCACATAAAGGGAATTCCCCTAAATTAGTGCTATTCACATTTGCTTTGACCAGTAAAAATTGCTTGTTCGCGCAAGAAGGGAATTCACTTAAATCTTTGCGCTAGTGTTCGCAAACTATCGATAGCACTATCGATACTATCGATGGTTTCAGACTTCTTTCTTTCATAAATACTTTTTTGTGATATGGACATACTTCGCAAAAATTAAATTTGACAAAAAAAATTTAAGCACATAAAATTTTAAATCGTGCTAAATGGAATAAAATCGTGTAAAAAAATTAAAAATATTCAATTTTCAAACCGTGTTATATCAAAACCGTGTAAAAACAGACTTAGGTGTACTCGTAAATTTTTGCACATTTGTTTCTTTGCCCACCATTTCTTTTTGTTTCTTTATAAAGCTTAGGATTTTCTGGAATGTGTGTGTAATGTATAGATAAATTTTTCTATGTGTGCATTTTAAAAACAGAGTTACTGTTTCTTAATTTAACCCTGATTTCTTCCTCGCCTTCTATATATTGTGTGCACTATTCCACAACCACTATAATGTTTAGAGGAGAAAAATTTTTGTTTGTTTGTTGGAAGAGTGAAATTTTTTTCGTAGAGAGAAGATCCTTTTGGAAGATCGATGTTCATTCGGTTCTCTATCCACTCTTTTTCTGTCAGTACTTTAAATTTTTGAATTTTTTTATCTCCAAATTTTCTGTTTAGCCTTTTCTTTATTGGGGTGTGATTTTGCATGAAGTGAAAGATCAATACGCGAAAAAATTTTAAATTGGTATAATTTAAAAATATACCCAATCCAAGAGTTCCTTGCCTGCGTTATACAGAATTAAGCTGAAATACGCACAGTGCAAAAAGTGCATCAAAGATGTCGTTATATATATTAGAAAAAGATGTGGAATTATAGATCTTCATATAAACTCCAAGATATAAAAGGCAAATTAAAATCGCCAAGTGCTAATAGAACTATTGAAACGTAAACGAAATTCTTTAATTTGACGAAGTGGAATATAGGAACAAGTTATAAACAACTCTTCTATATATTTTATTATTTTTATACGTAAACATTAGTAATAAAATCTACTAAAAAGGTAGTAAAAAATTATGTGTACTACAATTAGAACTCCACCACCAGTTTTATAATTTTGGTCATTTCTGTACATATGATATTCAAGATAAAAAATTCCGAATTTTTGACTCCCGGTTTTATTTTTTGTACTGACTTAATCCAGATTTCAGTAAATACCACAATATAGTAAACACATGCTAAAGAGTTAATAAAAGTATGACTCAATTTAGACCGAATCGGACAATTTTTAGAGCATCTCCCATATAAGGTCCTATTATAATACAAATCTTTATATGGAAAAAATTATTAACATTATTTGTCAAAAATATGTAAAGAATAGCTAATTGGCTTAATATTTGACTGTGCCAAATTTGGATTCGATCGGATCTTACTAATAATAATATAGAGTATGAAGTACTTATTTATAATTATCCCATCTATACATTTGGCAAAAATGGACTTCATCACATAACAGGCACGAGCACAGTCGATACGAACTTGATATTTGGCAAAAAAGCCATGAATCGATGTGCTCAGCGTAAAACTTGACTCATCATATATACCTGCTGCCCCCACCGTTTATATGTAGATGTTGAGGGTAATTAAGATTTAGCCTAAGTCAAATTTAGTTTTCTTGCTTGTTTTAATATAAATACCATATAATGTTACAACTGTGATTTTTGTGGCAAAATTAGGTAAAGAGAAAAAAAATACTAAACAATATGTTTTGTATGTTTTTTTGGTTTAAATTGATTTTATGTTATTTTTAATTTATATTTAATTAAAAAACTCACACGTGCGTTTGCGATGAGTGTAGTAAGATAAGTAGATAAAGAGGAAGAATATGGGGACCGCTCGTAACAATGTTTTATATGTGTTGTCATAGTTGTTAACTACTATATTATTTTATGTAACATTTTTTATTTTGACCAGGACTGTCTTAGCCCATGTACAAAAATTTCACAAACACATATAGTTCGCTGAGTACACAGCTGAGTACACGTTTAACAGCTGATTCGTATCTATACCTAATCTATTTTTAGGTGGCTCTTATTTTAAGCATTTTCACACAAATTTTTATGTTAATAATATTTTAAGTTTTCTTTTTTCAATTGAAAAGTAACACACACAAATTGTGCATAGACATTAAAGCGTTTTTTTTTTCCTTTTTTTAACTGCTTCTTAATATTATAATATTCACGAATCATTTATGTATGCTACCTGCTAGTGTAATTAAAAATAACACGATAGCAAATAGGCTAACATTTTTAACACAGAAAATTGAGCACCAGTGTATTGCATATAGTTAACTACGTGATGTTTATATTCAATTTAGATACTGAGTCGCATTTTATGTGACCAATTAATATTACACCCTCCACATAAAATGGGTGTGTTTAAGTTTGCTATTACGTTTGTAACTTTCAGAAGAAAGCGTCAGTATCGACATATGTGGTATATATTCTTTTCCAGCATTAACTCTGTGTTCGCGTAACCGCCTGTCTGTTTGGCGAGAGATTGGGCTGAAATTAAGTAAAAATTCATAGTTTTCTAAAATTAGAGAAATCGGTTAAAAGGGCGCAATACCCCATTCATAGATTACATTGTGGAGCGTATACAACATTTGGCCCAAGGCAAATATAATTTTTTACACTTTACTTTTGTATATATATTTTTTTGAACCCTCCTAGTGATGAGGGTATATTAAGTTTATTCTACCGTTTGTAACACCTAGAAGGAGGCGTCATAGACCCTATTCTTGATCAGCGTCAATTTAGACATATATGTCCGAGTGTCCTTGTGAATTTTTAGTTTTTGCGCGCAGATCGCTTTTTAAAATGAACAAAATCAGTCTAGAGCCACGCAATCAATAAAAATCTTTATATCTGCCGCAAAAAATGGCCTAAGAACTTGAAATTTGGTACACGCATTTATATATATTTCGTTCATCTAAATGGGCGTGGTAGGATAACATATACGTTCACAATCGATATACATCTATATCTGCCGCATAAGTTGACCTATGAGCTTTAAATTTTTAGCATGCATATCTATAATTATCCCATCCACCGACGCGCCAAAAATGATAATAAAGAGACATGCCTACAATGAACAAAAAACCATTTTCAGCGTAAAGCTCGAATACAAGCTCGCAAGCAACGTAATACGCACACTATTAAAGGGCGTAATCATATACCACCCTTTGCATATACATGTGGAGGGTATTTAAGATTTGGCATAAGCCAAATTTAGGTTTCTTATTTGTTATTTTCTAAACATTGACTATTATTTGAGTTGGTTTCACTAAATGTAGAGTCAATTGGATTAACATATGCGTCATATGTCAAATTGTAATAGAGAGCATCATTTTTATTAAAATAGTAAATGATTCACGCAAGTTATATTAACTAGTTCGAACCAAGCTAAAAACCCAAACGGCAAGCTAAAATCCAATTTTAAAAAAATCCATTATTCATATAACACTTTTTAACCGTGCGTGTGAAGTTATTCACTAAATTATTTAGTTATTTCATTAAATTGTAATTATTACATATTATAGTCATATGTATGGATATTATAAACTTAACTTCTGACCATTTTCTTCATGACATAGGTATATGATATATGTACTTCGTTTGAATTGAAAATAAAAAACATTGTTTGCGATCTCTAGTTTTGTTTTGTGGTGATTAAAAACATTCTTCCAACGTCCTCTCTCAAGGTTAAATAAACTAATAACTTCACGAAATATGCCATATTACAGAGACTCTCTAACTGAAATTTAAAACTATAAATTGCGTGCTATAGTACAGTTTTTTGCCTTTTGCATAAGAGGATTGCGTTCTTATGTTTTTTAATTTATTAAAACGACTTGATAACAAATGCCGTAAATTTACATTCAATTTTGCGTAGTTATATATATATATTTCTTTACATTTTATCTTAAATATATCAACTATTAAAGATATATAAAATATATACAATTTGTGTAATTTATAAATGATTTTTTTTTAAACTAATGTGTATGTGTGGTTTTATTGTTGTTTTCTTGCCACAATTTTTAATATAACTTAACTGTTCTCGCATGGATTTAATTACGTTTGATGAACTTTTGTTCATAACGTATGCATTTTAATAGTATAACATATAGAAGAAGGGGCTGAATATTAAGGTGGGCCAAACCACACTTCATTTTTTCCGAGTTGTATTTGCGTGAAAAAGTTCTGAATGATGACATTAATAAGCTGCCAAAAAAAAAAAAAAAAAAAGATCGGTTAATATCTTCCGATCGCGCAAGAGATCTAGAGTTGGAAAAATACTTGCAAAAAGAGAAAAAATGTAAGTTACTGTAAAAACATAACATTTTCGAAAAAATTTCATTTAGTTCATCAATGGTGGGAATACCATGTTATTTATTTTTTTAGCTGCATCTATAAGAAGTTAGATAGCATTAGTATCAAAATTAAAGTTGATTGAACAATACATTCTCTTTTCCGTCTATGCGACCAAATTTTTTAATATGCACTCACGGCTGCAAAAATTGAAATATTTAGATGGAAATTTGGCTCTAATATTTATAGTTCATATTCAAGTGAGAGAAAACATTTTGAACCCAATTTTTATACCCTTCATCTTGTTGGTGAAGATCCGTTTGCAACATCTCACAAAATATATATATTCTTGGTTAGAATCAAAATCTAAGTATATATAAACATATCCGTTCATGTGTTGGTCTGTTGTTGATTCTCTCACAGTCGTTAATTTTAAAATATTAAGCTTAAATTTTGTACGTCACTGCTTGTTTCTGCGCGCATATCGCTATTTAAAATTGGTTAAGAGCCACGCCTACAATCGACATAAATCTGTTTATATGGTATAAAAACTTAAATTTTATTTATAATCGGAAAAATTAATTGTAGAGTCAATAGCAATAAAATAAAATAAAAAATGTATAAAGGATATGCATATAAAAAATAATTACAGGTATTACATTATTTATATACATTACATATTACATTATTTATATAATGAACTTGTTCTTCATATAACGCCAACAAAACACAGAGCTGCCATCTGTTACACATGGTCAGTAACGAGTACCCTCTATCCTTCGACAGCGTAAACGTGGAAGAATCAGCCGCTTTTGATATTCTGGGCTTAAGAATTCACTTGTTCCAAATATCTAAAGAAGTAGCCAAGAGCTTTTAATTTTTAAAACGGTATAAAAAATACTTTACACCAGCTGACATTCGAAATATTTACGCCACCTACATTCGGCGGAAACTAAAGCATAATTCGTTTGTGTTGGCGGGAGCCTCTAACACATGTTTGAAGATTCTCGATCGATACAACGAAAACCTCTGGTGTATCGAACTGTCTCGACAAACTTGAGCACCGACGCAATTGACCTTATGTACAGGTACTTCCATGACATATGTTCAAGAGAGATATAAGAGATGTGTCCTCCGCTGAACCCCTTTAGAAAGCAACCAGGCTTGCTCACTGATCTCACCCATTCGTTATGAAGTTGCCGGCATATCCCTCGCCTGTGAAACCACCTACCTCCAGAGGTGTTTTCCACCATACCTAGGGTGCGCAAATTCAAATTGAAAGTACACAAAAACTACTCCCTCTATCCTCCTCCCTCTAATCCCTTCTAAACACCAACGTGCTTGCACGTATAGGTGTCATTTTTTTTTTTATATAACCATCCACTCAAGATGGTTAAATATAAAAAATATATATATGTATATATATATTATTTATATATTTGTACAAAATATAAAGAAATTACAATCACAATAAAAAAACCTCCTGAAGAAGCCGGCAACAACCGCCGAAACGTAGAAGAAAAGTAAACCAAAAACTATCTGAGATTTTTAATTATTATTATTTTTATTATTACTTTTTTCTCTTTTTTTATTAAATTTAGTTTTAAGCCACACCCTAATTTAAGTACACCTTAGCTTTAGTCATACAATTTCTAATGTTAGGGCCGGGAGCAAGTCCGTTACTCTTTTATGTTTATATAATATGTAACATAACTTTTTAACACCTTATGTAAATAGCACGAAGCTGTATAAACATTCTGCCATTAAAATAATACACTATAGTTTTAAGTATTCTTATGTTATGCTGTTAATTTGTTATTTTCTTCATACTTCTATAATGTTTTACAATAAGAAAGTCTCAATTAACTTAAACTTTTAAAAATTTCAAAATGGCACGTGAGAAAAAAATATTTTTTTTTGTTTGTTTTTGAAATAAAAAAAAAATTTATACGGCCTTGTACCAAATTTCTTCAAAGTATCTTTTGCGCACAAATATAGACAAATAGACATACAGGAGAAGAGACGGACAGTCAGACATGATTAAATCAAGTCAGATTTTGATTCTAAATCGATCGGTGTAATTGAAGATGGATGTGGCATTTGTCGTTTAGGAGTTACAAACATCCGCACAAACTTAATATACACTTTTCCAAAGGGTGAAAAACAATAGTAGTATATCCCTTATAAAATGGGTGGGATGGTCTCACCTACCGGATAATTTTTAATAAAACCTAAATGATAATATAAAAATTGCGTTAAGCCTACAGTACTTGGCTTAAGCCAAATATAAATATTTTACTTGTCTACCCTACACCATAAAGTACAGATGTTTTTAATTCCTAAACAAATCCCGCACCCACTTTATATTATACGGTTTCGGATCAGAATAAAAATTTGAATTTATTTAACGTTAATCACTTTGATAATCAACCTAGAAGTAGAAATATTTTTTGATGTAATTTAGTAATATAGGAATGTCATTTCAGCCAAAGACAATTACTATTGAAAATGGACATAATCAGCCAATTTTTATTTAAAATAAGTTCTTATGACAAAAAAAAGAGAATTCTTAATATTTTTTAATATTGATAGAGCTTAATTGAACCCACTTTGATGCGCGTTTCTTCTATGGCATATGGAGGAATTTAAAACGAAATACTTTTTTTTATTTCAGTGTGTTTCACTTATTTTTATAGAACGTTTGTATCGCATTAAAACATATCCAGATGATATTCTATGCGGCGATATTTAATATGTGCAATGCAGTGATTTTAAATAATTTCCACATATATTTATATAATAAAGTATAATACTATAGCATAAGTAAACGTATTATTCTTATACTATACTTTCCATACCCTAGCACTTATGAATGAAACGTTGTCAACCAAGTTATATAGTATGTTAACTTATTTTCAATTTAATTTATGTATAATTTATACTAATTCAGGTCTCTTTTGATTTCAGGACCAAATGAAGCGTAGATCTACTCTGCATCGCACAATTAACACTCTGCGTCAAAATTTAACAAAAAGAAATCGGACAAAACCACCGGACTGGTTTATAGAACGCTTTAATACGAACGAAACCCATTCTGATGAGTTTATAAAAGAACGAGTATTATCCCCAACTAACAAAGTTAAAAATAACATCAAAGAAACAACAGTGCATACAATAGCGACCCGTGCTGGTCCAGATCATGAAATTCATGGCCCTAATCTCTTGTGTAACTATTTATCAGTAAATACCAGCTTGCAGTCGCACTACAGAGTAAATCATATTATTATATATTATTGTATAACACTATTTTAAAATCCGTTTTATCGTTACACAGTGGTTAGCTTTGGTGTCTTTGACGGTGCTGTACAATATTATTTTTGTTGTCGGGCGTGCAGTTTTTTGGGAAATCAATAAGAAAGCCTCATTAGTGTGGTATACTTTAGATTACTTTTGCGATTTAATTTATGTGGCTGATATTTTTGTACACATGCATGAAGGTAAGCCAAATATTTGAAAATGTTATAGTCGGTACAGCTCGACCATTTAATACCTTATAACCCTTTGTTCTAATGAAAGTGAAATTCAAGTAACAAAATATATTTTATTTTATTTCACACCACTTGTGGTGGTTAAATTAAGTTAGTTAGTGCGTATGTTTGTTATTCTCAAGCGGCTAAAGAAAGAACAACCTTTCAATATCGATCGATCCAAACTCATTTTCTGAGTTTGGCTCGATTTTTTCACTATTTATTTATTATACTAATGGTTCACCTACCAACAAGACTGACGTCTTTTAACTTGCAGTGTAGATGTACAACTTGTTAAATCAATATGCATTACAGCATCATTATGCAATAGATATAATATATAAAATATAATTAAAAAAGCTTATAAACTAATCTATGTTGCAAACAAGTTGCATTTGGCTTAGGTCAAATCTTAAATACTCTCCACCTCCACAACGGTGGGCGTAGCAAATATATACATATATTACGCCCTCTAATAGTGTACTTATTACGTATTAGCATGCAAGTATACTTTTACGTTAAATATGTTTTTTGTAAATTGTGGGCGTGTCTGTTATCCGACCATGCTCATTTTTAGTACATCGATGGATGGACTCACCTTTAATAAGTGCACTAAATTTCAAGTTCACAGATAAACTTTTGTGGCAGATTTTTGTCGATTGTTGGCGTGTCTGTAATCCGAATATGCCCATTTTTGGCACATCTATTAAGCTAGATATATGTACCAAATTTCAAGTTTATAATTCAATTTTTATGGCAGATAAATAGATTTTTGTGGATCGTGGGCGTAGCTCTTGACCGATTTTTCCCATTTTAAATAGCGATATGCGTGCAAAAACTAAAAGTCCCTGCACAAAATGTCAGCTCAATATCTCAAAATTTACGCCCATGAGAATTCCAACAACAGACAGATACACGGACACGCGGACATACATGTCTAAATCGACTCAGTTTTTGACGCTGATCAATAATGTATATACTTTGTAGGGTCTCTGGCGCCTCCTTCTGGGTGTTGCAAACGGAAGAACAAACTTAGTATACCCTCATCACTGAGGTGGAGGGTATAAAAATTGCATGTAATAATCAAGTACCAGTCAAACATTTCACGCTCGTAAAGGTACTATTATATTATATTCTTATAATACGCTGTATATCATTAAGATGAACCATGGGAAATCGCATTGCTGCTGACATGCGGAAGGCATGACTTATGACATATGGTATTAATTAAAAAGTGGTGTTCGGAAAATGCTCTTCGGAATCTAAGTTTAATTAGGCAGCATCCCCAGCTGGAACGAGCAAAACGAAGCCGTTCAAAGAGATAAACAGGTACACCAGTATAGACAGCCTCTGGGAGAAATAGAAGGCTTTTGAGTATTTGAGTAATTGATTGAAGTTGTGTAGATTCTGATAACTACATTACAAATTATTATCCAAGGAAAGTTTATTGTTGAAATATATGTATTCCTAGATTTTAGGCGGTTGGAACTTGCTCAGTAGTGTCTCTAAGAGAAATGGTTTGTCTAAGAGGAATGTTTTGTTTCATATGCTGAGATGAACAAATATTTTAATTTTCTGGGGTTGATACATAAGCCATTACGCGTTGCCTGTAAGTTGATTTGTGTCAAATCCAAATCCTCGTTTAAGTTTGATGCATACGTTATGACATCATTTTGCGGACAAGCTAGGATTAGCTGCACATCATCGGCGTATATGTGAATTTTGCACTGCGTTATAACGGTTGGCAGATTGTTAATGTAAAATTAAAATAACAGTGGCCCAAGAGTAGAACCTTAGGAACGGCGTCTGACGGGCAGCTCGGAAGATGAATAATCCAGACTCACAAGGTATCGCATCCTGCCAGTCAGATACGAATCGATGAGGTTGACTTCAGAAGAAGAGAAATTGAATTGAAGCTTTAATTAAGCAGAATAAGTTATGATAAGGGCAGTAGTGCAGATATGTAGAGGACGAAAACCGGACTGGAACTTCGTTAATAGTCCCCGATCATTAATGCATTTTAGCATTTGGTGAATAAATGTTCAAACCCCTTGGAAAGATACGGTAGTATGGCAACGAATACGAATATCGATTCGTTAACATTCTTAGGAATTGGAATGATTTTTAAGTGCTTCCAGTTATTCGGGAAGAAGAAGGAAGCAATAATATAATTAAATATATAGGTTATATACATTACAGTACAGTACAGTACAGTACAGTTACAATACAAACTAGATTTGTAAGCTGATACGTAAAGCATACACTATTAGAGGGTGCAATATATATATATTTATTCCAAGCCCACAGTTGTGCATTTGGAGGGTATTTAGGATTTGACCTAAACCAAATTTAATTTTCTTACTTGTTTTAACTATGTTAATTAATGTGTAGTATTAAAATTAGGGACATATATAATCTCGGCAATTATTAGTTTATTAAATCTTTCTTGTCTTAAATGAAAAATATTTTCATGTTAACCTAATGGTCGTCTAATTAATATATACAAATACTTATTTTTTTCGATAGGATACTTGGATCAGGGATTACTAGTGCGTGATGCTTACAAGCTGCGACATCATTATTTTACCACTAAAAGCTGGTGCTTCGATTTTTTATCTATAGCACCAACTGATTTATTGTACATATGGTGGTCGCCGAGTTTATGTGGTGCTAATTTTTTACCTTGTGCCGTCATTGTACGTTTGAATCGTTTGCTTAGGTTACCCCGTATGTGGGAGTGGTTTGAACGTACGGAAACTGCCACCGGTTATCCGAATGCCTTTCGCATCTGTAAAGTTGTTCTAGCCATTCTCATTTTAATTCATTGGAATGCTTGCATGTACTTCGCCATAAGTTTTAGTTTGGGTTTCGGTACGGACAACTGGGTATATAATCTGAATGGGTCACGGAACAATACTTTGCAGCGACAATACATATACAGCTTTTATTGGTCAACGTTGACGTTGACAACCATTGGAGAAACGCCAACTCCAGAAAATGATGCCGAATATTTATTTGTCGTGTTAGACTTTTTGGCTGGAGTCCTCATTTTTGCAACTATTGTTGGTAAGTAAAAGTCAGTACATTTTGTACACTATAAGGCACATTAACAATTCCTATAATATACATACAACTCATTTTTCAATATTCAAAACTTTCTTTATTGTTTACGTTTTATGATGTACCCCTTTTCGGTGTAATAATTACAAAATTTTTTGGATGGTACTATCTTAGATCCCCTACGGATATGTTAATTCCAGATGTTTAAGGTTAAGTTAAATCGACTAAATTAATTGTAATGAAAGAACTCGAAACGAGCGCAGATTCGAAATGAGCATTAAAATGTGGTTGAAGAGTCGCATAAGTGTAAAAATTAACCACAATGCTTAAAAAATCATTTTTTCATTTTTTCTTGCAATACCGCGAATTGACGATATTAATAAACTGTCAAATAATAAATACTAAATTAAAACGGTTTACAAATCTTTGAAGAACTACTTTCGAATGGAAAATCTTGACCATTATTTTTATTAATATTACTTTTAAAAATATTACTTGGTCAAGTAGAAATCAACAATACAGTTCAATTTTGGGAGTGGCAATATTAATATTTTTGTCCCCAAATGGAGAGTATTCTTATCCAATTATTTTGAAAAAATTTTAATTTTTGAACCATATAATTATCAATACAAAATTTTCTGGGCAGACATTCCCACTTGAGGTAATTTTATCCATTTTCATAATATTATTTAATATATGAAAAGGTGCTCTATATATAAGGAAATACTATAAATAAATTCGTTAAAAAGCCTTTAGTGGGTGCATAGTATTAATGAAGGTAATTACATAATGCATATATTACAATATTCGCGAGCGTATAACGTAGACCAAAAAATAACTCAAATTCATCTGGTTTAGGCATAAAACAATAACAAATTATACTGCGGTAAAGCAACAATTACAAGTAACTCTTTGGCAGTAATAAGAATTAAAGGTGCTAGTGCAAAAAAAATGTATAGATCGATATATAGAAGTTAAAGAAAACGAAAAGTCTATTTTTAGCCCACGTGTCCGTGTGAATTTGTACACATTTTAGTTGGAACTGTTACGGTCATCCGGAGCTTTCAGCACTCTTATAGTTGTAAATTTTGACTTATCGAGCTGAAATTTGGTACACATATTCATCATCAAAAGTATCCTATTTAAAATAAAAAAATCGGACCATTGACTAGCCTACAACTTTGAAAACTCTATGAAAGATAGAAATTGGACCAGCCAAGTTCCACTTTGAAAGATACATTAAAATAAATTTAATTAATTTTTAATTTGCAACTGACTTGTGTTTCCTGAGTAGATGGGCTTTAGCTTTTGTTTTTTAAACCAGGTAACATTGGCTCCATGATATCCAATATGAACGTCGCTCGTGTTGAGTTTCAAAATCGTATGGACGGAGTTAAACAATATATGACATTTCGAAAGGTAGGTCACGAACTTGAGGCACGTGTAATTCGTTGGTTTGCATACACTTGGTCTCAAAGTGGCGCATTAGATGAAGAACGTGTACTAGCCGCCTTGCCTGATAAACTCAAAACTGAAATTGCTATACAAGTTCATATGGACACGTTAAAGCAAGTGCGCATTTTTCATGATTGTGAGCCCGGTCTTTTGGAAGCTTTGGTTTTAAAGTTGAAGTTGCAAGTATTTAGTCCAGGTGATTACATTTGCCGCAAAGGCGATGTAGGTAAAGAAATGTATATTGTGAAACGTGGCAAACTGTCGGTTGTGGCTGATGATGGCGTTACCGTGCTTGCCACTCTAGGAGCAGGTTCAGTATTTGGTGAAGTTTCTGTATTAGAAATAGCTGGTAATCGAACTGGCAACCGACGTACGGCGAACGTGCGTTCATTGGGTTATTCAGATTTGTTTTGTTTGTCTAAGCGGGATTTATGGGAAACTCTAGCAGATTACCCAGATGCACGTGCCACACTAACCGAGAGAGGTTGTCAATTACTACGTAAGGACGGATTATTGGATGAGCAAATGTTTGCAGGTATGTAGGTACAAATATTAATAAAAAAATTTTCGTATTAAGATTAATTGTTTTATATTTGAGCCGTCGTTTCAGATTCTCAAGTTATGCATGATAGTATAGAAGGTGGTATTGAAAAACTGGAACTTTCTGTAGAAAATTTAAATGGGCGTTTGGCACGTCTTATGACCGAATATATTGCCAGTCAAGCTAAATTGAAGCAGCGCTTAATTAAATTGGAACTAAAGTAAGAAAAAACATGAGAGTAAGATACATGTATTAATTACACCATAATTTAGCTATTATTTAGCACACGCTTCCTTAACGAAACAGCATATGCAGTCAAAACGCAGTGGACGCTTTTATTCATTACAAATGAAACGAAGATCAAAACCTCGCGCAAATAATTTCGTAACATTCTTCAAGGGCTGCAAACAATATACTCTATAAATAATTTGCACGCCTGTATTCGAAAATATTTCTCTATCTGCATATTATTAGTATTAGGGTGGTACTTGAAAAATTAAAAGAACAAATTGAAGAGTAACGCTGCATAAATTAAGCTCTGATGGTGTATCATTGTATCTTATTTTAGAAAATAGGAATTGCAAATAATTCTAAAGATAATTTAATCATACATGTGTATTCTTCTTATATATTAATTGTTAATGCTCTCAGGTATTTATAGAAAAAATTATTCACTACAAAGGAAAAAGTGACATCAAGAGTAAATAATTGGGACCGAACAATTTTTTTGGAAAATTATTTTTTATACGATAAGTTTTTTAGTGTAAGTACTTTTGGATTGTATTTAGTTGGAATTATACTAAACATAATCACTAACATATCCTTATAGATGTAAGGTTTTTGTTGTCTAAGATATATATATTTATAAAGTTGAAAATTATGTCAACTATTTTTCACCAAGTTTTATTATATTATTTTTTTTAACTTTTATGACTGTAAAAGTTTCAGCAGAAGATGAACATGTGTGGATCGACTCATGTTTTGATGCTATTATTAATAATAATTATACTTTGTAGAATATTTGTTGCCTTCTTATGTTGTTAACTTCATGCACTACTTATGATCCTACATCCATCTACGCAATTTCATATAAAAAATTAATTATTTATTATTTAGGTGGTATTTGATGTTGCTGACAACTTCGTGTAGATCGGTCGATTCAGGTTGCGCCTTGGTAAAATTGCCCATAAGATATACCATAGATATACACACCTAATAGCCTCTCCAACGTTTTTAGTTAAAAATGATGGGAGGCTGATTGGCCTGTAATTGTATGCGTCATTTATAGTTAACCTTCCCCGCCTGGGGAATGAATACCACCCGCACCTCCTTCCATATTTCCAGAATATAGCCTGTTCGGTCAACCTGCATTGGCTACCCTGACAATCCCGTATTACAAACTATCTGTTCTTTTTCGCTTTTTAAAACAATACATGTATTGTAAATATGAACTATAGATACACAAAATAAATTTTTGTTTGTATCGTCAAATACTTGGCGCCCAACGTGGGACACGATCGAATAACAGACACTACCAAATGCAAATTGAAAAATTCGATCCTGATGTTGCTGGCAGAGCGGAAATTAATCCTCAATTTATATACACTGTAAAACACACACTGATAAAAACACAAATACAGTCTCAGCTCGATGAACGTTAGCAATACTAATGTGTGTGGATGTGGTACTTGGCGGTTGAGAACTGGGTTGTTATCTTCTGGGGCACCCTGGAGGTGTCCATAGTTTGATTGTTGCTATTCGGCACGGCTGGAATGGACTAAACGTAACTCGTGTTGCAGTATGTTTACGAAGTGCCTGAGGAGTAGTGTTATTGCTTGGCTGAATACTGCGTCGCTTGTTCTTTGTGAGGCGTCACACGGCTGAGTTTGGACTCCCACATCTTGTGTTTTGGCGCGTGTAGGTTGGTATTCATTTGTCGGAGTGACTATTTCGTTTATTTGGTCGAGTAAGCGTGATAAATCTGCTGGACTGGATGACTGCTGGGTAGTTTGCGTAGCTTCTACTTTGGTTAGCTTTATAGCAATCTCATAGATTGGCAACTGAGGAGCTGGACGGTTGTAGTAATGATGTTGGTATGTGTGGAACATCATAATCACACACTGTGTCGCTGCTAATCGTTAGGATAGGGATATCATCTTCTACCTCGACCACGTTGATAACGTTGCAATTTTTGTTATTGTTTTGGTCGGTGGACACTGCAGGTGGTAGAGGACGGTACAGCATAGGTTGACGAAACGCTGAGTTTGTGGGAAACATCAGGTTTTGTAAAAACGTCTGGTGCAGATATTGGTGGTTGCCTTAAGTTTTGTTTATCGTTAGGGCGACAAGTTTCAACTTTGTTCGCATGTTGGTTGGACATACCGTAAAATAGGACAATAGATTGTGTTGGTTACCTCATGCTTGTCTTGACTGGTTGTGTAGCCAACGTTCTCGCTTGGTATGTGGGTGTTATGATTGACTAATGATGCAGTTTGTTGTACCTGTATCAATCATAGCGTCTATAGGCGTGTTGTCAATCACGACTGTGGCTGAGATCTTGTAGCCGTTGAAAGATAACGGCAGTGGGTTTCTTCGAGACTTTAATCCGCATTCTTGTTCCGGTGGCGTTTGTCGGCGTTGCTGTTGAGCCGTCTGTGATGTTGTTGGTTGTTGTCTACAGCAGTCACGGGTCCTAACCCCTATTGCACCACACACCCAGCAGCTTTGGCTTATGTTCTGGCATGACGCAAATGTATGCCCTTGGTTGCCACATTTACGGCAGGCGATATTTCGGTTTAGAATCTTGTTAACCTGTTGGACCAGGATTTCGGTTAGATTAGGTACCCAGTGTTCTTGGTCTGAGAGTTCGCGTAATACCCTCCAAATCGTCGGCCAACACCAGTAGCTCTGGCAGAGATTTAAAATCGCGTCTTCGAATTTTCCAAAGGTATTCTGGTAGCGCATTGTAGTATATCCTTGCCAACTTGTCTTCATTTGAAATATTGGAGTGTCGCATTAATTCCTGTAATGCGAGGGAGTAGTCTTGGAAAGAATCATTAGGCCGTTTGGTGCGGGTGCGCTTTCGTCGTTAAGATTTTTAAAATATCTTGAAGGGAGGAAAAATTTGAGAAAGTCCTATTTAAATGAGCTCCACGTGGTCCAATGCGCGTTGTTATTTCTATACCACATCAAAGCTTTTCCTTTCAGGAATCTGGGCATTGCTGTTGGCAGTGCATCAAGTCATATGTCGTACGGGAGTGCCATCTCCTCAACATTCTCCACGAATTGGAAGGTATCTGTTCCCCCTTCATAGTGGATGTCCCATTTATGGATGACGCCCATAATAGTTTCTTTGTCAATTCTAGTTGCTTTACTAGGTTCTTTAGTGTATTTTTGTTTTTCGAAACTTGCCTGCTGAGGTGTCATTAGTTTCTTGTGGATTTCCTCGATTAGATTTGCAAGGTCTTCTTTGTTTATTTGTACCTTGTCTGCCGGTTGTGGTGACTGGCTTACGTTGATCGCCTTTTTATAGGCCAGTGGCTGAGCTTTTGTATGCTAATGAGAGCTTTGGCGAGAGCTTGCACCAGTTACAGCTAATCTTTGGTTTCTATAACTAATCCGGGGTTACTTATTTTACGGCTGGGCTAATTACATATGACTTATAATTAATACGGGGTAGCTTAATGTTCCTATTTTCTTCAAGTATTAAATTAAACTAGAAATTAAAAAGAAACAAAATCCATAACTTCATTGTTAAAAATAATACAAAAAAAAAAGATAAAAAGAAAAAATGTTTTAGGGTAATAATACAAGATTTGAACAAAATATACATAACTTCATTGTTAGGGAAAAAGACAAGAAATACTTAATATAGTAGTACAATATATTAAAGTGACCAACTAAACTCATTTACTGAGTTTTGTACTCTTTTTTCGCAAACCGTACTCTTTTCAAATCTTGTACTCTGAAAGTACTCATTTGTTTAATTTTATACTCATTTGTATTTCTAAAACATTTTTTTAGATTATTTTATTTCAATTTTATTAATTATATATTTAAAGTTATTTTGACAGTGATTTGAATTTTACGCGCTTGCCGTTTCCGGCACGTCAGAGGACAGGGCAAACACCAGACACAAGTTTGACAGTGATTTGAATTTCGCGCACACATATGGCTGCCGTTTCCGGCACAATTGTGAGGCCGTATTATGTACCTGGAGAGATAGATAGATACTACAGACCTCTTTTTCTAACAACGTCAAAATTACATTTGTGAAAAGAGATGGATATATCTATCTCTCCAATTTTGTGTACGTAATCCCCAGGCTGACCTTTGGTGTGCAGTATGTACGGTATGCTTGACAGTCTTGACGCATGCGTAGTATGGACGGTAAAATTTTATAGGAATTTCCTTTCTGTTTAATTAATTTGAGGTTAGAGAAAACCAACATTTTCGTACTTTTTGTTCAATTTAACAAGATTTGAGGTGTACAAAATAAAATAAAATTTTATTTTATTTATCTAGTGGAGGTGCAGTTGCATGTAAGTATTCATATTATAGTTTCATTTTCATTTTTTTCAGATTATAATATTTATTTAAAATCAAAAAAAATATATTACTAATAAAATTTTTAGATTATTAATTCAAATATGAGGGATAACAAAAGAAGGAAAAATCGTTTAAACGAAAATTAAAAAAAAGAGTTTCCGTTCATTGTAGTTAAAAATCTAAATAATTACTCCTTGGTTAAATGCGCAATCTGCAATAGGGAATTTTCAATTGAAATTCATGGACGTAGTGCAATAACGGCACACATTGAAACTAAACTATTAAAGTACATAAAACGTCTTATGACACAGCAACGTAAACATCCAAACTGACAACACTTTTTAAAGGGAATACTTTTGGAACTAATGAAAAAAATTTACAGTTATGTAGGGTACTTTCGCTTTTCACACAATAATCCATAATCAAAGTTTTCGCAGCATGGACTGCACTACTAAATTATTAAGAAAATGTTATAACGAAAAATTTTCTTGTGCGCGAACAAAATTTGAGTCTATCGTAACCAGCGAATTTAATGAATACTAGAAGAAAATGCTATTAGAAAATCTGGATTCTATATCATATATATCTATTCTATCAGACGCATCGAATCACAATGAAATAAAATTTTATCTAATTTTAGTAAGGTATTTCGATATTAAGAACGGTATTCAAATTAAGATTTTAAATTTGGAATCAATCGAAGGGGAAACATCAGACATTTTGTCTAATCACTTATTTCGAGTTATAACAGATAACAATTTGAATAAGAAAATTTTGACGCTCTCGGCTGATAACACATATACTAATTTTGGAGGACGCACTCGTAAAGGTGTCAATAATGTGTACACAAAATTACAAGATCTTCTGAAACGAAATATTTTGGGAATTGGTTGTAATGCTCACATTATATCAAATGCCATCAATACAGCATCAAGTTTAATGTCAATAGATATGGAAGTAATTATTAAAAATATATATATATATATATATTTCAATCGGTTTACAGTACGGGTAGCAAGTTTGAAAGAATTTTGTGAAGAGGCTGGTTCAATAGAAAAAACTGCTTGGTTATTCCAAAGTCAGATGGCTTGCTTTAACTCCAGCATTAGGACGAGTTTTGCAGTTATATGATCCACTACGTTTATATTTTTTAAGCCTTGACAAATGTCCTGCAATTTTGAAGAAATTCTTTCAAAACGAACCTATGCTTTATTTTATTCACAGCCAGGCGTTGTTTCATAAAATTACTCTACAAATTGAAGGATATAAAATTTCAGCAGCAGAACTTTGTATTATATTACACGATTTCATACTGTAATGTAAATCAAGATTTAATGATGGATCTTTACTACTAATTCTAAAGAATAAACTGACCGTTTTGGAAGATTCCAATACCGGAATAAAAAAAAAATTTTTAAAAGAAGTTAAAAATTTTTATAAAACTTGCTATAAATATATCGAAGAATGGATAGTGAACTTTAGAGCATTAAATTGTTTCAAATGGACTCATCTAAATAGAAAAATTGAATGGAAAGAAGTTTCTTCAACAGTCGAATTTGTAATGAAGGAAGTAAAAGATATTGTTATTAATGACAATTTTCTCTTTGAAGAAATTCGAAGAGTAAATTTATATTTAAATGAAGAAAAATTGAAGAAATGGAACGATGAGAAAATAGAACTTGACAAAAGATGGGTAGAAATCTTTTTTTAGAGGCATTTTAGAGTAGAACATATCCCACATAAAAATATAAAATTTAATAGAAATTTCCTTATGTTGTCCAGGCACTAGTGCTGCTGTTGAAAGGGTATTTTCACTAGGGAATGATTATTGGAGAAGTGAGAAGTCGCAACTTTCTGTAAAAACATTATCTTATTAATGGGACGTATAGTGGGACGTGTCATGGCAATTTTTCCCATAAAATTTCCTCATCACTCTTGGAATCAAGTCACAGATGAATTTCTTCTTGCATTTTCACCAATAAAATCAATAAACGAGCGATACTTTCCTTATCGTCTTCACTTTTTGATCCATTGGGTCTAGGAACACTGCTCATCATCAATGCTAAAATCGCAAGAATTATGGATCCTACCCCAAGATCTTCACTCGAAATGGCAATCATTTATATCAGATCTGGAACATTTAAATTCATTAAAAATACCTCGATATTGTTTAATTGCAGATGCTTAGGCTATTCGAATTCATGGATTTTCCGACGCTACTTCACATACATTCGGCAGCTGTATTTACGTAGTGGTACAAATTACTACAGAAGAACGCCACAATCAGATGCTTACCGCTAAATCCAAAATTGCACCAATAAAAATGAAAATTTTGCCTATGTTAAAATTGTACTTTACCTAAGCAACTCCAATACTTTGTTATGTATAAAAATGTAGTAACCTTTGAAACATGAAATGTAAAATTGTATGTTTTTGTAAAAAATATTTTTTCACTTTTTTGTCAGACGTTGTTTAGAATCAATAAACTTAACATTGGTTATGGGCCTTCCACGAGCTCATTTGTAATTGTTTGCAATTCTGTTTGCAATTTTTTTTGAATTATTGTATTTTTTTTTTGTAACGTGTATAAAAAAATATGTCAAATTTTTATCAAATTGAAAGGCTTGACGATAAAAATTATGATGCATGGCATATTCATATGAAGAGCGTACTCGTTCAGAATGGTCAGTGGAAATATGCTAGCGGCCAAAAGAAGCTTGATCCAAATTTTTCTGCAGAACAAAAGGCGGAATGGATAGTTGAGGATGAAAAGGCTTTGGCGAGCATAATGTTGGGTATTAAGAGTACACAATTGAGTTATGTAAAGAAGTGCACTACGTCTGCTGAAGCGTGGACAAAATTATCAGAAGTGCATAAACCAAAAAGTCCAGTTCATAAAGTTGGTGGAATGTGGAATAATAAGGCAATTGACAGTTCCCTATTCACCTCAACAAAATGGCGTTGCCGAGAGAGCAAATCGCACTTTGGTAGAAATGGCTCGCTGTATGTTAATATATTCCAGTCTTAATCAATCACTTTGGGCAGAAGCAGTAGCAACTGCAGCTTACTTGCGTAACAGAACTATCAGTTCAAGTTTAAACAGTAAAACTCCTTACGAATTATGGCACGGAAGAAAACCTAAAGTTGGTCACTTTAGAATATTTGGATCTTCTATAATTGCTTTGAACAAGAAGAATAAAGGAAAATTTGAACCCAAGGGTGAACAGTATTTCATGGTGGGCTATTCTCTAACTTCAAAAGCATATCGACTTTTTGACCCTGAATCTCATAAAATTGTTGAAAGGCGAGATGTTATATTTGATGAAAATAATATGTGGAAAAAACCTTGTGAAAATGAAAATACGGATGTATTGAAAGATTATTTGGTTGTATATGTAAATGAAAAGGCAACAAATCATCCTAATGTAAATATTACTACAAGATTAGATGATAATGAAGACGTCTCAAATAACATACCACGTGATGATGAATATAATCTTGAGGGGGAGATTAATAATATTTATGATGGTAAGCTTGAACTGACAAGCAATTTCAGGAGGAGTCACGATGATTTAGAAAATGATAATGAACCATCAGATATTCAATCTTTGCGTAGAGGTCCAGGAAGACCTAAAATTATACGTACTGATAATCCGGGCAGGCCGAAAAAGCAGTACAGTGTATTAAATGCTGTCTATGTTCCAAAAACAGTTAAAGAAGCTTTGTCAAGTCCCAACTCAGATAATTGGAGAGATGCAATGAAAATTGAATACTCATCTTTACTTAAAAATAAAACATGGACACTGGTTGATTTACCAAAGGGACATAAAGCTATAGGGTGCAAATGGGCTTTTGCGTTGAAACGGAATAATATTGGCGAAATTGAGAGATATAAAGCTAGACTCGTTGCCATGGGCTGTAATCAGCAAATTGGTGTTGATTACAAAGATACGTTCTCACCTGTAGCAAGATATTCTACGATACGAAGTTTAATGGCGAATGGAACTCAAAACTTGATTCGCATCTTAAAACTCTTGGATTTAAAAATTGTGAAACTGAGCCTTGCTTATATAAAAAGAAACAAGAAGGTGTTATAATTTTAATTGTTGTATATGTTGATGACATGATTATTGCATGTAAAAGCAAAAAACTTTTAGAGCAAACAAAAATTCAGATTTCAATGGAATTTGATTTGGTGGACAAGGGTCCGTTATCTGTTTTCCTTGGAATGGAAATCGAACGAGAAGGAGATCTGGGTCCTATATCTATTGGACACCCTCGATATATAACAAATTTACTAAAACAATATGGCATGAGTAATTATAAAATAGCTGAAACTCCTCTTGAACCAGGTTTTAAAATAGAATGTGATAAAAATTGCAAAAGAGTGAATGCCACAAAGTTCCAGTCTATTATAGGAGCTCTAATGTACCTGGCAAGTCGGCCAGATATATTACATTCGGTTGCCAAACTGTCTCAAATGAATAGGGTTCCCAATTTGAGCATATGCTAGCGGTTAAACATCTTCTAAGGTACTTGGCAGGTACTATTAATTTAAGATTGTTCTATGGTGTAGGTAATGGCAAGCTTAAGGGATATGCAGACGCAGATTGGGGTGGCAACACGATTGATCGAAAATCTTATACGGGATTTCTATATTATTTTGGGGATTGTTTGATTTCATGGGAATCTAAAAAGCAGTCAACCGTAGCATTGAGTAGTACTGAAGCGGAGTACATGGCAATGTCAAATGCAGCGAAAGAAGCCATTTATTTGAAGAGGCTAATAAATGAATTATACAATGAAGATGAAAATCCAGTGGTACTTAATGTGGATAATCAAGGTGCTTTAAAAATAGCATCGAATCCAGTACTTCACAATCGATAAAAGCACATAGATATAAAGTACCATCATATTAGAGAAGTGGTTAATAAAAAGCAGATCGAATTAACATATTGTAGTACGGAAAACATGGTAGCAGATATTATGACAAAAAATTTGGCAAAAATTAAACATAAAAAATTTACCAAATTAATGAATTTAAATGATATGTTTAAACAAAGAATTGGTGTTGAGGAGGAGTGTTAAAATTGTACTTTACTTAAGCAACTCCAATACTTTGTTATGTATAAAAATGTAGTAACCTTTGAAACATGAAATGTAAAATTGTATGTTTTGTAAAAAATATTTTTTCACTTTTTTGTCAGACGTTGTTTAGAAAAATTGAATTTTGTGGCGCTTTGCTGCTTGCCAAGTTATACGATAAAATTAGACGTCTGTCTAATTTAACACATACAAGGGTTTTTTTGTGGACAGATTCACAGTTGGTGCTCTATTGGTTAAAACAACACTCATCAACACTATCAATATGTATTGGCAATAGAGTAGCAGAAATACAAGACCTTACCACAACCACCAATCTGGAAATATGTACCACTGAAATTGAATCCTGCGGATATCGTCTCTAGGGGATCAACAGTGGTTAAACTTAAAAATTCAATGTCGTGGTCGTCATTCTTGACACTAGAAGCAAACAATTGGCCAGTTTATTGCCCTCAAGAACTTAATAAAGATGTTATTGAAAATGACAACCGCAAATCAGCCTTCTACGCAGAAAATATAACCAATTATCTATTAGACTGCATAAAGAAGCAGAGATCATATATAAAGATCTTACGCATTTTCGCACGTATATTTCGATTTTATCGAAATTCATTGGCCCACTCTTCAACTCTTCTCAAATTTCGCACTTTGCCGCCGAATGAATTAAATGATGCATTTTACTCTATTTGTGTGTAACAGCATGATTTCAGAAATGACATAAAACGATTAGAAAATAAGTAAAAATAAAAGCGGTGAAGTCCGACCAATACCCTACACCACTTCATATTATAATATACAATTTAATTTTTTTTCTTTGATAAATGAAATGTTTTTCTATACCAACTTGTATATTCAAAAATTTTAAAATGATACATATGTTAGAAGATTTTGTTTTATTGTACCCTGCACCACCCTGGAAAAGGGTATATTGAGTTTGTGTGGATGTTTGTAACTTCTAAACGGCAAATGCCACACCCACCTTCAATTATAAATATCGATTCAGAATCGAGATCTGAATCGATTTAACCATGTCCGTCTGTTCTCCTGCCGGTCCTTCTAAATTTGGGATAATAAATGCATGTCACATATGCCGCAAAATCGTCAATTCATGTATTCATTGTGTACGATATCGATACAAACTTCTTCAACAATTAATGGGAAACCTTCCAGTGGAGCGGCTTAATCCTGCTTAGCCATTTGAACGATGTGTAGTGGAGTTCTGCGGGTCAATTAACACGTATTTTCGCATTAAATCTGACCTGGCAACCAATGCTTTTCTTGCTGCGTTAAAGCGCATGATTGGACGAAGAAGCCTGCCGATAAATATATATTGTGACAACGCTACCAACTTTGTTGGTAATGTAGTGTGTTCGCAATGAATACATTCTTTCAATTATCACATTTAACTTTTGCTTACTATAACTAAATATAGGTCACATTATTTGTATTTTTATTTTAAGTTAATTTAAATTTTTGCATATACACCCATCCCACGTTTTACACGGGAGATACGTTCCTGACAAAACCGTGTATTTCGAAAAAATAACTTTTATATGCAAAAACCGGGTAAAACGAAAACGGCTTTTTTTAGATATTTATGGAACAAAATATGTAATTAATACACTTAAATAAATATAAAAATATCATTTAAATCATAGAAAACATAAAAATAGTCAAATTTATTTGTAAAATAAAAAAGAAATTTGAAATAAATTTAATAGAAAAAAATATCAAAGTACAACATATGTACAAGTTTATGACAATATACGTCTGAAGTGTTCCCAGATTTATAATTAAGTATAAATAAATTAGCGTGCAGTCAAAATTAGTTACTTTCCACATAATTTTTTTTATTATTTTGATTTTAAAAACCGTGTAAGATCGAAAAACGTGCAAAACAAGTACAGTGTAAAACGAGGTATGGGTGTACATGCACTAATAGAATTTATGTTTAGTTAGCAATTAAAATAATCTAGTTTAAGTTTATGCTTAGTATTGACATATTTATAATTTGTTTTAAAAATTCATTGTAGTAATTTTAGTCTATAAGAAATCAAATTTTATTTATTTTATTAAACCAGACTAAAAACTCACCTCGTTAGTCTCTTTGACTGTAACATTAAAATACTAAGCATCACTACTGGATTTAAACTTCGCACGTCGCGCGACATATAATGCTACAGACCATACACTATCACGTATGTGAAGTTAAAAAGTTTTAAAAAGTTATTATTCTCTGAGAAAGAAATTGTCGAAAAAGAAATTTGGGATATAGAATTGTATCTAGTTTATAGAACAAATAACAAAAAACTCGACAATTTTCATTTTATTTAACTTTTCATTTAAATATATTTATATTATTAGTAAAACTAAGGGTACAAACCTCTATTTGGTAGTGTTAATTTATCCCAATTTTTAATTACTTTATAAAAAAAGGTTCTACATGTTCCATACTTTAAATTTAAAAAAATATTTTTTCACATTATTATTTAATATGTAAAATTTTAAAACAAAAATGGTCAAAAATTTTCATTTCTTTGTTTGTGTTGATTTGTTTGTTTACTTTTCTCTGGAGAGAATAATTCTAATTTTAAAAACGTATGTGATGCGTAAATTTCTTTCTCAGAGAATAATAACTTTTTAAAACTTTTTAACTTCACATACGTGATAGTGTATGGTCTGTAGCATTATATGTCGCGCGACGCGCGAAGTTTGAATCCAGCAGTGATGCTTAGTATTTTAATGCTACAGTCAAAGAGACTAACGAGGTGAGTTTTTAGTCTGGTTTAATAAAATAAATAAAATTTGATTTCTTATAGACTAAAATTACTACAATGAATTTTTAAAACAAATTATAAATATGTCAATACTAAGCATAAACTTAAACTAGATTATTTTAATTGCTAACTAAACATAAATTCTATTAGTGCATGTACACCCATCCCTCGTTTTACGCTGTACTTGTTTTGCACATTTTCGATCTAACACGGTTTTTAAAATCAAAATAATAAAAAAAATTATGTGGAAAGTAACTAATTTTGACTGCACGCTAATTTATTTATACTTAATTATAAATCTGGGAACACTTCAGACGTATATTGTCATAAACTTGTACATATGTTGTACTTTGATATTTTTTTCTATTAAATTTATTTCAAATTTTTTTTTTACTTTACAAATAAATTTGACTATTTTTATGTTTTCTATGATTTAAATGATATTTTTATATTTATTTAAGTGTATTAATTACATATTTTGTTCCATAAATATCTAAAAAAAGCACATTTATAGCCGTTTTCGTTTTACCCGGTTTTTCCATATAAAAGTTATTTTTTCGAAATACACGGTTTTGTCAGGAACGTATCTCCCGTGTAAAACGTGGGATGGGTGTATATGCAAAAATTTAAATTAACTTAAAATAAAAATACAAATAATGTGACCTATATTTAGTTATAGTAAGCAAAAGTTAAATATGATAATTGAAAGAATGTATTCATTGCGAACACACTACATTACCAACAAAGTTGGTAGCGTTGTCACAATATATATTTATCGGCAGGCTTCTTCGTCCAATCATGCGCTTTAACGCAGCAAGAAAAGCATTGGTTGCCAGGTCAGATTTAATGCGAAAATACGTGTTAATTGACCCGCAGAACTCCACTACACATCGTTCAAATGGCTAAGCAGGATTAAGCCGCTCCACTGGAAGGTTTCCCATTAATTGTTGAAGAAGTTTGTATCGATATCGTACACAATGAATACATAAATTGACGATTTTGCGGCTTATGTGACATGCATTTATTATCCCAAATTGTTGTAGTATTAAGTTTATTAACACTTTCGGCCCTGCGTGATAATTCATGCGATGTAAATGACGAACATACGCTTCAACAAAGTGATACTTGTTAGGTAAGATTATTGGATGTTTCCTGTTGTCTGATGTTGTCCTCTAAGTCTGCTAATTCAAATCGTCCACCAACCTTAAGCAAGGTAAATCCATTAACATTCTGAAGAAATGGGTTTAAACATTTTACTGAGCCTTAAGAGATCCTTTTTATTATACTCTGCACCACCCTGTATGCGGATGTTTCTAACTCCCAAACGGCAAATGCCTTCAATTATACCGATCGATTCAGAATCACAATCTGAATCGATTTAACCATGTGCGTCTGTTCTCTTGTCTGTCCATCTATATTTGTGCGCAAGTTACAGGTCGCATTTTTTATGAAATCATGAAAATGGACCGGACTCTACCATTTTTAGAACTCCCTCCCAAATGGGGTCCTATTATTTTTTGAGATATTTCGATGAAATTTGGTACACAAATGCGCACAAATTTAGAAGGACCGGCAGGAGAACAGACGGACATGGTTAAATCGATTCAGATCTCGATTCTGAATCGATATTTATAATTGAAGGTGGGTGTGGCATTTGCCGTTTAGAAGTTACAAACATCCACACAAACTCAATATACCCTTTTCCAGGGTGGTGCAGGGTACAATAAAACAAAATTTTCTAACATATGTATCATTTTAAAATTTTTGAATATACAAGTTGGTATAGAAAAACATAAGAAAATTTTTTATTTTTCAAAGAAAAAAATTAGATGTAGTTCAAAAAATAAATCTTTTCATTTATCAAAGAAAAAAAATTAAATTGTATATTATAATATGAAGTGGTGTAGGGTATTGGTCGGGCTTCACCGCTTTTATTTTTACTTATTTTCTAATCGTTTTATGTCATTTCTGAAATCATGCTGTTACACACAAATAGAGTAAAATGCATCATTTAATTCATTCGGCGGCAAAGTGCGAAATTTGAGAAGAGTTGAAGAGTGGGCCAATGAATTACGATAAAATCGAAATATACATGCGAAAATGCGTAAGATCTTTATATATGATCTCTGCTTCTTTATGCAGTCTAATAGATAATTGGTTGTATTTTCTGCGTAGAAGGCTGATTTGCGGTTCTCATTTTCAATAACATCTTTATTAAGTTCTTGAGGGCAATAAACTGGCCAATTGTTTGCTTCTAGTGTCAAGAATGACGACCACGACATTGAATTTTTAAGTTTAACCACTGTTGATCCCCTAGAGACGATATCCGCAGGATTCAATTTCAATGGTACATATTTCCAGATTTGTGGTTGTGGTAAGGTCTTGTATTTCTGCTACTCTATTGCCAATACATATTGATAGTGTTGATGAGTGTTGTTTTAACCAATAGAGCACAACTGTGAATCTGTCCACAAAAAAACCCTTGTATGTGTTAAATTAGACAGACGTCTAATTTTATCGTATAACTTGGCAAGCAGCAAAGCGCCACAAAATTCAATTTTAGGCAAAATTTTCATTTTTATTGGTGCAATTTTTGATTTAGCGGTAAGCATCTGATTGTGGCGTTCTTCTGTAGTAATTTGTACCACTACGTAAATACAGCTGCCGAATGTATGTGAAGTAGCGTCGGAAAATCTATGAATTCGAATAGCCTAAGCATCTGCAATTAAACAATATCGAGGTATTTTTAATGAATTTAAATGTTCCAGATCTGATATAAATGATTGCCATTTCGAGTGAAGATCTTGGGGTAGGATCCATAATTCTTGCGATTTTAGCATTGATGATGAGCAGTGTTCCTAGACCCAATGGATCAAAAAGTGAAGACGATAAGGAAAGTATCGCTCGTTTATTGATTTTATTGGTGAAAATGCAAGAAGAAATTCATCTGTGACTTGATTCCAAGAGTGATGAGGAAATTTTATGGGAAAAATTGCCATGACACGTCCCACTATATGTCCCATTAATAAGATAATGTTTTTACAGAAAGTTGCGACTTCTCACTTCTCCAATAATCATTCCCTAGTGAAAATACCCTTTCAACAGCAGCACTAGTGCCTGGACAACATAAGGAAATTTCTATTAAATTTTATATTTTTATGTGGGATATGTTCTACTCTAAAATGCCTCTAAAAAAAGATTTCTACCCATCTTTTGTCAAGTTCTATTTTCTCATCGTTCCATTTCTTCAATTTTTCTTCATTTAAATATAAATTTACTCTTCGAATTTCTTCAAAGAGAAAATTGTCATTAATAACAATATCTTTTACTTCCTTCATTACAAATTCGACTGTTGAAGAAACTTCTTTCCATTCAATTTTTCTATTTAGATGAGTCCATTTGAAACAATTTAATGCTCTAAAGTTCACTATCCATTCTTCGATATATTTATAGCAAGTTTTATAAAAATTTTTAACTTCTTTTAAAAATTTTTTTTTTATTCCGGTATTGGAATCTTCCAAAACGGTCAGTTTATTCTTTAGAATTAGTAGTAAAGATCCATCATTAAATCTTGATTTACATTACAGTATGAAATCGTGTAATATAATACAAAGTTCTGCTGCTGAAATTTTATATCCTTCAATTTGTAGAGTAATTTTATGAAACAACGCCTGGCTGTGAATAAAATAAAGCATAGGTTCGTTTTGAAAGAATTTCTTCAAAATTGCAGGACATTTGTCAAGGCTTAAAAAATATAAACGTAGTGGATCATATAACTGCAAAACTCGTCCTAATGCTGGAGTTAAAGCAAGCCATCTGACTTTGGAATAACCAAGCAGTTTTTTCTATTGAACCAGCCTCTTCACAAAATTCTTTCAAACTTGCTACCCGTACTGTAAACCGATTGAAATATATATATATATATATATTTTTAATAATTACTTCCATATCTATTGACATTAAACTTGATGCTGTATTGATGGCATTTGATATAATGTGAGCATTACAACCAATTCCCAAAATATTTCGTTTCAGAAGATCTTGTAATTTTGTGTACACATTATTGACACCTTTACGAGTGCGTCCTCCAAAATTAGTATATGTGTTATCAGCCGAGAGCGTCAAAATTTTCTTATTCAAATTGTTATCTGTTATAACTCGAAATAAGTGATTAGACAAAATGTCTGATGTTTCCCCTTCGATTGATTCCAAATTTAAAATCTTAATTTGAATACCGTTCTTAATATCGAAATACCTTACTAAAATTAAATAAAATTTTATTTCATTGTGATTCGATGCGTCTGATAGAATAGATATATATGATACAGAATCCAGATTTTCTAATAGCATTTTCTTCTAGTATTCATTAAATTCGCTGGTTACGATAGACTCAAATTTTGTTCGCGCACAAGAAAATTTTTCGTTATAACATTTTCTTAATAATTTAGTAGTGCAGTCCATGCTGCGAAAACTTTGATTATGGATTATTGTGTGAAAAGCGAAAGTACCCTACATAACTGTAAATTTTTTTCATTAGTTCCAAAAGTATTCCCTTTAAAAAGTGTTGTCAGTTTGGATGCTTACGTTGCTGTGTCATGAGACGTTTTATGTACTTTAATAGTTTAGTTTCAATATGTGCCATTATTGCACTACGTCCATGAATTGCAATTGAAAATTCCCTATTTCAGATTGCGCATTTAACCAAGGAGTAATTATTTAGATTTTTAACTACAATGAACGGAAACTCTTTTTTTTAATTTTCGTTTAAACGATTTTTCCTTCTTTTGTTATCCCTCATATTTGAATTAATAATCTAATTTTATTAGTAATATATTTTTTTTGATTTTAAATAAATATTATAATCTGAAAAAAATGAAAATGAAACTATAATATGAATACTTACATGCAACTGCACCTCCACTAGATAAATAAAATAAAATTTTATTTTATTTTGTACACCTCAAATCTTGTTAAATTGAACAAAAAGTACGAAATTGTTGGTTTTCTCTAACCTCAAATTAATTAAACAGAAAGGAAATTCCTATAAAATTTTACCGTCCATACTTCGCTTAATGAAACATTTACTACAAGACTACAAAATTTAACACAAATAACAAATGAAATAATAGACATAATGAAGCAGGGGGATAAAAAGATCGATGGGTTCGCTCTACTGCTGCGAGATAGAAATCGCATAATTAAAAAATTACTAAACATAAAATATGTGTTGCAGTGGGCAGGTCGTAACATTTTGAATTCAATACTTCTCAGAAAGAAATAGGATTAGCCGTGAATAAACTAAAATTTGAACAATCAATTCCGTAGAGGATGCATTCAGATATAGTAGAGTGAGCGTTTTAAGTAAAAATGAAATAATTTTGTATGTTATCACAATACCACTAACTACAATCGAAACCTATTATTGTTTTTTTTTAAAACCTGTAAACAAAAATGGAAAATTAATTAAAGTAGATTTTGATTATATTAAAAAAAATGAAAAAGAATTATTTGGTTTAAAAAAGAAATGTATAGAGCTAAACGAAGTAAAAATTTGTAATAGAGATAATCCAATAGATTAAGAAATGATACTTGTGTTTTAAGAATACTAAAAGGACTTAATTCCTCATGTAATTACAACAGCGATCAGAGCAATGCGGGTATGGAATTGATTCACCTAGGTATGGTCCTAACTATATAACTTCAATGATACTATCAGAACTCAGTCCGACAATAAGTCTGTCCTCATCCCTTTTCCATAGTATGACCATTTCTCTAAATAATGACAGATACGAAAATCAACAGTCTTTACCTTTCGAGGCAATGCCGGCCGCTCTTCAACCTACACCCAAAGAGTTGTCTGTTTCTAAAGTACTTTCACTGAACTAACTTCACATTAATAACACTCAGTATTTGAGCTCTTTACGAAGAGAAACCCATATAATCGGAATGACTGTGTGTACGATTGTGACTTTTGCGTTCATTTTGGTCAAGTTAAGACCGAGAAAATTAGTTGTTGAAAATCATGGGGAACCATTCCTTACATTACCTAACCTAAATTTTTAGCCGCCCTCTTCAAATCTCAATTATAATAACATTCATATTTTTAAATACGATCGAGGATGATCGCACTTGGATGCGGAAGAGTTATGAAACAGGTTAATTAGCGCTGGTTGTGAAATAGTTAATTCGGCGTTTAAGTTTAATGACCGATATCGAATGCTTAAGTAAAGTTTAATGATCGATATTGAATGTCCGTGTAAATTGCTGTCTCACGTGTTTCTCACAGTACTTGCGCGTGTCTGAAATCCAAGCTCGGAACTTTGACTGAGCGTTGTTCGCTGTTATAAATAAGCCTAAAAGAATGGTATGATCATTCTTTAGTGTTAAGTCGTAGTTAATAGTTAGTTAAAATATAAAATAAAACAAATGAAAATATTATAGTCGGTCAAGCCCGACCCTTAAATACCCTACACCACTTGGTATATTATTCATTTTAATTTTTTCTTTGATAAATTAAAAGTTTTATATTTTTTTTCTCTAAAAAATGAAAATTTTTATTTATCTACACCTACTTGTATTTTCTAAAAATTTCAAAATGATACATATGTTATGTATGTCAGAAATTCTTTTTATATTTTGTTTATAAAATCAAAAAAATTTTTATTATGTGGGGAGAGGTTCTAAAAATGGTCCGATCCTATCCATTTTCAGAAAGGGTATCCTTTTGGGCCAATACATGTCCTTGTACCAAATTTCATCGAAATATTTAAAAAAATAATAGGACCTCATATGAAGAAGGGTTTTAAACATGGTCCAATCCGGTCAATTTTCAATAGGGTTCCCCTTTGGGCCAATATATGTCCTTGTACTAAATTTCACAGAAATGTCTCAAAAAATGCGACAAATTTACATAGACAGACGGACATGGTTAAATCTATACAGATTTTGCTCTTTTGGCCTTTTCTCTGTTCAAACTGTAATTTTCTTAATTTCTTGACATCAGAAATAGATGTGCATTCCCAAACGTAAAGTTGATCAGACTTTGCTGTAAGCTGTTCTGATTTGTCATTTTAGTAACCGGTTCATTATTTTCATGTTCTTTTGATTTTTACCCTCTTGCTATCATTTTTATATGCTTAGGTATCATTTCCTTTAGTGCGTCAGAGTCTAGTTTAATTCTTGATAGTGCGTCTGCATTTGTATTAGCGGATCCTTTTTTATAAATGATATCGAAATTATAGTCAGATAAGTCCATTCTTATTCTTGTCATTCTTGATGATGGATTCTTGTGGGTGAAAAGAGAAACTAGTGGTCTGTAGTCTGTTATCACTATAAATCTTCGTCCATATAGGTATGGTCTAAACATTTTTATAGCCCAATGTATCGCTAGTAATTCTTTTTCTATAACTGATTTATTTACATCATGTTTAGATAGTGTTGTGCTTGCGTATGAAATGGGTAGATCGTTACCGATTTCTCCTTGTGAAAGTACTGCTCTTAATGCGAAATCTAATGAAT
Organism: Crataerina pallida; assembly: GCA_949710015.1. Classification (NCBI taxonomy): domain Eukaryota; kingdom Metazoa; phylum Arthropoda; class Insecta; order Diptera; family Hippoboscidae; genus Crataerina; species Crataerina pallida. The sequence continues at coordinate 15,800,898 of OX453293.1, forward strand.
CGGTCGTTAGTATGAATGTTTTATCAAAGTCAGGATATTGGAGTACTGGCGTGCTCATTAGTTTTTGTTTCAATAGATTAAAAGATTTTTCACATTCTGGAGACCAAATAAAAGGTTGATTTTTTTTTAGTAATGAATTTAGGCATTTTGAAATTTTTGCGAAATCCTTTATAAACCTTCGATAGTAGTTACAGAAAGCTATAAATCTGCGTACTTCGTCTGGATTTTTAGGTATGGGATAGTCTTTTATAACTTTATATTTTGACGGGTCTGTTTTAATTCCGTCTTTTGTTATTAAATGGCCCAAATATACTACTTCTGGTCGGAGGAATTGGCATTTACTGGCGTTTAGTTTCAGATTGTATTTTCTTAAACGCGAGAATACTTTGAGGAGTTTTTCGTTGTAATGTTGTAGGCTGCATCCAAATATGATTATGTCATCTACATATAAAAATGCGTTGGCATCCAATCCACTTAGAGCTATCGTAAGTGCTCCTTGAAAACTATTTGAAGATATTTTTAAGCCAAAAGGTAAGCGTTTAAATTGAAAGTGACCTTTGTCAGTTGAAAATGCAATTAGGGTCTGGAGTCCTTGTCAAGTTTTATTTGATGAAAGGAGCTATTCATGTCTAAAGTGGAGAAGTATTTGGCACGTCCTAATACGTCAAGTAGGTCATCTAGTCTAGTTAAAGGGAATTTATCATTTATAAGTTTATTATTAAGTTTTCTAAAATCAACTACTAATCTCCATTTTTTTTGTGTCGTCTTTGGTACTACTAGTAAAGGTGAATTGTACGGACTAATTGATGGTTCTATTATGTCGTTCTTTAATAATTTCTGTACTTGGTTATTGATTTCTTTGTTATGTGCTTGTGGTAATATAAAGTTTTTTACGTAGACCGGAGCGTTGTCATTTGTTGTTAGTTTTTGTGTATAAAAGTTGTTCGCCGTCCAAATGAAAGATGTCTTGGCATTCAGAAAATATTTTTTTTAGTATTTTAGTAGCATTTGTGGCTTCCTGTTTTATATGGATAGAGTAGAAGTTTTTGTAGTCGTTCTTTATTGTATTTTGGTGTTGAATTGGTATGGAGAACGTGGTAGTTTTTGAGTGGTTGAGAATGAATATTTAATTTTCTAATTGTCACAGTTTCTGTTGTAGTGTTTAATATTTTGACATGGCATGTTCCTTTGCCTGGTACAATTGTATTGGCCAAAAATATTTCTTTTTGTAATTCTTGGTTTAAAATAACAGTATCTTCTTAAGATGTATAGGTGTTATTATTTCTGTTCGTGGTAGAATTGTGATTGGTGACGATAAAGTGGATTCCATTGATAAAATTATATTTAATTCTTCAAAGTTAATTTAAAAAGTTAATGTTTCATAGTCAATTTTACAAAGATAGGAGAATAAAAAGTCAGTACCCAAGATTCCATTTGTTGAAAAACTTTGTTGGGAAACTTTGCTCAACAATATGAAATTCATGGTTTAGTGTTGAATTTGATATTTTAAATTTTAAGTTCGCGGTTCCTAACGTTTCTATTTTTTCTGATGTAATGCCACTTATTCTATATGTTCTGTTTGTGTCATAGGGTGTATTGATGGAATTTAATTTTATTAAGGAGATTTCTGCACCTGTATCTATTAAAAATTTTAAATAATTTTTACCGTCTTTTAGTACAACAAAATGTGTATGTTTATTGGATATATTAAGTATTTTAGCTATAGTTTTACGCACGTCGGTGGTAGTGTTTTATACCACCTGCGCATCGTCGTTTCCCTGGTTCTGGGCTATGTTTATGTGTCTATTGTTTGTGTTTTGTCTAGGATTTATGTTTCTCTCAAAGTTTATGTTTCTGTTCCTTCTTTCTGGAAAATTATTTTGTATAGGGTATTGTTGTCTATTGTTATTATAATATCGTCTATTTTGACTATTGGGTTGCCTACGCAAACTGTTAAATTGTCTGTTTTGGTTTGCAATATAATTTTGTTGATTATAGATTTGTCTTTGTTGATAGTTTCTAGTGTGAGGTTGTTTTTTTGTGTGAATGCAAATATTTCATGTGTAATATTTGATTATTTTCTTTAAAGGTGTTCTCTTTCTCTAATTTAAGAGCTTAATTAACGGCTTGTTCTAGGCTTTGTGGTTGGGCAGCATAAATAGTGGTTTTGAATCTTTCATCAAGACCATTTTTGAATGTTGTTAATGCAAGTAGCTCGTTTGTTTTAGGAATGACTGATCGTTCAACGCTGTCGCTACATTTCCTAGCTGTTGTATTTGGAGATTACTTAATTCTCCAATAAAGTCAATTATTCTATTTTTATAATTTGTGATGTTCCCTTGTTATATAGTCGATTTTAGGTTGTTAAGAATTGTCGGTATAGTGTTCGTATTTTTATAGGTTGTTTTTAATTTTGTTATTAGCTCTGTAAGAGTACTTGGTGTTTGGACTGACCCTATTGTTGTTTTTACTTTTTGCGTGAGTTTAATGTGGTAAGCGAACTCAAATAGTTCCGTTTTACCCTCTTCATTTAGATTTTTGGATAATAGTTCTAAAATTTTGCAAAATGATTCGGTCTCCTTATAGTTACCATTGAAAGAAGGTAGTGTTTTCATCGCTATTTCGATATTAAAAGCCATTATTGTTTTTAAAGTGGTTAGTTATTGTTGCAGTAAATCTTTTACTTTGACGTATGTGATTTTAAATTGGTTTGTTATTATAATATCGTCGTTTTTCTTCTATGGTTACCTTTTTGTATGGCCTACCAGTTGTTTTCTTAATATTAGTTCCTATCCTGGTGAGAGCCTTTACTAAATCTATTAATTGGTACATACAATTTTTATCATTTATTTATTTATTTGTTTTCTTGTTTAAACTTTTTCTAGTGTTTTCCCTATTTCTATAGTTCTATTTTCTCTAATCTTATTATTTACGTAAGTTTTATAGTGTTTGTTAATCCTATATATAATATATACTGTATATAATACTAAAAAAAAGGATATGAATATAGTGAGCGTTTCTAGGGTTATGTTAATTGCTCCTATAGTGGTATTTTTAGAGTTATCTATATTTATGCTCGAATTTTTTTTTTTCTTCGGAATTTGTTTTACCCATTTTATTTATGTCGTATATTCCATGTACATATGTATTATTCAATTTATAATTTTGTGTTCTTTTCTCTTTTTTCTTGTTTTTTGAATTCTTGTTTTAATTTAGCTAGCTCTTGTTGTAATAGTTTTTTATTTGCAGTATCTGATATGTTAATTATATTGTGGAGCTGCTTTATCCTTTGTAGGTGTTTAATTTTTCGTCCTCCCTTAGAACGTTTCTTGGGTTGTTTTTGTTGTTGTTGTTGGTGTTGTTGTTGTTGTTGTTGTTGGTGTTGTTGTTGTTGTTGTTGCCTCTTCTATGGTTATCGGACTGGGTCCTGGTATGGGAGTGGGTTTGTAACTTTGTGGCGTATATTCTATGCCCGTAGTATACCGTGGTACGTGTTTTTCCATGGTTGATCAAGAATATTGTTGGTTGGACATGAACAGGTGGGCAGGATTGCCATGTTATTACAATAGGGCAGGATCGCCATGTTATGTTATTTGTTTAAAATTTAAATTAATATAAATATATGACCTAATATCTTAATATTTACCAATCTCCAGCTGCTAAGAGAGCAGCGTCCTTTCGGCTAGGTCCCTGGTAAGGGGAGATGTAGTAAATGAAGAAAAAAACTTGCTTTGTCTTGTGTGAATACAAAAGTCTTTCTCCTTTATTTTTGCCAAAATTTATACTAATTCTATTTAATGTCAGTGTTATAGAAATTCTTACTCTAGCGCATTAATAACCTTGTGTTACTTAAGTAGGTTATTAAATCTCAATATGTTTACTTAACTTACCTAATGTTACCTTAGCATAATTTTATTAAATGCAAGCATGCATTTTTATAGTTGTGTAATATAAAATCAGCTTATGGCTAAAAATGTTGGTGTTGGTAATGTTTGTGACTAATCTAAATGTATGAGTACACTACAATAGAGTAGCTGACATAATTATGAAAATATATAATTCCATGATCACACAATGTGTTTTTCGTAATTAATTAAAAATTCACAAAGTTATTCCAACACATAAAATAAGTTCTCCTCTTTCAGTTGAACATTTTCGGCCGGTATCAATTTTATCTGTTATTGACAAAGTTATTGAACACATTATGTTTTCACAATTATATGAATACTTAGAAACAAATAGTTTATTATATGAAATGTAATATGGATTTAAAAAGCATTGTGGTACTCAGGATGCTGTGGTATATACAATTGATTATATATGTGGAGGAACTAATATTGGTTTTATACGGGTTGCTGCAGTTTTCTACGACCTGTCAAAGGCTTTCGATTTAGTTGATTACGATATTTTGTGTATGAAGTTTGCTAATTTTGGCATTATGGCTGATAGCATAAAATTGTTATGTGACTATCAATAATCGTAAACTATTTGTTCAAATATGTGGAATTAGGAGTAGTATTTTATCTATACGTCATGGTGTACCACAAGGTAGCGTATTAGCCTCTTTGTTATTTCAAATGTTTATTAATAACATAAAGAACTGTAGCAGCATCAGAAATGTCTATGCGTCATCTAGCGCTATAAAATACAAAGATGTCCCATTTTTGATATATATAGTTTTTATTTTAGTTTTGTGAGAGCAGTAGAAAACACGTAAATGAATAAAGGTAATAATATAATATATAGGAAATAAAGAACATAACACTACGATCACACTACGTTTACACTGACGAGGTTATTGCGGTTGAGATGATTATCGCCCTAACCACATTGACATTTGGATAGTTACCCATATAAAATTTGACAATCTCATTAAAGTGGTTAGCAGATAACCACGTAGTTAACGACCTTAAATTTCAATGTAATTCCGGAAAAGTACCTAAAAATAAAACTTCTCTGATATGTCAAATAATGACTGTTGTCACAAATAAATAAAATAAATGTTTTCGTTTAAAATTGAAGGAAATGAAGAAAATGGTCATATATGAAATAAATTAAAAATGCTGATTTTTTTATGTAAAATCAAATATTTTTCGTACAACTTTATTATTAATTTTTTTTTGCTTCTTAATATTGCAAAAAGCAACATTTTTATTAGCAATTGTATACAAAATTGTACTTAAAATATTTTCCATTTTTACTAGCAATTGTATACAAAATTGTATCAAAATATTGTTATAGCTACTTAATTGATGACCACTGCCAAAGATATCATCTGGCTACACCGATTCTTGCTAGCTCTATAACCTCAGGGGTGAGGATCTCAACCCGTTCGTGGCCGCTCACTACAACAAATATCGCTCTGGCCATGTGTGAGCAACCTGGGGAGTAGGTCTCCTTTCCCTACGTCTCTACCCTCCCTACCACGGGACCAATTCGTGTAACATATTTTTTTGATCCCCCTAAACGATAACCGTGAGTGCACCTTACATACCTGCGCGAACCCCGAGATAATCCGCCCTCCCCATCAAACACTCTTTATTCGTTCATTATTACACCTTTTATTCTACTTAAATGACAACGGTATATAAGCCGTTGTTGTTAAAGTTATGTTTTGAGTTTTCAAGAGGAGCCCCCAAATAAATTTTCATACACATAAAATTACAAATTTGATCACATTGACATACAAAGAAAAATTTACTAATACTAAACATTGACTTATCTGCGGCTCCAGTTGCAACCGTCTGAGAGTGGATCACTTTGCACTGTCTTGTTAATGTTGGCAATCACAAAAGGTGATAGTGGTAATATATTATTTTGATCACATTAAGAGCATTCTAAACATTAAGACATGGAAATATAGACAAATAGAGGATCGACAAAAGTAACAAGACTCTTCTAGCTGTGGAGTATTTGTAGTAATGTATACCAAAAAATTTTTAAAAAAAGAACGCCTTAATAACTTAGGTGATATGTTTCAAAATAGATTATACCTTAAAGATATGCTTATACGAAATCTTTGAGACTACAAATATTTTTGCCGACATTGTTCCACAGATATATCATTAAATAATTCAAAAGAATGTGGTAAATGCTCAAGTTTTATTTGTTTAAGTTGCATATCCTATTGTTATGGTAATAGTTTTTACTTATGCCATACATGTCAAAATAACATTCACTACTTCTAATGTTAATAATAAATAAGTTTTAACCTAAAAGACATATAATTATATATATATATTTACATCATTTAATGATACAAATATTAGTCAATATTATTAGTCAATAAAGTATTCTTAAAGTTAATAAGGTATTACAAGTATGAGAATCTGTATGTGAAGATAACGCTTACATTTAAGAAATACCGCTTTATTATAGCAATATTATGTTAAATACAACTTAGTCCTCGCGCAAACTTAAAGGCATGTATGCAAAAAAAACCAAGAATTCTCATTTGAGGATCTGTATGTAAGGGGACACATACATTTGAAATATGTGTATTACGCACGTATATATATATATTAAACACATGTATATATATGCAATATATGTATGTATATATGTAAAAGATAACCTTGTACTCAATTATAAATAACGATAAATAATAAACTTTACTAAAAAAACACAAGATGGTTCGTAGGCCTATTGGGGATGTCAGCCATCAAAAACAATTGGTAACGCGTTATGTGCAATACCTCATAGATAACGTGGAAATTTGCATAAAACATTTGTCAAACTTCATTGTACCCTCCACCTTAGCATAGAGCATCTATGTTTGTTGTTCCGTTTGCAACACATCGAAGGAAGAGGGGGGAGGTCCTACAAACCAAATATATTCTTAATCAGTTTCTTATTGAAATTTGACAAAATCGGTCAAAGGACACGCCCACAATTAACAAAAATGTAAACATACCTCGACATTTTAATTCAATTTTACATTTAAAATATTATAACTCGAACAAAATTATGCATATTAAGTTTAAATATATATAGGCAATATATATATACCAAATTTAATCGCTGTGCAAAAAATGGACAAGATTAAATAACGAACATGCCCATATATATAACTTCGTAGAGGTGGAGGGTATTTAAGATTTGGCTTAAGCCAAACTTTCTTAATCTAGTTATATCATAGCACTATTTTTTCATCATTGCGGTTCGGCGGTTGTTGTTGTCCCTGGTTCCTGAGCTGATTCCTGATATTATTTTTACTTAGGTTTAAGTTTTGTTTTCTTTGTTGGCTAATTAGATATTTTGTTAGCATGAGCTAACAGCAGTAGCTAACAAAATTTACATAACACTTGTGCAATTTTTGCACACATACTCAACTACAATCAACTTCAACAACCAATCAACAACAATATTTAACAACAACAAACAATATTTCTATTGTGGAGGAACAGGTAATATTATATTAAATATAAAATAAAATTGAATTTTAAATATATAACATATATTTTTAGGATAATACACAAAATGAAAATTAATTTATAATAAATTAATGAATTGAATATGGATTTTTTATTTATTTCTTTTAAGTACTCTTGGTTTGTTAATGAATTAATTTTTTTATTGCAATGAATATAATGAAAATTAATTTATTATAATACATTAATGAATATTGATATGGATTACTTTTTATTTAATTCTTTTTAAGTCCTTAATTTTCTATTAATTTTTCTAATTGTTTTATTTTTTGTAAAGAATTACTTGTTTGTTTTTAAATTTAAAAATTTTCTGTACTAACTTAACTAAACTATTTTAAAAACAATTGCATTATTTTAATATTTAAAAAAAAATTAGAATTTTTTTATTTAAATTATTTTTTTTAAAATTATTTTATATAACGACATAGACAAGTGCTAATAACTCTGCTCCAAACAAAATTGGGCATATACCTTATACTAGGAAACTTTTAGCATTGTGCCTAGTCCAATAATAATTAGTCCAGATGCTCGACAATCTGCTCGTTAAAGAAAAATTAATTGATTTACATGATAAAAATGCAATTTTCATATATACCGTCATAGACAAGTGCTAATAACTCTGCTCCATACAAAATTGGGCATATACCTTATACTAGGAAACTTTTAGCATTGTACCTATTCCAATAATAATTATTCCAGATGCTCGACAATCTGCTCGTTAACGAAAAAGTTAGGGATTTACATGATAAAAATGCAATTTTCACATATACCGTCATAGACAAGTGCTAATAACTCTGCTCCAAACAAAATTGGGCATATACCTTATACTAGGAAACTTTTAGCATTATACCTATTCCAATAATAATTACTCCAGATGCTCGACAATCTGCCCGTTAAAGAAAAAGTTAGTGATTTACATGATAAAAATGAAATTTTCACATATACCGTCATAGACAAGTGCTAATAACTCTGCTCCAAACAAAATTGGCGATATACCTTATACTAGGAAACTTTTATCATTGTACCTAGTCCAATAATAATTAGTCCAGATGCTCGACAATCTGCTCGTTAAAGAAAAAGTTAGGGATTTACATGATAAAAATGCAATTTTCACATATACCGTCATAGACAAGTGCTAATAACTCTGCTCCAAACAAAATTGGGCATATACCTTATACTAGGAAACTTTTAGCATTATACCTATTCCAATAATAATTACTCCAGATGCTCGACAATCTGCTCGTTAAAGAAAAAGTTAGGGATTTACATGATAAAAATGAAATTTTCACATATACCGTCATAGACAAGTGCTAATAACTCTGCTCCAAACAAAATTGGCGATATACCTTATACTATGAAATTTTCAGCATTGTCCCTAATCCAATAATAATTAGTCCAGATCCTCGACAATCTGCCCGTTAAAGAAAAAGTTAGTGATTTACATGATAAAAATGCAATTTTCACATATACCGTCATAGACAAGTGCTAATAACTCTGCTCCAAACAAAATTGGGCATATACCTTATACTAGGAAACTTTTAGCATTATACCTATTCCAATAATAATTACTCCAGATGCTCGGCAATCTGCTCGTTAAAGAAAAAGTTAGGGATTTACATGATAAAAATGCAATTTTCACATATACCGTCATAGACAAGTGCTAATAACTCTGCTCCAAACAAAATTGGCGATATACCTTATACTATGAAATTTTCAGCATTGTCCCTAATCCAATAATAATTAGTCCAGATCCTCGACAATCTGCCCGTTAAAGAAAAAGTTAGTGATTTACATGATAAAAATGCAATTTTCACATATACCGTCATAGACAAGTGCTAATAACTCTGCTCCAAACAAAATTGGGCATATACCTTATACAAGGAAACTTTTAGCATTGTACCTAGTCCAATAATAATTAGTCCAGATGCTCGACAATCTGCTCGTTAAAGAAAAAGTTAGGGATTTACATGATAAAAATGCAATTTTCACATATACCGTCATAGACAAGTGCTAATAACTCTGCTCCAAACAAAATTGGGCATATACCTTATACTAGGAAACTTTTAGCATTATACCTATTCCAATAATAATTACTCCAGATGCTCGACAATCTACTCGTTAACGAAAAAGTTAGTGATTTACATGATAAAAATGAAATTTTCACATATACCGTCATAGACAAGTGCTAATAACTCTGCTCCAAACAAAATTGGGCATATACCTTATACTAGGAAACTTTTAGCATTGTACCTATTCCAATAATAATTATTCCAGATGCTCGACAATCTGCTCGTTAACGAAAAAGTTAGTGATTTACATGATAAAAATGCAATTTTCACATATACCGTCATAGACAAGTGCTAATAACTCTGCTCCAAACAAAATTGGGCATATACCTTATACAAGGAAACTTTTAGCATTGTACCTAGTCCAATAATAATTAGTCCAGATGCTCGACAATCTGCTCGTTAAAGAAAAAGTTAGGGATTTACATGATAAAAATGCAATTTTCACATATACCGTCATAGACAAGTGCTAATAACTCTGCTCCAAACAAAATTGGGCATATACCTTATACTAGGAAACTTTTAGCATTATACCTATTCCAATAATAATTACTCCAGATGCTCGACAATCTGCTCGTTAAAGAAAAAGTTAGGGATTTACATGATAAAAATGAAATTTTCACATATACCGTCATAGACAAGTGCTAATAACTCTGCTCCATACAAAATTGGGCATATACCTTATACTAGGAAACTTTTATCATTGTGCCTAGTCCAATAATAATTAGTCCAGATGCTCGACAATCTGCTCGTTAAAGAAAAATTAATTGATTTACATGATAAAAATGCAATTTTCATATATACCGTCATAGACAAGTGCTAATAACTCTGCTCCAAACAAAATTGGGCATATACCTTATACTAGGAAACTTTTAGCATTGTACCTAGTCCAATAATAATTAGTCCAGATGCTCGACAATCTGCTCGTTAAAGAAAAAGTTAGGGATTTACATGATAAAAATGCAATTTTCACATATACCGTCATAGACAAGTGCTAATAACTCTGCTCCAAACAAAATTGGCGATATACCTTATACTATGAAATTTTCAGCATTGTCCCTAATCCAATAATAATTAGTCCAGATCCTCGACAATCTGCCCGTTAAAGAAAAAGTTAGTGATTTACATGATAAAAATGCAATTTTCACATATACCGTCATAGACAAGTGCTAATAACTCTGCTCCAAACAAAATTGGGCATATACCTTATACAAGGAAACTTTTAGCATTGTACCTAGTCCAATAATAATTAGTCCAGATGCTCGACAATCTGCTCGTTAAAGAAAAAGTTAGGGATTTACATGATAAAAATGCAATTTTCACATATACCGTCATAGACAAGTGCTAATAACTCTGCTCCAAACAAAATTGGGCATATACCTTATACTAGGAAACTTTTAGCATTATACCTATTCCAATAATAATTACTCCAGATGCTCGACAATCTGCTCGTTAAAGAAAAAGTTAGGGATTTACATGATAAAAATGAAATTTTCACATATACCGTCATAGACAAGTGCTAATAACTCTGCTCCAAACAAAATTGGGCATATACCTTATACTAGGAAACTTTTAGCATTGTACCTATTCCAATAATAATTATTCCAGATGCTCGACAATCTGCTCGTTAACGAAAAAGTTAGTGATTTACATGATAAAAATGCAATTTTCACATATACCGTCATAGACAAGTGCTAATAACTCTGCTCCAAACAAAATTGGCGATATACCTTATACTATGAAATTTTCAGCATTGTCCCTAATCCAATAATAATTAGTCCAGATCCTCGACAATCTGCCCGTTAAAGAAAAAGTTAGTGATTTACATGATAAAAATGCAATTTTCACATATACCGTCATAGACAAGTGCTAATAACTCTGCTCCAAACAAAATTGGGCATATACCTTATACTAGGAAACTTTTAGCATTGTACCTAGTCCAATAATAATTAGTCCAGATGCTCGACAATCTGCTCGTTAAAGAAAAAGTTAGGGATTTACATGATAAAAATGCAATTTTCACATATACCGTCATAGACAAGTGCTAATAACTCTGCTCCAAACAAAATTGGGCATATACCTTATACTAGGAAACTTTTAGCATTATACCTATTCCAATAATAATTACTCCAGATGCTCGACAATCTGCTCGTTAAAGAAAAAGTTAGGGATTTACATGATAAAAATGAAATTTTCACATATACCGTCATAGACAAGTGCTAATAACTCTGCTCTATACAAAATTGGGCATATACCTTATACTAGGAAACTTTTATCATTGTGCCTAGTCCAATAATAATTAGTCCAGATGCTCGACAATCTGCTCGTTAAAGAAAAATTAATTGATTTACATGATAAAAATGCAATTTTCATATATACCGTCATAGACAAGTGCTAATAACTCTGCTCCAAACAAAATTGGGCATATACCTTATACTAGGAAACTTTTAGCATTGTACCTAGTCCAATAATAATTAGTCCAGATGCTCGACAATCTGCTCGTTAAAGAAAAAGTTAAGGATTTACATGATAAAAATGCAATTTTCACATATACCGTCATAGACAAGTGCTAATAACTCTGCTCCAAACAAAATTGGCGATATACCTTATACTATGAAATTTTCAGCATTGTCCCTAATCCAATAATAATTAGTCCAGATCCTCGACAATCTGCCCGTTAAAGAAAAAGTTAGTGATTTACATGATAAAAATGCAATTTTCACATATACCGTCATAGACAAGTGCTAATAACTCTGCTCCAAACAAAATTGGGCATATACCTTATACAAGGAAACTTTTAGCATTGTACCTAGTCCAATAATAATTAGTCCAGATGCTCGACAATCTGCTCGTTAAAGAAAAAGTTAGGGATTTACATGATAAAAATGCAATTTTCACATATACCGTCATAGACAAGTGCTAATAACTCTGCTCCAAACAAAATTGGGCATATACCTTATACTAGGAAACTTTTAGCATTATACCTATTCCAATAATAATTACTCCAGATGCTCGACAATCTGCTCGTTAAAGAAAAAGTTAGGGATTTACATGATAAAAATGAAATTTTCACATATACCGTCATAGACAAGTGCTAATAACTCTGCTCCAAACAAAATTGGGCATATACCTTATACTAGGAAACTTTTAGCATTGTACCTATTCCAATAATAATTATTCCAGATGCTCGACAATCTACTCGTTAACGAAAAAGTTAGTGATTTACATGATAAAAATGCAATTTTCACATATACCGTCATAGACAAGTGCTAATAACTCTGCTCCAAACAAAATTGGCGATATACCTTATACTATGAAATTTTCAGCATTGTCCCTAATCCAATAATAATTAGTCCAGATCCTCGACAATCTGCCCGTTAAAGAAAAAGTTAGTGATTTACATGATAAAAATGCAATTTTCACATATACCGTCATAGACAAGTGCTAATAACTCTGCTCCAAACAAAATTGGGCATATACCTTATACTAGGAAACTTTTATCATTGTACCTAGTCCAATAATAATTAGTCCAGATGCTCGACAATCTGCTCGTTAAAGAAAAAGTTAGGGATTTACATGATAAAAATGCAATTTTCACATATACCGTCATAGACAAGTGCTAATAACTCTGCTCCAAACAAAATTGGGCATATACCTTATACTAGGAAACTTTTAGCATTGTACCTAGTCCAATAATAATTAGTCCAGATGCTCGACAATCTGCTCGTTAAAGAAAAAGTTAGGGATTTACATGATAAAAATGCAATTTTCACATATACCGTCATAGACAAGTGCTAATAACTCTGCTCCAAACAAAATTGGGCATATACCTTATACAAGGAAACTTTTAGCATTGTACCTAGTCCAATAATAATTAGTCCAGATGCTCGACAATCTGCTCGTTAAAGAAAAAGTTAGGGATTTACATGATAAAAATGCAATTTTCACATATACCGTCATAGACAAGTGCTAATAACTCTGCTCCAAACAAAATTGGGCATATACCTTATACTAGGAAACTTTTAGCATTATACCTATTCCAATAATAATTATTCCAGATGCTCGACAATCTGCTCGTTAAAGAAAAAGTTAGGGATTTACATGATAAAAATGCAATTTTCACATATACCGTCATAGACAAGTGCTAATAACTCTGCTCCAAACAAAATTGGGCATATACCTTATACTAGGAAACTTTTAGCATTGTACCTAGTCCAATAATAATTAGTCCAGATGCTGGACAATCTGCTCGTTAAAGAAAAAGTTAGTGATTTACATGATCAAAATGCAATTTTCACATATACCGTCATAGACAAGTGCTAATAACTCTGCTCCAAACAAAATTGGGCATATACCTTATACTAGGAAACTTTTAGCATTGTACCTAGTCCAATAATAATTAGTCCAGATGCTGGACAATCTGCTCGTTAAAGAAAAAGTTAGTGATTTACATGATAAAAATGCAATTTTCATATATACCGTCATAGACAAGTGCTAATAACTCTGCTCCAAACAAAATTGGGCATATACCTTATACTAGGAAACTTTTAGCATTGTACCTAGTCCAATAATAATTAGTCTAGATGCTCGACAATCTGCTCGTTAAAGAAAAAGTTAGCGATTTACATGATAAAAATGCAATTTTCACATATAAGTGGGGATATACCACATACTGGGAAGCCTTCAGCATTGTACCAAGTCTAATAATAATTAGTCCAGATGCTCGACAATTTGCTCGTTAAAAAAAAGTTAGTGATTTACATGATAAAAATGCAATTTTCACATATACCGTCATAGACAAGTGCTAATAACTCTGCTCCATACAAAATTGGACATATACCTTATACTAGGAAACTTTTAGCATTGTACCTAGTCCAATAATAATTAGTCCAGATGCTCGACAATCTGCTCGTTAAAAAAAAGTTAGTGATTTACATGATAAAAATGCAATTTTCACATATACCGTCATAGACAAGTGCTAATAACTCTGCTCCAAACAAAATTGGGCATATACCTTATACTAGGAAACTTTTAGCATTGTACCTAGTCCAATAATAATTAGTCCAGATGCTGGACAATCTGCTCGTTAAAGAAAAAGTTAGTGATTTACATGATAAAAATGCAATTTTCATATATACCGTCATAGACAAGTGCTAATAACTCTGCTCCAAACAAAATTGGGCATATACCTTATACTAGGAAACTTTTAGCATTGTACCTAGTCCAATAATAATTAGTCCAGATGCTGGACAATCTGCTCGTTAAAGAAAAAGTTAGTGATTTACATGATAAAAATGCAATTTTCACATATACCGTCATAGACAAGTGCTAATAACTCTGCTCCAAACAAAATTGGGCATATACCTTATACTAGGAAACTTTTAGCATTGTACCTAGTCCAATAATAATTAGTCCAGAAGCTGGACAATCTGCTCGTTAAAGAAAAAGTTAGTGATTTACATGATAAAAATGCAATTTTCACATATACCGTCATAGACAAATGCTAATAACTCTGCTCCATACAAAATTGGGCATATACCTTATACTAGGAAACTTTTAGCATTGTACCTAGTCCAATAATAATTAGTCCAGATGCTGGACAATCTGCTCGTTAAAGAAAAAGTTAGTGATTTACATGATAAAAATGCAATTTTCACATATACCGTCATAGACAAGTGCTAATAACTCTGCTCCATACAAAATTGGGCATATACCTTATACTAGGAAACTTTTAGCATTGTACCTATTCCAATAATAATTATTCCAGATGCTCGACAATCTGCTCGTTAACGAAAAAGTTAGGGATTTACATGATAAAAATGCAATTTTCACATATAAGTGGGGATATACCACATACTGGGAAGCCTTCAGCATTGTACCTAGTCCAATAATAATTAGTCCAGATGCTCGACAATCTGCTCGTTAAATAAAAGTTAGTGATTTACATGATAAAAATGCAATTTTCACATATACCGTCATAGACAAGTGCTAATAACTCTGCTCCAAACAAAATTGGGCATATACCTTATACTAGGAAATTCTTAGCATTGTACCTAGTCCAATAATAATTAGTCCAGATGCTGGACAATCTGCTCGTTAAAGAAAAAGTTAGTGATTTAACTGATAAAAATGCAATTTTCACATATACCGTCATAGACAAATGCTAATAACTCTGCTCCAAACAAAATTGGGCATATACCTTATACTAGGAAACTTTTAGCATTGTACCTAGTCCAATAATAATTAGTCCAGAAGCTGGACAATCTGCTCGTTAAAGAAAAAGTTAGTGATTTAACTGATAAAAATGCAATTTTCACATATACCGTCATAGACAAATGCTAATAACTCTGCTCCATACAAAATTGGGCATATACCTTATACTAGGAAACTTTTAGCATTGTACCTAGTCCAATAATAATTAGTCCAGATGCTCGACAATCTGCTCGTTAAAAAAAAGTTAGTGATTTACATGATAAAAATGCAATTTTCACATATACCGTCATAGACAAGTGCTAATAACTCTGCTCCAAACAAAATTGGGCATATACCTTATACTAGGAAACTTTTAGCATTGTACCTAGTCCAATAATAATTAGTCCAGAAGCTGGACAATCTGCTCGTTAAAGAAAAAGTTAGTGATTTAACTGATAAAAATGCAATTTTCACATATACCGTCATAGACAAATGCTAATAACTCTGCTCCATACAAAATTGGGCATATACCTTATACTAGGAAACTTTTAGCATTGTACCTAGTCCAATAATAATTAGTCCAGAAGCTGGACAATCTGCTCGTTAAAGAAAAAGTTAGTGATTTAACTGATAAAAATGCAATTTTCACATATACCGTCATAGACAAATGCTAATAACTCTGCTCCATACAAAATTGGGCATATACCTTATACTAGGAAACTTTTAGCATTGTACCTAGTCCAATAATAATTAGTCCAGATGCTCGACAATCTGCTCGTTAAAAAAAAGTTAGTGATTTACATGATAAAAATGCAATTTTCACATATACCGTCATAGACAAGTGGGCATATACCTTATACTAGGAAACTTTTAGCATTGTACCTAGTCCAATAATAATTAGTCCAGATGCTCGACAATTTGCTCGTTAAAAAAAAGTTAGTGATTTACATGATAAAAATGCAATTTTCACATATACCGTCATAGACAAGTGCTAATAACTCTGCTCCATACAAAATTGGGCATATACCTTATACTAGGAAACTTTTAGCATTGTACCTAGTCCAATAATAATTAGTCCAGATGCTGGACAATCTGTTCGTTAAAGAAAAAGTTAGTGATTTACATGATAAAAATGCAATTTTCACATATACCGTCATAGACAAGTGCTAATAACTCTGCTCCAAACAAAATTGGGCATATACCTTATACTAGGAAACTTTTAGCATTGTACCTAGTCCAATAATAATTAGTCCAGATGCTGGACAATCTGCTCGTTAAAGAAAAAGTTAGTGATTTACATGATAAAAATGCAATTTTCATATATACCGTCATAGACAAGTGCTAATAACTCTGCTCCAAACAAAATTGGGCATATACCTTATACTAGGAAACTTTTAGCATTGTACCTAGTCCAATAATAATTAGTCCAGATGCTGGAAAATCTGCTCGTTAAAGAAAAAGTTAGTGATTTACATGATAAAAATGCAATTTTCACATATACCGACATAGACAAGTGCTAATAACTCTGCTCCAAACAAAATTGGGCATATACCTTATACTAGGAAACTTTTGGCATTGTACCTAGTCCAATAATAATTAGTCCAGATGCTGGACAATCTGCTCGTTAAAGAAAAAGTTAGTGATTTACATGATAAAAATGCAATTTTCACATATACCGTCATAGACAAGTGCTAATAACTCTGCTCCAAACAAAATTGGGCATATACCTTATACTAGGAAACTTTTAGCATTGCACCTATTCCAATAATAATTATTCCAGATGCTCGACAATCTGCTCGTTAACGAAAAAGTTAGGGATTTACATGATAAAAATGCAATTTTCACATATAAGTGGGGATATACCACATACTGGGAAGCCTTCAGCATTGTACCTAGTCCAATAATAATTAGTCCAGATGCTCGACAATCTGCTCGTTAAAAAAAAGTTAGTGATTTACATGATAAAAATGCAATTTTCACATATACCGTCATAGACAAGTGCTAATAACTCTGCTCCAAACAAAATTGGGCATATACCTTATACTAGGAAACTTTTAGCATTGTACCTAGTCCAATAATAATTAGTCCAGATGCTGGACAATCTGCTCGTTAAAGAAAAAGTTAGTGATTTACATGATAAAAATGCAATTTTCACATATACCGTCATAGACAAGTGCTAATAACTCTGCTCCATACAAAATTGAGCATATACCTTATACTAGGAAACTTTTAGCATTGTACCTATTCCAATAATAATTATTCCAGATGCTCGACAATCTGCTCGTTAACGAAAAAGTTAGGGATTTACATGATAAAAATGCAATTTTCACATATAA
Source organism: Crataerina pallida (assembly GCA_949710015.1). Lineage (NCBI taxonomy): Eukaryota > Metazoa > Arthropoda > Insecta > Diptera > Hippoboscidae > Crataerina > Crataerina pallida. The sequence continues at coordinate 15,818,922 of OX453293.1, forward strand.
GTGGGGATATACCACATACTGGGAAGCCTTCAGCATTGTACCTAGTCCAATAATAATTAGTCCAGATGCTCGACAATCTGCTCGTTAAAAAAAAGTTAGTGATTTACATGATAAAAATGCAATTTTCACATATACCGTCATAGACAAGTGCTAATAACTCTGCTCCAAACAAAATTGGGCATATACCTTATACTAGGAAACTTTTAGCATTGTACCTAGTCCAATAATAATTAGTCCAGATGCTGGACAATCTGCTCGTTAAAGAAAAAGTTAGTGATTTACATGATAAAAATGCAATTTTCACATATACCGTCATAGACAAGTGCTAATAACTCTGCTCCATATAAAATTGGGCATATACCTTATACTAGGAAACTTTTAGCATTGTACCTAGTCCAATAATAATTAGTCCAGATGCTGGACAATCTATTCGTTAAAGAAAAATTTAGTGATTTACATGATAAAAATGCAATTTTCATATATACCGTCATAGACAAGTGCTAATAACTCTGCTCCATACAAAATTGGGCATATACCTTATACTAGGAAACTTTTAGCATTGTACCTATTCCAATAATAATTATTCCAGATGCTCGACAATCTGCTCGTTAAAGAAAAAGTTAGTGATTTACATGATCAAAATGCAATTTTCACATATACCGTCATAGACAAGTGCTAATAACTCTGCTCCAAACAAATTTGGGCATATACCTTATACTAGGAAACTTTTAGCATTGTACCTAGTCCAATAATAATTAGTCCAGATGCTCGACAATCTGCTCGTTAAAAAAAAGTTAGTGATTTACATGATAAAAATGCAATTTTCACATATACCGTCATAGACAAGTGCTAATAACTCTGCTCCAAACAAAATTGGGCATATACCTTATACTAGGAAACTTTTAGCATTGTACCTAGTCCAATAATAATTAGTCCAGATGCTGGACAATCTGCTCGTTAAAGAAAAAGTTAGTGATTTACATGATAAAAATGCAATTTTCACATATACCGTCATAGACAAGTGCTAATAACTCTGCTCCAAACAAAATTGGGCATATACCTTATACTAGGAAACTTTTAGCATTGTACCTAGTCCAATAATAATTAGTCCAGATGCTGGACAATCTGCTCGTTAAAGAAAAAGTTAGTGATTTACATGATAAAAATGCAATTTTCACATATACCGTCATAGACAAGTGCTAATAACTCTGCTCCATACAAAATTGGGCATATACCTTATACTAGGAAACTTTTAGCATTGTACCTATTCCAATAATAATTATTCCAGATGCTCGACAATCTGCTCGTTAACGAAAAAGTTAGGGATTTACATGATAAAAATGCAATTTTCACATATAAGTGGGGATATACCACATACTGGGAAGCCTTCAGCATTGTACCTAGTCCAATAATAATTAGTCCAGATGCTCGACAATCTGCTCGTTAAAAAAAAGTTAGTGATTTACATGATAAAAATGCAATTTTCACATATACCGTCATAGACAAGTGCTAATAACTCTGCTCCAAACAAAATTGGGCATATACCTTATACTAGGAAACTTTTAGCATTGTACCTAGTCCAATAATAATTAGTCCAGATGCTGGACAATCTGCTCGTTAAAGAAAAAGTTAGTGATTTACATGATAAAAATGCAATTTTCACATATACCGTCATAGACAAGTGCTAATAACTCTGCTCCATATAAAATTGGGCATATACCTTATACTAGGAAACTTTTAGCATTGTACCTAGTCCAATAATAATTAGTCCAGATGCTGGACAATCTATTCGTTAAAGAAAAATTTAGTGATTTACATGATAAAAATGCAATTTTCATATATACCGTCATAGACAAGTGCTAATAACTCTGCTCCATACAAAATTGGGCATATACCTTATACTAGGAAACTTTTAGCATTGTACCTATTCCAATAATAATTATTCCAGATGCTCGACAATCTGCTCGTTAAAGAAAAAGTTAGTGATTTACATGATCAAAATGCAATTTTCACATATACCGTCATAGACAAGTGCTAATAACTCTGCTCCAAACAAAATTGGGCATATACCTTATACTAGGAAACTTTTAGCATTGTACCTAGTCCAATAATAATTAGTCCAGATGCTCGACAATCTGCTCGTTAAAAAAAAGTTAGTGATTTACATGATAAAAATGCAATTTTCACATATACCGTCATAGACAAGTGCTAATAACTCTGCTCCAAACAAAATTGGGCATATACCTTATACTAGGAAACTTTTAGCATTGTACCTAGTCCAATAATAATTAGTCCAGATGCTGGACAATCTGCTCGTTAAAGAAAAAGTTAGTGATTTACATGATAAAAATGCAATTTTCACATATACCGTCATAGACAAGTGCTAATAACTCTGCTCCAAACAAAATTGGGCATATACCTTATACTAGGAAACTTTTAGCATTGTACCTAGTCCAATAATAATTAGTCCAGATGCTGGACAATCTGCTCGTTAAAGAAAAAGTTAGTGATTTACATGATCAAAATGCAATTTTCACATATACCGTCATAGACAAGTGCTAATAACTCTGCTCCAAACAAAATTGGGCATATACCTTATACTAGGAAACTTTTAGCATTGTACCTAGTCCAATAATAATTAGTCCAGATGCTGGACAATCTGCTCGTTAAAGAAAAAGTTAGTGATTTACATGATAAAAATGCAATTTTCACATATACCGTCATAGACAAGTGCTAATAACTCTGCTCCATACAAAATTGGGCATATACCTTATACTAGGAAACTTTTAGCATTGTACCTATTCCAATAATAATTATTCCAGATGCTCGACAATCTGCTCGTTAACGAAAAAGTTAGGGATTTACATGATAAAAATGCAATTTTCACATATAAGTGGGGATATACCACATACTGGGAAGCCTTCAGCATTGTACCTAGTCCAATAATAATTAGTCCAGATGCTCGACAATCTGCTCGTTAAAAAAAAGTTAGTGATTTACATGATAAAAATGCAATTTTCACATATACCGTCATAGACAAGTGCTAATAACTCTGCTCCAAACAAAATTGGGCATATACCTTATACTAGGAAACTTTTAGCATTGTACCTAGTCCAATAATAATTAGTCCAGATGCTGGACAATCTGCTCGTTAAAGAAAAAGTTAGTGATTTACATGATAAAAATGCAATTTTCACATATACCGTCATAGACAAGTGCTAATAACTCTGCTCCATATAAAATTGGGCATATACCTTATACTAGGAAACTTTTAGCATTGTACCTAGTCCAATAATAATTAGTCCAGATGCTGGACAATCTGCTCGTTAAAGAAAAAGTTAGTGATTTACATGATAAAAATGCAATTTTCATATATACCGTCATAGACAAGTGCTAATAACTCTGCTCCAAACAAAATTGGGCATATACCTTATACTAGGAAATTCTTAGCATTGTACCTAGTCCAATAATAATTAGTCCAGATGCTGGACAATCTGCTCGTTAAAGAAAAAGTTATTGATTTACATGATAAAAATGCAATTTTCACATATACCGTCATAGACAAGTGCTAATAACTCTGCTCCAAACAAAATTGGGCATATACCTTATACTAGGAAACTTTTAGCATTGTACCTAGTCCAATAATAATTAGTCCAGGTGCTGGACAATCTATTCGTTAAAGAAAAATTTAGTGATTTACATGATAAAAATGCAATTTTCATATATACCGTCATAGACAAGTGCTAATAACTCTGCTCCATACAAAATTGGGCATATACCTTATACTAGGAAACTTTTAGCATTGTACCTAGTCCAATAATAATTAGTCCAGATGCTGGACAATCTGCTCGTTAAAGATAAAGTCAGTGATTTACATGATAAAAATGCAATTTTCACATATACCGTCATAGACAAGTGCTAATAACTCTGCTCCATACAAAATTGGGCATATACCTTATACTAGGAAACTTTTAGCATTGTACCTATTCCAATAATAATTATTCCAGATGCTCGACAATCTGCTCGTTAACGAAAAAGTTAGGGATTTACATGATAAAAATGCAATTTTCACATATAAGTGGGGATATACCACATACTGGGAAGCCTTCAGCATTGTACCTAGTCCAATAATAATTAGTCCAGATGCTCGACAATCTGCTCGTTAAAGAAAAAGTTAGTGATTTACATGATAAAAATGCAATTTTCACATATACCGTCATAGACAAGTGCTAATAACTCTGCTCCATACAAAATTGGGCATATACCTTATACTAGGAAACTTTTAGCATTGTACCTATTCCAATAATAATTATTCCAGATGCTCGACAATCTGCTCGTTAACGAAAAAGTTAGGGATTTACATGATAAAAATGCAATTTTCACATATAAGTGGGGATATACCACATACTGGGAAGCCTTCAGCATTGTACCTAGTCCAATAATAATTAGTCCAGATGCTCGACAATCTGCTCGTTAAAAAAAAGTTAGTGATTTACATGATAAAAATGCAATTTTCACATATACCGTCATAGACAAGTGCTAATAACTCTGCTCCAAACAAAATTGGGCATATACCTTATACTAGGAAACTTTTAGCATTGTACCTAGTCCAATAATAATTAGTCCAGATGCTGGACAATCTGCTCGTTAAAGAAAAAGTTAGTGATTTACATGATAAAAATGCAATTTTCACATATACCGTCATAGACAAGTGCTAATAACTCTGCTCCATACAAAATTGGGCATATACCTTATACTAGGAAACTTTTAGCATTGTACCTATTCCAATAATAATTATTCCAGATGCTCGACAATCTGCTCGTTAACGAAAAAGTTAGGGATTTACATGATAAAAATGCAATTTTCACATATAAGTGGGGATATACCACATACTGGGAAGCCTTCAGCATTGTACCTAGTCCAATAATAATTAGTCCAGATGCTCGACAATCTGCTCGTTAAAAAAAAGTTTGTGATTTACATGATAAAAATGCAATTTTCACATATACCGTCATAGACAAGTGCTAATAACTCTGCTCCAAACAAAATTGGGGATATACCTTATACTAGGAAACTTTTAGTATTGTACCTAGTCCAATAATAATTAGTCCAGATGCTGGACAATCTGCTCGTTAAAGAAAAAGTTAGTGATTTACATGATAAAAATGCAATTTTCACATATACCGTCATAGACAAGTGCTAATAACTCTGCTCCATACAAAATTGGGCATATACCTTATACTAGGAAACTTTTAGCATTGTACCTAGTCCAATAATAATTAGTCCAGATGCTGGACAATCTGCTCGTTAAAGAAAAAGTTAGTGATTTACATGATAAAAATGCAATTTTCATATATACCGTCATAGACAAGTGCTAATAACTCTGCTCCAAACAAAATTGGGCATATACCTTATACTAGGAAACTTTTAGCATTGTACCTAGTCCAATAATAATTAGTCCAGATGCTGGACAATCTGCTCGTTAAAGAAAAAGTTAGTGATTTACATGATAAAAATGCAATTTTCACATATACCGTCATAGACAAGTGCTAATAACTCTGCTCCATACAAAATTGGGCATATACCTTATACTAGGAAACTTTTAGCATTGTACCTATTCCAATAATAATTATTCCAGATGCTCGACAATCTGCTCGTTAACGAAAAAGTTAGGGATTTACATGATAAAAATGCAATTTTCACATATAAGTGGGGATATACCACATACTGGGAAGCCTTCAGCATTGTACCTAGTCCAATAATAATTAGTCCAGATGCTCGACAATCTGCTCGTTAAAAAAAAGTTTGTGATTTACATGATAAAAATGCAATTTTCACATATACCGTCATAGACAAGTGCTAATAACTCTGCTCCAAACAAAATTGGGGATATACCTTATACTAGGAAACTTTTAGTATTGTACCTAGTCCAATAATAATTAGTCCAGATGCTGGACAATCTGCTCGTTAAAGAAAAAGTTAGTGATTTACATGATAAAAATGCAATTTTCACATATACCGTCATAGACAAGTGCTAATAACTCTGCTCCATACAAAATTGGGCATATACCTTATACTAGGAAACTTTTAGCATTGTACCTAGTCCAATAATAATTAGTCCAGATGCTGGACAATCTGCTCGTTAAAGAAAAAGTTAGTGATTTACATGATAAAAATGCAATTTTCATATATACCGTCATAGACAAGTGCTAATAACTCTGCTCCAAACAAAATTGGGCATATACCTTATACTAGGAAACTTTTAGCATTGTACCTAGTCCAATAATAATTAGTCCAGATGCTGGACAATCTGCTCGTTAAAGAAAAAGTTAGTGATTTACATGATAAAAATGCAATTTTCACATATACCGTCATAGACAAGTGCTAATAACTCTGCTCCATACAAAATTGGGCATATACCTTATACTAGGAAACTTTTAGCATTGTACCTATTCCAATAATAATTATTCCAGATGCTCGACAATCTGCTCGTTAACGAAAAAGTTAGGGATTTACATGATAAAAATGCAATTTTCACATATAAGTGGGGATATACCACATACTGGGAAGCCTTCAGCATTGTACCTAGTCCAATAATAATTAGTCCAGATGCTCGACAATCTGCTCGTTAAAAAAAAGTTTGTGATTTACATGATAAAAATGCAATTTTCACATATACCGTCATAGACAAGTGCTAATAACTCTGCTCCAAACAAAATTGGGGATATACCTTATACTAGGAAACTTTTAGTATTGTACCTAGTCCAATAATAATTAGTCCAGATGCTGGACAATCTGCTCGTTAAAGAAAAAGTTAGTGATTTACATGATAAAAATGCAATTTTCACATATACCGTCATAGACAAGTGCTAATAACTCTGCTCCATACAAAATTGGGCATATACCTTATACTAGGAAACTTTTAGCATTGTACCTAGTCCAATAATAATTAGTCCAGATGCTGGACAATCTGCTCGTTAAAGAAAAAGTTAGTGATTTACATGATAAAAATGCAATTTTCATATATACCGTCATAGACAAGTGCTAATAACTCTGCTCCAAACAAAATTGGGCATATACCTTATACTAGGAAATTCTTAGCATTGTACCTAGTCCAATAATAATTAGTCCAGATGCTGGACAATCTGCTCGTTAAAGAAAAAGTTATTGATTTACATGATAAAAATGCAATTTTCACATATACCGTCATAGACAAGTGCTAATAACTCTGCTCCAAACAAAATTGGGCATATACCTTATACTAGGAAACTTTTAGCATTGTACCTAGTCCAATAATAATTAGTCCAGATGCTGGACAATCTATTCGTTAAAGAAAAATTTAGTGATTTACATGATAAAAATGCAATTTTCATATATACCGTCATAGACAAGTGCTAATAACTCTGCTCCATACAAAATTGGGCATATACCTTATACTAGGAAACTTTTAGCATTGTACCTAGTCCAATAATAATTAGTCCAGATGCTGGACAATCTGCTCGTTAAAGATAAAGTTAGTGATTTACATGATAAAAATGCAATTTTCACATATACCGTCATAGACAAGTGCTAATAACTCTGCTCCATACAAAATTGGGCATATACCTTATACTAGGAAACTTTTAGCATTGTACCTATTCCAATAATAATTATTCCAGATGCTCGACAATCTGCTCGTTAACGAAAAAGTTAGGGATTTACATGATAAAAATGCAATTTTCACATATAAGTGGGGATATACCACATACTGGGAAGCCTTCAGCATTGTACCTAGTCCAATAATAATTAGTCCAGATGCTCGACAATCTGCTCGTTAAAAAAAAGTTAGTGATTTACATGATAAAAATGCAATTTTCACATATACCGTCATAGACAAGTGCTAATAACTCTGCTCCAAACAAAATTGGGCATATACCTTATACTAGGAAACTTTTAGCATTGTACCTAGTCCAATAATAATTAGTCCAGATGCTGGACAATCTGTTCGTTAAAGAAAAAGTTAGTGATTTACATGATAAAAATGCAATTTTCACATATACCGTCATAGACAAGTGCTAATAACTCTGCTCCAAACAAAATTGGGCATATACCTTATACTAGGAAACATTTAGCATTGTACCTAGTCCAATAATAATTAGTCCAGATGCTGGACAATCTGTTCGTTAAAGAAAAAGTTAGTGATTTACATGATAAAAATGCAATTTTCACATATACCGTCATAGACAAGTGCTAATAACTCTGCTCCAAACAAAATTGGGCATATACCTTATACTAGGAAACTTTTAGCATTGTACCTAGTCCAATAATAATTAGTCCAGATGCTGGACAATCTGCTCGTTAAAGAAAAAGTTAGTGATTTACATGATAAAAATGCAATTTTCACATATACCGTCATAGACAAGTGCTAATAACTCTGCTCCAAACAAAATTGGGCATATACCTTATACTAGGAAACTTTTAGCATTGTACCTAGTCCAATAATAATTAGTCCAGATGCTGGAAAATCTGCTCGTTAAAGAAAAAGTTAGTGATTTACATGATAAAAATGCAATTTTCACATATACCGTCATAGACAAGTGCTAATAACTCTGCTCCAAACAAAATTGGGCATATACTTTATACTAGGAAACATTTAGCATTGTACCTAGTCCAATAATAATTAGTCCAGATGCTGGACAATCTGCTCGTTAAAGAAAAAGTTAGTGATTTACATGATAAAAATGCAATTTTCACATATACCGTCATAGACAAGTGCTAATAACTCTGCTCCAAACAAAATTGGGCATATACCTTATACTAGGAAACTTTTAGCATTGTACCTAGTCCAATAATAATTATTCCAGATGCTCGACAATCTGCTCGTTAACGAAAAAGTTAGGGATTTACATGATAAAAATGCAATTTTCACATATAAGTGGGGATATACCACATACTGGGAAGCCTTCAGCATTGTACCTAGTCCAATAATAATTAGTCCAGATGCTCGACAATCTGCTCGTTAAAAAAAGTTTGTGATTTACATGATAAAAATGCAATTTTCACATATACCGTCATAGACAAGTGCTAATAACTCTGCTCCAAACAAAATTGGGCATATACCTTATACTAGGAAACTTTTAGCATTGTACCTAGTCCAATAATAATTAGTCCAGATGCTGGACAATCTGCTCGTTAAAGAAAAAGTTAGTGATTTACATGATAAAAATGCAATTTTCATATATACCGTCATAGACAAGTGCTAATAACTCTGGTACAAACAAAATTGGGCATATACCTTATACTAGGAAACTTTTAGCATTGTACCTAGTCCAATAATAATTAGTCCAGATGCTGGAAAATCTGCTCGTTAAAGAAAAAGTTAGTGATTTACATGATAAAAATGCAATTTTCACATATACCGACATAGACAAGTGCTAATAACTCTGCTCCAAACAAAATTGTGCATATACCTTATACTAGGAAACTTTTAGCATTGTACCTAGTCCAATAATAATTAGTCCAGATGCTGGACAATCTGCTCGTTAAAGAAAAAGTTAGTGATTTACATGATAAAAATGCAATTTTCACATATACCGTCATAGACAAATGCTAATAACTCTGCTCCATACAAAATTGGGCATATACCTTATACTAGGAAACTTTTAGCATTGTACCTAGTCCAATAATAATTAGTCCAGATGCTGGATAATCTGCTCGTTAAAGAAAAAGTTAGTGATTTACATGATAAAAATGCAATTTTCACATATACCGTCATAGACAAATGCTAATAACTCTGCTCCATACAAAATTGGGCATATACCTTATACTAGGAAACTTTTAGCATTGTACCTATTCCAATAATAATTATTCCAGATGCTCGACAATCTGCTCGTTAACGAAAAAGTTAGGGATTTACATGATAAAAATGCAATTTTCACATATAAGTGGGGATATACCACATACTGGGAAGCCTTCAGCATTGTACCTAGTCCAATAATAATTATTCCAGATGCTCGACAATCTGCTCGTTAAAGAAAAAGTTAGGGATTTACATGATAAAAATGCAATTTTCACATATACCGTCATAGACAAGTGCTAATAACTCTGCTCCAAACAAAATTGGGCATATACCTTATACTAGGAAACTTTTAGCATTGTACCTAGTCCAATAATAATTAGTCCAGATGCTGGACAATCTGCTCGTTAAAGAAAAAGTTAGTGATTTACATGATAAAAATGCAATTTTCACATATAAGTGGGGATATACCACATACTGGGAAGCCTTCAGCATTGTACCAAGTCTAATAATAATTAGTCCAGATGCTCGACAATTTGCTCGTTAAAAAAAAGTTAGTGATTTACATGATAAAAATGCAATTTTCACATATACCGTCATAGACAAGTGCTAATAACTCTGCTCCATACAAAATTGGGCATATACCTTATACTAGGAAACTTTTAGCATTGTACCTAGTCCAATAATAATTAGTCCAGATGCTCGACAATCTGCTCGTTAAAAAAAGTTAGTGATTTACATGATAAAAATGCAATTTTCACATATACCGTCATAGACAAGTGCTAATAACTCTGCTGCAAACAAAATTGGGCATATACCTTATACTAGGAAACTTTTAGCATTGTATCTAGTCCAATAATAATTAGTCCAGATGCTCGACAATCTGCTCGTTAAATAAAAGTTAGTGATTTACATGATAAAAATGCAATTTTCACATATACCGTCATAGACAAGTGCTAATAACTCTGCTCCAAACAAAATTGGGCATATACCTTATACTAGGAAATTCTTAGCATTGTACCTAGTCCAATAATAATTAGTCCAGATGCTGGACAATCTGCTCGTTAAAGAAAAAGTTAGTGATTTACATGATAAAAATGCAATTTTCACATATACCGTCATAGACAAGTGCTAATAACTCTGCTCCAAACAAAATTGGGCATATACCTTATACTAGGAAACTTTTAGCATTGTACCTAGTCCAATAATAATTAGTCCAGATGCTGGACAATCTGCTCGTTAAAGAAAAAGTTAGTGATTTACATGATAAAAATGCAATTTTCACATATACCGTCATAGACAAGTGCTAATAACTCTGCTCCAAACAAAATTGGGCATATACCTTATACTAGGAAACTTTTAGCATTGTACCTAGTCCAATAATAATTATTCCAGATGCTCGACAATCTGCTCGTTAACGAAAAAGTTAGGGATTTACATGATAAAAATGCAATTTTCACATATAAGTGGGGATATACCACATACTGGGAAGCCTTCAGCATTGTACCTAGTCCAATAATAATTAGTCCAGATGCTCGACAATCTGCTCGTTAAAAAAAAGTTTGTGATTTACATGATAAAAATGCAATTTTCACATATACCGTCATAGACAAGTGCTAATAACTCTGCTCCAAACAAAATTGGGCATATACCTTATACTAGGAAACTTTTAGCATTGTACCTAGTCCAATAATAATTAGTCCAGATGCTGGACAATCTGCTCATTAAAGAAAAAGTTAGTGATTTACATGATAAAAATGCAATTTTCACATATACCGTCATAGACAAGTGCTAATAACTCTGCTCCATACAAAATTGGGCATATACCTTATACTAGGAAACTTTTAGCATTGTACCTAGTCCAATAATAATTAGTCCAGATGCTGGACAATCTGCTCGTTAAAGAAAAAGTTAGTGATTTACATGATAAAAATGCAATTTTCATATATACCGTCATAGACAAGTGCTAATAACTCTGCTCCAAACAAAATTGGGCATATACCTTATACTAGGAAATTCTTAGCATTGTACCTAGTCCAATAATAATTAGTCCAGATGCTGGACAATCTGCTCGTTAAAGAAAAAGTTAGTGATTTACATGATAAAAATGCAATTTTCACATATACCGTCATAGACAAGTGCTAATAACTCTGCTCCAAACAAAATTGGGCATATACCTTATACTAGGAAACTTTTAGCATTGTACCTAGTCCAATAATAATTAGTCCAGATGCTGGACAATCTATTCGTTAAAGAAAAATTTAGTGATTTACATGATAAAAATGCAATTTTCATATATACCGTCATAGACAAGTGCTAATAACTCTGCTCCAAACAAAATTGGGCATATACCTTATACTAGGAAACTTTTAGCATTGTACCTAGTCCAATAATAATTAGTCCAGATGCTGGACAATCTGCTCGTTAAAGAAAAAGTTAGTGATTTACATGATAAAAATGCAATTTTCACATATACCGTCATAGACAAGTGCTAATAACTCTGCTCCATACAAAATTGGGCATATACCTTATACTAGGAAACTTTTAGCATTGTACCTATTCCAATAATAATTATTCCAGATGCTCGACAATCTGCTCGTTAACGAAAAAGTTTGTGATTTACATGATAAAAATGCAATTTTCACATATACCGTCATAGACAAGTGCTAATAACTCTGCTCCAAACAAAATTGGGGATATACCTTATACTAGGAAACTTTCAGCATTGTACCTAGTCCAATAATAATTAGTCCAGATGCTGGACAATCTGCTCGTTAAAGAAAAAGTTAGTGATTTACATGATAAAAATGCAATTTTCACATATACCGTCATAGACAAGTGCTAATAACTCTGCTCCAAACAAAATTGGGCATATACCTTATACTAGGAAACTTTTAGCATTGTACCTAGTCCAATAATAATTAGTCCAGATGCTGGACAATCTGCTCGTTAAAGAAAAAGTTAGTGATTTACATGATAAAAATGCAATTTTCACATATACCGTCATAGACAAGTGCTAATAACTCTGCTCCATACAAAATTGGGCATATACCTTATACTAGGAAACTTTTAGCATTGTACCTAGTCCAATAATAATTAGTCCAGATGCTGGACAATCTGCTCGTTAAAGAAAAAGTTAGTGATTTACATGATAAAAATGCAATTTTCACATATACCGTCATAGACAAGTGCTAATAACTCTGCTCCATACAAAATTGGGCATATACCTTATACTAGGAAACTTTTAGCATTGTACCTAGTCCAATAATAATTAGTCCAGATGTTGGACAATCTATTCGTTAAAGAAAAATTTAGTGATTTACATGATAAAAATGCAATTTTCATATATACCGTCATAGACAAGTGCTAATAACTCTGCTCCAAACAAAATTGGGCATATACCTTATACTAGGAAACTTTTAGTATTGTACCTAGTCCAATAATAATTAGTCCAGATGCTGGACAATCTGCTCGTTAAAGAAAAAGTTAGTGATTTACATGATAAAAATGCAATTTTCACATATACCGTCATAGACAAGTGCTAATAACTCTGCTCCATACAAAATTGGGCATATACCTTATACTAGGAAACTTTTAGCATTGTACCTATTCCAATAATAATTATTCCAGATGCTCGACAATCTGCTCGTTAACGAAAAAGTTTGTGATTTACATGATAAAAATGCAATTTTCACATATACCGTCATAGACAAGTGCTAATAACTCTGCTCCAAACAAAATTGGGGATATACCTTATACTAGGAAACTTTCAGCATTGTACCTAGTCCAATAATAATTAGTCCAGATGCTGGAAAATCTGCTCGTTAAAGAAAAAGTTAGTGATTTACATGATAAAAATGCAATTTTCACATATACCGTCATAGACAAGTGCTAATAACTCTGCTCCAAACAAAATTGGGCATATACCTTATACTAGGAAACTTTTAGCATTGTACCTAGTCCAATAATATTTAGTCCAGATGCTGGACAATCTGCTCGTTAAAGAAAAAGTTAGTGATTTACATGATAAAAATGCAATTTTCACATATACCGTCATAGACAAGTGCTAATAACTCTGCTCCAAACAAAATTGGGCATATACCTTATACTAGGAAACTTTTAGCATTGTACCTAGTCCAATAATATTTAGTCCACATGCTGGACAATCTGCTCGTTAAAGAAAAAGTTAGTGATTTACATGATAAAAATGCAATTTTCACATATACCGTCATAGACAAGTGCTAATAACTCTGCTCCATACAAAATTGGGCATATACCTTATACTAGGAAACTTTTAGCATTGTACCTAGTCCAATAATAATTAGTCCAGATGCTGGACAATCTGCTCGTTAAAGAAAAAGTTAGTGATTTACATGATAAAAATGCAATTTTCACATATACCGTCATAGACAAGTGCTAATAACTCTGCTCCATACAAAATTGGGCATATACCTTATACTAGGAAACTTTTAGCATTGTACCTATTCCAATAATAATTATTCCAGATGCTCGACAATCTGCTCGTTAACGAAAAAGTTAGGTATTTACATGATAAAAATGCAATTTTCACATATAAGTGGGGATATACCACATACTGGGAAGCCTTCAGCATTGTACCTAGTCCAATAATAATTAGTCCAGATGCTCGACAATCTGCTCGTTAAAAAAAAGTTTGTGATTTACATGATAAAAATGCAATTTTCACATATACCGTCATAGACAAGTGCTAATAACTCTGCTCCAAACAAAATTGGGCATATACCTTATACTAGGAAACTTTTAGCATTGTACCTAGTCCAATAATATTTAGTCCAGATGCTGGACAATCTGCTCGTTAAAGAAAAAGTTAGTGATTTACATGATAAAAATGCAATTTTCACATATACCGTCATAGACAAGTGCTAATAACTCTGCTCCAAACAAAATTGGGCATATACCTTATACTAGGAAACTTTTAGCATTGTACCTAGTCCAATAATAATTAGTCCAGATGCTGGACAATCTGCTCGTTAAAGAAAAAGTTAGTGATTTACATGATAAAAATGCAATTTTCATATATACCGTCATAGACAAGTGCTAATAACTCTGCTCCAAACAAAATTGGGCATATACCTTATACTAGGAAATTCTTAGCATTGTACCTAGTCCAATAATAATTAGTCCAGATGCTGGACAATCTGCTCGTTAAAGAAAAAGTTAGTGATTTACATGATAAAAATGCAATTTTCACATATACCGTCATAGACAAGTGCTAATAACTCTGCTCCAAACAAAATTGGGCATATACCTTATACTAGGAAACTTTTAGCATTGTACCTAGTCCAATAATAATTAGTCCAGATGCTGGAAAATCTGCTCGTTAAAGAAAAAGTTAGTGATTTACATGATAAAAATGCAATTTTCACATATACCGTCATAGACAAGTGCTAATAACTCTGCTCCAAACAAAATTGGGCATATACCTTATACTAGGAAACTTTTAGCATTGTACCTAGTCCAATAATAATTAGTCCAGATGCTGGAAAATCTGCTCGTTAAAGAAAAAGTTAGTGATTTACATGATAAAAATGCAATTTTCACATATACCGTCATAGACAAGTGCTAATAACTCTGCTCCAAACAAAATTGGGCATATACCTTATACTAGGAAACTTTTAGCATTGTACCTAGTCCAATAATAATTAGTCCAGATGCTGGACAATCTGCTCGTTAAAGAAAAAGTTAGTGATTTACATGATAAAAATGCAATTTTCACATATACCGTCATAGACAAGTGCTAATAACTCTGCTCCAAACAAAATTGGGCATATACCTTATACTAGGAAACTTTTAGCATTGTACCTAGTCCAATAATAATTAGTCCAGAAGCTGGACAATCTGCTCGTTAAAGAAAAATTTAGTGATTTACATGATAAAAATGCAATTTTCATATATACCGTCATAGACAAGTGCTAATAACTCTGCTCCAAACAAAATTGGGCATATACCTTATACTAGGAAACTTTTAGCATTGTACCTAGTCCAATAATAATTAGTCCAGATGCTGGAAAATCTGCTCGTTAAAGAAAAAGTTAGTGATTTACATGATAAAAATGCAATTTTCACATATACCGTCATAGACAAGTGCTAATAACTCTGCTCCAAACAAAATTGGGCATATACCTTATACTAGGAAACTTTTAGCATTGTACCTAGTCCAATAATAATTAGTCCAGATGCTGGACAATCTGCTCGTTAAAGAAAAAGTTAGTGATTTACATGATAAAAATGCAATTTTCACATATACCGTCATAGACAAGTGCTAATAACTCTGCTCCATACAAAATTGGGCATATACCTTATACTAGGAAACTTTTAGCATTGTACCTAGTCCAATAATAATTAGTCCAGATGCTGGACAATCTGCTCGTTAAAGAAAAAGTTAGTGATTTACATGATAAAAATGCAATTTTCATATATACCGTCATAGACAAGTGCTAATAACTCTGCTCCAAACAAAATTGGGCATATACCTTATACTAGGAAATTCTTAGCATTGTACCTAGTCCAATAATAATTAGTCCAGATGCTGGACAATTTGCTCGTTAAAGAAAAAGTTAGTGATTTACATGATAAAAATGCAATTTTCACATATACCGTCATAGACAAGTGCTAATAACTCTGCTCCAAACAAAATTGGGCATATACCTTATACTAGGAAACTTTTAGCATTGTACCTAGTCCAATAATAATTAGTCCAGAAGCTGGACAATCTGCTCGTTAAAGAAAAATTTAGTGATTTACATGATAAAAATGCAATTTTCATATATACCGTCATAGACAAGTGCTAATAACTCTGCTCCAAACAAAATTGGGCATATACCTTATACTAGGAAACTTTTAGCATTGTACCTAGTCCAATAATAATTAGTCCAGATGCTGGAAAATCTGCTCGTTAAAGAAAAAGTTAGTGATTTACATGATAAAAATGCAATTTTCACATATACCGTCATAGACAAGTGCTAATAACTCTGCTCCAAACAAAATTGGGCATATACCTTATACTAGGAAACTTTTAGCATTGTACCTAGTCCAATAATAATTAGTCCAGATGCTGGACAATCTGCTCGTTAAAGAAAAAGTTAGTGATTTACATGATAAAAATGCAATTTTCACATATACCGTCATAGACAAGTGCTAATAACTCTGCTGCATACAAAATTGGGCATATACCTTATACTAGGAAACTTTTAGCATTGTACCTAGTCCAATAATAATTAGTCCAGATGCTGGAAAATCTGCTCGTTAAAGAAAAAGTTAGTGATTTACATGATAAAAATGCAATTTTCACATATACCGTCATAGACAAGTGCTAATAACTCTGCTCCAAACAAAATTGGGCATATACCTTATACTAGGAAACTTTTAGCATTGTACCTAGTCCAATAATAATTAGTCTAGATGCTGGAAAATCTGCTCGTTAAAGAAAAAGTTAGTGATTTACATGATAAAAATGCAATTTTCACATATACCGTCATAGACAAGTGCTAATAACTCTGCTCCAAACAAAATTGGGCATATACCTTATACTAGGAAACTTTTAGCATTGTACCTAGTCCAATAATAATTAGTCCAGATGCTGGAAAATCTGCTCGTTAAAGAAAAAGTTAGTGATTTACATGATAAAAATGCAATTTTCACATATACCGTCATAGACAAGTGCTAATAACTCTGCTCCAAACAAAATTGGGCATATACCTTATACTAGGAAACTTTTAGCATTGTACCTAGTCCAATAATAATTAGTCCAGATGCTGGAAAATCTGCTCGTTAAAGAAAAAGTTAGTGATTTACATGATAAAAATGCAATTTTCACATATACCGTCATAGACAAGTGCTAATAACTCTGCTCCAAACAAAATTGGGCATATACCTTATATTAGGAAACTTTTAGCATTGTACCTAGTCCAATAATAATTAGTCCAGATGCTGGAAAATCTGCTCGTTAAAGAAAAAGTTAGTGATTTACATGATAAAAATGCAATTTTCACATATACCGTCATAGACAAGTGCTAATAACTCTGCTCCAAACAAAATTGGGCATATACCTTATACTAGGAAACTTTTAGCATTGTACCTAGTCCAATAATAATTAGTCCAGATGCTGGACAATCTGCTCGTTAAAGAAAAAGTTAGTGATTTACATGATAAAAATGCAATTTTCACATATACCGTCATAGACAAGTGCTAATAACTCTGCTCCATACAAAATTGGGCATATACCTTATACTAGGAAACTTTTAGCATTGTACCTAGTCCAATAATAATTAGTCCAGATGCTGGACAATCTGCTCGTTAAAGAAAAAGTTAGTGATTTACATGATAAAAATGCAATTTTCATATATACCGTCATAGACAAGTGCTAATAACTCTGCTCCCAACAAAATTGGGCATATACCTTATACTAGGAAATTCTTAGCATTGTACCTAGTCCAATAATAATTAGTCCAGATGCTGGACAATTTGCTCGTTAAAGAAAAAGTTAGTGATTTACATGATAAAAATGCAATTTTCACATATACCGTCATAGACAAGTGCTAATAACTCTGCTCCAAACAAAATTGGGCATATACCTTATACTAGGAAACTTTTAGCATTGTACCTAGTCCAATAATAATTAGTCCAGATGCTGGACAATCTATTCGTTAAAGAAAAATTTAGTGATTTACATGATAAAAATGCAATTTTCATATATAACGTCATAGACAAGTGCTAATAACTCTGCTCCAAACAAAATTGGGCATATACCTTATACTAGGAAACTTTTAGCATTGTACCTAGTCCAATAATAATTAGTCCAGATGCTGGACAATCTGCTCGTTAAAGAAAAAGTTAGTGATTTACATGATAAAAATGCAATTTTCACATATACCGTCATAGACAAGTGCTAATAACTCTGCTCCATACAAAATTGGGCATATACCTTATACTAGGAAACTTTTAGTATTGTACCTATTCCAATAATAATTATTCCAGATGCTCGACAATCTGCTCGTTAACGAAAAAGTTAGGGATTTACATGATAAAAATGCAATTTTCACATATAAGTGGGGATATACCACATACTGGGAAGCCTTCAGCATCGTACCTAGTCCAATAATAATTAGTCCAGATGCTCGACAATCTGCTCGTTAAAAAAAAGTTTGTGATTTACATGATAAAAATGCAATTTTCACATATACCGTCATAGACAAGTGCTAATAACTCTGCTCCAAACAAAATTGGGCATATACCTTATACTAGGAAACTTTTAGCTTTGTACCTAGTCCAATAATAATTAGTCCAGATGCTGGACAATCTGCTCGTTAAAGAAAAAGTTAGTGATTTACATGATAAAAATGCAATTTTCACATATACCGTCATAGACAAGTGCTAATAACTCTGCTCCATACAAAATTGGGCATATACCTTATACTAGGAAACTTTTAGCATTGTACCTAGTCCAATAATAATTAGTCCAGATGCTGGACAATCTGCTCGTTGAAGAAAAAGTTAGTGATTTACATGATAAAAATGCAATTTTCACATATACCGTCATAGACAAGTGCTAATAACTCTGCTCCAAACAAAATTGGGCATATACCTTATACTAGGAAACTTTTAGCATTGTACCTAGTCCAATAATAATTAGTCCAGATGCTGGACAATCTGCTCGTTAAAGAAAAAGTTAGTGATTTACATGATAAAAATGCAATTTTCACATATACCGTCATAGACAAGTGCTAATAACTCTGCTCCATACAAAATTGGGCATATACCTTATACTAGGAAACTTTTAGCATTGTACCTAGTCCAATAATAATTAGTCCAGATGCTGGACAATCTGCTCGTTAAAGAAAAAGTTAGTGATTTACATGATAAAAATGCAATTTTCACATATACCGTCATAGACAAGTGCTAATAACTCTGCTCCATACAAAATTGGGCATATACCTTATACTAGGAAACTTTTAGCATTGTACCTATTCCAATAATAATTATTCCAGATGCTCGACAATCTGCTCGTTAACGAAAAAGTTAGGGATTTACATGATAAAAATGCAATTTTCACATATAAGTGGGGATATACCACATACTGGGAAGCCTTCAGCATTGTACGTAGTCCAATAATAATTAGTCCAGATGCTCGACAATCTGCTCGTTAAAAAAAAGTTAGTGATTTACATGATAAAAATGCAATTTTCACATATACCGTCATAGACAAGTGCTAATAACTCTGCTCCAAACAAAATTGGGCATATACCTTATACTAGGAAACTTTTAGCATTGTACCTAGTCCAATAATAATTAGTCCAGATGCTGGACAATCTGCTCGTTAAAGAAAAAGTTAGTGATTTACATGATAAAAATGCAATTTTCACATATACCGTCATAGACAAGTGCTAATAACTCTGCTCCATACAAAATTGGGCATATACCTTATACTAGGAAACTTTTAGCATTGTACCTAGTCCAATAATAATTAGTCCAGATGCTGGACAATCTGCTCGTTAAAGAAAAAGTTAGTGATTTACATGATAAAAATGCAATTTTCACATATACCGTCATAGACAAGTGCTAATAACTCTGCTCCAAACAAAATTGGGCATATACCTTATACTAGGAAACTTTTAGCATTGTACCTAGTCCAATAATAATTAGTCCAGATGCTGGACAATCTGCTCGTTAAAGAAAAAGTTAGTGATTTACATGATAAAAATGCAATTTTCACATATACCGTCATAGACAAGTGCTAATAACTCTGCTCCATACAAAATTGGGCATATACCTTATACTAGGAAACTTTTAGCATTGTACCTAGTCCAATAATAATTAGTCCAGATGCTGGACAATCTGCTCGTTAAAGAAAAAGTTAGTGATTTACATGATAAAAATGCAATTTTCATATATACCGTCATAGACAAGTGCTAATAACTCTGCTCCAAACAAAATTGGGCATATACCTTATACTAGGAAATTCTTAGCATTGTACCTAGTCCAATAATAATTAGTCCAGATGCTGGACAATCTGCTCGTTAAAGAAAAAGTTAGTGATTTACATGATAAAAATGCAATTTTCACATATACCGTCATAGACAAGTGCTAATAACTCTGCTCCAAACAAAATTGGGCATATACCTTATACTAGGAAACTTTTAGCATTGTACCTAGTCCAATAATAATTAGTCCAGATGCTGGACAATCTATTCGTTAAAGAAAAATTTAGTGATTTACATGATAAAAATGCAATTTTCATATATACCGTCATAGACAAGTGCTAATAACTCTGCTCCATACAAAATTGGGCATATACCTTATACTAGGAAACTTTTAGCATTGTACCTATTCCAATAATAATTATTCCAGATGCTCGACAATCTGCTCGTTAACGAAAAAGTTAGGGATTTACATGATAAAAATGCAATTTTCACATATACCGTCATAGACAAGTGCTAATAACTCTGCTCCATACAAAATTGGGCATATACCTTATACTAGGAAACTTTTAGCATTGTACCTATTCCAATAATAATTATTCCAGATGCTCGACAATCTGCTCGTTAACGAAAAAGTTAGGGATTTACATGATAAAAATGCAATTTTCACATATAAGTGGGGATATACCACATACTGGGAAGCCTTCAGCATTGTACCTAGTCCAATAATAATTAGTCCAGATGCTCGACAATCTGCTCGTTAAAAAAAAGTTTGTGATTTACATGATAAAAATGCAATTTTCATATATACCGTCATAGACAAGTGCTAATAACTCTGCTCCAAACAAAATTGGGCATATACCTTATACTAGGAAATTCTTAGCATTGTACCTAGTCCAATAATAATTAGTCCAGATGCTGGACAATCTGCTCGTTAAAGAAAAAGTTAGTGATTTACATGATAAAAATGCAATTTTCACATATACCGTCATAGACAAGTGCTAATAACTCTGCTCCAAACAAAATTGGGCATATACCTTATACTAGGAAACTTTTAGCATTGTACCTAGTCCAATAATAATTAGTCCAGATGCTGGACAATCTATTCGTTAAAGAAAAATTTAGTGATTTACATGATAAAAATGCAATTTTCATATATACCGTCATAGACAAGTGCTAATAACTCTGCTCCATACAAAATTGGGCATATACCTTATACTAGGAAACTTTTAGCATTGTACCTATTCCAATAATAATTATTCCAGATGCTCGACAATCTGCTCGTTAACGAAAAAGTTAGGGATTTACATGATAAAAATGCAATTTTCATATATACCGTCATAGACAAGTGCTAATAACTCTGCTCCATACAAAATTGGGCATATACCTTATACTCGGAAACTTTTAGCATTGTACCTATTCCAATAATAATTATTCCAGATGCTCGACAATCTGCTCGTTAACGAAAAAGTTAGGGATTTACATGATAAAAATGCAATTTTCACATATAAGTGGGGATATACCACATACTGGGAAGCCTTCAGCATTGTACCTAGTCCAATAATAATTAGTCCAGATGCTCGACAATCTGCTCGTTAAAAAAAAGTTTGTGATTTACATGATAAAAATGCAATTTTCACATATACCGTCATAGACAAGTGCTAATAACTCTGCTCCAAACAAAATTGGGCATATACCTTATACTAGGAAACTTTTAGCATTGTACCTAGTCCAATAATAATTAGTCCAGATGCTGGACAATCTATTCGTTAAAGAAAAATTTAGTGATTTACATGATAAAAATGCAATTTTCATATATACCGTCATAGACAAGTGCTAATAACTCTGCTCCATACAAAATTGGGCATATACCTTATACTAGGAAACTTTTAGCATTGTACCTATTCCAATAATAATTATTCCAGATGCACGACAATCTGCTCGTTAACGAAAAAGTTAGGGATTTACATGATAAAAATGCAATTTTCACATATAAGTGGGGATATACCACATACTGGGAAGCCTTCAGCATTGTACCTAGTCCAATAATAATTAGTCCAGATGCTCGACAATCTGCTCATTAAAAAAAAGTTAGTGATTTACATGATAAAAATGCAATTTTCACATATACCGTCATAGACAAGTGCTAATAACTCTGCTCCAAACAAAATTGGGCATATACCTTATACTAGGAAACTTTTAGCATTGTACCTAGTCCAATAATAATTAGTCCAGATGCTGGACAATCTATTCGTTAAAGAAAAATTTAGTGATTTACATGATAAAAATGCAATTTTCATATATACCGTCATAGACAAGTGCTAATAACTCTGCTCCATACAAAATTGGGCATATACCTTATACTAGGAAACTTTTAGCATTGTACCTATTCCAATAATAATTATTCCAGATGCTCGACAATCTGCTCGTTAACGAAAAAGTTAGGGATTTACATGATAAAAATGCAATTTTCACATATAAGTGGGGATATACCACATACTGGGAAGCCTTCAGCATTGTACCTAGTCCAATAATAATTAGTCCAGATGCTCGACAATCTGCTCGTTAAAAAAAAGTTAGTGATTTACATGATAAAAATGCAATTTTCACATATACCGTCATAGACAAGTGCTAATAACTCTGCTCCAAACAAAATTGGGCATATACCTTATACTAGGAAACTTTTAGCATTGTACCTAGTCCAATAATAATTAGTCCAGATGCTGGACAATCTATTCGTTAAAGAAAAATTTAGTGATTTACGTGATAAAAATGCAATTTTCATATATACCGTCATAGACAAGTGCTAATAACTCTGCTCCATACAAAATTGGGCATATACCTTATACTAGGAAACTTTTAGCATTGTACCTATTCCAATAATAATTATTCCAGATGCTCGACAATCTGCTCGTTAACGAAAAAGTTAGGGATTTACATGATAAAAATGCAATTTTCACATATAAGTGGGGATATACCACATACTGGGAAGCCTTCAGCATTGTACCTAGTCCAATAATAATTAGTCCAGATGCTCGACAATCTGCTCGTTAAAAAAAAGTTTGTGATTTACATGATAAAAATGCAATTTTCACATATACCGTCATAGACAAGTGCTAATAACTCTGCTCCAAACAAAATTGGGCATATA
Organism: Crataerina pallida; assembly: GCA_949710015.1. Taxonomy (NCBI): domain Eukaryota; kingdom Metazoa; phylum Arthropoda; class Insecta; order Diptera; family Hippoboscidae; genus Crataerina; species Crataerina pallida. The sequence goes on from OX453293.1 coordinate 15,842,803, forward strand.
CCTTATACTAGGAAATTTTAGCATTGTACCTATTCCAATAATAATTATTCCAGATGCTCGACAATCTGCTCGTTAACGAAAAAGTTAGGGACTTACATGATAAAAATGCAATTTTCACATATAAGTGGGGATATACCACATACTGGGAAGCCTTCAGCATTGTACCAAGTCTAATAATAATTAGTCCAGATGCTCGACAATCTGCTCGTTAAAAAAAAGTTAGTGATTTACATGATAAAAATGCAATTTTCATATATACCGTCATAGACAAGTGCTAATAACTCTGCTCCAAACAAAATTGGGCATATACCTTATACTAGGAAACTTTTAGCATTGTACCTATTCCAATAATAATTATTCCAGATGCTCGACAATCTGCTCGTTAACGAAAAAGTTAGGGATTTACATGATAAAAATGCAATTTTCACATATAAGTGGGGATATACCACATACTGGGGAGCCTTCAGCATTGTACCAAGTCTAATAATAATTAGTCCAGATGCTCGACAATCTGCTCGTTAAAAAAAAGTTAGTGATTTACATGATAAAAATGCAATTTTCATATATACCGTCATAGACAAGTGCTAATAACTTTGCTCCAAACAAAATTGGGCATATACCTTATACTAGGAAACTTTTAGCATTGTACCTATTCCAATAATAATTATTCCAGATGCTCGACAATCTGCTCGTTAACGAAAAAGTTAGGGATTTACATGATAAAAATGCAATTTTCACATATAAGTGGGGATATACCACATACTGGGAAGCCTTCATCATTGTACCAAGTCTAATAATAATTAGTCCAGATGCTCGACAATCTGCTCGTTAAAAAAAAGTTAGTGATTTACATGATAAAAATGCAATTTTCATATATACCGTCATAGACAAGTGCTAATAACTCTGCTCCATACAAAATTGGGCATACACCTTATACTAGGAAACTTTTAGCATTGTACCTATTCCAATAATAATTATTCCAGATGCTCGACAATCTGCTCGTTAACGAAAAAGTTAGGGATTTACATGATAAAAATGCAATTTTCACATATACCGTCATAGACAAGTGCTAATAACTCTGCTCCAAACAAAATTGGGCATATACCTTATACTAGGAAACTTTTAGCATTATACCTAGTCCAATAATAATTAGTCCAGATGCTGGACAATCTGTTCGTTAAAGAAAAAGTTAGTGATTTACATGATAAAAATGCAATTTTCACATATACCGTCATAGACAAGTGCTAATAACTCTGCTCCAAACAAAATTGGGCATATACCTTATACTAGGAAACTTTTAGCATTGTACCTAGTCCAATAATAATTAGTCCAGATGCTGGACAATCTGCTCGTTAAAGAAAAACTTAGTGATTTACATGATAAAAATGCAATTTTCATATATACCGTCATAGACAAGTGCTAATAACTCTGCTCCAAACAAAATTGGGCATATACCTTATACTAGGAAACTTTTAGCATTGTACCTAGTCCAATAATAATTAGTCCAGATGCTGAACAATCTGCTCGTTAAAGAAAAAGTTAGTGATTTACATGATAAAAATGCAATTTTCACATATACCGTCATAGACAAGTGCTAATAACTCTGCTCCATACAAAATTGGGCATATACCTTATACTAGGAAACTTTTAGCATTGTATCTAGTCCAATAATAATTATTCCAGATGCTCGACAATCTGCTCGTTAACGAAAAAGTTAGGGATTTACATGATAAAAATGCAATTTTCACATATAAGTGGGGATATACCACATACTGGGAAGCCTTCAGCATTGTACCTAGTCCAATAATAATTAGTCCAGATGCTCGACAATCTGCTCGTTAAAAAAAAGTTTGTGATTTACATGATAAAAATGCAATTTTCACATATACCGTCATAGACAAGTGCTAATAACTCTGCTCCAAACAAAATTGGGCATATACCTTATACTAGGAAACTTTTAGCATTGTACCTAGTCCAATAATAATTAGTCCAGATGCTGGACAATCTGCTCGTTAAAGAAAAAGTTAGTGATTTACATGATAAAAATGCAATTTTCACATATACCGTCATAGACAAGTGCTAATAACTCTGCTCCAAACAAAATTGGGCATATACCTTATACTAGGAAACTTTTAGCATTGTACCTAGTCCAATAATAATTAGTCCAGATGCTGGACAATCTGCTCGTTAAAGAAAAATTTAGTGATTTACATGATAAAAATGCAATTTTCACATATACCGTCATAGACAAGTGCTAATAACTCTGCTCCATACAAAATTGGGCATATACCTTATACTAGGAAACTTTTAGCATTGTACCTAGTCCAATAATAATTAGTACAGATGCTGGACAATCTGCTCGTTAAAGAAAAAGTTAGTGATTTACATGATAAAAATGCAATTTTCACATATACCGTCATAGACAAGTGCTAATAACTCTGCTCCATACAAAATTGGGCATATACCTTATACTAGGAAACTTTTAGCATTGTACCTATTCCAATAATAATTATTCCAGATGCTCGACAATCTGCTCGTTAACGAAAAAGTTAGGGATTTACATGATAAAAATGCAATTTTCACATATAAGTGGGGATATACCACATACTGGGAAGCCTTCAGCATTGTACCTAGTCCAATAATAATTAGTCCAGATGCTCGACAATCTGCTCGTTAAAAAAAGTTTGTGATTTACATGATAAAAATGCAATTTTCACATATACCGTCATAGACAAGTGCTAATAACTCTGCTCCAAACAAAATTGGGGATATACCTTATACTAGGAAACTTTCAGCATTGTACCTAGTCCAATAATAATTAGTACAGATGCTGGACAATCTGCTCGTTAAAGAAAAAGTTAGTGATTTACATGATAAAAATGCAATTTTCACATATACCGTCATAGACAAGTGCTAATAACTCTGCTCCATACAAAATTGGGCATATACCTTATACTAGGAAACTTTTAGCATTGTACCTATTCCAATAATAATTATTCCAGATGCTCGACAATCTGCTCGTTAACGAAAAAGTTAGGGATTTACATGATAAAAATGCAATTTTCACATATAAGTGGGGATATACCACATACTGGGAAGCCTTCAGCATTGTACCTAGTCCAATAATAATTAGTCCAGATGCTCGACAATCTGCTCGTTAAAAAAAGTTTGTGATTTACATGATAAAAATGCAATTTTCACATATACCGTCATAGACAAGTGCTAATAACTCTGCTCCAAACAAAATTGGGGATATACCACATACTAGGAAACTTTTAGCATTGTACCTAGTCCAATAATAATTAGTCCAGATGCTCGACAATCTGCTCGTTAAAAAAAGTTTGTGATTTACATGATAAAAATGCAATTTTCACATATACCGTCATAGACAAGTGCTAATAACTCTGCTCCAAACAAAATTGGGGATATACCTTATACTAGGAAACTTTCAGCATTGTACCTAGTCCAATAATAATTAGTACAGATGCTGGACAATCTGCTCGTTAAAGAAAAAGTTTGTGATTTACATGATAAAAATGCAATTTTCACATATACCGTCATAGACAAGTGCTAATAACTCTGCTCCATACAAAATTGGGCATATACCTTATACTAGGAAACTTTTAGCATTGTACCTATTCCAATAATAATTATTCCAGATGCTCGACAATCTGCTCGTTAACGAAAAAGTTAGGGATTTACATGATAAAAATGCAATTTTCACATATAAGTGGGGATATACCACATACTGGGAAGCCTTCAGCATTGTACCTAGTCCAATAATAATTAGTCCAGATGCTCGACAATCTGCTCGTTAAAAAAAGTTTGTGATTTACATGATAAAAATGCAATTTTCACATATACCGTCATAGACAAGTGCTAATAACTCTGCTCCAAACAAAATTGGGGATATACCTTATACTAGGAAACTTTCAGCATTGTACCTAGTCCAATAATAATTAGTCCAGATGCTGGACAATCTGCTCGTTAAAGAAAAAGTTAGTGATTTACATGATAAAAATGCAATTTTCATATATACCGTCATAGACAAGTGCTAATAACTCTGCTCCAAACAAAATTGGGCATATACCTTATACTAGGAAATTCTTAGCATTGTACCTAGTCCAATAATAATTAGTCCAGATGCTGGACAATCTGCTCGTTAAAGAAAAAGTTAGTGATTTACATGATAAAAATGCAATTTTCACATATACCGTCATAGACAAGTGCTAATAACTCTGCTCCAAACAAAATTGGGCATATACCTTATTCTAGGAAACTTTTAGCATTGTACCTAGTCCAATAATAATTAGTCCAGATGCTGGACAATCTATTCGTTAAAGAAAAATTTAGTGATTTACATGATAAAAATGCAATTTTCATATATACCGTCATAGACAAGTGCTAATAACTCTGCTCCATACAAAATTGGGCATATACCTTATACTAGGAAACTTTTAGCATTGTACCTATTCCAATAATAATTATTCCAGATGCTCGACAATCTGCTCGTTAACGAAAAAGTTAGGGATTTACATGATAAAAATGCAATTTTCACATATACCGTCATAGACAAGTGCTAATAACTCTGCTCCATACAAAATTGGGCATATACCTTATACTAGGAAACTTTTAGCATTGTACCTATTCCAATAATAATTATTCCAGATGCTCGACAATCTGCTCGTTAACGAAAAAGTTAGGGATTTACATGATAAAAATGCAATTTTCATATATACCGTCATAGACAAGTGCTAATAACTCTGCTCCAAACAAAATTGGGCATATACCTTATACTAGGAAACTTTTAGCATTGTACCTAGTCCAATAATAATTAGTCCAGATGCTGGACAATCTGTTCGTTAAAGAAAAAGTTAGTGATTTACATGATAAAAATGCAATTTTCATATATACCGTCATAGACAAGTGCTAATAACTCTGCTCCAAACAAAATTGGGCATATACCTTATACTAGGAAACTTTTAGCATTGTACCTATTCCAATAATAATTATTCCAGATGCTCGACAATCTGCTCGTTAACGAAAAAGTTAGGGACTTACATGATAAAAATGCAATTTTCACATATAAGTGGGGATATACCACATACTGGGAAGCCTTCAGCATTGTACCAAGTCTAATAATAATTAGTCCAGATGCTCGACAATCTGCTCGTTAAAAAAAAGTTAGTGATTTACATGATAAAAATGCAATTTTCATATATACCGTCATAGACAAGTGCTAATAACTCTGCTCCAAACAAAATTGGGCATATACCTTATACTAGGAAACTTTTAGCATTGTACCTATTCCAATAATAATTATTCCAGATGCTCGACAATCTGCTCGTTAACGAAAAAGTTAGGGATTTACATGATAAAAATGCAATTTTCACATATAAGTGGGGATATACCACATACTGGGAAGCCTTCATCATTGTACCAAGTCTAATAATAATTAGTCCAGATGCTCGACAATCTGCTCGTTAAAAAAAAGTTAGTGATTTACATGATAAAAATGCAATTTTCATATATACCGTCATAGACAAGTGCTAATAACTCTGCTCCATACAAAATTGGGCATATACCTTATACTAGGAAACTTTTAGCATTGTACCTATTCCAATAATAATTATTCCAGATGCTCGACAATCTGCTCGTTAACGAAAAAGTTAGGGATTTACATGATAAAAATGCAATTTTCACATATACCGTCATAGACAAGTGCTAATAACTCTGCTCCAAACAAAATTGGGCATATACCTTATTCTAGGAAACTTTTAGCATTGTACCTAGTCCAATAATAATTAGTCCAGATGCTGGACAATCTATTCGTTAAAGAAAAATTTAGTGATTTACATGATAAAAATGCAATTTTCATATATACCGTCATAGACAAGTGCTAATAACTCTGCTCCAAACAAAATTGGGCATATACCTTATTCTAGGAAACTTTTAGCATTGTACCTAGTCCAATAATAATTAGTCCAGATGCTGGACAATCTATTCGTTAAAGAAAAATTTAGTGATTTACATGATAAAAATGCAATTTTCATATATACCGTCATAGACAAGTGCTAATAACTCTGCTCCATACAAAATTGGGCATATACCTTATACTAGGAAACTTTTAGCATTGTATCTAGTCCAATAATAATTATTCCAGATGCTCGACAATCTGCTCGTTAACGAAAAAGTTAGGGATTTACATGATAAAAATGCAATTTTCACATATAAGTGGGGATATACCACATACTGGGAAGCCTTCAGCATTGTACCTAGTCCAATAATAATTAGTCCAGATGCTCGACAATCTGCTCGTTAACGAAAAAGTTAGGGATTTACATGATAAAAATGCAATTTTCACATATACCGTCATAGACAAGTGCTAATAACTCTGCTCCAAACAAAATTGGGCATATACCTTATACTAGGAAACTTTTAGCATTATACCTAGTCCAATAATAATTAGTCCAGATGCTGGACAATCTGTTCGTTAAAGAAAAAGTTAGTGATTTACATGATAAAAATGCAATTTTCACATATACCGTCATAGACAAGTGCTAATAACTCTGCTCCAAACAAAATTGGGCATATACCTTATACTAGGAAACTTTTAGCATTGTACCTAGTCCAATAATAATTAGTCCAGATGCTGGACAATCTGCTCGTTAAAGAAAAACTTAGTGATTTACATGATAAAAATGCAATTTTCATATATACCGTCATAGACAAGTGCTAATAACTCTGCTCCAAACAAAATTGGGCATATACCTTATACTAGGAAACTTTTAGCATTGTACCTAGTCCAATAATAATTAGTCCAGATGCTGAACAATCTGCTCGTTAAAGAAAAAGTTAGTGATTTACATGATAAAAATGCAATTTTCACATATACCGTCATAGACAAGTGCTAATAACTCTGCTCCATACAAAATTGGGCATATACCTTATACTAGGAAACTTTTAGCATTGTATCTAGTCCAATAATAATTATTCCAGATGCTCGACAATCTGCTCGTTAACGAAAAAGTTAGGGATTTACATGATAAAAATGCAATTTTCACATATAAGTGGGGATATACCACATACTGGGAAGCCTTCAGCATTGTACCTAGTCCAATAATAATTAGTCCAGATGCTCGACAATCTGCTCGTTAAAAAAAAGTTTGTGATTTACATGATAAAAATGCAATTTTCACATATACCGTCATAGACAAGTGCTAATAACTCTGCTCCAAACAAAATTGGGCATATACCTTATACTAGGAAACTTTTAGCATTGTACCTAGTCCAATAATAATTAGTCCAGATGCTGGACAATCTGCTCGTTAAAGAAAAAGTTAGTGATTTACATGATAAAAATGCAATTTTCACATATACCGTCATAGACAAGTGCTAATAACTCTGCTCCAAACAAAATTGGGCATATACATTATACTAGGAAACTTTTAGCATTGTACCTAGTCCAATAATAATTAGTCCAGATGCTGGACAATCTGCTCGTTAAAGAAAAATTTAGTGATTTACATGATAAAAATGCAATTTTCACATATACCGTCATAGACAAGTGCTAATAACTCTGCTCCATACAAAATTGGGCATATACCTTATACTAGGAAACTTTTAGCATTGTACCTAGTCCAATAATAATTAGTACAGATGCTGGACAATCTGCTCGTTAAAGAAAAAGTTAGTGATTTACATGATAAAAATGCAATTTTCACATATACCGTCATAGACAAGTGCTAATAACTCTGCTCCATACAAAATTGGGCATATACCTTATACTAGGAAACTTTTAGCATTGTACCTATTCCAATAATAATTATTCCAGATGCTCGACAATCTGCTCGTTAACGAAAAAGTTAGGGATTTACATGATAAAAATGCAATTTTCACATATAAGTGGGGATATACCACATACTGGGAAGCCTTCAGCATTGTACCTAGTCCAATAATAATTAGTCCAGATGCTCGACAATCTGCTCGTTAAAAAAAGTTTGTGATTTACATGATAAAAATGCAATTTTCACATATACCGTCATAGACAAGTGCTAATAACTCTGCTCCAAACAAAATTGGGGATATACCTTATACTAGGAAACTTTCAGCATTGTACCTAGTCCAATAATAATTAGTCCAGATGCTGGACAATCTGCTCGTTAAAGAAAAAGTTAGTGATTTACATGATAAAAATGCAATTTTCATATATACCGTCATAGACAAGTGCTAATAACTCTGCTCCAAACAAAATTGGGCATATACCTTATACTAGGAAATTCTTAGCATTGTACCTAGTCCAATAATAATTAGTCCAGATGCTGGACAATCTGCTCGTTAAAAAAAGTTTGTGATTTACATGATAAAAATGCAATTTTCACATATACCGTCATAGACAAGTGCTAATAACTCTGCTCCAAACAAAATTGGGCATATACCTTATACTAGGAAACTTTTAGCATTGTACCTAGTCCAATAATAATTAGTCCAGATGCTGGACAATCTGTTCGTTAAAGAAAAAGTTAGGGATTTACATGATAAAAATGCAATTTTCACATATAAGTGGGGCTATACCACATACTGGGAAGCCTTCAGCATTGTACCTAGTCCAATAATAATTAGTCCAGATGCTCGACAATCTGCTCGTTAAAAAAAGTTTGTGATTTACATGATAAAAATGCAATTTTCACATATACCGTCATAGACAAGTGCTAATAACTCTGCTCCAAACAAAATTGGGCATATACCTTATTCTAGGAAACTTTCAGCATTGTACCTAGTCCAATAATAATTAGTCCAGATGCTGGACAATCTGCTCGTTAAAGAAAAAGTTAGTGATTTACATGATAAAAATGCAATTTTCATATATACCGTCATAGACAAGTGCTAATAACTCTGCTCCAAACAAAATTGGGCATATACCTTATACTAGGAAACTTTTATCATTGTACCTAGTCCAATAATAATTAGTCCAGATGCTCGACAATCTGCTCGTTAAAGAAAAAGTTAGGGATTTACATGATAAAAATGCAATTTTCACATATACCGTCATAGACAAGTGCTAATAACTCTGCTCCAAACAAAATTGGGCATATACCTTATTCTAGGAAACTTTTAGCATTGTACCTAGTCCAATAATAATTATTCCAGATGCTCGACAATCTGCTCGTTAACGAAAAAGTTAGGGATTTACATGATAAAAATGCAATTTTCACATATACCGTCATAGACAAGTGCTAATAACTCTGCTCCATACAAAATTGGGCATATACCTTATACTAGGAAACTTTTAGCATTGTACCTATTCCAATAATAATTATTCCAGATGCTCGACAATCTGCTCGTTAACGAAAAAGTTAGGGATTTACATGATAAAAATGCAATTTTCACATATACCGTCATAGACAAGTGCTAATAACTCTGCTCCAAACAAAATTGGGCATATACCTTATACTAGGAAACTTTTAGCATTGTACCTAGTCCAATAATAATTAGTCCAGATGCTGGACAATCTGTTCGTTAAAGAAAAAGTTAGTGATTTACATGATAAAAATGCAATTTTCATATATACCGTCATAGACAAGTGCTAATAACTCTGCTCCAAACAAAATTGGGCATATACCTTATACTAGGAAACTTTTAGCATTGTACCTATTCCAATAATAATTATTCCAGATGCTCGACAATCTGCTCGTTAACGAAAAAGTTAGGGACTTACATGATAAAAATGCAATTTTCACATATAAGTGGGGATATACCACATACTGGGAAGCCTTCAGCATTGTACCAAGTCTAATAATAATTAGTCCAGATGCTCGACAATCTGCTCGTTAAAAAAAAGTTAGTGATTTACATGATAAAAATGCAATTTTCATATATACCGTCATAGACAAGTGCTAATAACTCTGCTCCAAACAAAATTGGGCATATACCTTATACTAGGAAACTTTTAGCATTGTACCTATTCCAATAATAATTATTCCAGATGCTCGACAATCTGCTCGTTAACGAAAAAGTTAGGGATTTACATGATAAAAATGCAATTTTCACATATAAGTGGGGATATACCACATACTGGGAAGCCTTCATCATTGTACCAAGTCTAATAATAATTAGTCCAGATGCTCGACAATCTGCTCGTTAAAAAAAAGTTAGTGATTTACATGATAAAAATGCAATTTTCATATATACCGTCATAGACAAGTGCTAATAACTCTGCTCCATACAAAATTGGGCATATACCTTATACTAGGAAACTTTTAGCATTGTACCTATTCCAATAATAATTATTCCAGATGCTCGACAATCTGCTCGTTAACGAAAAAGTTAGGGATTTACATGATAAAAATGCAATTTTCACATATACCGTCATAGACAAGTGCTAATAACTCTGCTCCAAACAAAATTGGGCATATACCTTATTCTAGGAAACTTTTAGCATTGTACCTAGTCCAATAATAATTAGTCCAGATGCTGGACAATCTATTCGTTAAAGAAAAATTTAGTGATTTACATGATAAAAATGCAATTTTCATATATACCGTCATAGACAAGTGCTAATAACTCTGCTCCAAACAAAATTGGGCATATACCTTATTCTAGGAAACTTTTAGCATTGTACCTAGTCCAATAATAATTAGTCCAGATGCTGGACAATCTATTCGTTAAAGAAAAATTTAGTGATTTACATGATAAAAATGCAATTTTCATATATACCGTCATAGACAAGTGCTAATAACTCTGCTCCATACAAAATTGGGGATATACCTTATACTAGGAAACTTTCAGCATTGTACCTAGTCCAATAATAATTAGTCCAGATGCTGGACAATCTGCTCGTTAAAGAAAAAGTTAGTGATTTACATGATAAAAATGCAATTTTCATATATACCGTCATAGACAAGTGCTAATAACTCTGCTCCAAACAAAATTGGGCATATACCTTATACTAGGAAATTCTTAGCATTGTACCTAGTCCAATAATAATTAGTCCAGATGCTGGACAATCTGCTCGTTAAAGAAAAAGTTAGTGATTTACATGATAAAAATGCAATTTTCACATATACCGTCATAGACAAGTGCTAATAACTCTGCTCCAAACAAAATTGGGCATATACCTTATTCTAGGAAACTTTTAGCATTGTACCTAGTCCAATAATAATTAGTCCAGATGCTGGACAATCTATTCGTTAAAGAAAAATTTAGTGATTTACATGATAAAAATGCAATTTTCATATATACCGTCATAGACAAGTGCTAATAACTCTGCTCCAAACAAAATTGGGCATATACCTTATTCTAGGAAACTTTTAGCATTGTACCTAGTCCAATAATAATTAGTCCAGATGCTGGACAATCTATTCGTTAAAGAAAAATTTAGTGATTTACATGATAAAAATGCAATTTTCATATATACCGTCATAGACAAGTGCTAATAACTCTGCTCCATACAAAATTGGGGATATACCTTATACTAGGAAACTTTCAGCATTGTACCTAGTCCAATAATAATTAGTCCAGATGCTGGACAATCTGCTCGTTAAAGAAAAAGTTAGTGATTTACATGATAAAAATGCAATTTTCATATATACCGTCATAGACAAGTGCTAATAACTCTGCTCCAAACAAAATTGGGCATATACCTTATACTAGGAAATTCTTAGCATTGTACCTAGTCCAATAATAATTAGTCCAGATGCTGGACAATCTGCTCGTTAAAGAAAAAGTTAGTGATTTACATGATAAAAATGCAATTTTCACATATACCGTCATAGACAAGTGCTAATAACTCTGCTCCAAACAAAATTGGGCATATACCTTATACTAGGAAACTTTTAGCATTGTACCTATTCCAATAATAATTATTCCAGATGCTCGACAATCTGCTCGTTAACGAAAAAGTTAGGGATTTACATGATAAAAATGCAATTTTCACATATACCGTCATAGACAAGTGCTAATAACTCTGCTCCAAACAAAATTGGGCATATACCTTATTCTAGGAAACTTTTAGCATTGTACCTAGTCCAATAATAATTAGTCCAGATGCTGGACAATCTGCTCGTTAAAGAAAAAGTTAGTGATTTACATGATAAAAATGCAATTTTCACATATACCGTCATAGACAAGTGCTAATAACTCTGCTCCAAACAAAATTGGGCATATACCTTATACTAGGAAACTTTTAGCATTGTACCTATTCCAATAATAATTATTCCAGATGCTCGACAATCTGCTCGTTAACGAAAAAGTTAGGGATTTACATGATAAAAATGCAATTTTCACATATACCGTCATAGACAAGTGCTAATAACTCTGCTCCAAACAAAATTGGGCATATACCTTATTCTAGGAAACTTTCAGCATTGTACCTAGTCCAATAATAATTAGTCCAGATGCTGGACAATCTGCTCGTTAAAGAAAAAGTTAGTGATTTACATGATAAAAATGCAATTTTCATATATACCGTCATAGACAAGTGCTAATAACTCTGCTCCAAACAAAATTGGGCATATACCTTATACTAGGAAATTCTTAGCATTGTACCTAGTCCAATAATAATTAGTCCAGATGCTGGACAATCTGCTCGTTAAAGAAAAAGTTAGTGATTTACATGATAAAAATGCAATTTTCACATATACCGTCATAGACAAGTGCTAATAACTCTGCTCCAAACAAAATTGGGCATATACCTTATACTAGGAAATTCTTAGCATTGTACCTAGTCCAATAATAATTAGTCCAGATGCTGGACAATCTGCTCGTTAAAGAAAAAGTTAGTGATTTACATGATAAAAATGCAATTTTCACATATACCGTCATAGACAAGTGCTAATAACTCTGCTCCAAACAAAATTGGGCATATACCTTATTCTAGGAAACTTTTAGCATTGTACCTATTCCAATAATAATTATTCCAGATGCTCGACAATCTGCTCGTTAACGAAAAAGTTAGGGATTTACATGATAAAAATGCAATTTTCACATATACCGTCATAGACAAGTGCTAATAACTCTGCTCCAAACAAAATTGGGCATATACCTTATACTAGGAAACTTTTAGCATTGTACCTAGTCCAATAATAATTAGTCCAGATGCTGGACAATCTGTTCGTTAAAGAAAAAGTTAGTGATTTACATGATAAAAATGCAATTTTCATATATACCGTCATAGACAAGTGCTAATAACTCTGCTCCAAACAAAATTGGGCATATACCTTATACTAGGAAACTTTTAGCATTGTACCTATTCCAATAATAATTATTCCAGATGCTCGACAATCTGCTCTTTAACGAAAAAGTTAGGGACTTACATGATAAAAATGCAATTTTCACATATAAGTGGGGATATACCACATACTGGGAAGCCTTCAGCATTGTACCAAGTCTAATAATAATTAGTCCAGATGCTCGACAATCTGCTCGTTAAAAAAAAGTTAGTGATTTACATGATAAAAATGCAATTTTCATATATACCGTCATAGACAAGTGCTAATAACTCTGCTCCAAACAAAATTGGGCATATACCTTATACTAGGAAACTTTTAGCATTGTACCTATTCCAATAACTATTATTCCAGATGCTCGACAATCTGCTCGTTAACGAAAAAGTTAGGGATTTACATGATAAAAATGCAATTTTCACATATAAGTGGGGATATACCACATACTGGGAAGCCTTCATCATTGTACCAAGTCTAATAATAATTAGTCCAGATGCTCGACAATCTGCTCGTTAAAAAAAAGTTAGTGATTTACATGATAAAAATGCAATTTTCATATATACCGTCATAGACAAGTGCTAATAACTCTGCTCCATACAAAATTGGGCATATACCTTATACTAGGAAACTTTTAGCATTGTACCTATTCCAATAATAATTATTCCAGATGCTCGACAATCTGCTCGTTAACGAAAAAGTTAGGGATTTACATGATAAAAATGCAATTTTCACATATACCGTCATAGACAAGTGCTAATAACTCTGCTCCAAACAAAATTGGGCATATACCTTATACTAGGAAACTTTTAGCATTGTACCTAGTCCAATAATAATTAGTCCAGATGCTGGACAATCTGCTCGTTAAAGAAAAAGTTAGTGATTTACATGATAAAAATGCAATTTTCACATATACCGTCATAGACAAGTGCTAATAACTCTGCTCCAAACAAAATTGGGCATATACCTTATACTAGGAAACTTTTAGCATTGTACCTAGTCCAATAATAATTAGTCCAGATGCTGGACAATCTGCTCGTTAAAGAAAAAGTTAGTGATTTACATGATAAAAATGCAATTTTCACATATACCGTCATAGACAAGTGCTAATAACTCTGCTCCATACAAAATTGGGCATATACCTTATACTAGGAAACTTTTAGCATTGTACTTATTCCAATAATAATTATTCCAGATGCTCGACAATCTGCTCGTTAACGAAAAAGTTAGGGATTTACATGATAAAAATGCAATTTTCACATATACCGTCATAGACAAGTGCTAATAACTCTGCTCCATACAAAATTGGGCATATACCTTATACTAGGAAACTTTTAGCATTGTACCTATTCCAATAATAATTATTCCAGATGCTCGACAATCTGCTCGTTAACGAAAAAGTTAGGGATTTACATGATAAAAATGCAATTTTCACATATAAGTGGGGATATACCACATACTGGGAAGCCTTCAGCATTGTACCTAGTCCAATAATAATTAGTCCAGATGCTGGACAATCTGTTCGTTAAAGAAAAAGTTAGTGATTTACATGATAAAAATGCAATTTTCATATATACCGTCATAGACAAGTGCTAATAACTCTGCTCCAAACAAAATTGGGCATATACCTTATACTAGGAAACTTTTAGCATTGTACCTATTCCAATAATAATTATTCCAGATGCTCGACAATCTGCTCGTTAACGAAAAAGTTAGGGACTTACATGATAAAAATGCAATTTTCACATATAAGTGGGGATATACCACATACTGGGAAGCCTTCAGCATTGTACCAAGTCTAATAATAATTAGTCCAGATGCTCGACAATCTGCTCGTTAAAAAAAAGTTAGTGATTTACATGATAAAAATGCAATTTTCATATATACCGTCATAGACAAGTGCTAATAACTCTGCTCCAAACAAAATTGGGCATATACCTTATACTAGGAAACTTTTAGCATTGTACCTATTCCAATAATAATTATTCCAGATGCTCGACAATCTGCTCGTTAACGAAAAAGTTAGGGATTTACATGATAAAAATGCAATTTTCACATATAAGTGGGGATATACCACATACTGGGAAGCCTTCATCATTGTACCAAGTCTAATAATAATTAGTCCAGATGCTCGACAATCTGCTCGTTAAAAAAAAGTTAGTGATTTACATGATAAAAATGCAATTTTCATATATACCGTCATAGACAAGTGCTAATAACTCTGCTCCATACAAAATTGGGCATATACCTTATACTAGGAAACTTTTAGCATTGTACCTATTCCAATAATAATTATTCCAGATGCTCGACAATCTGCTCGTTAACGAAAAAGTTAGGGATTTACATGATAAAAATGCAATTTTCACATATACCGTCATAGACAAGTGCTAATAACTCTGCTCCAAACAAAATTGGGCATATACCTTATACTAGGAAACTTTTAGCATTGTACCTAGTCCAATAATAATTAGTCCAGATGCTGGACAATCTGCTCGTTAAAGAAAAAGTTAGTGATTTACATGATAAAAATGCAATTTTCACATATACCGTCATAGACAAATGCTAATAACTCTGCTCCAAACAAAATTGGGCATATACCTTATACTAGGAAACTTTTAGCATTGTACCTAGTCCAATAATAATTAGTCCAGATGCTGGACAATCTGCTCGTTAAAGAAAAAGTTAGTGATTTACATGATAAAAATGCAATTTTCACATATACCGTCATAGACAAGTGCTAATAACTCTGCTCCATACAAAATTGGGCATATACCTTATACTAGGAAACTTTTAGCATTGTACTTATTCCAATAATAATTATTCCAGATGCTCGACAATCTGCTCGTTAACGAAAAAGTTAGGGATTTACATGATAAAAATGCAATTTTCACATATACCGTCATAGACAAGTGCTAATAACTCTGCTCCAAACAAAATTGGGCATATACCTTATACTAGGAAACTTTTAGCATTGTACCTAGTCCAATAATAATTAGTCCAGATGCTGGACAATCTGCTCGTTAAAGAAAAAGTTAGTGATTTACATGATAAAAATGCAATTTTCACATATACCGTCATAGACAAGTGCTAATAACTCTGCTCCAAACAAAATTGGGCATATACCTTATACTAGGAAACTTTTAGCATTGTACCTAGTCCAATAATAATTAGTCCAGATGCTGGACAATCTGCTCGTTAAAGAAAAAGTTAGTGATTTACATGATAAAAATGCAATTTTCACATATACCGTCATAGACAAGTGCTAATAACTCTGCTCCAAACAAAATTGGGCATATACCTTATACTAGGAAACTTTTAGCATTGTACCTAGTCCAATAATAATTAGTCCAGATGCTGAACAATCTGTTCGTTAAAGAAAAAGTTAGTGATTTACATGATAAAAATGCAATTTTCATATATACCGTCATAGACAAGTGCTAATAACTCTGCTCCAAACAAAATTGGGCATATACCTTATACTAGGAAACTTTTAGCATTGTACCTATTCCAATAATAATTATTCCAGATGCTCGACAATCTGCTCGTTAACGAAAAAGTTAGGGACTTACATGATAAAAATGCAATTTTCACATATAAGTGGGGATATACCACATACTGGGAAGCCTTCAGCATTGTACCTAGTCCAATAATAATTAGTCCAGATGCTCGACAATCTGCTCGTTAAAAAAAAGTTTGTGATTTACATGATAAAAATGCAATTTTCATATATACCGTCATAGACAAGTGCTAATAACTCTGCTCCATACAAAATTGGGCATATACCTTATACTAGGAAACTTTTAGCATTGTACTTATTCCAATAATAATTATTCCAGATGCTCGACAATCTGCTCGTTAACGAAAAAGTTAGGGATTTACATGATAAAAATGCAATTTTCACATATACCGTCATAGACAAGTGCTAATAACTCTGCTCCAAACAAAATTGGGCATATACCTTATACTAGGAAACTTTTAGCATTGTACTTATTCCAATAATAATTATTCCAGATGCTCGACAATCTGCTCGTTAACGAAAAAGTTAGGGATTTACATGATAAAAATGCAATTTTCACATATACCGTCATAGACAAGTGCTAATAACTCTGCTCCAAACAAAATTGGGCATATACCTTATACTAGGAAACTTTTAGCATTGTACCTAGTCCAATAATAATTAGTCCAGATGCTGGACAATCTGTTCGTTAAAGAAAAAGTTAGTGATTTACATGATAAAAATGCAATTTTCATATATACCGTCATAGACAAGTGCTAATAACTCTGCTCCAAACAAAATTGGGCATATACCTTATACTAGGAAACTTTTAGCATTGTACCTATTCCAATAATAATTATTCCAGATGCTCGACAATCTGCTCGTTAACGAAAAAGTTAGGGACTTACATGATAAAAATGCAATTTTCACATATAAGTGGGGATATACCACATACTGGGAAGCCTTCAGCATTGTACCAAGTCTAATAATAATTAGTCCAGATGCTCGACAATCTGCTCGTTAAAAAAAAGTTAGTGATTTACATGATAAAAATGCAATTTTCATATATACCGTCATAGACAAGTGCTAATAACTGTGCTCCAAACAAAATTGGGCATATACCTTATACTAGGAAACTTTTAGCATTGTACCTATTCCAATAATAATTATTCCAGATGCTCGACAATCTGCTCGTTAACGAAAAAGTTAGGGATTTACATGATAAAAATGCAATTTTCCCATATAAGTGGGGATATACCACATACTGGGAAGCCTTCATCATTGTACCAAGTCTAATAATAATTAGTCCAGATGCTCGACAATCTGCTCGTTAAAAAAAAGTTAGTGATTTACATGATAAAAATGCAATTTTCATATATACCGTCATAGACAAGTGCTAATAACTCTGCTCCATACAAAATTGGGCATATACCTTATACTAGGAAACTTTTAGCATTGTACCTAGTCCAATAATAATTATTCCAGATGCTCGACAATCTGCTCGTTAACGAAAAAGTTAGGGATTTACATGATAAAAATGCAATTTTCACATATACCGTCATAGACAAGTGCTAATAACTCTGCTCCAAACAAAATTGGGCATATACCTTATACTAGGAAACTTTTAGCATTGTACCTAGTCCAATAATAATTAGTCCAGATGCTGGACAATCTGTTCGTTAAAGAAAAAGTTAGTGATTTACATGATAAAAATGCAATTTTCATATATACCGTCATAGACAAGTGCTAATAACTCTGCTCCAAACAAAATTGGGCATATACCTTATACTAGGAAACTTTTAGCATTGTACCTATTCCAATAATAATTATTCCAGATGCTCGACAATCTGCTCGTTAACGAAAAAGTTAGGGACTTACATGATAAAAATGCAATTTTCACATATAAGTGGGGATATACCACATACTGGGAAGCCTTCAGCATTGTACCAAGTCTAATAATAATTAGTCCAGATGCTCGACAATCTGCTCGTTAAAAAAAAGTTTGTGATTTACATGATAAAAATGCAATTTTCACATATACCGTCATAGACAAGTGCTAATAACTCTGCTCCAAACAAAATTGGGCATATACCTTATACTAGGAAACTTTTAGCATTGTACCTATTCCAATAATAATTATTCCAGATGCTCGACAATCTGCTCGTTAACGAAAAAGTTAGGGACTTACATGATAAAAATGCAATTTTCACATATAAGTGGGGATATACCACATACTGGGAAGCCTTCAGCATTGTACCTAGTCCAATAATAATTAGTCCAGATGCTCGACAATCTGCTCGTTAAAAAAAAGTTTGTGATTTACATGATAAAAATGCAATTTTCACATATACCGTCATAGACAAGTGCTAATAACTCTGCTCCAAACAAAATTGGGCATATACCTTATACTAGGAAACTTTTAGCATTGTACCTATTCCAATAATAATTATTCCAGATGCTCGACAATCTGCTCGTTAACGAAAAAGTTAGGGACTTACATGATAAAAATGCAATTTTCACATATAAGTGGGGATATACCACATACTGGGAAGCCTTCAGCATTGTACCTAGTCCAATAATAATTAGTCCAGATGCTCGACAATCTGCTCGTTAAAAAAAAGTTTGTGATTTACATGATAAAAATGCAATTTTCACATATACCGTCATAGACAAGTGCTAATAACTCTGCTCCAAACAAAATTGGGCATATACCTTATACTAGGAAACTTTTAGCATTGTACCTATTCCAATAATAATTATTCCAGATGCTCGACAATCTGCTCGTTAACGAAAAAGTTAGGGACTTACATGATAAAAATGCAATTTTCACATATAAGTGGGGATATACCACATACTGGGAAGCCTTCAGCATTGTACCTAGTCCAATAATAATTAGTCCAGATGCTCGACAATCTGCTCGTTAAAAAAAAGTTTGTGATTTACATGATAAAAATGCAATTTTCACATATACCGTCATAGACAAGTGCTAATAACTCTGCTCCAAACAAAATTGGGCATATACCTTATACTAGGAAACTTTTAGCATTGTACCTATTCCAATAATAATTATTCCAGATGCTCGACAATCTGCTCGTTAACGAAAAAGTTAGGGACTTACATGATAAAAATGCAATTTTCACATATAAGTGGGGATATACCACATACTGGGAAGCCTTCAGCATTGTACCAAGTCTAATAATAATTAGTCCAGATGCTCGACAATCTGCTCGTTAAAAAAAAGTTAGTGATTTACATGATAAAAATGCAATTTTCATATATACCGTCATAGACAAGTGCTAATAACTCTGCTCCAAACAAAATTGGGCATATACCTTATACTAGGAAACTTTTAGCATTGTACCTATTCCAATAATAATTATTCCAGATGCTCGACAATCTGCTCGTTAACGAAAAAGTTAGGGATTTACATGATAAAAATGCAATTTTCACATATAAGTGGGGATATACCACATACTGGGAAGCCTTCAGCATTGTACCTAGTCCAATAATAATTAGTCCAGATGCTCGACAATCTGCTCGTTAAAAAAAAGTTTGTGATTTACATGATAAAAATGCAATTTTCACATATACCGTCATAGACAAGTGCTAATAACTCTGCTCCAAACAAAATTGGGCATATACCTTATACTAGGAAACTTTTAGCATTGTACCTATTCCAATAATAATTATTCCAGATGCTCGACAATCTGCTCGTTAACGAAAAAGTTAGGGACTTACATGATAAAAATGCAATTTTCACATATAAGTGGGGATATACCACATACTGGGAAGCCTTCAGCATTGTACCAAGTCTAATAATAATTAGTCCAGATGCTCGACAATCTGCTCGTTAAAAAAAAGTTAGTGATTTACATGATAAAAATGCAATTTTCATATATACCGTCATAGACAAGTGCTAATAACTCTGCTCCAAACAAAATTGGGCATATACCTTATACTAGGAAACTTTTAGCATTGTACCTATTCCAATAATAATTATTCCAGATGCTCGACAATCTGCTCGTTAACGAAAAAGTTAGGGATTTACATGATAAAAATGCAATTTTCACATATACCGTCATAGACAAGTGCTAATAACTCTGCTCCAAACAAAATTGGGCATATACCTTATACTAGGAAACTTTTAGCATTGTACCTAGTCCAATAATAATTAGTCCAGATGCTGGACAATCTGTTCGTTAAAGAAAAAGTTAGTGATTTACATGATAAAAATGCAATTTTCACATATACCGTCATAGACAAGTGCTAATAACTCTGCTCCAAACAAAATTGGGCATATACCTTATACTAGGAAACTTTTAGCATTGTACCTAGTCCAATAATAATTAGTCCAGATGCTGGACAATCTGTTCGTTAAAGAAAAAGTTAGTGATTTACATGATAAAAATGCAATTTTCATATATACCGTCATAGACAAGTGCTAATAACTCTGCTCCAAACAAAATTGGGCATATACCTTATACTAGGAAACTTTTAGCATTGTACCTATTCCAATAATAATTATTCCAGATGCTCGACAATCTGCTCGTTAACGAAAAAGTTAGGGACTTACATGATAAAAATGCAATTTTCACATATAAGTGGGGATATACCACATACTGGGAAGCCTTCAGCATTGTACCTAGTCCAATAATAATTAGTCCAGATGCTCGACAATCTGCTCGTTAAAAAAAAGTTTGTGATTTACATGATAAAAATGCAATTTTCACATATACCGTCATAGACAAGTGCTAATAACTCTGCTCCAAACAAAATTGGGCATATACCTTATACTAGGAAACTTTTAGCATTGTACCTATTCCAATAATAATTATTCCAGATGCTCGACAATCTGCTCGTTAACGAAAAAGTTAGGGACTTACATGATAAAAATGCAATTTTCACATATAAGTGGGGATATACCACATACTGGGAAGCCTTCAGCATTGTACCAAGTCTAATAATAATTAGTCCAGATGCTCGACAATCTGCTCGTTAAAAAAAAGTTAGTGATTTACATGATAAAAATGCAATTTTCATATATACCGTCATAGACAAGTGCTAATAACTCTGCTCCAAACAAAATTGGGCATATACCTTATACTAGGAAACTTTTAGCATTGTACCTATTCCAATAATAATTATTCCAGATGCTCGACAATCTGCTCGTTAACGAAAAAGTTAGGGATTTACATGATAAAAATGCAATTTTCACATATACCGTCATAGACAAGTGCTAATAACTCTGCTCCAAACAAAATTGGGCATATACCTTATACTAGGAAACTTTTAGCATTGTACCTAGTCCAATAATAATTAGTCCAGATGCTGGACAATCTGTTCGTTAAAGAAAAAGTTAGTGATTTACATGATAAAAATGCAATTTTCATATATACCGTCATAGACAAGTGCTAATAACTCTGCTCCAAACAAAATTGGGCATATACCTTATACTAGGAAACTTTTAGCATTGTACCTATTCCAATAATAATTATTCCAGATGCTCGACAATCTGCTCGTTAACGAAAAAGTTAGGGACTTACATGATAAAAATGCAATTTTCACATATAAGTGGGGATATACCACATACTGGGAAGCCTTCAGCATTGTACCAAGTCTAATAATAATTAGTCCAGATGCTCGACAATCTGCTCGTTAAAAAAAAGTTAGTGATTTACATGATAAAAATGCAATTTTCATATATACCGTCATAGACAAGTGCTAATAACTCTGCTCCAAACAAAATTGGGCATATACCTTATACTAGGAAACTTTTAGCATTGTACCTATTCCAATAACTATTATTCCAGATGCTCGACAATCTGCTCGTTAACGAAAAAGTTAGGGATTTACATGATAAAAATGCAATTTTCACATATAAGTGGGGATATACCACATACTGGGAAGCCTTCATCATTGTACCAAGTCTAATAATAATTAGTCCAGATGCTCGACAATCTGCTCGTTAAAAAAAAGTTAGTGATTTACATGATAAAAATGCAATTTTCATATATACCGTCATAGACAAGTGCTAATAACTCTGCTCCATACAAAATTGGGCATATACCTTATACTAGGAAACTTTTAGCATTGTACCTATTCCAATAATAATTATTCCAGATGCTCGACAATCTGCTCGTTAACGAAAAAGTTAGGGATTTACATGATAAAAATGCAATTTTCACATATACCGTCATAGACAAGTGCTAATAACTCTGCTCCAAACAAAATTGGGCATATACCTTATACTAGGAAACTTTTAGCATTGTACCTAGTCCAATAATAATTAGTCCAGATGCTGGACAATCTGCTCGTTAAAGAAAAAGTTAGTGATTTACATGATAAAAATGCAATTTTCACATATACCGTCATAGACAAGTGCTAATAACTCTGCTCCAAACAAAATTGGGCATATACCTTATACTAGGAAACTTTTAGCATTGTACCTAGTCCAATAATAATTAGTCCAGATGCTGGACAATCTGCTCGTTAAAGAAAAAGTTAGTGATTTACATGATAAAAATGCAATTTTCACATATACCGTCATAGACAAGTGCTAATAACTCTGCTCCATACAAAATTGGGCATATACCTTATACTAGGAAACTTTTAGCATTGTACTTATTCCAATAATAATTATTCCAGATGCTCGACATTCTGCTCGTTAACGAAAAAGTTAGGGATTTACATGATAAAAATGCAATTTTCACATATACCGTCATAGACAAGTGCTAATAACTCTGCTCCATACAAAATTGGGCATATACCTTATACTAGGAAACTTTTAGCATTGTACCTATTCCAATAATAATTATTCCAGATGCTCGACAATCTGCTCGTTAACGAAAAAGTTAGGGATTTACATGATAAAAATGCAATTTTCACATATAAGTGGGGATATACCACATACTGGGAAGCCTTCAGCATTGTACCAAGTCTAATAATAATTAGTCCAGATGCTCGACAATCTGCTCGTTAAAAAAAAGTTAGTGATTTACATGATAAAAATGCAATTTTCATATATACCGTCATAGACAAGTGCTAATAACTCTGCTCCAAACAAAATTGGGCATATACCTTATACTAGGAAACTTTTAGCATTGTACCTATTCCAATAACTATTATTCCAGATGCTCGACAATCTGCTCGTTAACGAAAAAGTTAGGGATTTACATGATAAAAATGCAATTTTCACATATAAGTGGGGATATACCACATACTGGGAAGCCTTCATCATTGTACCAAGTCTAATAATAATTAGTCCAGATGCTCGACAATCTGCTCGTTAAAAAAAAGTTAGTGATTTACATGATAAAAATGCAATTTTCATATATACCGTCATAGACAAGTGCTAATAACTCTGCTCCATACAAAATTGGGCATATACCTTATACTAGGAAACTTTTAGCATTGTACCTATTCCAATAATAATTATTCCAGATGCTCGACAATCTGCTCGTTAACGAAAAAGTTAGGGATTTACATGATAAAAATGCAATTTTCACATATACCGTCATAGACAAGTGCTAATAACTCTGCTCCAAACAAAATTGGGCATATACCTTATACTAGGAAACTTTTAGCATTGTACCTAGTCCAATAATAATTAGTCCAGATGCTGGACAATCTGCTCGTTAAAGAAAAAGTTAGTGATTTACATGATAAAAATGCAATTTTCACATATACCGTCATAGACAAGTGCTAATAACTCTGCTCCAAACAAAATTGGGCATATACCTTATACTAGGAAACTTTTAGCATTGTACCTAGTCCAATAATAATTAGTCCAGATGCTGGACAATCTGCTCGTTAAAGAAAAAGTTAGTGATTTACATGATAAAAATGCAATTTTCACATATACCGTCATAGACAAGTGCTAATAACTCTGCTCCAAACAAAATTGGGCATATACCTTATACTAGGAAACTTTTAGCATTGTACCTAGTCCAATAATAATTAGTCCAGATGCTGGACAATCTGCTCGTTAAAGAAAAAGTTAGTGATTTACATGATAAAAATGCAATTTTCACATATACCGTCATAGACAAGTGCTAATAACTCTGCTCCAAACAAAATTGGGCATATACCTTATACTAGGAAACTTTTAGCATTGTACCTAGTCCAATAATAATTAGTCCAGATGCTGGACAATCTGTTCGTTAAAGAAAAAGTTAGTGATTTACATGATAAAAATGCAATTTTCATATATACCGTCATAGACAAGTGCTAATAACTCTGCTCCAAACAAAATTGGGCATATACCTTATACTAGGAAACTTTTAGCATTGTACCTATTCCAATAATAATTATTCCAGATGCTCGACAACCTGCTCGTTAACGAAAAAGTTAGGGACTTACATGATAAAAATGCAATTTTCACATATAAGTGGGGATATACCACATACTGGGAAGCCTTCAGCATTGTACCAAGTCTAATAATAATTAGTCCAGATGCTCGACAATCTGCTCGTTAAAAAAAAGTTAGTGATTTACATGATAAAAATGCAATTTTCATATATACCGTCATAGACAAGTGCTAATAACTGTGCTCCAAACAAAATTGGGCATATACCTTATACTAGGAAACTTTTAGCATTGTACCTATTCCAATAGTAATTATTCCAGATGCTCGACAATCTGCTCGTTAACGAAAAAGTTAGGGATTTACATGATAAAAATGCAATTTTCACATATAAGTGGGGATATACCACATACTGGGAAGCCTTCATCATTGTACCAAGTCTAATAATAATTAGTCCAGATGCTCGACAATCTGCTCGTTAAAAAAAAGTTAGTGATTTACATGATAAAAATGCAATTTTCATATATACCGTCATAGACAAGTGCTAATAACTCTGCTCCATACAAAATTGGGCATATACCTTATACTAGGAAACTTTTAGCATTGTACCTATTCCAATAATAATTATTCCAGATGCTCGACAATCTGCTCGTTAACGAAAAAGTTAGGGATTTACATGATAAAAATGCAATTTTCACATATAAGTGGGGATATACCACATACTGGGAAGCCTTCAGCATTGTACCTAGTCCAATAATAATTAGTCCAGATGCTCGACAATCTGCTCGTTAAAAAAAAGTTTGTGATTTACATGATAAAAATGCAATTTTCACATATACCGTCATAGACAAGTGCTAATAACTCTGCTCCAAACAAAATTGGGCATATACCTTATACTAGGAAACTTTTAGCATTGTACCTATTCCAATAATAATTATTCCAGATGCTCGACAATCTGCTCGTTAACGAAAAAGTTAGGGACTTACATGATAAAAATGCAATTTTCACATATAAGTGGGGATATACCACATACTGGGAAGCCTTCAGCATTGTACCAAGTCTAATAATAATTAGTCCAGATGCTCGACAATCTGCTCGTTAAAAAAAAGTTAGTGATTTACATGATAAAAATGCAATTTTCATATATACCGTCATAGACAAGTGCTAATAACTCTGCTCCAAACAAAATTGGGCATATACCTTATACTAGGAAACTTTTAGCATTGTACCTATTCCAATAATAATTATTCCAGATGCTCGACAATCTGCTCGTTAACGAAAAAGTTAGGGATTTACATGATAAAAATGCAATTTTCACATATACCGTCATAGACAAGTGCTAATAACTCTGCTCCAAACAAAATTGGGCATATACCTTATACTAGGAAACTTTTAGCATTGTACCTATTCCAATAATAATTAGTCCAGATGCTGGACAATCTGTTCGTTAAAGAAAAAGTTAGTGATTTACATGATAAAAATGCAATTTTCATATATACCGTCATAGACAAGTGCTAATAACTCTGCTCCAAACAAAATTGGGCATATACCTTATACTAGGAAACTTTTAGCATTGTACCTATTCCAATAATAATTATTCCAGATGCTCGACAATCTGCTCGTTAACGAAAAAGTTAGGGACTTACATGATAAAAATGCAATTTTCACATATAAGTGGGGATATACCACATACTGGGAAGCCTTCAGCATTGTACCAAGTCTAATAATAATTAGTCCAGATGCTCGACAATCTGCTCGTTAAAAAAAAGTTAGTGATTTACATGATAAAAATGCAATTTTCATATATACCGTCATAGACAAGTGCTAATAACTCTGCTCCAAACAAAATTGGGCATATACCTTATACTAGGAAACTTTTAGCATTGTACCTATTCCAATAACTATTATTCCAGATGCTCGACAATCTGCTCGTTAACGAAAAAGTTAGGGATTTACATGATAAAAATGCAATTTTCACATATAAGTGGGGATATACCACATACTGGGAAGCCTTCATCATTGTACCAAGTCTAATAATAATTAGTCCAGATGCTCGACAATCTGCTCGTTAAAAAAAAGTTAGTGATTTACATGATAAAAATGCAATTTTCATATATACCGTCATAGACAAGTGCTAATAACTCTGCTCCATACAAAATTGGGCATATACCTTATACTAGGAAACTTTTAGCATTGTACCTATTCCAATAATAATTATTCCAATTGCTCGACAATCTGCTCGTTAACGAAAAAGTTAGGGATTTACATGATAAAAATGCAATTTTCACATATACCGTCATAGACAAGTGCTAATAACTCTGCTCCAAACAAAATTGGGCATATACCTTATACTAGGAAACTTTTAGCATTGTACCTAGTCCAATAATAATTAGTCCAGATGCTGGACAATCTGCTCGTTAAAGAAAAAGTTAGTGATTTACATGATAAAAATGCAATTTTCACATATACCGTCATAGACAAGTGCTAATAACTCTGCTCCAAACAAAATTGGGCATATACCTTATACTAGGAAACTTTTAGCATTGTACCTAGTCCAATAATAATTAGTCCAGATGCTGGACAATCTGCTCGTTAAAGAAAAAGTTAGTGATTTACATGATAAAAATGCAATTTTCACATATACCGTCATAGACAAGTGCTAATAACTCTGCTCCATACAAAATTGGGCATATACCTTATACTAGGAAACTTTTAGCATTGTACTTATTCCAATAATAATTATTCCAGATGCTCGACAATCTGCTCGTTAACGAAAAAGTTAGGGATTTACATGATAAAAATGCAATTTTCACATATACCGTCATAGACAAGTGCTAATAACTCTGCTCCATACAAAATTGGGCATATACCTTATACTAGGAAACTTTTAGCATTGTACCTATTCCAATAATAATTATTCCAGATGCTCGACAATCTGCTCGTTAACGAAAAAGTTAGGGATTTACATGATAAAAATGCAATTTTCACATATAAGTGGGGATATACCACATACTGGGAAGCCTTCAGCATTGTACCTAGTCCAATAATAATTAGTCCAGATGCTGGACAATCTGTTCGTTAAAGAAAAAGTTAGTGATTTACATGATAAAAATGCAATTTTCATATATACCGTCATAGACAAGTGCTAATAACTCTGCTCCAAACAAAATTGGGCATATACCTTATACTAGGAAACTTTTAGCATTGTACCTATTCCAATAATAATTATTCCAGATGCTCGACAATCTGCTCGTTAACGAAAAAGTTAGGGACTTACATGATAAAAATGCAATTTTCACATATAAGTGGGGATATACCACATACTGGGAAGCCTTCAGCATTGTACCAAGTCTAATAATAATTAGTCCAGATGCTCGACAATCTGCTCGTTAAAAAAAAGTTAGTGATTTACATGATAAAAATGCAATTTTCATATATACCGTCATAGACAAGTGCTAATAACTCTGCTCCAAACAAAATTGGGCATATACCTTATACTAGGAAACTTTTAGCATTGTACCTATTCCAATAATAATTATTCCAGATGCTCGACAATCTGCTCGTTAACGAAAAAGTTAGTGATTTACATGATAAAAATGCAATTTTCACATATACCGTCATAGACAAGTGCTAATAACTCTGCTCCAAACAAAATTGGGCATATACCTTATACTAGGAAACTTTTAGCATTGTACCTAGTCCAATAATAATTAGTCCAGATGCTGGACAATCTGCTCGTTAAAGAAAAAGTTAGTGATTTACATGATAAAAATGCAATTTTCACATATACCGTCATAGACAAGTGCTAATAACTCTGCTCCAAACAAAATTGGGCATATACCTTATACTAGGAAACTTTTAGCATTGTACCTATTCCAATAATAATTATTCCAGATGCTCGACAATCTGCTCGTTAACGAAAAAGTTAGGGACTTACATGATAAAAATGCAATTTTCACATATAAGTGGGGATATACCACATACTGGGAAGCCTTCAGCATTGTACCAAGTCTAATAATAATTAGTCCAGATGCTCGACAATCTGCTCGTTAAAAAAAAGTTAGTGATTTACATGATAAAAATGCAATTTTCATATATACCGTCATAGACAAGTGCTAATAACTCTGCTCCAAACAAAATTGGGCATATACCTTATACTAGGAAACTTTTAGCATTGTACCTATTCCAATAACTATTATTCCAGATGCTCGACAATCTGCTCGTTAACGAAAAAGTTAGGGATTTACATGATAAAAATGCAATTTTCACATATAAGTGGGGATATACCACATACTGGGAAGCCTTCATCATTGTACCAAGTCTAATAATAATTAGTCCAGATGCTCGACAATCTGCTCGTTAAAAAAAAGTTAGTGATTTACATGATAAAAATGCAATTTTCATATATACCGTCATAGACAAGTGCTAATAACTCTGCTCCATACAAAATTGGGCATATACCTTATACTAGGAAACTTTTAGCATTGTACCTATTCCAATAATAATTATTCCAGATGCTCGACAATCTGCTCGTTAACGAAAAAGTTAGGGATTTACATGATAAAAATGCAATTTTCACATATACCGTCATAGACAAGTGCTAATAACTCTGCTCCAAACAAAATTGGGCATATACCTTATACTAGGAAACTTTTAGCATTGTACCTATTCCAATAATAATTAGTCCAGATGCTGGACAATCTGCTCGTTAAAGAAAAAGTTAGTGATTTACATGATAAAAATGCAATTTTCACATATAAGTGGGGATATACCACATACTGGGAAGCCTTCAGCATTGTACCAAGTCTAATAATAATTAGTCCAGATGCTCGACAATCTGCTCGTTAAAAAAAAGTTAGTGATTTACATGATAAAAATGCAATTTTCATATATACCGTCATAGACAAGTGCTAATAACTCTGCTCCAAACAAAATTGGGCATATACCTTATACTAGGAAACTTTTAGCATTGTACCTATTCCAATAATAATTATTCCAGATGCTCGACAATCTGCTCGTTAACGAAAAAGTTAGGGATTTACATGATAAAAATGCAATTTTCACATATACCGTCATAGACAAGTGCTAATAACTCTGCTCCAAACAAAATTGGGCATATACCTTATACTAGGAAACTTTTAGCATTGTACCTAGTCCAATAATAATTAGTCCAGATGCTGGACAATCTGTTCGTTAAAGAAAAAGTTAGTGATTTACATGATAAAAATGCAATTTTCATATATACCGTCATAGACAAGTGCTAATAACTCTGCTCCAAACAAAATTGGGCATATACCTTATACTAGGAAACTTTTAGCATTGTACCTATTCCAATAATAATTATTCCAGATGCTCGACAATCTGCTCGTTAACGAAAAAGTTAGGGACTTACATGATAAAAATGCAATTTTCACATATAAGTGGGGATATACCACATACTGGGAAGCCTTCAGCATTGTACCTAGTCCAATAATAATTAGTCCAGATGCTGGACAATCTGTTCGTTAAAGAAAAAGTTAGTGATTTACATGATAAAAATGCAATTTTCATATATACCGTCATAGACAAGTGCTAATAACTCTGCTCCATACAAAATTGGGCATATACCTTATACTAGGAAACTTTTAGCATTGTACCTATTCCAATAATAATTATTCCAGATGCTCGACAATCTGCTCGTTAACGAAAAAGTTAGGGACTTACATGATAAAAATGCAATTTTCACATATAAGTGGGGATATACCACATACTGGGAAGCCTTCAGCATTGTACCAAGTCTAATAATAATTAGTCCAGATGCTCGACAATCTGCTCGTTAAAAAAAAGTTAGTGATTTACATGATAAAAATGCAATTTTCATATATACCGTCATAGACAAGTGCTAATAACTGTGCTCCAAACAAAATTGGGCATATACCTTATACTAGGAAACTTTTAGCATTGTACCTATTCCAATAATAATTATTCCAGATGCTCGACAATCTGCTCGTTAACGAAAAAGTTAGGGATTTACATGATAAAAATACAATTTTCACATATAAGTGGGGATATACCACATACTGGGAAGCCTTCATCATTGTACCAAGTCTAATAATAATTAGTCCAGATGCTCGACAATCTGCTCGTTAAAAAAAAGTTAGTGATTTACATGATAAAAATGCAATTTTCATATATACCGTCATAGACAAGTGCTAATAACTCTGCTCCATACAAAATTGGGCATATACCTTATACTAGGAAACTTTTAGCATTGTACCTATTCCAATAATAATTATTCCAGATGCTCGACAATCTGCTCGTTAACGAAAAAGTTAGGGATTTACATGATAAAAATGCAATTTTCACATATAAGTGGGGATATACCACATACTGGGAAGCCTTCAGCATTGTACCTAGTCCAATAATAATTAGTCCAGATGCTCGACAATCTGCTCGTTAAAAAAAAGTTTGTGATTTACATGATAAAAATGCAATTTTCACATATACCGTCATAGACAAGTGCTAATAACTCTGCTCCAAACAAAATTGGGCATATACCTTATACTAGGAAACTTTTAGCATTGTACCTATTCCAATAATAATTATTCCAGATGCTCGACAATCTGCTCGTTAACGAAAAAGTTAGGGACTTACATGATAAAAATGCAATTTTCACATATAAGTGGGGATATACCACATACTGGGAAGCCTTCAGCATTGTACCAAGTCTAATAATAATTAGTCCAGATGCTCGACAATCTGCTCGTTAAAAAAAAGTTAGTGATTTACATGATAAAAATGCAATTTTCATATATACCGTCATAGACAAGTGCTAATAACTCTGCTCCAAACAAAATTGGGCATATACCTTATACTAGGAAACTTTTAGCATTGTACCTATTCCAATAATAATTATTCCAGATGCTCGACAATCTGCTCGTTAACGAAAAAGTTAGGGATTTACATGATAAAAATGCAATTTTCACATATAAGTGGGGATATACCACATACTGGGGAGCCTTCAGCATTGTACCAAGTCTAATAATAATTAGTCCAGATGCTCGACAATCTGCTCGTTAAAAAAAAGTTAGTGATTTACATGATAAAAATGCAATTTTCATATATACCGTCATAGACAAGTGCTAATAACTCTGCTCCAAACAAAATTGGGCATATACCTTATACTAGGAAACTTTTAGCATTGTACCTATTCCAATAATAATTATTCCAGATGCTCGACAATCTGCTCGTTAACGAAAAAGTTAGGGATTTACATGATAAAAATGCAATTTTCACATATAAGTGGGGATATACCACATACTGGGAAGTCTTCAGCATTGTACCAAGTCTAATAATAATTAGTCCAGATGCTCGACAATCTGCTCGTTAAAAAAAAGTTAGTGATTTACATGATAAAAATGCAATTTTCATATATACCGTCATAGACAAGTGCTAATAACTCTGCTCCAAACAAAATTGGGAATATACCTTATACTAGGAAACTTTTAGCATTGTACTTATTCCAATAATAATTATTCCAGATGCTCGACAATCTGCTCGTTAACGAAAAAGTTAGGGATTTACATGATAAAAATGCAATTTTCACATATAAGTGGGGATATACCACATACTGGGAAGCCTTCATCATTGTACCAAGTCTAATAATAATTAGTCCAGATGCTCGACAATCTGCTCGTTAAAAAAAAGTTAGTGATTTACATGATAAAAATGCAATTTTCATATATACCGTCATAGACAAGTGCTAATAACTCTGCTCCATACAAAATTGGGCATATACCTTATACTAGGAAACTTTTAGCATTGTACCTATTCCAATAATAATTATTCCAGATGCTCGACAATCTGCTCGTTAACGAAAAAGTTAGGGATTTACATGATAAAAATGCAATTTTCACATATACCGTCATAGACAAGTGCTAATAACTCTGCTCCAAACAAAATTGGGCATATACCTTATACTAGGAAACTTTTAGCATTGTACCTATTCCAATAATAATTAGTCCAGATGCTGGACAATCTGTTCGTTAAAGAAAAAGTTAGTGATTTACATGATAAAAATGCAATTTTCACATATACCGTCATAGACAAGTGTTAATAACTCTGCTCCAAACAAAATTGGGCATATACCTTATACTAGGAAACTTTTAGCATTGTACCTAGTCCAATAATAATTAGTCCAGATGCTGGACAATCTGCTCGTTAAAGAAAAAGTTAGTGATTTACATGATAAAAATGCAATTTTCATATATACCGTCATAGACAAGTGCTAATAACTCTGCTCCAAACAAAATTGGGCATATACCTTATACTAGGAAACTTTTAGCATTGTACCTAGTCCAATAATAATTAGTCCAGATGCTGGACAATCTGCTCGTTAAAGAAAAAGTTAGTGATTTACATGATAAAAATGCAATTTTCACATGTACCGTCATAGACAAGTGCTAATAACTCTGCTCCATACAAAATTGGGCATATACCTTATACTAGGAAACTTTTAGCATTGTACCTATTCCAATAATAATTATTCCAGATGCTCGACAATCTGCTCGTTAACGAAAAAGTTAGGGATTTACATGATAAAAATGCAATTTTCACATATAAGTGGGGATATACCACATACTGGGAAGCCTTCAGCATTGTACCTAGTCCAATAATAATTAGTCCAGATGCTCGACAATCTGCTCGTTAAAAAAAAGTTTGTGATTTACATGATAAAAATGCAATTTTCATATATACCGTCATAGACAAGTGCTAATAACTCTGCTCCAAACAAAATTGGGCATATACCTTATACTAGGAAACTTTTAGCATTGTACCTAGTCCAATAATAATTAGTCCAGATGCTCGACAATCTGCTCGTTAAAAAAAAGTTAGTGATTTACATGATAAAAATGCAATTTTCACATATACCGTCATAGACAAGTGCTAATAACTCTGCTCCAAACAAAATTGGGCATATACCTTATACTAGGAAACTTTTAGCATTGTACCTAGTCCAATAATAATTAGTCCAGATGCTGGACAATCTGCTCGTTAAAGAAAAAGTTAGTGATTTACATGATAAAAATGCAATTTTCATATATACCGTCATAGACAAGTGCTAATAACTCTGCTCCAAACAAAATTGGGCATATACCTTATACTAGGAAATTCTTAGCATTGTACCTAGTCCAATAATAATTAGTCCAGATGCTGGACAATCTGCTCGTTAAAGAAAAAGTTAGTGATTTACATGATAAAAATGCAATTTTCACATATACCGTCATAGACAAGTGCTAATAACTCTGCTCCAAACAAAATTGGGCATATACCTTATACTAGGAAACTTTTAGCATTGTACCTAGTCCAATAATAATTAGTCCAGATGCTGAACAATCTGCTCGTTAACGAAAAAGTTAGGGATTTACATGATAAAAATGCAATTTTCACATATAAGTGGGGATATACCACATACTGGGAAGCCTTCAGCATTGTACCTAGTCCAATAATAATTAGTCCAGATGCTCGACAATCTGCTCGTTAAAAAAAAGTTTGTGATTTACATGATAAAAATGCAATTTTCACATATACCGTCATAGACAAGTGCTAATAACTCTGCTCCAAACAAAATTGGGCATATACCTTATACTAGGAAACTTTTAGCATTGTACCTAGTCCAATAATAATTAGTCCAGATGCTGGACAATCTGTTCGTTAAAGAAAAAGTTAGTGATTTACATGATAAAAATGCAATTTTCACATATACCGTCATAGACAAGTGCTAATAACTCTGCTCCAAACAAAATTGGGCATATACCTTATACTAGGAAACTTTTAGCATTGTACCTAGTCCAATAATAATTAGTCCAGATGCTCGACAATCTGCTCGTTAACGAAAAAGTTAGGGACTTACATGATAAAAATGCAATTTTCACATATAAGTGGGGATATACCACATACTGGGAAGCCTTCAGCATTGTACCAAGTCTAATAATAATTAGTCCAGATGCTCGACAATCTGCTCGTTAAAAAAAAGTTAGTGATTTACATGATAAAAATGCAATTTTCATATATACCGTCATAGACAAGTGCTAATAACTCTGCTCCAAACAAAATTGGGCATATACCTTATACTAGGAAACTTTTAGCATTGTACCTATTCCAATAATAATTATTCCAGATGCTCGACAATCTGCTCGTTAACGAAAAAGTTA
The DNA here is from genome assembly GCA_949710015.1 of Crataerina pallida. Classification (NCBI taxonomy): domain Eukaryota; kingdom Metazoa; phylum Arthropoda; class Insecta; order Diptera; family Hippoboscidae; genus Crataerina; species Crataerina pallida. The sequence continues at coordinate 15,878,014 of OX453293.1, forward strand.
GGGATTTACATGATAAAAATGCAATTTTCACATATAAGTGGGGATATACCACATACTGGGAAGCCTTCAGCATTGTACCAAGTCTAATAATAATTAGTCCAGATGCTCGACAATCTGCTCGTTAAAAAAAAGTTAGTGATTTACATGATAAAAATGCAATTTTCATATATACCGTCATAGACAAGTGCTAATAACTCTGCTCCAAACAAAATTGGGCATATACCTTATACTAGGAAACTTTTAGCATTGTACCTATTCCAATAATAATTATTCCAGATGCTCGACAATCTGCTCGTTAACGAAAAAGTTAGGGATTTACATGATAAAAATGCAATTTTCACATATACCGTCATAGACAAGTGCTAATAACTCTGCTCCAAACAAAATTGGGCATATACCTTATACTAGGAAACTTTTAGCATTGTACTTATTCCAATAATAATTATTCCAGATGCTCGACAATCTGCTCGTTAACGAAAAAGTTAGGGATTTACATGATAAAAATGCAATTTTCACATATACCGTCATAGACAAGTGCTAATAACTCTGCTCCAAACAAAATTGGGCATATACCTTATACTAGGAAACTTTTAGCATTGTACCTATTCCAATAATAATTATTCCAGATGCTCGACAATCTGCTCGTTAACGAAAAAGTTAGGGATTTACATGATAAAAATGCAATTTTCACATATAAGTGGGGATATACCACATACTGGGAAGCCTTCAGCATTGTACCTAGTCCAATAATAATTAGTCCAGATGCTCGACAATCTGCTCGTTAAAAAAAAGTTTGTGATTTACATGATAAAAATGCAATTTTCACATATACCGTCATAGACAAGTGCTAATAACTCTGCTCCAAACAAAATTGGGCATATACCTTATACTAGGAAACTTTTAGCATTGTACTTATTCCAATAATAATTATTCCAGATGCTCGACAATCTGCTCGTTAACGAAAAAGTTAGTGATTTACATGATAAAAATGCAATTTTCACATATACCGTCATAGACAAGTGCTAATAACTCTGCTCCAAACAAAATTGGGCATATACCTTATACTAGGAAACTTTTAGCATTGTACTTATTCCAATAATAATTATTCCAGATGCTCGACAATCTGCTCGTTAACGAAAAAGTTAGGGATTTACATGATAAAAATGCAATTTTCACATATAAGTGGGGATATACCACATACTGGGGAGCCTTCAGCATTGTACCAAGTCTAATAATAATTAGTCCAGATGCTCGACAATCTGCTCGTTAACGAAAAAGTTAGGGATTTACATGATAAAAATGCAATTTTCACATATACCGTCATAGACAAGTGCTAATAACTCTGCTCCAAACAAAATTGGGCATATACCTTATACTAGGAAACTTTTAGCATTGTACCTAGTCCAATAATAATTAGTCCAGATGCTGGACAATCTGCTCGTTAAAGAAAAAGTTAGTGATTTACATGATAAAAATGCAATTTTCATATATACCGTCATAGACAAGTGCTAATAACTCTGCTCCAAACAAAATTGGGCATATACCTTATACTAGGAAACTTTTAGCATTGTACCTAGTCCAATAATAATTAGTCCAGATGCTGGACAATCTGCTCGTTAAAGAAAAAGTTAGTGATTTACATGATAAAAATGCAATTTTCACATATAAGTGGGGATATACCACATACTGGGAAGCCTTCAGCATTGTACCTAGTCCAATAATAATTAGTCCAGATGCTCGACAATCTGCTCGTTAAAAAAAAGTTTGTGATTTACATGATAAAAATGCAATTTTCACATATACCGTCATAGACAAGTGCTAATAACTCTGCTCCAAACAAAATTGGGCATATACCTTATACTAGGAAACTTTTAGCATTGTACCTATTCCAATAATAATTATTCCAGATGCTCGACAATCTGCTCGTTAACGAAAAAGTTAGGGACTTACATGATAAAAATGCAATTTTCACATATAAGTGGGGATATACCACATACTGGGAAGCCTTCAGCATTGTACCAAGTCTAATAATAATTAGTCCAGATGCTCGACAATCTGCTCGTTAAAAAAAAGTTAGTGATTTACATGATAAAAATGCAATTTTCATATATACCGTCATAGACAAGTGCTAATAACTCTGCTCCAAACAAAATTGGGCATATACCTTATACTAGGAAACTTTTAGCATTGTACCTATTCCAATAATAATTATTCCAGATGCTCGACAATCTGCTCGTTAACGAAAAAGTTAGGGATTTACATGATAAAAATGCAATTTTCACATATACCGTCATAGACAAGTGCTAATAACTCTGCTCCAAACAAAATTGGGCATATACCTTATACTAGGAAACTTTTAGCATTGTACCTAGTCCAATAATAATTAGTCCAGATGCTGGACAATCTGCTCGTTAAAGAAAAAGTTAGTGATTTACATGATAAAAATGCAATTTTCACATATACCGTCATAGACAAGTGCTAATAACTCTGCTCCATACAAAATTGGGCATATACCTTATACTAGGAAACTTTTAGCATTGTACTTATTCCAATAATAATTATTCCAGATGCTCGACAATCTGCTCGTTAACGAAAAAGTTAGGGATTTACATGATAAAAATGCAATTTTCACATATACCGTCATAGACAAGTGCTAATAACTCTGCTCCAAACAAAATTGGGCATATACCTTATACTAGGAAACTTTTAGCATTGTACCTAGTCCAATAATAATTAGTCCAGATGCTGGACAATCTGCTCGTTAAAGAAAAAGTTAGTGATTTACATGATAAAAATGCAATTTTCACATATACCGTCATAGACAAGTGCTAATAACTCTGCTCCAAACAAAATTGGGCATATACCTTATACTAGGAAACTTTTAGCATTGTACCTAGTCCAATAATAGTTAGTCCAGATGCTGGACAATCTGCTCTTTAAAGAAAAAGTTAGTGATTTACACGATAAAAATGCAATTTTCACATATACCGTCATAGACAAGTGCTAATAACTCTGCTCCAAACAAAATTGGGCATATACCTTATACTAGGAAACTTTTAGCATTGTACCTAGTCCAATAATAATTAGTCCAGATGCTGGACAATCTGTTCGTTAAAGAAAAAGTTAGTGATTTACATGATAAAAATGCAATTTTCATATATACCATCATAGACAAGTGCTAATAACTCTGCTCCAAACAAAATTGGGCATATACCTTATACTAGGAAACTTTTAGCATTGTACCTATTCCAATAATAATTATTCCAGATGCTCGACAATCTGCTCGTTAACGAAAAAGTTAGGGACTTACATGATAAAAATGCAATTTTCACATATAAGTGGGGATATACCACATACTGGGAAGCCTTCAGCATTGTACCAAGTCTAATAATAATTAGTCCAGATGCTCGACAATCTGCTCGTTAAAAAAAAGTTAGTGATTTACATGATAAAAATGCAATTTTCATATATACCGTCATAGACAAGTGCTAATAACTGTGCTCCAAACAAAATTGGGCATATACCTTATACTAGGAAACTTTTAGCATTGTACCTATTCCAATAATAATTATTCCAGATGCTCGACAATCTGCTCGTTAACGAAAAAGTTAGGGATTTACATGATAAAAATGCAATTTTCACATATAAGTGGGGATATACCACATACTGGGAAGCCTTCATCATTGTACCAAGTCTAATAATAATTAGTCCAGATGCTCGACAATCTGCTCGTTAAAAAAAAGTTAGTGATTTACATGATAAAAATGCAATTTTCATATATACCGTCATAGACAAGTGCTAATAACTCTGCTCCATACAAAATTGGGCATATACCTTATACTAGGAAACTTTTAGCATTGTACCTATTCCAATAATAATTATTCCAGATGCTCGACAATCTGCTCGTTAACGAAAAAGTTAGGGATTTACATGATAAAAATGCAATTTTCACATATAAGTGGGGATATACCACATACTGGGAAGCCTTCAGCATTGTACCTAGTCCAATAATAATTAGTCCAGATGCTCGACAATCTGCTCGTTAAAAAAAAGTTTGTGATTTACATGATAAAAATGCAATTTTCACATATACCGTCATAGACAAGTGCTAATAACTCTGCTCCAAACAAAATTGGGCATATACCTTATACTAGGAAACTTTTAGCATTGTACCTATTCCAATAATAATTATTCCAGATGCTCGACAATCTGCTCGTTAACGAAAAAGTTAGGGATTTACATGATTAAAATGCAATTTTCACATATACCGTCATAGACAAGTGCTAATAACTCTGCTCCAAACAAAATTGGGCATATACCTTATACTAGGAAACTTTTAGCATTGTACCTAGTCCAATAATAATTAGTCCAGATGCTGGACAATCTGCTCGTTAAAGAAAAAGTTAGTGATTTACATGATAAAAATGCAATTTTCACATATACCGTCATAGACAAGTGCTAATAACTCTGCTCCAAACAAAATTGGGCATATACCTTATACTAGGAAACTTTTAGCATTGTACCTAGTCCAATAATAATTAGTCCAGATGCTGGACAATCTGCTCGTTAAAGAAAAAGTTAGTGATTTACATGATAAAAATGCAATTTTCACATATACCGTCATAGACAAGTGCTAATAACTCTGCTCCATACAAAATTGGGCATATACCTTATACTAGGAAACTTTTAGCATTGTACTTATTCCAATAATAATTATTCCAGATGCTCGACAATCTGCTCGTTAACGAAAAAGTTAGGGATTTACATGATAAAAATGCAATTTTCACATATACCGTCATAGACAAGTGCTAATAACTCTGCTCCAAACAAAATTGGGCATATACCTTATACTAGGAAACTTTTAGCATTGTACCTAGTCCAATAATAATTAGTCCAGATGCTGGACAATCTGCTCGTTAAAGAAAAAGTTAGTGATTTACATGATAAAAATGCAATTTTCACATATACCGTCATAGACAAGTGCTAATAACTCTGCTCCAAACAAAATTGGGCATATACCTTATACTAGGAAACTTTTAGCATTGTACCTAGTCCAATAATAGTTAGTCCAGATGCTGGACAATCTGCTCTTTAAAGAAAAAGTTAGTGATTTACACGATAAAAATGCAATTTTCACATATACCGTCATAGACAAGTGCTAATAACTCTGCTCCAAACAAAATTGGGCATATACCTTATACTAGGAAACTTTTAGCATTGTACCTAGTCCAATAATAATTAGTCCAGATGCTGGACAATCTGTTCGTTAAAGAAAAAGTTAGTGATTTACATGATAAAAATGCAATTTTCATATATACCATCATAGACAAGTGCTAATAACTCTGCTCCAAACAAAATTGGGCATATACCTTATACTAGGAAACTTTTAGCATTGTACCTATTCCAATAATAATTATTCCAGATGCTCGACAATCTGCTCGTTAACGAAAAAGTTAGGGACTTACATGATAAAAATGCAATTTTCACATATAAGTGGGGATATACCACATACTGGGAAGCCTTCAGCATTGTACCAAGTCTAATAATAATTAGTCCAGATGCTCGACAATCTGCTCGTTAAAAAAAAGTTAGTGATTTACATGATAAAAATGCAATTTTCATATATACCGTCATAGACAAGTGCTAATAACTGTGCTCCAAACAAAATTGGGCATATACCTTATACTAGGAAACTTTTAGCATTGTACCTATTCCAATAATAATTATTCCAGATGCTCGACAATCTGCTCGTTAACGAAAAAGTTAGGGATTTACATGATAAAAATGCAATTTTCACATATAAGTGGGGATATACCACATACTGGGAAGCCTTCATCATTGTACCAAGTCTAATAATAATTAGTCCAGATGCTCGACAATCTGCTCGTTAAAAAAAAGTTAGTGATTTACATGATAAAAATGCAATTTTCATATATACCGTCATAGACAAGTGCTAATAACTCTGCTCCATACAAAATTGGGCATATACCTTATACTAGGAAACTTTTAGCATTGTACCTATTCCAATAATAATTATTCCAGATGCTCGACAATCTGCTCGTTAACGAAAAAGTTAGGGATTTACATGATAAAAATGCAATTTTCACATATAAGTGGGGATATACCACATACTGGGAAGCCTTCAGCATTGTACCTAGTCCAATAATAATTAGTCCAGATGCTCGACAATCTGCTCGTTAAAAAAAAGTTTGTGATTTACATGATAAAAATGCAATTTTCACATATACCGTCATAGACAAGTGCTAATAACTCTGCTCCAAACAAAATTGGGCATATACCTTATACTAGGAAACTTTTAGCATTGTACCTATTCCAATAATAATTATTCCAGATGCTCGACAATCTGCTCGTTAACGAAAAAGTTAGGGACTTACATGATAAAAATGCAATTTTCACATATAAGTGGGGATATACCACATACTGGGAAGCCTTCAGCATTGTACCAAGTCTAATAATAATTAGTCCAGATGCTCGACAATCTGCTCGTTAAAAAAAAGTTAGTGATTTACATGATAAAAATGCAATTTTCATATATACCGTCATAGACAAGTGCTAATAACTCTGCTCCAAACAAAATTGGGCATATACCTTATACTAGGAAACTTTTAGCATTGTACCTATTCCAATAATAATTATTCCAGATGCTCGACAATCTGCTCGTTAACGAAAAAGTTAAGGATTTACATGATAAAAATGCAATTTTCACATATAAGTGGGGATATACCACATACTGGGGAGCCTTCAGCATTGTACCAAGTCTAATAATAATTAGTCCAGATGCTCGACAATCTGCTCGTTAAAAAAAAGTTAGTGATTTACATGATAAAAATGCAATTTTCATATATACCGTCATAGACAAGTGCTAATAACTCTGCTCCAAACAAAATTGGGCATATACCTTATACTAGGAAACTTTTAGCATTGTACCTAGTCCAATAATAATTAGTCCAGATGCTGGACAATCTGCTCGTTAAAGAAAAAGTTAGTGATTTACATGATAAAAATGCAATTTTCATATATACCGTCATAGACAAGTGCTAATAACTCTGCTCCAAACAAAATTGGGCATATACCTTATACTAGGAAACTTTTAGCATTGTACCTATTCCAATAATAATTATTCCAGATGCTCGACAATCTGCTCGTTAACGAAAAAGTTAGGGATTTACATGATAAAAATGCAATTTTCACATATAAGTGGGGATATACCACATACTGGGAAGTCTTCAGCATTGTACCAAGTCTAATAATAATTAGTCCAGATGCTCGACAATCTGCTCGTTAAAAAAAAGTTAGTGATTTACATGATAAAAATGCAATTTTCATATATACCGTCATAGACAAGTGCTAATAACTCTGCTCCAAACAAAATTGGGCATATACCTTATACTAGGAAACTTTTAGCATTGTACCTATTCCAATAATAATTATTCCAGATGCTCGACAATCTGCTCGTTAACGAAAAAGTTAGGGATTTACATGATAAAAATGCAATTTTCACATATACCGTCATAGACAAGTGCTAATAACTCTGCTCCAAACAAAATTGGGCATATACCTTATACTAGGAAACTTTTAGCATTGTACCTAGTCCAATAATAATTAGTCCAGATGCTGGACAATCTGCTCGTTAAAGAAAAAGTTAGTGATTTACATGATAAAAATGCAATTTTCACATATACCGTCATAGACAAGTGCTAATAACTCTGCTCCAAACAAAATTGGGCATATACCTTATACTAGGAAACTTTTAGCATTGTACCTAGTCCAATAATAATTAGTCCAGATGCTGGACAATCTGCTCGTTAAAGAAAAAGTTAGTGATTTACATGATAAAAATGCAATTTTCACATATACCGTCATAGACAAGTGCTAATAACTCTGCTCCATACAAAATTGGGCATATACCTTATACTAGGAAACTTTTAGCATTGTACTTATTCCAATAATAATTATTCCAGATGCTCGACAATCTGCTCGTTAACGAAAAAGTTAGGGATTTACATGATAAAAATGCAATTTTCACATATACCGTCATAGACAAGTGCTAATAACTCTGCTCCAAACAAAATTGGGCATATACCTTATACTAGGAAACTTTTAGCATTGTACCTAGTCCAATAATAATTAGTCCAGATGCTGGACAATCTGCTCGTTAAAGAAAAAGTTAGTGATTTACATGATAAAAATGCAATTTTCACATATACCGTCATAGACAAGTGCTAATAACTCTGCTCCAAACAAAATTGGGCATATACCTTATACTAGGAAACTTTTAGCATTGTACCTAGTCCAATAATAGTTAGTCCAGATGCTGGACACTCTGCTCTTTAAAGAAAAAGTTAGTGATTTACACGATAAAAATGCAATTTTCACATATACCGTCATAGACAAGTGCTAATAACTCTGCTCCAAACAAAATTGGGCATATACCTTATACTAGGAAACTTTTAGCATTGTACCTAGTCCAATAATAATTAGTCCAGATGCTGGACAATCTGTTCGTTAAAGAAAAAGTTAGTGATTTACATGATAAAAATGCAATTTTCATATATACCATCATAGACAAGTGCTAATAACTCTGCTCCAAACAAAATTGGGCATATACCTTATACTAGGAAACTTTTAGCATTGTACCTATTCCAATAATAATTATTCCAGATGCTCGACAATCTGCTCGTTAACGAAAAAGTTAGGGACTTACATGATAAAAATGCAATTTTCACATATAAGTGGGGATATACCACATACTGGGAAGCCTTCAGCATTGTACCAAGTCTAATAATAATTAGTCCAGATGCTCGACAATCTGCTCGTTAAAAAAAAGTTAGTGATTTACATGATAAAAATGCAATTTTCATATATACCGTCATAGACAAGTGCTAATAACTGTGCTCCAAACAAAATTGGGCATATACCTTATACTAGGAAACTTTTAGCATTGTACCTATTCCAATAATAATTATTCCAGATGCTCGACAATCTGCTCGTTAACGAAAAAGTTAGGGATTTACATGATAAAAATGCAATTTTCACATATAAGTGGGGATATACCACATACTGGGAAGCCTTCATCATTGTACCAAGTCTAATAATAATTAGTCCAGATGCTCGACAATCTGCTCGTTAAAAAAAAGTTAGTGATTTACATGATAAAAATGCAATTTTCATATATACCGTCATAGACAAGTGCTAATAACTCTGCTCCATACAAAATTGGGCATATACCTTATACTAGGAAACTTTTAGCATTGTACCTATTCCAATAATAATTATTCCAGATGCTCGACAATCTGCTCGTTAACGAAAAAGTTAGGGATTTACATGATAAAAATGCAATTTTCACATATAAGTGGGGATATACCACATACTGGGAAGCCTTCAGCATTGTACCTAGTCCAATAATAATTAGTCCAGATGCTCGACAATCTGCTCGTTAAAAAAAAGTTTGTGATTTACATGATAAAAATGCAATTTTCACATATACCGTCATAGACAAGTGCTAATAACTCTGCTCCAAACAAAATTGGGCATATACCTTATACTAGGAAACTTTTAGCATTGTACCTATTCCAATAATAATTATTCCAGATGCTCGACAATCTGCTCGTTAACGAAAAAGTTAGGGACTTACATGATAAAAATGCAATTTTCACATATAAGTGGGGATATACCACATACTGGGAAGCCTTCAGCATTGTACCAAGTCTAATAATAATTAGTCCAGATGCTCGACAATCTGCTCGTTAAAAAAAAGTTAGTGATTTACATGATAAAAATGCAATTTTCATATATACCGTCATAGACAAGTGCTAATAACTCTGCTCCAAACAAAATTGGGCATATACCTTATACTAGGAAACTTTTAGCATTGTACCTATTCCAATAATAATTATTCCAGATGCTCGACAATCTGCTCGTTAACGAAAAAGTTAAGGATTTACATGATAAAAATGCAATTTTCACATATAAGTGGGGATATACCACATACTGGGGAGCCTTCAGCATTGTACCAAGTCTAATAATAATTAGTCCAGATGCTCGACAATCTGCTCGTTAAAAAAAAGTTAGTGATTTACATGATAAAAATGCAATTTTCATATATACCGTCATAGACAAGTGCTAATAACTCTGCTCCAAACAAAATTGGGCATATACCTTATACTAGGAAACTTTTAGCATTGTACCTAGTCCAATAATAATTAGTCCAGATGCTGGACAATCTGCTCGTTAAAGAAAAAGTTAGTGATTTACATGATAAAAATGCAATTTTCATATATACCGTCATAGACAAGTGCTAATAACTCTGCTCCAAACAAAATTGGGCATATACCTTATACTAGGAAACTTTTAGCATTGTACCTATTCCAATAATAATTATTCCAGATGCTCGACAATCTGCTCGTTAACGAAAAAGTTAGGGATTTACATGATAAAAATGCAATTTTCACATATAAGTGGGGATATACCACATACTGGGAAGTCTTCAGCATTGTACCAAGTCTAATAATAATTAGTCCAGATGCTCGACAATCTGCTCGTTAAAAAAAAGTTAGTGATTTACATGATAAAAATGCAATTTTCATATATACCGTCATAGACAAGTGCTAATAACTCTGCTCCAAACAAAATTGGGAATATACCTTATACTAGGAAACTTTTAGCATTGTACTTATTCCAATAATAATTATTCCAGATGCTCGACAATCTGCTCGTTAACGAAAAAGTTAGGGATTTACATGATAAAAATGCAATTTTCACATATAAGTGGGGATATACCACATACTGGGAAGCCTTCATCATTGTACCAAGTCTAATAATAATTAGTCCAGATGCTCGACAATCTGCTCGTTAAAAAAAAGTTAGTGATTTACATGATAAAAATGCAATTTTCATATATACCGTCATAGACAAGTGCTAATAACTCTGCTCCATACAAAATTGGGCATATACCTTATACTAGGAAACTTTTAGCATTGTACCTATTCCAATAATAATTATTCCAGATGCTCGACAATCTGCTCGTTAACGAAAAAGTTAGGGATTTACATGATAAAAATGCAATTTTCACATATACCGTCATAGACAAGTGCTAATAACTCTGCTCCAAACAAAATTGGGCATATACCTTATACTAGGAAACTTTTAGCATTGTACCTCGTCCAATAATAATTAGTCCAGATGCTGGACAATCTGTTCGTTAAAGAAAAAGTTAGTGATTTACATGATAAAAATGCAATTTTCACATATACCGTCATAGACAAGTGCTAATAACTCTGCTCCAAACAAAATTGGGCATATACCTTATACTAGGAAACTTTTAGCATTGTACCTAGTCCAATAATAATTAGTCCAGATGCTGAACAATCTGCTCGTTGAAGAAAAAGTTAGTGATTTACATGATAAAAATGCAATTTTCATATATACCGTCATAGACAAGTGCTAATAACTCTGCTCCAAACAAAATTGGGCATATACCTTATACTAGGAAACTTTTAGCATTGTACCTAGTCCAATAATAATTAGTCCAGATGCTGGACAATCTGCTCGTTAAAGAAAAAGTTAGTGATTTACATGATAAAAATGCAATTTTCACATGTACCGTCATAGACAAGTGCTAATAACTCTGCTCCATACAAAATTGGGCATATACCTTATACTAGGAAACTTTTAGCATTGTACCTATTCCAATAATAATTATTCCAGATGCTCGACAATCTGCTCGTTAACGAAAAAGTTAGGGATTTACATGATAAAAATGCAATTTTCACATATACCGTCATAGACAAGTGCTAATAACTCTGCTCCAAACAAAATTGGGCATATACCTTATACTAGGAAACTTTTAGCATTGTACCTAGTCCAATAATAATTAGTCCAGATGCTCGACAATCTGCTCGTTAAAAAAAAGTTAGTGATTTACATGATAAAAATGCAATTTTCACATATACCGTCATAGACAAGTGCTAATAACTCTGCTCCAAACAAAATTGGGCATATACCTTATACTAGGAAACTTTTAGCATTGTACCTAGTCCAATAATAATTAGTCCAGATGCTGGACAATCTGCTCGTTAAAGAAAAAGTTAGTGATTTACATGATAAAAATGCAATTTTCACATATACCGTCATAGACAAGTGCTAATAACTCTGCTCCAAACAAAATTGGGCATATACCTTATACTAGGAAATTCTTAGCATTGTACCTAGTCCAATAATAATTAGTCCAGATGCTGGACAATCTGCTCGTTAAAGAAAAAGTTAGTGATTTACATGATAAAAATGCAATTTTCACATATACCGTCATAGACAAGTGCTAATAACTCTGCTCCATACAAAATTGGGCATATACCTTATACTAGGATACTTTTAGCATTGTACCTATTCCAATAATAATTATTCCAGATGCTCGACAATCTGCTCGTTAACGAAAAAGTTAGGGATTTACATGATAAAAATGCAATTTTCACATATAAGTGGGGATATACCACATACTGGGAAGCCTTCAGCATTGTACCTAGTCCAATAATAATTAGTCCAGATGCTCGACAATCTGCTCGTTAAAAAAAAGTTTGTGATTTACATGATAAAAATGCAATTTTCACATATACCGTCATAGACAAGTGCTAATAACTCTGCTCCAAACAAAATTGGGCATATACCTTATACTAGGAAACTTTTAGCATTGTACCTAGTCCAATAATAATTAGTCCAGATGCTGGACAATCTGCTCGTTAAAGAAAAAGTTAGTGATTTACATGATAAAAATGCAATTTTCACATATACCGTCATAGACAAGTGCTAATAACTCTGCTCCAAACAAAATTGGGCATATACCTTATACTAGGAAATTCTTAGCATTGTACCTAGTCCAATAATAATTAGTCCAGATGCTGGACAATCTGCTCGTTAAAGAAAAAGTTAGTGATTTACATGATAAAAATGCAATTTTCACATATACCGTCATAGACAAGTGCTAATAACTCTGCTCCATACAAAATTGGGCATATACCTTATACTAGGATACTTTTAGCATTGTACCTATTCCAATAATAATTATTCCAGATGCTCGACAATCTGCTCGTTAACGAAAAAGTTAGGGATTTACATGATAAAAATGCAATTTTCACATATAAGTGGGGATATACCACATACTGGGAAGCCTTCAGCATTGTACCTAGTCCAATAATAATTAGTCCAGATGCTCGACAATCTGCTCGTTAAAAAAAAGTTTGTGATTTACATGATAAAAATGCAATTTTCACATATACCGTCATAGACAAGTGCTAATAACTCTGCTCCAAACAAAATTGGGCATATACCTTATACTAGGAAACTTTTAGCATTGTACCTAGTCCAATAATAATTAGTCCAGATGCTGAACAATCTGCTCGTTAAAGAAAAAGTTAGTGATTTACATGATAAAAATGCAATTTTCACATATACCGTCATAGACAAGTGCTAATAACTCTGCTCCAAACAAAATTGGGCATATACCTTATACTAGGAAACTTTTAGCATTGTACCTAGTCCAATAATAATTAGTCCAGATGCTGGACAATCTGTTCGTTAAAGAAAAAGTTAGTGATTTACATGATAAAAATGCAATTTTCACATATACCGTCATAGACAAGTGCTAATAACTCTGCTCCAAACAAAATTGGGCATATACCTTATACTAGGAAACTTTTAGCATTGTACCTAGTCCAATAATAATTAGTCCAGATGCTCGACAATCTGCTCGTTAACGAAAAAGTTAGGGACTTACATGATAAAAATGCAATTTTCACATATAAGTGGGGATATACCACATACTGGGAAGCCTTCAGCATTGTACCAAGTCTAATAATAATTAGTCCAGATGCTCGACAATCTGCTCGTTAACGAAAAAGTTAGGGATTTACATGATAAAAATGCAATTTTCACATATAAGTGGGGATATACCACATACTGGGAAGCCTTCAGCATTGTACCTAGTCCAATAATAATTAGTCCAGATGCTCGACAATCTGCTCGTTAAAAAAAAGTTTGTGATTTACATGATAAAAATGCAATTTTCATATATACCGTCATAGACAAGTGCTAATAACTGTGCTCCAAACAAAATTGGGCATATACCTTATACTAGGAAACTTTTAGCATTGTACCTATTCCAATAATAATTATTCCAGATGCTCGACAATCTGCTCGTTAACGAAAAAGTTAGGGATTTACATGATAAAAATGCAATTTTCACATATAAGTGGGGATATACCACATACTGGGAAGCCTTCATCATTGTACCAAGTCTAATAATAATTAGTCCAGATGCTCGACAATCTGCTCGTTAAAAAAAAGTTAGTGATTTACATGATAAAAATGCAATTTTCATATATACCGTCATAGACAAGTGCTAATAACTCTGCTCCATACAAAATTGGGCATATACCTTATACTAGGAAACTTTTAGCATTGTACCTATTCCAATAATAATTATTCCAGATGCTCGACAATCTGCTCGTTAACGAAAAAGTTAGGGATTTACATGATAAAAATGCAATTTTCACATATAAGTGGGGATATACCACATACTGGGAAGCCTTCAGCATTGTACCTAGTCCAATAATAATTAGTCCAGATGCTCGACAATCTGCTCGTTAAAAAAAAGTTTGTGATTTACATGATAAAAATGCAATTTTCACATATACCGTCATAGACAAGTGCTAATAACTCTGCTCCAAACAAAATTGGGCATATACCTTATACTAGGAAACTTTTAGCATTGTACCTATTCCAATAATAATTATTCCAGATGCTCGACAATCTGCTCGTTAACGAAAAAGTTAGGGACTTACATGATAAAAATGCAATTTTCACATATAAGTGGGGATATACCACATACTGGGAAGCCTTCAGCATTGTACCAAGTCTAATAATAATTAGTCCAGATGCTCGACAATCTGCTCGTTAAAAAAAAGTTAGTGATTTACATGATAAAAATGCAATTTTCATATATACCGTCATAGACAAGTGCTAATAACTCTGCTCCAAACAAAATTGGGCATATACCTTATACTAGGAAACTTTTAGCATTGTACCTATTCCAATAATAATTATTCCAGATGCTCGACAATCTGCTCGTTAACGAAAAAGTTAAGGATTTACATGATAAAAATGCAATTTTCACATATAAGTGGGGATATACCACATACTGGGGAGCCTTCAGCATTGTACCAAGTCTAATAATAATTAGTCCAGATGCTCGACAATCTGCTCGTTAAAAAAAAGTTAGTGATTTACATGATAAAAATGCAATTTTCATATATACCGTCATAGACAAGTGCTAATAACTCTGCTCCAAACAAAATTGGGCATATACCTTATACTAGGAAACTTTTAGCATTGTACCTAGTCCAATAATAATTAGTCCAGATGCTGGACAATCTGCTCGTTAAAGAAAAAGTTAGTGATTTACATGATAAAAATGCAATTTTCATATATACCGTCATAGACAAGTGCTAATAACTCTGCTCCAAACAAAATTGGGCATATACCTTATACTAGGAAACTTTTAGCATTGTACCTATTCCAATAATAATTATTCCAGATGCTCGACAATCTGCTCGTTAACGAAAAAGTTAGGGATTTACATGATAAAAATGCAATTTTCACATATAAGTGGGGATATACCACATACTGGGAAGCCTTCATCATTGTACCAAGTCTAATAATAATTAGTCCAGATGCTCGACAATCTGCTCGTTAAAAAAAAGTTAGTGATTTACATGATAAAAATGCAATTTTCATATATACCGTCATAGACAAGTGCTAATAACTCTGCTCCATACAAAATTGGGCATATACCTTATACTAGGAAACTTTTAGCATTGTACCTATTCCAATAATAATTATTCCAGATGCTCGACAATCTGCTCGTTAACGAAAAAGTTAGGGATTTACATGATAAAAATGCAATTTTCACATATACCGTCATAGACAAGTGCTAATAACTCTGCTCCAAACAAAATTGGGCATATACCTTATACTAGGAAACTTTTAGCATTGTACCTCGTCCAATAATAATTAGTCCAGATGCTGGACAATCTGTTCGTTAAAGAAAAAGTTAGTGATTTACATGATAAAAATGCAATTTTCACATATACCGTCATAGACAAGTGCTAATAACTCTGCTCCAAACAAAATTGGGCATATACCTTATACTAGGAAACTTTTAGCATTGTACCTAGTCCAATAATAATTAGTCCAGATGCTGAACAATCTGCTCGTTGAAGAAAAAGTTAGTGATTTACATGATAAAAATGCAATTTTCATATATACCGTCATAGACAAGTGCTAATAACTCTGCTCCAAACAAAATTGGGCATATACCTTATACTAGGAAACTTTTAGCATTGTACCTAGTCCAATAATAATTAGTCCAGATGCTGGACAATCTGCTCGTTAAAGAAAAAGTTAGTGATTTACATGATAAAAATGCAATTTTCACATGTACCGTCATAGACAAGTGCTAATAACTCTGCTCCATACAAAATTGGGCATATACCTTATACTAGGAAACTTTTAGCATTGTACCTATTCCAATAATAATTATTCCAGATGCTCGACAATCTGCTCGTTAACGAAAAAGTTAGGGATTTACATGATAAAAATGCAATTTTCACATATAAGTGGGGATATACCACATACTGGGAAGCCTTCAGCATTGTACCTAGTCCAATAATAATTAGTCCAGATGCTCGACAATCTGCTCGTTAAAAAAAAGTTTGTGATTTACATGATAAAAATGCAATTTTCATATATACCGTCATAGACAAGTGCTAATAACTCTGCTCCAAACAAAATTGGGCATATACCTTATACTAGGAAACTTTTAGCATTGTACCTAGTCCAATAATAATTAGTCCAGATGCTCGACAATCTGCTCGTTAAAAAAAAGTTAGTGATTTACATGATAAAAATGCAATTTTCACATATACCGTCATAGACAAGTGCTAATAACTCTGCTCCAAACAAAATTGGGCATATACCTTATACTAGGAAACTTTTAGCATTGTACCTAGTCCAATAATAATTAGTCCAGATGCTGGACAATCTGCTCGTTAAAGAAAAAGTTAGTGATTTACATGATAAAAATGCAATTTTCACATATACCGTCATAGACAAGTGCTAATAACTCTGCTCCAAACAAAATTGGGCATATACCTTATACTAGGAAATTCTTAGCATTGTACCTAGTCCAATAATAATTAGTCCAGATGCTGGACAATCTGCTCGTTAAAGAAAAAGTTAGTGATTTACATGATAAAAATGCAATTTTCACATATACCGTCATAGACAAGTGCTAATAACTCTGCTCCATACAAAATTGGGCATATACCTTATACTAGGATACTTTTAGCATTGTACCTATTCCAATAATAATTATTCCAGATGCTCGACAATCTGCTCGTTAACGAAAAAGTTAGGGATTTACATGATAAAAATGCAATTTTCACATATAAGTGGGGATATACCACATACTGGGAAGCCTTCAGCATTGTACCTAGTCCAATAATAATTAGTCCAGATGCTCGACAATCTGCTCGTTAAAAAAAAGTTTGTGATTTACATGATAAAAATGCAATTTTCACATATACCGTCATAGACAAGTGCTAATAACTCTGCTCCAAACAAAATTGGGCATATACCTTATACTAGGAAACTTTTAGCATTGTACCTAGTCCAATAATAATTAGTCCAGATGCTGGACAATCTGCTCGTTAAAGAAAAAGTTAGTGATTTACATGATAAAAATGCAATTTTCACATATACCGTCATAGACAAGTGCTAATAACTCTGCTCCAAACAAAATTGGGCATATACCTTATACTAGGAAATTCTTAGCATTGTACCTAGTCCAATAATAATTAGTCCAGATGCTGGACAATCTGCTCGTTAAAGAAAAAGTTAGTGATTTACATGATAAAAATGCAATTTTCACATATACCGTCATAGACAAGTGCTAATAACTCTGCTCCATACAAAATTGGGCATATACCTTATACTAGGATACTTTTAGCATTGTACCTATTCCAATAATAATTATTCCAGATGCTCGACAATCTGCTCGTTAACGAAAAAGTTAGGGATTTACATGATAAAAATGCAATTTTCACATATAAGTGGGGATATACCACATACTGGGAAGCCTTCAGCATTGTACCTAGTCCAATAATAATTAGTCCAGATGCTCGACAATCTGCTCGTTAAAAAAAAGTTTGTGATTTACATGATAAAAATGCAATTTTCACATATACCGTCATAGACAAGTGCTAATAACTCTGCTCCAAACAAAATTGGGCATATACCTTATACTAGGAAACTTTTAGCATTGTACCTAGTCCAATAATAATTAGTCCAGATGCTGAACAATCTGCTCGTTAAAGAAAAAGTTAGTGATTTACATGATAAAAATGCAATTTTCACATATACCGTCATAGACAAGTGCTAATAACTCTGCTCCAAACAAAATTGGGCATATACCTTATACTAGGAAACTTTTAGCATTGTACCTAGTCCAATAATAATTAGTCCAGATGCTGGACAATCTGTTCGTTAAAGAAAAAGTTAGTGATTTACATGATAAAAATGCAATTTTCACATATACCGTCATAGACAAGTGCTAATAACTCTGCTCCAAACAAAATTGGGCATATACCTTATACTAGGAAACTTTTAGCATTGTACCTAGTCCAATAATAATTAGTCCAGATGCTCGACAATCTGCTCGTTAACGAAAAAGTTAGGGACTTACATGATAAAAATGCAATTTTCACATATAAGTGGGGATATACCACATACTGGGAAGCCTTCAGCATTGTACCAAGTCTAATAATAATTAGTCCAGATGCTCGACAATCTGCTCGTTAAAAAAAAGTTAGTGATTTACATGATAAAAATGCAATTTTCATATAT
The DNA here is from genome assembly GCA_949710015.1 of Crataerina pallida. Lineage (NCBI taxonomy): Eukaryota > Metazoa > Arthropoda > Insecta > Diptera > Hippoboscidae > Crataerina > Crataerina pallida. Next base: position 15,896,989 of record OX453293.1, read on the forward strand.
ACCGTCATAGACAAGTGCTAATAACTCTGCTCCAAACAAAATTGGGCATATACCTTATACTAGGAAACTTTTAGCATTGTACCTATTCCAATAATAATTATTCCAGATGCTCGACAATCTGCTCGTTAACGAAAAAGTTAGGGATTTACATGATAAAAATGCAATTTTCACATATAAGTGGGGATATACCACATACTGGGGAGCCTTCAGCATTGAACCAAGTCTAATAATAATTAGTCCAGATGCTCGACAATCTGCTCGTTAAAAAAAAGTTAGTGATTTACATGATAAAAATGCAATTTTCATATATACCGTCATAGACAAGTGCTAATAACTCTGCTCCAAACAAAATTGGGCATATACCTTATACTAGGAAACTTTTAGCATTGTACCTATTCCAATAATAATTATTCCAGATGCTCGACAATCTGCTCGTTAACGAAAAAGTTAGGGATTTACATGATAAAAATGCAATTTTCACATATACCGTCATAGACAAGTGCTAATAACTCTGCTCCAAACAAAATTGGGCATATACCTTATACTAGGAAACTTTTAGCATTGTACCTCGTCCAATAATAATTAGTCCAGATGCTGGACAATCTGTTCGTTAAAGAAAAAGTTAGTGATTTACATGATAAAAATGCAATTTTCACATATACCGTCATAGACAAGTGCTAATAACTCTGCTCCAAACAAAATTGGGCATATACCTTATACTAGGAAACTTTTAGCATTGTACCTAGTCCAATAATAATTAGTCCAGATGCTGGACAATCTGCTCGTTAAAGAAAAAGTTAGTGATTTACATGATAAAAATGCAATTTTCATATATACCGTCATAGACAAGTGCTAATAACTCTGCTCCAAACAAAATTGGGCATATACCTTATACTAGGAAACTTTTAGCATTGTACCTAGTCCAATAATAATTAGTCCAGATGCTGGACAATCTGCTCGTTAAAGAAAAAGTTAGTGATTTACATGATAAAAATGCAATTTTCACATATACCGTCATAGACAAGTGCTAATAACTCTGCTCCATACAAAATTGGGCATATACCTTATACTAGGAAACTTTTAGCATTGTACCTATTCCAATAATAATTATTCCAGATGCTCGACAATCTGCTCGTTAACGAAAAAGTTAGGGATTTACATGATAAAAATGCAATTTTCACATATAAGTGGGGATATACCACATACTGGGAAGCCTTCAGCATTGTACCTAGTCCAATAATAATTAGTCCAGATGCTCGACAATCTGCTCGTTAAAAAAAAGTTTGTGATTTACATGATAAAAATGCAATTTTCATATATACCGTCATAGACAAGTGCTAATAACTCTGCTCCAAACAAAATTGGGCATATACTTTATACTAGGAAACTTTTAGCATTGTACCTAGTCCAATAATAATTAGTCCAGATGCTCGACAATCTGCTCGTTAACGAAAAAGTTAGGGATTTACATGATAAAAATGCAATTTTCACATATAAGTGGGGATATACCACATACTGGGGAGCCTTCAGCATTGAACCAAGTCTAATAATAATTAGTCCAGATGCTCGACAATCTGCTCGTTAAAGAAAAAGTTAGTGATTTACATGATAAAAATGCAATTTTCATATATACCGTCATAGACAAGTGCTAATAACTCTGCTCCAAACAAAATTGGGCATATACCTTATACTAGGAAACTTTTAGCATTGTACCTATTCCAATAATAATTATTCCAGATGCTCGACAATCTGCTCGTTAACGAAAAAGTTAGGGATTTACATGATAAAAATGCAATTTTCACATATAAGTGGGGATATACCACATACTGGGGAGCCTTCAGCATTGAACCAAGTCTAATAATAATTAGTCCAGATGCTCGACAATCTGCTCGTTAAAAAAAAGTTAGTGATTTACATGATAAAAATGCAATTTTCATATATACCGTCATAGACAAGTGCTAATAACTCTGCTCCAAACAAAATTGGGCATATACCTTATACTAGGAAACTTTTAGCATTGTACCTATTCCAATAATAATTATTCCAGATGCTCGACAATCTGCTCGTTAACGAAAAAGTTAGGGATTTACATGATAAAAATGCAATTTTCACATATAAGTGGGGATATACCACATACTGGGGAGCCTTCAGCATTGAACCAAGTCTAATAATAATTAGTCCAGATGCTCGACAATCTGCTCGTTAAAAAAAAGTTAGTGATTTACATGATAAAAATGCAATTTTCATATATACCGTCATAGACAAGTGCTAATAACTCTGCTCCAAACAAAATTGGGCATATACCTTATACTAGGAAACTTTTAGCATTGTACCTATTCCAATAATAATTATTCCAGATGCTCGACAATCTGCTCGTTAACGAAAAAGTTAGGGATTTACATGATAAAAATGCAATTTTCACATATACCGTCATAGACAAGTGCTAATAACTCTGCTCCAAACAAAATTGGGCATATACCTTATACTAGGAAACTTTTAGCATTGTACCTCGTCCAATAATAATTAGTCCAGATGCTGGACAATCTGTTCGTTAAAGAAAAAGTTAGTGATTTACATGATAAAAATGCAATTTTCACATATACCGTCATAGACAAGTGCTAATAACTCTGCTCCAAACAAAATTGGGCATATACCTTATACTAGGAAACTTTTAGCATTGTACCTAGTCCAATAATAATTAGTCCAGATGCTGGACAATCTGCTCGTTAAAGAAAAAGTTAGTGATTTACATGATAAAAATGCAATTTTCATATATACCGTCATAGGCAAGTGCTAATAACTCTGCTCCAAACAAAATTGGGCATATACCTTATACTAGGAAACTTTTAGCATTGTACCTAGTCCAATAATAATTAGTCCAGATGCTGGACAATCTGCTCGTTAAAGAAAAAGTTAGTGATTTACATGATAAAAATGCAATTTTCACATATACCGTCATAGACAAGTGCTAATAACTCTGCTCCATACAAAATTGGGCATATACCTTATACTAGGAAACTTTTAGCATTGTACCTATTCCAATAATAATTATTCCAGATGCTCGACAATCTGCTCGTTAACGAAAAAGTTAGGGATTTACATGATAAAAATGCAATTTTCACATATAAGTGGGGATATACCACATACTGGGAAGCCTTCAGCATTGTACCTAGTCCAATAATAATTAGTCCAGATGCTCGACAATCTGCTCGTTAAAAAAAAGTTTGTGATTTACATGATAAAAATGCAATTTTCATATATACCGTCATAGACAAGTGCTAATAACTCTGCTCCAAACAAAATTGGGCATATACTTTATACTAGGAAACTTTTAGCATTGTACCTAGTCCAATAATAATTAGTCCAGATGCTGGACAATCTGCTCGTTAAAGAAAAAGTTAGTGATTTACATGATAAAAATGCAATTTTCACATATACCGTCATAGACAAGTGCTAATAACTCTGCTCCAAACAAAATTGGGCATATACCTTATACTAGGAAACTTTTAGCATTGTACCTAGTCCAATAATAATTAGTCCAGATGCTGGACAATCTGCTCGTTAAAGAAAAAGTTAGTGATTTACATGATAAAAATGCAATTTTCACATATACCGTCATAGACAAGTGCTAATAACTCTGCTCCAAACAAAATTGGGCATATACATTATACTAGGAAACTTTTAGCATTGTACCTAGTCCAATAATAATTAGTCCAGATGCTGGACAATCTGTTCGTTAAAGAAAAAGTTAGTGATTTACATGATAAAAATACAATTTTCACATATACCGTCATAGACAAGTGCTAATAACTCTGCTCCAAACAAAATTGGGCATATACCTTACACTAGGAAACTTTTAGCATTGTACCTCGTCCAATAATAATTAGTCCAGATGCTGGACAATCTGTTCGTTAAAGAAAAAGTTAGTGATTTACATGATAAAAATGCAATTTTCACATATAAGTGGGGATATACCACATACTGGGAAGCCTTCAGCATTGTACCAAGTCTAATAATAATTAGTCCAGATGCTCGACAATCTGCTCGTTAACGAAAAAGTTAGGGATTTACATGATAAAAATGCAATTTTCACATATACCGTCATAGACAAGTGCTAATAACTCTGCTCCAAACAAAATTGGGCATATACCTTATACTAGGAAACTTTTAGCATTGTACCTCGTCCAATATTAATTAGTCCAGATGCTGGACAATCTGTTCGTTAAAGAAAAAGTTAGTGATTTACATGATAAAAATGCAATTTTCACATATACCGTCATAGACAAGTGCTAATAACTCTGCTCCAAACAAAATTGGGCATATACCTTATACTAGGAAACTTTTAGCATTGTACCTAGTCCAATAATAATTAGTCCAGATGCTGGACAATCTGCTCGTTAAAGAAAAAGTTAGTGATTTACATGATAAAAATGCAATTTTCACATATACCGTCATAGACAAGTGCTAATAACTCTGCTCCAAACAAAATTGGGCATATACCTTATACTAGGAAACTTTTAGCATTGTACCTAGTCCAATAATAATTAGTCCAGATGCTGGACAATCTGCTCGTTAAAGAAAAAGTTAGTGATTTACATGATAAAAATGCAATTTTCACATATACCGTCGTAGACAAGTGCTAATAACTCTGCTCCAAACAAAATTGGGCATATACCTTATACTAGGAAACTTTTAGCATTGTACCTAGTCCAATAATAATTAGTTCAGATGCTGGACAATCTGCTCGTTAAAGAAAAAGTTAGTGATTTACATGATAAAAATGCAATTTTCACATATACCGTCATAGACAAGTGCTAATAACTCTGCTCCAAACAAAATTGGGCATATACCTTATACTAGGAAACTTTTAGCATTGTACCTAGTCCAATAATAATTAGTCCAGATGCTGGACAATCTGTTCGTTAAAGAAAAAGTTAGTGATTTACATGATAAAAATGCAATTTTCACATATACCGTCATAGACAAGTGCTAATAACTCTGCTCCAAACAAAATTGGGCATATACCTTATACTAGGAAACTTTTAGCATTGTACCTCGTCCAATAATAATTAGTCCAGATGCTGGACAATCTGTTCGTTAAAGAAAAAGTTAGTGATTTACATGATAAAAATGCAATTTTCACATATAAGTGGGGATATACCACATACTGGGAAGCCTTCAGCATTGTACCAAGTCTAATAATAATTAGTCCAGATGCTCGACAATCTGCTCGTTAACGAAAAAGTTAGGGATTTACATGATAAAAATGCAATTTTCACATATACCGTCATAGACAAGTGCTAATAACTCTGCTCCAAACAAAATTGGGCATATACCTTATACTAGGAAACTTTTAGCATTGTACCTCGTCCAATAATAATTAGTCCAGATGCTGGACAATCTGTTCGTTAAAGAAAAAGTTAGTGATTTACATGATAAAAATGCAATTTTCACATATACCGTCATAGACAAGTGCTAATAACTCTGCTCCAAACAAAATTGGGCATATACCTTATACTAGGAAACTTTTAGCATTGTACCTAGTCCAATAATAATTAGTCCAGATGCTGGACAATCTGCTCGTTAAAGAAAAAGTTAGTGATTTACATGATAAAAATGCAATTTTCATATATACCGTCATAGACAAGTGCTAATAACTCTGCTCCAAACAAAATTGGGCATATACCTTATACTAGGAAACTTTTAGCATTGTACCTCGTCCAATAATAATTAGTCCAGATGCTGGACAATCTGTTCGTTAAAGAAAAAGTTAGTGATTTACATGATAAAAATGCAATTTTCAAAATAAGTGGGGATATACCACATACTGGGAAGCCTTCAGCATTGTACCAAGTCTAATAATAATTAGTCCAGATGCTCGACAATCTGCTCGTTAACGAAAAAGTTAGGGATTTACATGATAAAAATGCAATTTTCACATATACCGTCATAGACAAGTGCTAATAACTCTGCTCCAAACAAAATTGGGCATATACCTTATACTAGGAAACTTTTAGCATTGTACCTAGTCCAATAATAATTAGTCCAGATGCTGGACAATCTGCTCGTTAAAGAAAAAGTTAGTGATTTACATGATAAAAATGCAATTTTCACATATACCGTCATAGACAAGTGCTAATAACTCTGCTCCAAACAAAATTGGGCATATACCTTATACTAGGAAACTTTTAGCATTGTACCTCGTCCAATAATAATTAGTCCAGATGCTGGACAATCTGTTCGTTAAAGAAAAAGTTAGTGATTTACATGATAAAAATGCAATTTTCACATATAAGTGGGGATATACCACATACTGGGAAGCCTTCAGCATTGTACCAAGTCTAATAATAATTAGTCCAGATGCTCGACAATCTGCTCGTTAACGAAAAAGTTAGGGATTTACATGATAAAAATGCAATTTTCACATATACCGTCATAGACAAGTGCTAATAACTCTGCTCCAAACAAAATTGGGCATATACCTTATACTAGGAAACTTTTAGCATTGTACCTCGTCCAATAATAATTAGTTCAGATGCTGGACAATCTGTTCGTTAAAGAAAAAGTTAGTGATTTACATGATAAAAATGCAATTTTCACATATACCGTCATAGACAAGTGCTAATAACTCTGCTCCAAACAAAATTGGGCATATACCTTATACTAGGAAACTTTTAGCATTGTACCTAGTCCAATAATAATTAGTCCAGATGCTGGACAATCTGCTCGTTAAAGAAAAAGTTAATGATTTACATGATAAAAATGCAATTTTCACATATACCGTCATAGACAAGTGCTAATAACTCTGCTCCAAACAAAATTGGGCATATACCTTATACTAGGAAACTTTTAGCATTGTACCTAGTCCAATAATAATTAGTCCAGATGCTGGACAATCTGCTCGTTAAAGAAAAAGTTAGTGATTTACATGATAAAAATGCAATTTTCACATATACCGTCATAGACAAGTGCTAATAACTCTGCTCCAAACAAAATTGGGCATATACCTTATACTAGGAAACTTTTAGCATTGTACCTAGTCCAATAATAATTAGTCCAGATGCTGGACAATCTGTTCGTTAAAGAAAAAGTTAGTGATTTACATGATAAAAATGCAATTTTCACATATACCGTCATAGACAAGTGCTAATAACTCTGCTCCAAACAAAATTGGGCATATACCTTATACTAGGAAACTTTTAGCATTGTACCTCGTCCAATAATAATTAGTCCAGATGCTGGACAATCTGTTCGCTAAAGAAAAAGTTAGTGATTTACATGATAAAAATGCAATTTTCACATATAAGTGGGGATATACCACATACTGGGAAGCCTTCAGCATTGTACCAAGTCTAATAATAATTAGTCCAGATGCTCGACAATCTGCTCGTTAACGAAAAAGTTAGGGATTTACATGATAAAAATGCAATTTTCACATATACCGTCATAGACAAGTGCTAATAACTCTGCTCCAAACAAAATTGGGCATATACCTTATACTAGGAAACTTTTAGCATTGTACCTAGTCCAATAATAATTAGTCCAGATGCTGGACAATCTGCTCGTTAAAGAAAAAGTTAGTGATTTACATGATAAAAATGCAATTTTCACATATACCGTCATAGACAAGTGCTAATAACTCTGCTCCAAACAAAATTGGGCATATACCTTATACTAGGAAACTTTTAGCATTGTACCTCGTCCAATAATAATTAGTCCAGATGCTGGACAATCTGTTCGCTAAAGAAAAAGTTAGTGATTTACATGATAAAAATGCAATTTTCACATATACCGTCATAGACAAGTGCTAATAACTCTGCTCCAAACAAAATTGGGCATATACCTTATACTAGGAAACTTTTAGCATTGTACCTAGTCCAATAATAATTAGTCCAGATGCTGGACAATCTGTTCGTTAAAGAAAAAGTTAGTGATTTACATGATAAAAATGCAATTTTCACATATACCGTCATAGACAAGTGCTAATAACTCTGCTCCAAACAAAATTGGGCATATACCTTATACTAGGAAACTTTTAGCATTGTACCTCGTCCAATAATAATTAGTCCAGATGCTGGACAATCTGTTCGCTAAAGAAAAAGTTAGTGATTTACATGATAAAAATGCAATTTTCACATATAAGTGGGGATATACCACATACTGGGAAGCCTTCAGCATTGTACCAAGTCTAATAATAATTAGTCCAGATGCTCGACAATCTGCTCGTTAACGAAAAAGTTAGGGATTTACATGATAAAAATGCAATTTTCACATATACCGTCATAGACAAGTGCTAATAACTCTGCTCCAAACAAAATTGGGCATATACCTTATACTAGGAAACTTTTAGCATTGTACCTAGTCCAATAATAATTAGTCCAGATGCTGGACAATCTGTTCGTTAAAGAAAAAGTTAGTGATTTACATGATAAAAATGCAATTTTCACATATACCGTCATAGACAAGTGCTAATAACTCTGCTCCAAACAAAATTGGGCATATACCTTATACTAGGAAACTTTTAGCATTGTACCTCGTCCAATAATAATTAGTCCAGATGCTGGACAATCTGTTCGCTAAAGAAAAAGTTAGTGATTTACATGATAAAAATGCAATTTTCACATATAAGTGGGGATATACCACATACTGGGAAGCCTTCAGCATTGTACCAAGTCTAATAATAATTAGTCCAGATGCTCGACAATCTGCTCGTTAACGAAAAAGTTAGGGATTTACATGATAAAAATGCAATTTTCACATATACCGTCATAGACAAGTGCTAATAACTCTGCTCCAAACAAAATTGGGCATATACCTTATACTAGGAAACTTTTAGCATTGTACCTAGTCCAATAATAATTAGTCCAGATGCTGGACAATCTGCTCGTTAAAGAAAAAGTTAGTGATTTACATGATAAAAATGCAATTTTCACATATACCGTCATAGACAAGTGCTAATAACTCTGCTCCAAACAAAATTGGGCATATACCTTATACTAGGAAACTTTTAGCATTGTACCTCGTCCAATAATAATTAGTCCAGATGCTGGACAATCTGTTCGCTAAAGAAAAAGTTAGTGATTTACATGATAAAAATGCAATTTTCACATATACCGTCATAGACAAGTGCTAATAACTCTGCTCCAAACAAAATTGGGCATATACCTTATACTAGGAAACTTTTAGCATTGTACCTAGTCCAATAATAATTAGTCCAGATGCTGGACAATCTGTTCGTTAAAGAAAAAGTTAGTGATTTACATGATAAAAATGCAATTTTCACATATACCGTCATAGACAAGTGCTAATAACTCTGCTCCAAACAAAATTGGGCATATACCTTATACTAGGAAACTTTTAGCATTGTACCTCGTCCAATAATAATTAGTCCAGATGCTGGACAATCTGTTCGCTAAAGAAAAAGTTAGTGATTTACATGATAAAAATGCAATTTTCACATATAAGTGGGGATATACCACATACTGGGAAGCCTTCAGCATTGTACCAAGTCTAATAATAATTAGTCCAGATGCTCGACAATCTGCTCGTTAACGAAAAAGTTAGGGATTTACATGATAAAAATGCAATTTTCACATATACCGTCATAGACAAGTGCTAATAACTCTGCTCCAAACAAAATTGGGCATATACCTTATACTAGGAAACTTTTAGCATTGTACCTAGTCCAATAATAATTAGTCCAGATGCTGGACAATCTGCTCGTTAAAGAAAAAGTTAGTGATTTACATGATAAAAATGCAATTTTCACATATACCGTCATAGACAAGTGCTAATAACTCTGCTCCATACAAAATTGGGCATATACCTTATACTAGGAAACTTTTAGCATTGTACCTATTCCAATAATAATTATTCCAGATGCTCGACAATCTGCTCGTTAACGAAAAAGTTGGGGGTTTACATGATAAAAATGCAATTTTCACATATAAGTGGGGATATACCACATACTGGGAAGCCTTCAGCATTGTACCTAGTCCAATAATAATTAGTCCAGATGCTCGACAATCTGCTCGTTAAAAAAAGTTTGTGATTTACATGATAAAAATGCAATTTTCATATATACCGTCATAGACAAGTGCTAATAACTCTGCTCCAAACAAAATTGGGCATATACCTTATACTAGGAAACTTTTAGCATTGTACCTAGTCCAATAATAATTATTCCAGATGCTGGACAATCTGCTCGTTAAAGAAAAAGTTAGTGATTTACATGATAAAAATGCAATTTTCACATATACCGTCATAGACAAGTGCTAATAACTCTGCTCCAAACAAAATTGGGCATATACCTTATACTAGGAAACTTTTAGCATTGTACCTAGTCCAATAATAATTAGTCCAGATGCTGGACAATCTGCTCGTTAAAGAAAAAGTTAGTGATTTACATGATAAAAATGCAATTTTCACATATACCGTCATAGACAAGTGCTAATAACTCTGCTCCATACAAAATTGGGCATATACCTTATACTAGGAAACTTTTAGCATTGTACCTAGTCCAATAATAATTAGTCCAGATGCTGGGCAATCTGCTCGTTAAAGAAAAAGTTAGTGATTTACATGATAAAAATGCAATTTTCACATATACCGTCATAGACAAGTGCTAATAACTCTGCTCCATACAAAATTGGGCATATACCTTATACTAGGAAACTTTTAACATTGTACCTATTCCAATAATAATTATTCCAGATGCTCGACAATCTGCTCGTTAACGAAAAAGTTAGGGATTTACATGATAAAAATGCAATTTTCACATATAAGTGGGGATATACCACATACTGGGAAGCCTTCAGCATTGTACCTAGTCCAATAATAATTAGTCCAGATGCTCGACAATCTGCTCGTTAAAAAAAAGTTTGTGTGGGATTACATGATAAAAATGCAATTTTCACATATACCGTCATAGACAAGTGCTAATAACTCTGCTCCAAACAAAATTGGGGATATACCTTATACTAGGAAACTTTCAGCATTGTACCTAGTCCAATAATAATTAGTCCAGATGCTGGACAATCTGCTCGTTAAAGAAAAAGTTAGTGATTTACATGATAAAAATGCAATTTTCATATATACCGTCATAGACAAGTGCTAATAACTCTGCTCCAAACAAAATTGGGCATATACCTTATACTAGGAAATTCTTAGCATTGTACCTAGTCCAATAATAATTAGTCCAGATGCTGGACAATCTGCTCGTTAAAGAAAAAGTTAGTGATTTACATGATAAAAATGCAATTTTCACATATACCGTCATAGACAAGTGCTAATAACTCTGCTCCATACAAAATTGGGCATATACCTTATACTAGGAAACTTTTAGCATTGTACCTATTCCAATAATAATTATTCCAGATGCTCGACAATCTGCTCGTTAACGAAAAAGTTAGGGATTTACATGATAAAAATGCAATTTTCATATATACCGTCATAGACAAGTGCTAATAACTCTGCTCCATACAAAATTGGGCATATACCTTATACTAGGAAACTTTTAGCATTGTACCTATTCCAATAATAATTATTCCAGATGCTCGACAATCTGCTCGTTAACGAAAAAGTTAGGGATTTACATGATAAAAATGCAATTTTCACATATAAGTGGGGATATACCACATACTGGGAAGCCTTCATCATTGTACCAAGTCTAATAATAATTAGTCCAGATGCTCGACAATCTGCTCGTTAAAAAAAAGTTTGTGATTTACATGATAAAAATGCAATTTTCACATATACCGTCATAGACAAGTGCTAATAACTCTGCTCCATACAAAATTGGGCATATACCTTATACTAGGAAACTTTTAGCATTGTACCTATTCCAATAATAATTATTCCAGATGCTCGACAATCTGCTCGTTAACGAAAAAGTTAGGGATTTACATGATAAAAATGCAATTTTCACATATAAGTGGGGATATACCACATACTGGGAAGCCTTCAGCATTGTACCTAGTCCAATAATAATTAGTCCAGATGCTCGACAATCTGCTCGTTAAAAAAAAGTTTGTGATTTACATGATAAAAATGCAATTTTCACATATACCGTCATAGACAAGTGCTAATAACTCTGCTCCATACAAAATTGGGCACATACCTTATACAAGGAAACTTTTAGCATTGTACCTATTCCAATAATAATTATTCCAGATGCTCGACAATCTGCTCGTTAACGAAAAAGTTAGGGATTTACATGATAAAAATGCAATTTTCACATATAAGTGGGGATATACCACATACTGGGAAGCCTTCAGCATTGTACCTAGTCCAATAATAATTAGTCCAGATGCTCGACAATCTGCTCGTTAAAAAAAAGTTTGTGATTTACATGATAAAAATGCAATTTTCACATATACCGTCATAGACAAGTGCTAATAACTCTGCTCCAAACAAAATTGGGCATATACCTTATACTAGGAAACTTTTAGCATTGTACCTAGTCCAATAATAATTAGTCCAGATGCTGGACAATCTGCTCGTTAAAGAAAAAGTTAGTGATTTACATGATAAAAATGCAATTTTCACATATACCGTCATAGACAAGTGCTAATAACTCTGCTCCAAACAAAATTGGGCATATACCTTATACTAGGAAACTTTTAGCATTGTACCTAGTCCAATAATAATTAGTCCAGATGCTGGACAATCTGTTCGTTAAAGAAAAAGTTAGTGATTTACATGATAAAAATGCAATTTTCACATATACCGTCATAGACAAGTGCTAATAACTCTGCTCCAAACAAAATTGGGCATATACCTTATACTAGGAAACTTTTAGCATTGTACCTAGTCCAATAATAATTAGTCCAGATGCTGGACAATCTGCTCGTTAAAGAAAAAGTTAGTGATTTACATGATAAAAATGCAATTTTCACATATACCGTCATAGACAAGTGCTAATAACTCTGCTCCATACAAAATTGGGCATATACCTTATTCTAGGAAACTTTTAGCATTGTACCTATTCCAATAATAATTATTCCAGATGCTCGACAATCTGCTCGTTAACGAAAAAGTTAGGGATTTACATGATAAAAATGCAATTTTCACATATAAGTGGGGATATACCACATACTGGGAAGCCTTCAGCATTGTACCTAGTCCAATAATAATTAGTCCAGATGCTCGACAATCTGCTCGTTAAAAAAAAGTTTGTGATTTACATGATAAAAATGCAATTTTCATATATACCGTCATAGACAAGTGCTAATAACTCTGCTCCAAACAAAATTGGGCATATACCTTATACTAGGAAACTTTTAGCATTGTACCTAGTCCAATAATAATTATTCCAGATGCTGGACAATCTGCTCGTTAAAGAAAAAGTTAGTGATTTACATGATAAAAATGCAATTTTCACATATACCGTCATAGACAAGTGCTAATAACTCTGCTCCAAACAAAATTGGGCATATACCTTATACTAGGAAACTTTTAGCATTGTACCTCGTCCAATAATAATTAGTCCAGATGCTGGACAATCTGTTCGTTAAAGAAAAAGTTAGTGATTTACATGATAAAAATGCAATTTTCACATATACCGTCATAGACAAGTGCTAATAACTCTGCTCCAAACAAAATTGGGCATATACCTTATACTAGGAAACTTTTAGCATTGTACCTAGTCCAATAATAATTAGTCCAGATGCTGGACAATCTGCTCGTTAAAGAAAAAGTTAGTGATTTACATGATAAAAATGCAATTTTCACATATACCGTCATAGACAAGTGCTAATAACTCTGCTCCAAACAAAATTGGGCATATACCTTATACTAGGAAACTTTTAGCATTGTACCTCGTCCAATAATAATTAGTCCAGATGCTGGACAATCTGTTCGTTAAAGAAAAAGTTAGTGATTTACATGATAAAAATGCAATTTTCACATATAAGTGGGGATATACCACATACTGGGAAGCCTTCAGCATTGTACCAAGTCTAATAATAATTAGTCCAGATGCTCGACAATCTGCTCGTTAACGAAAAAGTTAGGGATTTACATGATAAAAATGCAATTTTCACATATACCGTCATAGACAAGTGCTAATAACTCTGCTCCAAACAAAATTGGGCATATACCTTATACTAGGAAACTTTTAGCATTGTACCTCGTCCAATAATAATTAGTTCAGATGCTGGACAATCTGTTCGTTAAAGAAAAAGTTAGTGATTTACATGATAAAAATGCAATTTTCACATATACCGTCATAGACAAGTGCTAATAACTCTGCTCCAAACAAAATTGGGCATATACCTTATACTAGGAAACTTTTAGCATTGTACCTAGTCCAATAATAATTAGTCCAGATGCTGGACAATCTGCTCGTTAAAGAAAAAGTTAATGATTTACATGATAAAAATGCAATTTTCACATATACCGTCATAGACAAGTGCTAATAACTCTGCTCCAAACAAAATTGGGCATATACCTTATACTAGGAAACTTTTAGCATTGTACCTAGTCCAATAATAATTAGTCCAGATGCTGGACAATCTGCTCGTTAAAGAAAAAGTTAGTGATTTACATGATAAAAATGCAATTTTCACATATACCGTCATAGACAAGTGCTAATAACTCTGCTCCAAACAAAATTGGGCATATACCTTATACTAGGAAACTTTTAGCATTGTACCTAGTCCAATAATAATTAGTCCAGATGCTGGACAATCTGTTCGTTAAAGAAAAAGTTAGTGATTTACATGATAAAAATGCAATTTTCACATATACCGTCATAGACAAGTGCTAATAACTCTGCTCCAAACAAAATTGGGCATATACCTTATACTAGGAAACTTTTAGCATTGTACCTCGTCCAATAATAATTAGTCCAGATGCTGGACAATCTGTTCGCTAAAGAAAAAGTTAGTGATTTACATGATAAAAATGCAATTTTCACATATAAGTGGGGATATACCACATACTGGGAAGCCTTCAGCATTGTACCAAGTCTAATAATAATTAGTCCAGATGCTCGGCAATCTGCTCGTTAACGAAAAAGTTAGGGATTTACATGATAAAAATGCAATTTTCACATATACCGTCATAGACAAGTGCTAATAACTCTGCTCCAAACAAAATTGGGCATATACCTTATACTAGGAAACTTTTAGCATTGTACCTCGTCCAATAATAATTAGTCCAGATGCTGGACAATCTGTTCGTTAAAGAAAAAGTTAGTGATTTACATGATAAAAATGCAATTTTCACATATACCGTCATAGACAAGTGCTAATAACTCTGCTCCAAACAAAATTGGGCATATACCTTATACTAGGAAACTTTTAGCATTGTAGCTAGTCCAATAATAATTAGTCCAGATGCTGGACAATCTGCTCGTTAAAGAAAAAGTTAGTGATTTACATGATAAAAATGCAATTTTCACATATACCGTCATAGACAAGTGCTAATAACTCTGCTCCATACAAAATTGGGCATATACCTTATACTAGGAAACTTTTAGCATTGTACCTATTCCAATAATAATTATTCCAGATGCTCGACAATCTGCTCGTTAACGAAAAAGTTAGGGATTTACATGATAAAAATGCAATTTTCACATATAAGTGGGGATATACCACATACTGGGAAGCCTTCAGCATTGTACCTAGTCCAATAATAATTAGTCCAGATGCTCGACAATCTGCTCGTTAAAAAAAAGTTTGTGATTTACATGATAAAAATGCAATTTTCATATATACCGTCATAGACAAGTGCTAATAACTCTGCTCCAAACAAAATTGGGCATATACCTTATACTAGGAAACTTTTAGCATTGTACCTAGTACAATAATAATTATTCCAGATGCTGGACAATCTGCTCGTTAAAGAAAAAGTTAGTGATTTACATGATAAAAATGCAATTTTCACATATACCGTCATAGACAAGTGCTAATAACTCTGCTCCAAACAAAATTGGGCATATACCTTATACTAGGAAACTTTTAGCATTGTACCTAGTCCAATAATAATTAGTCCAGATGCTGGACAATCTGCTCGTTAAAGAAAAAGTTAGTGATTTACATGATAAAAATGCAATTTTCACATATACCGTCATAGACAAGTGCTAATAACTCTGCTCCAAACAAAATTGGGCATATACCTTATACTAGGAAACTTTTAGCATTGTACCTATTCCAATAATAATTATTCCAGATGCTCGACAATCTGCTCGTTAACGAAAAAGTTAGGGATTTACATGATAAAAATGCAATTTTCACATATAAGTGGGGATATACCACATACTGGGAAGCCTTCAGCATTGTACCTAGTCCAATAATAATTAGTCCAGATGCTCGACAATCTGCTCGTTAAAAAAAAGTTTGTGATTTACATGATAAAAATGCAATTTTCATATATACCGTCATAGACAAGTGCTAATAACTCTGCTCCAAACAAAATTGGGCATATACCTTATACTAGGAAACTTTTAGCATTGTACCTAGTACAATAATAATTATTCCAGATGCTGGACAATCTGCTCGTTAAAGAAAAAGTTAGTGATTTACATGATAAAAATGCAATTTTCACATATACCGTCATAGACAAGTGCTAATAACTCTGCTCCAAACAAAATTGGGCATATACCTTATACTAGGAAACTTTTAGCATTGTACCTAGTCCAATAATAATTAGTCCAGATGCTGGACAATCTGCTCGTTAAAGAAAAAGTTAGTGATTTACATGATAAAAATGCAATTTTCACATATACCGTCATAGACAAGTGCTAATAACTCTGCTCCAAACAAAATTGGGCATATACCTTATACTAGGAAACTTTTAGCATTGTACCTATTCCAATAATAATTATTCCAGATGCTCGAAAATCTGCTCGTTAACGAAAAAGTTAGGGATTTACATGATAAAAATGCAATTTTCACATATAAGTGGGGATATACCACATACTGGGAAGCCTTCAGCATTGTACCTAGTCCAATAATAATTAGTCCAGATGCTGGACAATCTGCTCGTTAAAGAAAAAGTTAGTGATTTACATGATAAAAATGCAATTTTCACATATACCGTCATAGACAAGTGCTAATAACTCTGCTCCAAACAAAATTGGGCATATACCTTATACTAGGAAACTTTTAGCATTGTACCTATTCCAATAATAATTATTCCAGATGCTGGACAATCTGCTCGTTAAAGAAAAAGTTAGGGATTTACATGATAAAAATGCAATTTTCACATATAAGTGGGGATATACCACATACTGGGAAGCCTTCAGCATTGTACCTAGTCCAATAATAATTAGTCCAGATGCTGGACAATCTGCTCGTTAAAGAAAAAGTTAGTGATTTACATGATAAAAATGCAATTTTCACATATACCGTCATAGACAAGTGCTAATAACTCTGCTCCAAACAAAATTGGGGATATACCTTATACTAGGAAACTTTCAGCATTGTACCTAGTCCAATAATAATTAGTCCAGATGCTGGACAATCTGCTCGTTAAAGAAAAAGTTAGTGATTTACATGATAAAAATGCAATTTTCACATATACCGTCATAGACAAGTGCTAATAACTCTGCTCCAAAAAAATTGGGCATATACCTTATACTAGGAAACTTTTAGCATTGTACCTATTCCAATAATAATTATTCCAGATGCTCGACAATCTGCTTGTTAACGAAAAAGTTAGGGATTTACATGATAAAAATGCAATTTTCACATATAAGTGGGGATATACCACATACTGGGAAGCCTTCAGCATTGTACCTAGTCCAATAATAATTAGTCCAGATGCTGGACAATCTGCTCGTTAAAGAAAAAGTTAGTGATTTACATGATAAAAATGCAATTTTCACATATACCGTCATAGACAAGTGCTAATAACTCTGCTCCAAACAAAATTGGGGATATACCTTATACTAGGAAACTTTCAGCATTGTACCTAGTCCAATAATAATTAGTCCAGATGCTGGACAATCTGCTCGTTAAAGAAAAAGTTAGTGATTTACATGATAAAAATGCAATTTTCACATATACCGTCATAGACAAGTGCTAATAACTCTGCTCCATACAAAATTGGGCATATACCTTATACTAGGAAACTTTTAGCATTGTACCTATTCCAATAATAATTATTCCAGATGCTCGACAATCTGCTCGTTAACGAAAAAGTTAGGGATTTACATGATAAAAATGCAATTTTCACATATAAGTGGGGATATACCACATACTGGGAAGCCTTCAGCATTGTACCTAGTCCAATAATAATTAGTCCAGATGCTGGACAATCTGCTCGTTAAAGAAAAAGTTAGTGATTTACATGATAAAAATGCAATTTTCACATATACCGTCATAGACAAGTGCTAATAACTCTGCTCCAAACAAAATTGGGCATATACCTTATACTAGGAAACTTTTAGCATTGTACCTATTCCAATAATAATTATTCCAGATGCTCGACAATCTGCTCGTTAACGAAAAAGTTAGGGATTTACATGATAAAAATGCAATTTTCACATATAAGTGGGGATATACCACATACTGGGAAGCCTTCAGCATTGTACCTAGTCCAATAATAATTAGTCCAGATGCTGGACAATCTGCTCGTTAAAGAAAAAGTTAGTGATTTACATGATAAAAATGCAATTTTCACATATACCGTCATAGACAAGTGCTAATAACTCTGCTCCAAACAAAATTGGGGATATACCTTATACTAGGAAACTTTCAGCATTGTACCTAGTCGAATAATAATTAGTCCAGATGCTGGACAATCTGCTCGTTAAAGAAAAAGTTAGTGATTTACATGATAAAAATGCAATTTTCACATATACCGTCATAGACAAGTGCTAATAACTCTGCTCCAAACAAAATTGGGCATATACCTTATACTAGGAAACTTTTAGCATTGTACCTATTCCAATAATAATTATTCCAGATGCTCGACAATCTGCTCGTTAACGAAAAAGTTAGGGATTTACATGATAAAAATGCAATTTTCACATATAAGTGGGGATATACCACATACTGGGAAGCCTTCAGCATTGTACCTAGTCCAATAATAATTAGTCCAGATGCTGGACAATCTGCTCGTTAAAGAAAAAGTTAGTGATTTACATGATAAAAATGCAATTTTCACATATACCGTCATAGACAAGTGCTAATAACTCTGCTCCAAACAAAATTGGGCATATACCTTATACTAGGAAACTTTTAGCATTGTACCTATTCCAATAATAATTATTCCAGATGCTCGACAATCTGCTCGTTAACGAAAAAGTTAGGGATTTACATGATAAAAATGCAATTTTCACATATAAGTGGGGATATACCACATACTGGGAAGCCTTCAGCATTGTACCTAGTCCAATAATAATTAGTCCAGATGCTGGACAATCTGCTCGTTAACGAAAAAGTTAGTGATTTACATGATAAAAATGCAATTTTCACATATACCGTCATAGACAAGTGCTAATAACTCTGCTCCAAACAAAATTGGGGATATACCTTATACTAGGAAACTTTCAGCATTGTACCTAGTCCAATAATAATTAGTCCAGATGCTGGACAATCTGCTCGTTAAAGAAAAAGTTAGTGATTTACATGATAAAAATGCAATTTTCACATATACCGTCATAGACAAGTGCTAATAACTCTGCTCCAAACAAAATTGGGCATATACCTTATACTAGGAAACTTTCAGCATTGTACCTAGTACAATAATAATTATTCCAGATGCTGGACAATCTGCTCGTTAAAGAAAAAGTTAGTGATTTACATGATAAAAATGCAATTTTCACATATACCGTCATAGACAAGTGCTAATAACTCTGCTCCAAACAAAATTGGGCATATACCTTATACTAGGAAACTTTTAGCATTGTACCTATTCCAATAATAATTATTCCAGATGCTCGACAATCTGCTCGTTAACGAAAAAGTTAGGGATTTACATGATAAAAATGCAATTTTCACATATAAGTGGGGATATACCACATACTGGGAAGCCTTCAGCATTGTACCTAGTCCAATAATAATTAGTCCAGATGCTCGACAATCTGCTCGTTAAAAAAAAGTTTGTGATTTACATGATAAAAATGCAATTTTCATATATACCGTCATAGACAAGTGCTAATAACTCTGCTCCAAACAAAATTGGGCATATACCTTATACTAGGAAACTTTTAGCATTGTACCTAGTACAATAATAATTATTCCAGATGCTGGACAATCTGCTCGTTAAAGAAAAAGTTAGTGATTTACATGATAAAAATGCAATTTTCACATATACCGTCATAGACAAGTGCTAATAACTCTGCTCCAAACAAAATTGGGCATATACCTTATACTAGGAAACTTTTAGCATTGTACCTAGTCCAATAATAATTAGTCCAGATGCTGGACAATCTGCTCGTTAAAGAAAAAGTTAGTGATTTACATGATAAAAATGCAATTTTCACATATACCGTCATAGACAAGTGCTAATAACTCTGCTCCAAACAAAATTGGGCATATACCTTATACTAGGAAACTTTTAGCATTGTACCTATTCCAATAATAATTATTCCAGATGCTCGACAATCTGCTCGTTAACGAAAAAGTTAGGGATTTACATGATAAAAATGCAATTTTCACATATAAGTGGGGATATACCACATACTGGGAAGCCTTCAGCATTGTACCTAGTCCAATAATAATTAGTCCAGATGCTCGACAATCTGCTCGTTAAAAAAAAGTTTGTGATTTACATGATAAAAATGCAATTTTCATATATACCGTCATAGACAAGTGCTAATAACTCTGCTCCAAACAAAATTGGGCATATACCTTATACTAGGAAACTTTTAGCATTGTACCTAGTACAATAATAATTATTCCAGATGCTGGACAATCTGCTCGTTAAAGAAAAAGTTAGTGATTTACATGATAAAAATGCAATTTTCACATATACCGTCATAGACAAGTGCTAATAACTCTGCTCCAAACAAAATTGGGGATATACCTTATACTAGGAAACTTTCAGCATTGTACCTAGTCCAATAATAATTAGTCCAGATGCTGGACAATCTGCTCGTTAAAGAAAAAGTTAGTGATTTACATGATAAAAATGCAATTTTCATATATACCGTCATAGACAAGTGCTAATAACTCTGCTCCAAACAAAATTGGGCATATACCTTATACTAGGAAATTCTTAGCATTGTACCTAGTCCAATAATAATTAGTCCAGATGCTGGACAATCTGCTCGTTAAAGAAAAAGTTAGTGATTTACATGATAAAAATGCAATTTTCACATATACCGTCATAGACAAGTGCTAATAACTCTGCTCCATACAAAATTGGGCATATACCTTATACTAGGAAACTTTCAGCATTGTACCTATTCCAATAATAATTATTCCAGATGCTCGACAATCTGCTCGTTAACGAAAAAGTTAGGGATTTACATGATAAAAATGCAATTTTCATATATACCGTCATAGACAAGTGCTAATAACTCTGCTCCATACAAAATTGGGCATATACCTTATACTAGGAAACTTTTAGCATTGTACCTATTCCAATAATAATTATTCCAGATGCTCGACAATCTGCTCGTTAACGAAAAAGTTAGGGATTTACATGATAAAAATGCAATTTTCACATATAAGTGGGGATATACCACATACTGGGAAGCCTTCAGCATTGTACCTAGTCCAATAATAATTAGTCCAGATGCTCGACAATCTGCTCGTTAAAAAAAAGTTTGTGATTTACATGATAAAAATGCAATTTTCACATATACCGTCATAGACAAGTGCTAATAACTCTGCTCCATACAAAATTGGGCATATACCTTATACTAGGAAACTTTTAGCATTGTACCTATTCCAATAATAATTATTCCAGATGCTCGACAATCTGCTCGTTAACGAAAAAGTTAGGGATTTACATGATAAAAATGCAATTTTCACATATAAGTGGGGATATACCACATACTGGGAAGCCTTCAGCATTGTACCTAGTCCAATAATAATTAGTCCAGATGCTCGACAATCTGCTCGTTAAAAAAAAGTTTGTGATTTACATGATAAAAATGCAATTTTCACATATACCGTCATAGACAAGTGCTAATAACTCTGCTCCATACAAAATTGGGCATATACCTTATACAAGGAAACTTTTAGCATTGTACCTATTCCAATAATAATTATTCCAGATGCTCGACAATCTGCTCGTTAACGAAAAAGTTAGGGATTTACATGATAAAAATGCAATTTTCACATATAAGTGGGGATATACCACATACTGGGAAGCCTTCAGCATTGTACCTAGTCCAATAATAATTAGTCCAGATGCTCGACAATCTGCTCGTTAAAAAAAAGTTTGTGATTTACATGATAAAAATGCAATTTTCACATATACCGTCATAGACAAGTGCTAATAACTCTGCTCCATACAAAATTGGGCATATACCTTATACTAGGAAACTTTTAGCATTGTACCTATTCCAATAATAATTATTCCAGATGCTCGACAATCTGCTCGTTAACGAAAAAGTTAGGGATTTACATGATAAAAATGCAATTTTCACATATAAGTGGGGATATACCACATACTGGGAAGCCTTCATCATTGTACCAAGTCTAATAATAATTAGTCCAGATGCTCGACAATCTGCTCGTTAAAAAAAAGTTTGTGATTTACATGATAAAAATGCTATTTTCACATATACCGTCATAGACAAGTGCTAATAACTCTGCTCCATACAAAATTGGGCATATACCTTATACTAGGAAACTTTTAGCATTGTACCTATTCCAATAATAATTATTCCAGATGCTCGACAATCTGCTCGTTAACGAAAAAGTTAGGGATTTACATGATAAAAATGCAATTTTCACATATAAGTGGGGATATACCACATACTGGGAAGCCTTCAGCATTGTACCTAGTCCAATAATAATTAGTCCAGATGCTCGACAATCTGCTCGTTAAAAAAAAGTTTGTGATTTACATGATAAAAATGCAATTTTCACATATACCGTCATAGACAAGTGCTAATAACTCTGCTCCATACAAAATTGGGCATATACCTTATACTAGGAAACTTTTAGCATTGTACCTATTCCAATAATAATTATTCCAGATGCTCAACAATCTGCTCGTTAACGAAAAAGTTAGGGATTTACATGATAAAAATGCAATTTTCACATATATGTGGGGATATACCACATACTGGGAAGCCTTCAGCATTGTACCTAGTCCAATAATAATTAGTCCAGATGCTCGACAATCTGCTCGTTAAAAAAAAGTTTGTGATTTACATGATAAAAATGCAATTTTCACATATACCGTCATAGACAAGTGCTAATAACTCTGCTCCATACAAAATTGGGCATATACCTTATACTAGGAAACTTTTAGCATTGTACCTATTCCAATAATAATTATTCCAGATGCTCGACAATCTGCTCGTTAACGATAAAGTTAGGGATTTACATGATAAAAATGCAATTTTCATATATACCGTCATAGACAAGTGCTAATAACTCTGCTCCATACAAAATTGGGCATATACCTTATACTAGGAAACTTTTAGCATTGTACCTATTCCAATAATAATTATTCCAGATGCTCGACAATCTGCTCGTTAACGAAAAAGTTAGGGATTTACATGATAAAAATGCAATTTTCACATATAAGTGGGGATATACCACATACTGGGAAGCCTTCAGCATTGTACCTAGTCCAATAATAATTAGTCCAGATGCTCGACAATCTGCTCGTTAAAAAAAAGTTAGTGATTTACATGATAAAAATGCAATTTTCACATATACCGTCATAGACAAGTGCTAATAACTCTGCTCCATACAAAATTGGGCATATACCTTATACTAGGAAACTTTTACCATTGTACCTATTCCAATAATAATTATTCCAGATGCTCGAAAATCTGCTCGTTAACGAAAAAGTTAGGGATTTACATGATAAAAATGCAATTTTCATATATACCGTCATAGACAAGTGCTAATAACTCTGCTCCATACAAAATTGGGCATATACCTTATACTAGGAAACTTTTAGCATTGTACCTATTCCAATAATAATTATTCCAGATGCTCGACAATCTGCTCGTTAACGAAAAAGTTAGGGATTTACATGATAAAAATGCAATTTTCACATATAAGTGGGGATATACCACATACTGGGAAGCCTTCAGCATTGTACCTAGTCCAATAATAATTAGTCCAGATGCTCGACAATCTGCTCGTTAAAAAAAAGTTTGTGATTTACATGATAAAAATGCAATTTTCACATATACCGTCATAGACAAGTGCTAATAACTCTGCTCCATACAAAATTGGGCATATACCTTATACTAGGAAACTTTTAGCATTGTACCTATTCCAATAATAATTATTCCAGATGCTCGACAATCTGCTCGTTAACGAAAAAGTTAGGGATTTACATGATAAAAATGCAATTTTCACATATAAGTGGGGATATACCACATACTGGGAAGCCTTCATCATTGTACCAAGTCTAATAATAATTAGTCCAGATGCTCGACAATCTGCTCGTTAAAAAAAAGTTTGTGATTTACATGATAAAAATGCAATTTTCACATATACCGTCATAGACAAGTGCTAATAACTCTGCTCCATACAAAATTGGGCATATACCTTATACTAGGAAACTTTTAGCATTGTACCTATTCCAATAATAATTATTCCAGATGCTCGACAATCTGCTCGTTAACGAAAAAGTTAGGGATTTACATGATAAAAATGCAATTTTCACATATAAGTGGGGATATACCACATACTGGGAAGCCTTCAGCATTGTACCTAGTCCAATAATAATTAGTCCAGATGCTCGACAATCTGCTCGTTAAAAAAAAGTTTGTGATTTACATGATAAAAATGCAATTTTCACATATACCGTCATAGACAAGTGCTAATAACTCTGCTCCATACAAAATTGGGCATATACCTTATACAAGGAAACTTTTAGCATTGTACCTATTCCAATAATAATTATTCCAGATGCTCGACAATCTGCTCGTTAACGAAAAAGTTAGGGATTTACATGATAAAAATGCAATTTTCACATATAAGTGGGGATATACCACATACTGGGAAGCCTTCAGCATTGTACCTAGTCCAATAATAATTAGTCCAGATGCTCGACAATCTGCTCGTTAAAAAAAAGTTTGTGATTTACATGATAAAAATGCAATTTTCACATATACCGTCATAGACAAGTGCTAATAACTCTGCTCCATACAAAATTGGGCATATACCTTATACTAGGAAACTTTTAGCATTGTACCTATTCCAATAATAATTATTCCAGATGCTCGACAATCTGCTCGTTAACGAAAAAGTTAGGGATTTACATGATAAAAATGCAATTTTCACATATAAGTGGGGATATACCACATACTGGGAAGCCTTCATCATTGTACCAAGTCTAATAATAATTAGTCCAGATGCTCGACAATCTGCTCGTTAAAAAAAAGTTTGTGATTTACATGATAAAAATGCAATTTTCACATATACCGTCATAGACAAGTGCTAATAACTCTGCTCCATACAAAATTGGGCATATACCTTATACTAGGAAACTTTTAGCATTGTACCTATTCCAATAATAATTATTCCAGATGCTCGACAATCTGCTCGTTAACGAAAAAGTTAGGGATTTACATGATAAAAATGCAATTTTCACATATAAGTGGGGATATACCACATACTGGGAAGCCTTCAGCATTGTACCTAGTCCAATAATAATTAGTCCAGATGCTCGACAATCTGCTCGTTAAAAAAAAGTTAGTGATTTACATGATAAAAATGCAATTTTCACATATACCGTCATAGACAAGTGCTAATAACTCTGCTCCATACAAAATTGGGCATATACCTTATACTAGGAAACTTTTAGCATTGTACCTATTCCAATAATAATTATTCCAGATGCTCGAAAATCTGCTCGTTAACGAAAAAGTTAGGGATTTACATGATAAAAATGCAATTTTCATATATACCGTCATAGACAAGTGCTAATAATTCTGCTCCATACAAAATTGGGCATATACCTTATACTAGGAAACTTTTAGCATTGTACCTATTCCAATAATAATTATTCCAGATGCTCGACAATCTGCTCGTTAACGAAAAAGTTAGGGATTTACATGATAAAAATGCAATTTTCACATATAAGTGGGGATATACCACATACTGGGAAGCCTTCAGCATTGTACCTAGTCCAATAATAATTAGTCCAGATGCTCGACAATCTGCTCGTTAAAAAAAAGTTTGTGATTTACATGATAAAAATGCAATTTTCACATATACCGTCATAGACAAGTGCTAATAACTCTGCTCCATACAAAATTGGGCATATACCTTATACTAGGAAACTTTTAGCATTGTACCTATTCCAATAATAATTATTCCAGATGCTCGACAATCTGCTCGTTAACGAAAAAGTTAGGGATTTACATGATAAAAATGCAATTTTCACATATAAGTGGGGATATACCACATACTGGGAAGCCTTCAGCATTGTACCTATTCCAATAATAATTATTCCAGATGCTGGACAATCTGCTCGTTAAAGAAAAAGTTAGTGATTTACATGATAAAAATGCAATTTTCATATATACCGTCATAGACAAGTGCTAATAACTCTGCTCCAAACAAAATTGGGCATATACCTTATACTAGGAAATTCTTAGCATTGTACCTAGTCCAATAATAATTAGTCCAGATGCTGGACAATCTGCTCGTTAAAGAAAAAGTTAGTGATTTACATGATAAAAATGCAATTTTCACATATACCGTCATAGACAAGTGCTAATAACTCTGCTCCATACAAAATTGGGCATATACCTTATACTAGGAAACTTTTAGCATTGTACCTATTCCAATAATAATTATTCCAGATGCTCGACAATCTGCTCGTTAACGAAAAAGTTAGGGATTTACATGATAAAAATGCAATTTTCATATATACCGTCATAGACAAGTGCTAATAACTCTGCTCCATACAAAATTGGGCATATACCTTATACTAGGAAACTTTTAGCATTGTACCTATTCCAATAATAATTATTCCAGATGCTCGATAATCTGCTCGTTAACGAAAAAGTTAGGGATTTACATGATAAAAATGCAATTTTCACATATACCGTCATAGACAAGTGCTAATAACTCTGCTCCAAACAAAATTGGGCATATACCTTATACTAGGAAACTTTTAGCATTGTACCTAGTCCAATAATAATTAGTCCAGATGCTGGACAATCTGTTCGTTAAAGAAAAAGTTAGTGATTTACATGATAAAAATGCAATTTTCACATATACCGTCATAGACAAGTGCTAATAACTCTGCTCCAAACAAAATTGGGCATATACCTTATACTAGGAAACTTTTAGCATTGTACCTAGTCCAATAATAATTAGTCCAGATGCTGGACAATCTGCTCGTTAAAGAAAAAGTTAGTGATTTACATGATAAAAATGCAATTTTCATATATACCGTCATAGACAAGTGCTAATAACTCTGCTCCAAACAAAATTGGGCATATACCTTATACTAGGAAACTTTTAGCATTGTACCTAGTCCAATAATAATTAGTCCAGATGCTGGACAATCTGCTCGTTAAAGAAAAAGTTAGTGATTTACATGATAAAAATGCAATTTTCATATATACCGTCATAGACAAGTGCTAATAACTCTGCTCCAAACAAAATTGGGCATATACCTTATACTAGGAAACTTTCAGCATTGTACCTAGTCCAATAATAATTATTCCAGATGCTCGACAATCTGCTCGTTAACGAAAAAGTTAGGGATTTACATGATAAAAATGCAATTTTCACATATAAGTGGGGATATACCACATACTGGGAAGCCTTCAGCATTGTACCTAATCCAATAATAATTAGTCCAGATGCTCGACAATCTGCTCGTTAAAAAAAAGTTTGTGTGGGATTACATGATAAAAATGCAATTTTCACATATACCGTCATAGACAAGTGCTAATAACTCTGCTCCAAACAAAATTGGGGATATACCTTATACTAGGAAACTTTCAGCATTGTACCTAGTCCAATAATAATTAGTCCAGATGCTGGACAATCTGCTCGTTAAAGAAAAAGTTAGTGATTTACATGATAAAAATGCAATTTTCATATATACCGTCATAGACAAGTGCTAATAACTCTGCTCCAAACAAAATTGGGCATATACCTTATACTAGGAAATTCTTAGCATTGTACCTAGTCCAATAATAATTAGTCCAGATGCTGGACAATCTGCTCGTTAAAGAAAAAGTTAGTGATTTACATGATAAAAATGCAATTTTCACTTATACCGTCATAGACAAGTGCTAATAACTCTGCTCCAAACAAAATTGGGCATAAACCTTATACTAGGAAACTTTTAGCATTGCACCTAGTCCAATAATAATTAGTCCAGATGCTGGACAATCTATTCGTTAAAGAAAAATTTAGTGATTTACATGATAAAAATGCAATTTTCATATATACAGTCATAGACAAGTGCTAATAACTCTACTCCATACAAAATTGGGCATATACCTTATACTAGGAAACTTTTAGCATTGTACCTATTCCAATAATAATTATTCCAGATGCTCGACAATCTGCTCGTTAACGAAAAAGTTAGGGATTTACATGATAAAAATGCAATTTTCACATATAAGTGGGGATATACCACATACTGGGAAGCCTTCAGCATTGTACCTAGTCCAATAATAATTAGTCCAGATGCTCGACAATCTGCTCGTTAAAAAAAAGTTTGTGTGGGATTACATGATAAAAATGCAATTTTCACATATACCGTCATAGACAAGTGCTAATAACTCTGCTCCAAACAAAATTGGGGATATACCTTATACTAGGAAACTTTCAGCATTGTACCTAGTCCAATAATAATTAGTCCAGATGCTGGACAATCTGCTCGTTAAAGAAAAAGTTAGTGATTTACATGATAAAAATGCAATTTTCATATATACCGTCATAGACAAGTGCTAATAACTCTGCTCCAAACAAAATTGGGCATATACCTTATACTAGGAAATTCTTAGCATTGTACCTAGTCCAATAATAATTAGTCCAGATGCTGGACAATCTGCTCGTTAAAGAAAAAGTTAGTGATTTACATGATAAAAATGCAATTTTCACATATACCGTCATAGACAAGTGCTAATAACTCTGCTCCATACAAAATTGGGCATATACCTTATACTAGGAAACTTTTAGCATTGTACCTATTCCAATAATAATTATTCCAGATGCTCGACAATCTGCTCGTTAACGAAAAAGTTAGGGATTTACATGATAAAAATGCAATTTTCACATATAAGTGGGGATATACCACATACTGGGAAGCCTTCAGCATTGTACCTAGTCCAATAATAATTAGTCCAGATGCTCGACAATCTGCTCGTTAAAAAAAGTTTGTGATTTACATGATAAAAATGCAATTTTCACATATACCGTCATAGACAAGTGCTAATAACTCTGCTCCATACAAAATTGGGCATATACCTTATACTAGGAAACTTTTAGCATTGTACCTATTCCAATAATAATTATTCCAGATGCTCGACAATCTGCTCGTTAACGAAAAAGTTAGGGATTTACATGATAAAAATGCAATTTTCACATATAAGTGGGGATATACCACATACTGGGAAGCCTTCAGCATTGTACCTAGTCCAATAATAATTAGTCCAGATGCTCGACAATCTGCTCGTTAAAAAAAAGTTTGTGATTTACATGATAAAAATGCAATTTTCACATATACCGTCATAGACAAGTGCTAATAACTCTGCTCCATACAAAATTGGGCATATACCTTATACTAGGAAACTTTTAGCATTGTACCTATTCCAATAATAATTATTCCAGATGCTCGACAATCTGCTCGTTAACGAAAAAGTTAGGGATTTACATGATAAAAATGCAATTTTCATATATACCGTCATAGACAAGTGCTAATAACTCTGCTCCAAACAAAATTGGGCATATACCTTATACTAGGAAATTCTTAGCATTGTACCTAGTCCAATAATAATTAGTCCAGATGCTGGACAATCTGCTCGTTAAAGAAAAAGTTAGTGATTTACATGATAAAAATGCAATTTTCACATATACCGTCATAGACAAGTGCTAATAACTCTGCTCCATACAAAATTGGGCATATACGTTATACTAGGAAACTTTTAGCATTGTACCTAGTCCAATAATAATTAGTCCAGATGCTGGACAATCTGCTCGTTAAAGAAAAAGTTAGTGATTTACATGATAAAAATGCAATTTTCATATATACCGTCATAGACAAGTGCTAATAACTCTGCTCCAAACAAAATTGGGCATATACCTTATACTAGGAAATTCTTAGCATTGTACCTAGTCCAATAATAATTAGTCCAGATGCTGGACAATCTGCTCGTTAAAGAAAAAGTTAGTGATTTACATGATAAAAATGCAATTTTCACATATACCGTCATAGACAAGTGCTAATAACTCTGCTCCATATAAAATTGGGCATATACCTTATACTAGGAAACTTTTAGCATTGTACCTAGTCCAATAATAATTAGTCCAGATGCTGGACAATCTGCTCGTTAAAGAAAAAGTTAGTGATTTACATGATAAAAATGCAATTTTCATATATACCCTCATAGACAAGTGCTAATAACTCTGCTCCAAACAAAATTGGGCATATACCTTATACTAGGAAATTCTTAGCATTGTACCTAGTCCAATAATAATTAGTCCAGATGCTGGACAATCTGCTCGTTAAAGAAAAAGTTAGTGATTTACATGATAAAAATGCAATTTTCACATATACCGTCATAGACAAGTGCTAATAACTCTGCTCCATACAAAATTGGGCATATACCTTATACTAGGAAACTTTTAGCATTGTACCTATTCCAATAATAATTATTCCAGATGCTCGAAAATCTGCTCGTTAACGAAAAAGTTAGG
This sequence comes from Crataerina pallida, assembly GCA_949710015.1. Taxonomy (NCBI): domain Eukaryota; kingdom Metazoa; phylum Arthropoda; class Insecta; order Diptera; family Hippoboscidae; genus Crataerina; species Crataerina pallida. Next base: position 15,927,975 of record OX453293.1, read on the forward strand.
GATTTACATGATAAAAATGCAATTTTCATATATACCGTCATAGACAAGTGCTAATAACTCTGCTCCATACAAAATTGGGCATATACCTTATACTAGGAAACTTTTAGCATTGTACCTATTCCAATAATAATTATTCCAGATGCTCGACAATCTGCTCGTTAACGAAAAAGTTAGGGATTTACATGATAAAAATGCAATTTTCACATATAAGTGGGGATATACCACATACTGGGAAGCCTTCAGCATTGTACCTAGTCCAATAATAATTAGTCCAGATGCTCGACAATCTGCTCGTTAAAAAAAAGTTTGTGATTTACATGATAAAAATGCAATTTTCACATATACCGTCATAGACAAGTGCTAATAACTCTGCTCCATACAAAATTGGGCATATACCTTATACTAGGAAACTTTTAGCATTGTACCTATTCCAATAATAATTATTCCAGATGCTCGACAATCTGCTCGTTAACGAAAAAGTTAGGGATTTACATGATAAAAATGCAATTTTCACATATAAGTGGGGATATACCACATACTGGGAAGCCTTCATCATTGTACCAAGTCTAATAATAATTAGTCCAGATGCTCGACAATCTGCTCGTTAAAAAAAAGTTTGTGATTTACATGATAAAAATGCAATTTTCACAAATACCGTCATAGACAAGTGCTAATAACTCTGCTCCATACAAAATTGGGCATATACCTTATACTAGGAAACTTTTAGCATTGTACCTAGTCCAATAATAATTAGTCCAGATGCTGGACAATCTGCTCGTTAAAGAAAAAGTTAGTGATTTACATGATAAAAATGCAATTTTCACATATACCGTCATAGACAAGTGCTAATAACTCTGCTCCATACAAAATTGGGCATATACCTTATACTAGGAAACTTTTAGCATTGTACCTAGTCCAATAATAATTAGTCCAGATGCTGGACAATCTGCTCGTTAAAGAAAAAGTTAGTGATTTACATGATAAAAATGCAATTTTCATATATACCGTCATAGACAAGTGCTAATAACTCTGCTCCAAACAAAATTGGGCATATACCTTATACTAGGAAATTCTTAGCATTGTACCTAGTCCAATAATAATTAGTCCAGATGCTGGACAATCTGCTCGTTAAAGAAAAAGTTAGTGATTTACATGATAAAAATGCAATTTTCACATATACCGTCATAGACAAGTGCTAATAACTCTGCTCCATACAAAATTGGGCATATACCTTATACTAGGAAACTTTTAGCATTGTACCTAGTCCAATAATAATTAGTCCAGATGCTGGACAATCTGCTCGTTAAAGAAAAAGTTAGTGATTTACATGATAAAAATGCAATTTTCATATATACCGTCATAGACAAGTGCTAATAACTCTGCTCCAAACAAAATTGGGCATATACCTTATACTAGGAAATTCTTAGCATTGTACCTAGTCCAATAATAATTAGTCCAGATGCTGGACAATCTGCTCGTTAAAGAAAAAGTTAGTGATTTACATGATAAAAATGCAATTTTCACATATACCGTCATAGACAAGTGCTAATAACTCTGCTCCATACAAAATTGGGCATATACCTTATACTAGGAAACTTTTAGCATTGTACCTATTCCAATAATAATTATTCCAGATGCTCGAAAATCTGCTCGTTAACGAAAAAGTTAGGGATTTACATGATAAAAATGCAATTTTCATATATACCGTCATAGACAAGTGCTAATAACTCTGCTCCATACAAAATTGGGCATATACCTTATACTAGGAAACTTTTAGCATTGTACCTATTCCAATAATAATTATTCCAGATGCTCGACAATCTGCTCGTTAACGAAAAAGTTAGGGATTTACATGATAAAAATGCAATTTTCACATATAAGTGGGGATATACCACATACTGGGAAGCCTTCAGCATTGTACCTAGTCCAATAATAATTAGTCCAGATGCTCGACAATCTGCTCGTTAAAAAAAAGTTTGTGATTTACATGATAAAAATGCAATTTTCACATATACCGTCATAGACAAGTGCTAATAACTCTGCTCCATACAAAATTGGGCATATACCTTATACTAGGAAACTTTTAGCATTGTACCTATTCCAATAATAATTATTCCAGATGCTCGACAATCTGCTCGTTAACGAAAAAGTTAGGGATTTACATGATAAAAATGCAATTTTCACATATAAGTGGGGATATACCACATACTGGGAAGCCTTCATCATTGTACCAAGTCTAATAATAATTAGTCCAGATGCTCGACAATCTGCTCGTTAAAAAAAAGTTTGTGATTTACATGATAAAAATGCAATTTTCATATATACCGTCATAGACAAGTGCTAATAACTCTGCTCCATACAAAATTGGGCATATACCTTATACTAGGAAACTTTTAGCATTGTACCTATTCCAATAATAATTATTCCAGATGCTCGACAATCTGCTCGTTAACGAAAAAGTTAGGGATTTACATGATAAAAATGCAATTTTCACATATAAGTGGGGATATACCACATACTGGGAAGCCTTCAGCATTGTACCTAGTCCAATAATAATTAGTCCAGATGCTCGACAATCTGCTCGTTAAAAAAAAGTTTGTGATTTACATGATAAAAATGCAATTTTCACATATACCGTCATAGACAAGTGCTAATAACTCTGCTCCATACAAAATTGGGCATATACCTTATACTAGGAAACTTTTAGCATTGTACCTATTCCAATAATAATTATTCCAGATGCTCGACAATCTGCTCGTTAACGAAAAAGTTAGGGATTTACATGATAAAAATGCAATTTTCACATATAAGTGGGGATATACCACATACTGGGAAGCCTTCATCATTGTACCAAGTCTAATAATAATTAGTCCAGATGCTCGACAATCTGCTCGTTAAAAAAAAGTTTGTGATTTACATGATAAAAATGCAATTTTCATATATACCGTCATAGACAAGTGCTAATAACTCTGCTCCATACAAAATTGGGCATATACCTTATACTAGGAAACTTTTAGCATTGTACCTAGTCCAATAATAATTAGTCCAGATGCTGGACAATCTGTTCGTTAAAGAAAAAGTTAGTGATTTACATGATAAAAATGCAATTTTCACATATACCGTCATAGACAAGTGCTAATAACTCTGCTCCAAACAAAATTGGGCATATACCTTATACTAGGAAACTTTTAGCATTGTACCTAGTCCAATAATAATTAGTCCAGATGCTGGACAATCTGCTCGTTAAAGAAAAAGTTAGTGATTTACATGATAAAAATGCAATTTTCATATATACCGTCATAGACAAGTGCTAATAACTCTGCTCCAAACAAAATTGGGCATATACCTTATACTAGGAAACTTTTAGCATTGTACCTAGTCTAATAATAATTAGTCCAGATGCTGGACAATCTGCTCGTTAAAGAAAAAGTTAGTGATTTACATGATAAAAATGCAATTTTCATATATACCGTCATAGACAAGTGCTAATAACTCTGCTCCAAACAAAATTGGGCATATACCTTATACTAGGAAACTTTTAACATTGTACCTATTCCAATAATAATTATTCCAGATGCTCGACAATCTGCTCGTTAACGAAAAAGTTAGGGATTTACATGATAAAAATGCAATTTTCACATATAAGTGGGGATATACCACATACTGGGAAGCCTTCAGCATTGTACCTAGTCCAATAATAATTAGTCCAGATGCTCGACAATCTGCTCGTTAAAAAAAAGTTTGTGTGGGATTACATGATAAAAATGCAATTTTCACATATACCGTCATAGACAAGTGCTAATAACTCTGCTCGAAACAAAATTGGGGATATACCTTATACTAGGAAACTTTCAGCATTGTACCTAGTCCAATAATAATTAGTCCAGATGCTGGACAATCTGCTCGTTAAAGAAAAAGTTAGTGATTTACATGATAAAAATGCAATTTTCACATATACCGTCATAGACAAGTGCTAATAACTCTGCTCCAAACAAAATTGGGCATATACCTTATACTAGGAAACTTTTAGCATTGTACCTAGTCCAATAATAATTAGTCCAGATGCTGGACAATCTATTCGTTAAAGAAAAATTTAGTGATTTACATGATAAAAATGCAATTTTCATATATACCGTCATAGACAAGTGCTAATAACTCTGCTCCATACAAAATTAGGCATATACCTTATACTAGGAAACTTTTAGCATTGTACCTATTCCAATAATAATTATTCCAGATGCTCGACAATCTGCTCGTTAACGAAAAAGTTAGGGATTTACATGATAAAAATGCAATTTTCACATATAAGTGGGGATATACCACATACTGGGAAGCCTTCAGCATTGTACCTAGTCCAATAATAATTAGTCCAGATGCTCGACAATCTGCTCGTTAAAAAAAAGTTTGTGATTTACATGATAAAAATGCAATTTTCACATATACCGTCATAGACAAGTGCTAATAACTCTGCTCCATACAAAATTGGGCATATACCTTATACTAGGAAACTTTTAGCATTGTACCTATTCCAATAATAATTATTCCAGATGCTCGACAATCTGCTCGTTAACGAAAAAGTTAGGGATTTACATGATAAAAATGCAATTTTCACATATAAGTGGGGATATACCACATACTGGGAAGCCTTCATCATTGTACCAAGTCTAATAATAATTAGTCCAGATGCTCGACAATCTGCTCGTTAAAAAAAAGTTAGTGATTTACATGATAAAAATGCAATTTTCATATATACCGTCATAGACAAGTGCTAATAACTCTGCTCCATACAAAATTGGGCATATACCTTATACTAGGAAACTTTTAGCATTGTACATATTCCAATAATAATTATTCCAGATGCTCGACAATCTGCTCGTTAACGAAAAAGTTAGGGATTTACATGATAAAAATGCAATTTTCACATATAAGTGGGGATATACCACATACTGGGAAGCCTTCATCATTGTACCAAGTCTAATAATAATTAGTCCAGATGCTCGACAATCTGCTCGTTAAAAAAAAGTTTGTGATTTACATGATAAAAATGCAATTTTCACATATACCGTCATAGACAAGTGCTAATAACTCTGCTCCATACAAAATTGGGCATATACCTTATACTAGGAAACTTTTAGCATTGTACCTATTCCAATAATAATTATTCCAGATGCTCGACAATCTGCTCGTTAACGAAAAAGTTAGGGATTTACATGATAAAAATGCAATTTTCACATATAAGTGGGGATATACCACATACTGGGAAGCCTTCAGCATTGTACCTAGTCCAATAATAATTAGTCCAGATGCTCGACAATCTGCTCGTTAAAAAAAAGTTTGTGATTTACATGATAAAAATGCAATTTTCACATATACCGTCATAGACAAGTGCTAATAACTCTGCTCCATACAAAATTGGGCATATACCTTATACTAGGAAACTTTTAGCATTGTACCTATTCCAATAATAATTATTCCAGATGCTCGACAATCTGCTCGTTAACGAAAAAGTTAGGGATTTACATGATAAAAATGCAATTTTCACATATAAGTGGGGATATACCACATACTGGGAAGCCTTCATCATTGTACCAAGTCTAATAATAATTAGTCCAGATGCTCGACAATCTGCTCGTTAAAAAAAAGTTAGTGATTTACATGATAAAAATGCAATTTTCATATATACCGTCATAGACAAGTGCTAATAACTCTGCTCCATACAAAATTGGGCATATACCTTATACTAGGAAACTTTTAGCATTGTACCTATTCCAATAATAATTATTCCAGATGCTCGACAATCTGCTCGTTAACGAAAAAGTTAGGGATTTACATGATAAAAATGCAATTTTCACATATACCGTCATAGACAAGTGCTAATAACTCTGCTCCAAACAAAATTGGGCATATACCTTATACTAGGAAACTTTTAGCATTGTACCTAGTCCAATAATAATTAGTCCAGATGCTGGACAATCTGTTCGTTAAAGAAAAAGTTAGTGATTTACATGATAAAAATGCAATTTTCACATATACCCTCATAGACAAGTGCTAATAACTCTGCTCCAAACAAAATTGGGCATATACCTTATACTAGGAAACTTTTAGCATTGTACCTAGTCCAATAATAATTAGTCCAGATGCTGGACAATCTGCTCGTTAAAGAAAAAGTTAGTGATTTACATGATAAAAATGCAATTTTCATATATACCGTCATAGACAAGTGCTAATAACTCTGCTCCAAACAAAATTGGGCATATACCTTATACTAGGAAACTTTTAGCATTGTACCTAGTCCAATAATAATTAGTCCAGATGCTGGACAATCTGCTCGTTAAAGAAAAAGTTAGTGATTTACATGATAAAAATGCAATTTTCATATATACCGTCATAGACAAGTGCTAATAACTCTGCTCCAAACAAAATTGGGCATATACCTTATACTAGGAAACTTTTAACATTGTACCTATTCCAATAATAATTATTCCAGATGCTCGACAATCTGCTCGTTAACGAAAAAGTTAGGGATTTACATGATAAAAATGCAATTTTCACATATAAGTGGGGATATACCACATACTGGGAAGCCTTCAGCATTGTACCTAGTCCAATAATAATTAGTCCAGATGCTCGACAATCTGCTCGTTAAAGAAAAAGTTAGTGATTTACATGATAAAAATGCAATTTTCACATATACCGTCATAGACAAGTGCTAATAACTCTGCTCCAAACAAAATTGGGCATATACCTTATACTAGGAAACTTTTAGCATTGTACCTATTCCAATAATAATTATTCCAGATGCTCGACAATCTGCTCGTTAACGAAAAAGTTAGGGATTTACATGATAAAAATGCAATTTTCACATATAAGTGGGGATATACCACATACTGGGAAGCCTTCAGCATTGTACCTAGTCCAATAATAATTAGTCCAGATGCTCGACAATCTATTCGTTAAAGAAAAATTTAGTGATTTACATGATAAAAATGCAATTTTCATATATACCGTCATAGACAAGTGCTAATAACTCTGCTCCATACAAAATTGGGCATATACCTTATACTAGGAAACTTTTAGCATTGTACCTATTCCAATAATAATTATTCCAGATGCTCGACAATCTGCTCGTTAACGAAAAAGTTAGGGATTTACATGATAAAAATGCAATTTTCACATATAAGTGGGGATATACCACATACTGGGAAGCCTTCAGCATTGTACCTAGTCCAATAATAATTAGTCCAGATGCTCGACAATCTGCTCGTTAAAAAAAAGTTTGTGATTTACATGATAAAAATGCAATTTTCACATATACCGTCATAGACAAGTGCTAATAACTCTGCTCCATACAAAATTGGGCATATACCTTATACTAGGAAACTTTTAGCATTGTACCTATTCCAATAATAATTATTCCAGATGCTCGACAATCTGCTCGTTAACGAAAAAGTTAGGGATTTACATGATAAAAATGCAATTTTCACATATAAGTGGGGATATACCACATACTGGGAAGCCTTCATCATTGTACCAAGTCTAATAATAATTAGTCCAGATGCTCGACAATCTGCTCGTTAAAAAAAAGTTAGTGATTTACATGATAAAAATGCAATTTTCATATATACCGTCATAGACAAGTGCTAATAACTCTGCTCCATACAAAATTGGGCATATACCTTATACTAGGAAACTTTTAGCATTGTACCTATTCCAATAATAATTATTCCAGATGCTCGACAATCTGCTCGTTAACGAAAAAGTTAGGGATTTACATGATAAAAATGCAATTTTCACATATACCGTCATAGACAAGTGCTAATAACTCTGCTCCAAACAAAATTGGGCATATACCTTATACTAGGAAACTTTTAGCATTGTACCTAGTCCAATAATAATTAGTCCAGATGCTGGACAATCTGCTCGTTAAAGAAAAAGTTAGTGATTTACATGATAAAAATGCAATTTTCACATATACCGTCATAGACAAGTGCTAATAACTCTGCTCCAAACAAAATTGGGCATATACCTTATACTAGGAAACTTTTAGCATTGTACCTAGTCCAATAATAATTAGTCCAGATGCTGGACAATCTGCTCGTTAAAGAAAAAGTTAGTGATTTACATGATAAAAATGCAATTTTCACATATACCGTCATAGACAAGTGCTAATAACTCTGCTCCAAACAAAATTGGGCATATACCTTATACTAGGAAACTTTTAGCATTGTACCTAGTCCAATAATAATTAGTCCAGATGCTGGACAATCTGCTCGTTAAAGAAAAAGTTAGTGATTTACATGATAAAAATGCAATTTTCACATATACCGTCATAGACAAGTGCTAATAACTCTGCTCCAAACAAAATTGGGCATATACCTTATACTAGGAAACTTTTAGCATTGTACCTAGTCCAATAATAATTAGTCCAGATGCTGGATAATCTGCTCGTTAAAGAAAAAGTTAGTGATTTACATGATAAAAATGCAATTTTCACATATACCGTCATAGACAAGTGCTAATAACTCTGCTCCAAACAAAATTGGGCATATACCTTATACTAGGAAACTTTTAGCATTGTACCTAGTCCAATAATAATTAGTCCAGATGCTGGACAATCTGCTCGTTAAAGAAAAAGTTAGTGATTTACATGATAAAAATGCAATTTTCACATATACCGTCATAGACAAGTGCTAATAACTCTGCTCCAAACAAAATTGGGCATATACCTTATACTAGGAAACTTTTAGCATTGTACCTAGTCCAATAATAATTAGTCCAGATGCTGGACAATCTGCTCGTTAAAGAAAAAGTTAGTGATTTACATGATAAAAATGCAATTTTCACATATACCGTCATAGACAAGTGCTAATAACTCTGCTCCAAACAAAATTGGGCATATACCTTATACTAGGAAACTTTTAGCATTGTACCTAGTCCAATAATAATTAGTCCAGATGCTGGACAATCTGCTCGTTAAAGAAAAAGTTAGTGATTTACATGATAAAAATGCAATTTTCACATATACCGTCATAGACAAGTGCTAATAACTCTGCTCCAAACAAAATTGGGCATATACCTTATACTAGGAAACTTTTAGCATTGTACCTAGTCCAATAATAATTAGTCCAGATGCTGGACAATCTGCTCGTTAAAGAAAAAGTTAGTGATTTACATGATAAAAATGCAATTTTCATATATACCGTCATAGACAAGTGCTAATAACTCTGCTCCAAACAAAATTGGGCATATACCTTATACTAGGAAACTTTCAGCATTGTACCTAGTCCAATAATAATTATTCCAGATGCTCGACAATCTGCTCGTTAACGAAAAAGTTAGGGATTTACATGATAAAAATGCAATTTTCACATATAAGTGGGGATATACCACATACTGGGAAGCCTTCAGCATTGTACCTAGTCCAATAATAATTAGTCCAGATGCTCGACAATCTGCTCGTTAAAAAAAAGTTTGTGTGGGATTACATGATAAAAATGCAATTTTCACATATACCGTCATAGACAAGTGCTAATAACTCTGCTCCAAACAAAATTGGGCATATACCTTATACTAGGAAACTTTTAGCATTGTACCTAGTCCAATAATAATTAGTCCAGATGCTGGACAATCTGCTCGTTGAAGAAAAAGTTAGTGATTTACATGATAAAAATGCAATTTTCACATATACCGTCATAGACAAGTGCTAATAACTCTGCTCCAAACAAAATTGGGCATATACCTTATACTAGGAAACTTTTAGCATTGTACCTATTCCAATAATAATTATTCCAGATGCTCGACAATCTGCTCGTTAACGAAAAAGTTAGGGATTTACATGATAAAAATGCAATTTTCGCATATACCGTCATAGACAAGTGCTAATAACTCTGCTCCAAACAAAATTGGGCATATACCTTATACTAGGAAACTTTTAGCATTGTACCTAGTCCAATAATAATTAGTCCAGATGCTGGACAATCTGTTCGTTAAAGAAAAAGTTAGTGATTTACATGATAAAAATGCAATTTTCACATATACCGTCATAGACAAGTGCTAATAACTCTGCTCCAAACAAAATTGGGCATATACCTTATACTAGGAAACTTTTAGCATTGTACCTAGTCCAATAATAATTAGTCCAGATGCTGGACAATCTGTTCGTTAAAGAAAAAGTTAGTGATTTACATGATAAAAATGCAATTTTCATATATACCGTCATAGACAAGTGCTAATAACTCTGCTCCAAACAAAATTGGGCATATACCTTATACTAGGAAACTTTTAGCATTGTACCTAGTCCAATAATAATTAGTCCAGATGCTGGACAATCTGCTCGTTAAAGAAAAAGTTAGTGATTTACATGATAAAAATGCAATTTTCACATATACCGTCATAGACAAGTGCTAATAACTCTGCTCCAAACAAAATTGGGCATATACCTTATACTAGGAAACTTTTAGCATTGTACCTAGTCCAATAATAATTAGTCCAGATGCTGGACAATCTGCTCGTTAAAGAAAAAGTTAGTGATTTACAAGATAAAAATGCAATTTTCACATATACCGTCATAGACAAGTGCTAATAACTCTGCTCCAAACAAAATTGGGCATATACCTTATACTAGGAAACTTTTAGCATTGTACCTAGTCCAATAATAATTAGTCCAGATGCTGGACAATCTGCTCGTTAAAGAAAAAGTTAGTGATTTACATGATAAAAATGCAATTTTCACATATACCGTCATAGACAAGTGCTAATAACTCTGCTGCAAACAAAATTGGGCAAATACCTTATACTAGGAAACTTTTAGCATTGTACCTAGTCCAATAATAATTAGTCCAGATGCTGGACAATCAGCTCGTTAAAGAAAAAGTTAGTGATTTACATGATAAAAATGCAATTTTCACATATACCGTCATAGACAAGTGCTAATAACTCTGCTCCAAACAAAATTGGGCATATACCTTATACTAGGAAACTTTTAGCATTGTACCTAGTCCAATAATAATTAGTCCAGATGCTGGATAATCTGCTCGTTAAAGAAAAAGTTAGTGATTTACATGATAAAAATGCAATTTTCACATATACCGTCATAGACAAGTGCTAATAACTCTGCTCCAAACAAAATTGGGCATATACCTTATACTAGGAAACTTTTAGCATTGTACCTAGTCCAATAATAATTAGTCCAGATGCTGGACAATCTGCTCGTTAAAGAAAAAGTTAGTGATTTACATGATAAAAATGCAATTTTCACATATACCGTCATAGACAAGTGCTAATAACTCTGCTCCAAACAAAATTGGGCATATACCTTATACTAGGAAACTTTTAGCATTGTACCTAGTCCAATAATAATTAGTCCAGATGCTGGACAATCTGCTCGTTAAAGAAAAAGTTAGTGATTTACATGATAAAAATGCAATTTTCACATATACCGTCATAGACAAGTGCTAATAACTCTGCTCCAAACAAAATTGGGCATATACCTTATACTAGGAAACTTTTAGCATTGTACCTAGTCCAATAATAATTAGTCCAGATGCTGGACAATCTGCTCGTTAAAGAAAAAGTTAGTGATTTACATGATAAAAATGCAATTTTCACATATACCGTCATAGACAAGTGCTAATAATTCTGCTCCATACAAAATTGGGCATATACCTTATACTAGGAAACTTTTAGCATTGTACCTATTCCAATAATAATTATTCCAGATGCTCGACAATCTGCTCGTTAACGAAAAAGTTAGGGATTTACATGATAAAAATGCAATTTTCACATATAAGTGGGGATATACCACATACTGGGAAGCCTTCAGCATTGTACCTAGTCCAATAATAATTAGTCCAGATGCTCGACAATCTGCTCGTTAAAAAAAAGTTTGTGATTTACATGATAAAAATGCAATTTTCACATATACCGTCATAGACAAGTGCTAATAACTCTGCTCCAAACAAAATTGGGCATATACCTTATACTAGGAAACTTTTAGCATTGTACCTAGTCCAATAATAATTAGTCCAGATGCTGGACAATCTGCTCGTTGAAGAAAAAGTTAGTGATTTACATGATAAAAATGCAATTTTCACATATACCGTCATAGACAAGTGCTAATAACTCTGCTCCAAACAAAATTGGGCATATACCTTATACTAGGAAACTTTTAGCATTGTACCTATTCCAATAATAATTATTCCAGATGCTCGACAATCTGCTCTTTAAAGAAAAAGTTAGGGATTTGCATGATAAAAATGCAATTTTCACATATAAGTGGGGATATACCACATACTGGGAAGCCTTCAGCAATGTGCCTAGTCCAATAATAATTAGTCCAGATGCTCGACAATCTGCTCGTTAAAAAAACGTTTGTGATTTACATGATAAAAATGCAATTTTCACATATACCGTCATAGACAAGTGCTAATAACTCTGCTCCAAACAAAATTGGGGATATACCTTATACTAGGAAACTTTCAGCATTGTACCTAGTCCAATAATAATTAGTCCAGATGCTGGACAATCTGCTCGTTAAAGAAAAAGTTAGTGATTTACATGATAAAAATGCAATTTTCATATATACCGTCATAGACAAGTGCTAATAACTCTGCTCCAAACAAAATTGGGCATATACCTTATACTAGGAAATTCTTAGCATTGTACCTAGTCCAATAATAATTAGTCCAGATGCTGGACAATCTGCTCGTTAAAGAAAAAGTTAGTGATTTACATGATAAAAATGCAATTTTCACATATACCGTCATAGACAAGTGCTAATAACTCTGCTCCAAACAAAATTGGGCATATACCTTATACTAGGAAACTTTTAGCATTGTACCTAGTCCAATAATAATTAGTCCAGATGCTGGACAATCTATTCGTTAAAGAAAAATTTAGTGATTTACATGATAAAAATGCAATTTTCATATATACCATCATAGACAAGTGCTAATAACTCTGCTCCATACAAAATTGGGCATATACCTTATACTAGGAAACTTTTAGCATTGTACCTATTCCAATAATAATTATTCCAGATGCTCGACAATCTGCTCGTTAACGAAAAAGTTAGGGATTTACATGATAAAAATGCAATTTTCACATATAAGTGGGGATATACCACATACTGGGAAGCCTTCAGCATTGTACCTAGTCCAATAATAATTAGTCCAGATGCTCGACAATCTGCTCGTTAAAAAAAAGTTTGTGATTTACATGATAAAAATGCAATTTTCACATATACCGTCATAGACAAGTGCTAATAACTCTGCTCCATACAAAATTGGGCATATACCTTATACTAGGAAACTTTTAGCATTGTACCTAGTCCAATAATAATTAGTCCAGATGCTGGACAATCTATTCGTTAAAGAAAAATTTAGTGATTTACATGATAAAAATGCAATTTTCATATATACCATCATAGACAAGTGCTAATAACTCTGCTCCATACAAAATTGGGCATATACCTTATACTAGGAAACTTTTAGCATTGTACCTATTCCAATAATAATTATTCCAGATGCTCGACAATCTGCTCGTTAACGAAAAAGTTAGGGATTTACATGATAAAAATGCAATTTTCACATATAAGTGGGGATATACCACATACTGGGAAGCCTTCAGCATTGTACCTAGTCCAATAATAATTAGTCCAGATGCTCGACAATCTGCTCGTTAAAAAAAAGTTTGTGATTTACATGATAAAAATGCAATTTTCACATATACCGTCATAGACAAGTGCTAATAACTCTGCTCCATACAAAATTGGGCATATACCTTATACTAGGAAACTTTTAGCATTGTACCTATTCCAATAATAATTATTCCAGATGCTCGACAATCTGCTCGTTAACGAAAAAGTTAGGGATTTACATGATAAAAATGCAATTTTCACATATAAGTGGGGATATACCACATACTGGGAAGCCTTCATCATTGTACCAAGTCTAATAATAATTAGTCCAGATGCTCGACAATCTGCTCGTTAAAAAAAAGTTAGTGATTTACATGATAAAAATGCAATTTTCATATATACCGTCATAGACAAGTGCTAATAACTCTGCTCCATACAAAATTGGGCATATACCTTATACTAGGAAATTTTTAGCATTGTACCTATTCCAATAATAATTATTCCAGATGCTCGACAATCTGCTCGTTAACGAAAAAGTTAGGGATTTACATGATAAAAATGCAATTTTCACATATACCGTCATAGACAAGTGCTAATAACTCTGCTCCAAACAAAATTGGGCATATACCTTATACTAGGAAACTTTTAGCATTGTACCTAGTCCAATAATAATTAGTCCAGATGCTGGACAATCTGTTCGTTAAAGAAAAAGTTAGTGATTTACATGATAAAAATGCAATTTTCACATATACCGTCATAGACAAGTGCTAATAACTCTGCTCCAAACAAAATTGGGCATATACCTTATACTAGGAAACTTTTAGCATTGTACCTAGTCCAATAATAATTAGTCCAGATGCTGGACAATCTGTTCGTTAAAGAAAAAGTTAGTGATTTACATGATAAAAATGCAATTTTCATATATACCGTCATAGACAAGTGCTAATAACTTTGCTCCAAACAAAATTGGGCATATACCTTATACTAGGAAACTTTTAGCATTGTACCTAGTCCAATAATAATTAGTCCAGATGCTGGACAATCTGCTCGTTAAAGAAAAAGTTAGTGATTTACATGATAAAAATGCAATTTTCACATATACCGTCATAGACAAGTGCTAATAACTCTGCTCCAAACAAAATTGGGCATATACCTTATACTAGGAAACTTTTAGCATTGTACCTAGTCCAATAATAATTAGTCCAGATGCTGGACAATCTGCTCGTTAAAGAAAAAGTTAGTGATTTACATGATAAAAATGCAATTTTCACATATACCGTCATAGACAAGTGCTAATAACTCTGCTCCAAACAAAATTGGGCATATACCTTATACTAGGAAACTTTTAGCATTGTACCTAGTCCAATAATAATTAGTCCAGATGCTGGACAATCTGCTCGTTAAAGAAAAAGTTAGTGATTTACATGATAAAAATGCAATTTTCACATATACCGTCATAGACAAGTGCTAATAATTCTGCTCCATACAAAATTGGGCATATACCTTATACTAGGAAACTTTTAGCATTGTACCTATTCCAATAATAATTATTCCAGATGCTCGACAATCTGCTCGTTAACGAAAAAGTTAGGGATTTACATGATAAAAATGCAATTTTCACATATAAGTGGGGATATACCACATACTGGGAAGCCTTCAGCATTGTACCTAGTCCAATAATAATTAGTCCAGATGCTCGACAATCTGCTCGTTAAAAAAAAGTTTGTGATTTACATGATAAAAATGCAATTTTCACATATACCGTCATAGACAAGTGCTAATAACTCTGCTCCATACAAAATTGGGCATATACCTTATACTAGGAAACTTTTAGCATTGTACCTAGTCCAATAATAATTAGTCCAGATGCTGGACAATCTGCTCGTTAAAGAAAAAGTTAGTGATTTACATGATAAAAATGCAATTTTCACATATACCGTCATAGACAAGTGCTAATAATTCTGCTCCATACAAAATTGGGCATATACCTTATACTAGGAAACTTTTAGCATTGTACCTATTCCAATAATAATTATTCCAGATGCTCGACAATCTGCTCGTTAACGAAAAAGTTAGGGATTTACATGATAAAAATGCAATTTTCACATATAAGTGGGGATATACCACATACTGGGAAGCCTTCAGCATTGTACCTAGTCCAATAATAATTAGTCCAGATGCTCGACAATCTGCTCGTTAAAAAAAAGTTTGTGATTTACATGATAAAAATGCAATTTTCACATATACCGTCATAGACAAGTGCTAATAACTCTGCTCCAAACAAAATTGGGCATATACCTTATACTAGGAAACTTTTAGCATTGTACCTAGTCCAATAATAATTAGTCCAGATGCTGGACAATCTGCTCGTTAAAGAAAAAGTTAGTGATTTACATGATAAAAATGCAATTTTCACATATACCGTCATAGACAAGTGCTAATAATTCTGCTCCATACAAAATTGGGCATATACCTTATACTAGGAAACTTTTAGCATTGTACCTATTCCAATAATAATTATTCCAGATGCTCGACAATCTGCTCGTTAACGAAAAAGTTAGGGATTTACATGATAAAAATGCAATTTTCACATATAAGTGGGGATATACCACATACTGGGAAGCCTTCAGCATTGTACCTAGTCCAATAATAATTAGTCCAGATGCTCGACAATCTGCTCGTTAAAAAAAGTTTGTGATTTACATGATAAAAATGCAATTTTCACATATACCGTCATAGACAAGTGCTAATAACTCTGCTCCATACAAAATTGGGCATATACCTTATACTAGGAAACTTTTAGCATTGTACCTAGTCCAATAATAATTAGTCCAGATGCTGGACAATCTGCTCGTTAAAGAAAAAGTTAGTGATTTACATGATAAAAATGCAATTTTCACATATACCGTCATAGACAAGTGCTAATAATTCTGCTCCATACAAAATTGGGCATATACCTTATACTAGGAAACTTTTAGCATTGTACCTATTCCAATAATAATTATTCCAGATGCTCGACAATCTGCTCGTTAACGAAAAAGTTAGGGATTTACATGATAAAAATGCAATTTTCACATATAAGTGGGGATATACCACATACTGGGAAGCCTTCAGCATTGTACCTAGTCCAATAATAATTAGTCCAGATGCTCGACAATCTGCTCGTTAAAAAAAAGTTTGTGATTTACATGATAAAAATGCAATTTTCACATATACCGTCATAGACAAGTGCTAATAACTCTGCTCCAAACAAAATTGGGCATATACCTTATACTAGGAAACTTTTAGCATTGTACCTAGTCCAATAATAATTAGTCCAGATGCTGGACAATCTGCTCGTTGAAGAAAAAGTTAGTGATTTACATGATAAAAATGCAATTTTCACATATACCGTCATAGACAAGTGCTAATAACTCTGCTCCAAACAAAATTGGGCATATACCTTATACTAGGAAACTTTTAGCATTGTACCTATTCCAATAATAATTATTCCAGATGCTCGACAATCTGCTCTTTAACGAAAAAGTTAGGGATTTGCATGATAAAAATGCAATTTTCACATATAAGTGGGGATATACCACATACTGGGAAGCCTTCAGCATTGTGCCTAGTCCAATAATAATTAGTCCAGATGCTCGACAATCTGCTCGTTAAAAAAACGTTTGTGATTTACATGATAAAAATGCAATTTTCACATATACCGTCATAGACAAGTGCTAATAACTCTGCTCCAAACAAAATTGGGCATATACCTTATACTAGGAAACTTTTAGCATTGTACCTAGTCCAATAATAATTAGTCCAGATGCTGGACAATCTGCTCGTTGAAGAAAAAGTTAGTGATTTACATGATAAAAATGCAATTTTCACATATACCGTCATAGACAAGTGCTAATAACTCTGCTCCAAACAAAATTGGGCATATACCTTATACTAGAAAACTTTTAGCATTGTACCTAGTCCAATAATAATTAGTCCAGATGCTGGACAATCTGCTCGTTGAAGAAAAAGTTAGTGATTTACATGATAAAAATGCAATTTTCACATATACCGTCATAGACAAGTGCTAATAACTCTGCTCCAAACAAAATTGGGTATATACCTTATACTAGGAAATTCTTAGCATTGTACCTAGTCCAATAATAATTAGTCCAGATGCTGGACAATCTGCTCGTTAAAGAAAAAGTTAGTGATTTACATGATAAAAATGCAATTTTCACATATACCGTCATAGACAAGTGCTAATAACTCTGCTCCAAACAAAATTGGGCATATACCTTATACTAGGAAACTTTTAGCATTGTACCTAGTCCAATAATAATTAGTCCAGATGCTGGACAATCTGCTCGTTAAAAAAAAGTTTGTGATTTACATGATAAAAATGCAATTTTCACATATACCGTCATAGACAAGTGCTAATAACTCTGCTCCAAACAAAATTGGGCATATACCTTATACTAGGAAACTTTTAGCATTGTACCTAGTCCAATAATAATTAGTCCAGATGCTGGACAATCTGCTCGTTGAAGAAAAAGTTAGTGATTTACATGATAAAAATGCAATTTTCACATATACCGTCATAGACAAGTGCTAATAATTCTGCTCCATACAAAATTGGGCATATACCTTATACTAGGAAACTTTTAGCATTGTACCTATTCCAATAATAATTATTCCAGATGCTCGACAATCTGCTCGTTAACGAAAAAGTTAGGGATTTACATGATAAAAATGCAATTTTCACATAAAAGTGGGGATATACCACATACTGGGAAGCCTTCAGCATTGTACCTAGTCCAATAATAATTAGTCCAGATGCTCGACAATCTGCTCGTTAAAAAAAAGTTTGTGATTTACATGATAAAAATGCAATTTTCACATATACCGTCATAGACAAGTGCTAATAACTCTGCTCCATACAAAATTGGGCATATACCTTATACTAGGAAACTTTTAGCATTGTACCTAGTCCAATAATAATTAGTCCAGATGCTGGACAATCTGCTCGTTAAAGAAAAAGTTAGTGATTTACATGATAAAAATGCAATTTTCACATATACCGTCATAGACAAGTGGTAATAACTCTGCTCCAAACAAAATTGGGCACATACCTTATACTAGGAAACTTTTAGCATTGTACCTAGTCCAATAATAATTAGTCCAGATGCTGGACAATCTGCTCGTTGAAGAAAAAGTTAGTGATTTACATGATAAAAATGCAATTTTCACATATACCGTCATAGACAAGTGCTAATAATTCTGCTCAATACAAAATTGGGCATATACCTTATACTAGGAAACTTTTAGCATTGTACCTATTCCAATAATAATTATTCCAGATGCTCGACAATCTGCTCGTTAACGAAAAAGTTAGGGATTTACATGATAAAAATGCAATTTTCACATATAAGTGGGGATATACCACATACTGGGAAGCCTTCAGCATTGTACCTAGTCCAATAATAATTAGTCCAGATGCTCGACAATCTGCTCGTTAAAAAAAAGTTTGTGATTTACATGATAAAAATGCAATTTTCACATATACCGTCATAGACAAGTGCTAATAACTCTGCTCCATACAAAATTGGGCATATACCTTATACTAGGAAACTTTTAGCATTGTACCTAGTCCAATAATAATTAGTCCAGATGCTGGACAATCTGCTCGTTAAAGAAAAAGTTAGTGATTTACATGATAAAAATGCAATTTTCACATATACCGTCATAGACAAGTGCTAATAATTCTGCTCCATACAAAATTGGGCATATACCTTATACTAGGAAACTTTTAGCATTGTACCTATTCCAATAATAATTATTCCAGATGCTCGACAATCTGCTCGTTAACGAAAAAGTTAGGGATTTACATGATAAAAATGCAATTTTCACATATAAGTGGGGATATACCACATACTGGGAAGCCTTCAGCATTGTACCTAGTCCAATAATAATTAGTCCAGATGCTCGACAATCTGCTCGTTAAAAAAAAGTTTGTGATTTACATGATAAAAATACAATTTTCACATATACCGTCATAGACAAGTGCTAATAACTCTGCTCCATACAAAATTGGGCATATACCTTATACTAGGAAACTTTTAGCATTGTACCTAGTCCAATAATAATTAGTCCAGATGCTGGACAATCTGCTCGTTAAAGAAAAAGTTAGTGATTTACATGATAAAAATGCAATTTTCACATATACCGTCATAGACAAGTGGTAATAACTCTGCTCCAAACAAAATTGGGCACATACCTTATACTAGGAAACTTTTAGCATTGTACCTAGTCCAATAATAATTAGTCCAGATGCTGGACAATCTGCTCGTTGAAGAAAAAGTTAGTGATTTACATGATAAAAATGCAATTTTCACATATACCGTCATAGACAAGTGCTAATAATTCTGCTCAATACAAAATTGGGCATATACCTTATACTAGGAAACTTTTAGCATTGTACCTATTCCAATAATAATTATTCCAGATGCTCGACAATCTGCTCGTTAACGAAAAAGTTAGGGATTTACATGATAAAAATGCAATTTTCACATATAAGTGGGGATATACCACATACTGGGAAGCCTTCAGCATTGTACCTAGTCCAATAATAATTAGTCCAGATGCTCGACAATCTGCTCGTTAAAAAAAAGTTTGTGATTTACATGATAAAAATGCAATTTTCACATATACCGTCATAGACAAGTGCTAATAACTCTGCTCCATACAAAATTGGGCATATACCTTATACTAGGAAACTTTTAGCATTGTACCTAGTCCAATAATAATTAGTCCAGATGCTGGACAATCTGCTCGTTAACGAAAAAGTTAGGGATTTACATGATAAAAATGCAATTTTCACATATAAGTGGGGATATACCACATACTGGGAAGCCTTCAGCATTGGACCTAGTCCAATAATAATTAGTCCAGATGCTCGACAATCTGCTCGTTAAAAAAAAGTTTGTGATTTACATGATAAAAATGCAATTTTCACATATACCGTCATAGACAAGTGCTAATAATTCTGCTCCATACAAAATTGGGCATATACCTTATACTAGGAAACTTTTAGCATTGTACCTATTCCAATAATAATTATTCCAGATGCTCGACAATCTGCTCGTTAACGAAAAAGTTAGGGATTTACATGATAAAAATGCAATTTTCACATATAAGTGGGGATATACCACATACTGGGAAGCCTTCAGCATTGTACCTAGTCCAATAATAATTAGTCCAGATGCTCGACAATCTGCTCGTTAAAAAAAAGTTTGTGATTTACATGATAAAAATGCAATTTTCACATATACCGTCATAGACAAGTGCTAATAACTCTGCTCCAAACAAAATTGGGCATATACCTTATACTAGGAAATTCTTAGCATTGTACCTAGTCCAATAATAATTAGTCCAGATGCTGGACAATCTGCTGGTTAAAGAAAAAGTTAGTGATTTACATGATAAAAATGCAATTTTCACATATACCGTCATAGACAAGTGCTAATAATTCTGCTCCATACAAAATTGGGCATATACCTTATACTAGGAAACTTTTAGCATTGTACCTATTCCAATAATAATTATTCCAGATGCTCGACAATCTGCTCGTTAACGAAAAAGTTAGGGATTTACATGATAAAAATGCAATTTTCACATATAAGTGGGGATATACCACATACTGGGAAGCCTTCAGCATTGTACCTAGTCCAATAATAATTAGTCCAGATGCTCGACAATCTGCTCGTTAAAAAAAAGTTTGTGATTTACATGATAAAAATGCAATTTTCACATATACCGTCATAGACAAGTGCTAATAACTCTGCTCCATACAAAATTGGGCATATACCTTATACTAGGAAACTTTTAGCATTGTACCTAGTCCAATAATAATTAGTCCAGATGCTGGACAATCTGCTCGTTAAAGAAAAAGTTAGTGATTTACATGATAAAAATGCAATTTTCACATATACCGTCATAGACAAGTGCTAATAATTCTGCTCCATACAAAATTGGGCATATACCTTATACTAGGAAACTTTTAGCATTGTACCTATTCCAATAATAATTATTCCAGATGCTCGACAATCTGCTCGTTAACGAAAAAGTTAGGGATTTACATGATAAAAATGCAATTTTCACATATAAGTGGGGATATACCACATACTGGGAAGCCTTCAGCATTGTACCTAGTCCAATAATAATTAGTCCAGATGCTCGACAATCTGCTCGTTAAAAAAAAGTTTGTGATTTACATGATAAAAATGCAATTTTCACATATACCGTCATAGACAAGTGCTAATAACTCTGCTCCATACAAAATTGGGCATATACCTTATACTAGGAAACTTTTAGCATTGTACCTAGTCCAATAATAATTAGTCCAGATGCTGGACAATCTGCTCGTTAAAGAAAAAGTTAGTGATTTACATGATAAAAATGCAATTTTCACATATACCGTCATAGACAAGTGCTAATAATTCTGCTCCATACAAAATTGGGCATATACCTTATACTAGGAAACTTTTAGCATTGTACCTATTCCAATAATAATTATTCCAGATGCTCGACAATCTGCTCGTTAACGAAAAAGTTAGGGATTTACATGATAAAAATGCAATTTTCACATATAAGTGGGGATATACCACATACTGGGAAGCCTTCAGCATTGTACCTAGTCCAATAATAATTAGTCCAGATGCTCGACAATCTGCTCGTTAAAAAAAAGTTTGTGATTTACATGATAAAAATGCAATTTTCACATATACCGTCATAGACAAGTGCTAATAACTCTGCTCCATACAAAATTGGGCATATACCTTATACTAGGAAACTTTTAGCATTGTACCTAGTCCAATAATAATTAGTCCAGATGCTGGACAATCTGCTCGTTAAAGAAAAAGTTAGTGATTTACATGATAAAAATGCAATTTTCACATATACCGTCATAGACAAGTGCTAATAACTCTGCTCCAAACAAAATTGGGCATATACCTTATACTAGGAAACTTTTAGCATTGTACCTAGTCCAATAATAATTAGTCCAGATGCTGGACAATCTGCTCGTTGAAGAAAAAGTTAGTGATTTACATGATAAAAATGCAATTTTCACATATACCGTCATAGACAAGTGCTAATAATTCTGCTCCATACAAAATTGGGCATATACCTTATACTAGGAAACTTTTAGCATTGTACCTATTCCAATAATAATTATTCCAGATGCTCGACAATCTGCTCGTTAACGAAAAAGTTAGGGATTTACATGATAAAAATGCAATTTTCACATATAAGTGGGGATATACCACATACTGGGAAGCCTTCAGCATTGTACCTAGTCCAATAATAATTAGTCCAGATGCTCGACAATCTGCTCGTTAAAAAAAAGTTTGTGATTTACATGATAAAAATGCAATTTTCACATATACCGTCATAGACAAGTGCTAATAACTCTGCTCCATACAAAATTGGGCATATACCTTATACTAGGAAACTTTTAGCATTGTACCTAGTCCAATAATAATTAGTCCAGATGCTGGACAATCTGCTCGTTAAAGAAAAATTTAGTGATTTACATGATAAAAATGCAATTTTCATATATACCGTCATAGACAAGTGCTAATAATTCTGCTCCATACAAAATTGGGCATATACCTTATACTAGGAAACTTTTAGCATTGTACCTATTCCAATAATAATTATTCCAGATGCTCGACAATCTGCTCGTTAACGAAAAAGTTAGGGATTTACATGATAAAAATGCAATTTTCACATATAAGTGGGGATATACCACATACTGGGAAGCCTTCAGCATTGTACCTAGTCCAATAATAATTAGTCCAGATGCTCGACAATCTGCTCGTTAAAAAAAAGTTTGTGATTTACATGATAAAAATGCAATTTTCACATATACCGTCATAGACAAGTGCTAATAACTCTGCTCCATACAAAATTGGGCATATACCTTATACTAGGAAACTTTTAGCATTGTACCTAGTCCAATAATAATTAGTCCAGATGCTGGACAATCTGCTCGTTAAAGAAAAAGTTAGTGATTTACATGATAAAAATGCAATTTTCACATATACCGTCATAGACAAGTGCTAATAATTCTGCTCCATACAAAATTGGGCATATACCTTATACTAGGAAACTTTTAGCATTGTACCTATTCCAATAATAATTATTCCAGATGCTCGACAATCTGCTCGTTAACGAAAAAGTTAGGGATTTACATGATAAAAATGCAATTTTCACATATAAGTGGGGATATACCACATACTGGGAAGCCTTCAGCATTGTACCTAGTCCAATAATAATTAGTCCAGATGCTCGACAATCTGCTCGTTAAAAAAAAGTTTGTGATTTACATGATAAAAATGCAATTTTCACATATACCGTCATAGACAAGTGCTAATAACTCTGCTCCAAACAAAATTGGGCATATACCTTATACTAGGAAACTTTTAGCATTGTACCTAGTCCAATAATAATTAGTCCAGATGCTGGACAATCTGCTCGTTGAAGAAAAAGTTAGTGATTTACATGATAAAAATGCAATTTTCACATATACCGTCATAGACAAGTGCTAATAACTCTGCTCCAAACAAAATTGGGCATATACCTTATACTAGGAAACTTTTAGCATTGTACCTATTCCAATAATAATTATTCCAGATGCTCGACAATCTGCTCTTTAACGAAAAAGTTAGGGATTTGCATGATAAAAATGCAATTTTCACATATAAGTGGGGATATACCACATACTGGGAAGCCTTCAGCATTGTGCCTAGTCCAATAATAATTAGTCCAGATGCTGGACAATCTGCTCGTTGAAGAAAAAGTTAGTGATTTACATGATAAAAATGCAATTTTCACATATACCGTCATAGACAAGTGCTAATAACTCTGCTCCAAACAAAATTGGGCATATACCTTATACTAGGAAATTCTTAGCATTGTACCTAGTCCAATAATAATTAGTCCAGATGCTGGACAATCTGCTCGTTAAAAAAACGTTTGTGATTTACATGATAAAAATGCAATTTTCACATATACCGTCATAGACAAGTGCTAATAACTCTGCTCCAAACAAAATTGGGCATATACCTTATACTAGGAAACTTTTAGCATTGTACCTAGTCCAATAATAATTAGTCCAGATGCTGGACAATCTGCTCGTTGAAGAAAAAGTTAGTGATTTACATGATAAAAATGCAATTTTCACATATACCGTCATAGACAAGTGCTAATAACTCTGCTCCAAACAAAATTGGGCATATACCTTATACTAGGAAACTTTTAGCATTGTACCTATTCCAATAATAATTATTCCAGATGCTCGACAATCTGCTCTTTAACGAAAAAGTTAGGGATTTGCATGATAAAAATGCAATTTTCACATATAAGTGGGGATATACCACATACTGGGAAGCCTTCAGCATTGTACCTAGTCCAATAATAATTAGTCCAGATGCTCGACAATCTGCTCGTTAAAAAAAAGTTTGTGATTTACATGATAAAAATGCAATTTTCACATATACCGTCATAGACAAGTGCTAATAACTCTGCTCCAAACAAAATTGGGCATATACCTTATACTAGGAAACTTTTAGCATTGTACCTATTCCAATAATAATTATTCCAGATGCTCGACAATCTGCTCTTTAACGAAAAAGTTAGGGATTTGCATGATAAAAATGCAATTTTCACATATAAGTGGGGATATACCACATACTGGGAAGCCTTCAGCATTGTACCTAGTCCAATAATAATTAGTCCAGATGCTCGACAATCTGCTCGTTAAAAAAAAGTTTGTGATTTACATGATAAAAATGCAATTTTCACATATACCGTCATAGACAAGTGCTAATAACTCTGCTCCAAACAAAATTGGGCATATACCTTATACTAGGAAACTTTTAGCATTGTACCTAGTCCAATAATAATTAGTCCAGATGCTGGACAATCTGCTCGTTGAAGAAAAAGTTAGTGATTTACATGATAAAAATGCAATTTTCACATATACCGTCATAGACAAGTGCTAATAACTCTGCTCCAAACAAAATTGGGCATATACCTTATACTAGGAAACTTTTAGCATTGTACCTATTCCAATAATAATTATTCCAGATGCTCGACAATCTGCTCTTTAACGAAAAAGTTAGGGATTTGCATGATAAAAATGCAATTTTCACATATAAGTGGGGATATACCACATACTGGGAAGCCTTCAGCATTGTGCCTAGTCCAATAATAATTAGTCCAGATGCTGGACAATCTGCTCGTTGAAGAAAAAGTTAGTGATTTACATGATAAAAATGCAATTTTCACATATACCGTCATAGACAAGTGCTAATAACTCTGCTCCAAACAAAATTGGGCATATACCTTATACTAGGAAATTCTTAGCATTGTACCTAGTCCAATAATAATTAGTCCAGATGCTGGACAATCTGCTCGTTAAAAAAACGTTTGTGATTTACATGATAAAAATGCAATTTTCACATATACCGTCATAGACAAGTGCTAATAACTCTGCTCCAAACAAAATTGGGCATATACCTTATACTAGGAAACTTTTAGCATTGTACCTAGTCCAATAATAATTAGTCCAGATGCTGGACAATCTGCTCGTTGAAGAAAAAGTTAGTGATTTACATGATAAAAATGCAATTTTCACATATACCGTCATAGACAAGTGCTAATAACTCTGCTCCAAACAAAATTGGGCATATACCTTATACTAGGAAATTCTTAGCATTGTACCTAGTCCAATAATAATTAGTCCAGATGCTGGACAATCTGCTCGTTAAAAAAACGTTTGTGATTTACATGATAAAAATGCAATTTTCACATATACCGTCATAGACAAGTGCTAATAACTCTGCTCCAAACAAAATTGGGCATATACCTTATACTAGGAAACTTTTAGCATTGTACCTAGTCCAATAATAATTAGTCCAGATGCTGGACAATCTGCTCGTTGAAGAAAAAGTTAGTGATTTACATGATAAAAATGCAATTTTCACATATACCGTCATAGACAAGTGCTAATAATTCTGCTCCATACAAAATTGGGCATATACCTTATACTAGGAAACTTTTAGCATTGTACCTATTCCAATAATAATTATTCCAGATGCTCGACAATCTGCTCGTTAACGAAAAAGTTAGGGATTTACATGATAAAAATGCAATTTTCACATATAAGTGGGGATATACCACATACTGGGAAGCCTTCAGCATTGTACCTAGTCCAATAATAATTAGTCCAGATGCTCGACAATCTGCTCGTTAAAAAAAAGTTTGTGATTTACATGATAAAAATGCAATTTTCACATATACCGTCATAGACAAGTGCTAATAACTCTGCTCCATACAAAATTGGGCATATACCTTATACTAGGAAACTTTTAGCATTGTACCTAGTCCAATAATAATTAGTCCAGATGCTGGACAATCTGCTCGTTAAAGAAAAAGTTAGTGATTTACATGATAAAAATGCAATTTTCACATATACCGTCATAGACAAGTGCTAATAATTCTGCTCCATACAAAATTGGGCATATACCTTATACTAGGAAACTTTTAGCATTGTACCTATTCCAATAATAATTATTCCAGATGCTCGACAATCTGCTCGTTAACGAAAAAGTTAGGGATTTACATGATAAAAATGCAATTTTCACATATAAGTGGGGATATACCACATACTGGGAAGCCTTCAGCATTGTACCTAGTCCAATAATAATTAGTCCAGATGCTCGACAATCTGCTCGTTAAAAAAAAGTTTGTGATTTACATGATAAAAATGCAATTTTCACATATACCGTCATAGACAAGTGCTAATAACTCTGCTCCAAACAAAATTGGGCATATACCTTATACTAGGAAACTTTTAGCATTGTACCTAGTCCAATAATAATTAGTCCAGATGCTGGACAATCTGCTCGTTGAAGAAAAAGTTAGTGATTTACATGATAAAAATGCAATTTTCACATATACCGTCATAGACAAGTGCTAATAACTCTGCTCCAAACAAAATTGGGCATATACCTTATACTAGGAAACTTTTAGCATTGTACCTATTCCAATAATAATTATTCCAGATGCTCGACAATCTGCTCTTTAACGAAAAAGTTAGGGATTTGCATGATAAAAATGCAATTTTCACATATAAGTGGGGATATACCACATACTGGGAAGCCTTCAGCATTGTGCCTAGTCCAATAATAATTAGTCCAGATGCTCGACAATCTGCTCGTTAAAAAAACGTTTGTGATTTACATGATAAAAATGCAATTTTCACATATACCGTCATAGACAAGTGCTAATAACTCTGCTCCAAACAAAATTGGGCATATACCTTATACTAGGAAACTTTTAGCATTGTACCTAGTCCAATAATAATTAGTCCAGATGCTGGACAATCTGCTCGTTGAAGAAAAAGTTAGTGATTTACATGATAAAAATGCAATTTTCACATATACCGTCATAGACAAGTGCTAATAACTCTGCTCCAAACAAAATTGGGCATATACCTTATACTAGGAAATTCTTAGCATTGTACCTAGTCCAATAATAATTAGTCCAGATGCTGGACAATCTGCTCGTTAAAGAAAAAGTTAGTGATTTACATGATAAAAATGCAATTTTCACATATACCGTCATAGACAAGTGCTAATAACTCTGCTCCAAACAAAATTGGGCATATACCTTATACTAGGAAACTTTTAGCATTGTACCTATTCCAATAATAATTATTCCAGATGTCGAGCATCTGCTCGTTAACGAAAAAGTTAGGGATTTACATGATAAAAATGCAATTTTCACATATAAGTGGGGATATACCACATACTGGGAAGCCTTCAGCATTGTACCTAGTCCAATAATAATTAGTCCAGATGCTCGACAATCTGCTCGTTAAAAAAAAGTTAGTGATTTACATGATAAAAATGCAATTTTCATATATACCGTCATAGACAAGTGCCAATAACTCTGCTCCATACAAAATTGGGCATATACCTTATACTAGGAAACTTTTAGCATTGTACCTATTCCAATAATAATTATTCCAGATGCTCGACAATCTGCTCGTTAACGAAAAAGTTAGGGATTTACATGATAAAAATGCAATTTTCACATATACCGTCATAGACAAGTGCTAATAACTCTGCTCCAAACAAAATTGGGCATATACCTTATACTAGGAAACTTTTAGCATTGTACCTAGTCCAATAATAATTAGTCCAGATGCTGGACAATCTGTTCGTTAAAGAAAAAGTTAGGGATTTACATGATAAAAATGCAATTTTCACATATACCGTCATAGACAAGTGCTAATAACTCTGCTCCAAACAAAATTGGGCATATACCTTATACTAGGAAACTTTTAGCATTGTACCTAGTCCAATAATAATTAGTCCAGATGCTGGACAATCTGTTCGTTAAAGAAAAAGTTAGGGATTTACATGATAAAAATGCAATTTTCACATATACCGTCATAGACAAGTGCTAATAACTCTGCTCCAAACAAAATTGGGCATATACCTTATACTAGGAAACTTTTAGCATTGTACCTATTCCAATAATAATTATTCCAGATGTCGAGCATCTGCTCGTTAACGAAAAAGTTAGGGATTTACATGATAAAAATGCAATTTTCACATATAAGTGGGGATATACCACATACTGGGAAGCCTTCAGCATTGTACCTAGTCCAATAATAATTATTCCAGATGCTCGACAATCTGCTCGTTAAAGAAAAAGTTAGTGATTTACATGATAAAAATGCAATTTTCACATATACCGTCATAGACAAGTGCTAATAACTCTGCTCCAAACAAAATTGGGCATATACCTTATACTAGGAAACTTTTAGCATTGTACCTATTCCAATAATAATTATTCCAGATGCTCGACAATCTGCTCGTTAACGAAAAAGTTAGGGATTTACATGATAAAAATGCAATTTTCACATATAAGTGGGGATATACCACATACTGGGAAGCCTTCAGCATTGTACCTAGTCCAATAATAATTAGTCCAGATGCTCGACAATCTGCTCGTTAAAAAAAAGTTTGTGATTTACATGATAAAAATGCAATTTTCACATATACCGTCATAGACAAGTGCTAATAACTCTGCTCCATACAAAATTGGGCATATACCTTATACTAGGAAACTTTTAGCATTGTACCTAGTCCAATAATAATTAGTCCAGATGCTGGACAATCTGCTCGTTAAAGAAAAAGTTAGTGATTTACATGATAAAAATGCAATTTTCACATATACCGTCATAGACAAGTGCTAATAATTCTGCTCCATACAAAATTGGGCATATACCTTATACTAGGAAACTTTTAGCATTGTACCTATTCCAATAATAATTATTCCAGATGCTCGACAATCTGCTCGTTAACGAAAAAGTTAGGGATTTACATGATAAAAATGCAATTTTCACATATAAGTGGGGATATACCACATACTGGGAAGCCTTCAGCATTGTACCTAGTCCAATAATAATTAGTCCAGATGCTCGACAATCTGCTCGTTAAAAAAAAGTTTGTGATTTACATGATAAAAATGCAATTTTCACATATACCGTCATAGACAAGTGCTAATAACTCTGCTCCATACAAAATTGGGCATATACCTTATACTAGGAAACTTTTAGCATTGTACCTAGTCCAATAATAATTAGTCCAGATGCTGGACAATCTGCTCGTTAAAGAAAAAGTTAGTGATTTACATGATAAAAATGCAATTTTCACATATACCGTCATAGACAAGTGCTAATAATTCTGCTCCATACAAAATTGGGCATATACCTTATACTAGGAAACTTTTAGCATTGTACCTATTCCAATAATAATTATTCCAGATGCTCGACAATCTGCTCGTTAACGAAAAAGTTAGGGATTTACATGATAAAAATGCAATTTTCACATATAAGTGGGGATATACCACATACTGGGAAGCCTTCAGCATTGTACCTAGTCCAATAATAATTAGTCCAGATGCTCGACAATCTGCTCGTTAAAAAAAAGTTTGTGATTTACATGATAAAAATGCAATTTTCACATATACCGTCATAGACAAGTGCTAATAACTCTGCTCCATACAAAATTGGGCATATACCTTATACTAGGAAACTTTTAGCATTGTACCTAGTCCAATAATAATTAGTCCAGATGCTGGACAATCTGCTCGTTAAAGAAAAAGTTAGTGATTTACATGATAAAAATGCAATTTTCACATATACCGTCATAGACAAGTGCTAATAATTCTGCTCCATACAAAATTGGGCATATACCTTATACTAGGAAACTTTTAGCATTGTACCTAGTCCAATAATAATTAGTCCAGATGCTGGACAATCTGCTCGTTGAAGAAAAAGTTAGTGATTTACATGATAAAAATGCAATTTTCACATATACCGTCATAGACAAGTGCTAATAATTCTGCTCCATACAAAATTGGGCATATACCTTATACTAGGAAACTTTTAGCATTGTACCTATTCCAATAATAATTATTCCAGATGCTCGACAATCTGCTCGTTAACGAAAAAGTTAGGGATTTACATGATAAAAATGCAATTTTCACATATAAGTGGGGATATACCACATACTGGGAAGCCTTCAGCATTGTGCCTAGTCCAATAATAATTAGTCCAGATGCTCGACAATCTGCTCGTTAAAAAAACGTTTGTGATTTACATGATAAAAATGCAATTTTCACATATACCGTCATAGACAAGTGCTAATAACTCTGCTCCAAACAAAATTGGGCATATACCTTATACTAGGAAACTTTTAGCATTGTACCTAGTCCAATAATAATTAGTCCAGATGCTGGACAATCTGCTCGTTGAAGAAAAAGTTAGTGATTTACATGATAAAAATGCAATTTTCACATATACCGTCATAGACAAGTGCTAATAACTCTGCTCCAAACAAAATTGGGCATATACCTTATACTAGGAAATTCTTAGCATTGTACCTAGTCCAATAATAATTAGTCCAGATGCTGGACAATCTGCTCGTTAAAAAAACGTTTGTGATTTACATGATAAAAATGCAATTTTCACATATACCGTCATAGACAAGTGCTAATAACTCTGCTCCAAACAAAATTGGGCATATACCTTATACTAGGAAACTTTTAGCATTGTACCTAGTCCAATAATAATTAGTCCAGATGCTGGACAATCTGCTCGTTGAAGAAAAAGTTAGTGATTTACATGATAAAAATGCAATTTTCACATATACCGTCATAGACAAGTGCTAATAATTCTGCTCCATACAAAATTGGGCATATACCTTATACTAGGAAACTTTTAGCATTGTACCTATTCCAATAATAATTATTCCAGATGCTCGACAATCTGCTCGTTAACGAAAAAGTTAGGGATTTACATGATAAAAATGCAATTTTCACATATAAGTGGGGATATACCACATACTGGGAAGCCTTCAGCATTGTACCTAGTCCAATAATAATTAGTCCAGATGCTCGACAATCTGCTCGTTAAAAAAAAGTTTGTGATTTACATGATAAAAATGCAATTTTCACATATACCGTCATAGACAAGTGCTAATAACTCTGCTCCATACAAAATTGGGCATATACCTTATACTAGGAAACTTTTAGCATTGTACCTAGTCCAATAATAATTAGTCCAGATGCTGGACAATCTGCTCGTTAAAGAAAAAGTTAGTGATTTACATGATAAAAATGCAATTTTCACATATACCGTCATAGACAAGTGCTAATAATTCTGCTCCATACAAAATTGGGCATATACCTTATACTAGGAAACTTTTAGCATTGTACCTATTCCAATAATAATTATTCCAGATGCTCGACAATCTGCTCGTTAACGAAAAAGTTAGGGATTTACATGATAAAAATGCAATTTTCACATATAAGTGGGGATATACCACATACTGGGAAGCCTTCAGCATTGTACCTAGTCCAATAATAATTAGTCCAGATGCTCGACAATCTGCTCGTTAAAAAAAAGTTTGTGATTTACATGATAAAAATGCAATTTTCACATATACCGTCATAGACAAGTGCTAATAACTCTGCTCCAAACAAAATTGGGCATATACCTTATACTAGGAAACTTTTAGCATTGTACCTAGTCCAATAATAATTAGTCCAGATGCTGGACAATCTGCTCGTTGAAGAAAAAGTTAGTGATTTACATGATAAAAATGCAATTTTCACATATACCGTCATAGACAAGTGCTAATAACTCTGCTCCAAACAAAATTGGGCATATACCTTATACTAGGAAACTTTTAGCATTGTACCTATTCCAATAATAATTATTCCAGATGCTCGACAATCTGCTCTTTAACGAAAAAGTTAGGGATTTGCATGATAAAAATGCAATTTTCACATATAAGTGGGGATATACCACATACTGGGAAGCCTTCAGCATTGTGCCTAGTCCAATAATAATTAGTCCAGATGCTCGACAATCTGCTCGTTAAAAAAACGTTTGTGATTTACATGATAAAAATGCAATTTTCACATATACCGTCATAGACAAGTGCTAATAACTCTGCTCCAAACAAAATTGGGCATATACCTTATACTAGGAAACTTTTAGCATTGTACCTAGTCCAATAATAATTAGTCCAGATGCTGGACAATCTGCTCGTTGAAGAAAAAGTTAGTGATTTACATGATAAAAATGCAATTTTCACATATACCGTCATAGACAAGTGCTAATAACTCTGCTCCAAACAAAATTGGGCATATACCTTATACTAGGAAATTCTTAGCATTGTACCTAGTCCAATAATAATTAGTCCAGATGCTGGCCAATCTGCTCGTTAAAGAAAAAGTTAGTGATTTACATGATAAAAATGCAATTTTCACATATACCGTCATAGACAAGTGCTAATAACTCTGCTCCAAACAAAATTGGGCATATACCTTATACTAGGAAACTTTTAGCATTGTACCTATTCCAATAATAATTATTCCAGATGTCGAGCATCTGCTCGTTAACGAAAAAGTTAGGGATTTACATGATAAAAATGCAATTTTCACATATAAGTGGGGATATACCACATACTGGGAAGCCTTCAGCATTGTACCTAGTCCAATAATAATTAGTCCAGATGCTCGACAATCTGCTCGTTAAAAAAAAGTTAGTGATTTACATGATAAAAATGCAATTTTCATATATACCGTCATAGACAAGTGCCAATAACTCTGCTCCATACAAAATTGGGCATATACCTTATACTAGGAAACTTTTAGCATTGTACCTATTCCAATAATAATTATTCCAGATGCTCGACAATCTGCTCGTTAACGAAAAAGTTAGGGATTTACATGATAAAAATGCAATTTTCACATATACCGTCATAGACAAGTGCTAATAACTCTGCTCCAAACAAAATTGGGCATATACCTTATACTAGGAAACTTTTAGCATTGTACCTAGTCCAATAATAATTAGTCCAGATGCTGGACAATCTGTTCGTTAAAGAAAAAGTTAGGGATTTACATGATAAAAATGCAATTTTCACATATACCGTCATAGACAAGTGCTAATAACTCTGCTCCAAACAAAATTGGGCATATACCTTATACTAGGAAACTTTTAGCATTGTACCTAGTCCAATAATAATTAGTCCAGATGCTGGACAATCTGTTCGTTAAAGAAAAAGTTAGGGATTTACATGATAAAAATGCAATTTTCACATATACCGTCATAGACAAGTGCTAATAACTCTGCTCCAAACAAAATTGGGCATATACCTTATACTAGGAAACTTTTAGCATTGTACCTATTCCAATAATAATTATTCCAGATGTCGAGCATCTGCTCGTTAACGAAAAAGTTAGGGATTTACATGATAAAAATGCAATTTTCACATATAAGTGGGGATATACCACATACTGGGAAGCCTTCAGCATTGTACCTAGTCCAATAATAATTAGTCCAGATGCTCGACAATCTGCTCGTTAAAAAAAAGTTAGTGATTTACATGATAAAAATGCAATTTTCATATATACCGTCATAGACAAGTGCCAATAACTCTGCTCCATACAAAATTGGGCATATACCTTATACTAGGAAACTTTTAGCATTGTACCTATTCCAATAATAATTATTCCAGATGCTCGACAATCTGCTCGTTAACGAAAAAGTTAGGGATTTACATGATAAAAATGCAATTTTCACATATACCGTCATAGACAAGTGCTAATAACTCTGCTCCAAACAAAATTGGGCATATACCTTATACTAGGAAACTTTTAGCATTGTACCTAGTCCAATAATAATTAGTCCAGATGCTGGACAATCTGTTCGTTAAAGAAAAAGTTAGGGATTTACATGATAAAAATGCAATTTTCACATATACCGTCATAGACAAGTGCTAATAACTCTGCTCCAAACAAAATTGGGCATATACCTTATACTAGGAAACTTTTAGCATTGTACCTAGTCCAATAATAATTAGTCCAGATGCTGGACAATCTGTTCGTTAAAGAAAAAGTTAGTGATTTACATGATAAAAATGCAATTTTCATATATACCGTCATAGACAAGTGCCAATAACTCTGCTCCATACAAAATTGGGCATATACCTTATACTAGGAAACTTTTAGCATTGTACCTATTCCAATAATAATTATTCCAGATGCTCGACAATCTGCTCGTTAACGAAAAAGTTAGGGATTTACATGATAAAAATGCAATTTTCACATATACCGTCATAGACAAGTGCTAATAACTCTGCTCCAAACAAAATTGGGCATATACCTTATACTAGGAAACTTTTAGCATTGTACCTAATCCAATAATAATTAGTCCAGATGCTGGACAATCTGTTCGTTAAAGAAAAAGTTAGGGATTTACATGATAAAAATGCAATTTTCACATATACCGTCATAGACAAGTGCTAATAACTCTGCTCCAAACAAAATTGGGCATATACCTTATACTAGGAAACTTTTAGCATTGTACCTATTCCAATAATAATTATTCCAGATGCTCGACAATCTGCTCGTTAACGAAAAAGTTAGTGATTTACATGATAAAAATGCAATTTTCATATATACCGTCATAGACAAGTGCCAATAACTCTGCTCCATACAAAATTGGGCATATACCTTATACTAGGAAACTTTTAGCATTGTACCTATTCCAATAATAATTATTCCAGATGCTCGACAATCTGCTCGTTAACGAAAAAGTTAGGGATTTACATGATAAAAATGCAATTTTCACATGTACCGTCATAGACAAGTGCTAATAACTCTGCTCCAAACAAAATTGGGCATATACCTTATACTAGGAAACTTTTAGCATTGTACCTAGTCCAATAATAATTAGTCCAGATGCTGGACAATCTGTTCGTTAAAGAAAAAGTTAGGGATTTACATGATAAAAATGCAATTTTCACATATAAGTGGGGATATACCACATACTGGGAAGCCTTCAGCATTGTACCTATTCCAATAATAATTATTCCAGATGCTCGACAATCTGCTCGTTAACGAAAAAGTTAGTGATTTACATGATAAAAATGCAATTTTCATATATACCGTCATAGACAAGTGCCAATAACTCTGCTCCATACAAAATTGGGCATATACCTTATACTAGGAAACTTTTAGCATTGTACCTATTCCAATAATAATTATTCCAGATGCTCGACAATCTGCTCGTTAACGAAAAAGTTAGGGATTTACATGATAAAAATGCAATTTTCACATATACCGTCATAGACAAGTGCTAATAACTCTGCTCCAAACAAAATTGGGCATATACCTTATACTAGGAAACTTTTAGCATTGTACCTAGTCCAATAATAATTAGTCCAGATGCTGGACAATCTGTTCGTTAAAGAAAAAGTTAGGGATTTACATGATAAAAATGCAATTTTCACATATAAGTGGGGATATACCACATACTGGGAAGCCTTCAGCATTGTACCTATTCCAATAATAATTATTCCAGATGCTCGACAATCTGCTCGTTAACGAAAAAGTTAGTGATTTACATGATAAAAATGCAATTTTCATATATACCGTCATAGACAAGTGCCAATAACTCTGCTCCATACAAAATTGGGCATATACCTTATACTAGGAAACTTTTAGCATTGTACCTATTCCAATAATAATTATTCCAGATGCTCGACAATCTGCTCGTTAACGAAAAAGTTAGGGATTTACATGATAAAAATGCAATTTTCACATATACCGTCATAGACAAGTGCTAATAACTCTGCTCCAAACAAAATTGGGCATATACCTTATACTAGGAAACTTTTAGCATTGTACCTAGTCCAATAATAATTAGTCCAGATGCTGGACAATCTGTTCGTTAAAGAAAAAGTTAGTGATTTACATGATAAAAATGCAATTTTCATATATACCGTCATAGACAAGTGCCAATAACTCTGCTCCATACAAAATTGGGCATATACCTTATACTAGGAAACTTTTAGCATTGTACCTATTCCAATAATAATTATTCCAGATGCTCGACAATCTGCTCGTTAACGAAAAAGTTAGGGATTTACATGATAAAAATGCAATTTTCACATATACCGTCATAGACAAGTGCTAATAACTCTGCTCCAAACAAAATTGGGCATATACCTTATACTAGGAAACTTTTAGCATTGTACCTAGTCCAATAATAATTAGTCCAGATGCTGGACAATCTGTTCGTTAAAGAAAAAGTTAGGGATTTACATGATAAAAATGCAATTTTCACATATAAGTGGGGATATACCACATACTGGGAAGCCTTCAGCATTGTACCTATTCCAATAATAATTATTCCAGATGCTCGACAATCTGCTCGTTAACGAAAAAGTTAGTGATTTACATGATAAAAATGCAATTTTCATATATACCGTCATAGACAAGTGCCAATAACTCTGCTCCATACAAAATTGGGCATATACCTTATACTAGGAAACTTTTAGCATTGTACCTATTCCAATAATAATTATTCCAGATGCTCGACAATCTGCTCGTTAACGAAAAAGTTAGGGATTTACATGATAAAAATGCAATTTTCACATATACCGTCATAGACAAGTGCTAATAACTCTGCTCCAAACAAAATTGGGCATATACCTTATACTAGGAAACTTTTAGCATTGTACCTAGTCCAATAATAATTAGTCCAGATGCTGGACAATCTGTTCGTTAAAGAAAAAGTTAGGGATTTACATGATAAAAATGCAATTTTCACATATAAGTGGGGATATACCACATACTGGGAAGCCTTCAGCATTGTACCTATTCCAATAATAATTATTCCAGATGCTCGACAATCTGCTCGTTAACGAAAAAGTTAGTGATTTACATGATAAAAATGCAATTTTCATATATACCGTCATAGACAAGTGCCAATAACTCTGCTCCATACAAAATTGGGCATATACCTTATACTAGGAAACTTTTAGCATTGTACCTATTCCAATAATAATTATTCCAGATGCTCGACAATCTGCTCGTTAACGAAAAAGTTAGGGATTTACATGATAAAAATGCAATTTTCACATATACCGTCATAGACAAGTGCTAATAACTCTGCTCCAAACAAAATTGGGCATATACCTTATACTAGGAAACTTTTAGCATTGTACCTAGTCCAATAATAATTAGTCCAGATGCTGGACAATCTGTTCGTTAAAGAAAAAGTTAGTGATTTACATGATAAAAATGCAATTTTCATATATACCGTCATAGACAAGTGCCAATAACTCTGCTCCATACAAAATTGGGCATATACCTTATACTAGGAAACTTTTAGCATTGTACCTATTCCAATAATAATTATTCCAGATGCTCGACAATCTGCTCGTTAACGAAAAAGTTAGGGATTTACATGATAAAAATGCAATTTTCACATATACCGTCATAGACAAGTGCTAATAACTCTGCTCCAAACAAAATTGGGCATATACCTTATACTAGGAAACTTTTAGCATTGTACCTAGTCCAATAATAATTAGTCCAGATGCTGGACAATCTGTTCGTTAAAGAAAAAGTTAGGGATTTACATGATAAAAATGCAATTTTCACATATAAGTGGGGATATACCACATACTGGGAAGCCTTCAGCATTGTACCTATTCCAATAATAATTATTCCAGATGCTCGACAATCTGCTCGTTAACGAAAAAGTTAGTGATTTACATGATAAAAATGCAATTTTCATATATACCGTCATAGACAAGTGCCAATAACTCTGCTCCATACAAAATTGGGCATATACCTTATACTAGGAAACTTTTAGCATTGTACCT
This sequence comes from Crataerina pallida, assembly GCA_949710015.1. Classification (NCBI taxonomy): domain Eukaryota; kingdom Metazoa; phylum Arthropoda; class Insecta; order Diptera; family Hippoboscidae; genus Crataerina; species Crataerina pallida. Next base: position 15,966,918 of record OX453293.1, read on the forward strand.
ATTCCAATAATAATTATTCCAGATGCTCGACAATCTGCTCGTTAACGAAAAAGTTAGGGATTTACATGATAAAAATGCAATTTTCACATATACCGTCATAGACAAGTGCTAATAACTCTGCTCCAAACAAAATTGGGCATATACCTTATACTAGGAAACTTTTAGCATTGTACCTAGTCCAATAATAATTAGTCCAGATGCTGGACAATCTGTTCGTTAAAGAAAAAGTTAGGGATTTACATGATAAAAATGCAATTTTCACATATAAGTGGGGATATACCACATACTGGGAAGCCTTCAGCATTGTACCTAGTCCAATAATAATTATTCCAGATGCTCGACAATCTGCTCGTTAACGAAAAAGTTAGGGATTTACATGATAAAAATGCAATTTTCACATATAAGTGGGGATATACCACATACTGGGAAGCCTTCAGCATTGTACCTAGTCCAATAATAATTAGTCCAGATGCTCGACAATCTGCTCGTTAAAAAAAAGTTTGTGATTTACATGATAAAAATGCAATTTTCACATATACCGTCATAGACAAGTGCTAATAACTCTGCTCCAAACAAAATTGGGCATATACCTTATACTAGGAAACTTTTAGCATTGTACCTAGTCCAATAATAATTAGTCCAGATGCTGGACAATCTGCTCGTTGAAGAAAAAGTTAGTGATTTACATGATAAAAATGCAATTTTCACATATACCGTCATAGACAAGTGCTAATAACTCTGCTCCAAACAAAATTGGGCATATACCTTATACTAGGAAACTTTTAGCATTGTACCTATTCCAATAATAATTATTCGAGATGCTCGACAATCTGCTCGTTAACGAAAAAGTTAGTGATTTACATGATAAAAATGCAATTTTCATATATAAGTGGGGATATACCACATACTGGGAAGCCTTCAGCATTGTGCCTAGTCCAATAATAATTAGTCCAGATGCTCGACAATCTGCTCGTTAAAAAAACGTTTGTGATTTACATGATAAAAATGCAATTTTCACATATACCGTCATAGACAAGTGCTAATAACTCTGCTCCAAACAAAATTGGGCATATACCTTATACTAGGAAACTTTTAGCATTGTACCTAGTCCAATAATAATTAGTCCAGATGCTGGACAATCTGCTCGTTGAAGAAAAAGTTAGTGATTTACATGATAAAAATGCAATTTTCACATATACCGTCATAGACAAGTGCTAATAACTCTGCTCCAAACAAAATTGGGCATATACCTTATACTAGGAAATTCTTAGCATTGTACCTAGTCCAATAATAATTAGTCCAGATGCTGGACAATCTGCTCGTTAAAGAAAAAGTTAGTGATTTACATGATAAAAATGCAATTTTCACATATACCGTCATAGACAAGTGCTAATAACTCTGCTCCAAACAAAATTGGGCATATACCTTATACTAGGAAACTTTTAGCATTGTACCTATTCCAATAATAATTATTCCAGATGCTCGACAATCTGCTCGTTAACGAAAAAGTTAGGGATTTACATGATAAAAATGCAATTTTCACATATAAGTGGGGATATACCACATACTGGGAAGCCTTCAGCATTGTACCTAGTCCAATAATAATTAGTCCAGATGCTCGACAATCTGCTCGTTAAAAAAAAGTTAGTGATTTACATGATAAAAATGCAATTTTCACATATACCGTCATAGACAAGTGCTAATAACTCTGCTCCATACAAAATTGGGCATATACCTTATACTAGGAAACTTTTAGCATTGTACCTAGTCCAATAATAATTAGTCCAGATGCTGGACAATCTGCTCGTTAAAGAAAAAGTTAGTGATTTACATGATAAAAATGCAATTTTCACATATACCGTCATAGACAAGTGCTAATAACTCTGCTCCATACAAAATTGGGCATATACCTTATACTAGAAAACTTTTAGCATTGTACCTATTCCAATAATAATTATTCCAGATGCTCGACAATCTGCTCGTTAACGAAAAAGTTAGGGATTTACATGATAAAAATGCAATTTTCACATATAAGTGGGGATATACCACATACTGGGAAGCCTTCAGCATTGTACCTAGTCCAATAATAATTAGTCCAGATGCTCGACAATCTGCTCGTTAAAAAAAAGTTTGTGATTTACATGATAAAAATGCAATTTTCACATATACCGTCATAGACAAGTGCTAATAACTCTGCTCCAAACAAAATTGGGCATATACCTTATACTAGGAAACTTTTAGCATTGTACCTAGTCCAATAATAATTAGTCCAGATGCTGGACAATCTGCTCGTTAAAGAAAAAGTTAGTGATTTACATGATAAAAATGCAATTTTCACATACACCGTCATAGACAAGTGCTAATAACTCTGCTCCAAACAAAATTGGGCATATACCTTATACTAGGAAACTTTTAGCATTGTACCTAGTCCAATAATAATTAGTCCAGATGCTGGACAATCTGCTCGTTAAAGAAAAAGTTAGTGATTTACATGATAAAAATGCAATTTTCACATATACCGTCATAGACAAGTGCTAATAACTCTGCTCCATACAAAATTGGGCATATACCTTACACTAGGAAACTTTTAGCATTGTACCTATTCCAATAATAATTATTCCAGATGCTCGACAATCTACTCGTTAAAGAAAAAGTTAGGGATTTACATGATAAAAATGCAATTTTCACATATAAGTGGGGATATACCACATACCAGGAAACCTTCAGCATTGTACCTAATCCAATAATAATTAGTCCAGATGCTCGACAATCTGCTCGTTAAAAAAAAGTTTGATTTACATGATAAAAATGCAATTTTCACATATAAGTGGGGATATACCACATACCAGGAAACCTTCAGCATTGTACCTAATCCAATAATAATTAATCCAGATGCTCGACAATCTGCTCGTTAAAAAAAGTTTGATTTACATGATAAAAATGCAATTTTCACATATAAGTGGGGATATACCACATACCAGGAAACCTTCAGCATTGTACCAAGTCTAATAATAATTAATCCAGATGCTCGACAATCTGCTCGTTAAAAAAAGTTTGATTTACATGATAAAAATGCAATTTTCACATACACCGTCATAGACAAGTGCTAATAACTCTGCTCCAAACAAAATTGGGCATACACCTTATACTAGGAAACTTTTAGCATTGTACCTAGTCCAATAATAATTATTCCAGATGCTCGACAATCTGCTCGTTAACGAAAAAGTTAGTGATTTACATGATAAAAATGCAATTTTCATATATACCGTCATAGAGAAGTGCCAATAACTCTGCTCCATACAAAATTGGGCATATACCTTATACTAGGAAACTTTTAGCATTGTACCTAGTCCAATAATAATTAGTCCAGATGCTGGACAATCTGCTCGTTAAAGAAAAAGTTAGTGATTTACATGATAAAAATGCAATTTTCACATATACCGTCATAGACAAGTGCTAATAACTCTGCTCCATACAAAATTGGGCATATACCTTACACTAGGAAACTTTTAGCATTGTACCTATTCCAATAATAATTATTCCAGATGCTCGACAATCTACTCGTTAAAGAAAAAGTTAGGGATTTACATGATAAAAATGCAATTTTCACATATAAGTGGGGATATACCACATACCAGGAAACCTTCAGCATTGTACTTAATCCAATAATAATTAGTCCAGATGCTCGACAATCTGCTCGTTAAAAAAAAGTTTAATTTACATGATAAAAATGCAATTTTCACATATAAGTGGGAATATACCACATACCAGGAAACCTTCAGCATTGTACCAAGTCTAATAATAATTAATCCAGATGCTCGACAATCTGCTCGTTAAAAAAAGTTTGATTTACATGATAAAAATGCAATTTTCACATATAAGTGGGGATATACCACATACCAGGAAACCTTCAGCATTGTACCAAGTCTAATAATAATTAATCCAGATGCTCGACAATCTGCTCGTTAAAAAAAGTTTGATTGACATGATAAAAATGCAATTTTCACATATAAGTGGGGATATACCACATACCAGGAAACCTTCAGCATTGTACCTAATCCAATAATAATTAGTCCAGATGCTCGACAATCTGCTCGTTAAAAAAAAGTTTGATTTACATGATAAAAATGCAATTTTCACATATAAGTGGGGATATACCACATACCAGGAAACCTTCAGCATTGTACCTAATCCAATAATAATTAATCCAGATGCTCGACAATCTGCTCGTTAAAAAAAGTTTGATTTACATGATAAAAATGCAATTTTCACATATAAATGGGGATATACCACATACCAGGAAACCTTCAGCATTGTACCTAATCCAATAATAATTAGTCCAGATGCTCGACAATCTGCTCGTTAAAAAAAAGTTTGATTTACATGATAAAAATGCAATTTTCACATATAAGTGGGGATATACCACATACCAGGAAACCTTCAGCATTGTACCAAGTCTAATAATAATTAATCCAGATGCTCGACAATCTGCTCGTTAAAAAAAAGTTTGTGATTTACATGATAAAAATGCAATTTTCACATATACCGTCATAGACAAGTGCTAATAACTCTTCTCCAAACAAAATTGGGGATATACCTTATACTAGGAAACTTTCAGCATTGTACCTAGTCCAATAATAATTAGTCCAGATGCTCAACAATCTGCTCGTTAAAAAAAGTTTGATTTACATGATAAAAATGCAATTTGCACATATAAGTGGGGATATACCACATACCAGGAAACCTTCAGCATTGTACCTAATCCAATAATAATTAGTCCAGATGCTCGACAATCTGCTCGTTAAAAAAAAGTTTGATTTACATGATAAAAATGCAATTTTCACATATAAGTGGGGATATACCACATACCAGGAAACCTTCAGCATTGTACCAAGTCTAATAATAATTAATCCAGATGCTCGACAATCTGCTCGTTAAAAAAAAGTTTGTGATTTACATGATAAAAATGCAATTTTCACATATACCGTCATAGACAAGTGCTAATAACTCTTCTCCAAACAAAATTGGGGATATACCTTATACTAGGAAACTTTCAGCATTGTACCTAGTCCAATAATAATTAGTCCAGATGCTCAACAATCTGCTCGTTAAAAAAAGTTTGATTTACATGATAAAAATGCAATTTGCACATATAAGTGGGGATATACCACATACCAGGAAACCTTCAGCATTGTACCTAATCCAATAATAATTAGTCCAGATGCTCGACAATCTGCTCGTTAAAAAAAAGTTTGATTTACATGATAAAAATGCAATTTTCACATATAAGTGGGGATATACCACATACCAGGAAACCTTCAGCATTGTACCTAATCCAATAATAATTAGTCCAGATGCTCGACAATCTGCTCGTTAAAAAAAAGTTTGATTTACATGATAAAAATGCAATTTTCACATATAAGTGGGGATATACCACATACCAGGAAACCTTCAGCATTGTACCTAATCCAATAATAATTAGTCCAGATGCTCGACAATCTGCTCGTTAAAAAAAAGTTTGATTTACATGATAAAAATGCAATTTTCACATATAAGTGGGGATATACCACATACCAGGAAACCTTCAGCATTGTACCAAGTCTAATAATAATTAATCCAGATGCTCGACAATCTGCTCGTTAAAAAAAGATTGATTTACATGATAAAAATGCAATTTTCACATATAAGTGGGGATATACCACATACCAGGAAACCTTCAGCATTGTACCTAATCCAATAATAATTAGTCCAGATGCTCGACAATCTGCTCGTTAAAAAAAAGTTTGATTTACATGATAAAAATGCAATTTTCACATATAAGTGGGGATATACCACATACCAGGAAACCTTCAGCATTGTACCAAGTCTAATAATAATTAATCCAGATGCTCGACAATCTGCTCGTTAAAAAAAGTTTGATTTACATGATAAAAATGCAATTTTCACATATAAGTGGGGATATACCACATACCAGGAAACCTTCAGCATTGTACCTAATCCAATAATAATTAGTCCAGATGCTCGACAATCTGCTCGTTAAAAAAAAGTTTGATTTACATGATAAAAATGCAATTTTCACATATAAGTGGGGATATACCACATACCAGGAAACCTTCAGCATTGTACCAAGTCTAATAATAATTAATCCAGATGCTCGACAATCTGCTCGTTAAAAAAAGTTTGATTTACATGATAAAAATGCAATTTTCACATATAAGTGGGGATATACCACATACCAGGAAACCTTCAGCATTGTACCTAATCCAATAATAATTAGTCCAGATGCTCGACAATCTGCTCGTTAAAAAAAAGTTTGATTTACATGATAAAAATGCAATTTTCACATATAAGTGGGGATATACCACATACCAGGAAACCTTCAGCATTGTACCTAATCCAATAATAATTAATCCAGATGCTCGACAATCTGCTCGTTAAAAAAAGTTTGATTTACATGATAAAAATGCAATTTTCACATATAAGTGGGGATATACCACATACCAGGAAACCTTCAGCATTGTACCTAATCCAATAATAATTAGTCCAGATGCTCGACAATCTGCTCGTTAAAAAAAAGTTTGATTTACATGATAAAAATGCAATTTTCACATATAAGTGGGGATATACCACATACCAGGAAACCTTCAGCATTGTACCTAATCCAATAATAATTAGTCCAGATGCTCGACAATCTGCTCGTTAAAAAAAAGTTTGATTTACATGATAAAAATGCAATTTTCACATATAAGTGGGGATATACCACATACCAGGAAACCTTCAGCATTGTACCAAGTCTAATAATAATTAATCCAGATGCTCGACAATCTGCTCGTTAAAAAAAGTTTGATTTACATGATAAAAATGAATTTTTCACATATAAGTGGGGATATACCACATACCAGGAAACCTTCAGCATTGTACCAAGTCTAATAATAATTAATCCAGATGCTCAACAATCTGCTCGTTAAAAAAAGTTTGATTTACATGATAAAAATGCAATTTGCACATATAAGTGGGGATATACCACATACCAGGAAATCTTCAGCATTGTACCTAATCCAATAATAATTAGTCCAGATGCTCGACAATCTGCTCGTTAAAAAAAAGTTTGATTTACATGATAAAAATGCAATTTTCACATATAAGTGGGGATATACCACATACCAGGAAACCTTCAGCATTGTACCTAATCCAATAATAATTAGTCCAGATGCTCGACAATCTGCTCGTTAAAAAAAAGTTTGATTTACATGATAAAAATGCAATTTTCACATATAAGTGGGGATATACCACATACCAGGAAACCTTCAGCATTGTACCAAGTCTAATAATAATTAATCCAGATGCTCGACAATCTGCTCGTTAAAAAAAGTTTGATTTACATGATAAAAATGCAATTTTCACATATAAGTGGGGATATACCACATACCAGGAAACCTTCAGCATTGTACCTAATCCAATAATAATTAGTCCAGATGCTCGACAATCTGCTCGTTAAAAAAAAGTTTGATTTACATGATAAAAATGCAATTTTCACATATAAGTGGGGATATACCACATACCAGGAAACCTTCAGCATTGTACCTAATCCAATAATAATTAGTCCAGATGCTCGACAATCTGCTCGTTAAAAAAAAGTTTGATTTACATGATAAAAATGCAATTTTCACATATAAGTGGGGATATACCACATACCAGGAAACCTTCAGCATTGTACCTAATCCAATAATAATTAGTCCAGATGCTCGACAATCTGCTCGTTAAAAAAAAGTTTGATTTACATGATTAAAATGCAATTTTCACATATAAGTGGGGATATACCACATACCAGGAAACCTTCAGCATTGTACCAAGTCTAATAATAATTAATCCAGATGCTCGACAATCTGCTCGTTAAAAAAAGTTTGATTTACATGATAAAAATGCAATTTTCACATATAAGTGGGGATATACCACATACCAGGAAACCTTCAGCATTGTACCTAATCCAATAATAATTAGTCCAGATGCTCGACAATCTGCTCGTTAAAAAAAAGTTTGATTTACATGATAAAAATGCAATTTTCACATATAAGTGGGGATATACCACATACCAGGAAACCTTCAGCATTGTACCAAGTCTAATAATAATTAATCCAGATGCTCGACAATCTGCTCGTTAAAAAAAAGTTTGATTTACATGATAAAAATGCAATTTTCACATATAAGTGGGGATATACCACATACCAGGAAACCTTCAGCATTGTACCTAATCCAATAATAATTAATCCAGATGCTCGACAATCTGCTCGTTAAAAAAAAGTTTGATTTACATGATAAAAATGCAATTTTCACATATAAGTGGGGATATACCACATACCAGGAAACCTTCAGCATTGTACCTAATCCAATAATAATTAGTCCAGATGCTCGACAATCTGCTCGTTAAAAAAAAGTTTGATTTACATGATAAAAATGCAATTTTCACATATAAGTGGGGATATACCACATACCAGGAAACCTTCAGCATTGTACCTAATCCAATAATAATTAGTCCAGATGCTCGACAATCTGCTCGTTAAAAAAAAGTTTGGGATTTACATGATAAAAATGCAATTTTCACATATACCGTCATAGACAAGTGCTAATAACTCTTCTCCAAACAAAATTGGGGATATACCTTATACTAGGAAACTTTCAGCATTGTACCTAGTCCAATAATAATTAGTCCAGATGCTCAACAATCTGCTCTTTAAAAAAAAGTTTGATTTACATGATAAAAATGCAATTTTCACATATAAGTGGGGATATACCACATACCAGGAAACCTTCAGCATTGTACCTAGTCCAATAATAATTAGTCCAGATGCTCGACAATCTGCTCGTTAAAAAAAAGTTTGGGATTTACATGATAAAAATGCAATTTTCACATATACCGTCATAGACAAGTGCTAATAACTCTTCTCCAAACAAAATTGGGGATATACCTTATACTAGGAAACTTTCAGCATTGTACATAATCCAATAATAATTAGTCCAGATGCTCAACAATCTGCTCGTTAAAAAAAAGTTTGATTTACATGATAAAAATGCAATTTTCACATATAAGTGGGGATATACCACATACCAGGAAACCTTCAGCATTGTACCTAGTCCAATAATAATTAGTCCAGATGCTCGACAATCTGCTCGTTAAAAAAAAGTTTGATTTACATGATAAAAATGCAATTTTCACATATAAGTGGGGATATACCACATACCAGGAAACCTTCAGCATTGTACCTAATCCAATAATAATTAGTCCAGATGCTCGACAATCTGCTCGTTAAAAAAAAGTTTGATTTACATGATTAAAATGCAATTTTCACATATAAGTGGGGATATACCACATACCAGGAAACCTTCAGCATTGTACCAAGTCTAATAATAATTAATCCAGATGCTCGACAATCTGCTCGTTAAAAAAAGTTTGATTTACATGATAAAAATGCAATTTTCACATATAAGTGGGGATATACCACATACCAGGAAACCTTCAGCATTGTACCTAATCCAATAATAATTAGTCCAGATGCTCGACAATCTGCTCGTTAAAAAAAAGTTTGATTTACATGATAAAAATGCAATTTTCACATATAAGTGGGGATATACCATATACCAGGAAACCTTCAGCATTGTACCAAGTCTAATAATAATTAATCCAGATGCTCGACAATCTGCTCGTTAAAAAAAAGTTTGATTTACATGATAAAAATGCAATTTTCACATATAAGTGGGGATATACCACATACCAGGAAACCTTCAGCATTGTACCTAATCCAATAATAATTAGTCCAGATGCTCGACAATCTGCTCGTTAAAAAAAAGTTTGATTTACATGATAAAAATGCAATTTTCACATATAAGTGGGGATATACCACATACCAGGAAACCTTCAGCATTGTACCTAATCCAATAATAATTAGTCCAGATGCTCGACAATCTGCTCGTTAAAAAAAAGTTTGATTTACATGATAAAAATGCAATTTTCACATATAAGTGGGGATATACCACATACCAGGAAACCTTCAGCATTGTACCTAATCCAATAATAATTAGTCCAGATGCTCGACAATCTGCTCGTTAAAAAAAAGTTTGGGATTTACATGATAAAAATGCAATTTTCACATATACCGTCATAGACAAGTGCTAATAACTCTTCTCCAAACAAAATTGGGGATATACCTTATACTAGGAAACTTTCAGCATTGTACCTAGTCCAATAATAATTAGTCCAGATGCTCAACAATCTGCTCTTTAAAAAAAAGTTTGATTTACATGATAAAAATGCAATTTTCACATATAAGTGGGGATATACCACATACCAGGAAACCTTCAGCATTGTACCTAGTCCAATAATAATTAGTCCAGATGCTCGACAATCTGCTCGTTAAAAAAAAGTTTGGGATTTACATGATAAAAATGCAATTTTCACATATACCGTCATAGACAAGTGCTAATAACTCTTCTCCAAACAAAATTGGGGATATACCTTATACTAGGAAACTTTCAGCATTGTACATAATCCAATAATAATTAGTCCAGATGCTCAACAATCTGCTCGTTAAAAAAAAGTTTGATTTACATGATAAAAATGCAATTTTCACATATAAGTGGGGATATACCACATACCAGGAAACCTTCAGCATTGTACCTAGTCCAATAATAATTAGTCCAGATGCTCGACAATCTGCTCGTTAAAAAAAAGTTTGATTTACATGATAAAAATGCAATTTTCACATATAAGTGGGGATATACCACATACCAGGAAACCTTCAGCATTGTACCTAATCCAATAATAATTAGTCCAGATGCTCGACAATCTGCTCGTTAAAAAAAAGTTTGATTTACATGATAAAAATGCAATTTTCACATATAAGTGGGGATATACCACATACCAGGAAACCTTCAGCATTGTACCTAATCCAATAATAATTAGTCCAGATGCTCGACAATCTGCTCGTTAAAAAAAAGTTTGATTTACATGATAAAAATGCAATTTTCACATATAAGTGGGGATATACCACATACCAGGAAACCTTCAGCATTGTACCTAGTCCAATAATAATTAGTCCAGATGCTCGACAATCTGCTCGTTAAAAAAAAGTTTGGGATTTACATGATAAAAATGCAATTTTCACATATACCGTCATAGACAAGTGCTAATAACTCTTCTCCAAACAAAATTGGGGATATACCTTATACTAGGAAACTTTCAGCATTGTACATAATCCAATAATAATTAGTCCAGATGCTCAACAATCTGCTCTTTAAAAAAAAGTTTGATTTACATGATAAAAATGCAATTTTCACATATAAGTGGGGATATACCACATACCAGGAAACCTTCAGCATTGTACCTAGTCCAATAATAATTAGTCCAGATGCTCGACAATCTGCTCGTTAAAAAAAAGTTTGGGATTTACATGATAAAAATGCAATTTTCACATATACCGTCATAGACAAGTGCTAATAACTCTTCTCCAAACAAAATTGGGGATATACCTTATACTAGGAAACTTTCAGCATTGTACATAATCCAATAATAATTAGTCCAGATGCTCAACAATCTGCTCGTTAAAAAAAAGTTTGATTTACATGATAAAAATGCAATTTTCACATATAAGTGGGGATATACCACATACCAGGAAACCTTCAGCATTGTACCTAGTCCAATAATAATTAGTCCAGATGCTCGACAATCTGCTCGTTAAAAAAAAGTTTGATTTACATGATAAAAATGCAATTTTCACATATAAGTGGGGATATACCACATACCAGGAAACCTTCAGCATTGTACCTAATCCAATAATAATTAGTCCAGATGCTCGACAATCTGCTCGTTAAAAAAAAGTTTGATTTACATGATAAAAATGCAATTTTCACATATAAGTGGGGATATACCACATACCAGGAAACCTTCAGCATTGTACCTAATCCAATAATAATTAGTCCAGATGCTCGACAATCTGCTCGTTAAAAAAAAGTTTGATTTACATGATAAAAATGCAATTTTCACATATAAGTGGGGATATACCACATACCAGGAAACCTTCAGCATTGTACCTAGTCCAATAATAATTAGTCCAGATGCTCGACAATCTGCTCGTTAAAAAAAAGTTTGGGATTTACATGATAAAAATGCAATTTTCACATATACCGTCATAGACAAGTGCTAATAACTCTTCTCCAAACAAAATTGGGGATATACCTTATACTAGGAAACTTTCAGCATTGTACATAATCCAATAATAATTAGTCCAGATGCTCAACAATCTGCTCTTTAAAAAAAAGTTTGATTTACATGATAAAAATGCAATTTTCACATATAAGTGGGGATATACCACATACCAGGAAACCTTCAGCATTGTACCTAGTCCAATAATAATTAGTCCAGATGCTCGACAATCTGCTCGTTAAAAAAAAGTTTGGGATTTACATGATAAAAATGCAATTTTCACATATACCGTCATAGACAAGTGCTAATAACTCTTCTCCAAACAAAATTGGGGATATACCTTATACTAGGAAACTTTCAGCATTGTACATAATCCAATAATAATTAGTCCAGATGCTCAACAATCTGCTCGTTAAAAAAAAGTTTGATTTACATGATAAAAATGCAATTTTCACATATAAGTGGGGATATACCACATACCAGGAAACCTTCAGCATTGTACCTAGTCCAATAATAATTAGTCCAGATGCTCGACAATCTGCTCGTTAAAAAAAAGTTTGATTTACATGATAAAAATGCAATTTTCACATATAAGTGGGGATATACCACATACCAGGAAACCTTCAGCATTGTACCTAATCCAATAATAATTAGTCCAGATGCTCGACAATCTGCTCGTTAAAAAAAAGTTTGATTTACATGATAAAAATGCAATTTTCACATATAAGTGGGGATATACCACATACCAGGAAACCTTCAGCATTGTACCTAATCCAATAATAATTAGTCCAGATGCTCGACAATCTGCTCGTTAAAAAAAAGTTTGATTTACATGATAAAAATGCAATTTTCACATATAAGTGGGGATATACCACATACCAGGAAACCTTCAGCATTGTACCTAGTCCAATAATAATTAGTCCAGATGCTCGACAATCTGCTCGTTAAAAAAAAGTTTGGGATTTACATGATAAAAATGCAATTTTCACATATACCGTCATAGACAAGTGCTAATAACTCTTCTCCAAACAAAATTGGGGATATACCTTATACTAGGAAACTTTCAGCATTGTACATAATCCAATAATAATTAGTCCAGATGCTCAACAATCTGCTCGTTAAAAAAAAGTTTGATTTACATGATAAAAATGCAATTTTCACATATAAGTGGGGATATACCACATACCAGGAAACCTTCAGCATTGTACCTAGTCCAATAATAATTAGTCCAGATGCTCGACAATCTGCTCGTTAAAAAAAAGTTTGATTTACATGATAAAAATGCAATTTTCACATATAAGTGGGGATATACCACATACCAGGAAACCTTCAGCATTGTACCTAATCCAATAATAATTAGTTCAGATGCTCGACAATCTGCTCGTTAAAAAAAAATTTGATTTACATGATAAAAATGCAATTTTCACATATAAGTGGGGATATACCACATACCAGGAAACCTTCAGCATTGTACCAAGTCTAATAATAATTAATCCAGATGCTCGACAATCTGCTCGTTAAAAAAAAGTTTGATTTACATGATAAAAATGCAATTTTTACATATACCGTCATAGACAAGTGCTAATAACTCTTCTCCAAACAAAATTGGGGATATACCACATACCAGGAAACTTTCAGCTTTGTACCTAGTCCAATAATAATTAGTCCAGATGCTCAACAATCTGCTCGTTAAAAAAAAGTTTGATTTACATGATAAAAATGCAATTTTCACATATAAGTGGGGATATACCACATACCAGGAAACCTTCAGCATTGTACCTAATCCAATAATAATTAGTTCAGATGCTCGACAATCTGCTCGTTAAAAAAAAATTTGATTTACATGATAAAAATGCAATTTTCACATATAAGTGGGGATATACCACATACCAGGAAACCTTCAGCATTGTACCAAGTCTAATAATAATTAATCCAGATGCTCGACAATCTGCTCGTTAAAAAAAAGTTTGATTTACATGATAAAAATGCAATTTTTACATATACCGTCATAGACAAGTGCTAATAACTCTTCTCCAAACAAAATTGGGGATATACCACATACCAGGAAACTTTCAGCTTTGTACCTAGTCCAATAATAATTAGTCCAGATGCTCAACAATCTGCTCGTTAAAAAAAAGTTTGATTTACATGATAAAAATGCAATTTTCACATATAAGTGGGGATATACCACATACCAGGAAACCTTCAGCATTGTACCTAATCCAATAATAATTAGTTCAGATGCTCGACAATCTGCTCGTTAAAAAAAAATTTGATTTACATGATAAAAATGCAATTTTCACATATAAGTGGGGATATACCACATACCAGGAAACCTTCAGCATTGTACCAAGTCTAATAATAATTAATCCAGATGCTCGACAATCTGCTCGTTAAAAAAAAGTTTGATTTACATGATAAAAATGCAATTTTTACATATACCGTCATAGACAAGTGCTAATAACTCTTCTCCAAACAAAATTGGGGATATACCACATACCAGGAAACTTTCAGCTTTGTACCTAGTCCAATAATAATTAGTCCAGATGCTCAACAATCTGCTCGTTAAAAAAAAGTTTGATTTACATGATAAAAATGCAATTTTCACATATAAGTGGGGATATACCACATACCAGGAAACCTTCAGCATTGTACCTAATCCAATAATAATTAGTTCAGATGCTCGACAATCTGCTCGTTAAAAAAAAATTTGATTTACATGATAAAAATGCAATTTTCACATATAAGTGGGGATATACCACATACCAGGAAACCTTCAGCATTGTACCAAGTCTAATAATAATTAATCCAGATGCTCGACAATCTGCTCGTTAAAAAAAAGTTTGATTTACATGATAAAAATGCAATTTTCACATATAAGTGGGGATATACCACATACCAGGAAACCTTCAGCATTGTACCTAGTCCAATAATAATTAGTCCAGATGCTCGACAATCTGCTCGTTAAAAAAAAGTTTGATTTACATGATAAAAATGCAATTTTCACATATAAGTGGGGATATACCACATACCAGGAAACCTTCAGCATTGTACCAAGTCTAATAATAATTAATCCAGATGCTCGACAATCTGCTCGTTAAAAAAAAGTTTGATTTACATGATAAAAATGCAATTTTCACATATAAGTGGGGATATACCACATACCAGGAAACCTTCAGCATTGTACCTAATCCAATAATAATTAGTCCAGATGCTCGACAATCTGCTCGTTAAAAAAAAGTTTGATTTACATGATAAAAATGCAATTTTCACATATAAGTGGGGATATACCACATACCAGGAAACCTTCAGCATTGTACCAAGTCTAATAATAATTAATCCAGATGCTCGACAATCTGCTCGTTAAAAAAAAGTTTGTGATTTACATGATAAAAATGCAATTTTCACATATACCGTCATAGACAAGTGCTAATAACTCTTCTCCAAACAAAATTGGGGATATACCTTATACTAGGAAACTTTCAGCATTGTACCTAATCCAATAATAATTAGTCCAGATGCTCAACAATCTGCTCGTTAAAAAAAAGTTTGATTTACATGATAAAAATGCAATTTTCACATATAAGTGGGGATATACCACATACCAGGAAACCTTCAGCATTGTACCTAGTCCAATAATAATTAGTCCAGATGCTCGACAATCTGCTCGTTAAAAAAAAGTTTGATTTACATGATAAAAATGCAATTTTCACATATAAGTGGGGATATACCACATACCAGGAAACCTTCAGCATTGTACCTAATCCAATAATAATTAGTTCAGATGCTCGACAATCTGCTCGTTAAAAAAAAATTTGATTTACATGATAAAAATGCAATTTTCACATATAAGTGGGGATATACCACATACCAGGAAACCTTCAGCATTGTACCAAGTCTAATAATAATTAATCCAGATGCTCGACAATCTGCTCGTTAAAAAAAAGTTTGATTTACATGATAAAAATGCAATTTTTACATATACCGTCATAGACAAGTGCTAATAACTCTTCTCCAAACAAAATTGGGGATATACCACATACCAGGAAACTTTCAGCTTTGTACCTAGTCCAATAATAATTAGTCCAGATGCTCAACAATCTGCTCGTTAAAAAAAAGTTTGATTTACATGATAAAAATGCAATTTTCACATATAAGTGGGGATATACCACATACCAGGAAACCTTCAGCATTGTACCTAGTCCAATAATAATTAGTCCAGATGCTCGACAATCTGCTCGTTAAAAAAAAGTTTGATTTACATGATAAAAATGCAATTTTCACATATAAGTGGGGATATACCACATACCAGGAAACCTTCAGCATTGTACCTAATCCAATAATAATTAGTTCAGATGCTCGACAATCTGCTCGTTAAAAAAAAATTTGATTTACATGATAAAAATGCAATTTTCACATATAAGTGGGGATATACCACATACCAGGAAACCTTCAGCATTGTACCAAGTCTAATAATAATTAATCCAGATGCTCGACAATCTGCTCGTTAAAAAAAAGTTTGATTTACATGATAAAAATGCAATTTTTACATATACCGTCATAGACAAGTGCTAATAACTCTTCTCCAAACAAAATTGGGGATATACCACATACCAGGAAACTTTCAGCTTTGTACCTAGTCCAATAATAATTAGTCCAGATGCTCAACAATCTGCTCGTTAAAAAAAAGTTTGATTTACATGATAAAAATGCAATTTTCACATATAAGTGGGGATATACCACATACCAGGAAACCTTCAGCATTGTACCAAGTCTAATAATAATTAATCCAGATGCTCGACAATCTGCTCGTTAAAAAAAAGTTTGATTTACATGATAAAAATGCAATTTTCACATATAAGTGGGGATATACCACATACCAGGAAACCTTCAGCATTGTACCTAGTCCAATAATAATTAGTCCAGATGCTCGACAATCTGCTCGTTAAAAAAAAGTTTGATTTACATGATAAAAATGCAATTTTCACATATAAGTGGGGATATACCACATACCAGGAAACCTTCAGCATTGTACCAAGTCTAATAATAATTAATCCAGATGCTCGACAATCTGCTCGTTAAAAAAAAGTTTGATTTACATGATAAAAATGCAATTTTCACATATAAGTGGGGATATACCACATACCAGGAAACCTTCAGCATTGTACCTAATCCAATAATAATTAGTCCAGATGCTCGACAATCTGCTCGTTAAAAAAAAGTTTGATTTACATGATAAAAATGCAATTTTCACATATAAGTGGGGATATACCACATACCAGGAAACCTTCAGCATTGTACCAAGTCTAATAATAATTAATCCAGATGCTCGACAATCTGCTCGTTAAAAAAAAGTTTGTGATTTACATGATAAAAATGCAATTTTCACATATACCGTCATAGACAAGTGCTAATAACTCTTCTCCAAACAAAATTGGGGATATACCTTATACTAGGAAACTTTCAGCATTGTACCTAATCCAATAATAATTAGTCCAGATGCTCAACAATCTGCTCGTTAAAAAAAAGTTTGATTTACATGATAAAAATGCAATTTTCACATATAAGTGGGGATATACCACATACCAGGAAACCTTCAGCATTGTACCTAGTCCAATAATAATTAGTCCAGATGCTCGACAATCTGCTCGTTAAAAAAAAGTTTGATTTACATGATAAAAATGCAATTTTCACATATAAGTGGGGATATACCACATACCAGGAAACCTTCAGCATTGTACCTAATCCAATAATAATTAGTTCAGATGCTCGACAATCTGCTCGTTAAAAAAAAATTTGATTTACATGATAAAAATGCAATTTTCACATATAATTGGGGATATACCACATACCAGGAAACCTTCAGCATTGTACCAAGTCTAATAATAATTAATCCAGATGCTCGACAATCTGCTCGTTAAAAAAAAGTTTGATTTACATGATAAAAATGCAATTTTTACATATACCGTCATAGACAAGTGCTAATAACTCTTCTCCAAACAAAATTGGGGATATACCACATACCAGGAAACTTTCAGCTTTGTACCTAGTCCAATAATAATTAGTCCAGATGCTCAACAATCTGCTCGTTAAAAAAAAGTTTGATTTACATGATAAAAATGCAATTTTCACATATAAGTGGGGATATACCACATACCAGGAAACCTTCAGCATTGTACCTAATCCAATAATAATTAGTTCAGATGCTCGACAATCTGCTCGTTAAAAAAAAATTTGATTTACATGATAAAAATGCAATTTTCACATATAAGTGGGGATATACCACATACCAGGAAACCTTCAGCATTGTACCAAGTCTAATAATATTTAATCCAGATGCTCGACAATCTGCTCGTTAAAAAAAAGTTTGATTTACATGATAAAAATGCAATTTTCACATATAAGTGGGGATATACCACATACCAGGAAACCTTCAGCATTGTACCTAGTCCAATAATAATTAGTTCAGATGCTCGACAATCTGCTCGTTAAAAAAAAGTTTGATTTACATGATAAAAATGCAATTTTCACATATAAGTGGGGATATACCACATACCAGGAAACCTTCAGCATTGTACCAAGTCTAATAATAATTAATCCAGATGCTCGACAATCTGCTCGTTAAAAAAAAGTTTGATTTACATGATAAAAATGCAATTTTTACATATACCGTCATAGACAAGTGCTAATAACTCTTCTCCAAACAAAATTGGGGATATACCACATACCAGGAAACTTTCAGCTTTGTACCTAGTCCAATAATAATTAGTCCAGATGCTCAACAATCTGCTCGTTAAAAAAAAGTTTGATTTACATGATAAAAATGCAATTTTCACATATAAGTGGGGATATACCACATACCAGGAAACCTTCAGCATTGTACCTAATCCAATAATAATTAGTTCAGATGCTCGACAATCTGCTCGTTAAAAAAAAATTTGATTTACATGATAAAAATGCAATTTTCACATATAAGTGGGGATATACCACATACCAGGAAACCTTCAGCATTGTACCAAGTCTAATAATAATTAATCCAGATGCTCGACAATCTGCTCGTTAAAAAAAAGTTTGATTTACATGATAAAAATGCAATTTTCACATATAAGTGGGGATATACCACATACCAGGAAACCTTCAGCATTGTACCTAGTCCAATAATAATTAGTCCAGATGCTCGACAATCTGCTCGTTAAAAAAAAGTTTGATTTACATGATAAAAATGCAATTTTCACATATAAGTGGGGATATACCACATACCAGGAAACCTTCAGCATTGTACCAAGTCTAATAATAATTAATCCAGATGCTCGACAATCTGCTCGTTAAAAAAAAGTTTGATTTACATGATAAAAATGCAATTTTCACATATAAGTGGGGATATACCACATACCAGGAAACCTTCAGCATTGTACCTAGTCCAATAATAATTAGTCCAGATGCTCGACAATCTGCTCGTTAAAAAAAAGTTTGATTTACATGATAAAAATGCAATTTTCACATATAAGTGGGGATATACCACATACCAGGAAACCTTCAGCATTGTACCTAATCCAATAATAATTAGTTCAGATGCTCGACAATCTGCTCGTTAAAAAAAAATTTGATTTACATGATAAAAATGCAATTTTCACATATAAGTGGGGATATACCACATACCAGGAAACCTTCAGCATTGTACCAAGTCTAATAATAATTAATCCAGATGCTCGACAATCTGCTCGTTAAAAAAAAGTTTGATTTACATGATAAAAATGCAATTTTCACATATAAGTGGGGATATACCACATACTGGGAAGCCTTCAGCATTGTACGTAGTCCAATAATAATTAGTCCAGATGCTCGACAATCTGCTCGTTAAAAAAAAGTTTGATTTACATGATAAAAATGCAATTTTCACATATAAGTGGGGATATACCACATACCAGGAAACCTTCAGCATTGTACCTAATCCAATAATAATTAGTCCAGATGCTCGACAATCTGCTCGTTAAAAAAAAGTTTGATTTACATGATAAAAATGCAATTTTCACATATAAGTGGGGATATACCACATACCAGGAAACCTTCAGCATTGTACCAAGTCTAATAATAATTAATCCAGATGCTCGACAATCTGCTCGTTAAAAAAAGTTTGATTTACATGATAAAAATGCAATTTTCACATATAAGTGGGGATATACCACATACCAGGAAACCTTCAGCATTGTACCTAATCCAATAATAATTAGTCCAGATGCTCGACAATCTGCTCGTTAAAAAAAAGTTTGATTTACATGATAAAAATGCAATTTTCACATATAAGTGAGGATATACCACATACCAGGAAACCTTCAGCATTGTACCTAATCCAATAATAATTAGTCCAGATGCTCGACAATCTGCTCGTTAAAAAAAAGTTTGATTTACATGATAAAAATGCAATTTTCACATATAAGTGGGGATATACCACATACCAGGAAACCTTCAGCATTGTACCAAGTCTAATAATAATTAATCCAGATGCTCGACAATCTGCTCGTTAAAAAAAAGTTTGATTTACATGATAAAAATGCAATTTTCACATATAAGTGGGGATATACCACATACCAGGAAACCTTCAGCATTGTACCAAGTCTAATAATAATTAATCCAGATGCTCGACAATCTGCTCGTTAAAAAAAAGTTTGCTTTACATGATAAAAATGCAATTTTCACATATAAGTGGGGATATACCACATACCAGGAAACCTTCAGCATTGTACCTAATCCAATAATAATTAGTCCAGATGCTCGACAATCTGCTCGTTAAAAAAAAGTTTGATTTACATGATAAAAATGCAATTTTCACATATAAGTGGGGATATACCACATACCAGGAAACCTTCAGCATTGTACCTAATCCAATAATAATTAGTCCAGATGCTCGACAATCTGCTCGTTAAAAAAAAGTTTGATTTACATGATAAAAATGCAATTTTCACATATAAGTGGGGATATACCACATACCAGGAAACCTTCAGCATTGTACCAAGTCTAATAATAATTAATCCAGATGCTCGACAATCTGCTCGTTAAAAAAAGTTTGATTTACATGATAAAAATGCAATTTTCACATATAAGTGGGGATATACCACATACCAGGAAACCTTCAGCATTGTACCTAATCCAATAATAATTAGTCCAGATGCTCGACAATCTGCTCGTTAAAAAAAAGTTTGATTTACATGATAAAAATGCAATTTTCACATATAAGTGGGGATATACCACATACCAGGAAACCTTCAGCATTGTACCTAATCCAATAATAATTAGTCCAGATGCTCGACAATCTGCTCGTTAAAAAAAAGTTTGATTTACATGATAAAAATGCAATTTTCACATATAAGTGGGGATATACCACATACCAGGAAACCTTCAGCATTGTACCTAATCCAATAATAATTAGTCCAGATGCTCGACAATCTGCTCGTTAAAAAAAAGTTTGATTTACATGATTAAAATGCAATTTTCACATATAAGTGGGGATATACCACATACCAGGAAACCTTCAGCATTGTACCAAGTCTAATAATAATTAATCCAGATGCTCGACAATCTGCTCGTTAAAAAAAGTTTGATTTACATGATAAAAATGCAATTTTCACATATAAGTGGGGATATACCACATACCAGGAAACCTTCAGCATTGTACCTAATCCAATAATAATTAGTCCAGATGCTCGACAATCTGCTCGTTAAAAAAAAGTTTGATTTACATGATAAAAATGCAATTTTCACATATAAGTGGGGATATACCACATACCAGGAAACCTTCAGCATTGTACCAAGTCTAATAATAATTAATCCAGATGCTCGACAATCTGCTCGTTAAAAAAAAGTTTGATTTACATGATAAAAATGCAATTTTCACATATAAGTGGGGATATACCACATACCAGGAAACCTTCAGCATTGTACCTAATCCAATAATAATTAGTCCAGATGCTCGACAATCTGCTCGTTAAAAAAAAGTTTGATTTACATGATAAAAATGCAATTTTCACATATAAGTGGGGATATACCACATACCAGGAAACCTTCAGCATTGTACCTAATCCAATAATAATTAGTCCAGATGCTCGACAATCTGCTCGTTAAAAAAAAGTTTGATTTACATGATAAAAATGCAATTTTCACATATAAGTGGGGATATACCACATACCAGGAAACCTTCAGCATTGTACCTAATCCAATAATAATTAGTCCAGATGCTCGACAATCTGCTCGTTAAAAAAAAGTTTGATTTACATGATAAAAATGCAATTTTCACATATAAGTGGGGATATACCACATACCAGGAAAAGTCCAGATGCTCGACAATCTGCTCGTTAAAAAAAAGTTTGATTTACATGATAAAAATGCAATTTTCACATATAAGTGGGGATATACCACATACCAGGAAACCTTCAGCATTGTACCAAGTCTAATAATAATTAATCCAGATGCTCGACAATCTGCTCGTTAAAAAAAGTTTGATTTACATGATAAAAATGCAATTTTCACATATAAGTGGGGATATACCACATACCAGGAAACCTTCAGCATTGTACCTAATCCAATAATAATTAGTCCAGATGCTCGACAATATGCTCGTTAAAAAAAAGTTTGATTTACATGATAAAAATGCAATTTTCACATATAAGGGGGGTTATACCACATACCAGGAAACCTTCAGCATTGTACCTAATCCAATAATAATTAGTCCAGATGCTCGACAATCTGCTCGTTAAAAAAAAGTTTGATTTACATGATAAAAATGCAATTTTCACATATAAGTGGGGATATACCACATACCAGGAAACCTTCAGCATTGTACCAAGTCTAATAATAATTAATCCAGATGCTCGACAATCTGCTCGTTAAAAAAAAGTTTGATTTACATGATAAAAATGCAATTTTCACATATAAGTGGGGATATACCACATACCAGGAAACCTTCAGCATTGTACCAAGTCTAATAATAATTAATCCAGATGCTCGACAATCTGCTCGTTAAAAAAAAGTTTGATTTACATGATAAAAATGCAATTTTCACATATAAGTGGGGATATACCACATACCAGGAAACCTTCAGCATTGTACCTAATCCAATAATAATTAGTCCAGATGCTCGACAATCTGCTCGTTAAAAAAAAGTTTGATTTACATGATAAAAATGCAATTTTCACATATAAGTGGGGATATACCACATACCAGGAAACCTTCAGCATTGTACCTAATCCAATAATAATTAGTCCAGATGCTCGACAATCTGCTCGTTAAAAAAAAGTTTGATTTACATGATAAAAATGCAATTTTCACATATAAGTGGGGATATACCACATACCAGGAAACCTTCAGCATTGTACCTAATCCAATAATAATTAGTCCAGATGCTCGACAATCTGCTCGTTAAAAAAAAGTTTGATTTACATGATAAAAATGCAATTTTCACATATAAGTGGGGATATACCACATACCAGGAAACCTTCAGCATTGTACCTAATCCAATAATAATTAGTCCAGATGCTCGACAATCTGCTCGTTAAAAAAAAGTTTGATTTACATGATAAAAATGCAATTTTCACATATAAGTGGGGATATACCACATACCAGGAAACCTTCAGCATTGTACCTAATCCAATAATAATTAGTCCAGATGCTCGACAATCTGCTCGTTAAAAAAAAGTTTGATTTACATGATAAAAATGCAATTTTCACATATAAGTGGGGATATACCACATACCAGGAAACCTTCAGCATTGTACCTAATCCAATAATAATTAGTCCAGATGCTCGACAATCTGCTCGTTAAAAAAAAGTTTGATTTACATGATAAAAATGCAATTTTCACATATAAGTGGGGATATACCACATACCAGGAAACCTTCAGCATTGTACCTAATCCAATAATAATTAGTCCAGATGCTCGACAATCTGCTCGTTAAAAAAAAGTTTGATTTACATGATAAAAATGCAATTTTCACATATAAGTGGGGATATACCACATACCAGGAAACCTTCAGCATTGTACCTAATCCAATAATAATTAGTCCAGATGCTCGACAATCTGCTCGTTAAAAAAAAGTTTGGGATTTACATGATAAAAATGCAATTTTCACATATACCGTCATAGACAAGTGCTAATAACTCTTCTCCAAACAAAATTGGGGATATACCTTATACTAGGAAACTTTCAGCATTGTACCTAGTCCAATAATAATTAGTCCAGATGCTCAACAATCTGCTCGTTAAAAAAAAGTTTTATTTACATGATAAAAATGCAATTTTCACATATAAGTGGGGATATACCACATACCAGGAAACCTTCAGCATTGTACCTAGTCCAATAATAATTAGTCCAGATGCTCGACAATCTGCTCGTTAAAAAAAAGTTTGGGATTTACATGATAAAAATGCAATTTTCACATATACCGTCATAGACAAGTGCTAATAACTCTTCTCCAAACAAAATTGGGGATATACCTTATACTAGGAAACTTTCAGCATTGTACCTAATCCAATAATAATTAGTCCAGATGCTCAACAATCTGCTCGTTAAAAAAAAGTTTGATTTACATGATAAAAATGCAATTTTCACATATAAGTGGGGATATACCACATACCAGGAAACCTTCAGCATTGTACCTAGTCCAATAATAATTAGTCCAGATGCTCGACAATCTGCTCGTTAAAAAAAAGTTTGATTTACATGATAAAAATGCAATTTTCACATATAAGTGGGGATATACCACATACCAGGAAACCTTCAGCATTGTACCTAATCCAATAATAATTAGTTCAGATGCTCGACAATCTGCTCGTTAAAAAAAAATTTGATTTACATGATAAAAATGCAATTTTCACATATAAGTGGGGATATACCACATACCAGGAAACCTTCAGCATTGTACCAAGTCTAATAATAATTAATCCAGATGCTCGACAATCTGCTCGTTAAAAAAAAGTTTGATTTACATGATAAAAATGCAATTTTCACATATAAGTGGGGATATACCACATACCAGGAAACCTTCAGCATTGTACCTAGTCCAATAATAATTAGTCCAGATGCTCGACAATCTGCTCGTTAAAAAAAAGTTTTATTTACATGATAAAAATGCAATTTTCACATATAAGTGGGGATATACCACATACCAGGAAACCTTCAGCATTGTACCTAGTCCAATAATAATTAGTCCAGATGCTCGACAATCTGCTCGTTAAAAAAAAGTTTGGGATTTACATGATAAAAATGCAATTTTCACATATACCGTCATAGACAAGTGCTAATAACTCTTCTCCAAACAAAATTGAGGATATACCTTATACTAGGAAACTTTCAGCATTGTACCTAGTCCAATAATAATTAGTCCAGATGCTCAACAATCTGCTCGTTAAAAAAAAGTTTGATTTACATGATAAAAATGCAATTTTCACATATAAGTGGGGATATACCACATACCAGGAAACCTTCAGCATTGTACCTAATCCAATAATAATTAGTCCAGATACTCGATAATCTGCTCGTTAAAAAAAAGTATGATTTACATGATAAAAATGCAATTTTCACATATAAGTGGGGATATAACACATACCAGGAAACCTTCAGCATTGTACCAAGTCTAATAATAATTAATCCAGATGTTCGACAATCTGCTCGTTAAAAAAAAGTTTGATTTACATGATAAAAATGCAATTTTCACATATAAGTGGGGATATACCACATACCAGGAAACCTTCAGCATTGTACCTAATCCAATAATAATTAGTCCAGATGCTCGACAATCTGCTCGTTAAAAAAAAGTTTGTGATTTACATGA
The DNA here is from genome assembly GCA_949710015.1 of Crataerina pallida. Taxonomy (NCBI): domain Eukaryota; kingdom Metazoa; phylum Arthropoda; class Insecta; order Diptera; family Hippoboscidae; genus Crataerina; species Crataerina pallida. Next base: position 15,992,937 of record OX453293.1, read on the forward strand.
TAAAAATGCAATTTTCACATATACCGTCATAGACAAGTGCTAATAACTCTGCTCCAAAAAAATTGGGGATATACCACATACTAGGAAACCTTCAGCATTGTACCTAATCCAATAATAATTAGTCCAGATGCTCGACAATCTGCTCGTTAAAAAAAGTTTGATTTACATGATAAAAATGCAATTTTCACATATAAGTGGGGATATACCACATACCAGGAAACCTTCAGCATTGTACCAAGTCTAATAATAATTAATCCAGATGCTCGACAATCTGCTCGTTAAAAAAAAGTTTGATTTACATGATAAAAATGCAATTTTCACATATAAGTGGGGATATACCACATACCAGGAAACCTTCAGCATTGTACCTAATCCAATAATAATTAGTCCAGATGCTCGACAATCTGCTCGTTAAAAAAAAGTTTGTGATTTACATGATAAAAATGCAATTTTCACATATACCGTCATAGACAAGTGCTAATAACTCTGCTCCAAAAAAATTGGGGATATACCACATACTAGGAAACCTTCAGCATTGTACCTAATCCAATAATAATTAGTCCAGATGCTCGACAATCTGGTCGTTAAAAAAAGTTTGATTTACATGATAAAAATGCAATTTTCACATATAAGTGGGGATATACCACATACCAGGAAACCTTCAGCATTGTACCTAATCCAATAATAATTAGTCCAGATGCTCGACAATCTGCTCGTTAAAAAAAGTTTGTGATTTACATGATAAAAATGCAATTTTCACATATAAGTGGGGATATACCACATACCAGGAAACCTTCAGCATTGTACCTAATCCAATAATAATTAGTCCAGATGCTCGACAATCTGGTCGTTAAAAAAAGTTTGATTTACATGATAAAAATGCAATTTTCACATATAAGTGGGGATATACCACATACCAGGAAACCTTCAGCATTGTACCAAGTCTAATAATAATTAATCCAGATGCTCGACAATCTGCTCGTTAAAAAAAAGTTTGATTTACATGATAAAAATGCAATTTTCACATATAAGTGGGGATATACCACATACCAGGAAACCTTCAGCATTGTACCTAATCCAATAATAATTAGTCCAGATGCTCGACAATCTGCTCGTTAAAAAAAAGTTTGTGATTTACATGATAAAAATGCAATTTTCACATATACCGTCATAGACAAGTGCTAATAACTCTGCTCCAAAAAAATTGGGGATATACCACATACTAGGAAACCTTCAGCATTGTACCTAATCCAATAATAATTAGTCCAGATGCTCGACAATCTGGTCGTTAAAAAAAGTTTGATTTACATGATAAAAATGCAATTTTCACATATAAGTGGGGATATACCACATACCAGGAAACCTTCAGCATTGTACCTAGTCTAATAATAATTAATCCAGATGCTCGACAATCTGCTCGTTAAAAAAAAGTTTGATTTACATGATAAAAATGCAATTTTCACATATAAGTGGGGATATACCACATACCAGGAAACCTTCAGCATTGTACCTAGTCCAATAATAATTAGTCCAGATGCTCGACAATCTGCTCGTTAAAAAAAAGTTTGGGATTTACATGATAAAAATGCAATTTTCACATATACCGTCATAGACAAGTGCTAATAACTCTTCTCCAAACAAAATTGGGGATATACCTTATACTAGGAAACTTTCAGCATTGTACCTAATCCAATAATAATTAGTCCAGATGCTCGACAATCTGGTCGTTAAAAAAAGTTTGATTTACATGATAAAAATGCAATTTTCACATATAAGTGGGGATATACCACATACCAGGAAACCTTCAGCATTGTACCTAATCCAATAATAATTAGTCCAGATGCTCGACAATCTGCTCGTTAAAAAAAGTTTGTGATTTACATGATAAAAATGCAATTTTCACATATAAGTGGGGATATACCACATACCAGGAAACCTTCAGCATTGTACCTAATCCAATAATAATTAGTCCAGATGCTCGACAATCTGGTCGTTAAAAAAAGTTTGATTTACATGATAAAAATGCAATTTTCACATATAAGTGGGGATATACCACATACCAGGAAACCTTCAGCATTGTACCAAGTCTAATAATAATTAATCCAGATGCTCGACAATCTGCTCGTTAAAAAAAAGTTTGATTTACATGATAAAAATGCAATTTTCACATATAAGTGGGGATATACCACATACCAGGAAACCTTCAGCATTGTACCTAATCCAATAATAATTAGTCCAGATGCTCGACAATCTGCTCGTTAAAAAAAAGTTTGTGATTTACATGATAAAAATGCAATTTTCACATATACCGTCATAGACAAGTGCTAATAACTCTGCTCCAAAAAAATTGGGGATATACCACATACTAGGAAACCTTCAGCATTGTACCTAATCCAATAATAATTAGTCCAGATGCTCGACAATCTGGTCGTTAAAAAAAGTTTGATTTACATGATAAAAATGCAATTTTCACATATAAGTGGGGATATACCACATACCAGGAAACCTTCAGCATTGTACCTAGTCCAATAATAATTAGTCCAGATGCTCGACAATCTGCTCGTTAAAAAAAAGTTTGGGATTTACATGATAAAAATGCAATTTTCACATATACCGTCATAGACAAGTGCTAATAACTCTTCTCCAAACAAAATTGGGGATATACCTTATACTAGGAAACTTTCAGCATTGTACCTAGTCCCATAATAATTAGTCCAGATGCTCAACAATCTGCTCGTTAAAAAAAAGTTTGATTTACATGATAAAAATGCAATTTTCACATATAAGTGGGGATATACCACATACCAGGAAACCTTCAGCATTGTACCTAGTCCAATAATAATTAGTCCAGATGCTCGACAATCTGCTCGTTAAAAAAAAGTTTGTGATTTACATGATAAAAATGCAATTTTCACATATACCGTCATAGACAAGTGCTAATAACTCTTCTCCAAACAAAATTGGGGATATACCTTATACTAGGAAACTTTCAGCATTGTACCTAATCCAATAATAATTAGTCCAGATGCTCGACAATCTGGTCGTTAAAAAAAGTTTGATTTACATGATAAAAATGCAATTTTCACATATATGTGGGGATATACCACATACCAGGAAACCTTCAGCATTGTACCTAGTCCAATAATAATTAGTCCAGATGCTCGACAATCTGCTCGTTAAAAAAAAGTTTGGGATTTACATGATAAAAATGCAATTTTCACATATACCGTCATAGACAAGTGCTAATAACTCTTCTCCAAACAAAATTGGGGATATACCTTATACTAGGAAACTTTCAGCATTGTACCTAGTCCCATAATAATTAGTCCAGATGCTCAACAATCTGCTCGTTAAAAAAAAGTTTGATTTACATGATAAAAATGCAATTTTCACATATAAGTGGGGATATACCACATACCAGGAAACCTTCAGCATTGTACCTAGTCCAATAATAATTAGTCCAGATGCTCGACAATCTGCTCGTTAAAAAAAAGTTTGTGATTTACATGATAAAAATGCAATTTTCACATATACCGTCATAGACAAGTGCTAATAACTCTGCTCCAAAAAAATTGGGGATATACCACATACTAGGAAACCTTCAGCATTGTACCTAATCCAATAATAATTAGTCCAGATGCTCGACAATCTGGTCGTTAAAAAAAGTTTGATTTACATGATAAAAATGCAATTTTCACATATAAGTGGGGATATACCACATACCAGGAAACCTTCAGCATTGTACCTAGTCCAATAATAATTAGTCCAGATGCTCGACAATCTGCTCGTTAAAAAAAAGTTTGTGATTTACATGATAAAAATGCAATTTTCACATATAAGTGGGGATATACCACATACCAGGAAACCTTCAGCATTGTACCAAGTCTAATAATAATTAATCCAGATGCTCGACAATCTGCTCGTTAAAAAAAAGTTTGATTTACATGATAAAAATGCAATTTTCACATATAAGTGGGGATATACCACATACCAGGAAACCTTCAGCATTGTACCTAATCCAATAATAATTAGTCCAGATGCTCGACAATCTGCTCGTTAAAAAAAAGTTTGTGATTTACATGATAAAAATGCAATTTTCACATATACCGTCATAGACAAGTGCTAATAACTCTGCTCCAAAAAAATTGGGGATATACCACATACTAGGAAACCTTCAGCATTGTACCTAATCCAATAATAATTAGTCCAGATGCTCGACAATCTGGTCGTTAAAAAAAGTTTGATTTACATGATAAAAATGCAATTTTCACATATAAGTGGGGATATACCACATACCAGGAAACCTTCAGCATTGTACCTAATCCAATAATAATTAGTCCAGATGCTCGACAATCTGCTCGTTAAAAAAAGTTTGTGATTTACATGATAAAAATGCAATTTTCACATATAAGTGGGGATATACCACATACCAGGAAACCTTCAGCATTGTACCTAATCCAATAATAATTAGTCCAGATGCTCGACAATCTGGTCGTTAAAAAAAGTTTGATTTACATGATAAAAATGCAATTTTCACATATAAGTGGGGATATACCACATACCAGGAAACCTTCAGCATTGTACCAAGTCTAATAATAATTAATCCAGATGCTCGACAATCTGCTCGTTAAAAAAAAGTTTGATTTACATGATAAAAATGCAATTTTCACATATAAGTGGGGATATACCACATACCAGGAAACCTTCAGCATTGTACCTAATCCAATAATAATTAGTCCAGATGCTCGACAATCTGCTCGTTAAAAAAAAGTTTGTGATTTACATGATAAAAATGCAATTTTCACATATACCGTCATAGACAAGTGCTAATAACTCTGCTCCAAAAAAATTGGGGATATACCACATACTAGGAAACCTTCAGCATTGTACCTAATCCAATAATAATTAGTCCAGATGCTCGACAATCTGGTCGTTAAAAAAAGTTTGATTTACATGATAAAAATGCAATTTTCACATATAAGTGGGGATATACCACATACCAGGAAACCTTCAGCATTGTACCTAGTCCAATAATAATTAGTCCAGATGCTCGACAATCTGCTCGTTAAAAAAAAGTTTGGGATTTACATGATAAAAATGCAATTTTCACATATACCGTCATAGACAAGTGCTAATAACTCTTCTCCAAACAAAATTGGGGATATACCTTATACTAGGAAACTTTCAGCATTGTACCTAGTCCCATAATAATTAGTCCAGATGCTCAACAATCTGCTCGTTAAAAAAAAGTTTGATTTACATGATAAAAATGCAATTTTCACATATAAGTGGGGATATACCACATACCAGGAAACCTTCAGCATTGTACCTAGTCCAATAATAATTAGTCCAGATGCTCGACAATCTGCTCGTTAAAAAAAAGTTTGTGATTTACATGATAAAAATGCAATTTTCACATATACCGTCATAGACAAGTGCTAATAACTCTTCTCCAAACAAAATTGGGGATATACCTTATACTAGGAAACTTTCAGCATTGTACCTAATCCAATAATAATTAGTCCAGATGCTCGACAATCTGGTCGTTAAAAAAAGTTTGATTTACATGATAAAAATGCAATTTTCACATATATGTGGGGATATACCACATACCAGGAAACCTTCAGCATTGTACCTAGTCCAATAATAATTAGTCCAGATGCTCGACAATCTGCTCGTTAAAAAAAAGTTTGGGATTTACATGATAAAAATGCAATTTTCACATATACCGTCATAGACAAGTGCTAATAACTCTTCTCCAAACAAAATTGGGGATATACCTTATACTAGGAAACTTTCAGCATTGTACCTAGTCCAATAATAATTAATCCAGATGCTCAACAATCTGCTCGTTAAAAAAAAGTTTGATTTACATGATAAAAATGCAATTTTCACATATAAGTGGGGATATACCACATACCAGGAAACCTTCAGCATTGTACCTAGTCCAATAATAATTAGTCCAGATGCTCGACAATCTGCTCGTTAAAAAAAAGTTTGTGATTTACATGATAAAAATGCAATTTTCACATATACCGTCATAGACAAGTGCTAATAACTCTGCTCCAAAAAAATTGGGGATATACCACATACTAGGAAACCTTCAGCATTGTACCTAATCCAATAATAATTAGTCCAGATGCTCGACAATCTGGTCGTTAAAAAAAGTTTGATTTACATGATAAAAATGCAATTTTCACATATAAGTGGGGATATACCACATACCAGGAAACCTTCAGCATTGTACCTAGTCCAATAATAATTAGTCCAGATGCTCGACAATCTGCTCGTTAAAAAAAAGTTTGTGATTTACATGATAAAAATGCAATTTTCACATATACCGTCATAGACAAGTGCTAATAACTCTGCTCCAAAAAAATTGGGGATATACCACATACTAGGAAACCTTCAGCATTGTACCTAATCCAATAATAATTAGTCCAGATGCTCGACAATCTGGTCGTTAAAAAAAGTTTGATTTACATGATAAAAATGCAATTTTCACATATAAGTGGGGATATACCACATACCAGGAAACCTTCAGCATTGTACCTAGTCCAATAATAATTAGTCCAGATGCTCGACAATCTGCTCGTTAAAAAAAAGTTTGTGATTTACATGATAAAAATGCAATTTTCACATATACCGTCATAGACAAGTGCTAATAACTCTGCTCCAAAAAAATTGGGGATATACCACATACTAGGAAACCTTCAGCATTGTACCTAGTCCAATAATAATTAGTCCAGATGATCGACAATCTGGTCGTTAAAAAAAGTTTGATTTACATGATAAAAATGCAATTTTCACATATAAGTGGGGATATACCACATACCAGGAAACCTTCAGCATTGTACCTAATCCAATAATAATTAGTCCAGATGCTCGACAATCTGCTCGTTAAAAAAAAGTTTGTGATTTACATGATAAAAATGCAATTTTCACATATACCGTCATAGACAAGTGCTAATAACTCTGCTCCAAAAAAATTGGGGATATACCACATACTAGGAAACCTTCAGCATTGTACCTAATCCAATAATAATTAGTCCAGATGCTCGACAATCTGGTCGTTAAAAAAAGTTTGATTTACATGATAAAAATGCAATTTTCACATATAAGTGGGGATATACCACATACCAGGAAACCTTCAGCATTGTACCTAGTCCAATAATAATTAGTCCAGATGCTCGACAATCTGCTCGTTAAAAAAAAGTTTGTGATTTACATGATAAAAATGCAATTTTCACATATACCGTCATAGACAAGTGCTAATAACTCTGCTCCAAAAAAATTGGGGATATACCACATACTAGGAAACCTTCAGCATTGTACCTAATCCAATAATAATTAGTCCAGATGCTCGACAATCTGGTCGTTAAAAAAAGTTTGATTTACATGATAAAAATGCAATTTTCACATATAAGTGGGGATATACCACATACCAGGAAACCTTCAGCATTGTACCTAGTCTAATAATAATTAATCCAGATGCTCGACAATCTGCTCGTTAAAAAAAAGTTTGATTTACATGATAAAAATGCAATTTTCACATATAAGTGGGGATATACCACATACCAGGAAACCTTCAGCATTGTACCTAGTCCAATAATAATTAGTCCAGATGCTCGACAATCTGCTCGTTAAAAAAAAATTTGTGATTTACATGATAAAAATGCAATTTTCACATATACCGTCATAGACAAGTGCTAATAACTCTGCTCCAAAAAAATTGGGGATATACCACATACTAGGAAACCTTCAGCATTGTACCTAATCCAATAATAATTAGTCCAGATGCTCGACAATCTGGTCGTTAAAAAAAGTTTGATTTACATGATAAAAATGCAATTTTCACATATAAGTGGGGATATACCACATACCAGGAAACCTTCAGCATTGTACCTAGTCCAATAATAATTAGTCCAGATGCTCGACAATCTGCTCGTTAAAAAAAAGTTTGGGATTTACATGATAAAAATGCAATTTTCACATATACCGTCATAGACAAGTGCTAATAACTCTTCTCCAAACAAAATTGGGGATATACCTTATACTAGGAAACTTTCAGCATTGTACCTAATCCAATAATAATTAGTCCAGATGCTCGACAATCTGGTCGTTAAAAAAAGTTTGATTTACATGATAAAAATGCAATTTTCACATATAAGTGGGGATATACCACATACCAGGAAACCTTCAGCATTGTACCTAGTCCAATAATAATTAGTCCAGATGCTCGACAATCTGCTCGTTAAAAAAAAGTTTGGGATTTACATGATAAAAATGCAATTTTCACATATACCGTCATAGACAAGTGCTAATAACTCTTCTCCAAACAAAATTGGGGATATACCTTATACTAGGAAACTTTCAGCATTGTACCTAGTCCAATAATAATTAGTCCAGATGCTCAACAATCTGCTCGTTAAAAAAAAGTTTGATTTACATGATAAAAATGCAATTTTCACATATAAGTGGGGATATACCACATACCAGGAAACCTTCAGCATTGTACCAAGTCTAATAATAATTAATCCAGATGCTCGACAATCTGCTCGTTAAAAAAAAGTTTGATTTACATGATAAAAATGCAATTTTCACATATAAGTGGGGATATACCACATACCAGGAAACCTTCAGCATTGTACCAAGTCTAATAATAATTAATCCAGATGCTCGACAATCTGCTCGTTAAAAAAAAGTTTGATTTACATGATAAAAATGCAATTTTCACATATAAGTGGGGATATACCACATACCAGGAAACCTTCAGCATTGTACCTAGTCCAATAATAATTAGTCCAGATGCTCGACAATCTGCTCGTTAAAAAAAAGTTTGATTTACATGATAAAAATGCAATTTTCACATATAAGTGGGGATATACCACATACCAGGAAACCTTCAGCATTGTACCTAATCCAATAATAATTAGTCCAGATGCTCGACAATCTGCTCGTTAAAAAAAAGTTTGTGATTTACATGATAAAAATGCAATTTTCACATATACCGTCATAGACAAGTGCTAATAACTCTGCTCCAAAAAAAGTGGGGACATACCACATACTAGGAAACCTTCAGCATTGTACCTAATCCAATAATAATTAGTCCAGATGCTCGACAATCTGGTCGTTAAAAAAAGTTTGATTTACATGATAAAAATGCAATTTTCACATATAAGTGGGGATATACCACATACCAGGAAATCTTCAGCATTGTACCTAGTCCAATAATAATTAGTCCAGATGCTCGACAATCTGCTCGTTAAAAAAAAGTTTGGGATTTACATGATAAAAATGCAATTTTCACATATACCGTCATAGACAAGTGCTAATAACTCTTCTCCAAACAAAATTGGGGATATACCTTATACTAGGAAACTTTCAGCATTGTACCTAGTCCAATAATAATTAGTCCAGATGCTCAACAATCTGCTCGTTAAAAAAAAGTTTGATTTACATGATAAAAATGCAATTTTCACATATAAGTGGGGATATACCACATACCAGGAAACCTTCAGCATTGTACCTAGTCCAATAATAATTAGTCCAGATGCTCGACAATCTGCTCGTTAAAAAAAAGTTTGATTTACATGATAAAAATGCAATTTTCACATATAAGTGGGGATATACCACATACCAGGAAACCTTCAGCATTGTACCTAATCCAATAATAATTAGTCCAGATGCTCGACAATCTGCTCGTTAAAAAAAAGTTTGTGATTTACATGATAAAAATGCAATTTTCACATATACCGTCATAGACAAGTGCTAATAACTCTGCTCCAAAAAAATTGGGGACATACCACATACTAGGAAACCTTCAGCATTGTACCTAATCCAATAATAATTAGTCCAGATGCTCGACAATCTGGTCGTTAAAAAAAGTTTGATTTACATGATAAAAATGCAATTTTCACATATAAGTGGGGATATACCACATACCAGGAAACCTTCAGCATTGTACCTAGTCCAATAATAATTAGTCCAGATGCTCGACAATCTGCTCGTTAAAAAAAAGTTTGGGATTTACATGATAAAAATGCAATTTTCACATATACCGTCATAGACAAGTGCTAATAACTCTTCTCCAAACAAAATTGGGGATATACCTTATACTAGGAAACTTTCAGCATTGTACCTAGTCCAATAATAATTAGTCCAGATGCTCAACAATCTGCTCGTTAAAAAAAAGTTTGATTTACATGATAAAAATGCAATTTTCACATATAAGTGGGGATATACCACATACCAGGAAACCTTCAGCATTGTACCTAGTCCAATAATAATTAGTCCAGATGCTCGACAATCTGCTCGTTAAAAAAAAGTTTGTGATTTACATGATAAAAATGCAATTTTCACATATACCGTCATAGACAAGTGCTAATAACTCTTCTCCAAACAAAATTGGGGATATACCTTATACTAGGAAACTTTCAGCATTGTACCTAATCCAATAATAATTAGTCCAGATGCTCGACAATCTGCTCGTTAACGAAAAAGTTAGGGATTTACATGATAAAAATGCAATTTTCACATATAAGTGGGGATATACCACATACTGGGAAGCCTTCAGCATTGTACCTAGTCCAATAATAATTAGTCCAGATGCTCGACAATCTGCTCGTTAAAAAAAAGTTTGGGATTTACATGATAAAAATGCAATTTTCACATATACCGTCATAGACAAGTGCTAATAACTCTTCTCCAAACAAAATTGGGGATATACCTTATACTAGGAAACTTTCAGCATTGTACCTAGTCCAATAATAATTAGTCCAGATGCTCAACAATCTGCTCGTTAAAAAAAAGTTTGATTTACATGATAAAAATGCAATTTTCACATATAAGTGGGGATATACCACATACCAGGAAACCTTCAGCATTGTACCAAGTCTAATAATAATTAATCCAGATGCTCGACAATCTGCTCGTTAAAAAAAAGTTTGATTTACATGATAAAAATGCAATTTTCACATATAAGTGGGGATATACCACATACCAGGAAACCTTCAGCATTGTACCAAGTCTAATAATAATTAATCCAGATGCTCGACAATCTGCTCGTTAAAAAAAAGTTTGTGATTTACATGATAAAAATGCAATTTTCACATATACCGTCATAGACAAGTGCTAATAACTCTGCTCCAAAAAAATTGGGGATATACCACATACTAGGAAACCTTCAGCATTGTACCTAATCCAATAATAATTAGTCCAGATGCTCGACAATCTGGTCGTTAAAAAAAGTTTGATTTACATGATAAAAATGCAATTTTCACATATAAGTGGGGATATACCACATACCAGGAAACCTTCAGCATTGTACCTAATCCAATAATAATTAGTCCAGATGCTCGACAATCTGCTCGTTAAAAAAAAGTTTGATTTACATGATAAAAATGCAATTTTCACATATAAGTGGGGATATACCACATACCAGGAAACCTTCAGCATTGTACCAAGTCTAATAATAATTAATCCAGATGCTCGACAATCTGCTCGTTAAAAAAAAGTTTGATTTACATGATAAAAATGCAATTTTCACATATAAGTGGGGATATACCACATACCAGGAAACCTTCAGCATTGTACCAAGTCCAATAATAATTAGTCCAGATGCTCGACAATCTGCTCGTTAAAAAAAGTTTGATTTACATGATAAAAATGCAATTTTCACATATAAGTGGGGATATACCACATACCAGGAAACCTTCAGCATTGTACCTAGTCCAATAATAATTAGTCCAAATGCTCGACAATCTGCTCGTTAAAAAAAAGTTTGTGATTTACATGATAAAAATGCAATTTTCACATATATGTGGGGATATACCACATACCAGGAAACCTTCAGCATTGTACCTAGTCCAATAATAATTAGTCCAGATGCTCGACAATCTGCTCGTTAAAAAAAAGTTTGGGATTTACATGATAAAAATGCAATTTTCACATATACCGTCATAGACAAGTGCTAATAACTCTTCTCCAAACAAAATTGGGGATATACCTTATACTAGGAAACTTTCAGCATTGTACCTAGTCCAATAATAATTAGTCCAGATGCTCAACAATCTGCTCGTTAAAAAAAAGTTTGATTTACATGATAAAAATGCAATTTTCACATATAAGTGGGGATATACCACATACCAGGAAACCTTCAGCATTGTACCTAGTCCAATAATAATTAGTCCAGATGATCGACAATCTGCTCGTTAAAAAAAAGTTTGATTTACATGATAAAAATGCAATTTTCACATATAAGTGGGGATATACCACATACCAGGAAACCTTCAGCATTGTACCTAGTCCAATAATAATTAGTCCAGATGCTCGACAATCTGCTCGTTAAAAAAAAGTTTGGGATTTACATGATAAAAATGCAATTTTCACATATACCGTCATAGACAAGTGCTAATAACTCTTCTCCAAACAAAATTGGGGATATACCTTATACTAGGAAACTTTCAGCATTGTACCTAGTCCAATAATAATTAGTCCAGATGCTCAACAATCTGCTCGTTAAAAAAAAGTTTGATTTACATGATAAAAATGCAATTTTCACATATAAGTGGGGATATACCACATACCAGGAAACCTTCAGCATTGTACCTAGTCCAATAATAATTAGTCCAGATGATCGACAATCTGCTCGTTAAAAAAAAGTTTGATTTACATGATAAAAATGCAATTTTCACATATAAGTGGGGATATACCACATACCAGGAAACCTTCAGCATTGTACCTAGTCCAATAATAATTAGTCCAGATGCTCGACAATCTGGTCGTTAAAAAAAGTTTGATTTACATGATAAAAATGCAATTTTCACATATAAGTGGGGATATACCACATACCAGGAAACCTTCAGCATTGTACCTAATCCAATAATAATTAGTCCAGATGCTCGACAATCTGCTCGTTAAAAAAAAGTTTGATTTACATGATAAAAATGCAATTTTCACATATAAGTGGGGATATACCACATACCAGGAAACCTTCAGCATTGTACCTAGTCCAATAATAATTAGTCCAGATGCTCAACAATCTGCTCGTTAAAAAAAAGTTTGATTTACATGATAAAAATGCAATTTTCACATATAAGTGGGGATATACCACATACCAGGAAACCTTCAGCATTGTACCTAGTCCAATAATAATTAGTCCAGATGATCGACAATCTGCTCGTTAAAAAAAAGTTTGATTTACATGATAAAAATGCAATTTTCACATATAAGTGGGGATATACCACATACCAGAAAACCTTCAGCATTGTACCTAGTCCAATAATAATTAGTCCAGATGCTCGACAATCTGCTCGTTAAAAAAAAGTTTGGGATTTACATGATAAAAATGCAATTTTCACATATACCGTCATAGACAAGTGCTAATAACTCTTCTCCAAACAAAATTGGGGATATACCTTATACTAGGAAATTTTCAGCATTGTACCTAGTCCAATAATAATTAGTCCAGATGCTCGACAATCTGGTCGTTAAAAAAAGTTTGATTTACATGATAAAAATGCAATTTTCACATATATGTGGGGATATACCACATACCAGGAAACCTTCAGCATTGTACCTAGTCCAATAATAATTAGTCCAGATGCTCGACAATCTGCTCGTTAAAAAAAAGTTTGGGATTTACATGATAAAAATGCAATTTTCACATATACCGTCATAGACAAGTGCTAATAACTCTTCTCCAAACAAAATTGGGGATATACCTTATACTAGGAAACTTTCAGCATTGTACCTAGTCCAATAATAATTAGTCCAGATGCTCAACAATCTGCTCGTTAAAAAAAAGTTTGATTTACATGATAAAAATGCAATTTTCACATATAAGTGGGGATATACCACATACCAGGAAACCTTCAGCATTGTACCTAGTCCAATAATAATTAGTCCAGATGCTCGACAATCTGCTCGTTAAAAAAAAGTTTGTGATTTACATGATAAAAATGCAATTTTCACATATACCGTCATAGACAAGTGCTAATAACTCTTCTCCAAACAAAATTGGGGATATACCTTATACTAGGAAACTTTCAGCATTGTACCTAATCCAATAATAATTAGTCCAGATGCTCGACAATCTGGTCGTTAAAAAAAAGTTTGATTTACATGATAAAAATGCAATTTTCACATATAAGTGGGGATATACCACATACCAGGAAACCTTCAGCATTGTACCTAGTCCAATAATAATTAGTCCAGATGCTCGACAATCTGGTCGTTAAAAAAAGTTTGATTTACATGATAAAAATGCAATTTTCACATATAAGTGGGGATATACCACATACCAGGAAACCTTCAGCATTGTACCTAATCCAATAATAATTAGTCCAGATGCTCGACAATCTGCTCGTTAAAAAAAAGTTTGATTTACATGATAAAAATGCAATTTTCACATATAAGTGGGGATATACCACATACCAGGAAACCTTCAGCATTGTACCTAGTCCAATAATAATTAGTCCAGATGCTCGACAATCTGGTCGTTAAAAAAAGTTTGATTTACATGATAAAAATGCAATTTTCACATATAAGTGGGGATATACCACATACCAGGAAACCTTCAGCATTGTACCTAATCCAATAATAATTAGTCCAGATGCTCGACAATCTGCTCGTTAAAAAAAAGTTTGATTTACATGATAAAAATGCAATTTTCACATATAAGTGGGGATATACCACATACCAGGAAACCTTCAGCATTGTACCTAGTCCAATAATAATTAGTCCAAATGCTCGACAATCTGCTCGTTAAAAAAAAGTTTGTGATTTACATGATAAAAATGCAATTTTCACATATACCGTCATAGACAAGTGCTAATAACTCTGCTCCAAAAAAATTGGGGATATACCACATACTAGGAAACCTTCAGCATTGTACCTAATCCAATAATAATTAGTCCAGATGCTCGACAATCTGGTCGTTAAAAAAAGTTTGATTTACATGATAAAAATGCAATTTTCACATATAAGTGGGGATATACCACATACCAGGAAACCTTCAGCATTGTACCTAATCCAATAATAATTAGTCCAGATGCTCGACAATCTGCTCGTTAAAAAAAAAGTTTGATTTACATGATAAAAATGCAATTTTCACATATAAGTGGGGATATACCACATACCAGGAAACCTTCAGCATTGTACCTAGTCCAATAATAATTAGTCCAGATGCTCGACAATCTGGTCGTTAAAAAAAGTTTGATTTACATGATAAAAATGCAATTTTCACATATAAGTGGGGATATACCACATACCAGGAAACCTTCAGCATTGTACCTAGTCCAATAATAATTAGTCCAGATGCTCGACAATCTGCTCGTTAAAAAAAAGTTTGGGATTTACATGATAAAAATGCAATTTTCACATATACCGTCATAGACAAGTGCTAATAACTCTTCTCCAAACAAAATTGGGGATATACCTTATACTAGGAAACTTTCAGCATTGTACCTAGTCCAATAATAATTAGTCCAGATGCTCAACAATCTGCTCGTTAAAAAAAAGTTTGATTTACATGATAAAAATGCAATTTTCACATATAAGTGGGGATATACCACATACCAGGAAACCTTCAGCATTGTACCTAGTCCAATAATAATTAGTCCAGATGCTCGACAATCTGCTCGTTAAAAAAAAGTTTGTGATTTACATGATAAAAATGCAATTTTCACATATACCGTCATAGACAAGTGCTAATAACTCTTCTCCAAACAAAATTGGGGATATACCTTATACTAGGAAACTTTCAGCATTGTACCTAATCCAATAATAATTAGTCCAGATGCTCGACAATCTGGTCGTTAAAAAAAAGTTTGATTTACATGATAAAAATGCAATTTTCACATATAAGTGGGGATATACCACATACCAGGAAACCTTCAGCATTGTACCTAGTCCAATAATAATTAGTCCAGATGCTCGACAATCTGGTCGTTAAAAAAAGTTTGATTTACATGATAAAAATGCAATTTTCACATATAAGTGGGGATATACCACATACCAGGAAACCTTCAGCATTGTACCTAATCCAATAATAATTAGTCCAGATGCTCGACAATCTGCTCGTTAAAAAAAAGTTTGATTTACATGATAAAAATGCAATTTTCACATATAAGTGGGGATATACCACATACCAGGAAACCTTCAGCATTGTACCTAGTCCAATAATAATTAGTCCAGATGCTCGACAATCTGGTCGTTAAAAAAAGTTTGATTTACATGATAAAAATGCAATTTTCACATATAAGTGGGGATATACCACATACCAGGAAACCTTCAGCATTGTACCTAATCCAATAATAATTAGTCCAGATGCTCGACAATCTGCTCGTTAAAAAAAAGTTTGATTTACATGATAAAAATGCAATTTTCACATATAAGTGGGGATATACCACATACCAGGAAACCTTCAGCATTGTACCTAGTCCAATAATAATTAGTCCAAATGCTCGACAATCTGCTCGTTAAAAAAAAGTTTGTGATTTACATGATAAAAATGCAATTTTCACATATACCGTCATAGACAAGTGCTAATAACTCTGCTCCAAAAAAATTGGGGATATACCACATACTAGGAAACCTTCAGCATTGTACCTAATCCAATAATAATTAGTCCAGATGCTCGACAATCTGGTCGTTAAAAAAAGTTTGATTTACATGATAAAAATGCAATTTTCACATATAAGTGGGGATATACCACATACCAGGAAACCTTCAGCATTGTACCTAATCCAATAATAATTAGTCCAGATGCTCGACAATCTGCTCGTTAAAAAAAAGTTTGATTTACATGATAAAAATGCAATTTTCACATATAAGTGGGGATATACCACATACCAGGAAACCTTCAGCATTGTACCTAGTCCAATAATAATTAGTCCAGATGCTCGACAATCTGGTCGTTAAAAAAAGTTTGATTTACATGATAAAAATGCAATTTTCACATATAAGTGGGGATATACCACATACCAGGAAACTTTCAGCATTGTACCAAGTCTAATAATAATTAATCCAGATGCTCGACAATCTGCTCGTTAAAAAAAAGTTTGTGATTTACATGATAAAAATGCAATTTTCACATATACCGTCATAGACAAGTGCTAATAACTCTTCTCCAAACAAAATTGGGGATATACCTTATACTAGGAAACCTTCAGCATTGTACCTAATCCAATAATAATTAGTCCAGATGCTCGGCAATCTGGTCGTTAAAAAAAGTTTGATTTACATGATAAAAATGCAATTTTCACATATAAGTGGGGATATACCACATACCAGGAAACTTTCAGCATTGTACCAAGTCTAATAATAATTAATCCAGATGCTCGACAATCTGCTCGTTAAAAAAAAGTTTGTGATTTACATGATAAAAATGCAATTTTCACATATACCGTCATAGACAAGTGCTAATAACTCTTCTCCAAACAAAATTGGGGATATACCTTATACTAGGAAACTTTCAGCATTGTACCTAATCCAATAATAATTAGTCCAGATGCTCGACAATCTGGTCGTTAAAAAAAGTTTGATTTACATGATAAAAATGCAATTTTCACATATAAGTGGGGATATACCACATACCAGGAAACTTTCAGCATTGTACCAAGTCTAATAATAATTAATCCAGATGCTCGACAATCTGCTCGTTAAAAAAAAGTTTGTGATTTACATGATAAAAATGCAATTTTCACATATACCGTCATAGACAAGTGCTAATAACTCTTCTCCAAACAAAATTGGGGATATACCTTATACTAGGAAACTTTCAGCATTGTACCTAATCCAATAATAATTAGTCCAGATGCTCGACAATCTGGTCGTTAAAAAAAGTTTGATTTACATGATAAAAATGCAATTTTCACATATAAGTGGGGATATACCACATACCAGGAAACTTTCAGCATTGTACCAAGTCTAATAATAATTAATCCAGATGCTCGACAATCTGCTCGTTAAAAAAAAGTTTGTGATTTACATGATAAAAATGCAATTTTCACATATACCGTCATAGACAAGTGCTAATAACTCTTCTCCAAACAAAATTGGGGATATACCTTATACTAGGAAACTTTCAGCATTGTACCTAATCCAATAATAATTAGTCCAGATGCTCGACAATCTGGTCGTTAAAAAAAGTTTGATTTACATGATAAAAATGCAATTTTCACATATAAGTGGGGATATACCACATACCAGGAAACTTTCAGCATTGTACCAAGTCTAATAATAATTAATCCAGATGCTCGACAATCTGCTCGTTAAAAAAAAGATTGTGATTTACATGATAAAAATGCAATTTTCACATATACCGTCATAGACAAGTGCTAATAACTCTGCTCCAAAAAAATTGGGGATATACCACATACTAGGAAACCTTCAGCATTGTACCTAATCCAATAATAATTAGTCCAGATGCTCGACAATCTGGTCGTTAAAAAAAGTTTGATTTACATGATAAAAATGCAATTTTCACATATAAGTGGGGATATACCACATACCAGGAAACCTTCAGCATTGTACCTAATCCAATAATAATTAGTCCAGATGCTCGACAATCTGCTCGTTAAAAAAAAGTTTGATTTACATGATAAAAATGCAATTTTCACATATAAGTGGGGATATACCACATACCAGGAAACCTTCAGCATTGTACCTAGTCCAATAATAATTAGTCCAGATGCTCGACAATCTGGTCGTTAAAAAAAGTTTGATTTACATGATAAAAATGCAATTTTCACATATAAGTGGGGATATACCACATACCAGGAAACTTTCAGCATTGTACCAAGTCTAATAATAATTAATACAGATGCTCGACAATCTGCTCGTTAAAAAAAAGTTTGTGATTTACATGATAAAAATGCAATTTTCACATATACCGTCATAGACAAGTGCTAATAACTCTGCTCCAAACAAAATTGGGGATATACCTTATACTAGGAAACCTTCAGCATTGTACCTAGTCCAATAATAATTAGTCCAGATGATCGACAATCTGCTCGTTAAAAAAAAGTTTGATTTACATGATAAAAATGCAATTTTCACATATAAGTGGGGATATACCACATACCAGGAAACCTTCAGCATTGTACCAAGTCTAATAATAATTAATCCAGATGCTCGACAATCTGCTCGTTAAAAAAAGTTTGATTTACATGATAAAAATGCAATTTTCACATATAAGTGGGGATATACCACATACCAGGAAACCTTCAGCATTGTACCTAATCCAATAATAATTAGTCCAGATGCTCGACAATCTGCTCGTTAAAAAAAAGTTTGTGATTTACATGATAAAAATGCAATTTTCACATATACCGTCATAGACAAGTGCTAATAACTCTTCTCCAAACAAAATTGGGGATATACCTTATACTAGGAAACTTTCAGCATTGTACCTAGTCCAATAATAATTAGTCCAGATGCTCAACAATCTGCTCGTTAAAAAAAAGTTTGATTTACATGATAAAAATGCAATTTTCACATATAAGTGGGGATATACCACATACCAGGAAACCTTCAGCATTGTACCTAGTCCAATAATAATTAGTCCAGATGCTCGACAATCTGCTCGTTAAAAAAAAGTTTGTGATTTACATGATAAAAATGCAATTTTCACATATACCGTCATAGACAAGTGCTAATAACTCTTCTCCAAACAAAATTGGGGATATACCACATACCAGGAAACCTTCAGCATTGTACCTAGTCCAATAATAATTAGTCCAGATGCTCGACAATCTGGTCGTTAAAAAAAGTTTGATTTACATGATAAAAATGCAATTTTCACATATAAGTGGGGATATACCACATACCAGGAAACCTTCAGCATTGTACCTAATCCAATAATAATTAGTCCAGATGCTCGACAATCTGCTCGTTAAAAAAAAGTTTGATTTACATGATAAAAATGCAATTTTCACATATAAGTGGGGATATACCACATACCAGGAAACCTTCAGCATTGTACCTAGTCCAATAATAATTAGTCCAGATGCTCGACAATCTGGTCGTTAAAAAAAGTTTGATTTACATGATAAAAATGCAATTTTCACATATAAGTGGGGATATACCACATACCAGGAAACCTTCAGCATTGTACCTAATCCAATAATAATTAGTCCAGATGCTCGACAATCTGCTCGTTAAAAAAAAGTTTGATTTACATGATAAAAATTCAATTTTCACATATAAGTGGGGATATACCACATACCAGGAAACCTTCAGCATTGTACCTAGTCCAATAATAATTAGTCCAAATGCTCGACAATCTGCTCGTTAAAAAAAAGTTTGTGATTTACATGATAAAAATGCAATTTTCACATATACCGTCATAGACAAGTGCTAATAACTCTGCTCCAAAAAAATTGGGGATATACCACATACTAGGAAACCTTCAGCATTGTACCTAATCCAATAATAATTAGTCCAGATGCTCGACAATCTGCTCGTTAAAAAAAAGTTTGATTTACATGATAAAAATGCAATTTTCACATATAAGTGGGGATATACCACATACCAGGAAACCTTCAGCATTGTACCTAATCCAATAATAATTAGTCCAGATGCTCGACAATCTGCTCGTTAAAAAAAAGTTTGATTTACATGATAAAAATGCAATTTTCACATATAAGTGGGGATATACCACATACCAGGAAACCTTCAGCATTGTACCTAATCCAATAATAATTAGTCCAGATGCTCGACAAACTGCTCGTTAAAAAAAAGTTTGATTTACATGATAAAAATGCAATTTTCACATATAAGTGGGGATATACCACATACCAGGAAACCTTCAGCATTGTACCTAGTCCAATAATAATTAGTCCAGATGCTCGACAATCTGGTCGTTAAAAAAAGTTTGATTTACATGATAAAAATGCAATTTTCACATATAAGTGGGGATATACCACATACCAGGAAACTTTCAGCATTGTACCAAGTCTAATAATAATTAATCCAGATGCTCGACAATCTGCTCGTTAAAAAAAAGTTTGTGATTTACATGATAAAAATGCAATTTTCACATATACCGTCATAGACAAGTGCTAATAACTCTTCTCCAAACAAAATTGGGGATATACCTTATACTAGGAAACTTTCAGCATTGTACCTAGTCCAATAATAATTAGTCCAGATGCTCGACAATCTGCTCGTTAAAAAAAAGTTTGATTTACATGATAAAAATGCAATTTTCACATATAAGTGGGGATATACCACATACCAGGAAACCTTCAGCATTGTACCTAGTCCAATAATAATTAGTCCCGATGCTCGACAATCTGGTCGTTAAAAAAAGTTTGATTTACATGATAAAAATGCAATTTTTACATATAAGTGGGGATATACCACATACCAGGAAACCTTCAGCATTGTACCTAGTCCAATAATAATTAGTCCAGATGCTCGACAATCTGGTCGTTAAAAAAAGTTTGATTTACATGATAAAAATGCAATTTTCACATATAAGTGGGGATATACCACATACCAGGAAACCTTCAGCATTGTACCTAATCCAATAATAATTAGTCCAGATGCTCGACAATCTGCTCGTTAAAAAAAGTTTGATTTACATGATAAAAATGCAATTTTCACATATAAGTGGGGATATACCACATACCAGGAAACCTTCAGCATTGTACCTAGTCCAATAATAATTAGTCCAGATGCTCGACAATCTGGTCGTTAAAAAAAGTTTGATTTACATGATAAAAATGCAATTTTCACATATAAGTGGGGATATACCACATACCAGGAAACCTTCAGCATTGTACCTAATCCAATAATAATTAGTCCAGATGCTCGACAATCTGCTCGTTAAAAAAAAGTTTGATTTACATGATAAAAATGCAATTTTCACATATAAGTGGGGATATACCACATACCAGGAAACCTTCAGCATTGTACCTAGTCCAATAATAATTAGTCCAGATGCTCGACAATCTGGTCGTTAAAAAAAGTTTGATTTACATGATAAAAATGCAATTTTCACATATAAGTGGGGATATACCACATACCAGGAAACTTTCAGCATTGTACCAAGTCTAATAATAATTAATCCAGATGCTCGACAATCTGCTCGTTAAAAAAAAGTTTGTGATTTACATGATAAAAATGCAATTTTCACATATACCGTCATAGACAAGTGCTAATAACTCTTCTCCAAACAAAATTGGGGATATACCTTATACTAGGAAACTTTCAGCATTGTACCTAATCCAATAATAATTAGTCCAGATGCTCGACAATCTGGTCGTTAAAAAAAGTTTGATTTACATGATAAAAATGCAATTTTCACATATAAGTGGGGATATACCACATACCAGGAAACTTTCAGCATTGTACCAAGTCTAATAATAATTAATCCAGATGCTCGACAATCTGCTCGTTAAAAAAAAGTTTGTGATTTACATGATAAAAATGCAATTTTCACATATACCGTCATAGACAAGTGCTAATAACTCTTCTCCAAACAAAATTGGGGATATACCTTATACTAGGAAACTTTCAGCATTGTACCTAATCCAATAATAATTAGTCCAGATGCTCGACAATCTGGTCGTTAAAAAAAGTTTGATTTACATGATAAAAATGCAATTTTCACATATAAGTGGGGATATACCACATACCAGGAAACTTTCAGCATTGTACCAAGTCTAATAATAATTAATCCAGATGCTCGACAATCTGCTCGTTAAAAAAAAGTTTGTGATTTACATGATAAAAATGCAATTTTCACATATACCGTCATAGACAAGTGCTAATAACTCTTCTCCAAACAAAATTGGGGATATACCTTATACTAGGAAACTTTCAGCATTGTACCTAATCCAATAATAATTAGTCCAGATGCTCGACAATCTGGTCGTTAAAAAAAGTTTGATTTACATGATAAAAATGCAATTTTCACATATAAGTGGGGATATACCACATACCAGGAAACTTTCAGCATTGTACCAAGTCTAATAATAATTAATCCAGATGCTCGACAATCTGCTCGTTAAAAAAAAGTTTGTGATTTACATGATAAAAATGCAATTTTCACATATACCGTCATAGACAAGTGCTAATAACTCTTCTCCAAACAAAATTGGGGATATACCTTATACTAGGAAACTTTCAGCATTGTACCTAATCCAATAATAATTAGTCCAGATGCTCGACAATCTGGTCGTTAAAAAAAGTTTGATTTACATGATAAAAATGCAATTTTCACATATAAGTGGGGATATACCACATACCAGGAAACTTTCAGCATTGTACCAAGTCTAATAATAATTAATCCAGATGCTCGACAATCTGCTCGTTAAAAAAAAGATTGTGATTTACATGATAAAAATGCAATTTTCACATATACCGTCATAGACAAGTGCTAATAACTCTGCTCCAAAAAAATTGGGGATATACCACATACTAGGAAACCTTCAGCATTGTACCTAATCCAATAATAATTAGTCCAGATGCTCGACAATCTGGTCGTTAAAAAAAGTTTGATTTACATGATAAAAATGCAATTTTCACATATAAGTGGGGATATACCACATACCAGGAAACCTTCAGCATTGTACCTAATCCAATAATAATTAGTCCAGATGCTCGACAATCTGCTCGTTAAAAAAAAGTTTGATTTACATGATAAAAATGCAATTTTCACATATAAGTGGGGATATACCACATACCAGGAAACCTTCAGCATTGTACCTAGTCCAATAATAATTAGTCCAGATGCTCGACAATCTGGTCGTTAAAAAAAGTTTGATTTACATGATAAAAATGCAATTTTCACATATAAGTGGGGATATACCACATACCAGGAAACTTTCAGCATTGTACCAAGTCTAATAATAATTAATCCAGATGCTCGACAATCTGCTCGTTAAAAAAAAGTTTGTGATTTACATGATAAAAATGCAATTTTCACATATACCGTCATAGACAAGTGCTAATAACTCTGCTCCAAACAAAATTGGGGATATACCTTATACTAGGAAACCTTCAGCATTGTACCTAGTCCAATAATAATTAGTCCAGATGATCGACAATCTGCTCGTTAAAAAAAAGTTTGATTTACATGATAAAAATGCAATTTTCACATATAAGTGGGGATATACCACATACCAGGAAACCTTCAGCATTGTACCAAGTCTAATAATAATTAATCCAGATGCTCGACAATCTGCTCGTTAAAAAAAGTTTGATTTACATGATAAAAATGCAATTTTCACATATAAGTGGGGATATACCACATACCAGGAAACCTTCAGCATTGTACCTAATCCAATAATAATTAGTCCAGATGCTCGACAATCTGCTCGTTAAAAAAAAGTTTGATTTACATGATAAAAATGCAATTTTCACATATAAGTGGGGATATACCACATACCAGGAAACCTTCAGCATTGTACCTAGTCCAATAATAATTAGTCCAGATGCTCGACAATCTGGTCGTTAAAAAAAGTTTGATTTACATGATAAAAATGCAATTTTCACATATAAGTGGGGATATACCACATACCAGGAAACCTTCAGCATTGTACCTAATCCAATAATAATTAGTCCAGATGCTCGACAATCTGCTCGTTAAAAAAAAGTTTGATTTACATGATAAAAATGCAATTTTCACATATAAGTGGGGATATACCACATACCAGGAAACCTTCAGCATTGTACCTAGTCCAATAATAATTAGTCCAAATGCTCGACAATCTGCTCGTTAAAAAAAAGTTTGTGATTTACATGATAAAAATGCAATTTTCACATATACCGTCATAGACAAGTGCTAATAACTCTGCTCCAAAAAAATTGGGGATATACCACATACTAGGAAACCTTCAGCATTGTACCTAATCCAATAATAATTAGTCCAGATGCTCGACAATCTGGTCGTTAAAAAAAGTTTGATTTACATGATAAAAATGCAATTTTCACATATAAGTGGGGATATACCACATACCAGGAAACCTTCAGCATTGTACCTAATCCAATAATAATTAGTCCAGATGCTCGACAATCTGCTCGTTAAAAAAAAGTTTGATTTACATGATAAAAATGCAATTTTCACATATAAGTGGGGATATACCACATACCAGGAAACCTTCAGCATTGTACCTAGTCCAATAATAATTAGTCCAAATGCTCGACAATCTGCTCGTTAAAAAAAAGTTTGTGATTTACATGATAAAAATGCAATTTTCACATATACCGTCATAGACAAGTGCTAATAACTCTGCTCCAAACAAAATTGGGGATATACCTTATACTAGGAAACCTTCAGCATTGTACCTAGTCCAATAATAATTAGTCCAGATGATCGACAATCTGCTCGTTAAAAAAAAGTTTGATTTACATGATAAAAATGCAATTTTCACATATAAGTGGGGATATACCACATACCAGGAAACCTTCAGCATTGTACCTAGTCCAATAATAATTAGTCCAAATGCTCGACAATCTGCTCGTTAAAAAAAAGTTTGTGATTTACATGATAAAAATGCAATTTTCACATATACCGTCATAGACAAGTGCTAATAACTCTGCTCCAAACAAAATTGGGGATATACCTTATACTAGGAAACCTTCAGCATTGTACCTAGTCCAATAATAATTAGTCCAGATGATCGACAATCTGCTCGTTAAAAAAAAGTTTGATTTACATGATAAAAATGCAATTTTCACATATAAGTGGGGATATACCACATACCAGGAAACCTTCAGCATTGTACCTAGTCCAATAATAATTAGTCCAAATGCTCGACAATCTGCTCGTTAAAAAAAAGTTTGTGATTTACATGATAAAAATGCAATTTTCACATATACCGTCATAGACAAGTGCTAATAACTCTGCTCCAAACAAAATTGGGGATATACCTTATACTAGGAAACCTTCAGCATTGTACCTAGTCCAATAATAATTAGTCCAGATGATCGACAATCTGCTCGTTAAAAAAAAGTTTGATTTACATGATAAAAATGCAATTTTCACATATAAGTGGGGATATACCACATACCAGGAAACCTTCAGCATTGTACCTAGTCCAATAATAATTAGTCCAAATGCTCGACAATCTGCTCGTTAAAAAAAAGTTTGTGATTTACATGATAAAAATGCAATTTTCACATATACCGTCATAGACAAGTGCTAATAACTCTGCTCCAAAAAAATTGGGGATATACCACATACTAGGAAACCTTCAGCATTGTACCTAATCCAATAATAATTAGTCCAGATGCTCGACAATCTGGTCGTTAAAAAAAGTTTGATTTACATGATAAAAATGCAATTTTCACATATAAGTGGGGATATACCACATACCAGGAAACCTTCAGCATTGTACCTAATCCAATAATAATTAGTCCAAATGCTCGACAATCTGCTCGTTAAAAAAAAGTTTGTGATTTACATGATAAAAATGCAATTTTCACATATACCGTCATAGACAAGTGCTAATAACTCTGCTCCAAAAAAATTGGGGATATACCACATACTAGGAAACCTTCAGCATTGTACCTAGTCCAATAATAATTAGTCCAGATGATCGACAATCTGCTCGTTAAAAAAAAGTTTGATTTACATGATAAAAATGCAATTTTCACATATAAGTGGGGATATACCACATACCAGGAAACCTTCAGCATTGTACCTAGTCCAATAATAATTAGTCCAAATGCTCGACAATCTGCTCGTTAAAAAAAAGTTTGTGATTTACATGATAAAAATGCAATTTTCACATATACCGTCATAGACAAGTGCTAATAACTCTGCTCCAAAAAAATTGGGGATATACCACATACTAGGAAACCTTCAGCATTGTACCTAATCCAATAATAATTAGTCCAGATGCTCGACAATCTGGTCGTTAAAAAAAGTTTGATTTACATGATAAAAATGCAATTTTCACATATAAGTGGGGATATACCACATACCAGGAAACCTTCAGCATTGTACCTAGTCCAATAATAATTAGTCCAAATGCTCGACAATCTGCTCGTTAAAAAAAAGTTTGTGATTTACATGATAAAAATGCAATTTTCACATATACCGTCATAGACAAGTGCTAATAACTCTGCTCCAAACAAAATTGGGGATATACCTTATACTAGGAAACCTTCAGCATTGTACCTAGTCCAATAATAATTAGTCCAGATGATCGACAATCTGCTCGTTAAAAAAAAGTTTGATTTACATGATAAAAATGCAATTTTCACATATAAGTGGGGATATACCACATACCAGGAAACCTTCAGCATTGTACCTAGTCCAATAATAATTAGTCCAAATGCTCGACAATCTGCTCGTTAAAAAAAAGTTTGTGATTTACATGATAAAAATGCAATTTTCACATATACCGTCATAGACAAGTGCTAATAACTCTGCTCCAAACAAAATTGGGGATATACCTTATACTAGGAAACCTTCAGCATTGTACCTAGTCCAATAATAATTAGTCCAGATGATCGACAATCTGCTCGTTAAAAAAAAGTTTGATTTACATGATAAAAATGCAATTTTCACATATAAGTGGGGATATACCACATACCAGGAAACCTTCAGCATTGTACCTAGTCCAATAATAATTAGTCCAAATGCTCGACAATCTGCTCGTTAAAAAAAAGTTTGTGATTTACATGATAAAAATGCAATTTTCACATATACCGTCATAGACAAGTGCTAATAACTCTGCTCCAAACAAAATTGGGGATATACCTTATACTAGGAAACCTTCAGCATTGTACCTAGTCCAATAATAATTAGTCCAGATGATCGACAATCTGCTCGTTAAAAAAAAGTTTGATTTACATGATAAAAATGCAATTTTCACATATAAGTGGGGATATACCACATACCAGGAAACCTTCAGCATTGTACCTAGTCCAATAATAATTAGTCCAAATGCTCGACAATCTGCTCGTTAAAAAAAAGTTTGTGATTTACATGATAAAAATGCAATTTTCACATATACCGTCATAGACAAGTGCTAATAACTCTGCTCCAAAAAAATTGGGGATATACCACATACTAGGAAACCTTCAGCATTGTACCTAATCCAATAATAATTAGTCCAGATGCTCGACAATCTGGTCGTTAAAAAAAGTTTGATTTACATGATAAAAATGCAATTTTCACATATAAGTGGGGATATACCACATACCAGGAAACCTTCAGCATTGTACCTAATCCAATAATAATTAGTCCAGATGCTCGACAATCTGCTCGTTAAAAAAAAGTTTGATTTACATGATAAAAATGCAATTTTCACATATAAGTGGGGATATACCACATACCAGGAAACCTTCAGCATTGTACCTAGTCCAATAATAATTAGTCCAGATGCTCGACAATCTGCTCGTTAAAAAAAAGTTTGTGATTTACATGATAAAAATGCAATTTTCACATATACCGTCATAGACAAGTGCTAATAACTCTTCTCCAAACAAAATTGGGGATATACCTTATACTAGGAAACTTTCAGCATTGTACCTAATCCAATAATAATTAGTCCAGATGCTCGACAATCTGGTCGTTAAAAAAAAGTTTGATTTACATGATAAAAATGCAATTTTTACATATAAGTGGGGATATACCACATACCAGGAAACCTTCAGCATTGTACCTAGTCCAATAATAATTAGTCCAGATGCTCGACAATCTGGTCGTTAAAAAAAGTTTGATTTACATGATAAAAATGCAATTTTCACATATAAGTGGGGATATACCACATACCAGGAAACCTTCAGCATTGTACCTAATCCAATAATAATTAGTCCAGATGCTCGACAATCTGCTCGTTAAAAAAAAGTTTGATTTACATGATAAAAATGCAATTTTCACATATAAGTGGGGATATACCACATACCAGGAAACCTTCAGCATTGTACCTAGTCCAATAATAATTAGTCCAAATGCTCGACAATCTGCTCGTTAAAAAAAAGTTTGTGATTTACATGATAAAAATGCAATTTTCACATATACCGTCATAGACAAGTGCTAATAACTCTGCTCCAAAAAAATTGGGGATATACCACATACCAGGAAACCTTCAGCATTGTACCAAGTCTAATAATAATTAATCCAGATGCTCGACAATCTGCTCGTTAAAAAAAAGTTTGATTTACATGATAAAAATGCAATTTTCACATATAAGTGGGGATATACCACATACCAGGAAACCTTCAGCATTGTACCTAATCCAATAATAATTAGTCCAGATGCTCGACAATCTGCTCGTTAAAAAAAAGTTTGATTTACATGATAAAAATGCAATTTTCACATATAAGTGGGGATATACCACATACCAGGAAACCTTCAGCTTTTTACCTAATCCAATAATAATTAGTTCAGATGCTCGACAATCTGCTCGTTAAAAAAAAGTTTGATTTACATGATAAAAATGCAATTTTCACATATAAGTGGGGATATACCACATACAGGAAACCTTCAGCATTGTACCAAGTCTAATAATAATTAATCCAGATGCTCGACAATCTGCTCGTTAAAAAAAAGTTTGGGATTTACATGATAAAAATGCAATTTTCACATATACCGTCATAGACAAGTGCTAATAACTCTTCTCCAAACAAAATTGGGGATATACCTTATACTAGGAAACTTTCAGCATTGTACCTAGTCCAATAATAATTAGTCCAGATGCTCAACAATCTGCTCGTTAAAAAAAAGTTTGATTTACATGATAAAAATGCAATTTTCACATATAAGTGGGGATATACCACATACCAGGAAACTTTCAGCATTGTACCAAGTCTAATAATAATTAATCCAGATGCTCGACAATCTGCTCGTTAAAAAAAAGTTTGTGATTTACATGATAAAAATGCAATTTTCACATATACCGTCATAGACAAGTGCTAATAACTCTTCTCCAAACAAAATTGGGGATATACCTTATACTAGGAAACTTTCAGCATTGTACCTAGTCCAATAATAATTAGTCCAGATGCTCAACAATCTGCTCGTTAAAAAAAAGTTTGATTTACATGATAAAAATGCAATTTTCACATATAAGTGGGGATATACCACATACCAGGAAACCTTCAGCTTTGTACCTAATCCAATAATAATTAGTCCAGATGCTCGACAATCTGCTCGTTAAAAAAAAGTTTGGGATTTACATGATTAAAATGCAATTTTCACATATACCGTCATAGACAAGTGCTAATAACTCTTCTCCAAACAAAATTGGGGATATACCTTATACTAGGAAACTTTCAGCATTGTACCTAGTCCAATAATAATTAGTCCAGATGCTCAACAATCTGCTCGTTAAAAAAAAGTTTGATTTACATGATAAAAATGCAATTTTCACATATAAGTGGGGATATACCACATACCAGGAAACCTTCAGCTTTGTACCTAATCCAATAATAATTAGTTCAGATGCTCGACAATCTGCTCGTTAAAAAAAAGTTTGATTTACATGATAAAAATGCAATTTTCACATATAAGTGGGGATATACCACATACCAGGAAACCTTCAGCATTGTACCAAGTCTAATAATAATTAATCCAGATGCTCGACAATCTGCTCGTTAAAAAAAAGTTTGATTTACATGATAAAAATGCAATTTTCACATATAAGTGGGGATATACCACATACCAG
Source organism: Crataerina pallida (assembly GCA_949710015.1). Lineage (NCBI taxonomy): Eukaryota > Metazoa > Arthropoda > Insecta > Diptera > Hippoboscidae > Crataerina > Crataerina pallida. Next base: position 16,023,569 of record OX453293.1, read on the forward strand.
GAAACCTTCAGCATTGTACCAAGTCTAATAATAATTAATCCAGATGCTCGACAATCTCCTCGTTAAAAAAAAAGTTTGATTTACATGATAAAAATGCAATTTTCACATATAAGTGGGGATATACCACATACCAGGAAACTTTCAGCATTGTACCAAGTCTAATAATAATTAATCCAGATGCTCGACAATCTGCTCGTTAAAAAAAAGTTTGTGATTTACATGATAAAAATGCAATTTTCACATATACCGTCATAGACAAGTGCTAATAACTCTGCTCCAAACAAAATTGGGGATATACCTTATACTAGGAAACTTTCAGCATTGTACCTAGTCCAATAATAATTAGTCCAGATGCTCAACAATCTGCTCGTTAAAAAAAAGTTTGATTTACATGATAAAAATGCAATTTTCACATATAAGTGGGGATATACCACATACCAGGAAACCTTCAGCTTTGTACCTAATCCAATAATAATTAGTTCAGATGCTCGACAATCTGCTCGTTAAAAAAAAGTTTGATTTACATGATAAAAATGCAATTTTCACATATAAGTGGGGATATACCACATACCAGGAAACCTTCAGCATTGTACCAAGTCTAATAATAATTAATCCAGATGCTCGACAATCTGCTCGTTAAAAAAAGTTTGGGATTTACATGATAAAAATGCAATTTTCACATATACCGTCATAGACAAGTGCTAATAACTCTTCTCCAAACAAAATTGGGGATATACCTTATACTAGGAAACTTTCAGCATTGTACCTAGTCCAATAATAATTAGTCCAGATGCTCAACAATCTGCTCGTTAAAAAAAAGTTTGATTTACATGATAAAAATGCAATTTTCACATATAAGTGGGGATATACCACATACCAGGAAACCTTCAGCATTGTACCTAGTCCAATAATAATTAGTCCAGATGCTCGACAATCTGCTCGTTAAAAAAAAGTTTGGGATTTACATGATAAAAATGCAATTTTCACATATACCGTCATAGACAAGTGCTAATAACTCTTCTCCAAACAAAATTGGGGATATACCTTATACTAGGAAACTTTCAGCATTGTACCTAGTCCAATAATAATTAGTCCAGATGCTCAACAATCTGCTCGTTAAAAAAAAGTTTGATTTACATGATAAAAATGCAATTTTCACATATACCGTCATAGACAAGTGCTAATAACTCTTCTCCAAACAAAATTGGGGATATACCACATACCAGGAAACCTACAGCATTGTACCTAGTCCAATAATAATTAGTCCAGATGCTCGACAATCTGCTCGTTAAAAAAAAGTTTGGGATTTACATGATAAAAATGCAATTTTCACATATACCGTCATAGACAAGTGCTAATAACTCTTCTCCAAACAAAATTGGGGATATACCTTATACTAGGAAACTTTCAGCATTGTACCTAGTCCAATAATAATTAGTCCAGATGCTCAACAATCTGCTCGTTAAAAAAAAGTTTGATTTACATGATAAAAATGTAATTTTCACATATACCGTCATAGACAAGTGCTAATAACTCTTCTCCAAACAAAATTGGGGATATACCACATACCAGGAAACCTACAGCATTGTACCTAGTCCAATAATAATTAGTCCAGATGCTCGACAATCTGCTCGTTAAAAAAAAGTTTGATTTACATGATAAAAATGCAATTTTTACATATACCGTCATAGACAAGTGCTAATAACTCTTCTCCAAACAAAATTGGGGATATACCACATACCAGGAAACCTTCAGCATTGTACCTAGTCCAATAATAATTAGTCCAGATGCTCGACAATCTGCTCGTTAAAAAAAAGTTTGGGATTTACATGATAAAAATGCACTTTTCACATATACCGTCATAGACAAGTGCTAATAACTCTTCTCCAAACAAAATTGGGGATATACCTTATACTAGGAAACTTTCAGCATTGTACCTAGTCCAATAATAATTAGTCCAGATGCTCAACAATCTGCTCGTTAAAAAAAAGTTTGATTTACATGATAAAAATGCAATTTTCACATATACCGTCATAGACAAGTGCTAATAACTCTTCTCCAAACAAAATTGGGGATATACCACATACCAGGAAACCTACAGCATTGTACCTAGTCCAATAATAATTAGTCCAGATGCTCGACAATCTGCTCGTTAAAAAAAAGTTTGGGATTTACATGATAAAAATGCAATTTTCACATATACCGTCATAGACAAGTGCTAATAACTCTTCTCCAAACAAAATTGGGGATATACCTTATACTAGGAAACTTTCAGCATTGTACCTAGTCCAATAATAATTAGTCCAGATGCTCAACAATCTGCTCGTTAAAAAAAAGTTTGATTTACATGATAAAAATGCAATTTTCACATATAAGTGGGGATATACCACATACCAGGAAACCTTCAGCATTGTACCTAATCCAATAATAATTAGTCCAGATGCTCGACAATCTGCTCGTTAAAAAAAAGTTTGATTTACATGATAAAAATGCAATTTTCACATATAAGTGGGGATATACCACATACCAGGAAACCTTCAGCATTGTACCTAGTCCAATAATAATTAGTCCAGATGCTCGACAATCTGCTCGTTAAAAAAAAGTTTGGGATTTACATGATAAAAATGCAATTTTCACATATACCGTCATAGACAAGTGCTAATAACTCTTCTCCAAACAAAATTGGGGATATACCTTATACTAGGAAACTTTCAGCATTGTACCTAGTCCAATAATAATTAGTCCAGATGCTCAACAATCTGCTCGTTAAAAAAAAGTTTGATTTACATGATAAAAATGCAATTTTCACATATAAGTGGGGATATACCACATACCAGGAAACCTTCAGCATTGTACCAAGTCTAATAATAATTAATCCAGATGCTCGACAATCTGCTCGTTAAAAAAAAGTTTGATTTACATGATAAAAATGCAATTTTCACATATAAGTGGGGATATACCACATACCAGGAAACTTTCAGCATTGTACCAAGTCTAATAATAATTAATCCAGATGCTCGACAATCTGCTCGTTAAAAAAAAGTTTGTGATTTACATGATAAAAATGCAATTTTCACATATACCGTCATAGACAAGTGATAATAACTCTGCTCCAAACAAAATTGGGGATATACCTTATACTAGGAAACTTTCAGCATTGTACCTAGTCCAATAATAATTAGTCCAGATGCTCAACAATCTGCTCGTTAAAAAAAAGTTTGATTTACATGATAAAAATGCAATTTTCACATATAAGTGGGGATATACCACATACCAGGAAACCTTCAGCATTGTCTAATAATAATTAATCCAGATGCTCGACAATCTGCTCGTTAAAAAAAAGTTTGATTTACATGATAAAAATGCAATTTTCACATATAAGTGGGGATATACCACATACCAGGAAACCTTCAGCATTGTACCAAGTCTAATAATAATTAATCCAGATGCTCGACAATCTGCTCGTTAAAAAAAAGTTTGATTTACATGATAAAAATGCAATTTTCACATATAAGTGGGGATATACCACATACCAGGAAACCTTCAGCATTGTACCTAGTCCAATAATAATTAGTCCAGATGCTCGACAATCTGCTCGTTAAAAAAAAGTTTGGGATTTACATGATAAAAATGCAATTTTCACATATACCGTCATAGACAAGTGCTAATAACTCTCCTCCAAACAAAATTGGGGATATACCACATACCAGGAAACCTACAGCATTGTACCTAGTCCAATAATAATTAGTCCAGATGCTCGACAATCTGCTCGTTAAAAAAAAGTTTGGGATTTACATGATAAAAATGCAATTTTCACATATACCGTCATAGACAAGTGCTAATAACTCTTCTCCAAACAAAATTGGGGATATACCTTATACTAGGAAACTTTCAGCATTGTACCTAGTCCAATAATAATTAGTCCAGATGCTCAACAATCTGCTCGTTAAAAAAAAGTTTGATTTACATGATAAAAATGCAATTTTCACATATACCGTCATAGACAAGTGCTAATAACTCTTCTCCAAACAAAATTGGGGATATACCTTATACTAGGAAACTTTCAGCATTGTACCTAGTCCAATAATAATTAGTCCAGATGCTCAACAATCTGCTCGTTAAAAAAAAGTTTGATTTACATGATAAAAATGCAATTTTCACATATAAGTGGGGATATACCACATACCAGGAAACCTTCAGCATTGTACCAAGTCTAATAATAATTAATCCAGATGCTCGACAATCTGCTCGTTAAAAAAAAGTTTGATTTACATGATAAAAATGCAATTTTCACATATAAGTGGGGATATACCACATACCAGGAAACCTTCAGCATTGTACCAAGTCTAATAATAATTAATCCAGATGCTCGACAATCTGCTCGTTAAAAAAAAGTTTGTGATTTACATGATAAAAATGCAATTTTCACATATACCGTCATAGACAAGTGATAATAACTCTGCTCCAAACAAAATTGGGGATATACCTTATACTAGGAAACTTTCAGCATTGTACCTAGTCCAATAATAATTAGTCCAGATGCTCAACAATCTGCTCGTTAAAAAAAAGTTTGATTTACATGATAAAAATGCAATTTTCACATATAAGTGGGGATATACCACATACCAGGAAACCTTCAGCTTTGTACCTAATCCAATAATAATTAGTTCAGATGCTCAACAATCTGCTCGTTAAAAAAAAGTTTGATTTACATGATAAAAATGCAATTTTCACATATAAGTGGGGATATACCACATACCAGGAAACCTTCAGCTTTGTACCTAATCCAATAATAATTAGTTCAGATGCTCGACAATCTGCTCGTTAAAAAAAAGTTTGATTTACATGATAAAAATGCAATTTTCACATATAAGTGGGGATATACCACGTACCAGGAAACCTTCAGCATTGTACCAAGTCTAATAATAATTAATCCAGATGCTCGACAATCTGCTCGTTAAAAAAAAGTTTGGGATTTACATGATAAAAATGCAATTTTCACATATACCGTCATAGACAAGTGCTAATAACTCTTCTCCAAACAAAATTGGGGATATACCTTATACTAGGAAACTTTCAGCATTGTACCTAGTCCAATAATAATTAGTCCAGATGCTCAACAATCTGCTCGTTAAAAAAAAGTTTGATTTACATGATAAAAATGCAATTTTCACATATAAGTGGGGATATACCACATACCAGGAAACCTTCAGCATTGTACCTAGTCCAATAATAATTAGTCCAGATGCTCGACAATCTGCTCGTTAAAAAAAAGTTTGGGATTTACATGATAAAAATGCAATTTTCACATATACCGTCATAGACAAGTGCTAATAACTCTTCTCCAAACAAAATTGGGGATATACCACATACCAGGAAACCTACAGCATTGTACCTAGTCCAATAATAATTAGTCCAGATGCTCGACAATCTGCTCGTTAAAAAAAAGTTTGATTTACATGATAAAAATGCAATTTTCACATATACCGTCATAGACAAGTGCTAATAACTCTTCTCCAAACAAAATTGGGGATATACCACATACCAGGAAACCTACAGCATTGTACCTAGTCCAATAATAATTAGTCCAGATGCTCGACAATCTGCTCGTTAAAAAAAAGTTTGATTTACATGATAAAAATGCAATTTTTACATATACCGTCATAGACAAGTGCTAATAACTCTTCTCCAAACAAAATTGGGGATATACCACATACCAGGAAACCTTCAGCATTGTACCTAGTCCAATAATAATTAGTCCAGATGCTCGACAATCTGCTCGTTAAAAAAAAGTTTGGGATTTACATGATAAAAATGCAATTTTCACATATACCGTCATAGACAAGTGCTAATAACTCTTCTCCAAACAAAATTGGGGATATACCTTATACTAGGAAACTTTCAGCATTGTACCTAGTCCAATAATAATTAGTCCAGATGCTCGACAATCTGCTCGTTAAAAAAAAGTTTGATTTACATGATAAAAATGCAATTTTCACATATACCGTCATAGACAAGTGCTAATAACTCTTCTCCAAACAAAATTGGGGATATACCTTATACTAGGAAACTTTCAGCATTGTACCTAGTCCAATAATAATTAGTCCAGATGCTCAACAATCTGCTCGTTAAAAAAAAGTTTGATTTACATGATAAAAATGCAATTTTCACATATACCGTCATAGACAAGTGCTAATAACTCTTCTCCAAACAAAATTGGGGATATACCACATACCAGGAAACCTACAGCATTGTACCTAGTCCAATAATAATTAGTCCAGATGCTCGACAATCTGCTCGTTAAAAAAAAGTTTGATTTACATGATAAAAATGCAATTTTTACATATACCGTCATAGACAAGTGCTAATAACTCTTCTCCAAACAAAATTGGGGATATACCACATACCAGGAAACCTTCAGCATTGTACCTAGTCCAATAATAATTAGTCCAGATGCTCGACAATCTGCTCGTTAAAAAAAAGTTTGGGATTTACATGATAAAAATGCAATTTTCACATATACCGTCATAGACAAGTGCTAATAACTCTTCTCCAAACAAAATTGGGGATATACCTTATACTAGGAAACTTTCAGCATTGTACCTAGTCCAATAATAATTAGTCCAGATGCTCAACAATCTGCTCGTTAAAAAAAAGTTTGATTTACATGATAAAAATGCAATTTTCACATATACCGTCATAGACAAGTGCTAATAACTCTTCTCCAAACAAAATTGGGGATATACCACATACCAGGAAACCTACAGCATTGTACCTAGTCCAATAATAATTAGTCCAGATGCTCGACAATATGCTCGTTAAAAAAAAGTTTGGGATTTACATGATAAAAATGCAATTTTCACATATACCGTCATAGACAAGTGCTAATAACTCTTCTCCAAACAAAATTGGGGATATACCTTATACTAGGAAACTTTCAGCATTGTACCTAGTCCAATAATAATTAGTCCAGATGCTCAACAATCTGCTCGTTAAAAAAAAGTTTGATTTACATGATAAAAATGCAATTTTCACATATAAGTGGGGATATACCACATACCAGGAAACCTTCAGCATTGTACCTAATCCAATAATAATTAGTCCAGATGCTCGACAATCTGCTCGTTAAAAAAAAGTTTGATTTACATGATAAAAATGCAATTTTCACATATAAGTGGGGATATACCACATACCAGGAAACCTTCAGCATTGTACCTAGTCCAATAATAATTAGTCCAGATGCTCGACAATCTGCTCGTTAAAAAAAAGTTTGGGATTTACATGATAAAAATGCAATTTTCACATATACCGTCATAGACAAGTGCTAATAACTCTTCTCCAAACAAAATTGGGGATATACCTTATACTAGGAAACTTTCAGCATTGTACCTAGTCCAATAATAATTAGTCCAGATGCTCAACAATCTGCTCGTTAAAAAAAAGTTTGATTTACATGATAAAAATGCAATTTTCACATATACCGTCATAGACAAGTGCTAATAACTCTTCTCCAAACAAAATTGGGGATATACCACATACCAGTAAACCTACAGCATTGTACCTAGTCCAATAATAATTAGTCCAGATGCTCGACAATCTGCTCGTTAAAAAAAAGTTTGGGATTTACATGATAAAAATGCAATTTTCACATATACCGTCATAGACAAGTGCTAATAACTCTTCTCCAAACAAAATTGGGGATATACCTTATACTAGGAAACTTTCAGCATTGTACCTAGTCCAATAATAATTAGTCCAGATGCTCAACAATCTGCTCGTTAAAAAAAAGTTTGATTTACATGATAAAAATGCAATTTTCACATATAAGTGGGGATATACCACATACCAGGAAACCTTCAGCATTGTACCAAGTCTAATAATAATTAATCCAGATGCTCGACAATCTGCTCGTTAAAAAAAAGTTTGATTTACATGATAAAAATGCAATTTTCACATATAAGTGGGGATATACCACATACCAGGAAACTTTCAGTATTGTACCAAGTCTAATAATAATTAATCCAGATGCTCGACAATCTGCTCGTTAAAAAAAAGTTTGTGATTTACATGATAAAAATGCAATTTTCACATATACCGTCATAGACAAGTGCTAATAACTCTGCTCCAAAAAAATTGGGGATATACCACATACTAGGAAACCTTCAGCATTGTACCTAATCCAATAATAATTAGTCCAGATGCTCGACAATCTGGTCGTTAAAAAAAGTTTGATTTACATGATAAAAATGCAATTTTCACATATAAGTGGGGATATACCACATACCAGGAAACCTTCAGCATTGTACCAAGTCTAATAATAATTAATCCAGATGCTCGACAATCTGCTCGTTAAAAAAAAGTTTGATTTACATGATAAAAATGCAATTTTCACATATAAGTGGGGATATACCACATACCAGGAAACTTTCAGCATTGTACCAAGTCTAATAATAATTAATCCAGATGCTCGACAATCAGCTCGTTAAAAAAAAGTTTGTGATTTACATGATAAAAATGCAATTTTCACATATAAGTGGGGATATACCACATACCAGGAAACCTTCAGCATTGTACCTAATCCAATAATAATTAGTCCAGATGCTCGACAATCTGGTCGTTAAAAAAAGTTTGATTTACATGATAAAAATGCAATTTTCACATATAAGTGGGGATATACCACATACCAGGAAACCTTCAGCATTGTACCTAGTCCAATAATAATTAGTCCAGATGCTCGACAATCTGCTCGTTAAAAAAAAGTTTGGGATTTACATGATAAAAATGCAATTTTCACATATACCGTCATAGACAAGTGCTAATAACTCTTCTCCAAACAAAATTGGGGATATACCTTATACTAGGAAACTTTCAGCATTGTACCTAGTCCAATAATAATTAGTCCAGATGCTCAACAATCTGCTCGTTAAAAAAAAGTTTGATTTACATGATAAAAATGCAATTTTCACATATACCGTCATAGACAAGTGCTAATAACTCTTCTCCAAACAAAATTGGGGATATACCTTATACTAGGAAACTTTCAGCATTGTACCTAGTCCAATAATAATTAGTCCAGATGCTCAACAATCTGCTCGTTAAAAAAAAGTTTGATTTACATGATAAAAATGCAATTTTCACATATACCGTCATAGACAAGTGCTAATAACTCTTCTCCAAACAAAATTGGGGATATACCACATACCAGGAAACCTTCAGCATTGTACCTAGTCCAATAATAATTAGTCCAGATGCTCGACAATCTGCTCGTTAAAAAAAAGTTTGGGATTTACATGATAAAAATGCAATTTTCACATATACCGTCATAGACAAGTGCTAATAACTCTTCTCCAAACAAAATTGGGGATATACCTTATACTAGGAAACTTTCAGCATTGTACCTAGTCCAATAATAATTAGTCCAGATTCTCAACAATCTGCTCGTTAAAAAAAAGTTTGATTTACATGATAAAAATGCAATTTTCACATATACCGTCATAGACAAGTGCTAATAACTCTTCTCCAAACAAAATTGGGGATATACCTTATACTAGGAAACTTTCAGCATTGTACCTAGTCCAATAATAATTAGTCCAGATGCTCAACAATCTGCTCGTTAAAAAAAAGTTTGATTTACATGATAAAAATGCAATTTTCACATATACCGTCATAGACAAGTGCTAATAACTCTTCTCCAAACAAAATTGGGGATATACCACATACCAGGAAACCTTCAGCATTGTACCTAGTCCAATAATAATTAGTCCAGATGCTCGACAATCTGCTCGTTAAAAAAAAGTTTGGGATTTACATGATAAAAATGCAATTTTCACATATACCGTCATAGACAAGTGCTAATAACTCTTCTCCAAACAAAATTGGGGATATACCTTATACTAGGAAACTTTCAGCATTGTACCTAGTCCAATAATAATTAGTCCAGATGCTCAACAATCTGCTCGTTAAAAAAAAGTTTGATTTACATGATAAAAATGCAATTTTCACATATACCGTCATAGACAAGTGCTAATAACTCTTCTCCAAACAAAATTGGGGATATACCTTATACTAGGAAACTTTCAGCATTGTACCTAGTCCAATAATAATTAGTCCAGATGCTCGACAATCTGGTCGTTAAAAAAAGTTTGATTTACATGATAAAAATGCAATTTTCACATATAAGTGGGGATATACCACATACCAGGAAACCTTCAGCATTGTACCAAGTCTAATAATAATTAATCCAGATGCTCGACAATCTGCTCGTTAAAAAAAAGTTTGATTTACATGATAAAAATGCATTTTTCACATATAAGTGGGGATATACCACATACCAGGAAACCTTCAGCATTGTACCTAGTCCAATAATAATTAGTCCAGATGCTCGACAATCTGCTCGTTAAAAAAAAGTTTGGGATTTACATGATAAAAATGCAATTTTCACATATACCGTCATAGACAAGTGCTAATAACTCTTCTCCAAACAAAATTGGGGATATACCTTATACTAGGAAACTTTCAGCATTGTACCTAGTCCAATAATAATTAGTCCAGATGCTCAACAATCTGCTCGTTAAAAAAAAGTTTGATTTACATGATAAAAATGCAATTTTCACATATACCGTCATAGACAAGTGCTAATAACTCTTCTCCAAACAAAATTGGGGATATACCACATACCAGGAAACCTTCAGCATTGTACCTAGTCCAATAATAATTAGTCCAGATGCTCGACAATCTGCTCGTTAAAAAAAAGTTTGATTTACATGATAAAAATGCAATTTTCACATATACCGTCATAGACAAGTGCTAATAACTCTTCTCCAAACAAAATTGGGGATATACCTTATACTAGGAAACTTTCAGCATTGTACCTAGTCCAATAATAATTAGTCCAGATGCTCAACAATCTGCTCGTTAAAAAAAAGTTTGATTTACATGATAAAAATGCAATTTTCACATATACCGTCATAGACAAGTGCTAATAACTCTTCTCCAAACAAAATTGGGGATATACCACATACCAGGAAACCTTCAGCATTGTACCTAGTCCAATAATAATTAGTCCAGATGCTCGACAATCTGCTCGTTAAAAAAAAGTTTGGGATTTACATGATAAAAATGCAATTTTCACATATACCGTCATAGACAAGTGCTAATAACTCTTCTCCAAACAAAATTGGGGATATACCTTATACTAGGAAACTTTCAGCATTGTACCTAGTCCAATAATAATTAGTCCAGATGCTCAACAATCTGCTCGTTAAAAAAAAGTTTGATTTACATGATAAAAATGCAATTTTCACATATACCGTCATAGACAAGTGCTAATAACTCTTCTCCAAACAAAATTGGGGATATACCACATACCAGGAAACCTTCAGCATTGTACCTAGTCCAATAATAATTAGTCCAGATGCTCGACAATCTGCTCGTTAAAAAAAAGTTTGATTTACATGATAAAAATGCAATTTTCACATATACCGTCATAGACAAGTGCTAATAACTCTTCTCCAAACAAAATTGGGGATATACCTTATACTAGGAAACTTTCAGCATTGTACCTAGTCCAATAATAATTAGTCCAGATGCTCAACAATCTGCTCGTTAAAAAAAAGTTTGATTTACATGATAAAAATGCAATTTTCACATATACCGTCATAGACAAGTGCTAATAACTCTTCTCCAAACAAAATTGGGGATATACCACATACCAGGAAACCTTCAGCATTGTACCTAGTCCAATAATAATTAGTCCAGATGCTCGACAATCTGCTCGTTAAAAAAAAGTTTGGGATTTACATGATAAAAATGCAATTTTCACATATACCGTCATAGACAAGTGCTAATAACTCTTCTCCAAACAAAATTGGGGATATACCTTATACTAGGAAACTTTCAGCATTGTACCTAGTCCAATAATAATTAGTCCAGATGCTCAACAATCTGCTCGTTAAAAAAAAGTTTGATTTACATGATAAAAATGCAATTTTCACATATACCGTCATAGACAAGTGCTAATAACTCTTCTCCAAACAAAATTGGGGATATACCTTATACTAGGAAACTTTCAGCATTGTACCTAGTCCAATAATAATTAGTCCAGATGCTCGACAATCTGGTCGTTCAAAAAAGTTTGATTTACATGATAAAAATGCAATTTTCACATATAAGTGGGGATATACCACATACCAGGAAACCTTCAGCATTGTACCAAGTCTAGTAATAATTAATCCAGATGCTCGACAATCTGCTCGTTAAAAAAAAGTTTGATTTACATGATAAAAATGCATTTTTCACATATAAGTGGGGATATACCACATACCAGGAAACCTTCAGCATTGTACCTAGTCCAATAATAATTAGTCCAGATGCTCGACAATCTGCTCGTTAAAAAAAAGTTTGGGATTTACATGATAAAAATGCAATTTTCACATATACCGTCATAGACAAGTGCTAATAACTCTTCTCCAAACAAAATTGGGGATATACCTTATACTAGGAAACTTTCAGCATTGTACCTAGTCCAATAATAATTAGTCCAGATGCTCAACAATCTGCTCGTTAAAAAAAAGTTTGATTTACATGATAAAAATGCAATTTTCACATATACCGTCATAGACAAGTGCTAATAACTCTTCTCCAAACAAAATTGGGGATATACCACATACCAGGAAACCTACAGCATTGTACCTAGTCCAATAATAATTAGTCCAGATGCTCGACAATCTGCTCGTTAAAAAAAAGTTTGGGATTTACATGATAAAAATGCAATTTTCACATATACCGTCATAGACAAGTGCTAATAACTCTTCTCCAAACAAAATTGGGGATATACCTTATACTAGGAAACTTTCAGCATTGTACCTAGTCCAATAATAATTAGTCCAGATGCTCGACAATCTGGTCGTTAAAAAAAGTTTGATTTACATGATAAAAATGCAATTTTCACATATAAGTGGGGATATACCACATACCAGGAAACCTTCAGCATTGTACCAAGTCTAATAATAATTAATCCAGATGCTCGACAATCTGCTCGTTAAAAAAAAGTTTGATTTACATGATAAAAATGCATTTTTCACATATAAGTGGGGATATACCACATACCAGGAAACCTTCAGCATTGTACCTAGTCCAATAATAATTAGTCCAGATGCTCGACAATCTGCTCGTTAAAAAAAAGTTTGGGATTTACATGATAAAAATGCAATTTTCACATATACCGTCATAGACAAGTGCTAATAACTCTTCTCCAAACAAAATTGGGGATATACCTTATACTAGGAAACTTTCAGCATTGTACCTAGTCCAATAATAATTAGTCCAGATGCTCAACAATCTGCTCGTTAAAAAAAAGTTTGATTTACATGATAAAAATGCAATTTTCACATATACCGTCATAGACAAGTGCTAATAACTCTTCTCCAAACAAAATTGGGGATATACCACATACCAGGAAACCTACAGCATTGTACCTAGTCCAATAATAATTAGTCCAGATGCTCGACAATCTGCTCGTTAAAAAAAAGTTTGGGATTTACATGATAAAAATGCAATTTTCACATATACCGTCATAGACAAGTGCTAATAACTCTTCTCCAAACAAAATTGGGGATATACCTTATACTAGGAAACTTTCAGCATTGTACCTAGTCCAATAATAATTAGTCCAGATGCTCAACAATCTGCTCGTTAAAAAAAAGTTTGATTTACATGATAAAAATGCAATTTTCACATATAAGTGGGGATATACCACATACCAGGAAACCTTCAGCATTGTACCAAGTCTAATAATAATTAATCCAGATGCTCGACAATCTGCTCGTTAAAAAAAAGTTTGATTTACATGATAAAAATGCATTTTTCACATATAAGTGGGGATATACCACATACCAGGAAACCTTCAGCATTGTACCTAGTCCAATAATAATTAGTCCAGATGCTCGACAATCTGCTCGTTAAAAAAAAGTTTGGGATTTACATGATAAAAATGCAATTTTCACATATACCGTCATAGACAAGTGCTAATAACTCTTCTCCAAACAAAATTGGGGATATACCTTATACTAGGAAACTTTCAGCATTGTACCTAGTCCAATAATAATTAGTCCAGATGCTCGACAATCTGGTCGTTAAAAAAAGTTTGATTTACATGATAAAAATGCAATTTTCACATATAAGTGGGGATATACCACATACCAGGAAACCTTCAGCATTGTACCAAGTCTAATAATAATTAATCCAGATGCTCGACAATCTGCTCGTTAAAAAAAAGTTTGATTTACATGATAAAAATGCATTTTTCACATATAAGTGGGGATATACCACATACCAGGAAACCTTCAGCATTGTACCTAGTCCAATAATAATTAGTCCAGATGCTCGACAATCTGCTCGTTAAAAAAAAGTTTGGGATTTACATGATAAAAATGCAATTTTCACATATACCGTCATAGACAAGTGCTAATAACTCTTCTCCAAACAAAATTGGGGATATACCTTATACTAGGAAACTTTCAGCATTGTACCTAGTCCAATAATAATTAGTCCAGATGCTCAACAATCTGCTCGTTAAAAAAAAGTTTGATTTACATGATAAAAATGCAATTTTCACATATACCGTCATAGACAAGTGCTAATAACTCTTCTCCAAACAAAATTGGGGATATACCACATACCAGGAAACCTACAGCATTGTACCTAGTCCAATAATAATTAGTCCAGATGCTCGACAATCTGCTCGTTAAAAAAAAGTTTGGGATTTACATGATAAAAATGCAATTTTCACATATACCGTCATAGACAAGTGCTAATAACTCTTCTCCAAACAAAATTGGGGATATACCTTATACTAGGAAACTTTCAGCATTGTACCTAGTCCAATAATAATTAGTCCAGATGCTCGACAATCTGGTCGTTAAAAAAAGTTTGATTTACATGATAAAAATGCAATTTTCACATATAAGTGGGGATATACCACATACCAGGAAACCTTCAGCATTGTACCAAGTCTAATAATAATTAATCCAGATGCTCGACAATCTGCTCGTTAAAAAAAAGTTTGATTTACATGATAAAAATGCATTTTTCACATATAAGTGGGGATATACCACATACCAGGAAACCTTCAGCATTGTACCTAGTCCAATAATAATTAGTCCAGATGCTCGACAATCTGCTCGTTAAAAAAAAGTTTGGGATTTACATGATAAAAATGCAATTTTCACATATACCGTCATAGACAAGTGCTAATAACTCTTCTCCAAACAAAATTGGGGATATACCTTATACTAGGAAACTTTCAGCATTGTACCTAGTCCAATAATAATTAGTCCAGATGCTCAACAATCTGCTCGTTAAAAAAAAGTTTGATTTACATGATAAAAATGCAATTTTCACATATAAGTGGGGATATACCACATACCAGGAAACCTTCAGCATTGTACCAAGTCTAATAATAATTAATCCAGATGCTCGACAATCTGCTCGTTAAAAAAAAGTTTGTGATTTACATGATAAAAATGCAATTTTCACATATACCGTCATAGACAAGTGCTAATAACTCTGCTCCAAAAAAATTGGGGATATACCACATACTAGGAAACCTTCAGCATTGTACCTAATCCAATAATAATTAGTCCAGATGCTCGACAATCTGGTCGTTAAAAAAAGTTTGATTTACATGATAAAAATGCAATTTTCACATATAAGTGGGGATATACCACATACCAGGAAACCTTCAGCATTGTACCAAGTCTAATAATAATTAATCCAGATGCTCGACAATCTGCTCGTTAAAAAAAAGTTTGTGATTTACATGATAAAAATGCAATTTTCACATATACCGTCATAGACAAGTGCTAAAAACTCTGCTCCAAACAAAATTAGGGATATACCTGAGGAAATTCCACTTTCCTTTGGTGAGGAAAAAATCAAAGAATTGATGAATTTAGAAACCACAGTAAAGGGAAATGAAGAACTTTATGTTTTGGCGCTCCCCAGACTAAATAAATGGATGACATATTTTGAAATATCCCAAGTTCATCCAATAAACTACAATAAGTATTCGCTGAGCTGTCGAGTCGTTAAGTAGTGTAAAGTTGTAAAGTTTTAAAAGTGATTTGTAATAATTATCTAACTTTATTTTTGTTTTCTGAAAAATAATCGAGTGTTATCGAAGCTAAGTATTCTTCATTTATTTTCAAAAAATATTTAACAATTTTAAGTGTTTTTGCAAAAATAGACAATTTTTTCTTTTTATAATTGAATTACTTTTTATACAACAACATCATTGTGTGGACTGTGTATTTGTTGTTTAATAAATCAGTTACATTCCGTCAGAGACCTCAAAATATAGAGACGGAATGTCATGCTCTTAAATTTTGCGGGTAAAATCTCAAGATTTATTTGTAAGGTAATATACAATGTATACAAGCATATGTGTACAAAACATCAAATGTATCAAGACAATGCCTACAAGCAAATGTATACACAAATGTTTTACTTGTTTTGTTACGCTGACTTGTGTTGTCAAATTTAGCTTATGCTTACTAGTTTTATATATTTAAAAAAAAAAAATTATATATACGAGTATTTTACCACTCCTCCACACAATATTATAATTCAAAAAGTTGATAAAAAACAACTTTATAAAACATCAATTAAAAGAAGAGCACATATCAAACCGGCAATACCCTGTTTATAAGCCGATTGCTCTACTACCAAACCACACACAATCCTTTGAGCCAGTCGCTTAATACTGAACGTATATAATTGCACCTAGAACAAATTCGTTATGTATATTGAACATATACACCATAATATTATAAAATTTTTCATTTCACACATTTCATACTCTATACTGTACATAAATATGTATTATTATGATTAGTGGACAAGACGAAAAGGTCAAAAGCAGCAAAATAAAATAACACTTTATTTCTTATCGCATTTATTAATTTTTCATTTATCCATTTATTGAAGTACTAATATATTAAATTACATACATATCATAACAAATTAATTTACATAAGTACAAGTGGTTGCGCCAAAAGTAGGCTTAATGACGAATATTCGTTTGTTTTGCATGTGTAATATGCGGCATTATCTTTTGCTTTACTTATCAGAAAAAACAAGAATAGTAATATATGTACGTAAAAAACCACTGTCCAAAAGTCTATAAGTCGTATGCGCCATAATGACAAACATTCACTTGTTGTGTGTATGTGTAATCTATGGTATTCCCTTTGCTTACTTATAAGAACAGAAAAACAACAACAGTAACATATGCGTGCAAAAAATCGAAAACAAACAAAAAATTAATTCACCGTTTTCGGTAAATTGGTTATGTATTAGTATATTCACACGGACATAAAACCCCTTGCTTCGCGCAACTCTTTACCAATGCACTTGTGAAATTTCGCAACATCGCCGTGAAGTGGTTGAAAAATCTATATTTCAACAAATCTTCAACTCAGCTTTGCTATGTGCGCTATCGAAACAAAGCATATTAAGTTCCTCCTAGCATGTGTGGATTTGTCGTTATATGTGCATGCAACTCATGCACCACCACACTATTTATGATGGAATAGACAAATAAATTATTCCTTCCTAACATTTACATATGTTATCTAAGAGCCATCGACGTATAATTGTAGGGACGTGCGCAAATGAGCGACTTTACCCACTACACGTAATAGTAATGAGAGTAGAAAAGCTGTTGAGAAGTCTCTGCTGTTGGCTTCTCAATCGTTTGTTTTTGTGGCGCACGCGTCACAGAGTCATTAAACTGCACTTGTTGTTGATTTACGTGTTTGTTATGGTTGTCATTACGGCGCATACGACTTATAGACTTTTGGACAGTGGTTTTTTACGTACATATATTACTATTCTTGTTTTTTCTGATAAGTAAAGCAAAAGATAATGCCGCATATTACACATGCAAAACAAACGAATATTCGTCATTAAGCCTACTTTTGGCGCAACCACTTGTACTTATGTAAATTAATTTGTTATGATATGTATGTAATTTAATATATTAGTACTTCAATAAATGGATAAATGAAAAATTAATAAATGCGATAAGAAATAAAGTGTTATTTTATTTTGCTGCTTTTGACCTTTTCGTCTTGTCCACTAATCATAATAATACATATTTATGTACAGTATAGAGTATGAAATGTGTGAAATGAAAAATTTTATAATATTATGGTGTATATGTTCAATATACATAACGAATTTGTTCTAGGTGCAATTATATACGTTCAGTATTAAGCGACTGGCTCAAAGGATTGTGTGTGGTTTGGTAGTAGAGCAATCGGCTTATAAACAGGGTATTGCCGGTTTGATATGTGCTCTTCTTTTAATTGATGTTTTATAAAGTTGTTTTTTATCAACTTTTTGAATTATAATATTGTGTGGAGGAGTGGTAAAATACTCGTATATATAATTTTTTTTTTTTAAATATATAAAACTAGTAAGCATAAGCTAAATTTGACAACACAAGTCAGCGTAACAAAACAAGTAAAACATTTGTGTATACATTTGCTTGTAGGCATTGTCTTGATACATTTGATGTTTTGTACACATATGCTTGTATACATTGTATATTACCTTACAAATAAATCTTGAGATTTTACCCGCAAAATTTAAGAGCATGACATTCCGTCTCTATATTTTGAGGTCTCTGTTATTGTGTATCTCTCTTTTTTTGTTCAAAATATAAACTCACATCTCTTCTCTTTAAATATTTACTCTTAACTTTGTAACAAAGAAATAAACGGTACTCAAACTGTATTATTTTTTGTCTACTTATATATATACTATATTTACACATATTTGCTGGTTTAATTAGTTACTCATCATGGTTTGTGCTTTTGTCAATTGTAAAGTTACCGATGATTATGATGTTCGGTCTATTATTTGCTGGATATGCAATGAAGTATTTCATGCTTCTTGTGTAAGTATTCCCGCACGCGCCGCTGACTTTGGTAACGACATTCGGAACCTCCGATGGTGCTGTGGTGGCTGTGTTGGCTATAATTTAGAGTGTTATAATACCGTCTCATCATTAAGAAATGAATTTAGCTTATTTAAGGCCGATTTTAATAATCTTGCAGAGCGCCTAACTCGTTTTGAATCAATCAATTCCATCCGATAAGTCGCCGTCACCGAAAAAATCCCCGCCTGCTAATAAGACACCGTCTCCGAAAAAATCACCCAGAGCTCTTCGCAAGAGAAACGCTAAAATACTTAACACTAAAAAGCAATCGCCAATCACGGGCAGCGACAACACTGTGCAAAAGACTGGTAAACAATCTAGTGACAATGTTCCTGTCAACTTAATTGATGAATCTATCATAAACGCTGTAAAGCCTTCCACATCGTCAACTACTATCATTCCTTCTGTCACAATCAAATCATCAAGGATCTTGTCATTGTTCCCCCTAAAAAATCAATATTCGTTTCACGGTTTGCTCCGGACACGACGGTCGAGGACATTAATTTTTATATTAAAACGAAATTCAATTTAATATAAAAATTAATTAAATTTTAAATTTAACTTTTCATATAATCGTTCGAAATCATCATTCAAGATAGTTGTACCTGATGATCATTTCGACACAATAGTCAACAGTAACTTTGGGCCTGCCAAAACATTTGTACGGGAATATACATATAAAGAAAAGCGTAAACTATCTGATGTTGTACGTTTGCCTTCTGTTAACCAACAAAATTCAAAAAACTAAGTTGGGTGTCTCTGTCTATATCATATCAAAACGTTCGGGGATTAAATTCCAAACTATCGACATTATTCTTAAATAGCTACTCATTTAATGATGACATTATAATCTTTACTGAACCTTGGCTATCATCGTCTGTATTGAATTCAGAAATTTTTTGTCCGAATTACAATGTATTCAGATGTGACCGGATGAATAGGCGTGGTGGAGGTGTTCTGATTGCTGTGTCTTCATCACTTTGTTCCAGTTTAGTTGACACAAGGTTAACCAATGATATCGAATTTATATGTGTTGCTGTTAAATTATTCAATATCACTGTACTCGTATTTGTTTCTTGCTCCTACATTCCTCATTATTCTAATCATGTATGCGCCATAAAAAGTATCACCTCTTTATTAAAACGTGATGATGTCGTCCTTATCTTCGGTGATTTCAATTTACCTTCAATCTCATGGATTAGAGCTGAAGATGATATATATATGCTTCCTCTAACTAATGTTACATGGACTAATGAATTACTAAATGAATTATTTGAATTAAATTTGTTTCAACTAAATAATATTAAGAACGTTTTGAACAGAACACTTGATTTAGTTTTTTCTAACGTTACTTCTAATTATTCTGTTAAGCAGTGTCCCCCAATTGTGTACCCAGAGGATAAATTTCATCCAACAGTATCATTGTCATTGGATTTACATACCTGCTCTAATAAAAAAAACTCAACGAAATGTTATCGCTATAATTTTAAATTAACAACTTATAAGAAACTAAATAAGTTACTTTCTGACGTAAATTGGTCATTTATACCTAATGGATCAAATACAGATCTTGAATCGATGGTTGTTATGTTTTATGATAAATTGTTCGATCTTTTTTCTCAAACCGTGCCTTATACCGCTATCTCAAATATGTGTGGACCACCCTGGTCAAACAAAAGACTTAAATATTTAAAAAATAATAAAAACAGACTCTACAAACGCTATGTAAAGTCCAATTCGTCTGCTGACTATATGAATTTTATGAAGGCCCGCACAAAGTATAACTCTTTTAACAAACTTACTTATACGAACTATATGCAACAAGTGAAAAATGATATAATAATTAATCCTAAATGCTTTTATGATTTTGTAAATTTAAAAAAGAAATCTAGATCTTACCTTCCGTCAATGAAGTATAATAATAAAGAGTCCTGTAACGATAATACAATCGCAAATATGTTTGCCGACTTTTTTCAGTTTGTGTATGTGTCAAACAATGTGCAAAACATTAATTATTACAACTCAGTGTATTCTAATAATATCTATTTTAATCTCCTTAACCGTGACAATGTTCTTAAAAGTATGCTAGCATTAGACGATAAACACAATCCTGACCCTGATGGTGTGCCGAATTGTATATTAAAAAATTGTGCATCACGTTTATATCATCCATTAACTAAACTATTCAATGCTTCCATCAAACAATGCTACTTCCCCAACTTGTGGAAAAAATCCTTTATTATTCCATTATTTAAAGCCGGCTATAAATCTGATATCTCTAACTATCGTGGCATTGCGAAATTAAGTGCAATTCCAAAGCTTTTTGAAAAACTGCTGTCTGATACTCTATCATCTCAATTATCACCTATAGTTTCTGATTATCAGCATGGGTTCCTCAAAAAAAGATCTACCACAACCAACCTCTTGGAACTTGCTACATTCGTTAATGACGCATTCATTAACGGTGAACAAACCGATGTAATCTACACAGACTTTAGCAAGGCATTCGATACTGTGAACCACGTAATCCTGTTTAACAAACTAAAACATATTGGCTTTTACGAAGGCAATCTTAAATGGATTTACTCGTATCTTACTGGACGTATCCAACGTGTCTTATTCAATAATGTACTCTCCAAAGAAATTGAAGTTTACTCTGGTGTGCCGCAGGGTAGCCATCTTGGTCCCCTTCTATTTTTACTGTTTATAAACGATCTGCCTAGTGTTATTCTACATTGTCGTGTACTAATGTATGCTGACGATGTTAAACTTATCTATAGTTACAAGTCTGTGCGGGCTCAAGTTTTTATGCAGGATGACATTAAACGGTTCGTTAAGTGGTGTTCCAACAACTTAATGTCCTTGAATGTCAAAAAGTGTAAGCATATGACCTTCTGTCGTAGGGAGGTGATAAATACAAACTACATAATTAATAATGTCCCAATTGAAAGGGTATCATCCATTAATGATCTCGGCGTGCTGCTGGACAGTAAACTAACTTTTAATGCGCATATTAATACAACATGTAATAAAGCCAACAGAACTTTAGGCTTTATTAAGAGATGGTCGAAGGAGTTTCAGGACCCCTATACAACCAAACTTCTTTTTACCTCTTTAGTAAGGCCTATTTTAGAATACTGCTCTGTAATTTGAGATCCGCAATATGAAGTGTATACCAACCAGATTGAATATATACAAGAACAGTTTTTACTTTTCTTACTTCGTGGTCTGCCACGGAGTCCTAACCTGAGGCTGCCCTTATACACAAGTCGTCTTGCTTTGATAAAGCTTCCTACCCTCAAAATTGATTGTATTGATTCGGCGTTTTTATTGTCTAGTATTAATATCAATGTACCTCGACGCGCTTCTAGATATTTTCGGTTTCTTTGCATAAATTATTACAAAAATAACTATAGCAATAATAACCCGTTACGACAACTATCATTTAATCGATCTGTGTGAAAATGCTGATATAATTAAAATTAAATTAATAAAATATTTAAACTCTGTCTAACTTGTACTTTCATCAGCTGAACCATGATTGTGTAGCTGATTAATCATTTCGGTGTCGGTGTTGCAATCTGCAATCTATCGCAGATCTATCCAATCCCGTTTATAGGATTGGTTAGTCGTTCGTTCGATCCGGAATGGCGATGATGATACTGACATAAAAAATATTAACACACAATTTACTTAACCGATCTGAGCCATTCATAAGTATAGAATATAAAAACTTATAAACGTAACATATTTCTAATTTTTTATATATTTTTAATATAGGCGTGTAATATATGAAGAAAATTGTGCAGACCAAGAAGTACAAGAAATAAGTAAAAAACGCGAGTAAAGATATGTAAATTTTATGCTTTAATAATTAATATATAGACTTAATTTATTAGGACTTCATCTCCGGCTTCATCTTCGAAAAAAATACGAACGGAGGATGCGTACCTCTTGCAAAATCAAGCACATAGCGAAGTCACATAGGCAAGAGTCTGATTTCTGTTTTAAAAGAACGCAACATTTTATTAAAGGAAAGCAACGAAATTCAAAAAAATTTTATGAACAAATTATAAAAATTCCAAAAGAAAGAAACGAAATTTTGCCAAAATCTGAATTTAAAAAAATAAATGTAAAAATAAAATTATTTTGTTTATCTATGTAAAGATGAACTTATGTTATGTCTTATTCCCTCTGCTATTGTGTGTAAACGAGGCACTTCCAAACATACGTCCACTCCATCTTCAAAACGATGTTGTTCAATATCTGGGAGGTTTAGGTTTGCCTTAAGTTGTAAATATTTGTTGTTTAGTGAAGCACACACATATACAAATCTAGCCACTTTTAAGAACTTTTTCTTCTAGAAGTATGCGCCACCTACATTTAAAATTGATTTTGAATATAATAGCAATATAAATATGTTGTAATGATTATTAAAACAAACTTACCTTTCAAAACGCCGATACATCTTTCAACAATATACCGAGCCTTTGAATATATGTCATTTTATCGGATTTTGTTTAAATTATTTGAAGCTCTGTAAGGTGTCATCAACCAAGGCTCTAAAGCATAGCCGCTATCGCCTGAATAGCATAAATGACTAGCCAAGTATTACTTTATGGTCCACACCACTGACTTTCTAAAAATTTTTCTGTAAATCTAAATAGAAAATAGTAAAATATATAGATATTATAGATATGTAGATCGAAAGTAATAAATTTTTAATTACATGTTAAAAAAATATTTCTATGCATTTTTTCTAGAAATTTCAATTCTTATTTAATTTCTTCACAATTTAGTAATGTATTACTTACCTCTTTTCATTTTATCTTTTCCTTTTTTTTCTTTTAATTTATATTATTATAAAACGATAGCTATTTTGCAATGGCACGATAACGGTTGTTTACGCGATGCTACATGATGGTTTATAAGGTTACGACAAAACAAAAGTACGATAATAGTTTGACGATGATGCTTTCTATCGCTTATGAAAATGAAAATTTAAAAATATTGTCGTACCATCATTATCGTACCATCATTATCGCTTACGTGATTACCCTCCAGGATTGTCACAAGTTATTTGAATTCGCTAGATTAAATAAACTAGTTGTTGATACATCTAATACTAAAATAGTTCGTTTTAGACCTCAAAGCCGTGGAATTGAGTGTCTTTTCTGTTCAGGAGTCTGATTTTGTGATATATTTAGAAATACATTTACAATCAAATTTAAGGTAGGATACTCACATAAATTGGTATTTTGTTCAAATTCAGAAAAAAATTTAATACTGAAGTCAAATTGATAATTTATAATAGTTTAATTCATAGCCATTTGTCATACTTGTCCATTATTTATGGATCTGCATCGAACCACGTAATGCTGAGTTTGCAGGTTGTACAAAACATAGCATTAAAATTGTTTTTATTTACCTACAAGAGTTTCGTCATATATGTTGTTTGCCAATTATGCTAAGAGTATATTACCTGTAAGGGGATTGTATAAAAAACAAATTTTGCTATATGTGTTTAAGGTCGCAAGAGGTATGAGTCAACATAATATCACCTTTGCTTATAATTTTCAGAGATTAAATAGAATAACACGAGAAGCTACAGATTTGCTAGCGGTCAGATGTAAATACCAGTGTACCGAACAACGTATATGGGACCTAAAGAATATAATGATCTTCCGTTAGATGTTAAAAACAGTGAAAGCATATCAGTTTTTAAAAGTCGTTTATGTCAGTACTTATTTGATATTATTGATATACTTCTTTACTAATCTACGATACTTATTATACCCTGCACCACCCTGTGGAAAAAGGTATATTAAGTTTGTGCGGATGTTTGTAATTCCTAAACGGCAAATGCCACAACCACCTTCAATTATACCGATCAATCAATCAAAATCTGAATCAATTTAACCATGTCCGCCTGTCCTCCTGTCTGTCCATCTAAATTTGTGCTCAAGCTACATGTCGCATTTTTCGAGATATTTTGATAAAATTTGGTACAAGGGCCCAAAGGGGAACCCTATTGAAAATGGACCGGATTGGACCATTTTTAGAACCCCTCTCCCTATGAGGTTCCATAATTTTTTCAGATATTTCGATGAAATTTGGTACATTGATATGTATTGGCGCATAAATAAACCCTTTTAAAAATGGATAGGATCGAACCACTTTTAGAACCCCTTCCCATATAATTTTTTTTTTATTTCAAAAACAAAAAAATAAAAAAAATTTCTGACATATGTATAATTTTGAAATTTTTAGAAAATACAAGTAGCTATAGAAAAATAAAAATTTTCATTTTTTAAAGACCAAAAATTAAATTGAATATATCAAGTGGTGTAAGGTATTTGATGGCCGGGCTTGACCGACTATAATATTTTCACTTGTTTTTTATTTATTTTCATTAACTTTATTAATTTATACATATATATTAATTAATGTTGATATGAAATGTTGTATATATTAAACAAAATTATTTTTGTTTTTTAAAATAAATTAAGTTGCTGAAAAGCAACGTCTGTTTTATTGAAATTCCGTATAAAAACTGAACTTGTTACATTCTAAGACTAATCCTATTTATACCAATGAATCACAGATTATGCTGATGGGTCAGCTCATGCATATGCTTGTAATGTGATTCGTTGTGTGAATGCTTACATTATATTAAAATAAAAATTGGGACAACTTAAAATAATATAAACAAAATTATAGTTAAAGTGGTTTCTTGCATTGATCTTTCTAATGTTGTTTGGTGGTGTCAGATTTACTGAGCACTTGAAAACTAATGTTCTGTAACATAGGCATTTCTCATGAAATGCTTTTGTAATAAAAAGGCTAATTTATGAGAATTAGAATTAGAGGGCGATACGATATTTGTGGCATTAACTTATATAATGTTGCCAGAAGCCTCTACCATACCAACATTGGCGCAGAAGCATACGCGAGTGAATTGTATAAATACATATAATGTAAATAAATAATAATTTAAAAAAAATCATATCGATTCCAAAAACAAGGGCGAATACAGGCCAGTTGTGATCCTTCTCTTTCTCTCCAAAGTCTTTCTTTTTGAGAAAATCATTAAAAAACAAATATGTAACTATATTTTTGTAACTAATAGAATAAAGAATAAAGAACAGAATATCAACTCGCAAATATTTGATACTCAATCTGGTTTTCGGAAAAATAGATCTTGTAATACAACTCTAATTTATTTAGCTGAAAATATAAGGGGCAAACTGAAAAAGAACGAAATGTTATTCCATGTGTTACTATACCATACAAAAGCTTTTGATTCCGTGGATTCCCAGTTGCCTTAGAACGCTAACTTGGGGCAGTCATATCAACAATAATGTGGGACAGGTTTACTGCATGCTAAGATCACTATGGCATTTACAGTGGTTCACACCCATTAATATTATAATACTTTTGGCCAAAGCCTTCTTACTTCTTAAGCTCCTCAATGCGATTCCATTACCAAACAAAAACTTCCAAAAGCCAATAATTGTATAATTAGATGCGTTTTCGGGATGGGGAAGCATGACCGCGTTTCCAGCTACACCAGGTCCCTGTTAACAGTAACCTTGGATTACCTGCTTAAATGTTGGACACTTAGACTACTACAAAAAATAGTCACTAATTAGTAACCAACCTATCTGTTTAACAGACTTCAATCCTCAATATTAAATTGTAACCATAACATTAAACCAATTCGACACACTTCCCTAATGTCCGAGAGACACTTTTTCTTTTTTGCAAGAGAGAAATTATGTCACTTCGCTCAAAGTTATGCGAATGTCAGTTAAAATGACATAACACTACTTCATTATCTTTA
Source organism: Crataerina pallida (assembly GCA_949710015.1). Classification (NCBI taxonomy): domain Eukaryota; kingdom Metazoa; phylum Arthropoda; class Insecta; order Diptera; family Hippoboscidae; genus Crataerina; species Crataerina pallida. The sequence goes on from OX453293.1 coordinate 16,050,412, forward strand.
TTTTCTACATAGTAAGTTAAGAAACTCATAATCTCCCGCTTCATATAAGCCTCGACTTGGAAAGGTTTGAGGCACTTGTAACTTATTTTTAAGACCCACTTTTGACAAAATAAATAAATAATAAAATAAAATTATATTAGAATAAAACCGTATAATAAACATATTCACTTTTTTATACTCAAAAATAGGCTTGGTCGGATAACAGACACGTCCACAATTTACAAAAAATCACATTCACCATACAACTACACCATTTTCAATTAAAATTGGTAGAAAGGCTGTTGCAAGTGGCATCACTGAGCGCGAAAAGGGGAATGGCAGAAGGAGAAGAGAATAAAGAAGAAGAGAAAAAAAAGAGGAGGAGAAAAAAAAAGGTGGCGAGCGACACCGGCTTTTTTTTTCTTTTCCGTTTTCGACTTCGGATGAGGAAGCTGGTGCTCTGTTAGCAAAAAAAAAAATAGATATAATTAAAATAATAATTTTTGAAAAGTAAAAGTAAAAGAAAACGAAAGAGCATTGTTGAAAACGCTTGAATATAATTTTGATAATAAAGTGTATGGTAAGATGTTAGGTTTAAAGCAGGGAAAATATGAAAAAGGTAAAAAAAAAAAGAAAAAAAAAAAAGGGAGAAAGATCCCTAGTGATAATAAGAAAATCAAATATGAAAATGAAATACGAATTTTTTTTTTTAAATATGAATATGAAATAGGAATTTTGTTTGTAATTTTTCTTTTTTTTGGTCTTATCGTTCGATTTACATAAAGAATTATATTTGTATTTTCTATTTGTTACCAATGTATATCTGTGTTACATAATGGATATTGTATGCACATGAATTTGATTTTTATATATATATATGACTTATATAATGAACTTTATATGTTTGTGTTTCCCTTTTGAATTAATAATATATATATATGTCTATATGTTACAGAAAGAATGTGTGTTCACTCAAAATTGAACTCATCATGTAAATAAATTTAACAACAGGTGTAAGGGTGAGTGTGTCCGGGTGATGGATGGGGTGAGGTCATAGTGTGCGAACGAAGTTGAATGCAGGGAAGCTACACCTTCTCATTTTGTGCATAATACCACTTGCAAGAATTGAAATATAAATTTTTTTTTTGTTATAACGGACTGGGGGTTAGGGTTGAGAATCCCTCCCTGAGCAGAGCTAGCCACAGGGTGGTCGCCCCGAGAGACGAATGTCAGTCCGGTTACGTAACAAGGCAATTGAAATTGAGAAATCGCATTTGAAATTGGGAAAAATGCATTTAATATTTGGAACCGCATTTGAAGTTGAGAAATCACATTTGTAATTGAGAAAAACGCAAGAAAAAAGAATTTATTTTTCCGTATTTTCTGAATATTCTTCAGTAGCGGACGTAGAAATCCGAATAGATATTGAAGTTAGAAAGTATGCGATAGACTAAAAATACTGTATATGGCGTAACTGATTTTGTGACATGTAGGTGTGCAGATGGGCCCCGCCCTGAAACGGAGTACCGGCATAGGTGCTTCGTCCAAGGATCACGGGGCCAAAACAAAAATGCAAAAAGTATATTATATAAGATCCCTTGGAAAAATTCCTTGGGATCAATAACTACCTTTTAGCAAACATAATACCAATGGGATACCAACCCATGGGCAATAGGCTGTCCAAAGTTGGGAGATCAAGTGATCGCAGGGACGCTTAATTCCCTACTAACGTCTAATAGAGTCTCCACGACGGGTATAGACGTAAAACACACACTTCATGTAGGTGTGCAGAGCGCAATGCAGAGCGCAAATTGTAAATGAAACTTAAACAAGGTAGAGAAGTTCGGTTAAGACCGAAGCTTAAATACCCTCCACCTTTTATAATCCTCCAAAAAATAAGTTCCTATAATAAATATTTTATAATCCCCTTAAAATAAATTACTGTTGCCATATTTATATACATGACTATTTCATGTACTTACGCAAATAGTGTTTTTTTTTTAAATTATAGGCGTTTGCGTTATTCAATTATGCCCATTTTTGGCACAAAGATACAATTTTTTCGAGGTATGTTGAGATTTTCGTTTATTGTGGGCGTCTCTCTTAACGGATTTTGCCCAATTTTAATACGGAACAGCGAAATTAAACTAAGAATAAGTGTGCCAAGTTTCAATTTGATATCTCAAAATTTACGACCGTGAGAGTGCCAACAACAGACGGACACACGGACAGATATGTCACAAACGATTTCTCTTTTCATGTTGATTAAGAATATATATGGTTTGTGGGGTCTCCGAGGCTTCCTTCGATGTGTTGTAAACGGATGATCAAAATGAATATACCCTCTATATAAAAAATGCTGAAGACATAGATTATATATTACTGATGCTGGCATCGAAGTAAGCACGAGAACTGTTCCAAAACGACTTAGACAGATCAACTTATGCATTCGACGACATGCTAAAAATTCCCTTTTGAAAACAAGATACGTCAAAAACGTCCGCAATGGGTTAAACAAAATACACCATAGTTGAAGGGAGAAAAGTAATGTTTTCGGTGGAGTTCAAGTTTAACCTCTTCGGGTTATCATGTCCTACATGAGGCGAAGAACCGGTGAGCGCTACAGCGATCAATGCGCTAGGAGTTAACCCTGTACAAAGCTTGGCACATAAGGTAGAAGCACCAAAGATAAAACCAGAACTTTGTCTGAGCTAGACCTAGGCCTTATTGATGATGTTCGGTATAATGGTATTAAACCGTACAAAATACAAGCCGTAGTAAACTCAATACCTGAACACATAAAAGCAATTATATAAACAAAGAAGGCTCAACAAAATGCTAGACATATAATTTTTGAAGTATTTAATGTAAACAATAATTAGTTTTTTACCTCTAAGGGGCAGTCTTCAAAACATATCTTTACGATTAACGATTTTACGTTGCTAATACACATGAGTTCAAAAAGTTATTTTTCCAAACATTTGGATGTACAGAAATAAAACAGTAATACATGAATATGAAAATAAGGTATCCGGATTTCTATGTCCGCTACTGTATATTTCAAAATGGCAAAAATTAATTCAACTGCGCATCAATTCATGCATACCACCAATAATCATTTGCAGAGCCTTCAGATCCTTACTTACGGTATCTGTAATAGCTTCAATAGCTTGTTGCTGTAAGCCCAAAAAAGTTTTTATTTCATCCTCAGAATTTTTATCGATGGTGTATTCACTGCCAGTGAAATTGTATTGTTTTCTTTGTATTCGCATTTGTGATAATAGTTCACTCAACCTACCCTACATATAAACATTTTTTATTCCGTTGAAACATTATCTTTCTCTAAGAAATTTTACCTTAAACTGTGTGGGCGCTGAAACCAGAGCTTGCATGTTTTCTAGTTTAGTGCGTAGACTTTCTTCTTCAACTGTAAGAGCTAAACCTATTTTACGTGTGCATTCTTGTTTGACAATAATCTACAAGTTTCCAATTCAAAGTAATTAATTAATTTTTTAATAGTAGTATGAGGCCAAACCTTAAGAATTGTATGACTCAATTCGCTCAATTTACGCTTGTATTCCATAATTCTCGCAGTAGCTGCCGCGTGACGTTGTTTTATCATAGATATATCTTTTTCTACCACATTAAGATATAATTTATGAGCGTCTGTTTCATTTTCTTGACATTTAATACGCCACTTCAGATCATTGAAACCGATCATGGGTACAGGTATAAATTTTGTACAATCGGGATTATCCAATTTAGCTTGACGCCACATACGTGGATCAATACCCTTTGGAGCGTTTTCTAGATATTCCTTCAGTTGGTCTTCATCGGGTAATACTAATGCCAATACATCGGTGACGCCCAGAGTATTTATTTGCCCTTTGACATTGGGTTGATTGAGATAGCTAGCCAATTCGGTGGCTAACACCCGTTTGGTTCCATTCGGTGCCGTGGATAACCTTTCCTCTACGTATATAACCAACTGACTGTTTTTCTCTGCATACTCTTTTGTGCATTCAACGTTAATAATCAAATTTGATCTATTGCCGAACAACGCGTTTAAAGAATTGAGTATCTGTGTTTGCTGTGCTCTTATATCGGACATTGACTTATTAAAATTCATTGCTACCAAACCCATTTTGTTGTCTTTTCCTGGTAGGCGACTGTATCCCATAGCTTTGAAGCGGCATAAATAGTTCTGATGACTAATGTCTACTGGTGGAATATTTTGAGAAAAAAATGATTTACCAATACCCCAAATGGCTTGTAAATAATTCCATTTTGCTATAATTGTATCACGTTCATCGCCATATATTGCTACATTGAATATAGAATGAGCGAATGCTTCATCAGGGGAAATTTGTGGCATTTGTTGCTGAGGCTGTCCCATCATAAAGCCTGTTTGACCTCCGAAACCGCCAAATCCTGGCGTAACTGTACTAATACTGCTTGTTTTACCAAAATCTATTATTAAATAATATTATGACCAAAACACTAACTTAAAAGTTATTTAATGTACTTGGTCCAAATGATCCAAAAACTCCAGGTGTTTGTTGACTAAATCCTGCACCGAACGTCGGGCCGGCTACTGTCGACCCAAATGCACCAAAGCTTCCCGTATTTGTTGTTGATGTTCCAAAAACGCCAAATGATGGTACCGTTGTGCTTCCGCTAGCAAATATAGTAGGAGTGGAAGTAATACCAAAGTTATTGAAACCACCTACAGGGGGAGCAGCAGATATTGCATTTCCGAAACTTCCCATTGTTGAAGCCGCTGTTGTAGCAGCATTTATAAAACCAGGATTGCTCGAAGGTATTGTGCCTGTTATACCCGTGCCAAATGTCGAAAAAAAACCACTTGCTACAAAATTTCAAAAGCATAACTTCAATTATAAATATATAATAAAATTCAATTTCTTACGTTTTGTAACTACTGGATTACTGTTAGCGATTGATTGGTTCATTCCAAAAAGCGACATATTCAAACTAATATTTAAAAATTTTTATTTGATGCACAATATGACATATATTTAATTAATGTTTTACCAAGACATTTAATTAAACAAAAAATTTTTGATCGAAAGAAATATATGCGTCGCATAATTAAAGATGCACGGCTTTTTAACGAACTAGTTCAATTAAAATGTCAATTGGTATAATAAAGCATATATTGTATGGTAACGCAATATAAGTGCTCACTGTATTCTTCAAATCAATTTTTATTTTAAATTTCAATAAACAAAAAAGAAGAAGTATAAGTAGAGAAATAATGGAGCTAAAGTATAAAAATATATATAATAATACATTATAAACTAGTTTCATTTGTTCACCTAACTTCGATTAATTGTGCTAGTTCATCAAGAATCACAAGAACAATAAAAGAGTTATCAAACTTTTATTCAATATTGATGATTAACGGCATCAAAGAGCAAATAATATATTCTGAAAAAGAAAAACTTACAAGAAGTAACATATATAAGTATATAAACACAAATGTCTTTAACGAGATTATTTAAAGCTTGAATTAATGAATATTGAATATATTATTGCGTGAGCATAAGCACTAAATAACAGTACCTATGTCTAAATATTAAAATAAATGTCTCATATCTTAATCTTAAAGCACACTAACAATGTGAGTGGAATATTTTAATTGCGTTTTAATTTTTGCCCTGAATTGGTATTTTCAGTTCTCAATAAACATAATAATAAAGCTCATTTCTTAAAATGAATTAACAGGAGATAATTTACTTATACAAATTATTCCAATTCGTATATATTTATCTCTACGCAAATATAAAACAATGTTTTATTTAAAAAGAAATAAAATAATAGTATTTGGAACGGGATTTTTGCTGCCTCGAAAAATTTCTTTCCTTGTGTCGTGTGTATGACTGATTGGATTTCTTTTAAAGAAAACAACATTCACGACATTTTTGTGTGCTGTCTGTTCAACAATATTAATGGAAGAACTATGAACCTAGACCATCTAAAATTGGCGCTAACGCAGATTGGTATATTGGTTAAACAATTGAGTAAAAGCAATTTTAAAGAAACCAGTCAAAGCCTAAATCAGGTAAGTTCTGTTATATAAAAATATCAACTCTCAGAATGTATATGCAACATGTAAATTTGGCTTGGGCTTAACTCTTACTCCATTTCCACATACAAACAGTGGGCGTAGCAATTAACTGACTACTATAACACTATAAGTAATACTGGAAATTGTGGGTACATCGATGGAGGCTATAACTTTACATATGTATACAGAGTTTCAACTTTATAGGTACATTTTTGTACTTTGGGCTTTTTGGACGTAGTACTTAGCCGATTTTACCCAATTTCAATAGAAACCTACGCACTGGTATTATTTCATCTTGGTGTGTCAAACGAATGAGAATTCCAAAAACAGACACATGTACGGATACGTCAATATGTGCTGATTAATAATGTATATACCTTGTAGGGTCTCTGGGGCTTATTGCAAATGAAAGAGCAAATAGTAAAAATTCGTCACTAAGAAAGAGGGTACAATAAATGGATTTTAGGTTTTGTAAAATTATATGTTTGAATAATTAAAATAATTGAAACATTTTTTCAACCTCAGAAAACAAGATATATTAAAATCATTCACTGGTAAATTTTACACTCTCTCTACATATACCAACTTGATGGCGTCTCATGGTTAAATATTTGTAAAACGTAGAAGATAAAAAATAAAATCTAATCAAAATTAGCAAAAACATAAATTAAACAAGTAAGAACACTAAATTTAGCTTAGCCCAAATCCATATAGAAACAAAAAACTAATTATGCCCTGTAATACATAAAGAAAGGTTTTTATGTGAATCAAATTTCAACTTCATAGGTCAATTTTTGTAACTATGAGAGACTATGTCGGCGTTGCACTGGGCTGATTTTATTCAATAGAAACCTTACTTACATTAGAAGTATTTGTACAAAATTTCAGGTTGATATCTCAAAATTTACGATTATGAGAATTCTAACCAAAGACACACAGACATATCTAGATCGATTCAAATTTTGATGCTGACCAAGGATATATATACTTCTTAAATTTTCTCGTATACGTCTCTGACGCCTCCTATTGGGTGTTGCAATAGTAATTCCATACTTAGTATACTATGTGGATGATATAAAAATTTAGCAAAGCACTGTAAGGTAACATATAAGAAGACAATGGATAAAAGCTGGAGATATATTCTATGTAAAAACAAGATAGAGAAGTTCGGTTAAGACCGAAGCTTAAATACCCTCCACCTTTTATAATCCTCTATAAAATAAGTTCCTATTACCATATTTATGTAAATGACCATTTCAAGTACTCACACAAATAGTGTTTTTTTTTAATTATAAGCGTTTGCGCCATTCAATCACTCTCATTTTTGGCATAGTGTTGGATAACGGTACCACATGTATATACCGAATTACAACTTGATAGGCATGGTATTGTGCGAAATATAATTTTTCAAAGATACAATTTTTTCGAGGTATGTTGAGATTTTCGTTTATTGTGGGCGTGTCTCTTAATCGATTTTGCCCGATTTCAATACGGAACAGCGAAATTAAACTAAGAATAAGTGTGCCAAGTTTCAATTTGATATCTCAAAATTTACGACCGTGAGAGTGCCAACAACAGACGCACATTTCTCTTTTCATGCTGATTAAGAATATATATGGTTTGTGGGTCTCCGAGGCTTCCTTTGATGTGTTGTAAACTGATGATCAAAATGAATATACCCTCTTCCCTAAGGTGGAGGGTATAAAAATACATATATTTAATTTGTAAAATAAAGATTACGAAAATCCAAATTATAATATTAATTAGATATCACCGCATCCAAACTACACCATTTTAAGGTTAAATTGAGAACTTCCAAATTATAATTGAGAACTTGCAAGTTGAAATTGGGAAACTGAAGTTTTAAATTGAGAAAACCAAACTCAAATTGAGAAAACTAAATTGAAATTGAGAAAACAAAATTCAAATTGAGAACTTCCAAATTCAAATTGAGAATACCAAATTGAAATTGAGAACTACCAAAATGAAATTGAAAAAAACAAATTCAAATTGGGAACTTACAAATTGAAATTGAGAACTTCCAAGTTCAAATTGAGAAAACCAAATTGAAATTGAGAAATTTAAGTATTGGGAAAGTAAAGTTTGAAATTGAGAAAAAAAAGTTGAAATTCAGAAAATTAAAATTGAAATTGAGAAAACGATACCAAATTGTAATTGAAAAAAATAAAATTGACTTTTACTTTAGATCGCTATTTAAAATGGGCAAAATCTGTCAAAAGCCACATAAAAATTGAGCTATGAACTTGAAATTTGGTATGTACATCTATACTCATAAACTTCATCGATATGCCAAAAATGGGCTTTTCGTATAATAGACACGCCCACAATAAAGAAAAGTCTTTATATCTGCCAGAAAAGTTGACCTAGGAACTTGAATTTGGTACGCGTATACATAATTATCCTATTTATTGACGTGCTAAAAATGGGCGTGGTCAGATAATAGGCACGCCCACAATTTACTAAAAACCATATTCAACGTAACATTAGGCTTGCATGCTGATACGTAAGATATACATTATTAGAAGGCGCAATATATATATATATTTGCCACGCCCAGTGGAAAAAGGTATATTTAGTTTGTGCGGATGTTTGTAACTTCTAAACGGCAAATGCCACACCCACCTTCAGTTATACCGATCGATTCAGAATCAAAATCTGAATTGATTTAACCATGTTCGTCTGTCCATCTAAATTTGTGCGCAAGCTACAGGTCGCATTTTTTGAGATATTTCGATGAAATTTGGTATAAGGACATGTATTGGTCCAAAGGGGAACCCCATTAAAAATGGACCGGATTGGACCATTTTTAAAACTCCTCCCCATATGAGGTCCTATTATTTTTTGAGATATTTCGATGAAATTTGGTACATAGATATGTATTAAACCCTTTCGAAAATAGATAGGATCGGACCATTTTTAAAACCCCTCACCATATAAAAAAATTTTTGATATCATTAAACAAACAAAAAATAAAAAAAAATTCGGACGTATCATTTTGAAATTTTTAAAAATACATAGAAAAATAAAATTTTTCATTATACCCTATTTTTTCAAAGAAAAAAATGTAATTGAATAATATATTAAGTGGTGTAGGGTATTTAATGGTCGGGCTTGACGGACTATAATATTTTCACTTGTTTTTGTTTTAACCTTGCTTACGACAAGAAAAAAAGAAATTTTGACATTCGGGGTATTGCCGAACATTAAGTAAAAATTATGAATTTTACTTTTGCCAATATTAAATTTAAGTGATAATGTAAGCGTCTTGACTTAACTGTGCCGCAATTTTAATAAATTGTGTTAGCGTTGCGATTCTTCTTTTTTTCTCTTTTGGACTTTTCATGGTAATAATTTTTACCATTCGCCTAGTTAAAGCCGATCAGGGACGATGCCTGGCATGCTCATTTCCATAATACCAAAAAAATAATACTAAAACTGACCCACCCCCGCAAACGTTTAAAGGAACACTACTTGATGATATGCACTTGGAATGTAAGAACACTTTACAGATTTGGTGCCTCTATTCAACTGGTCGTTGTCCTCGGTAAATATAAAGCCGACATCACCGCTATCCAGGAAATGCGATAGCTTGGACAGGAGTGCACGAAAAGCCAACTGTGACATCTATTGAGTTGTTACGGAAATAATTGCGGGTTTTTCATACAGAAGGCGTTGACAATTTTTTTGAACGACTTTTGGCAACATTTTGATTCTTTCCTTTTGTCATTTGTTAGCTGTCACTTTTAGCTTGCTTTAAAAAAAAAATTCGCGTAATTTCCTTTAAAATTGTTTGTTTGGCGTTAATTTTAATATGGAGTCCAAAAACGAGCATTTTCGTCATATTTTACTTTATTATTTCCATAAAGGAAAAAACGCAGCGCAGGTTGCTAAAAAGTTATGTGATGTGTATGGTAAGAAAGCAATTAACACTAACCGTAATGACAATTCTTGTGTTCTATTCCTACCACGCGCGGTCAAATTGACCGGTAATTAAAAAAGTTATCGATTTTATTATTCATTGCAAATAATGGTTCATTTATTGTTAAATGTATATAAAATTAAGAATTTTCATGAAATTTCGTCCAAATTTATTCTTATATAATTTCTAAAATTCAATATAAGAAAAACAAATAAAATTAAATTTTTATATAAAATGTTATGAATACTTTATTCGGCTTCCCCACATTGTCTACAAATAATTTTATTCTGAAATGTGCATTTGCCGCAAACATATTTTTCGCACTGCGAACAGATTTTTGTTGTTTTATAACCATTACAAAATTTTATTTGACAAGTTTTTCGTACAGACAAGTCGGAACTTGTGGACGGTGTTGTTGAAAGCTTTTTTTCTTGAGATTTTTTATATGCATCGCCGAGTTCTAAAGCTAACTGGAACAAAAATTCCTGTCTCGAAATGTTTTCACCCGTCGTTTCTTTATATAAAATCCAGGCATTTATTCCAACTAGGTCCAAAATGTTGAAAAATACCTGAAGTGGCCACCTTTAACTTTTCGACTTCACGCTGTATTTCCTTGCCATCTGGTCTGCCACATCGACACCAAATTTTGCACTATTATAAAATCTAATAGTTTCCGGTAAATGTTTGTTGTTTTTTTCTATTTCTATTGACTTATGTTTGGAACTTAGTATAAGTACATTTTTTTCGGCTTACTCTTATACACTGTAAGAGTGATGTAATTTGATTTATACAATTTGCTTGAAAATCTAGCCATTTTATCTTGTCTTCCTTTGGCTAACTTTGGCAACTCTCTTTTGTTTCCGCGAATTGTTCCAACAATTGTATTTTTTTTTGCAAGTAATTTCTTGGCTAATGATACACTCGTGAAAAAATTATCTGTTGTTACGTTCCTTCCGCATCCTGTGAAAGGCTCCATTAGCTTTAGAACAACGAACTCCCCAAGTGGAATTGAACGATCTCTCTCTTCATCCTTTCCCAAATAGGGAAACCCATTTATTATATACTTACTATTGACGTCACACGCCAAACAAAACTTTATTTGAAATTTATCTGGTTTGTTTGACATATATTGTGTAAATCTACACCTAGTTTTCGACGGAAACAATTGCTCATCAACAGAAATATATGCACCAGGTTTATAACAATTTTGTGAATTCTCAATAAATCAATCCCATATTGTAGATATCATAGCAAATTTATTGGTTTTTAAACGCTGGCTTCTTTCGCTTTTCTTATCAAATCGTATAAACTTCATAATTTCAGTAAAGTTATTTCGGCTCATTGTTTTCGAAAAAAAAAGCGGGTCCCCAATTTTTATTCCACAAATATGAGATATCTAAATTTTTTGCCTCATATGCACTTAGCTCCCACTTAGTCCCTAACACCCTAAATGCTTCTTCTTCTGTACATTTTATAATATGATTCATTATACGCTGATCAAGAGTAAATGCCGTCTTCATTTGTCCTTTCATTATATGTCGATTAGCATATCCTGTTGGCCCTGATCTATCCCTAAAAACATTATGCACTGGTAACCTGCCAGGTTTGCAAATTCCGTTTATTTCTTCCCAAACTATTCCATCAGCAGCAGTTTCGATGCGTTGTACCTCTAAATCTGATTCACTTTCGGATGTCAATAAAACTCTCCTTCTTTTCTGTCCTGGACGCTTATTTATAACATTCTCCTCTTCACTATAGCTTTCTGATTCCAATTCACTTGTTGTAAATAGCTCTTTATCTGTTTCGATGTTTTTTTCAATTCCAGAAATTTCTTGTTCATCATATTCTGAAAACTCTTCTTCTATGTCCGTTATATTTCTTAGGTAATTTGTAATTTTCAAATGCTTTGATATTTTAGGGTAAATATCTACAACAGACAATTACTTTATCACCTTCAAATAAACACTTGTAAAAAAATTGCATAAAAAACTGTTTAGAAGTGCGCTACTTGAGACTCTGAGACAACTATATAATATTTTTTACAATCGATACTATTGTTGTCTACTCTTTTCAATTGAAACCGAAAAAAAAAAAAAAAAATTTTACTCTGAGACAACTGTATAATATTTTTTCACATCGGTCATATTGACCGACCGCGGTAGGTAGGTCACATGACAAATTTTTCTTGAAAAATAGAAAAAAAAATAGAAATAAAGAATGGAGAAAATATTATATGCATATTCTAAGAATTGTCATATAGTTTGATAACGGTATTATAACGTTTAAAAATGTGTAAGTTTTACAAAAGTTTGAAAACGGTCAATTTGACCGTACTGGTAGGGTTAGTTAAAGAAAGACTGTCAAAATTGGTTTGTCAAATTCCGTTCTGGAGATTTTTCACTCAAAGATGAGCCAAGGGAAGTTGATGATGATCAAATCAAAGCATTAATCGAGGCGGATCGTCATATAACTGTGCGTAACATTGAAGAAAGGTTAAAAATATCAACAGCAACAGTCAGTCGACATATAAAGTGTCTTGGACTCGTAGAAAAGCTTGATATTTGGGGACCACATGAATTGAAAGAAATTCATTTAACAAACCGCTTCAACGCTTGTGATTTGCATCTTAAACGCTATGAATCCGATCCATTTTTGAAACGAATCATCACTGGTAATGAAAAATGGATTGTTTACAAAAACGATCATGGCCGAAGCTTGATGAGCCAAATCAAACAACTTCAAAAGCTGATATTCACCAAAAGAAGATTATGCTGTCAGTTTGGTGGGATTGGCAGGGGGTGGTATATTTTGAGCTGCTTCCAAGGAACCACACGATTAATTCGAATGTCTACTATCAACAACTGGACAAATTGAATGCAGCCATCAACGAGAAACGGCCAGAATTGGTCGTAAAGGTGAGATACTCCACCAGGACAACGCTAGACCGCATACATCTTTGGTCACTCACCAAAAACTAAGAGAGCTTAGCTGGGAACTTTTGATGCATGCACCATATAACCCTGACCTTGCACCATCAGACTACCATTTGTTTCGGTCTTTGCAGAACTCCTTAAATGACAAAACTTTCAAGGATAATGACACTTGGTTCAGTTTTTTGCAGATAAAGGCCAGAAGTTCTATGAACGTGAAATCATAAAGTTGCCAGAAATATAGCAAAAGATCATCGAACAAAATGGAAATTATGTAATTGATTAAAGTTTGGGATTTGAAAAAATGTATTTACTTTCTATGAAAAAATCCGCAATTATTTTTGTAACAACCCAATACTACAGTTGCTTTCCAACGGTGCGTGAATTTGGGTGCGGTTTATTGGTTAATAAGAGACTTCGCCACCTTGTCTCATAGTTCACACAAGTGAACGAAAGCCTACCTACAATCCGGCTCAAGACAAAGTATTTTAGACTAATTTGCGCACACGTCACGACAGAACATAAAAATTAAGGGACCAAGTAGAGCTTTTATAAGCACCCAGAGCAAGGAAGACAAGACATTAAAATGGTTCCAGATGATTTCAACCACCTCCCACAACGGAATGAGGTTGATTGACTTTGTCGAGGCGAGGAACATGGTAGTCAGTAGTACAAAATTCCAGCACCTCCATTCACAAAACCACATGACTGTCCATTGGACGAACAGTCAAAAATCAAATAAATCATGTGATAGATGGACGGCATGCTTCTAATGTCATGGATGTGGAGGTGATCCGGTGCGACAACATCGATTCGGATCCCTACCTTGTTGCAGCCAAAATCCGCATCCGTTTAAGTACAGCCAACACCACAACCAACAAAAGATGTAATTACAACAGACAGCTGTGGCTTACTCCATTCGACTCTATCAGCTACTTGCTGAGAGTCGTCTTTTGAACCCGACTTTTCCGCGCAGTGGACTCATCTGTCGCACTCAATGCGCACTGCCGCTCTGGAAGTGCTCGGATACCAGAGACCGCCTCGGCAGAATCCTTGATAATATGATGAGTGGCGCTGCGCTACTGCAGAGAAGAACACTCCATTTCTAAATACTTTGCGTTGGACACTAACACAAAATGATGATGAGACTCTTTGGCCCTGAAAGCGTTGGCGATGAGTTGCGTTTAGTGAATGTGATTTACAAATAAGTCTATAAGTCAACCTTTTACAATTGATACAATGCTACTTCTGTGCGCAATGGTTCAATTTCAATTTAATATTTCCATTAATAGCGCAGAAAGATATACGATATACGTATATAATTGGTCGAAAATCTCAGGAAGAATATTAAATGTTTAATGCAAATGTTATCATGGTTAAGTTATGTATTTAATGGAAAATGCAGCTTTGCATACTCCATCTACTGAAATTCTCTCTATTCCTGGTTTGGTAAATTTTTCCAAAGTTCTATTGATGGATGTTTTGTATTAAGCTTTTTGCTGAAATAAAATCGTATCATACGAACAAACGACCAATTCAACAAATCGCCAAACTGAGCAATGCAATTCGTAAGGATGTTATTTTTAATCATGATAATGAAAAGCTCCACACATCTTTAGTCTTTCGCAAAATTTATAGGATCTGGGTTAGAATGTCTTGTCATCCGCCGTATAGCCCCTACCTTGCGCCTTTAGACTTCCATGCAGAACTCCTCAAATGGTGAAATTTTTAATGAGTATATATACTTTTGGGGATGTGATTAAATTTCAACTCCGACGGTAATGATGACATCACGCTTACTTCAGTTTTTTGATAGCAAAGATCAGAAATTTCATGAGCCTAGTACCTACTTGTTTACATGTTTAAGCAAAAATTTTGAATCAACAAGCAACCTACTGATCGACTCGATTCGATTTCGAAATATCTCAAAAAGTAATAGTACCTCATATAGGGTAGAATTCCAACAGGTCGTATACAAAAAGTCTTATTCAATTCGTGCTTTTCTCGTGAAATTACTGCGATTTCTGGTGTCCCACAGGGTAGTCATTTAGGGCCTCTTCTTTTTACTTTATTCGTTAATGATCTTCCTACGTGTATTAAGTATTCAAAAACATTAATGTTTGCAGACGATATAAAAATATTTTACTCTTTCGATTCTTTAATTTATTGCGATTCGCTTCAGCTGGACTTAAATGGGTTATATATGTGATGTAAAGTTAATGGTATGGAACTGAACTTGAAAAAGTGTAAAAAATTATCCTTTACATGGTCCTCAACACTGCCTTCATCTTATTGGATTGAAAACATATACTCGAAAACGTATCTAATTTTCTTAATTTAGGTGTTATCCTTGGGATTTTTGAAGAGGTGGTCAAAGGAATTTAAAGATCCTTATATAACCAAGCGTTTATACACTGGTGTTGTTAGACCTACGTTAGAGTATTGCTGTTTTGTCTGCTACAGATGCTACATAGATCATATTGAATCTGTTCAGCGTAAGAAATTTAAGCTAGGATCCAAGTTTGATTCTTCCTCCCTATGAGAATAGGTTACTTCTCATTGATTTGCCAACGTTGGAAAGAAGGCGGGAAAGTTTATGTGTTATATTCGTTACAAAAATAATAAAACGTATTGTTTGTTCACTTGGTTTACTTGAGAGGATCTCTTTTAACATCCCCAATAGGTTTACTAGACACTTTAATCTAATAAAATTGTCTCAGTGTCACAAATTATCAATTACGTAACCCCTTTAGGGTTCTTTGTAAAATGTTTAATGACAACTTTTTGACCAGGCTATAGATGACATTGGTAAAATTGGAAATATAAATTATGTTCGCGCATTCGATTGCCGGACTAATGGTTTTGTTGATACATGTTTCTATTGTAAATGTATTAACAAAATGTCTTATATTAGATCTGTTTTTTTTTCTTCTCTATAAATAATTTTTATAAATTATTATAATAATTATAACTATGAATTATTTATATTTGTCTTTTATATTGTTATTTTGATTTACATTTATATATGTTTTAACAATAGTCGTATTGGTTTTATTAATATTGATTTAGTTTATCTCTAAGTTATTCCAGAGGCTGTTGTTGTTGTTGCTGTTGGTGTGCTGCTGCGGCTGTCTTCTATTTATTTTTATTTTTTACTTTTTTATTTTTTTTTTATTGGTAACTTTCTTTAATTATTAGTTTAATATTATATTTTTTACCCTTTATCATGAATTAGTTGAAATTATTTGTAACTAATGGATTTAATAACAATAAACAATAAACAATAAAGATCATCGAAATGATTTAAGATTTTCGATCCTAAATCTGCTGGTATATACGAAGTAGCATAAATATACTGTATAATATTTTGTTTTAGATCTACGTAGTTTTACAATTATAGTGTACTATATATATATTCTCTTACTAAACAAATTACTTCACTTCACTTTTAATAATATAACTATTAGGTTATCGGCCCAGCACGAAAATAAAAAAAAAAGTTAAAAAAAAAAAATAAAAATAAAAAGAATTGGAAATTCTTATAAGGTCGGGAACGATTATTCGTTTTGAACCGCTAAACGCGGAAAACTATGCAACGTGGAAATTGAAAATGCGTGTAATTTTAATAAAAAATGGTTCATGGTGTTATGCAGATGGTACAGCTGTACGTCCAACAGACACAGACGCAGCAAAATGGAAAGAGATGGATCAAAAAGCCTGTGCGGGCATTATGTTATCAATTGTTTAATTGCTGATTGTACAACATCTAGAGAAATGTGACTTAAATTAGAAAAATGTGACTTAATTTCAAGTCTAAAGGTCCAGCCAGAAAGGCTACTCTTCTTAAACGCATAGTTTAGCACGTTTGAAGGAGAATGAAAACATTCGTGATTTTTAAAATGATTTCTTTGATGCTGTCAGCAAACTGAAAGAGATTAATGTTGTTGTTATATTGCTATTATATAGTCTACCGGAATCTTATGAAACGTTTAAATGTGCGATAGAATCACGTGATGAGCTGCTAAGATGAGCGAAACTCTTAGGGTGAAAATATTAGAAGAACATAATTTACGAA
The DNA here is from genome assembly GCA_949710015.1 of Crataerina pallida. Lineage (NCBI taxonomy): Eukaryota > Metazoa > Arthropoda > Insecta > Diptera > Hippoboscidae > Crataerina > Crataerina pallida. The sequence goes on from OX453293.1 coordinate 16,067,424, forward strand.
GATCCAAAGAAGAAAAGTTAGATAATGTTTTATTCTCGAAAAGTAATAAAAACAAATTCAAAAATTTTACAAAAACTGAATGTCAAAATCATGAAAATAAAAAAATTTTAATAAGAAAGGTGCGTGTTATATATGCAATAAACAAGGTCACTATGCTCAAAATTGTAAATTGAGAAAAAATCAACATGTAGCAGGAAAAGTAAATGATGAGTATTTTATGTGCCAGATTTGAGAACAAATCTATCAGTTTCGAAATTTACGGATAAAGGCGTGAGGAGATTTCAAAAATATTCTGCAAATGTTTTTAAAAATAGATAACCAATATTAAAAGCTAAGAGAGATAGAAATTTGTACTACATAAATACACAAATGCAGGCCAACATGATAGAAGATGCAAATAAAGCTATAGATGTTTGGCACAGAAGTATTGGTCACTTAAATGAACAACTTTAAAGTTGATGTTAAAATCTGTTCATGGCTTAAAATTTTCTTCAAATGAAAAACTGTCCCCTTGCGAAATTTGTGTCAGCAAAAAACAAACAGTAAAACCGTTTCCAAAAGGCAGCATAAATCGTACAAGTAACGTATTGGAAATCGTGATGTCTGCGGACCAATGCGGGTACCATCACTTTCAGTATGTAGATATTTTGTTACTTTTACGGACGATTTTTCTCGCTATACTGAGGTATATAATTATACAGGACGCAAAATTAAGTGCTTAAATTAAGTGCTAAGGGGACAAAGGAGGATAATTTTGTAAGAAGGCTTTTGATGTTTTTTTTAAATAAATATGGTATACAATGGCGACTTAGTGTACCTTACACTCCTCAACAAAATGGCTTGTCTGAGGGAAAAAATCGCACATTGATTGAAATAGCTCGCTGTATGTTAAAAGATGCGGGTGCTTCACCAACTTTTTGGGAAAAAGCTATAAATATAGTATGCTATATAAGGAACAAGTGCCCTATAAAATCATTAAACGTAGATATTCCTTATAAGATGTGGTCGGGAAAGACTCCAACTTAGAGTACATGAAACTTTGGTTTAAAAGTTTTTGCGTTATGTAAAGGTAAAACACTAAGCAAGTCCGAATCCAGATCAAAGTTTTATGTCCTTATGGGCTATTCAAATGCTGTTAAAGCATACCGACTTTGGTCCCCTGAGACCAAAAAAATTATACACAACCGAGACGTAAAGTTCATTAATGAAATGTACGAGGTGTGTTCAAAAAGTAACGAGAATTTTTAAATTTCGCGGGTTTGGAGAGAAAGTTTTTTTTATTATGTTGGTACACATGCCCCTGAAGTACGATAAAATTTTCAGCAATATTCGTTGTTTACTTTTTAAGTGGCAGCCGCTAACGTGAGACGTGTTTTTCGAGCTCGGCGATTTTCGTTAGTGAAAAAAAATGGATCAAAGAACCTGCATTAAATTTTGCGTAAAAAATGAAATAAAGTGTAGTGAAGTTTGTAAAATGTTAACAAAGGCATATGGTGAGTCTGCTATGAGAAAAGCAAGGATTTACGAGTGGTATAAGCGTTTCCAAGATGGCCGCGAAAACGTTGAAGATGACGAACGACCCGGACGACCAAGCACATCAACAACTGATGAAAACGTGAAAAAAGTGAAAGAAATGGTTATGAACGATCGCCGAATCACAATCAGAGAAGTCGCTGATGATGTTGGCATATCAGTTGGCTCATGCCATCAAATTTTTTCGGATGTTTTGGGTATGAAAGGTGTGGCAGCAAAATTCGTTCCAAAATTGTTGAATTTCGAACAAAAACAGCGGCGAATGGAAGTTGCTCAGGAGTCGGTAAATGAAGTTAATAACGTTGCAGAACTACTAAAACGTGTTATAACAGGTGACGAAACATGGGTTTACGGATATGATGTCGAAACTAAGGCTCAATCGTCCCAGTGGATCGCCAAGACCAAAAAAGGCTCGACAAGTGCGGTCAAATGTGAAGGTTATGCTCACTGTGTTCTTCGATTTTAATGGCATAGTGCATCATGAATTCTTGCCACAAGGTCAAACAATCAATAAGGAGTACTACCTACAAGGTCAACACCGTTTGCGTGAAGCAATCCGAAAGAAACGCCCGGATTTGTGGCAAAACAATTCATGGCTTTTGCACCACGATAATGCACCTGCTCACACTTCATTGCTTGTTCGTGAATTTTTGGCCAAAAACAAAACTCCATATTCGCCAGATATGGCTCCGTGTGACTTTTTTCTATTTCCAAAAATAAAGAGAACATTAAAAGGCCGTCGTTTTACAAGCATAGATGACATTAAAAGCGAAGCGCTGAAAGAGCTAAAAGCTATTACAAAGATCGAGTTTCAAAAGTGTTTCGAGGATTGGAAAAAGCGTTGACACAAGTATATTATATCCGAGGGGGATTACTTTGAAGGGGACAAAATAGATATTGATAAATAAATAAATATTTTTTTCATAAAACAAAAATTCTCGTTATTTTTTGAACACACCTCGTATTTTAAAAATAAATTTCAAGAAATATCCGAAAACGATAATTATGATTATGATTTTGATTTAACTTACCGTCCTGTTAATTTAACGGAAACGGACAACATTGTAAGCGGAATTGATGTGAATGATCCTTTAAATGAACAACAAGAAGATGATTCGGACACAAATATTCAACTATCTACAAGTATGCAACAAAAACATGGCAAACGCCGGCCACGTATATGTAGGACTGGTAAACCAGGTCGTCCTAAAAAGATATATCTAAATATAAATACTGAAGACAGTGATAATGAGGATGATTTTGTGGATCGTGAAATTGTAAGTTCAATTGTTTATGATGATCCGAAGAATTACGATGAAGCTATTGAAAGTGAAGCAATAAACAATCAATGTGAAAGTGAAGCAATAAACTGGGAAATAAAGAAACAGAAGACTGTAGCCTTATTAAATACTGAGTCTGAGTATCAAGCTCTAGCTGAACCAAGTAAAGAGGCTCTTTATTTAAAAGATCTTTTACGTGAAATTGGCGTAATAACAAATTCAGTGATGTTATATAATGATAGTCAATCTGCTCAAAAGTTAGCTTTGAATAGGGGATATCACAGTCGTACCAAACATATAGACACAAGGCACCATTTTATAACAGAAAAAATCCAAAATGGCGAAATAAAAAATTCCTGCAGATACACTTACCAAAGGTTTACCTAACGTATGATGAAATTTTGAATATATTCATACAACTTTGAGGGGACGTGTTGGTGTATACGAAGTAGCATAAATATATTGTATAATATTTTGTTTTAAATCTAAGTAGTTTTACAATCATAGTGTACTATATATATATTCTATTACCAAATAAATTACTTCACTTCGCTTTTAATAATATAAATATCAAAATCTGATAAAATGTTAATTTGCAAAGTTGGTATGAAATGTTTTGTCTGTTTCTTGTCTAAATTTCACGACATTTACAAATATACCTATTTAAGAAATTTCGTGCTTCTAAACCTCAGTCGTGTTTATAGTTTTTTTCTTATATCATCATCATTACTAGCCCATAACAACCTCTGTAGATCTTTAACCTGTTGCAAAGAAGACCGCCATGAGCTTCGGTCTTGAGCTTTGTGCAGTTTTGTACATCAAGTGTTTGCAGAGCGAACTCCAAAGAAATTTCGGTCTGCCTCTTGCGCGACGCCCTGTCGAAGAGATCCTTGTTGGAGCACTTTCATCCATACGACCGAGATGACATAGCCATCGTAGACGTTGAATACGACGGATAATGCTAATGTCGGAGTAAAACTCATATAGCTCAAGATTCATTCTAATTCGGAACTCATCGCCGACGGGTAAAGGGACAAGGACCTCTCGGAGAATTTTCCTCTTAAACACGCCTAAAAGAAACTCTGGGTCGATAAGAGTCATAGGTTAGGAACTTCAGGATGCTAAAGCTTGTTCAAAAGACACTTTCCTCGTATAAGTCTCGGTTCCCGAGTATGTCCCAAAACAAGCTGTCCTCTGCGCATAAAGTAGGGCATATAACCATGGTTTTCGTAGACAACTCGACGGGTTAAATCTCAGAGACATTTAGGTCCCGCGCAATGACCGTCGGGGACTTTGAAGGGCTTTCGTCAACGATCTCTTGCACTTGTTGGGCACATTGCGTTTTTCTAATGGTGTTCGAACATTCCTCATGTTTTTTGCATTTTGTAACAGTTTCCACATCGCCAGCTGACGCTTCCAAATCACGACTAAGCTTATGTATGAATGAGCGGGTGCAAATTAGGGATTTCTACAACGCTTCGGGTATGTAGTGACGATAACTGCAAGTATCTTCATTTTTTGCGTTATTATATAGACCTTCATTGATGATCTGACAAGAAAGTACAAACCAAATTGTTGTCCAGAAATTAGATTGACTCATATTTGTGCCTTCAAATACCGTAGGCATTTATTTTTTGCAGTTTCACCAGATAACTCTTTTAAAATCGCCATATTTATTTCGACCACAACTACGTTTTTAGGAGTCAATATTATTTCAATAACTGTTTATAATATGATAATGTTGAGGTACATTTCGAAACAAGTATTGAAGAAAATACTCGTTTACTTTTTCAATATTATAAAGCCCTGATGACAATTGACCACAGGCATATTTTGTGGATGGATCAACGGCTACTTTATCATTCCATATAATCATAAATTTTTTCGAAAAAGGCTCGGCTGAAAAATCATAATAAAATAGGTGCAACTCCGAAAGGTTGATTTTCCTTTAAATCTTGAAAAGATCGATGATGATCGTCAAGAGAATTTTTGTGCGCCACCGTTGGTGATGTCTTAACCACAGGGCTAAATGGGTTATAGCAACGGGACGCTAACCTTTTAAAAAGTGAATTTAAAGAAAATAATTCGCTTGAAACATGGTAAAAGCACTGTGTATTTAGTAAGTATTACCACTACGAATTATAACACCGAAAGATCTTTCAGCACGGACAGTTTTTTTTTAATATCACATGAAATGTTTTTTTTAATGTAATGTATTTGAAGATGTTACTCTCAGTTCTTCGTTAGATTTGTCTTCAATTACCCGATAACGTACCTGCTACGGTGGCAGCGGCGGAATACAAAAGTATTGCGAGGCGCCTAGGACGATGCGGTAACGCTGGAGGGTGCGAAGCAGAGGCGTTACGGCAGAAACGACAGGTGATGCGGTGACGGTGGGCGATACGGTAATGGCGGTACAAAATAGCAGCGAAGAGTGGTACAAGAATATCGATACAAGGTACTGGAGTAGCGGTACGAAAGTGGTTGCGATGAGCGAGGCAAGAATATCACTGGCGAGCGGTACAAGAATATTACCGGTGAACGGTACTAGAATAGTTGCGGTGAGCGGTACAATAGTAGCTTCTGTCAACGATACAATAGTAGCTGCGGCGTTGCGATACAAGAATGGCTGCAGTAAGCGGTACAATAGCGACTGCGGTAAACGGTATATAAAGGCTAAAGTTATGTGCGTTGCGTCCTAGAGCGGGCACACGTTAATACTTTTGTGATAGATAGGACAGTATGGTGGTAGAGAGCGTTGCGTCTTAGAGTGCTCACAAGACAGTTCTTGCGGAATAACCAAGAGCGGTACGATTACAGCGGCGATGCGCGTCCTAGGCCTCATATTAAGATATTTTGAGATAGCTAGGAGCGGTACGGTAGCAGCGGCGTTGAGTTCTAGGCCACACAATAAGATATTGTGGAATAGTTATAACGATGCGATCGCAACCGTGTTTGCCAGGCAAAAAGAAAAAAATCCAATTTAAACGTTATAATTTTTAGTTTTATATTTTTAATGCGCGACTGACCTATTCGAAGAAACTGACTTTGCGCGTCAAAACTTTCGTATAGCTGTGTAACAGTCGTATGCTCTATCTATGTACTATATGAAGAGAGACGCATAATTTTTAGTATCCCACAGGCGAAGCAATACAATATTATTTTTTGCTTTTTAATCAAAATTGAAGTAATTAAAAACTTTTCCAAGTGCATCTAAGCAGTATAATCTCGCCTAATACATATTACATACATATTATCGTATAAATTTTTTTGTTGCGGTAACAATTTTGTTATATCTACTTGTACATCAATTACAATTATGAGCATCTGCAAATGTTATATCTTAGTATGAATAATATTCTTGAAATTATAATTTTTGACAAGTTGATTATTAAATGTTTTTAATAGTTGGAACGCCGTTTCATAAGTGGGATAAACAGCAAAGCATCCATCTAAAGCATATCGTGAAAATAAACCTTCACCTGGTTTACAATTTTTTCGTCGTTGAAACTCCTTCGTTGAGGCATTCCAAAGATTTTACCCGGGAATTTCGAAATAAAGTAAATTCATCAATTCGGTAAAGTAGAAAAACCCTGTTAATGTTGTTGTATTTGGTGGTGCTGTTGCTCGTTGTCGTAAGATAAAGTAAAATAAACACGTTAAAAATTTTCTAAATGAAGGTCACTATTAGATGTTGTTTATGTATAAAACAAGAAAAAAAACTAAATTTGGCTTAGACTAAATCTTAAATACCCTCCACCTCCACAATGATGGCCGTGGCAAATATATATACATTGCGCCTTCTAATAGTGTACGCATTACGTATCAGCATGCAAGTCTACTTTTACGTTGAATATGGTTTTTTGTAAATTGTGGGCGTGTCTCTTATCCAACCATGGCCATTTCTGGTACATTTATGGATGCGCTAATCTTTAATAAGTGTACTAAATTTCAAGTTCACAGGTCAACTTTTGTGGCAGATATATAGATTTTTGTTGTTTGTGGGCGTGTCTGCGACCTCGCCCATTTTTGGCGCATCAATGGCTAGGATAACTATGTATACGCGTAACAAATTTTAAGTTCCTAAGTCAACTTTTGTTGACCTAGTTGTTGTTTAGGCAGAGATATAAAGATTTTTATTTATTGTGGGCGTGTCTGTAATATAAATACGCTCGTTTTTGGCGTATAGATGAAGCTAATATTTATAGATGTGCGTACCAAATTTCAAGTTTATAACTCAATTTTTGTAACAGATAAATAGATTTTTGTCGATTGTGGTCATAACTCTTAACCGATTCTGCCCATTTTAATAAGCAATCTGCGTGCAAAAACTAAAAGTGCCTGTACAAAATTTCAGCTCAATATCTCAAAATTTACGCCCGTGAAAATGCCAACAACAGACAAACACGCGGACATACATGTCTGAATCGATTCAGTTTTTGACGCTGATAAAGAATATGTATACTTTGTAGGGTCTCTGACGCCTCCTTCTGGGTGTTGCAAACGGGAAAACAAACTTAGTATACCCTCATCACTGAGGTGGAGGGTATAAAAAATAAACTCTTGAAAATGGATAAGGATCAAACCACTTTTAGAACCCCTCGCCATGTAAATTTTTTTTTATTTCATTAAACAAAAACAAAAAATTCTTACTTTTTCTTTCTTCTTTCTGATTTCTGAAAAATAAAATTTTTCATTTATCAAAAAAAAAAAAAATTAAATTGTATAATATAACATAAGTGATGTAGAGTTAGGTTTAATGATCTGGCTTGACCGACTATAATATTTTGACTTGTTTATTTATAAAATCGAAAATTTCATTTTTTATACTTCGTATTAACTATTTTCCACAAATTTGTAGTAAAAAAAAATATATAAATATAAATTTCGTTATAGACCGATTTGTTTTATAGTACTGTTGTAAAAATGGTCCGATCGTGTCCAAATTGGGCACTGTCAATTATTAAATCAAAAAATGGGACCTGATGCTTGCGCACAAATTTACATGGACAGACAGACGTACATGGTTAAATCGATTTAAATTTTGATTCTGAATCGATCGGTATAATTGAAGGTGGGTGTGGCATTTGCCGTTTAGGAGTTACAAACATCCGCATATACTTAATATACCTTTACCACAGGGTGGTGCAGGGTATAATAAAAAAGAAAACTTTAATAATTGTGCGCGTGTTTCATCCGATTTTCCTCGATTAAATAGCAATCTGCCTACAGTAAATAGAAATGTTTGTACAAAATTTCAGCGTTTCAATAACACGGACGGGATCGACTCAGATTTTTTTACTTATCAAAAATATACACTTTGTGACACTACGCGTGATGAAAAGAAAACACCAAAACCCATTATTTATGTTTTTTAATGTTATAGGTGGGTCCACGTAAAAGTTTTAACCATTGCGTATAAATAGAAATTCTTTACACCAAATATCTGTTCAATATCTCACTTTAAGTGGTGTTTATGAATCAGGACCTATTTTCGAAAGCAAACTTTAGTATATATATAAAATATAGATCCAATTTTTACATTTTGCATTTTTAACGAGACTTAAAATAAAATACTCAACATAAAATTAAACCTGCATGTTTTCTCGTTCCGTTCCGTTTTTCTAAGTTCACGCCGATTGGTATTTCATTTGTCAAATTATTCTACACTCTTAAGTAAATTTTAACAACGCCATTGAGGTTTATAGAAATATATTCATTTCAAATTCGTGTTTGTTTATAGAGAATAAATTTTTGCTAAATAGTGATATAATTTTTAAAAACATGCAAAATGGATTTTGAAAAATAATTGAAACTGCATAATAACAAAAACCACGGATTGCGCTTGGATATAAACATACCAAATAAATAAAACCTCGCAGAATTTTCCTTGCATTGTATAATGAAAACAAGCTCGTAGAATAAGGATTACTTTGTGTACATTATTTTCACGAAGTCTTTCATTAAAAACACATTCTGATAATTATACGTAAGATGTATAAACACTTCGAGTACTGATAGAAAGATATATCTTCAATAAAGTTTCGTATGGGTTTTATTATACTTTATATATTTATCTCTGTTGTATTGTAGTGAAAATTACTAAATTTCAGTATTGCCAGCATTTTATGCGATAAGAGTATGGGACGTTAATTAATATAAAAAGAAAAAAAGTAAACTATATAACTTTTTGTTTAATTAAAATAATATTTTTAAGTGAATACATTATAGCTCGGGGTCAAATGTCCAACTTCCGAAAAATAATGTCGGTTGTAAAATATTGCACATTTGTTGTTTCCAAAAAACATCAAAGTTTCGATAAGCACCCGAATACTTGTGTGTGTTCACAGCTAAGTGCTTGGAAAATGAGAGCATTAATTTTGAATTAATCTACATATATGTCTTTACATTACTTATGCTAATAAAAGTGCTGTAGTCCAAAAAAAAAGAAACGACGAAAATCTCTATCTTCGTTAGGTAAATCTTTACCTATAAAATTGAAATTTATTAAACGTGTATATAAATATGCCAGTTCATATAACATACAGGCGGACAGACGGACATGGTTAAATCTGTGTAATAAAAGGAGGTTGTGGTTTTTACCGTTTAGGAGTTACAAACATCCGCACAAACTTAAAATAAACTGTCACAAGTGGTACAGGGTATAAATGTATAAACTAATGTAAGAAATATGATTCAAATGTTTAAAAAACTACAACTGTTTTAAAAAAAACTATTTATAGTTGCATTATTTTATTTACATATTTTCCACATAAGATCGATGGATTTTTCATTCCATTTGCAACACCCAAAAGGAAACCTACAAAGTATATACATCCTTGATCAGCATAAAAAACTAAGTTGATCTAAGCATTTATGTGTGTTGTCATTATCAAAGTCGTAAATTTTGACGTATTGAGCTGAAATTTTGTACATAGACTTCTACTATTTTTTTACTCAGATTGCTGCACGCATACCGTTAAAATAGTCAAATATTAAAAAGTTTACTTTTAAATTCTAGTATTTACCGTAGGTTACCAAAAATAAGTTTTTCACTTGTGGCAAAGTTTAAGTTTGTGCGGATGTTTGTGATTCTTAAACGGCAAACATCACACCCACCTACAATTAATTCAGAATTATTATAATCGATTAAACCGTCTGTCTGTCCATGTAAATATAAACGCAAGGATATATGGCAAAAAATCGCAATTCTTAATGTTTTTAGACAAAAATGGGTGAATAATATATACGATATTAAATTGAATATTTTTGCTCTTTTAATTGCAAGATTTGCAATAAAAATTAACCAGCGCAAGTTACCAAAAAAAAAATGTATACAAAAAACAAGTAAAAAATTCAAATGTGGCTAAAGTTTTTTGTAAATTGTGGGCGTGTCTGTTGTTCCACCATCTGTGTGCATTTCTAAACATTTTTATTGGAACTATCACGGACGCAAAAATGGAGATATCGCAGCCTTCGACATTTTCTAAGGTTTCCAATAGCCATAGGGCAAAATTGGGCTATGGACACGTCCGCTATGGCGCCCTAAACCTTGCTTGGAATTTAAAGATGTCACAAAAGGCGTGGTCCATCCAAAGACAATATAGAAATCAGGATTAACGATTTCGTTTGATTTGCAAAGTTTTTAAATTTAAAATAACGGTTTAAATATTGGGACAAAAAGATAAAAAATTTGTCATTTTAATATATTTTGTAATATGTATATATATTTAATATTTGTAGCTAATTGAGGAATTTGGTTTGGAAGCGGATCGACATTGTCTGCGATGCCTTTTTGCATGCATCAATTTTAATGATCCATCAGTAACATCCCAATCCTTTTTTATAACAAATGTGGTTACACAGCAACAGACGCTAGCTAAATTTTTGGGAATCCAACTTGAAAAGCATATAAACAAAAATTCACATGTATCCAATATCTGCTTTGCCATCGATAATTCTGGGATCAATTCAAAAGTAACCTTTATAAATGGATGTAATATTGAATACTAATTAATATATTTTGTATTTTAGGGTTTGAAATTTTCCAACCAAATTGTTAAGCAAGTGATAAGAGCAACTGGTATAAATAAATTAACTGAGTGCGTATTCTGCTTATCTCTAACACAATCCTCTTATTCTGAATTGCGACATTTTGCATGTGAGCAATTAACACGCGCTTTTCCTGAACTTATTGAATCATATCTTGGTAAAAACCAAGCAACTGCTGGCGTTATTAGTAGCTTACACGACGTATCAATAGATTTGTTACAACTCTTGCTGTCCCGCCTTGATGAGTACGTTCCTCAATTATATTTACGGCAAGAGTTTGTCCAAAAACTGCGTGAAGAGTTTCCACGAGTTTGTGTTCCATTGATACTCGCTCCCTACTTGTATGGGGAAGTCCTTGTAACGAACTACATAGAAAAGGAGAAAAAGGCGGCCTTTTCAACTGTTGATGGTTATTTGCTGCCTCAGTTAACAGAAATTTCTATTGAAAGTATCTATGAAAATTATTGCGAGACCATTTTTTGCACACGTAACGACAGCAATATTATGGAAACATCCTGGATAAATTTAATCCTAGAGATTGGTTATGAATTTACTTCGAACATTGAAGAATGTAAAAAACATATGCTTAGTGGGGGAAACGTAGGTGGTAATGTTAACCGAGAGTTACAGCCCCAAGATGTGGCTAAAATCATTGGTCTTATGTGCCGTCGGCACACATCACTATTAGATTGCAATGTTAATTTACCTACTCCAGCAAACTTTTGGCCCCAAGCTGGACCTACCAAAAGTCAGCAACAACAGCAGCAAAACTTGGGTAGCAATGATGGAAGCTCTGTTGCTCTGGAGAAGACTATCGTTTCCAACGGCAATGATAAAAAGGACAAAATAGCATCGAGTATCACAAATACTGGATCAGCCACTTCAGATACTACACAGGCTTGGAAACCAGATATTTTCGTACAGGCTGTCAAGGAGGTGTCTCCGCAACTCAACTGGAAGGAAGTGTGTTTGGAATTAGACCACCCAGAGTTTATAATAAAGGATCGGATAGGCTTAGATCTTTTGCTTACCATATTTCGTTTGGCGCTCCAGACAACATTATTTCCACATCCGGAGTGCATTTATGGTCACTGGCAAAATGTTGAGGGCCAATTTACGCTGATTGCTGTAATGCTGAAAAATCCGGATTTGTTTTCTTTCTCTGATTACATATTTACTTCGGCGCCGGTAGAAATTTTGAAAACACCGCCAGATAACGATAATAAAGAGATTTGCTCTTGGAAATCACTTCATTTAGTAGAAGTACTATTATACATTGCTGAACATGGTTTCTACGCCCAGGTTCATGATCTGTTTAAATTTCCAGCTCAACAATGCCCCGACATTCTGTTTCTCTCCCTGTTGCACATAAGTCCACCTCTAACCCCATTGCGCCAAGAATTACTCAATCAATTATTGCCGACTTTTTTGGTCAACCATCCCAATTCTTCTGTGGTACTGGGTAGTGCTTGGAACTCCACAAATTTTGGACATAATTTAAGACCCTTAATTATGCATGCCATGTCTGAGTGGTATCTCCGTGGTACTGAATATGATCAAGTGAAGTTGTCACGTATTTTAGACGTTGCTCAGGACCTGAAAGCTTTATCCACTCTCTTAAATGTCAGATCATTTCTATTTGTCATTGATCTAGCTTGCTTGGCTTCACGTCGAGAATATTTAAAGTTGGAAAAATGGCTAAGCGACAAAATTCGGGAACACGGAGTAGTCTTCATACAGGCCATGCTGAAATGTTTGCAACGTCGATGTCCCCAAATTACTAATGCAAAATTACCTGATGATCAGTTACCCCCCAAACAAGCACAATTGCCCCCTGATACAGTTAATACAATGATTTCTTGCCTTCAGTCATGCATTGGAAATGTACCTCCGGAAATTGGCGAATTAATTATTCAGATGGCCGCCAATTGTTCCATCATGGCCAATAAAGCTCGAGTGGCTGCTGCTGCACAACAGTCGGGGGCTCAAGGTTTACTTCCGCCACAAGAATTGTTGAGAAGTCACCGTGGGATAGATTTGGTGGGACCGGTTGGTGTTCCACCACCTCAATTCTCTGCTAATCTGAATGCTCAACAAATGTTTGGGCCTACAATGGACACGTTGTCGAATTTAACGACAAACATTGCCAGCGTTAATCTGGGCGGACCTAATGGGGCTTTCAATTTTGGCAATGTTCTAGGTAAATAATTAAAAATTTAGCTCTCGTTTTAAATTACAGTTCTTTCTTAACATTTTTCTAGGCAATTTGATATCGACGCCAGCTTCCCCATCACGTCTTATAAACCCTGCCGCAGCTAGCCCTTATCCCTTAAGTGCTATGCAAATGCCGGCCCCTCCACCCAACATAGGTTCCTTGAATCGTTTACTACCATCAGTTCCGCAACCTACTCCTACCCCTCCTAACTCGAACAATCCAATAATAACAGACTTGCAAGTCCCCGTTTCCAAGGAAATTGAAGATGAGGCTAATTCTTACTTTCAACGCATCTACAATCACCCCCCACACCCTACTTTATCCATAGATGAAGTTTTAGATATTTTGCAGCGCTTCAAGGATTCGAACAATCGGCGTGAGCAAGAGGTCTACCAATGCATGCTTCGCAATCTTTTCGAGGAATATCGCTTCTTCTCGCATTACCCTGAAAAAGAATTACAAATAACTGCTCAATTATTTGGTGGTATTATTGAGAGGAATTTGGTGCCGCCATTTTTGGCATTGGGGTTGGCATTGCGTTGTGTTTTGGATGCCCTGCGTAAACCGGAAGGTTCCAAATTATATTACTTTGGCATAACGGCCCTAGATCGTTTTAAAAGTCGCCTACATACGTATAATAAATACTGCGAGCATATCAGATCTATTCCTCACTTTAAGGATTTTCCGCCTCTCTTAATACAATATATAGAATGTGGTTGCTTGGGGCAAGAGCCACCAACAGCAAAACTTCAAATGATAATGGGAGCAACTGGTCAGCAACCACCACCCGATTCTATATACCGCAGTAATTCAGCAGCAGGTTAGTACGTAATTAAAAATATTGGAATAACACGCTTATACCTTTGTTTATCACACTGCAACTTGTGCAAATTTTTAGGCAATGTTCCTACAACACCTACCCAACAAAAGCCTGTGGTAGTAACTCAAGTATTACATCCAGCTCGTGTAAAATCTATAGCAACAGCAACCAATATCGACACTCTTCTTGTAGCCAATCAAGAGGAGAAAATCACCGTACCACCTGAAAGCATCCAAGATAAAACTGCTTTTATATTCAACAATCTCAGTCAATTAAACATACCTCAAAAGGTAGAGGAAGTTAAAGAGATAATGAACAAAGAGTACTGGCCCTGGTTAGCCCAGTATTTAGTGTTAAAACGGGCATCCATGGAATTCAATTTTCATACGCTTTATTTTAACTTTTTAGAAGCTTTAAAAAATACCGAAATTAATATATATGTGACCAAGGAGACAATACGTAACATAAAGGTATTGTTAAGGTCGGATAAAGGCGTTGTTAATTTTTCGGATCGCAGTCTTCTTAAAAATCTTGGGCACTGGTTAGGTATGATGACTTTGGCTCGTAATAGGCCCATTTTGCAAATCGATTTAGATTTAAAGTCACTATTAGCGGAAGCTTATCATAAAGGTCAACAAGAGCTGCTTTTTGTAGTACCCTTTGTTGCGAAAATATTGGAGTCGTCTAATAAATCCAAAGTTTTTAAAGCTCCCAATCCCTGGACGATGGCTATAATGAATGTATTGGGTGAGCTGCATCAAGAGCCCGAACTGAAGTTGAATTTGAAATTTGAAATTGAAGTGCTGTGCAAAGGACTCAACATTGATTTACAGAAGCTAAAACCGATTATATATCTAAAGGATCCTGTGCGCTACAATATGATTGAACATCAAATGTCACAACCCAAACCCAAGATACAGGAACAAGTGGCATCGCAACAACAACGACCCACGCCTATACCGCATCAAATGATATCAGAAGGAGATTCTCAAACAATGATGATGGTTGGTGCTGGAATTGGTAGCAACTTATCTAACGATACTATAACCTCGCCCAATGTTACGAACGATAATGTAGGATCCATCATAGTACCTGCTCCTGAGCCAAGATTTTCTTATGTGGACATCAATGTAACTAACTTCCAGCTTATTGCGCAGCATATTTTGTTTTCCTCCAGTATTGCCTTTCTCAATGTGAACCCCGGCATCAAACATGTTGTATTAAGTGCGATTGAACGTACTCTGACTGAATGGCTGCAGCCTGTAGTAGATCGTAGTGTCCGGATTGCAGCCTCTACATCAGAACAAATCGTGCGCAAGGACTTCTGTTTAGATCACGACGAACATCGCATGCGTATCGCGGCTCATCAGATGGTGCGAAATTTGGCGGCTGGTATGGCGATGATTGCATGTAAAGATCAGATTACACAAACGTTGAACAATAACCTTCGAAAGGCTTTTATGACAGCTCTGCCTGGAGGGCCTACTTACCAGGACATTGAGGCTGCATCTCTGCAATTAACTAACGACAATGTCGAACTGGCGTGCGCTTTCATTCAGAAAACCGCAGCAGAAAAAGCTACACCCGAAATAGATCGCCGCCTTGCCCCCGATTTTGAAACTCGTAAAATGGCTCGAGAAGAAAACAGTCGTTACTTTGATGCACAAACCCTAGCGTACCAAGCTGAACGTTTACCTGAACAAGTGCGTTTGAAGATGGGATCAGTTCCGCCACATCAATTTGCTGTTTATGCAGAATTTGCACGGATCATACCTGGCTTTCAACCCTTGACAGATCGAGACATGGCTTTATTTATACCCAAACCACAGGAAATGCCTTCCAGCTTCGCTACTGATGAATTGGGTCTTATGTACACTGAATTAGCTACTAAAATGGAATCGTTCCTTAATAGCTGCCTAAACAATCCCACTTTGCAATTGCAAGCAAGTAAAATGCATGCTTTGCTCAGTGCTTTGATGGTCACAAGACGCCATCGCGACAATGAATCTGCTCTCACTTTACTCCACCGTTGTGTAGAGGGCTTTGTTGAAGGCATGATCAACATACCGGAACATGTGGAACAGATGAAATTATATCGAGATATACATTTACGTATATTGACATTATTGCAAAACACATTTGGCGCAACAGTTACTGAACGTGCTATAACGAAAAGTATTTTTGATATACGGGAAGAATCTCGTTATAATGTGGATGCTATTAAATTACTGATTGCGTCCCACTTTATTAATGTCAATCAATTTGATTTGTTTTTACGCGATTGCATGGAAAATGGCAACAATTATTTGGCCATATCTTTTGCCACGACTCTAATAGAACGTTTACTCTTAGATGAGCGCTCTAGCTCAATGTTGGTGGAAACTGAGTTCATTGGCTCTCTAGAAATGTTGAGTCGCTTGTCGCAGCACCGTCATCGCTATCCAGAAGCCCTGTCTCAACTAATCGATATTTTGTGTGGAAATAATAACCCAATGGAGGGCATTCCACTTGGTCCAACTGACCGTTATTTGGCCACACAATATATACATTCAGGTTGGCAGCATGTGAGAGTAAGCGTAAGTAGTACCAATAAAAATGATCAATAAAAAATTCTCAAAAACTTAATCCGAAATTTTCTCCAATACTTTCATAAAGTGCCGCAATTGGAAGATACATTTGGTCCCAGAATTTTTAGTTTGGTTTTTATATGTTTTTTTTTTACATATATTTTGCCTCAATGATGTAACTATACTACTTTTGTTGTTTCCTTCTAGGGGGAAGCCAAAGTATATATATTCTTGATCAGTATCAAAATCTGAGTCGATCTAGTCAAATACGTTCGCGTGTCCGCCTCTTATTGGAACTTCCACGGTCTTAAATTTTGAGATTTTGAACAAACACTTCCATTTACTGTAAGCAGATCGCTAAGAAAATTTGGCAAAATGATTGTGAGATCCCCCCACAATTGACAATATGATATGAAGTTGAAATTTAGTATATACATTTATAATTGGGGCATCCATCGATTTGGGTGTGGTCAGATAATAGACACGCCCACATTTTACAAAAAAACATTTAATGTAAAGTCCAACTTGTTAGTCCATACGTTATATAATTAATTGTAAATGGCTTGCTCAATGTTTGTGACGAGGACTTTTGATATTTTTTTTGATGAAATTTGTCACAGGGATGTGACATCTCTCAATAATACCGTCATATATTTAAAAATGTCGTTTAAATGCCATTAATAACATTTGATGAAAAGTAGTTAATTAGCTTAATGATAACTGCGCTAAAGTTGGGCAGATCGGATCATTTTTTGAGCGCCCTTCCATGTAACGTTTTTTTACGAAATAACTCTAATAAGTATTTATTGTTACAAATAACTTGTACAACTAAATGTTGAAAGGTATTAAATAGTCGGATGCAACCGACTTTACCATTTCACTTGTTCTTAAAACAAAGAAATTTTGTGATTCCCATTGCTCTGAGACGTGGAAGCTAAGTTCATTTATCATTTCTTTTATGTAATTATATTTATTTTTAAATAAGTAGGCGTAATATTCAGATTAAATTTTTGACCAACTTTAGTGTCAGTATAATTGATTTGAAATAAAAAATATATTTATAGTCTAATGATTGTGATGATCCTCCGGGTTTGCAAGAGAAAACAGAATTTCTGCTTAAGGATTGGGTTTCCATATATACTCAGTCCAACAATTTATCTCGCGAAACTAAGAATTTTGGCTCTTTTGTGCAAAAGATGAATTTGTACGGAATTCTGAAGACAGATGATTTGATTACACGCTTTTTCCGTCAAGCCACTCAGTTCTGCATCGACTTAATGTATCGCATTTTACAAGATCCCACAAACACGACATCACAAGCTAAGACTAAAATTTTCCACTGGATTGATGCATTTGTGCATTTGATTGCTCTATTGGTGAGACATTCAGGCGAATCGGGTAATCCTACCACCAAAATTAATTTGCTAAATAAGGTGCTGGGTATTGTGTTGGGCATTTTATTACAGGATCAGGATTTACACGGTACTAGTTTTCAACAACTTGGATATCATCGTTTTTTTGTGATGCTGTTCTTAGAACTTAGTTCACCAGATGTGGTCTTGGAATCTTTAATGCATAGTATTGTCACAGCTTTTTCTCACACATATCACCTACTGAATCCATCTGTTGCACCTGGATTTTGTTACGCTTGGTTAGAATTGATTTCACATAGGGTTTTTATTGGACGCATATTAGCGCAAATACCACAACAAAAAGGATGGCCTTTGTACGCTCAATTACTATTGGACTTGTTCAAATACTTGGCGCCTTTCTTGCGGAATGCCGAACTAGCAAAACCAGTGCAGTTATTATATAGAGGAACACTAAGAGTTTTGCTTGTTATGTTGCACGATTTTCCCGAATTCTTGTGCGATTACCATTTTGGTTTTTGTGATGCGATACCACCAAACTGTATTCAAATGCGCAATATCATTCTGGCAGCGTTTCCACGCAATATGCGTTTGCCGGACCCATTCACTCCTAATTTAAAAGTTGATATGTTAAATGAAACGGGATCTGCACCAAAAATCTGTACCAACTACGTCGTTAATATACAACCTGCAAACTTTAAAAAGGATTTAGACTCTTACTTAAAGGCTCGCGCCCCCGTAACTTTTTTGTCAGAATTAAGGAGTCATTTACAAATTTCAAATGAACCCGGTTCCCGTTATAACATACCGTTGATGAATGCGTTGGTTTTGTATGTTGGCACTCAAGCTATTGCTCATATTAGGTGAGTTGGTTTAAGTTTCTTTTGGGAAGATGATCAAAGTATATAAAAATATTAATTTTTAGAAGCAAAAATTTTGTACCCAATACCTCCAACATAGCTCACAGTGCCCATATGGATATATTCCAAAACTTGGCAGTCGACTTAGACACCGAGGGGCGTTACCTGTTCTTGAATGCCATTGCTAATCAGTTGCGATATCCCAACAGCCACACCCACTATTTCAGCTGTGCTGTTTTGCATCTTTTCGCTGAAGCTAATTCGGAAGCCATACAAGAGCAAATTACTCGAGTTCTACTAGAACGTTTAATTGTAAATCGTCCACATCCATGGGGTTTGCTCATTACATTTATTGAACTTATTAAAAATCCTATTTATAAATTTTGGGATCATGATTTTGTACACTGCGCTCCAGAAATATCAAAGTAAGTTTTCTTTTACGTAATATGAAATATCTTATACAGATTAAATGCTTTACTGAAAAGGCTCTTTGAATCGGTGGCACGCTCGTGTATGGTAAAATCGAGCCAAACTCAACAGCTAAATAGCATTGATGGAGAAGTGCAAGAAATTAATTGAAACAACACATATGAGGTTTATGGATATCATGTAAACGTTTTAATGCGTGTAACAAAATGCGAATCGTTTCCAGATCACCATTGCTGACATCAAATTATACGTGTTTTAATTTAAAGATATAAAAATATCATGTAGATACAAGAGTTCTGCATTATAATTGATATTATATGCAGAAAGATATTGAAACTCCTTTTCCTTTATTTGTGTGCGTATATGTATAATTTCGGACTTGTTCTTCATTTGAACTTATCACATATGTAAAATGGGTTTTATTTTGCTACATGTCGCTTACCTTTAATAATCTAGCAACTGAACTTTTAAATGATTCTTATAGAAAAAAACGAAGCTGTAATTACCTTGAATTATAATAATAAATATAATACAACAATGTAAAAAATAATTGAAAATATTTATTTAAATTTGAAATTACTGAAAATAAAGTTCTATTAAAATCAATGATAAGTAGGCTTAGATCAATGATCTATATATATACATATATATATATATCCTAAAGTGCTAAATTCTAACTAACTACAAGTTGTGGTTGAAGTTTTCATATCTTAGCCAGTACCATATGATAAAAACATGGTAATATATATGCCCTTTTATCCTAGAGTAGTATAATCCCACTCTCGCGAAATTTAACGTTTCAATGAATTTAAAAGTAGTGGTAAAAGTTAATTTATTCAAATAATATTACAGTACAGTATAAATATGTTAAATTTTATTATAAAAAAATGATAGTTTTTAAAATTACTCAACAAAATACAATATGATTTTTTAAAGCAAAGTTAACTCCGTAGATGTATAAAATTTAATATTTCTAACAAGATAGAGAAGTTCGGTTAAGACCAAAGCTTAAATACCCTCCATCTTTTATAAACATCTAAAAATAGTATTTATGTATATGACAATTACATGTACTCACGCAAATAGTGTTTTTTTTTTAATTATAGGCGTTTGTGTTATTCAATTACGCCCATTTTTGGCACAGTGTTGGATAACGCTACCACTTATATATATATCAAATTTCAACTTGATAGGCATAGCATTCTGCGATATATAATTTTTTAAAGATACTTTTTTTCGAGGTATGTTGAGGTTTTTGTTTATTGTAGGCGTATCCCTAAACCAAATTTCAATACAGAACAGCGAAATTAAACTAAGAATAAGTGTGCCAAGTTTCATTTGATATCCTAAAAATTACGACCGTGAGAGTGCCAACAACAGACGGACACACGGACGGACAACGATCCCAACGATTTCTCTTTTTATGGTTTGTGGGGTCTCCGAGGCTTCCTTCGATGTGCTGTAAACGGATGATCAAAATGAATATACCCTCTTCCCTAAGGTGGAGGGTATAAAAAGGTCTTTTAACCGTCACTAGGCGGCAACCGCATATATCGTTTTTCATGTTCGCTTAATTTTTTTGTGTATGCTGATTGATTTGATTATGTTCATTTACTTTTGTGCGCGCAGAAAATTTTTTGCAACTCTCATATGTAAGCCAAAATAGGATAGATAGGTAGGTATGGTAACACAATGAGTAGTTTTTTTTATTTCAGTCTCATACATTATAAATAAAAAGAAAAGAATGAGAAAAATTCTTTTTTTTCAGTCTTCATTGTAATGTGGGCGTATCATTTAGCCGACTTTGCCCATTTTCAATACCAACTTGTATGGGATTGATGAGTAATCTTCAAAAGTATATTTAAAAATGTGCTATTTTTTAGTTTTTGTTATACTAAAAGCGTCTGTTTTGACTGATTTTTCTCAATTTCAATATCATTTTCCTAGTAATGCTTCTGCCGATATCTCATCTATTTGTCATCTGTAAAATGTTTACGCAGATGGATTTGCTTAAATCCAGTACATAGCTGCAAGGGAATGGGGATGATTAGTTTCCCGAAATTATCAGATTTGGTTACCGTTCAGTTACACACAATTTATTTAACTCTTCATCACGGCAAAAAGACTTGGAAAAGAGGAGGCATGTAACAGCTGTAGGAATTAAAAAAAAAAAAAGAGGGGGAACGAAAGGGAATCTTGGGTAGATTTTTGTGGGGAGGTTGAGCCGACCAAAGATGCAATTGAGTACACTTCAATATAGCAACAATTTGGGAGTAGCGCAGTTGATGGGGAGAGAAATTTTCTTTCAAATATTATTTTTGTTATGTTTATTCACGTTACGTCAGATTCTGGAAAAGACTCAAGAAAAACAAATTGACATCCACCACCTTTTTGTTGGTTATAAAGCCGCATTCGATCATACCATATGAATGAAATTGTTTGCCGACATGTCTGAATTTGGTATCCCCGCTAAGCTGATAAGGCTTAGCAAAATGTCATTGAGTGACATCAGGTCCTCCGACCTTTCTGAACCATTCCATACTAAACGAAGTCTCAGACAGAGCGATAACTTTTCGTGTATCCTTTTCAACATCATCATGGAAAAGGTGTTGCAGAATGCTGAGGTTAACATAACGTCAGCATAGAGATAAAAGGAGAATTATGACATAATAATAATATAATGATATAATATATAATAATAACATAATAATATAAGTCCCCTCTCTTGCAAACTTACACCCTATAAGATCCCTAACATCCCTGTGATTTTTAATGGCGCTGACACTAACACAAAATGATGAGACTTTAGGTGTGTTCGAGAGAAAAATTCTCCGAAAGGTTTTGGCCCCGTACGCGAGGGCGATGAGTTCCGAATGAAAATGAATCTTGAGCTGTATAAGCTTTACGCTAACTGCGGTGGATGAACCAAATGTTTGATGTCCTGCAAACACTTGGTGTACGAAACTGGAGAAGGTACGTCTTGCATAGGTTTTAATCGGTGATGATGATTGCTACTACTAAATATTTATTACATTGTAGATAAGTTTATTCAAATAAATTTGAGAAACAAAAGGAGGCAAAGTAAGAATCTCTAAATTTTCTGGTGGTGGGTTTATTGATTTGGGAACGCAAATAACTTACCAGTTACCCGTTATTTGCGTATACGTAGTTATTCTTGTTCTTGGCATAGTCAATCTAAATATGTAAATATATATTATTTACTATGATCATCAAAAACTTACCTGTTTAGCTTTAATACTAAAGTATATATAGACATATATATATATATTAAGAATTTTTTATTTTTTAGAATGTTCACGCTAAATTTTATTTATTTATTTATACCCTGCACCACCCTGTGGAAAAGGGTATATTAAGCTTGTGCAGATGTTAAGACCTAATATGGGGAGGGATTCTAGAAATGGTCCAATCCGGTCCATTTTCAAAAGGGTTTTTTTTGGGCAAATACCAAATGTACCAAATTTCATTAAAATATTTCAAAAAGTGCGACCTGGAGCTTGCGCACAAATTTAAATAGACAGACAGGTGAACCGACGGACATGGTTAAATCGATTCGGATTTTAATTCTGAATTGATTGGTATAATTGGTCTGGTGGGAATTTGCCGTTTAGATTTATAACCATCCGTAAAAACTTAATACACCATTTGTCACATGTGGTGTAAGGTGCCAAAAATACTACAAATACTAGCCACTCGAGGGATATATTACTCTAAGTATTCTCTCCAGCTGGACAATGTTCTTGATAAATACAAACCTGATATGATGCGATGGCTTGAACAAAGATGCGAGCTCATTGTGACATCTCCTGTAGCTATATGACTACGTCTGAATTCCAGTGGGGCAGTATATAAGAGACTTAGACACCTCTTCTCAGTTCACAGTTGAACGAACATACAACACGCGTCAAGGCTTAATTTTTCCATATTACGTTAATCTTCACACACGTTCTGATACAGGTTGATGGAACTAAAGAGAGTTTTTATGAGCATCTAGAACACATATAGATGTCCTTCCTATGACGTTAAAAATAATGCTAAACCAAGAAAGTTCTCCTTTCTATCTGCCTCTGCAAAACTCCAGGTATGACGATGATTGCCGCCACGCTAGTTCAGAGAAAAACACTGCACATCAGAACACTCCGCCGTCGGTCATCGATGTCAGCTATTATAAAAGAAACTGCGAAACATTTAATATTCATATATAAAATTTTTGATTGTTTAAGTTCGATCTGTAGCTTTTTAACTTTTAATTTCAATTAAATAATTATACGCGCACTACCAAATGTAAATCACTTTGTCAAAACGTTCGCAACGCCCAAATGGTGGCGTCGGAGACTCCGCAAAGTATATAAATTCTGAATCAACCCTTTTTACTCGATTATAATATTAATTTTACAACATCCCAAGAAACATTTTCTTTTAATAAGCATTTAAAACAAGTAGGGAACACAAAAGAATAGAATATTGGGCTAATGCTGCTCATATAATTTAAACAATTCAGATTTCCATGTATCTCTAGTCTCCTGTAATGGCTCCATCAAGTATCTTGGAGTAAAATTAAACAAGCTAGGCTTTTATTTTAAGTACATTTAGTGCAGATCTGCATAAAAGCTGCCAAAGTGATACGGCCTTTTTAAGATTAATGCCAAATACAAAAGGTCCAAAGAAAAACGGTAACTATATGTGTAACAAACGCCAACTCGCCAGAACCGTTCTTCAATAAAAAGTTTTTTATTTTGTCAATAAAAAGTTTATTATATTGTCTTCTAAAATTTAACCAAGTTTTGAATTAAATTATTTTACTGACTATATTGAAAGTTGTAATGATATTAGAAATTGTGAAATATTAACAATTGGTGACTGAACGTGCCTTCAGGTGAATAATTTAATTCATTTATATGACATAATATATAAATCAAAATCACTAATTTAATCAAGTTTTTTATTTATATCTTGCCAGGACCATTTTAAAAAAGAAAAAAAATTGTCGGAATAAATTAAAAATCGCAAAATCAAAAAAAGTACTGACGACTAAATATACATCATCATCATCATCATGGCTTGCCGATTACAACCTATGTAGGTCTTTGGCCTGTTGCAGAAGAAAACGGCACGCGCTTCGATCGTTGACGCGCCTTCTCCAGTTCTGTACACCACTAAATATACATATAGAAATAAAATTACGCTGACAACATGGGCTTTTGTAAATTGTGTACCATTTTTGGGTGCGATAATTATGAATAATAAATATACGCACCAAATTTCAATTTTATAGCTAACTTTTTCGACATAAATAAATTTTTTCAATTGCAGGCGTGGCTCTCGACTGATTTTGCCCATTTTAAATAGCGATCTGCGTGCAGAAAATAAAAAGTGTTTATACAAAATTTCAGCACATCTCAAAATTTATGACTATGACAATTTCAAATATTGCATAATTACTTAGAAAACTTAATATATTTTTAATTTAAATTTATTTAATAATTCATGTTATTTTAATTGTACTTATTATTAACCCTTGTAACACTCATAAAACACGAATTTAAATAACAACGCAGCCCTCATTTCCATAATTTCATTTATAATTCTGTCAGTCCTTCTACTATTGAAATACGAGTATATTGAACTTTCGTTAAATTACCACAATTTTGCAACACATAACAGGAACTTATTAGGGCAAAACATAAGTGGTGAAATTATTGCAGTGAATATTATTTCTGAACTGAAATGTGTAAGTTCATCAGAACCCTGCAATTGGAATTCAAATATCTAAACATTTAAAAGACTGCAATTACTTTTTTGTCCACGCTTCCAACAAACACATTTAAACCTATTTATGAATGACCATGTAAAATTCTTTATCTTAGTCACTTTAAATTGACTATAAATTTCTTTTTCCCGGAAGAGGCTAAATTGTGTTGTTCTACGTAGAATTTATTTAAAGTAATTTTTGTTATTTTCTTTTTTATTAATTAAATTTTAATGTTTACTAAAGAATTTCGCATTTTATTCATAATAAATCGGTCTTCTTAAATTTAAATAATTTTTTATTTACTTCCCGAAGCTTTTATACTTATTTATTTTCTGACGTTTTAAATCAATTGCATTTAATAAATATCATGATATATAAAGATGATAGGTTTCTAAACAAATGGCCTAACCCAAATTTGTTTGTTTACATTACATCACTCTTGTTTCTGACAAAAGATGATGCGCCCGCAATTTTTTATAGGAGAGAGAAAAAGACTGACTTGTCATATGCATGATTTTATAAAAAAATCACAGCAAGTCTTTATCTCGCTCCCACATATTTTGCAGTGCGTGATTTTAGAAACAAGTTGTCGCATTTACACTTATTTTCAAAACACACTTTCCCTTTAAGTTATAAGTTACAAGCTGTTACAATTGTTTGCGAACGCAGCGCTTTGCTGCATCCAAATCTGCTTTGACAAGACAAGCAATTAAATATAATATTGATTAGTTAACACTTTTCAAGGGATCCAGTGAAGATACCCCAGCAGTGGAAGACAAAAGTCATGTTTTGTTGCATTGCAACAAAGCATCAATGCATTATATATATGTAAGCATTCCGTTTTAGCCCTAGTGAAATCAAGCGTGAATTCTACAAACATTTTTTTGAATCATATATAAATTCTCTATATTTGCAATCCCAAAAAGGAAACGGGGGAAGAGCATATGTCACTAATCAAATATTACATGCTAAATTTGTTTCCAAAATATTTTCACTATATTCTTCTAACATATAGTAGCAGCAGTAAGTAAAAAATGGAAAAATGAATAAAACATTATCCAACTTAAAAAGCTTTTCACAGAGGAACTATTAGGAGGTATACACTTCTCTGCGTACTTAAATATAGTACAGTTGGCTTTTTACGAGTTGGGAAAAACGAAACAAGAAAAACTGCATTGAATAAAGCTTTCAGTTGGTTTTTCATACTATATACAACGAAAAACCCAGTGGCGATGACTTCATAATTTCTATTTAACGAGGCCACACGAAGCTTAAGTTTTACATCGTGAATTGTGCCCGATAGAATTTAGGTGAACATTCATACGATACAAATGTTTGTTTGGTTGTGTACGTTTCTGAGTATATGCAAAACCACATCTAAATTGTGTCGTGGATATATATACTCGTTTGTATAGTTACAATAAGTTTTTAGTATATAAACTTTTTTCTATGCAATGAAGTCATCAATTACTCAGCACAATAAATATACACACATTTCTCCTAATCTTGTACCAACACTGACATTTTTCAAGAAAAAAAAAATAAATAAAATAATGTATAAGTCATATATATATACGGTGGATAACATAATTATGAATACACTTTCGATGTCGAAAAATTTTTTGCACATTCATTTTCTAAGTTGTAAGTAATGTAACTGTGGAAATAAAAAAACTTCCATATTTTTTTATTACGTAATGTTTTTGAGAAACCAAAACAAGTTAAGGCGCTACCGGATTGCGAAAACTACGTCAGCACAATAACTTTAAACGTACATCTCTTCCTGCACCAGGTTTTTAATTCAACGCAACCGTTTAAATTTATGGAAGTGAAAGTTTAATTATAATACAGCTTTGTACCATATATGACAGTTTTTTTTAATATACAATTTCCCAAAATTGTATACTTTTAACACGCAGTTTTACATGTACCAATGTCTAAAAGCAGACACTTTCAGCACCCGCATGTTACGAAACAACACTCAATCAAGTAACATACCACTTTAACACTAGTAAGCAGCACTTAACGTCAACCAGGCATAATTTGAATATTAGGTATTTCAGCTTAGCAACAACTGCTTTGGACATCTTGTTTAAATTTCACGAATCATGGGTGTGTGTGCGTTTGCAGTTTTGAGTTGGTTGGCTTATATATACAACAAGCACACGCAATCATACACATGTATCAATATTAAAATTCTGCTCGTTCAACGCCACAGTTTTACCGCTTATTATGCTTTAAGAACTGAACACGACTACGATTGTTAAACGAATGATTTTATAGAATAGAAAAATGGGTTTCTTCCAAAATCCTAATACCAAATTATTGTATATGTATATTACATATGTAAATATTGGTGCAATATTGCCCTTCTCGCTTTATTATGAAGTAAAAACAAGCTTCATACTAATACAAATACATACACCTAAAGCTTTTTTGAATTTCCCCTGCTTCAAGTTTAATATATATAAATGCATCTATATTATTAAGTCTTTTAGGGTTTAAACAGAAAAAAGTTTATCTTGCTACGCTTGCTTAGCGGTCTAAAATAATTGACGTATAGAATTTGCTTTATAGTGCGTAGTGCGTTCTTTTATTCAAAACCACTAGTTGTCAAGTAGACGCACGTTTCAGAAACCCTTGAAAGATATATTTATATTTTTGATCAGCATGAAATTCTTAATCGATATGGTCATGACCGTTCGCCTGTCGGCCTATGTTATGTTCTGTTTGCGGTATTTTTTTGTTTGTTTGTTTGTTCAAAAATGTAAACCTACTACTCATGCTGAAACCTGGGTAACTTTCCACGTTATGTATATATGTTTTTAACATAAAGGAAAAAGTTTGATAAGCTTAAAAAGCTTTATATTTTTAATCGCGTATGTGTTTACAGACATGACATATCAACAAATTGGTTGGTGAAAAATTCTCGTCAGGTATAGAAAAAAAGTTGTATTTTCTCTCACAAAAAGTTTCTTTTAATATAAGTGTAAAAGAAAAAATATAGTTCGCGCTGTTAAACTATAAATGTAGGTGCTATTATACCCTATATATAAATGTAAATATATATAATATATAAGTACTACATTCGATTTACTTAAAGCAATAATTCCGTAAATGTCTATTTCAATTCGCATTTCCTTTTATTGCTCCTCATGTACGGTATTTAATAATTTCGTTATATAGTCCTCCACCGCACTTTATAATAATAATAATAGAGATAATAGAAAATTACAACAGATTCTTTTCGTTCTTATTCTATTAAAAAGCGACACACTCAATTTTATTTTTTATATTTTTATACACTGCATACGTATACAACATTGTAAATGCATTATATACTATTTACTTGCTATCGATTTTATGTTCTCATAAAATTGTTTCGTTGTATTGTGGCCCACTTATTATATCGTAGCTTCATTTCTTGTTTGGCAAATCCGAACGACATAGATTTTCTTTTCTATTAGAAAGTTATGCAGGTTTTTAAGTCGTTGTGTGCTTCTTGTAGTTTAATTTATTTGCAAGCATGTATATATATAAAATATTTACATTTACAAACGCTTACATGTACGCATTTGAGTTTTATTCAGTGCCATCAAATAATTGTGTCATCGCGACAGAGCAACAACACCGAAGACAAATAAAAAATGTTACATTCGTATAATACTACTTTCAAAATATCATGTTCGTTTCTATATGTGACGCTTTATACTCTCTATACCTATACTTTTAACTTCCAAATATACATATATATTTTGTATATTCCTAATTAAAATATATGTAAAATCGGTCATACACACCCACAATGTAAAATTTGAAATTGTGAAGTTTTTTTTGAAGTTTTTAGACATTTTGGTTACAGAATTAATATATTGCGCTGAAATTTCTATATACGAACACAGTATGCAATCAAAAGATATATAAAAATTGGACTGGATTTAAACATATTCGTATATGTATGGTTCTTATATATATATATATAACAGTTTTATTTATTTTTGTCGGCAATGTTCTTTAGGTGTTGTTTATCATCAGCCCACGTATTTTTGCATATTTAGAATCTTGAGTTATTTACCCTAGATGATGTATGCTAAGATTGTCACTTGGTTTTCAAAGTCCTCAAGGGGTGTTGAACAATATTTCGCAACTTTTTTTAGACCATCTATCTCTTTGGAAAAAAAAAATTCATATTAGCTTTTATTTAAAGAAAATATAAACTATTATTGTATTTGTAGTATCTGTGTACCTAATTCTTCTGTCTATTTATACTTAACATTCAATTCAAACGTTATGCTGATCACAAATAAAATAATTTGCTCATGCAATGAGCACTCGTATGACAATTTATCTCCGGAGAATTGTTATTTCGAGTCAACTTATCTATCCTTAAATTAAAACATTTACTCACTAACGATCAGGTTTTTTCGCGTTTCGGGTATTTTAGCTACATTTGCTCCTTCTTAAGGCACAACCCTTTCTCATATTTTAATTAGCATTTTCAATGCTTGTCACCTTATAGCCTGGCCATGAGTTTACGCTACTCGGCCATTTAAAAATAAATAAAAAAACTTAAATTCACGTATTTTCCAATAAACATAATAATTTTAAATAAAATTATATATTTTTGTTCATATTAGTGGAAATCTATATAAATTTCATATTGTTATGGTATTTCCTAAGAAAGAATTGAGGCTGGAATCTTCAGCCAAAATTTGTAAGCCCAAAATATTTAAAAGCACGAAACTCTGTTTCTATATTAGACGTCTCTGATATTACCACGAAGATTACCTTAATTTTATCTTTACATTGTTTTTTATTTATTTTATTTATTTAATAATATTTTGTTATATATAATTATGTTTTTTATATTATCTTGTTTGTTCTTCACTTGCTAATATTATCTCAATTTAAACTTTTTTTCAATATAAAAGTCAAACTGGTGCAATGAGTGCGATAAATGAATAAAAAAGAGAATAAAAAACTACCGCTCACACACCCATGAAAAGATTATTTAGAATTTATGACTACGGGTTGCAGTTAAGACAAATATCAATCTCTTATTTATGCAACTCTGTTAAAAGTATTAAAATGATTAAGCAACAAATGTACAATATCTAAAAGTAAAAACCTTAGAAACAGTATTCTTCTTGGTGAGAAAATATAAATTTAACAAATAACAATTAAGAAAACTAACTTTGGCTTACCCCAAATCTTAAATACCGTGCAAATTTACAACGGTGGGCGTTGCAGATATATATATATATATATATTGTGCTCTTTAATAGTGGATGTTGACGTATTAAGTTTAGTTTTATCATAAATATGATTTTTTTTAAAATTGTGGGCGCGTCCGTTATTGGGCCACGCCCATTTTTGGCACATCGATGGATGAAATAAGTGTAAATAGGTGCACCAAGTTTCAAGTTCATAGGCCAATTTTTGTAGCAGATATAAAGGTTTTTGTCGATTGTAGTTGTGTCTGTTATCCGACCACGCCCATTTTAAGCACATCGATGGATGGGACAACTATAAATATGAGAACCAAATGTCAAGTTCATAGGCCATTTTTTGAGGTAGAAATATAGATTTTTGTTGATTGTGGTCCTGGCTCTTGACCGATTTTGCCTATTATAAAGAAGTATGCGTGCAAAAAATTAAGGTGCCTGCTATACACCAGAATAAAATGGTGGTGCAGAACGTGAAAATTGCACAATAATAGAAATGGCAAGTACATTTAAATATTTAAACTCAGATTTACAACTCCCATACACTTTATGGACAGAATTTTCAAGTACAGCCATTTATATTTTGAATGGAACGGGAAAATCTTCTATGATGTAAAAAGTCCATACGAATTATGGTTTGGTAAGAAATTTCGTATTCAACATTTAAGGGTAATTGGATACACTTGTTTCCCACATGCACCCAAACAAAGTCGTAAGAAATTAGACAAAAAAGCCCTTAAAAGATGTTTGGTAGGATATGATGGTGACGAACGCTACAGAATTATTATAAAGGACAAAAACGAAGTAATTTTGTCAAGAGATGTCCGTTTTCAAGAAGGTAGAAATCAAAATTACTCAAAGGTGATACTAGCTAGAGCTTAGTGAAAATTGCTATAGCTTAGAAAAAAAAAAAAATATATATATATATAAATACACTTGTTACTCCTAAAAACTCAAGTTCACTATGAAATTTAGGTAATAGTATGATTTATTATATATTATTCTATAATAAAACTTTTGGCTTTTTTTTAGTTAAAAATAGTCAAAATGTTTTCAAGCGAATTCAAAACGACCGTTAGTAAATTAAATGAGACAAACTATGCAGTTTGGAAGATTAAAATGGAACTAATCCTTATAAAAGAAGATCTGTGGGATTTGGTTTCCAAAGGAAGCCCACGACAACCCGACGCCATCTGGTTAAAGAGGGATGGATAGGCAAGGGCATGTATTGGTCTAATGATTGAAGATGAGCAATTTATATATCTTATCTTACAGTTAAAGATTATTGGAATAAGCTCAAGGAGCACCATCGGTACTCGGGTTTTTATAATGTTTCTGGGTAGCAGGTGTTTCACAGGGAGACTGGTTCATTGACTCTGGAGCAACTTGTCATATTTCAAATCAAACAAAATTTTTTAAAACACTGGATGAAAGCGTTGCAGAACCAATTAATGTAGCTAATGGTTTTCAAATAAAAGCTAGTGGTAAAGAGTATGGTTTTCTGGATGTTTCAATTCGTAACGATCATTCAGAAAGGATACCAGTACAGAATGTGTTGTACGTACCATCTATAGAGAGTAATCTATTAGCAGTAAAGAAGTTAACGGAAAGGGATTACACAGTGTTTTCCAAGAAAGTTTATGTAATATTACCAAAAATCAATAGTAGCATATGGTGATTAAAAAAATGGTCTGTATAAACAGATGCAAAGAAAACGGTGTCAATCTTATACAAAGTGCAGATCATAAAGGTTGTATCCATGACTGGCATAGGAAATTTGGTCACCGCGACTTTGAAGTGGTGAGAAAAATGATTGCGAACAGTGGAATTAATTTAACGAAATGCGACAGTGAAACTGAGTGTGAGGTGTGTCTTAGCGGTAAAATGTGCCGGAAACCTTTTCCAAGAGCTGATGCTCAAAAGAAATTGGAGGAGTATTTTCATTATGTAAATACTAAATTTTCAAAATTTCCCAAAATACTAAGATCTGATAGAGGTGGTGAATATATATACCGAGGTGTCAAAGATTTTTTGGCGAAGTGTGGTACATAGCAACAATTTACGTCACCATATACTCCGCAACAAAATGGTGTTGCAGAAAGGAGAAATCGTTATTTAGTAGATGTGGTGAGATGTATCTTGATTGATGCCAATTTAGAAGCATTTTTTTGGGGAGAAGCCATCTTAACAGCGAAGTTTATTCAAAATCGCACATTTACAAGATCCAAAGCTAAGATTCCTTTTGAGGTTTGGGAAGGTAGGAAGGTGGACATAAGTAAATTTGAAAGGTTTGGTGCTGAAGCACAAGTACTGATACCGTCACAAAAACGGAGAAAGTTGTATGAGAAAACAGAAATTTTGTTGTTTGTGGGGTATTCAGAAGAGTCCAAGCACTGCGTTTTCTGAATAAAAACACTTTGTCAATCACCATTAGTAGAGATTACAAGATACTTAAGTGTAAGCTACAGATGAAGAACGTATTTGTTAGAAGATCAGCACCAATTAACAAAAGAGTTCTACCAGCTCGGTTTGCAAATGTAGTTACCACGGGTGTTGAACCTAAAACAATTAAACAAGCAATTGAATGTGTTGACAAAGATAAGTGGATTGAGGCCATGGACGATGTAATTAAGTCTTTACACTCAAATAAGACATGGAAAATCACGTCCTTGCCTGAAGGAAGATAACCAACTGGTTGTAGGTGGTGTTTTAAAATAAAGCGAGACGCAGATGGTCAAATAGTAAAATATAAAGCTCGTCTTGTGGCGCAGGGATTCAGCCAAAAATACGGGGTTGATTATAACGAAGTAAAAGAAGAAAACATGTAGGCACAAAGTATCATTTCCTACGTGATCTTGTTTATAGAAATATTCTCGAAGTCAAGTATTGTCAGTCTGAAAACATGCAAGCAGATATTTTAACCAAACCTTTGAGTTTACCCAAGTTTTCAAAATTAAAAAGTATGTTAATGTTATATCGATATGATATATTGATTAAGGAAGGATGTTGATATAATAATCAATATATATATGTAAAAATACACTTGTTACTCGTAAGAACACAAGTTCACCATGAAATTTATGTAATTGTATAATTTATTATATATTATTTTATAATAAAATTTTTGGCTTTTTATCAAAAATACCATTTGTTGATTATAAACCACCTGCAGATGAAAGCGTTCCTATAAGTGAGTCAGAAATATTCACAGATGAAGAAGAGATATCCACAGATGAGACAGAAGAACCTAAAACGTTGTTTAAGAGATCGATCGTCTATCAAAAATTCAAAATTTGATGATTTTGTCAACTGTAGATTTTGTTAATAAAATACATACTTTTAAAACTTATGAAGAAGTTAAAAACAGTAATGAAAAAGGAGAATGATTAAAAGCTCTGAATTCGGAGTTAAATTCTTTGATGGAAAATCAAACCTGGATAATGTCAGATCTTCCACAAGGGGCAAAAGCTTTACCATGTAAATGAGTTTTCCGTATAAAAACAAATGCAGATGGAAGTCTTGAAGTTCAAAATGGCATCAGTCTTTTGTTTCCCTGGCGAGATACTTTCATTCGTCAATTCATGACCTAGAAAACTAGTTGAGCTTTTAAAGAAAACGCATTTACGTAGATTCAACGTTAACCCGAATTTTCTAAGAACCTTAAATATACGTGAAAGTTTTTCCAGCATTTCATGCTCCGTTTGTGCACCTATCAGGGAATCGTCCATCTAGTGCAACATATCTGCTCGTGTTTCTGCTTTAACCTTGACCATCAAACGTTGGAATACAATTGGTGTGTTTTTAAGCCCAAATGGCATACACTTGAACTCATAAACTCCTTCAGTAGTTATAAATGCTGTAAACTTGCGACTGTTCGACTCGATTGATATTTGGTAGTACTATTGAGATCCAAGGCAGAAAATAACTTGAATCCTTTGACGGTCTGTAGCCGCTCCTCTATGTTCGGTGTAGGGTATACTTGTTTATTAGTGTGGCTATTTATCTCTCTGTAGTCTACACATAATCGATCACTTCCATCCTTTTTCTTTACCATAACTATCGGACTAGCATATTCACTTTCTGATTTGATGATAATATCGTTATCGGGACTCCCGGTGTCAATAGAAGCTCTAAAGTTTTGGTCATTAATGGTTACAATTTTTTCAAATTTCCATCGAGTTCAGTTAGTTTTACTTTACGAACATCATAGGCGTCGCGGAGGCTTAGAGCATTCCAACGATATATGACCCTCTTCATCACAATTATAACATACAATCTTCTTTTCCTCCATACGTGAATTTTGACTATCGACATCACTCATAAAAATTTTGTTTTTATGTTCGTTTTTTGTAACAACCGATTTACCTTGACACCGCGTCAAGTTCGCCAAATAGGTACCCAATGCTTCGCGCATATGCTTCATGGAAGTAAAGGTCATGGCTGCTATTGCCATCTGCAATTCTCGATATCGCAACCCTTCACGGGTATATTTTATAATCGCCGCTTCGCTTACATGATACCTTGTTCCTAACGCACTCATTCTAAAGCAGTAATACGTCCCTTGCTTCTTCGGTTCTCGTACCGTTTTGCCAAATTCTTTTTATAATGCATCTGCCATGTCGCTCCACTTTTCAAACATTAATTGTGTAGCATCTAACCACAATTTTGCTGGACCTTTCAGTTTCTTATACAGTGCAGTAATACACATTTGTAGCTGCAGCCATATGCATCATTTATTTTACTCACCCTCTCGACAAATTGTTCCACTGAATGCAACCAGTCTTTTAAGGGTAGAGTTTCGCAAAACCATTTTGTTCTCGTACATCACTTTTATCGGGAGTTTGCCTTACCGTTGGCATTATTTCTTGCAACATTACACGTAGTTCGTCTACTTGTTTTTGTAATTCATTATTCGTCCCCGTTTCTACTTCATCCGTTCCCATTGCATTAATCAACTTGTCAATTAATTCCACTTTCGTTCCCATTGTAGGCAAATTCATTTCATTTCTTTTAATAGCACCATTTTATCAATTTTATTTTATTTTATTTCTTATTATTAATTCCGCGTGTTCGTTATCCCACTTCTGAATTGAAGAAGACTATTTAAGTTTTCTCAACATTTATTGAAAAATTAATAAAATGAAAATATGACAAAAAGTAAAGCACGTTCTACTTGATGCCACGTCACGTATTCGTCTTCTTAGATCGCCATTTTTATTATTATCCTGAGTTACCACCCTGTTCGTTATTCACTTAATGTACAGGATTGCCTCCTTCTTTATTATGGACAAAGTTTCCATTCACACTGTTATCTTAGAATCGAAATAAAACAAAATGAAAATAGACTCAAAATAAGCCAAGAAGCCTATGCAAAGAAAATTCTCAAAAGATTTAATTTTAAAGAGTGTAAAAGTGTAAATCCTATGCTAAAGACTGCCATAGTTCAGGGAAAGTCAGATCCGAATGAACATAAAAAGAAAATCTTGTTTCCATATAAACAAGCAGTTGGTGCTCTAATGTATGTGATGCTAGGAACAAGACCTGATCGAGCATATAGTGTAAGTTTTCTATAAAGAACATTAGAAAATCCATCAGAAGAAGACGTAACTCGTGTAAAAAGAGTTTTTCGCTATATTGCTGGCACACTCGATTTAGGCATTGTTTATACAAAAAAATCAAATAAACTGGAATGTTACAGTGATGCTGATTTCGGAAAATCAACATCTGGTGTTATAATTAAATTTGCTAATGTAGCAATTTCATGGATGAGTCAGCGACAGACTGTCGTGGCAACCTCTACTACAGAAGCAGAGATCATTGCTGCAAGTGAAGCGGCAAAAGAAATTATTTGGATAAATCGTTTATTTCTCGAAATTTCCTCCGAAATTGTACGAAAGGTGCTGCAAATTTTTATCGCGCACAGGCGATAAGTTGATTTGAGGCCTCTAGTGTAAGACTTCATGGCGTGGTACCATATTTGGCTTCCGTCGAGCATTACCGACTTGACAACTTCTACTATGAGGCGTCTGCGGTTTTCTCTGGGACCTCGTGTGTTTGCCATCAGTCTACTGAGGGCCATGCTTATATAGGCGGCTTTTGTTCATACCTGCTCGAGATGGGCTTTGAATGTCAGCCTCGTGTCGATCACCCAGGTATTTGACTGCCTCTTTGGTGGTAATGTTGCTGTGGCCTACCTTGATGGTCACTACTTTTGAGTACCGCCTCTGTTTTTTCTTCTGCCAGAGCGAGGCGCTTAGATAGTTGCCATTCGTGAATAATGATTATGGTATTCTCCGCGATGTCAACAATGTCGCACAATTGTTTGGCAACGACCACCGCAGCTATGTAGTCCGCGAAACCAATGATTTTGGCTTTATTGGAAATTCGCAGGCGCAAAAATCTATTGCATCACTCGCAATGGATACCACTTCATTTATCGCGTTTGATGTAGAACACTATTTGCGGAAGTCAAACTACATGTCTGATATTCCTTTCTGTACCTCCAAGGTCTCGGACAAGCGGTTGCATATAATGCGCTCTAGAATTTTACCAATTTTGTCTATTAAGCAGATGGGTCTGTACGAAGTGGGTTCTCCCGGTGGCTTGTTCGGATTTGTATCAATACGAGTTTTTGATGTTTCCATAGCTTAGGAAATGATCCTTCGAGCAGGCATTGGTTGAAGATTTTAACAAACGCCGCTGGGTGGCTTTCGATGGCGGCTGTGATAGCGCAATTTGGGATTCCATCTGGCCCTGGTGCTGTCTTCTTTTTTAGCGGCCGCTATGACCTCGCCTTCTGTGAGTAATTTTACGCTCGAGAATGAAACTTCATTGCCAATATAGTGAAAAGGAGGATTGTCAGGGAAGAGTGTATCCGCAATTGTGTTAACAAAGTTTATGCAGGTGGGTTGCGTTGAACTTCTAAACTTTTTGGTCATGATTTGGAAGGCTGAACCCCACGGGTTATTTTCCAGGTCGTTAACGAGATTTTTGAAACTTCTGGTTTTGCTCTTAATGATGGCCTTTTTTAGCTCCCGCCTTTTGTTTTTATATCTAGGAGTGTTTCTCGACCTCTGGAACAACCTACGTGCTCGGTTGCATTCTGAGCGCAGCAGTACTATGTCATTACTCCACCAGTACACTGGCTTGTGTGCCGTTTGTGTGATAGATCGCCTAATCATGGAAGCGTCACAGGCCTGCTCAATATGGTGAATCAGTCTGTGAGCCATTTCGTTAGCGGAACCAGAAAGCTCTCAGGCATCATAATATTAAATATTTCTTTGTCGAGGGTATTGCCTTTCCATCGTGGGCCCTTAAAGGTTGGACTATATTGGAAGGACGTGCTTTGATGTTTATCTCGCAGATTATAGCGCGGAAGGGGAAAATGGCTCCAAAAGAGGCGAATCTGCAGGGACGCGCTTGGGCTAATTCTCATTGATTATCTTCGAACAGATAAAACAATCAACGATAAGTATGATGTGAACTTATTGCATTGTATGCCAACAATGATGAGGTGAACTTGGCGATTGATGGATATTTTGAGAAGCTCGTCGGTTCTTATAATAACGTTTATTGAACATCCACACATCTGAATTTGAAATGGAATGTTTGAATTTCACTTGATGATTTCTTAATTTTATATCTAACGTCTGAATTTCAATTGACTATTTATAAATATAAATTAATGAATTCTAATAAAAACTAGACATACTGTAGATATATTTGTACAGAATTTTAATTAATTAATTTAATTTTTTTTTCCCGTATTAAGTTGATATGGCCGAGTGACTAAGACTTATATAGCCAGAGTAAGTCGCACTGACAAAGACGCCAGCAGCCTTCACTGCCAGGATCACATCATATTTAGATGAAGTAGATTATAAATAAAACACAAGCACAAAATCGTGCAAAAGAGAGACGTATCCCGTTAGCTTAGAATAAATGAGTGCGCGCACGTCTGTTAAGCTCAGAAGTCAAACGCGCACTCAAAACGGTCTTTAAGAAATATTTTCTCACAGCCACAAAATACCTTCAATATATAAACATATTTATAATTAGCGCATCCATCAATTTGGTAAAGATGGGATTATATAACACAGTATACTTGATTTTAAATGAAATTTTTCCATTTTAAAATAGATATCTCTCATTTAGAACAGGAAAACAATAGGCTGCTTACTTTACGAGGTATACAATTTCAATGCCGTACACTTGTGTAAATGATATGGCAGCCCCAATTATAAGTTGGCAACGAAAAATGATGAAGTTAGTCAGGCAACTCCACTGGCACTACACTTTAACATACATAAAAATTGAAGGAGTTGAATTTCATTAAGTTCACCATTGCTTTTTTTAGCAGAAGCAGATGGGGGCGAAGAAATGGAAAAGCCAGTAAATG
Organism: Crataerina pallida; assembly: GCA_949710015.1. Classification (NCBI taxonomy): domain Eukaryota; kingdom Metazoa; phylum Arthropoda; class Insecta; order Diptera; family Hippoboscidae; genus Crataerina; species Crataerina pallida. The sequence goes on from OX453293.1 coordinate 16,105,946, forward strand.
TAGTGTACCATACATACCGCCCTAATATGAACCTTTTCTGTAAATATAATTACACAACAACATAGCACAAATATATACGTTCTTAAGTTATTCAACTATTTTTAAGATAAGCAAATTTAATTATAAAAAGAAAAAAGATAGGTTAAGGTTTATTATAAAATTACTACATAAGGCAATGAAATTTACGAATAAATAATCAATCATTCATTCATCAATGAGTTGATATTTTCTTTATTAAATGCTTGCCTGGTTAGTGCTGGAAAATATTTTAATACTTTTGCAACAAACTATTATTAATAACCCTGTAATTGCACCAACTGAGGTCGCAACTTCACCGCGTTTCGAGGAGTCAACATCACAATAGCTGACACATTACTAAAATTTTATCCAGTGAATGATTCGTTGTTTTCCTTTGAGCAGTTCATAGATTGTGTAAATAAATATAGACGCAAATAATTGGGATGAAAAATGTATATTTTTGGCGTTGTGCAAAAAGTCTAGATAATTCAAGGCTAAATGCAATTCAGGATATATTTCAAAAATGGAGTGACCCCGCAAAAGCTTTAAGATCAGAATTTGGTAAAACGGATTATGAAGCGGACATACATTTAAAAAAGAGTATGTCTGTACGTATGTGATAGAAAAGGTGACAATACGGTACGCAAAACCACCTTGGGTGAACTCGAAGAGTATTTTGAAAAGTAGTACAAATAAATGGCAACACTTTTAAAGCGTTTATTGACAACGTCATATGATCAATTAAAGATATGCACAATTGATAAAATGTAAAAGAATATCACGTTCGATGAAAATTAGTGGCATTTTTGGAGGAATCCAGTACGCTGCTGAAAAGATTTATGTTAATCTTACCATTAGTAATGTGTCGTGATATATTACTATGCGTGTCGTAAAAAATTAATTAATAAACACTGACTGTTTTCTTGGTCAAGAAATATTTCGCAATGCAAATGTAACTTGGTCCAACAACAAACTAATTTTTTACAATGAAAATTCAATGCTAAATATAAATTGTAACGGAATGATGAACAGCAGTGCTAAAACCACATATCATAATAATATAGATAAAATTATTAACTCGAATAATAATAACGACACGGCCAATGATAGCCTGGAACAGTACACTTTATATGTACATTATATTATGAAATTTCACACGGCGACGTAAACGAAATACTTTGATTCATTCGCATTGAGTTGTATTTGTTCGAAATTTAAGTGAAATTGGTTTAACAAATTCCGCAGAATTTAACAGTTCAGAAATAGTGCGCTATCACTGCCATATCGAAACCTGGTTACAAGACGCCAAAGATTTAAATTGTTTTCTGTGTTAGACTTAAACAGTAGATATTATCAAATTCCAATTGTGCTTAGTACAAAATGACGAAATTAAAGAGATTATTAAAAAAAATTAAAACGGGTGATAAACATTATGTGAATGATTATATTTTAGGAGATGTAATGATAAGAAATTATGGGTTGTCTTTAAATCTCTCCATTTTCAAATTGTACGTGATGCTCATGAGAAGTCGGCTCATTCAAATCAGAGACCTCAAAATCAGAGACCACAAAATATAGAGACGGAGTGTCACTCTCTTTCAAATTTGTTAACAGAATCTCAAGATTTTTTCAAGTCAGATACAATGCATACAAGCAAATGAGTCTCTAGATTTTTTCAAGTCAGGTACAATGCATACAAGCAAATGTATTTGACCAGAGACCACAAAATATAGAGACGGAGTGTCACTCTCTTTCAAATTTGTTAACAGAATCTCAAGATTTTTTCAAGTCAGGTCCAATGCATACAAGCAAATGTATACGCAAGTAATAAATGTATACAAAAATATCAAATGTATGCACACTCGTTTTATCATATTTAGCTTGTGTTTGCTACTTTTATATATTTTTTAAAGAATTGTTCAATACTTTTCCACCCAATGATACATTAAAAAAGAGCTGAAAAAATCAACTTTATAAAACACCAATTAAATAAAACAAGGGCACAGATCAAGCCAGCAATGTACTGTTTATGAGCCGTTTACTCTACCACCAAACCACTCAGCATTGCTCAATCCGGCAGTTTAATACTGGACTTTCTTACCATTTCACGTTTTTTTTGTGTTCTCTGATTCAAATGTTAACCAAACCATCGAGAAACATATATTTTGGTTTACAAGAAAGAGAAATTTTACTAAATTGTGTATTAAGTCATGCTCAGAATGTGCTTACAATAAACGGTAAAGGTTACGGTGCATATCATTATAGTGAAGTGTCACCCGTTCTATTTATTTACACGTACATCATTTGGGACCGTTTCCTAGATCTACTCGGCAGAACGATCATAGTTGCCTCTCTATACGATGATATACATAATAAAAACGAAGATGAAAACCAGCTGAATTAGTCACTGCCGTATCAAGAATAAATATGATACCAGAAAAAGGTAAGCAACAATTTGATCGACAACATGCTACATGCTTCGTGATTTAGTGCTTATTAAGAACGAACCACAGCATACTGGAAGTTCAAAGAAATTAGAGCCAAAATATAAAGATTAGTTTATTGTTACCAAAATGTTGAATAATGATCGCTACGTAATAAAAGATTTACCCTGTGCTAACGTCATTATAATCCAGTTCAAGTTTCGGATTGAATACCACCTCCCGTTACTGATGAAGACAACGATCAATAACAGAGGGGACGCTTCTATTGCAGAAGTGGCCGAGCTGTAATCGGTATGGCAACCCCAATTATAAGTTGGCAACCAAAAATGGCGATGTTAGTCAATCATTTTGTACATTTTTTTTTAATCTTAGTTATTTTATATATATATATATATACATATACACATTAAATAAATGAATTCTTATTACTTGTTATTTCTGTAATACCTACACTACTAGAGTCACAGAATCATGTTTCTGACACAGGCTATTATATAGGAAGGTTTGATACTTTGTTAAAAGCAAGGGGTACATATATTTTTTTCGTTTTAAATGTTTAAAAATATAACAAAAATTGGAAATATAGAAATAATTTTTGAATGGGTTTGAGTTGCCTTTGGTTAGATTTTTCCACTATCATCAAATCGTCCAACTGAAATTGTATCCATTTGCGATTTTCAAAAATGTCAGCACAAGGACGTGGTTTTCTCGATTCACATGGATTCATTTCACTAACCACGCCAGATAAACGATCTTTAAAATATTTAATTCGATGATTATAAGTAACATGTAAAAAACTATGGTACAAACAAAATCTTGGATACCATCTATACATATACATGTTGGACTCTTTTTGAAACGCTCACGATTGCAAAAGCTGATAAGCTGTTTATTCCAAACATTAATTCTTAATTAATCTATGTAAGTAGTTCTATACAATATGGACAAACTCGATTAAAACCGATGAATAGTATAAATTGAGATGTATAGATGGTCAAGGACGATCATAAAAAAATTATTAATTTCAGATCTACACGTCTTATGGTTGAAGAGTAATACGTGTAACTTTGAAATAGAATTTAAGAACCTTAGAAGGGACGTGGTCAATCACAGGATAATTTGAAACATAAATTTCAGGACATTCGGCTTAGTAGTTGAGGATTGGACAAAAGCAAACATGCACCTAAACGTGTTGTTCATATTTATCACTCCATAAGAGATTATTTTATTACCATTTTATATTTAACGTACCTTCCAATTTCTATTATTTATATATGTATTACATATGAGAATGTACAAATAAAGTGCTAATTTCGTTTTTTCTCAATTTTTGCGACCGTGAACGTTCAAACCAAAATTTGTATAAATTCGCACGGACACACGGACGGAGAGGGGGCTCCATTGATGCTGATCAAGAATATATATACTTTTGAGGGTGTGGCTGGTCCGCTTCGGGTACTTATAAAGTCTCAACACAAACAATGTACCTATCTCATTATGATGTACCTATATCATTATGATAATAGATAGAATTAAACATATAAGACGTGTCTGCATTTCTTAAAAGTACAAGTTGCTGCATAGGAACCAAGAAAGCAGGAGATTAACTTGGCCACTACGATGAAGTGTGCCGCCATCAACAATTTTAGTAGGTGACTTGAAACTTTTAAATGCGACGTGTTCAGAGGTTTATGAATAATGAATAGTACCCCAATGGTTTTAAGAAACTGGTAACGAATGTATCATATGATTCGAAATTTGCTTCTTTGATTCGAATACTAGTTACATGTGAAAATAATGTATGAGTCGTCCTCATAAGTGTCGCACATGTCATTATTGATTACTTTCAAGTCAGAGACTGTGGACTAAAGCTTTGACCCGTCAGAGTTATATTTATTTGTTTTATTTCAGGGCAATTTAAATTGGAGTGTTTGAACCAGGTTTTTTGTTAATATTAGGATAGATGTCAACATATGAGTTAGATGACGTAACTGTTAATAAAGCTAGCAGCTGTGGCGAATCTGTTTTCTTTCCTTGGCAATGAAAGATGCTTTTAAAGAAATATCTAGAGCCATTTAAACTGAATGGAAAGAAGAACACAAACTTCTAATCTGCATTAATATAGGTATTAAGAAATTCAAGAAAATTTAAGTTATTGTGAATCAATAACACGCAAATATATATGTGTTCAAGCGTTCGCATATGTCATTCCGTTCGCAATATCAGAAAATTCACAAGGTTTTATAGCGCTTCTGGGAATTGGAATGGCAAACTTAGTATACTTCCATATATTGTGGAGAGTATAATATAGGGTAAAAAGAGACGTTAAGAAATTATAAATTCCATATATAGTTAGTTTGTATACCTTTACATATTAATGGTTCGCCACCATTGAATATTTCGCATTGATTTATATTTTCCACTGGCATGATGCAAAGTGTAGTTTTGTATTCGGGTATAACTTTTTCACATTCCGTTTCATTTAAAGTTCTCACCTTCGTTTCAAAAATTTTCTTCTTTTGTGCGGTAGTATTGAAATTCTATGGAGATAAATACTTATCATTATAATTAAAAGCAAGTAAAAAAAATTAATTTGGTTTGGGCCAAATCTCGAATAAATAATGGACGCGGTGGATACCTGATTAAGTCATTTTTGTTTTACGTATGAACTAAGTCTGTGGCACGAAGCGTACACTTCCTCTTCGTTTCCTCTTCGATGAGTTTCGCAGACAAGCGATCGTTTTGAAGAATTTTTTTAATTACATTTAATATTCGCTCTTTGTTTCACGTTGATTTTTCGACCGACATATACAAAGTTATTTTATATTATATGTCAAACCACAGTAAAATGTCAACCGAATTCGCCAAATTTTAAGGTTAATTAGATGAAGGGTAGAACATTCATCTATTCGTCGTATCTGGGTTTTAGACTGTATATTAGTATATTATAAAAATATTAAAGGTAATTCTTGTACCCTCAAACATATTCATAATAATAACATAGCAATAGTAAATTGTATTACCCAAGTGACTACTATAGTAATATACTGTAATATAAAACATAGTTGGATCAACAAAGTAATATAATTATTTTGAACAAATACGCCCACACTTTATAAAAAAAACCTTGGTACAGAAGCCATCTGTTTAAAAGCCACACCCACGGCTCAAGTATATTTTGTTCAGGGCTTTCACTTCAATTGTCTTATATAGTAAATATTTGCGAAATATTTTGACATACATTTTTTTTACGCTCATCCTTAGTAATGAGAGTACACTAAGGGCCGTTTTCAATATACTTTTTTATTGTTTTTGTTAACAAACTGAATGATAAATTAACAAAGACCTGTAACCAGAAGATTAAATTTTTCGTTTTCACGAATACATATTTGTTAGTACACATTTATATCAACTCTGTCTAAGAAAAACGTATGTTTTATGCCATAGGAATCTTCCACTGGCATTAAACCTTAATGTGAGAAGGACCATTTCTTCTCTATTTAGGGGAATGAAAATTTATAATTATAAGTATATATTACATATTTAACACTACGTTTACATTGGCGAGATTGTTAGAGTTAACACGTTACCTAACTACGTACGCTTACACTGATATGATTACAACTCTGATATTTTATGTTATGACTTTATTTCTTTTTTTAAATATGGAAAATATTTTGATACAATTTTGTATACAATTGCTAATAAAAATGTTGCTTTTAGCAATATTGAGAAGCAAAAAAAAAAAATTATAAAGTTGTACGAAAAATATTTGACTTTACATAAATAAAAAATCAGTATTTTTAAATTATTTCATATATGACCATTTTCTTCATTTTCTTTAATTTTAAACGAAAACATTTATTTTATGTAATTGTGACATCAATTATTATTTGTATATCAGAGAAGTTTTTTCGTAGAGTTCTTTTTCAGAATTACATTGAAATTTAAGGTCGTTAACTACATGCAGAGACTCTACATGGTTATTTGCTAACCACTTTAATGAGATTGTTAAATTTTATATGGGTAACCATCCAAAAATCAATGTAGTTAAGGAGATAACCCTCTCAGCCGCGATAACCTCGTCAGTGTAAACGTAGTGTAACCTTCCTCGCATATACAATGTTTTTATCTATGAGCCCAACTAATATAAAAATTTATGATAATATACATACATTATCATAATATATAATTTATTTGTTTTTAAAACTTTTTTGATGATTAACGTTGTCAATATCATACGTTCCTCTTGTTAAGTCTCTGTTATCCTTCGGTTAAATTTAGTCAGAAGAAATGCTGCCGTTAAATTTAATCGTAAGAAGTAAAAACGAAATTTCGTTAACAACAAGATAAAGTGACGATTAAATTTAACCGAAAGATATTGAAAACGGCCCTAAGTTTGTTGTTCCATTTGAAGCACCCAGAAGGAAGTCACAAAAGTTTAGCCGATCTAGTTCATTCGTAGTTGATACATGACACGCCCCCTTTTTATATGTCGAGGTGGAGGATATTTAAGATATAGCCTAAGCCAGATTTAGTTTTTATATGTTTTATTTATTTAGTGGGTTTGCTCTGAATCAAGTCAAAATACTAATTTTTATCAAAACTTACACCCCAACCGCTAACAAAACATTCCATGTCTCCAGAATGAGGCTGTAGCGGTAAACTTAAAGCATCCATTGTAATCCCGTCCAATGGTAAACGATTTTTTAATCTTATTAAAGATATTTGAAGCATCATTTGGCGATCTTCAAAGAATTTTGTTCTATTTGTAATAAAATTGACATCTGGTGCTATATATTCTATATTTTTAGTATCAACAGCGTAGTACACATTGGATCTGGGTGGACTAGTTAAATAAAATATATTTCCAGCCACTATGAAATGGAATACATTTAAATCGATTTCGAAAGCTTCTTTAGCAATACTTCGAAAGTCTTCGCTATTTTTTAGAAATAAAACAAAAGTCGCATAATAAAAAATGTACATATATAGTGTATTATTGTAACTATTTACCACGTACTTTGTCAAAGCGATGTTGGTGATTATTATGTCATTCTTTATTATAGCTCCTGCACTTAGGAAATAATTTCCCATATTAACCATTTCCACAGCCGTGTAAACCACATATTTGGAGGTAATATTTGCGCTTTCTACAGCACAAATAACGATTTTAAGGATTTTCAAATATAAAAATATGATTTTTAAAATATTTGACATATCTTGCTCTATATTAAGAAATCTTTGTTGCATAAATAAAAGTGAAGATCAAAAATATTTTGTTTAGAGTATTCCCTCATTTTTTGACTCAACTTATGACATAAATAACGTTTATTAATGGATTGGTAACCCACCGAAATTTAAAAGTATTACCAAGGGAGTCGAGGTTGGTTTAACAGGCGAATAAGCTACAAAGCTTGTAAAAAAGCATAAATTTTTTATATATATTTTTTATATATGATAGTTTGGCAACTCTACTCGGTCGTGCGTTTTGCAGCGCTTTTGATTTTTAATTGAATTCTTAGAGTATAATATCTTTATATTAATATTGCACTAGTTTACTTAATATATTACTTCATTAAATTTCATATTTGATGTGATTAGTGAAATTCTTTTTATTGGTTGGTATTATTTTTCATTTCATCTTTATCTTGCTTTTTCGAATTTGTAAGCCTCTTATTATTTGTTGATTTTGCTTTGTTGATTCTGCTTCTTCACTCTCACTGTTAAGTAAGTTTTACTTTGCATAACTCATATTTTAGTATGTGTATTGTATGTATCTGAGTGGTATTGCATAGTTTTAGGCATACTGGTAGATACCTTATTTACTTACATAATTACTGTTATTTAACATAACATCTTTTCTTTACAGTTCTACATAGTTCAGTCTTTCTACTAAGTTTGAATTTTACTAATAAACTTCATTATATTCATTCGTAATATTTATAATGATAATGGACAAGTGTTGCTACTCCAACTGTAAAGAAACTCAAAATGATCACTTTCTGCTATGTTGGTTATGTGACCACGCCGCTCATCGCCAATGTGCTCGTTTTAGTGCTTGGAACAGAACAAAAGGGCTTCGTTGGGCTTGCCGTAACTGTAGAAAAATCAATGTCGATTTTCATAAGATGTTTAAGCAAACTCAAACCGGCTTTACTGAACTTCTCAAAGAACTCAAAAAACTGATCGATAAATTTGATGAACTAATTGTTATTCCAGCACGTAAAGTATTATTTACAACTCATACAGTTGAGAATTTTATTAAACGTATATCACATCATGATATTGATACTGGCAAGCTAAGTATTTTTAAACTTAATGCTACAAAAAAAAAGGAAATCTCGTCGTTTAAGATCCTATTGTCTAACGCTTTATTTGATCGCCTCCATAACAAGGAATTTTGGACGGAAGGTGCCCTTTCTGGTTAAGAAATTTATTCCTCGCAATAAGTTTTGTCGAACCAAAAATTAAATAATGCTCTTACTTTATTGTATCAGAATGTCCGTGGTCTTAATACGAAATTACTTAATATTTTTTAAAGTCAATAAATTGTGATTACCATGTTGTAGTATTCACTGAAACTTGGTTTAAGTCAGGGATCAAGGAAACTGAAATTTTCTGTTCCAACTTTCAAGTTTTCATACTGATATACTGCTTAGGTATTGGTGGTGACGTGCTTATTGCTGTCAATAAAATCCTTTCCTTTCCGGTCAATTATTTCTCATTGTCTACATGGCTTTTACCGAGGTAAATCAATCTCAACTAATTTGTTGTTTGAGTTTTGTAATCACGTTTGTATTGATGTCATTTATTTCTCGTAAGTGTTTCATAAAATTCACCATGATCTTTTGGTATTTAAACTGCAAGGTATGTTTTCAATATTCACAAATCTTAATGTTTACCGATGACGTTCAACTGGACGATATTAGTTTCTTACAATCGGACCTCACGAACTTGGTATCTTGGTGTGACTTAAATGGTATGTGTTTGAATCTTAATAAGTGTAAAAAAATGTCGTTTGGATGGATAAACACTGTATTCATTTTATTCTATTAATAATCATGTCCTTGAAAATGTGTCTAGTTTTCTTATTTGATAATGAATAAATAGCGAAAATTATAAATTAATATTTATTATTTTATTTAATAAACAAAATTTTCATAGGATGAGATGTTTTTGACTAGTAACGAAAAAATTTTGTAAACTATAGTATGTAATACAAATACAAATACAAAATAACAACACTCAATTAGACAATTTTAGTAAATTTCTAATTGATATAAATGTGGGCTTATCAAGGGCTTTTGTAAAAATATCTGCAATTTGTTTTTTTAGTATCTATTTTAACTATTTTTAAATGTCCTTTGGAAACATGATCTCCTTATAAAATAATGTTTAATATCGATATGCTTGGCTCTTTTGCACTCATTATTTTTTGCCATAGCTATACAACCAGCATTGTCTTCAAATAACAAAAAAGGTTTTTCTTGTACGATTCCCATATCAACTAAGATGCCATTTAGCCGAATTCCTTCAGAAACAGCATGACTTAGTGCTACATACTCTGCTTCACTAGAAGTTGTTTTCTGCTACTCCAGAATACAGGACATCCAAACACATAAAATATGAAACCACTTGTGGATTTACGATCTTGAATATTAGATGCCCAATCAGCATCTACATATCCAACTAAGACGTTCTCTTGTGTTTTTGTAGGTTTTTCGAATTTAAGTTTTAATTCATTTGTTCCTTTAATATATCTTAAAACTCTTTTTAATGCTATCCAATGCGAATTATAATAGTTTTCTTGGAAGCGTCCTATATATGCAACTGCATAACAAATGTCTGGTCGAACACAGAGCATCAAATACATTAAACTCCCAAACAATTCACGATATGGATGTGTAGACGATTTTTCTTTGCTAACCCTCAACTGAAGTACTTTTTCCATAGGAGTATCACAAGCATTGCATTCCTCCATTCCAAACTTTTTCAATATTTTTTCTATATTAGCAGTCTGACTAAATAAGAGAACTCCTTTCTCATACGTTATTTTCATTCCAAGGTAATGTGATAAAGGTCCACAGTCAGACATTTCAAAGTTTGAAAATAATTGTGATTTAACTTCCTCAATCATTTTAATATTTTTTCCCGCTAAGAGAACATTATCAACATAAATTATTAATAACAAAATATTCTCTTCAACACCTTTTACATACAAACAATTGTCATGGGCTGATCTCCGAAATCCCAAACTTATTAAAGATGAGTTAAATTTTTCATTCCAACAACGAAGACTTTGTTTTAATCCGTATAATGATTTTATAAGCTTTAGAGTCATATTTGGTTTCGTGTGATAGCCTTCGGGTACTTCCATAAATATTTCTTCTTTAAGTTCACCATAAAGAAAAGCTGTTTTTACATCCATTTGTAAAAAAATTAAGGCTTTTGCAACTCCAACCGCAAGAGCAGTCCTAATTGTACTTAGCTTTGCTACAAGAGAATAAGTATCTTCATAATCATCTCCATATCTTTGTAAGAAGCCTTTTGCTACAAATCTTGCTTTATATCGAACAGGATTACCATTTGCGTCGTTTTTTATTACAAATACCCACTTCGACTTTAGTATCTTCTTATTTTCCGGTTCCCATACCTTGTTTTTTATCATGGAGTCCAGTTCACTTTTAACAGCTTTTAACCAATCACGGTTTCTTAAACTATAAATTTCTTCAAACTTTGTTGGTAATTCAATACCAAATGCTTCAACTAATGAAACATATAAATCTGATTTTTTCTGAAATTTAGGATTTGGTTTTTTCTGTGGATCACTCTTTCGTATTGTAGTTTGAAATTGTTTAGTAGTAGCATTAGTATTTTCATTTCCATCATTAATATCTTTATTAATAACATTTCCTTTTTCTGATTTTATTTCTATAGAATTTTCTGTTTCTTTAGTAGTAGAAACGACAAAATCTTCTACGTCCCCCTCTTGCTCGTTTCGGTATATAATAGGTACATCGTGTTTTAAATTTGTTTCTTTTTTAAACGGAAAATCATATTCATTGGAGCAAGAATTATTTTACGATTTTCACGATGCCACAATCTGTAACCATTAGGGCAATATCCAACCATGACATACTGCAGACTTTTGCGATCTAATTTTTTGCGTTTCTGATTAGATACCCATGCATATACAGAGCATCCAAAAATTCTTAAATACGTTTGGTTTTGAACCGTACCATAATTCAGCAGGTGTGCAACTAACACATATAGCTTTAGTTGGACTTCGATTTATAATATATGCTCCTATGCGTGTGAGGCAACACCATAAAAATTTAGGAACCCCTCCTTCAAATAATAATGCACGAGCTTTTTCAACAACAGTTCTATTGAATCGTCCAGCAACTCCATTTTGCTGAGGACTATATGCCATTGTTTCGGTAATTTGAATTTCCTTATTTTTGCAATAAGCCAAACATTCAGACGACTTATATTCTCGCCCTTGGTCAACCGTTAATTTTGAAATTATTTGACCAAATTTGCTAGTTGCCATTGCTTCATATTCTTTCAAATAATCAAATGTTTCAAATTTGTTTTTCATTAAATAGACATGAACAAAACGAATATAATCGTCAATAAAACTAATAAAGGATCCATCATATGCCACCGGACTTATAGGGCCACAAACATCAGAATGAATGTGCTCAATTGGTTTATTAGCTCGTGATCTAGTATTATTAAAAGGACTTCTGCTGTGTTTGCTCTCAACACACACTTCACAAAAAGAATTTGGTATAACCAGACAGCCTTTTTATGTCCATATTTGCCACATTTATGGCATTTGCCATTAAAACGATTTAATTTCTTTCTTGCAGCAGCATTTTTCTCAAAAGAATTTTCGCTGTTACGGTGTTTCTTTTTGGCCTCTTCAGCTAGCAATCGTACTTTTACCAGCGATAAATAATGATGATAATGAATAAATAGCGAGAATTATAAATTAATATTTATTATTTTATTTAACAAACACAAAGAGGTTTTCACAGAATGAGAAGTTTTTGACTAGTAACGAAAAAAATTTTGTCAAGCCAGTAACTTAAAAATCAAATGTATTCTAAAGAAATACAATAAACAGAAACTACAGTATGTAATATAAATACAAATACAAAATAACAAGTTTTAATGACTTGGGTGTCATATTTGATCCTAAACTCAGATTTAACGATCATATTGTAGCTTCTGTCAATAAAGCCAGGTCCAAAGAGTTTAATGACCCATACGTTACTAAACGTCTATTTAGGTTTCTTGTTAGGCCTGGAATATTTCGTGGTAGTCTGGATTCCCAGTTACAGATATTACATTAATGTAATCGAGTTGGTACAACGTAACTTTTTATACCCTCCACCTTAGGGAAGAGGGTATATTCACTTTGATCAACCGTTTACAACACATCGAAGAAAGCCGCGGATCAGCATGAAAAAAGAAATCGTTTGAGACATGTCCGTCTGTTGTTGGCACTGTCACGGTCGTAATTTTTGAGATATTAAATTGAAACTTTGCATACTTATTTTTAATTTCGCTGTTCCGTATTGAAATTGGGCGAAATCGGTTAAGAGACACGCCCACAATAAATAAAAATCTCTCGAAAAAATTGTATATATAAAAAATTATATATCGCACAATACCATGCCTATCAAATTTGAAATTTGGTATAAATATAAGTGGTACCGTTATCCAACATTGTGCTAAAAATGGGCGTGATTGAATAACGCAAACGCCTATAATTAAAAAAAAAACGCTATTTGCGTTAGTACATGAAATAGTCATATACATAAATATGGCAACAGTAATTTATTTTAAGGGGATTATAAAAGGTGGAGGGTATTTAAGCTTCGGTCTTAACCGAACTTCTCTATCTTGTTATTATTAGTATTACTTGGTCTAGGATGGAATCCAACCCTTCCTTTGCCTTCGTTTGAAAATAGACTTAACCTCATTAAGCTACCTACACTAGAAAGGAGACGTGAAATGTTAAGTGTAAAATTCTGTTAGGTGAAGAGTCCTCCCCTTCTCTCCTGAGGGTAGTCCCGCTTAATCTATTAAACCATGATCTTTTGGTATTTAAACTGCAAGGTATGTTTTCAATATTCACAAATCTTAATGTTTACCGATGACGTTCAACTGGACGATATTAGTTTCTTACAATCGGACCTCACGAACTTGGTATCTTGGTGTGACTTAAATGGTATGTGTTTGAATCTTAATAAGTGTAAAAAAATGTCGTTTGGATGGATAAACACTGTATTCATTTTATTCTATTAATAATCATGTCCTTGAAAATGTGTCTAGTTTTCTTATTTGATAATGAATAAATAGCGAAAATTATAAATTAATATTTATTATTTTATTTAATAAACAAAATTTTCATAGGATGAGATGTTTTTGACTAGTAACGAAAAAATTTTGTAAACTATAGTATGTAATACAAATACAAATACAAAATAACAACACTCAATTAGACAATTTTAGTAAATTTCTAATTGATATAAATGTGGGCTTATCAAGGGCTTTTGTAAAAATATCTGCAATTTGTTTTTTTAGTATCTATTTTAACTATTTTTAAATGTCCTTTGGAAACATGATCTCCTTATAAAATAATGTTTAATATCGATATGCTTGGCTCTTTTGCACTCATTATTTTTTGCCATAGCTATACAACCAGCATTGTCTTCAAATAACAAAAAAGGTTTTTCTTGTACGATTCCCATATCAACTAAGATGCCATTTAGCCGAATTCCTTCAGAAACAGCATGACTTAGTGCTACATACTCTGCTTCACTAGAAGTTGTTTTCTGCTACTCCAGAATACAGGACATCCAAACACATAAAATATGAAACCACTTGTGGATTTACGATCTTGAATATTAGATGCCCAATCAGCATCTATATATCCAACTAAGACGTTCTCTTGTGTTTTTGTAGGTTTTTCGAATTTAAGTTTTAATTCATTTGTTCCTTTAATATATCTAAAAATTATAATAGTTTTCTTGGAAGCGTCCTATATATGCAACTGCATAACAAATGTCTGGTCGAACACAGAGCATCAAATACATTAAACTCCCAAACAATTCACGATATGGATGTGTAGACGATTTTTCTTTGCTAACCCTCAACTGAAGTACTTTTTCCATAGGAGTATCACAAGCATTGCATTCCTCCATTCCAAACTTTTTCAATATTTTTTCTATATTAGCAGTCTGACTAAATAAGAGAACTCCTTTCTCATACGTTATTTTCATTCCAAGGTAATGTGATAAAGGTCCACAGTCAGACATTTCAAAGTTTGAAAATAATTGTGATTTAACTTCCTCAATCACTTTAATATTTTTTCCCGCTAAGAGAACATTATCAACATAAATTATTAATAACAAAATATTCTCTTCAACACCTTTTACATACAAACAATTGTCATGGGCTGATCTCCGAAATCCCAAACTTATTAAAGATGAGTTAAATTTTTCATTCCAACAACGAAGACTTTGTTTTAATCCATATAATGATTTTATAAGCTTTAGAGTCATATTTGGTTTCGTGTGATAGCCTTCGGGTACTTCCATAAATATTTCTTCTTTAAGTTCACCATAAAGAAAAGCTGTTTTTACATCCATTTGTAAAAAAATTAAGGCTTTTGCAACTCCAACCGCAAGAGCAGTCCTAATTGTACTTAGCTTTGCTACAAGAGAATAAGTATCTTCATAATCATCTCCATATCTTTGTAAGAAGCCTTTTGCTACAAATCTTGCTTTATATCGAACAGGATTACCATTTGCGTCGTTTTTTATTACAAATACCCACTTCGACTTTAGTATCTTCTTATTTTCCGGTTCCCATACCTTGTTTTTTATCATGGAGTCCAGTTCACTTTTAATAGCTTTTAACCAATCACGGTTTCTTAAACTATAAATTTCTTCAAACTTTGTTGGTAATTCAATACCAAATGCTTCAAATAATGAAACATATAAATCTGATTTTTTCTGAAATTTAGGATTTGGTTTTTTCTGTGGATCACTCTTTCGTATTGTAGTTTGAATTTGTTTAGTAGTAGCATTAGTATTTTCATTTCCATCATTAATATCTTTATTAATAACATTTCCTTTTTCTGATTTTATTTCTATAGAATTTTCTGTTTCTTTAGTAGTAGAAACGACAAAATCTTCTACGTCCCCCTCTTGCTCGTTTCGGTATATAATAGGTACATCGTGTTTTAAATTTGTTTCTTTTTTAAACGGAAAATCATATTCATTGGAGCAAGAATTATTTTACGATTTTCACGATGCCACAATCTGTAACCATTAGGGCAATATCCAACCATGACATACTGCAGACTTTTGCGATCTAATTTTTTACGTTTCTGATTAGATACCCATGCATATACAGAGCATCCAAAAATTCTTAAATACGTTTGGTTTTGAACCGTACCATAATTCAGCAGGTGTGCAACTAACACATATAGCTTTAGTTGGACTTCGATTTATAATATATGCTCCTATGCGTGTGAGGCAACACCATAAAAATTTAGGAACCCCTCCTTCAAATAATAATGCACGAGCTTTTTCAACAACAGTTCTATTGAATCGTCCAGCAACTCCATTTTGCTGAGGACTATATGCCATTGTTTCGGTAATTTGAATTTCCTTATTTTTGCAATAAGCCAAACATTCAGACGACTTATATTCTCGCCCTTGGTCAACCGTTAATTTTGAAATTATTTGACCAAATTTGCTAGTTGCCATTGCTTCATATTCTTTCAAATAATCAAATGTTTCAAATTTGTTTTTCATTAAATAGACATGAACAAAACGAATATAATCGTCAATAAAACTAATAAAGGATCCATCATATGCCACCGGACTTATAGGGCCACAAACATCAGAATGAATGTGCTCAATTGGTTTATTAGCTCGTGATCTAGTATTATTAAAAGGACTTCTGCTGTGTTTGCTCTCAACACACACTTCACAAAAAGAATTTGGTATAACCAGACAGCCTTTTTATGTCCATATTTGCCACATTTATGGCATTTGCCATTAAAACGATTTAATTTCTTTCTTGCAGCAGCATTTTTCTCAAAAGAATTTTCGCTGTTACGGTGTTTCTTTTTGGCCTCTTCAGCTAGCAATCGTACTTTGACCAGCGATAAAATTAAATTTTCTACCGGAAAATTTTTCAGAGCAGTAACTACCGCATCGTATGACTTTGGAAGTGTTAAGAAAAGTTGAGAAATTATGTCTGCTTCTTCTGGTTTGGCTCCAGCAGACTTTAACTGCCTAATTAAACTCAAACTTGAGTAAATGTGCAGTTAAATATTCTTCTTCGCGTAAGCGTAATACTGCCAACTCTTTCCTAATTAGTGTTTGACTTTGCGCTGACTTTCGGTCGAATAATACCGACAACATCTCCCACATTTCTTTTGCTGACCGAGCATCTCTTATGTATTCAATAAAATCATCATGAATATAAGATGTGATGATGTCTTGAGCTTTTACATCTATCTTCTTAAATTCTGACAACTGGGTTTCATCTTGTGTTGCTGACATATCAACAGCTTTTAAACACCCAGAAGCATTGAGATGCTTTTCTACACGAAATTTCCATATTTGAAAATTTGACCCAGCAAACTGCATAATTCCCGTTTTATCCATTTTGTTATCGCCCATACCCTCTTATTTGATAATGAATAAATAGCGAGAATTATAAATTAATATTTATTATTTTATTTAACAAACACAAAGAGGTTTTCACAGAATGAGAAGTTTTTGACTAGTAACGAAAAAAATTTTGTCAAGCCAGTAACTTAAAAATCAAATGTATTCTAAAGAAATACAATAAACAGAAACTACAGTATGTAATATAAATACAAATACAAAATAACAAGTTTTAATGACTTGGGTGTCATATTTGATCCTAAACTCAGATTTAACGATCATATTGTAGCTTCTGTCAATAAAGCCAGGTCCAAAGAGTTTAATGACCCATACGTTACTAAACGTCTATTTAGGTTTCTTGTTAGGCCTGGAATATTTCGTGGTAGTCTGGATTCCCAGTTACAGATATTACATTAATGTAATCGAGTTGGTACAACGTAACTTTTTATACCCTCCACCTTAGGGAAGAGGGTATATTCACTTTGATCAACCGTTTACAACACATCGAAGAAAGCCGCGGATCAGCATGAAAAAATAAATCGTTTGAGACATGTCCGTCTGTTGTTGGCACTGTCACGGTCGTAATTTTTGAGATATTAAATTGAAACTTTGCATACTTATTTTTAATTTCGCTGTTCCGTATTGAAATTGGGCGAAATCGGTTAAGAGACACGCCCACAATAAATAAAAATCTCTCGAAAAAATTGTATATATAAAAAATTATATATCGCACAATACCATGCCTATCAAATTTGAAATTTGGTATAAATATAAGTGGTACCGTTATCCAACACTGTGCTAAAAATGGGCGTGATTGAATAACGCAAACGCCTATAATTAAAAAAAAAACGCTATTTGCGTTAGTACATGAAATAGTCATATACATAAATATGGCAACAGTAATTTATTTTAAGGGGATTATAAAAGGTGGAGGGTATTTAAGCTTCGGTCTTAACCGAACTTCTCTATCTTGTTATTATTAGTATTACTTGGTCTAGGATGGAATCCAACCCTTCCTTTGCCTTCGTTTGAAAATAGACTTAATCTCATTAAGCTACCTACACTAGAAAGGAGACGTGAAATGTTAAGTGTAAAATTCTGTTAGGTGAAGAGTCCTCCCCTTCTCTCCTGAGGGTAGTCCCGCTTAATCTACCTAACAGAATCTATGAGCTTTTTAATTCTTTAATAAGCATATATCGATTACAAACGACAATTATGTTCAAGCTTGGGAGCGATTAGAAGAACTTTATAATCGTAGACAATTAATTGTACATTCATTTGTACGTAATTTTTTGTTTTTACCTCGTATTAACACGATTGATGTAGCCAACTAGCGGAAAATTACTGATGGCGCAGATGAAGTTATACGAGGCTTAAGGGCACTTAATGTAGAATCACGCGACCCTGCCTTATCGAAATTTTATTGAATAAATTAGATGATGAAACGAAGCGGGAATGGGCAGAACATAGAGATTTACTAAAGGAAAGTGCATTTAAAGAATTTTTGAAATTTTTATCACATCGTTGTAACGCGTTGAAGGCGTCTCAGACAAATCATCGGCCATCACGCAGCAAAAATACAGCGGTGGCAAATATGACACTGTAACTTGTAAGGAAGAAACGCATTTTTTTCCCTACAGCTGTTAGCTCGTTTCACCACAACGACTGTAACAACTTTGCCGACCCAGGACCGCCAACTTCAACGAGTTGTAATGTGTGGTGAAACGAGAGTTCGAGACGAGCGGCCGAGGGGTCTTTGAGTTTTAAGTTGGCGAGAACATTCATTCTAAGTCGAGCATTCGAAGTCTGTTGATGGAGAAGTGAAGCGAGCATTGTAAGTCGAGCGGTCAGTTCAGTTTGTGCAGTGAATTTAAACATAAAAAATTCTTATACAAAGAATATATATCTTTCTTAGCTTTTGTCAAAGCTAATCATTTATGCTATAATTGTTTGAGTACTGGTCATCGGTCTAAAAATTGTTTATCGTCTACCCGCTGTAATGTATGAAGCAGTAGTCACCATACTCTGTTATATACAAATAATGTGAAAAATCAAACTCATCTGTCAACTGTTAATACTAACACAGCACAGCCAAGTACATCTTCTGGCATAAATGAATCGGCTATTAATTTTGAAACAGTGCTGCCCATAGTTTGTAATTCTTAATAACAAAACTCGTTTATATTTTAAATAACAAAAATATTAATTTTATTAAAAAAAGAAAAACTTCTGACAAAAGGAAAAATTCAATTAAAGAAAAAATTATATTTTATACAATAGACAAATTGCTCAAAGATTGTTTGCATATTTGAAATTATAAAGTGTTTACATTACCACCCCCTCTCAATCTGTGAGTCCTAAATTTTGTACAAAGATCTTAAAGCGATTTGGATCAAGTGCTTCTGTAAACATATCTGCAAGCTGATTTTCTGTTACCAGCAGAAACATTTTCTCTCACAAAGTGATGACAAATGTCTACATGTTTTGATAGTTTTATTTCAAGATTTGTGACGATTCCAAGACAGCCACAGTAATCTTCAAAAACTTTGACGGAATCTCTTTGATCCATCTAAGTCTTCCAGGATACCTTTTAACGTAACAGCTTCCGTTGTAGCCAAACTTAAAGCTATATATTCAGCTTCACTGGATGAAAGTGCCACAGTCTGCTGCTTTTTGCTTGCCCAAGAAACGGTGCAATCGTAAACTTTGAAAACGCCGATTGATTTACGGTCCACTGAGTCGGATGCCCAGTGTGCATCGACAAACCCAACGCAAGTTTCACTTTCATCACTTTAGATATCTCACAATACGTTTTAGATGTTGCCAGTGAGTTTCATCTGGGTCTTGTTGAAACCTGCCCATGTATCCAAGAAAATAACAAATGTCTGGTTTCATTTGGGGGTTTCGCTTCATAGGTGTCTTTATAGAATTGCAATCTGCCATACCAAACTTTTCCAAAATTTGTTTTATAGCAGTCTTTTATCTTTCCAGTTTCATTCCCAAAAAGTACTTCAATTCTCTACAGTCTGACATCTCAAACCGTTTTCCGAGATCCCCTTTTAATTTCTCAATCATTGAAAGTTTCTTTCCGGTATTAGGAGATCATCTACATACATTATTACAATTAAAGACATTATTCTCTTTTTGACCGTTTTAAACGGTCAAAAACTTAGAAAGTCATTGAATTTAATATTCCAACATCTGGGGGCCCCTTCTGGAATTACCATGAAGACATTTTCATGCCAGGTTTTTGTTTTATTTGTTTCACAATTTTCAGATGGCTCTTCAATCAATTCTTCATAATGTATAAGATCATCATTATTATCCTCATTAGCGTTACAAAGGATATTTTATTCGTGCCGGGGAAAATCCGTCGGCACCAGGGTTCACTTTTCTTTATTTCACGCTTTTAATTTAATTTTATAAAATTTATACAAATTAAATTTTATTCACAATTTCTTAATGTTTACAAATTAAATTTTATTCTCGAATACAAAAAATTATTTTTTAAAATTCACGAACACTTCGAACACTTCGACTGCGAATCTTTTACTTTCCCATTAGAATACTTCGACTCTGAATCATCCTCAACTCTGTTCGTGCTCCCTTTTTATGTACGGAAATCGCTCATACGCTCTCTCGAACGTTCGATTCTCGCACATCTCGAACGTTCTTTTTCTCGTACGGACGTTTCACCACAGATAGGGTCATTTGTTGAAGTTGGCGGCCCTGACTCGGGTTGGCAAAGTCATTGTTGTGGTGAAAAACGAGCGATTGTAAAAGAAAAATAGGTGGCGCTATTTTTCTTCTTTACATTACGTCCCCCCTATGGAATATGCGAAAAACTTCGTAACCCTTCGGTACCTGGGTAATAGTAATCACTCCCGGAAAAACGCCACCCTGAATCGTACTTGCGGCAGATGGAATAGCATGTTGTGGCGCTTATGCAAAGGAAGTGTCCTTTGCTTTTTCTCGATGACGGGAACCATCTGTTGCACAACCTCCCCAGGCACCCCTCCGGCGAAACACCCTTGTGGGGTTTTTGCGGACCTTGGATCACACATGCAATTTGCCCTTCCACACACGCGACTACGTTGGCTGCCACTCACCAGTTCCACAGGGGATTCACGCCTTTCGACCACTTCAGGGCGTGCTACTGGATCACCTCGCCTGGTGTAGATTGGTTTCGGAGAGACAACCGTTTTTGGGGATGTTGTTGCATAAGGACGTTTGCGCTTTCGAGGGAAAGTTGTTTATGGGCAACACTTCTACTGATCGGCTGGCCTCCTGGGGGCGTGTTGCTCTACTGGGCCCTGGTACATTATCACCCTGTCTGATGTTCGCTGGTTTTGGCAACTCGACATTTCTAGACGATTCTTGAGACTTGGACGTTGACGTTTGAGCGGGAATCGGGTCGTGATGTTTTTGGACATCTCTTCAACCGTCCTGGCGGCATACTGAAGACGCGTTGATATACTGGTCCGCGGTGAGTTATCTTCCCGCTCCTGATACCACGTACGTTTGCCCTTCGGTTCATCAGAGTCGGAGTCTGATTCTAATTCAACGGGGTAAACCGGAATCGTAAGTGCTGTACTTCTAGGCAATGGACACGGCTATTTCGGCACTTTGGGTATGGCCCCTTTCACGGATGACACGGGCGTGCTAACCATTCTAAACGCCTCGGAACTCGTCGGCTGTCTGACGGACGGACTGGACTCAGCAGACGACTTTACTAGTGCATCCATGTTTAGGCTCTTGAGGAAAGACTCCAGGGCATCGGGCGACATAATAGGTTCTTTGTGGCGAATGTCTCCCGAATGACGGTAGTGGTGCATCCCTGATCGCTAACTTGTTTCTTTGGATTTGGCCAGTACCAAGTCACCTGAACTGACTTGGACCATTTCTGATGATTGCCAAAAACTACACCCGTGGTTTCAGTCACCTTGAACTCTCCGAACCCATAACGTCGCGGAGACTCAGAAGAGACAGTGCTGTTGGGGCTGGTAGTCGGTTCGGACGGTTGGTGGCATACAAGCTTTTTCTACGGCACTTGACGGTCTTCGTCTATTATGAATGTCTGGTTACAGTTGGCCGGTTCGTACCATTTGCCTCAGCAACCGGGCATGTGCGGGAGCTGGCTGTAATCCCTATCTCCTCTTTCGAAACTGTCAGCACTCTCCATCGACGTGTTGTCGGAACTCTCGATGGTAGACATTTCGTCAGCCGGAATCTCCATTGAGGATGTCAGGGAGGCCGTCGATACGATTGGCGTTGCTGCTCCGTTCCGTCTCTGAGCTAACCGGCTCGGATGTCTGGCTAGGGGTTCTAGCTTGGTAACACCTCTGACCCTGTGACATGGGTACACGTCCACCAGACCTTCGAGCTCTCGGGCCGTTTCCAGACCCTTGGAAGAAACCTGGTTGTGGCCCCTCGTTCCTCGTTGTGGACCTCTCGGTGCCGTTTCGGCGCACCCCCGATCCCCAATGACAAGCGCGTTTGTAGTTATTGTTCATCTTGAAGACTGCGTAAACAAAAACGGATTCTGAAAGGATACTAAACAAGGAAATAAAAAAAAAAAAAAAAGATTAGAAATGGTTAGGAGCTTGTCGCCATAATATAGGGCTTCAAGTCCTGAACATGACATGTTCGACATTGCCCAGATCGTTGCACTGAGACAAGAACTTTGGAAACCTGACTGGTGACTTCATATAGTGGAGCTAACTTGGCTGCAAAATCGTCAATTTCTTTGGACAGAACATGCTGTTTAACCCATACCTTATCCCCGATCTGAGGCTTCCAAGGTTGTCGCCTCAAATTGTAGTGTCTACTTTGATTTTGAACAGCTCTACCTAAGTTCACTTGGACCAATTTCCAAGTTTCGCGAAGACGTTGCGCTTGACCTTTCGGAGGTTTCATTTGTGTGCCTGTTCCTGCCGTCACACCACCGAAATAGGCATTGGGAAGTCTAGGCTCACGTCCTTGGGTAATATAAGCTGGGGTGTATCCCGTCGAATCAGCAACACTCGTATTGACTGCAAGCATTATTTCAGGCAAATACTCATCCCACTTACGATGACCCTCGTTCACCAGCTGTGAAATCATCGTCTTGATGGTTCGGTTGACACGTTCCGTCGGGTTTTCTTGCGGAGTGTAGGGCGCTGTGAGTCGTTGCTTAATGCTAATCGCCTCCAAGTACTGTCGGAACGCCTTACTTGTGAACTGGGTACCATTGTCCGAGATCAAAACCTTAGGTACACCATATCTGGCTACAATTTTCTCCCGCAAAGTTTGTATTATGCCCTCCAAGGTAGCTTTCCGAAGTGGAATCAGTTCGACCCACTTCGAGAACTTGTCCACTACCGCCAAAAGCATCGTGTAACCGTGACGTGAACGCGGTAGGGGTCCTACGAAATCTGCACAGATGACCGACCACGGCTCATCTGGGATGTATGACAACATTTCTCATGCCGGTTTTTGTTGACTAGCCTTGTATTTTTAACACGACTCGCATTGTAAAACATAACGTTTGATGGCTCTGTACATACCCGGCCAATAGTACCGTTTACTTATGCGTAACACAGTTTTTCTAATGCCAAGATGTCCCGCTGCTGGCTGATCATGGTGTTCGTGTAGAATATGTTTGCGTTTATCGATAGGCACGCACAATTTCCAGGAAGCCTCGACTTCGTCGTGTGCATGTGTGTTCACGTGCCGGTAGAGTTGGCCATTCATCCAACTATAATCAGCAAACTTTGGTGGATTCGCCTCCATGTCTGCCACTCGTTTACGGATCCATGGGCAAGTAATATCGGGGTAACATTGGGTACGGTCTCCATTGTGGCAAGATGAGAGGTTTCAACAGGCTGTCGCGACAGAGCATCTGCTACGACATTTTGACCGCAGCGTCGATACTGGATGGTAAACTGAAATTGCTGTAACTCTAGTGCCCATCGAGCCCATCGGATTTTCGATGGAATTTAACCACTTCAAAGAGAGGTAAGGCCGCATCTTACGTACCCCTCAAATGATTGCAAGGCACTCTTTCTCAGTCGTGCTGTAATTTTTTTCCGCCTTATTCAAATGCCTGCGATCACGTGTTCGCATCCATCGATCTCTTGTGTTAAGACCACGCCCAGGTCAATATCACTCGCATCAGTTTGCAGTGTGAAAGTTTTAGTAAAATCCGGATATGATAATACCGGTGCCTCAGCTAACCTTGTTTTGAGGGCCTCGAACGCCTGCTGCTGCTCATCTCCCCATTTCCAGTGTTTGCCTTTCTTCAGCAGGGATGACAATGGCTGGGAGATTACGGCAAAGTCTGGCACAAATCTCCGATACCACGACGTAGTGCCCAAATAGCGTCTCAACTCTCGGACATTTCCTGGCGGTTTCATTTGGGTTATTGCCATAACCTTTTCCGGTTCAGTCTTAATGCCCTGGTCCGCCACGATATGGCCCATATATTTCACCTCTCGTCTAAAAAATTCGCACTTGTTAGTGTTAAGCTTCAAGTTCGCCGCGCGTAGCCGTTTTTCCTGTGACTATTATATCGTCCAAATACGCGAAAGCGTATGGCTCTAAATCAGGACCGATCACTAAATCAAGAATCCTTTGGAAAGTGGCAGGGGCAGAATGAAGTCCAAACGGCATCACCTTCCATTGGTATAACCCGCGACCTGACACCGTGAACGCAGTGTACTTTTTGCTGTCGTCAGCCATGGTACCTGCCAATAGCCGTTTTTCAGATCAAGACTGCTTATGTACCTCGCTTCTCTCAAACGGTCAAGGATGTGAGAAATGCGCGGTAATGGATAAGCATCTGGTTCAGAATGTTTGTTTAGTTGCCGAAAATCCATACATACACGCCATGCCCCATTTTTCTTTTTGACTTTTGAGGGTCACTGGAAAACTATAGGGAGTGCACGAGGGCTCAATGCATCCTTTTTCCAATAATTTATCCACTTTTGCATTGATGATCGCTTGCATGGAGGGGTTCCGTGTCTGGTATCGGATTTTTATCGAACGGTCGTGTAACATGCGAATACGGTGTTCACCAAGATTGGTTTTCCCCGATACCTGCTGCAATTTTGCTAATTCTTGGTCGAGGAATACCGATATTGTCCGTTCTTCGTTCTCGTTTAGTGAAGCTTTCGGCAACGCCCCTGTTGTACCTGAGTTAATGGCAGCCGCTGCTGTATGGTCAACCCGTGATTCTCGACTGATTTTTGGCTTGATCTTCGTACATGTAACAAGTTGGTTGGGCTGTTTTCGACTCGATAACATAGTATATCCTTGCGTTCATCCGACAGCATAATTCTGGGCTTCACCTGGTTTATACCGAGCCACGAGGCAACGAATGGACGATGGCTCATACAATTGACAGGCGGCAGTAAATCCTGCGCAGCTAATTGCGGCGTTGAAAGCCTGAAGGAATGTTAGGCTTAATATGACTTCCTCCTTCATGTCGGGCATAACAAAAATCGTAACGTGCGCGTAACGTCGCCTAATTGGACCGGGCTGAACGCCGCTAAACTCACGGCGCGCGTGGAATTGTCCGCCAATGTCACATCTAAGCATACACTCTCCCATGTGGTGGAACAATTAAGACTATGTGAAAATGACTCATTGATAAAACAGCTCGTCGCGCCAGTGTCTATGATCGCTGTAACTCCAATGGACAGCGTAGCTACTAACCTATCGCGCTGACAGGTTAATGCTGATTGAAACGATTGCGGGTGTTGTTGGGGACTTGTTGTGTAAGCCCGGTCTCCCCTTGTTGGACTCGGGCCCCTCTCGCATTTCCCGCAGAGTTAATTCGACAACAGTCTATGGTATGCACGTCCGGACGACCACATTTCCAGCAGAAAAGCTTAATCGGGTTTTTACAACCTCGCGCTAAGTGACCAGACGCATCGGTGACACGCATTCCGGGGATCTATGATGGCTGACGTAGGGTGATTCATCGTTCGATGTGCCTCCCGTTGGGGTGGTGGTCTTGGCGTCTCACTGGGTATGCTCTTAAAATCGCCGGCTAAATCCAATAACTGATTCAGGTTGCGGAAATCGGATCGTCTAATATAGAGTAAGTATTCTGGACGGGCCTTTCGAAAAATCCGCAAGAGCTTATCATCCTCTGACATCACCGTGTGCCGCATTTTATTTTGCAACTCCAGAGCGTAATCCGCTCGTTGGGTCGTTGCTGCCTAGAACGTATCTCGTCCTCGATGTTTTCCATACGGCGCGGTGACTATCCAGATGAATACCGTATGTCTCGGCCATTTCTTCCAGGCGTTCCAAGAATGGAAATGGGTCTCCCGTTCCATTAAAAGTGACACCCCACTTTCTGATAAAATCCATAACAGCCCGCTTGTCCATTTTGCTTACTAAAGGTGGTGACGCCTACCGCTCGAGTACTTTGACCGTGTCGGCCGCAGCACCCTCTTCCGCCTCTACAAAACTTGGGACTCATGGCTGGAGGCTGCTCGCACCGACCAGCCCGTCGTAAGCTGACCCTGCAACTGTAATAGCCTGTCGATGACGGACTGATCACCAGTATTTAAAATAAACGTCCTGAAACGTTGGCGCAGCTCCTCCACCGCACCTCTGGACTCCAATCCGAACTCGTCCAGATACCCCACCAGTGCTTCCTTGTTTACTAGACATACCCAGGATGTACGTAGATCTGTGTTAACCATGATATTACTTTGTTTACCTAATTGAATGTAACTATTGACCGAATTAGCTGCTATTATTTTTTTTTATATCCTTTTTTTTTTTGTTGTTTCACTTAAAATGCGACCTGCTATAAGTTACTAATAATATCCCCACCAAAAAGGTATTAAATTATTATATATATATAGATAACTAATATAACTGCCAAAGTTTCTTTTGATATAGAGAACTATGCAATAGTGATGCTTTTTTTTTTTTAATAGAACTCTGTTAATAAGAGAGAGCGAAACAAATGTTAGTGCCTAATCGCACATACACGCACACGCCTATGTGGCGATGCTTGTTTTTATTAATCAGTTGTCTCTCTGAGAATAATTCGGTGTCCTCACGCGCACACACTCACACGCTTGTGTGGTGATGCTACACTTTCAACCCTTATTTTAATAAGAGAGATTCTTTATTCAAATTCTCTTGCCCACGCTCTCACTTTATGTGGCGAAGCCCTTTTTCTTTTTTTTTTTTGGTAATTTATCTATAGGCGCGCACACACACTTATTGCGAGAAGCTTTCTTTGTCCTCTTAAGAAAAATTTATACTGATATCTATAGCACACCTTTAATTTACGGAACAGTTATTCGTCCCGTAGCTAAATTGCATCTAGAAAAGCGAAATTTCCAAGGTCCCCTTTAGTTCGTTATATGTCACGATTTGAACTGATACACTGACTACGCACCGGATTTTATATGTATATTGTATAAAGAGAAATCTATTGCATGAAAATCGACTTACCAGGATTATTGGAACACTTTGATGATAATTTAATTTCTTTTTTTTTTAAAGTTTGTTAATTTTTTTTTTATGAATGTGTCCCTGCTCGGGCGCCAATTTACAAAGGATATTTTAGTTGTGCCGGGGAAAAACCGTCGGCACCAGGATTCACTTTTCCTCATTTCTCAAATACAAAAAATTATTTTTTAAAATTCACGAACACTTCGACTGCGAATCTTTTACTTTCCCACTAGAATACTTCGACTCTGAATCATCCCCAACTCTGTTTGTGCTTCCTTTTTATGTACGGAAATCGCTCATATGCTCTCTCGAATGTTCGATTCTCGCACATCTCGAACGTTCTTTTTCTCGTATGGACGGTTCACCACAGATAGGGTCATTTGTTGAAGTTGGCGGCCCTGATTCGGCAGGGTTGGAAAAATCATTGCTGTGGTGAAAAACGAGCGATTGTAAAAGAAAAATAGGTGGCGCTATTTTTCTTCTTTACAGCTTCCTCGTTATTATTGGCATTGGGAGCATTATTGTTTGGGGAGCCTCTTTCAGTATTTAATGGAGCCTCGATATCACTGTCACTTATAGTTATACTGTTGCTATCCCCTCTTGCTCGTGAGTAACTGAAATTACTGGAGGGTTTTTAATATCTTCTTGTATGAGTACATATGGAAAGACAGGCTCATCAAATGTTACATCACGAGCAATCACAATTTTTTGTCTTTCATGATTCCAAAGGCGATAGCCATTTAGGGCATAAACCATTAACTTGCTTCGAGCATCAAGCTTTTTTCTTTGCTGTCCTGGGATCCAGGTCTTACAACCAAACACCCGCATTTTATTCAAGTTGGTTTTGTTTCGTACCCAAGTTCAGCAGGAGTTTTACTATTATCTATACTTGAAGATGGACAGCGGTTTTTTATATATGTATGTGACTCAATTAACTTAGCTCTTATCTTCTCAGTAATTGTTCTGTTGAACCGTTCCCCAACACCGATTTGTTGTGGAGAGTAAGCAAAGGTGGCTACAAATTGAAAAATTTGTATGCCCTTGCTTTTGTAGTGCTGTAATTGCTCTTTGGATGAGTATTCTCGACTCTTAGCTTTGAGATTCTTATACCACTGAACATACTGGAAACTAGTGCTTTATATTCCTTGAAAGCGGATGCCAGACTTCTATTTTAACAGATATATTATGGCAAAGTGACTCCAATCATGAAGAACCTTACTTTGATCCATCATAGGCAATAGGATCCCATACATCAGAGTGTATACGTTCAAGAACTCTTTTTGCTTTTACGCGAGTATCATTGAATGGTTCTTTACATTGTTTGCTCTCAACACAAATATCACAGAAACCGATTTGTAATTTTGTATCCACCCCGAGAAATTCACTGGATTTTGTCAGTTTGAGTAGAATGGATTGGCCAACATGACCAAGTCTGCGATACCATAACAGGGCACTAGATTCATTCATTCATACATTTTGAAGTTTTATTTCAATTTCAAACTTATATTCCAGCATTAACAGAGAGTAGGTTGTCACGTAGTTCTGGTACATATAGTACGTTTTTAATTGTTACAGGTACTCTTTGTTGCTAATGCCTTCTATTATACCACAGTACTTTGCTTTAATACATTGATTGTTCTTCGCAACCATGATATTAATTGGCTGATTCAACTTTTTCATATTTTTGAGATACTATTTTTCACTGGCCATATGGTCGCTTGCACCAGAATCTAGTTTGAAATTAACTTTTATTGAAATTGTTGTTGACTCTAACTTTTGTTTTCACCATAAAGCAAACACATTTGCTATCTTCAACCATTCTGATTTTGCTTTTGATAACGATTCACATACTCATACATCATCATACCAACGTTGGTTAGATCATTTATAGACATGGAGGATATAGCCCCAATTCCTCAACTTATTGACAAGGCGTATCCTTGTGAACTTCATTTTGCCAATACACACACCAGAGACGTATCAGGTATATACGTTGTAGAATATCCATTTAAAAAAATATTACGCCGATTGCTTTAAGTTTACAGTAGAAAGGCGCCTACATAATTTAGAAAAAAGGTTTAAACACAATAATGATCTTAAGGCTCAGTACGTATCATTTATGAAGGAGTATTTAGATCTGGGCCATATGGAAATAATTTCACCTAACGAATTAGAATTGGATCCAAGCACAATTTTCTATTTACCGCATCACGCTGTTTTTAAGTCAAATAGTTCGACAACAAAATGTCTTATGGTATTTGATGGTTCCGCTAAAGATTCATCTGAATATTCATTAAATAATCGTCTCTATATTGGTCCATCAATTCAACGTGATTTGCTTGGTGTGTGTTTATGTTTCCGCCAATATCAGTATGCATTTTGTTCAGACATAGAAAAGATGTTTCGATGCATAAAAGTTAATAGTAATCATACAAATTTTCAACGAATTATTTGGCGTGAATCTGCCACTGATCCAATTCAACATTGTAGATTGCCAACAGAGAGTGTTGCAGCAACTTGCAATATTGATTGTATGCATGAATATCCTAATACAACTAATGTTTTAAACGCAATGTTTATGTAAATGATATTTTGGCTAGTTGTAATATTATTCAGGAACTTATTAATCTTTAATCAGAACTTGTACAATTACTAAAATATCGTGAATTCGGAGCTATTGAATTGAACAATATATGTGACCCTGAGGTCAAAGTCTTAGGTATTAGTTGGAGCGCTTGCTCTGATAATTTATTCGTGAACATAACTAAAATTCAACATTAAGGTACACCCACCAAACGTATTATATTATCTGAAATGACAAAATTACTTGATCCGTTGGGTTTTGTATCACAAACGCTTATACTATTCAAGATGTTATTTAAAGAAACTTGGATTAAGGGTCTGAATTGGGATGATATACTTCCAGAAGATGTAAATCAAAGGTGGCAAAGATTTTAATGCGAACTGCCAATGTTAACACAAATATCTCGATGCATATCTAATTCTCATACATCAATAGAATTGCATTGTTTTTCTGATGATTCATCACTTGGTATTGCTGTAGTAGTTTTTTAGTAGATTGACGGCCGTTTTATTGTGCGATTGAATGCGTCAAAAGCACGTGTAAAACCTATAAAATATACTTCCATACCACGTATGGAACTCATCTTTTATCGAAATTGATCTTATTTATTAAAACATCTTTACATATCCATATTTCCGCCGTTACGTGTTGAACGAATTCAGAAATTGTTTTACATTGGCTTTCATCACCACCTAAGCGATGGGATACTTTCTATGTAACCGCCTTGGCTATCGCTACAAACGAGAATTGTCCAAATGTACGTACATCACTATCACCTTTTCATTCTTGTTCTTTTAGAAGAACGAAGACTTCAAACTGTACTTCATCAAACTATACAAATTGGTATGCTTGATCGAGAAGGCTTTTTCGTTAATACGATTACAACGGGTATTATCGAGATGCCTTGGATTTATGAAACGGAAGAAAGTATATCCTTTATATATCATCACACCGAATGAAATAAAACTTGCTCTAAATAATTGTTGATTCAGAATGTTCAAAACAACGCATTTGTTAATGAAATTATCGCTCTAAGCAACATAAATCATTGCCACAAAAAGTTTTACTTGGTCTCTCGTTAAGTATGATTATGAAGTGTGCAAACGGAGTGCAATTAATACTGTGAAATTCTATTTTTTGCTTTCATATATTTTAACAAATCATTTAAGCATTCAATTCCTTTTCTCACAAAAGTTAAAATTAATAACACAAACCTTAATAAATGCGAAATCAAATAGTTTACATTTTAATAAATAGTAACAAAACGGAACATTACAGTTACAGAACTTATTTAACATTTTCAAGATATATGACTTCTGATTTATCAAAATTTTTTTTGTAATTTTGTTACGTAGAATTTCTAAGCCCACATAATAATTGTGTTCACCGTAGGTGATTTTAAAATATTCTGATATTCTTTTAATAAATACTTTAATCATAGATTTGTTTGATGAAAACACTAAACCATCATCAACGTATAAAAGTGTATAAATTTTAACATTATTGATTTCTCCAAAGAAAATGCAAGGATATGCTATTGATTGTTTCATTTTAAATATATTGAGAAATTGTATGAATTTTTTATTCCAATTTCGTGAAGATTGCCTTAAACCATATAGGCCTTTTTTCAATAGCAAAACTAAGTTTGAATTTGTTTCATCTTTTATATCATCTGGAATCTCCATAAAAATCTCCTCTTCAAGATCACCGTACAAAAACCCTGTCTTTACATCAAATTATATAAATTCTAAACTTTCCATAGCTGTAATTGCAAGCATTAAACGTATTGATTCATATCTTATTACAGGTGCATATATTTCATTATAATCGATTCCAGCTTTTTGATTAGCCTTTTGCAACCAAACATGCTTTAAATTTAGGTCGTGAGTTATTAGGATGAGTTTTGATTTTAAACACCCACCTGCATCCGATAACAGTTTTGTTTTCAGATTTTTCAGAAAACTCCCAGGTGTTATTAGCATAAAGCGAATCAATTTCGTCATTTATTGCCATTTTCCATTGTTCGGCTTGTTCAGAATTCATAGCCTCTTGATACGTATTAGGCTCAATGATAGTAGCTACGCAACTCATGTGATCAACACCGTATTTTATTGGTGGACTTATTTCTTTTCGTAAACCATATCTTTCATGAAAGAGTAGTTTGGCAACTCTGTTATCATATTGTCGGGTGTTATTAGTGCTCCTAAATTAAATGAAATTTAAAGTGATTAAAGTTTAATATACATAGTGCAACACTATATAATTTTTTCTCTAATCACAATGTTATTCCTCGATAATAATTTTTCTTTAAGCAAACACAAAGTGGTTTTTCTGATCTTCTTAAGGACCTTAAAAAGTTGACGGATAAGTTTGCTAAGTATCAGGATTTGTTTAACAACTGCAAATTGTTAGACCAAGCTGATGCTATTCTTGGTACAAGGCAAGCTATTCCTAGTAATTCTCTCGCTTGCCGAAGCACTTCTCTCGCTATACCTCCCTCTCCGGCTTTATCTAATTTGAACTCAACCTTATCGGCGTCTTGTTCATCCATAGATACGGTTAGTGGCGATGAGGGAATTACTCAATGCCCTCTACCGTCCGTTCAAGCACCCTGTGCTATTCCTGTGATCACTGTTCAACCACCGATTGAACTTGCTCCGGCGAGTGAACCGGTATGTAATCTGTCTGACGGGGGTCAACAAATTGGCTCGATTTGTAGTCACCCCCGAGTGAGTCCATTAAGTAATTCTGATCGCTCCCGTTTTTCGAACTCTGGTCAGTCTGTTCAGTATAATAATGAACCCTCCTTATCTTTTAATTCCGCTTCAGCACAAATTGACGAACTAATTGTTATTCCTGTACGTAAGGTAGTATTTCTATCTCGATTAGCCTCAAATACTACAACTCGTACAGTTGAGTGCTATATCAAACGTATATCACCAGATATTGACACTAGCAAACTAAGTATTTTTAAACTCAATACATCAAAAGATAGAGAAATCTCGTCATTTAAAATCCTTTTGCCTGACACTTTATTTGAGCGCCTCCTTAATAACGAATTTTGCCCTAAAGGTACTCTAGTTAAAGAATTTATTCCTCGTAATAAGTTAAGATTAATCTTGACAATTCGTCGGACTCAAAAACTAAATAATGCTCTCACTCTACTGTATCAGAACGTCCGCGGTCTTAATTCTAAATTATCAAATATTTTTTTAAAGTCAATAAATTGTGATTACATGGTTGTAGTGTTCACTGAAACCTGGCTAAAGCCATGGGTCAACGACACCGAAATCTTCTGTTCAGATTTTCAAGTTTTCAGGTGTGATAGATTGCTTAGGATTGGTGGTGGCGTACTTATCGCTGTCAATAAAATGCTTACTACCATCTTAATTGATCCTGTCGATCCTTTAAACATTGAAATTGTATGCGTCCAAATAAAAACCAACACGACCTCCTTGTTTATCACGTGCTCATACATCTCGCCTAATAGTGATATTTCTATCTACATGGAACACTTCATATGTATAAGAAACGTATTGAACCGTTTAAAACCGACTGATAAGCTACTTGTACTTGGTGACTTTAACCTAGCTAGTGTCACATGGTCCCCCAATGTTGAAATTGGTGCTTATTATCCAGTAGTCATCCCTCCATTATATAATGATCTATTTGATTCCATATATGATCTTGGTCTTCTTCAACGCAACCATATTCATAATTCTAATAATAGGTTCTTAGATTTGGTCTTTTATATTGATACTAATTTACGTATTATACGATCACATCCGTTCTCATTACTGGAGGACACTCACCATCCCTCATTATTGCTTCATATTCATGAATTTTTTCACTCTGAAATGCCTAGACATAAGGATCTCAATGCGTTGCGTTCATTTAGTAGAACTGATTATGCTAAACTTAAAAGCTTCTTGTCTCACAACGACTGGAACCTCAACTATAATGATATTGATGGCTCTTTGAACTCTATTTACAATCATCTTTATACAGCTATATCGCTATCCGTTCCACAAAAGACTCCTGCATCTAATACTATTTGTCCTATATGCTTCAACAGACATCTACGAAACATAAAAAATAAGAAGAGTAGACTATACAAACGTTACAAACGGAGTGGTCTACTTAAGGACTATATTATTTATTCTAACTGCAACCGGGAATTTAATGTTCTAAAGAATAATTTATTTATTTATTTATTTTTACGATTTGCTTTCACCTATACAACAAGGCTTATGCCTTATTATTATAGTATAGGTGTGTATAATATACAATTCAACAGTTGTGCATGTAATGTATAACTTACTATATATTAATATAAACATTTGTATATGAATACAATTCAAATTAATGGCAATTAATTAATATATAGAACTCATGAAACTAATGCATGTTGTTGTATATATAAGTTTGTATGTAAGCATATATTTAAGGTGTATATGTATGTACTGATAAAATACAAGTATATAACTGTGATGAGCTAGTGTTTCTGTCATGATATTAATAGTTATAGTTTGTAATTAGTTGTAAAACAGGGTTAGTTGTTTTTTGAATAGCTTCCGATTACATGTTGTCTGTATATGACCAGGTAAGGCATTCCATAATTTAATGCAATTTATAAAATATTGCCTTTGGGACCAGGAGGAGTAGTGTCTTATTTGGATGATTTTTTTCCCTCTATTACTGCTTGCAAAACTCAACACATCATACAGATACGTAGGTTTTTTTGTGTAGATTATGGCGTGAAGAAATATTAAGGCCTTCTGTTGCAAAAAATGATCTATGCTTAGACCAAGGAAATGTTGAACATGGTCTGAGATACGTTCCCATCTCTTTAATCCATAAACGTATCGAACAATATTATTTATGGCCACTTTTAGCCGATGCATAGCCACTGAACCGCAAAAACAGAAAGTCTCACATCCGTATAATAAAGTTGGCAGCAGATATGTTTTCGCTAACAACGCTCTAATATGTATGGGAACTACACGCTGCGTTAGCCATAGACCTCTCATTTTTGCATACAATTTAGCTGTGGCATAAGAAATGTGCTTTTCCCAATTTAGCGAATCATCAATCAATATACCTAAAGTTGTGGACACCTTAACCTGTTGAATGGCTTCGTTATTTAGTACAATATTCAGGTTTCGATTGGGAGATAAGCTTCTTTTATTAATTTGCAGAAATTTACACTTGCTGCAACTAAGTGCCAACGTGTTGTTCGATGCCCATGTACTTACAGCTGCCAAATCTTCATTTATTTTAATAATACATTCGGGAATATTTTCATACTTTCCAGCAAAGTACAACTGGACATCGTCAGCATACATATGAACTTTGCAGTGTGTTATACAGCTTGGCAGATCATTTATATAGAGTGAAAACAGAAGAGGCCCCAGTACCGATCCTTGAGGTACTCCCCTGAACGTGTTTAGACTTTCAGATGTATTTTCTTCATGCACTACAACTTGCGATCTTCCAGTTAAATACGAATGTATTAGTTTTACTGCTGTATTAGAAAATTTAAAGTCACGCCGAAGCTTCATACAGAGTACATTATGGTTTACACTATCAAATGCCTTGGTGAGATCAAGAAGAACCAGGAAAGCTGTATTACCTTCATCCACCTTTACACGTATATCTTCTGTAATTTTAATTAATGCAGATGTACAACTATGTTTAGGGCGACAGCCCGACTGATGTGTATCAATCAAATTATGTTGCATAAGATAACGATGGATTTGGTTATATAACAATTTTTCAAATACTTTAGATAAGTATGGTAGAATGGCAATAGGCCGATAATCATCACCCTTCTTCGGCATAGGAATTATTTTTGCCTGTTTCCATTTTATTGGAAATGAACTCGTTGTAATAATAGTGTTTATAATATGCGTGATGTATGATAATATTTTAGGTAATAACATCTTAATAAATTTAGGATGTATATCATCAAGACCAAAAGCGTTAGATTTAACGCTAAGACAAGCTTCAAGTACATCTTCTTGGCTAACATTACTTGTACAAAAAAGAATTGTGCTATTATTTTGATCTATTTCATTATTATTATTATGATTATCACAGCGTACATTGCCAATAACGTTGGGTTGAACTGGTATATTTGTGAATTTATAGTTGAGTTCATTAACATCCAGTTCGATTGAACTACCATCTTTTTTACCATTTACCCCTAGGTTTTTTATCATGATCCATAACTCCTTACCCGACTTGGTATTTGTGAATTTATCCGAATAATGTTTTGCTTTTGCTGCTTTAATTTTCGCATTGACATTTCTTCTGATTTGTTTGTATTGAGTATATAATGCATTCATTCTGTATCTCTTCCAACGCTTATAGACTTCATTCCGTTGTAATATTAATGCTTTTATTTCATCGTTAAACCAATGTGTATTGCGCTTTACAGGGACTATATACTTTACTGGGACATATTGATTAAAAAGATAATTTATTTTGTCATCAAAAAATTGCAATTTTTCATCAACATAAGGCAAATAATATATGATATCCCACGATATTACTTCCACTGCAGTACAAAGTCTAGTGTTATTAATACTTGCATAATCTCTATAACAAATGCTAGTGTGCTGATGAACATGTTCAAAATTATACGTAAGCATTATTAGATCATGTTTAGAGAACATTGGGGCTGACAACTGTTCATATAACAGGACCTTTGTGGATTCGCATACAATAAAGAGATCAAGGAGTGTTTGAGTTGACTGTGTAAAGTGCGTCGGAATTATAGTATTTACAATATGCAAATCAAGTGCTACCATATCATCTGCAAAAGTATTTTCTGATAAAATGTCACAGTTAAAATCACCAGCAAGAACCAAGTCGGTATAATGGGGTGTTAAATTTTCAAGTGCTGTTAGAAAAGGACCAAAATCAACTGCTCCATGAGGCCGGTATGTATTACCTATGAGTACTTTAGAAGAACTGTTATACACTTCAACGAAAATAAATTCAACCTGCGTAGTTGGTTGTGATTTACATACAATTTTGCATTTTAGACTACTTTTAACATAAATTGCAACACCACCTCCATGAATAACGCGATCATTACGAAACACTTTGTACCCTTCGATCATAACAGTAGCATCTGGAACGTCCAAATGAAACCAAGTTTCAGAAACGCATATAATATCAATTCCAGAGTCTTCAAACAAGAAAAGTAACTCATCCAATTTGTTATTTAAGCTTTGAGCATTTATGTGTATGATTTTTAAACCTTGTTTACGATTAGCAAGAATACGTATCATGGTAAATAAACAGATTTGAAAATTGCTCCCTAAATATAACTCATTGTTTGTATACATGAGTTTCTAATTAAAAAAACGAGTTTAACTGCTCGAGTTCAGTTACAGGAATTGCATCATTACTATCATTTGTTACGATATGGACTATACCTCGTACAACAAATACACGCTTCACTTTGTTTTGTTTTTTGATCTTGTATGCTGCTTTAAATATGTTGTAATTGTGAGGTGTTAAATTTTCATCAATGTAAAAACGTGCATCACTGTCTATACCAATTTGTTTTAAACATAATGATGACTTTTGATTTCGTTTTAAATCAATTATATTACGTAATAAGAAGTTGCGGTCAAAAGGTGTGTTAAATTTGACAATTATAGGACTGTCAGGTGTATTTGCACTTATACGATAGATCGATTTAAATTTTGGCACTTGAATTTTTGCCAATTGACATATATTCCATAGAACCTCGCTCAAATTTTCATTTTCATTATATGGTATACCGTTTATACGTATGTCATTGGCAACTGCAACATTTTCTTGCTTGAGTATACGTGTTTTTAACATTTCTATCTCTCTATTTAGATTTGTAAGCTGAGGTGCCAAGGCTTCTAAATCAGTAACTCTCTTATTTATCTCGCTCATATCTTGTTTCAAATTGATGATTTCGGCAGATAATTCGCTCATTTTTGCATTAAACTCATTGAGGATCTTGCTTTCACTCTCTTTTATACGATTGAGAATAACCTCTTCTTGCTTTTTAAGTCGAGCCTCAATGATTGAAATAATGCGTGTAGAATTTTCGCCTGAGAAGAGTTTAGGTGTTTTATGTACAGGTGAGAGTGAGAGTGTAGGCTCGAGAGTACGTTTTGTAGTATCAGTATTAGCATTAGTTGCCATTTCAAACAAGCGAGTAACGTTAGTGTTTATATATATATATTTCTGCAGATATATTTTTAAGTGCAATATTCGCTTAATTGTTACGTTAATTATATTCAAAGCATGAGACATAAACTCCTTCTAGATCCTAAGTCATTTTACAGTTTTGTTAACTCGAAACGTAAAGTTACGGGATTTCCCTCGATCATGTATTACGATGACTCGGAATCATCGAATATATTAGAGATATCTAACCTTTTTGCAGACCATTTTGAAAAATCATATTCTACTTCTAATGTTAGTTATATTGACTATCCCTTTCCAATTAGTTCGTTCGACATCTTTCCATCGGTGTCCTTCTCTGAAAATGAAGTCTTCATAGCCCTATCCGGTCTTAAATTATGTAACAGCCCAGGTCCAGATGGTGTTCCTTCGGCCATTCTCCGTTGTTGTGCGCATTTGTGTGGTCCGATAACCAAAATTTTCAACAACTGTTTAGAAAAAGGATACTTTCCTTCTATTTGGAAAAATAACTTCATTATTCCCATATATAAAAATGGTTCTAGAAACTCCATAGTGAATTATAGAGGTATTGCCAAATTAAGTGTGCTGCCTAAATTATTTGAAAGTCTTATTACCAAGAGACTAACGCCATCAATAAGGTCAGTTATTTCTCATTGTCAACACGGCTTTTGCCGTGGTAAATCAACATCAACTAACTTGTTGGAGTTTAGTAATTACATTTTTAATGCTTATTCTCATCACAAACAAACTGATGTCATTTATACAGACTTCACTAAAGCGTTTGATAGTGTTCATCATGATCTTTTGCTATATAAACTGCAACGCATTGGATTTTCGGAAATCTTAATCTCCTTGATTCGTAGCTATTTGACTGGCCTCAACAACTCTTGTTTAAATCTATCTACTCTCGGTTTATTTCTGTTCCATCGGGGGTTCCTCAGGGTACCCACTTAGGGCCTTTACTATTTACTATTTTCCTAAATGACCTTCCATCATGTACCCAATACTCTCAAATCTTAATGTTTGCAGATGACGTTAAACTCTTTCTTTCCTTGAACTCTTTGGACGATACAAATTTATTACAATCGGACCTTACAAACTTGCTATCATGGTGTGACTTAAATGGTATGCGCTTGAACTTAAATAAGTGCAAAAAGATGTCATTTGGGTGGATAAACTATCAGTACTCATCTTATTCTGTTAATAATCATGTCCTTGAAAATGTGTGTTGTTATAATGACTTGGGTGTCGTCTTTGATCCGAAATTGAAGTTTAACAATCATATCGTATCATCTGTCAACAAAGCTTGTTGGGTTTCATTAAACGCTGGTCCAAAGAGATTAATGACTCCTATGTTTCCAAACGTCTGTTTACGTCCCTGGTTGGACCCACACTGGAATATGCAGTCGTAGTCTGGATACCCAGCTATAGATTTTACGTTGACCTTATTGAATCGGTTCAACGTAACTTCTTACGATTTGCACTGCGTGGTCTAGCTTGGGATCCTTCACTTCCCTTGCTCTCATATGAAAATGGCCTCAATATAATTGGTCTCCCTACACTTGAGAGGAGAAAACAAATGTTGAGGGTTTCCTTCATAGCAAGAGTTCTGCTAGGTGAAGTGTCCTCCCCTCCTCTACTGGGACTGGTCACACTGAATATACCAATCAGGGTCTCAAGGCATTTTGTGCCATTATGGCTACCCCAATGCCGCACCAACTATGAGCTATTTAGTTCGTTTCAGGTCCTATGTGGACTATTTAATGAATACTCAAACTCGTTCGATCTAGCGGTTGATCCAATCGATTGCATTAAAAGAATTATATTAAATAGATAGTTGCCAAACTATTCATCCATCTCTCTAATTTAAGTTCCTTAGTTTAGTAATAAATTTAAGCTTTTGTAATGTTTAACATTGTTATTTATTTATCTATATTCTTAAGTATCTCTTTAACTCTAGTATGTTATAGCTTGTAAATTCTACTATTGTATGCCTAGTATTATTCTTTAAAAACTAATGAACCAGATCCAGAGTTGCTGCGGATGTTGTTGTTGTTGCTTTTGCTGCTGCTCCTGCGTTAATTATAAGATATTCTATCACTTTTATTATACTTCCATTAGCTGTTATGTTTAGCAATGATTTTTGTGAATATGAATAAATGAATAAAATCTCGGGTCTTTTGGAGTGAAAGACCCTTTTTGAAGAATATCATTATTAATATTATTTGAAACTTTACTTGCTTCATCACCGGAATTCACGTTTGAATTATGAAGCTCTTCTTTAGTTTGTATTAACATATTATTATTTTCACAATTCTCATAATCAACATCGGATATATCGGAGCCATCATCTTCATCAAGATATTGATGTATTGGGATTTTAAAAGTTTTTTCATTAAAAATTACATCACAAGATATAATAACTTTATTTTCAATTACATTGTATAATCTGTAGTTTTTTGTAGTAGGTTCATAACCAACTAGAAACATTTTTATGGCTTTTTCATCCCATTTCCTTCTACCAAGTTGTTTTGGTCGATAAACCATAAATTCAGTGCCCAAAACTTTTATATGACTTAAATCTGGTTTCTTACCAAGCCAACTTTCATATGGTGTAGTTTGTCTATTTCTTGTTGTTGTTGTTGATCTATTTAAAATTTATATGGCTGTTCTAACTGCTTCTGGCCAAAAAGATTTATTTAAGCCACTAGCAAGAAGCATAGTACGTGCAGATTCTTGAACAGTCCTATTATCTCGTTCTATGAAACCATTTTGTTCTGGTGTATATGGTGAAATTTTCCCCAAAACAATACCTTTGCCATGTAGAAAAGACAAAACATCTTTATTTAAAAATTCTAGTCCATTGTCGCATCTGATAATTTTAATACGCTCACGAGTCATGTTGTGTACCATTGAAAAGAAGTTTTTTAGTTTTTCAAGTACTTCACATTTGTTTTTAAGACAGTAAACGTACCTGAAAGATGTGCTTTCATCCTTAAGCAACATGAAATATCGAACACCGCCAATACCTGTTTGTGACATAGGTCCATATAAATCTATATGAATAAATTCACATTTGGTAGCATCTCGTTTAACATTTGACTTTTGAGTAACACGTTTCATCTTTCCTTTCACACAGTCTGTTATTTGTATCTGTTATATTTATTCCATCTGCTAAATCATTATGATATGTATTTTTGATTGTTGTATTTATGTGTCCTAGTCTGCAATGCCATTGTTGTAAACATTCACCTTTAACCACATTTGCCGTTTCAAAGTTTCTTATTTTAAATAACATTCTAAAGTGATTTTTGAAATCACGCAGCCCTACTTCAACAGTTTTGTTATTTTTATCTTTTAAAAGACAATTTGTTGAATTTGTTATCATGGTCATGCCTTTAGCTGAAGCTGAACGAGTTGAAAATAAATTTTGTTTTAGTTGTGGTACATATTGAACATTTGTGAGACTACAAGGAATCCACTGATCGTTTATTAAAGCATACATATAATTGTACCAACCCCACATATTTTTAAACGTTAATTGTTGGCAATATAAACATATTTCTCAACAGTTGTATAAGATAAATTAGTGAACCACTCTTTATGGGAGTCATATGTTCAGTGGCACCCGAATCAGCTATCCAAATATCATCATATGATGATATCAGTATGAAAATTGATATCTGTATTAAAAGCAACAAAAGCAGCTTCATTGGTGTTTTGTTTACATTTATTTTCGTTGTTTTTATTTTCGTTATTTTTATTCTTTAAATATTTTTTCTTGAATCGACACTCTCGTTCCCAATGCCCAATTTTATGACAAAAATGACATTTTGAGTATTTTTTTATCTTCAACATGCGTTATACTTTTATTTATTTTTGCTGAAAAAGCAGCATCATTTTCTTCTTCATCACTTTGCTTCTTGTATTGATCTTCTTCTAGTTGTAATTTTGCCATTAAATTTTCGAGAGTTCTACCTTCTTTTACATTATACCAAACAGTTTTAATTTTGAAATTTTGATGTTAAGATACTTATTATGCGAGTCATTTTTATTTTATCTGACAATTTTTAACCTTGTGCTTCAATTCAGCAGCTAATTGTGAAACTTTAGATACATACGCTGCAACAGATTCTTCTTCTTTTATTTTTAATGAAAAATATTCTTCATATAAGCACATGATTCTAACCTCACTTTGTTGCTCGTGTATTCTTTGTAATTTCGTGTAAATTTCATTAGATGTCGTACACGTCAGCACATGGTTTGCTTGCTCTTTTTTTATAGACGATATTAAAATGCCCATGGACTTTCCATCACGCTTCATCCACTTTACTTTTTCATCTTGCCTGGTGGTGTTGTTTAAACGATGTATAATGTGGATGGTTTCCTCACTTATTTTACTTGCTATTTTTATACTATACAGCAGCTAGGTTCATAACCTGTTAACCCTTTATATTAATAAAAAGGTATATATTGCGCAGAAAATATATTTATTAAAAAACAAGTAATTCTTCCAAAAGTTAGAAAAAGAGTAATGTAATGTAACAGAATAGAATGTGAAACATAAAACAAACAGAGTTGTATATGATAATATAACTTCGAATTAAACAGTGTTTCACCCCATCTTTCAAAAACTAAAGCAAAAGGCAATTAACTCCTCGGCACCAACTTCTAGACAGCGTGAACTGTCAGTTGCTCCTGTCGCCCAACACTTGGCACAAAGATATGCTACTTCTGCCACTACCTCCACTAACGTAAATTCCAAAATCCCATATGCGGACATGCTACGTTCAAGTCATATTAATCAAACAGATCCTCAGCCATCAACACCATATCA
The DNA here is from genome assembly GCA_949710015.1 of Crataerina pallida. Taxonomy (NCBI): domain Eukaryota; kingdom Metazoa; phylum Arthropoda; class Insecta; order Diptera; family Hippoboscidae; genus Crataerina; species Crataerina pallida. Next base: position 16,149,191 of record OX453293.1, read on the forward strand.
ACATGTCGCCTCGAACTTGGAGAACACATTGGTACAACATATGCAGACATTTATGACTACAATGCAGTCCAAAAAAAAATATAACTATATATTCTTAATAATCATAATCTCTTATTATTAACTACCACATTGCTCTTTGGTTAGTTTGTACTATGGTATAGTATAGGTATGGCAACTAGAGACGCTACACACACCATGATAAGAGTCAACATATGGGAATCCATGTTTGTCACTTAAATGCCAAAAGTTTACGCAACAAGACTGACGAACTTCGACATATCTTTGAGAATATTTTGTGGTCTCTGATCTAAAGTTTACATAGCCCTTAACAAAAATTTAATACTAATGTTTGACAACAAAGTGGCTTATTTTGAAAATTGTACAGAAAAAAAATAAAGTACATGTGTAGAGTCATCACAGTGTGTATGTGTATAATTTTTTTTATAGGAATCTCGTTTTAGCAGTAATAAGTAAGAAAACTAAATTTGGCTTAGACGGTGGGAGTGGCAAATATATATATATATATAGCGTCCTATGATATTGTATGTATTACGTATCAGCATGCAAATGTACTTTTGCGTTGAATATGGTTTTTTGTAAATTGTGGTCAACTAGGTCTAGGTCAACTTTTGTGGTAGACCTATAAATTTATATCGATTGTGGGCGTGTCTGTAATTCTATCACGCCCTCTTTTGGCACATCAGTAGATAAGACTATAAGTTCATAGGTCAACTTTTGTGGCAGGTATATACATTTTTGTTTATTGTGGGGTTGTCTGTTATCCGAATACGCCCATTTTTGGCATACCAATGAAGCTAATATTTATAGATGCACATATCAAATTGCAAGTTTATAGCTCAATTTTTGTGGCCGATAAAAAATTTTTTGTCGATTGTGGGCGTGGCTATTGACCGATTTTGCCCATTTTAAATAGCAATCTGGGTACAAAAACTAAAAGTGCGTGTACAAAATTTCAGCTTAATATCTCAAAATGTACTCTCGTGAGAATGCCAACAACAGACAGACACACGGACACACGAACATATATGGCTAAATCGACTCACTTTTCAATCACTGAGGTGGAGGGTATAAAAATAAACATATATATAAAAATATTGGGACAAGTTACCATATAAAAGGTGATGATCATCAACATAAATATAATAAGAAGTTTGCGATAGCAAACGAAACGTTGGACACAATAATAAAATGTACATATTTTATTAAAAACAAAAAGAATAATAATAAGTAATAAGAAGAATCATTAACAAAAGAAATTAAAGCCACTAAAAAATTATTATGCTATATCGTCCAACAAAATGCGTTTAAAGGGGAAATTAATGATTTAATGCTCGGTAAGCCAGTGTCAAAAATTAGTTCAATATACAAATTAAATCCAATCATACTGGATGATAATTAATAATTTTGTCATTTTCGTAAATGTGCCTACGAAATTAATTATAAAATATTATCACGATTTAAATAAACATCAAAATCAGGAAACAGTATGTGCCAATATTAGAACGAAATTTTGGATTCCCAACATACGTCAACTTGTGAGATCAGCCAAGGCAAACTGTCAATTATGTAAAAATTTATCAGCTATACCAAATACGCCTTTAATGGATCAGCTTCCTATGAAGCACCTTACATAAGAGCATTTTCTTATACTGGGATAGATTACTTTGGACCTGTACAAATATTGTTAGGTCGACGCACCGAAAAAAGATGGGTAGCTTTAACAACCAGAGCAATACATTTGGAAATTGCAAAAGACTTGTCTACAGATGCTGCAATATTATGTATGCTCAATTTTATGAATAGGCGAGGAAAAACAGTTCGCATAAGAAGAGACAGAGGTAAAAATTTTATAGTCGCCAGTAAAGAAAAACTTATGATTAATGAAGTCACTAAAGGATGAGTGTGCGCGTAATAGTATCGAGTGGTATTTCAATACACCGGGTCATTCTTCATCTGGAGGAGTGTGGGAACGAATGGTTCGTTCTGTAAAAAAGGTGTGCCTGTAATAATGGGCAATAGAAAATGGAAGTGTGCTTCGTCGTTATTCATATTTATTAAAACACAAACGACATTTCTGACACGTTTTCAAAGTATATGTTTTGTATTATATATGAATCCATATATATTTTATGAATTTATAATTTTGAATTTATGATTTGTTAATGCCCATTATTACAGTCATTACTTAATCAATGACTAATAGTTATCAGTTAACACTTTGTTGATTTCTTTTTCATTATTACAGTGCTTTCAAATATGAGTAATGGTTATTGCTTTTATATCTGGTAAGACCGTGAAAATCATATGGTTTTGTTGTCAAAATAAATAAATAAATAAATATATTTCAATTTTAAAAAATTGTATGAAAATTTTGTATTTTTTGTTTTAAATAAACTTAAAAATAGTATGGAAACCAAAAAAGAAGAAAATACAAACAGCAATTTTTATTTGTTTTATATTTCTTTATTTATTTCATGTTTTTATATTAATACGTATATATAGTATTTGTTTTAATATGTTTACAAATTGTGTTTGTTAATTAGATCAGCTGCTTTGTCAACTAATATTTAAACAATGGAAAAGCATTGGTTAAGTAATTGCTAATATTCGACACTGTAATAAAGAAATGTATGATATAATAATCAACAGTTGTTTAAGTAATAACTGTAATAATGGGCATAATTGTATCATATAAAATCTAGGATGAACATCTTTTTTAATAACTTCTGCTTTTACTTATTTCTTCCCATCCAAATAAAAAACTCTTTCACCTTTATTAAACTCAGTTTTTTGTTGTGTGTTTCTGTCATAATATATTTTACTTTTATTGTTGTAGTTAATTATTTCTGAAATAAACTCTTAGATTTATTTTCAAATTTACTTAGTTTGCACGGTAGGATAGACCTAGTTTGTCTCCCCATTACGATATTTTAATAACGTTAGTTATAATTCTTGATTACTAACACTAGCTCTTTTAATAATAGTTTTAGCACTGTTTTTTCTGCTAGACCATTTGATTGGTGGTGATACGGACTATATGGTATACTTTTTATATCTAACGATAAAGCAAATTGTTAAAATTGAAAAGATTGGAACGGCGTATTGTCCGTTACCATTATCAGTGGTATTCCATGTATAGCAAAAACATTTTTAAATATAATGTTACATCTTTCGAGGTTTTTGATTTTAAAGGCCATTATTCAAAATATTTTGAAAAAATAATCTACAATTATCAAATATGATTTACCATGTAATTCAAATATGTCTCGTCCAATTTTATGAAACGGTAATTTAGGAATTTCATGAGATATCATTGATTCTTTAGACATTGCATTGCGTGTAGATTGGCATGTATAACACTTAGCTATCATATTCTCTAAGGCTTCATTAATTCCTGGCCAATAAACTAAAGTACGAGCACTAGCTTTAGTTCATTCGACACCCTGATGACTAGTATGTAATAATGCTAAAATACCTTTTCGTAAATTTCTTGGTACAATTAATATTTCATTTAAGTATAACAATCCATCTTCAATGAACAAATTATCTTTATGTTTCAAGAAAATTTTATGCAATTTGGTAAATCTGATTTCTTTTCTGGCCAACCAGAATATAAACCAGTTTTAAGAATTTTCAACTGCGAATCATTTTTGATCTCAGATTTAAACATAGATTTTTTCTCATCACTAACATTAATGGAATGCACCATTTCATTCAACTCAGGTATTTCAGACGGACACTCTCTTTGACTAAAATTCTTAGATACCAAATCTGATATTAACATGTCTTTTCCTGGTATATATTTCATAGTAATTATACATCGTAACAGTCATGTTTTCATACGTTGCAATCTAGCTGATGGAATCTGACCTATTTTTTTTTGCATTATGCCCAATAATGGCTTATGGTCTGTTAATATAACATAATGTTTTCCGTATATAAGTTTGTGGAATTTTTCACACGCAAATACAATTGCTAACCATTCTTTCTCTATCTTTGCATAATTAACTTCGGTTTCAGACAAACTTCTACTTGCAAAACTAATTGGTTTGCCATCTTGTAACAAAGCAGCACCTAACCCAAATCTGCCTGAATATAAATCTCTTTATTAAAATCAAATGTAAATAGCGTAGGGGCATTCTTAATTGTTTCTTTTATTTTTTGTAAACATTCGGAATGACGAGCATGCCAATTAAACAGTACATTTTTCTTTAGTAATTCACGTAAAGGTTGATTAATATTCGCTAAATGAAGTATAAAAGAATGTAGATGATTTATCATACCTAATAATCTTTCCGTAGATCTGGTGGGTTGATATCTTCAGTGGCTTTTATTCGTTCTGGGTCACACCTAATACCCTTTTCTGAAATAAAATATCTTAAATATTTCACTTCTCTGACACGATATTGCATTTTCTCTTTTTTAACTTAACATTATTTTGAACAGCTCTTTCCATAACTTTCTTTAAATTTGCATCAGGTCTTCAGTCTTTCTGAATACTAATATGTCATCTAGATAAATGGTCACCCCTGACAAATCACCAAAATTTTTCGTATTCTTTCTTTGAAACGCTTCTAGAGCGGCTTTAATACCAAAAGGTAAACGTTTGAATCCATATAAACCAAAATGTGTTGAAAATGTACATAATCTACTCGATTCATCGTCTAAACTAACTTGGCAATAACCCTCACGTAAGTAAAGAACAGTAAAATAACGCATGTAAACCAATTTTCTAGATATATCTTCAAAATATGGTATTAAGGTACACTCATCTTTGATTGCTTCATTTAAATATTTGTGGTCAATACAAAGACTTAAATTGCCATTCTTTTTCTCAGCTATCACTAAATTTGAAATCCATTCTGTCGACTCATTAATTATACCGCGTTCTACTAAATTATCCAATTCTTATTCTACCGTTCTGTATAAAGCAAAAGGAATTCTACCAAAGGGGATCCCTATTGAAAATGGACCGGATTGGACCATTTTCAGAACCCCTCCTAATATGAGATCCTATTATTTTCTTAAAATATTTCGTAAAATTTGGTACAAGGAAATGTATTGGCTCAAAAGCCAACCGTTTTGAAAATGGATGAGATTGGACCATTTTTAGAATTGTTAGGTGGCAACTCCAATTTAAATAGAATGAATTGGGTTTTTTTTTTGCTTATATCTATCCGTATTCGCTTATACACACTTTACCTTTTTGAAGTTTCTTTTTTCTTACATCTTGAAATTACTTTATTTGTTGAAATAATTAAACTAAATTATAAAACGAACGATTTAACAAGTTTCTTTCAAGAATCCCTCCCCAAATAAAAAAAAAAAATTGATTTCATTAAACAAGCAAAAAATTACAAAATTTTCTGACATGTATCATTTTGAAATTTTTGAAAATACAAGTAGGTATAGAAAAATAAAATTTTTCATTTAAAAAAAAAATTAAAAGCAGTACAAAAAAAATTAAACTTTTCATTTATTAAATTTATTTATTAAAATTAAATTGAATAATAATATATAGTATTAATAATATTTTCACTTGTTTTTACTTCTAATATCACTTTATTTATTTTTATTCCATTAGCAAAAGTTATTATATGTATATAATTTGCGTAGGCGCCTCCCACCTCTCCAGCTCAAAGCTTATATAGGGGAGGAGTGTGCACCTTTCCCTATTTAATGTCTATATAATTAGAATTAAAATTATAATTATTATTGATACTCTTTTTACTAGGTATACTTTTACTATGCTCAATTAAATCTAATGACTGATTAGTACTCCCTCTTTATATATTTGCATTATGTTATAAAGATTGTTCTGCTGCACGAGCCATCATTACTGCCTTTTCAACACTGAGATCATCCGTTTCTAGAAATTTCTTTTGCAACTTTTTGTTTGCAATACCCAGCACAATGCGATCCCTTAACATTCTCGATTCAACTCCCCCGAACCCACAAACTTTTATTAATTTTTTGAGGTCGACTAAGAAATTATCGAAAGGCTCACCATGTGCTTGGTATCTGCCATTAAATTTAAAAGTTGCGTACACTTCGTTCTTTTTAGGTACACAAAAAGGCTCAAACGCTACAACAACTCGTGCACATTTAGCTTGATCAGCTTCACTCAAATTGAATGTATTGAATAATTCTACTGCTTCTGGACCGATCACATTTAAAAATGTTGCTGCTTGCACATTGTCTGGCTTTAAGTGTAATTCAACAGCCGTATAAAATAAATTAAAATTCTGCTCGAAACGCCTCCAATTTTCTTCTAGGTTACTGTCCAGCTCTAATTTATGGACTTTTGTTAAATATTTCATATTTTTGTTAAGTGACACGTATATAATATTTTTAGGTAGTCTATTACGTGGTCTATGCAAGGTACTATGAATTTTTTCCGCTTTTGCCAATTGCCATTAAACTTTATCATATTAATATATATTAACTCGATTTAAAACGCGGTAATTTTAATCAAAATTCCATTTACATTTTCTTTTTCTAATTTTCTTTTATACGCGTGAAAGTACAAATCATGCACTCGTCGCCATGTTATATCTTCAAAACCTAATCTTATTTATTTACTAGAGATAATATATAAGTTATATACATATACAAAAGTAGATTGTTTATAAATATACTAGTTTTAAACTACTTCTCCAACAGATGTAGCCATTATATGTGATGACAATGAAACAAGAGGTGAGTGGAAGCTTGGTTTAGTGGATAAAATATTCAAAAGTTCCGATGGACTTCAGGTGTTTAACACCAGTGGTGAGAGAAACACAGTAAGTTCAAGAAATCCGAAGGTCGTACAATATCATCAAATATAAAATGTTATGACTGTCGTAAGAGAGGCCACATCAAAGCTTATTATAGAGATCGTGAAAGGAAAGCTGCTATGACAATTGGGGTACAAAATAATGCAGATGAAAATGATAGTTTAGTTGATAATTGTTGGATCTTGGATAGTGGGGTATCCTCCCATTTTTGCTCCAATAAAAATCTGTTCTGCGAATTGCGTGAATGTGAGCAAGAAGTTGTATTAGCATCAGGTAAGGATGTGGCAGCTAGAGGTATCGGCAAAATAAACTTAAAAGCACCAACTACAAATATTACACTTAAAGATGTACTTTTTGTTCCACAATTGCCAACGAATATTTTATAGGTCAGCAAAATAATCAAAATACAAAAATGATCAAGTTAACAAATGGTACATGGCGTAAATTTGAAAACACAATCTAACTCAAGTTGTTCAACATGCGTACTGTGTAAACTAACGAAATCACCTTTTATTTCATATAATAAGATTCTTTTAGAAAATCATCTTTAAAAAATCAGATGTGTGTGGACCATTCGTGTTACATCTCAAGGTAGTGCGTCATACTTCAGCACATTTTTTGACGATTTTTCACGTTTTCGTTCACTTTTGGAAGAGAAAGTCAAATACGTTCGATGCGTTTAAGCAATTCTTAAGTGAAGCTGAAAGGCGTATAGGATGTAAATTAAAACGTTTGAGGAACGGTAATGGCGGTGAATACATAAACAAATATATGGAAAATTTTCTTATAGATCGAGGTGTTGTTCATGAAACTACAATCAGGTGCACGCTGCAGCAGAATGGAGTTGTCGAAAGTGGTAATGGGACTTTGGCTGATATGGTACGTTTCATGTTGGAAGAATCCAAATTACCGAAGATATTACACCATATGAGTGGTGATTCAATAAAAGGCCAAATGTATGTCCTCTAAGAGTTTTTGGTTGTAATTCTATTTCAATAAATTATAAACCTGGAATTTCAAAGGTAGACCCTAAAGGCAAAATGTATACGTTTGTTGGATAGCTAAAAATACGAAAGGAAAAAGGCTATATAATCCAGTAAGCAGAGGCATTATTATATCAAGAAATGTGATATTCTTTGAGAATTCTTTTACAAAACAAATAAATAAAAGATATACTGGTTTTCAAAACACCTTATGATAATGATCAATAGCAAAAGAACCTCTAAATGAATTACCAGATGAACAATATAAAATACATAAAAGATATCCTGTACGGTTATTGGAAAATGACATACCATCAGATGGATCTGCAGGCTAAAAGTTAAAAGAAGATAATAGCAGCGATACACAATATGAAATATTCCTTCGAGGGAACCAAACAGCTAAAACCGAAAGTAGTAAGTCAGGAATCTGTTAATAAATAATGTGGAATCGAAGGCGATCCTGAAAATGAGGCGTCTAAAAAGGGCTGAAAGCCATGGCTACCGAATTTGAATCCTTGAACAAAAATCATACTTAGAATTTAGTTAAAACGTTAAAACCAATGATAAAAATGTAATAGGCTGTAGATAGGTGTTTAGTACTAAGAAAAATAGTGATGGCACAATTGAAAAACGCAAAGTAATTTTAGTTGTCCAGGGATGTCAGCAGAAAAGTAGTATAGATTGTTCTGAAACATATTCAACTGATGTTCGTCACACAATAACATATTAATACTGCGACAGAGTGTGGCTCTCTTAAATTTTGACGACAGAATCTCAAGCCAATTTGCAGTCCCATAACGTATGCATGAATATCGTACCTTTTATATCTCGTAAAAGACAAAGACTGTACGATTTTATTTGTTATACTAACTTGTGTTATCAAATGTAGCTTATATTTACTGGTTTTAGGTATTTTTTAAAGAAATTTATATATTTTTTAACACTTCTCTATACCATATTATAAAAAAAAATTCATAAAAATCAACTTGACAAAACAACGGCACGGATTAAATCAATACACCCGTTGTAAATCCATCACTTTACCACCGCGCCTTGCAATATTCTTCAAGTCGACTGCCTAGTACTTGACTTATATGATTGCATGCATAAAACATATTTATATAGCATATTTATGGTAATTTACCAATCACGGATCCCTTTACCAAATTGTTGGTATATATTTTTCTGAGAAGAACCAAGTGTGCTTCATATTTTGTCAATTTAGATTTTTTAACCACATCAAAGCGATGTTGCAGGATTTCGTAAGTGCATGGAAAACGGGATGTGTGAAGCAAGGGATTTTGTGTCGATGTGTGAGTAAAACACGGCCGGTCATAAGCAGTAAAAAAAAAACAAAAACAGTAGTATTTGCGTAAAAAAAACACTAACCAAAAGCATCTAAGGGCCGCTTTCAATACCTTTCGGTTAAATTTGATCGTCACTTTATCTTGCTGTTAACGAAATTTCGTTTTTACGATTAAATTTAACCGTAATATTTCTTCTGATTAAATTTAACCGAACAATAACTTAACAAGAGGAACATATGAGATTGACAACGTAAAAAAAATTATAAAAATGTGTTGTTTAAACGTTGAATAATTTTAATAATTGTTGATTTTTTCCATTAATAGTTAAATTATTTCACTTTTGACAACTGATTCTTATAAAATACATATGATTTTCTTAGACAGAATTGAAATAAATGTATACTAACAAATATGTATTCGTGAAAACGAAAAAGATTACCCTCTGGTTACAGTTCTCTGTTAATTTATCATGTGAGCAATTTGGCAATATTAAACAAACCAATATCTCTTACTAAAACTTGTAGAATTGATGTTTTACACTACACGTTTACATTGGCGAGATTTCTTACAATTAACACGTTACGTAACTACGTACGTTTACAACTTTGATATTTTATGTTATGACGTTTATTTCTTTTATAAAAATTGAAAATATTTTAAGTACGATTTTGTATACAATTACAAATAAAAATGTTGCTTTTGGCAATATTGAGAAGCAAAAAAAAAATTATAAAGTTGTACGAAAAATATTTGACTTTACATAAAAAAAATCAGTATTTTTAATTTATTTCATATATGACCATTTTTTCCATTTTCTTCAATTTTACTTTTTCAGAGTTACATTGAAATTTAAGGTCGTTAACTCCTTGGTTATTTGCCAACCATTTTAATAAGATTGTTAAATTTTATATGGGTAACTATCCAAAAATCAATTTGGTTAGGGAGATAGCCCTCTCAATCTCGATAACCTCGTCAGTGTAAACGTAGTGTTAAAAATTGATACAAAATTTATAGATATTTTAATGTGTTTTTATTTTTATATTGTTATTTTTTATATAAATTACAAACCATATTTATTCAGACCCAATGAACAATTAATTGATGTTACTATGAAGAAACAAACAAATTATTATTTTCAATTTTTGAAAATGTTAAACCTGACTAACTTAATGCCTTAACCCCCTAAAATCCACGATTTATGTTAAGGTAATTTGAGTTGTATTCGTAAATGCGATTCATTGGTATATAAAAGTCATTGTGTAAAAAAGTCGAACGCTAAATCTAGGACACCAACCGTCATAATCCGTACATAATTATACATTGTGAAATTATTATATAAAAAATATAGACATCTTTTTCTTAATATAATCCCGAGTTCAATTTCTTTCTTTAATTTACCATTAAAATGTACAAATAAGGGGACAAATTTAGATTTTCTTAAATCGAAGTTTGCTTTCGAAATAGATAGCCTTTCCAAACCTGTGCGCTGATCCGATTTTGCTCATTTTCAAAACGATGTCTTAATATTTGCGACCGTGGGTGTGCCAAAAGGCACAGATTTAAAACGTTATGCGGGAGTGTCCGAAAACAAATGTCGCCCATTCGCAATAGGAAACTGTAACGAGTTAATGCAGATCACGTATACACGTTCTCACAGACGCACAGAAAAGCTATATTAACGCGGCTGTGAATGTAATGTAATGTGAATAAATGTAATTACTTTTGGTGGTGTGTCTCTATTTATGATAGTACGGTTGTTAAAATTTTCTATATATTTTGTTAAATTATGTTTTGAATTTATTAAAAGCAAAATTTTGTAAGCGTAGTTTATAAATTTTATAACCATTTGGAATGTCACCTCGCTAAGAATACTGCACTTGCGCCATTTATACGCTTTATGGAAAACACTAGGTATGTTTGTATTTTGGCCAATTTGCTTTAGAAGCAACGACTACTAAATCTACAAGCCAGTAGTAAGATTGACGAAGATCGCCTTCGCACAGGTAAGGTGCTTTAGTCCAGGCTTCAACTTTAAAACCTAAATTTTCCAACACTCCAAAAAATAGCTCCGACTCAAATTCAAATGTGTATTGTTTGGCTTTTTCGGGCCAATGACACATTAAAGGGCGCAATGGCATATGGGACGAGTTACATTCTACATAGTGTATATATGGAAGAACGAGGGCAAAGATCACACGACCATTGGGGGCAAGAACGTGAAAAATGTCCTCCAATAACTGAATAGGATCTATGCAACGATCGAGAACGTTTAAGCAGGAGATGAACTCAACATTTTGCAAAATATTGAAGCGTTCTAACACGTAAAAGCCCTGCTTTTTAAGGCGTTCCCGCATAATCCAACTGGCTTCAGTTACAAATGCATCCACGATTATATCTGGATTCATTATTTTTAAGGCATTAAGTAATATGAGAGATATTTCTCCATCTCCCGCTCCCACATCTAAATAAGTCATCTTACGATAGGTATCACTATTAAAACCTCCCTTTTTCAACAATGTTGCGAACTGCTGTTCTGATAGTATAAACATGGATCCCCTTTTCAGGAATCCATTAATATCCGTTTGGGTCATAAAAAACTGAAGTGTTATCCGTGCAAAAGCATGCCACAAATGCAGCCAAATATTAGTAGAGCAATTTTTAGCTTTATCCAGCCATCTTAAGGTGCTCTCATCTGGTCCACCCAGATGCACAAAGTTAGCTTGATAAGAAAACGGATGCTTTAAATTTATGCTGTAGCACTTAAATATAGTAGTGGTTCATATTGTTTAATAAATTATTAGATAGTAATAAATTTATCGCCAACTTACCAACTGCAGATCATATTTGTCCAAGTAATAATCATTATGAAATTTCGAATATATAGCCTTAGCTAAAATACCCCTTGGAGGACGTATACTCATTATGGGATGTATAAATATATAAAAAAGCGTAGATAATATATATATTAAAGCGTATTTTTAAATGTCAATGCACTTGACATGGAGTGTTGCGTTCGGCCAAACGGATTAATTTATAATCTTAACAGCTGAGCTGATCCAAACACACGTTTATAACTATTAATTTAAATATATGAAATTTTTAAGTGACTTTACAAAAGCTACAAAGAATGGCTCTAATATTTTCCATTCAGTTATTACCATAACAATTAAATGCCCTATATGTCATCGAAATATCTAAAAGTACCTTTACGCTAAATGAAAAAATACATTATTAAACTTCAGAAAGATGTGTTTTGATCCGACACTTATACTTAAGGCTTCACACATATTTTTTGCAGACGCAATGCTGCTTTGACGGAATATATCGAACGCATTGCTGCAGCAGTTATTTAGTGATGGATATAGTATTTGTATAAACAACTTATTTACATTCTTTTATGTGAAAAGTTTTCATTAGCCTTTTTATATCCTGGACCATTTGTGGCAAATGATATTTGTGCGGATGTAACACCCACCTTCAGTTATACCAATCATTTCAGAATGAAAATCTGAATCGATTTAACTATGTACGTCTGTCCGTCTATATAAATTTGTGCGCAAGCTACAGGTCTTATTTTTTGAGATACTTCAATGAAATTTAGTACAAGGACATGTATTGGCCAAGGGGGAATCCTATTAAAAATAGACTGGATTGGACTATAAAAAAGTCAAAAAATCACGATTCCTAATATTTTTTCACAATGATTAGTAAAGAATATATAATTGACTGTGTCCAATTTGGACCCGATTCGATCATTTTTAGAATCCCTCGTCTTATAATGTCTTATAATAAAAGAAATCGGCCTATAACGAAAATACACAATTCCATATTTGCCAAAATTTGTTGAAGAAAGGATAAGATATAAAATTTTCATTTTTCAAAAAAAAAATTTGATAATACAAGTGTAAGGAATTTTTTGCTTTGTAAAATTTTCATTTTTAATTTTTTTCATTTAACAAAGAAAAAATGGCCAACTAAAATATTATATGTTTCTTCAAAATGCCCAGTGCATTTATGTATACATACATTATGTTTCAGCTACATGAAATGATGGGAGATTGAATTGTGGCCATTCTGTTTAAACCTTTAGCTTAGTTTACATTATTTACAAGAGTAAGCCTTTTTTGATTCATGTTATTTTTTATTGTAAATATAATGGATAAAACTTTGGTGCAAAACATATCTAAGAATAGTGAAAAGTGTCTAACACATGAAGAAAAAGAAAAACTGGATGAGCAAAATGAGCGTTTAGTTTCCGAATTTCAAGCCTATCAATTAGAAAAGCAAGCTCAAAAATATTGGGATTTATTTTATAAGCGCAATGAAACCCGATTCTTCAAAAACCGCAGATGGTCCACCAGAGAATTTGAAGAGCTGCTCCATAAAAGTGAAAAAGAGCATGTCCCTTTAGGTAAAGGAAGATGCCTACTAGAAGTGGGTTGTGGGGTTGGTAACTTCATATACCCTTTAATTGAGGAATTGAATGCCGTAGGTCAAAATGAATATTACTTCTATGCTTGTGACTTCTCGCCCAGAGCTATTAAATTAGTACAGGACCATCCATTATACGATAAGGCACATATTAATGCGTTCCAATGCGACATTACAACTGATAATATACATCACCATATACCTGCGGAAAGCGTCGATATAATATCAATGATATTCGTCTTATCAACCATTACGCCTGTAAAATTCCATGTAGTCATTAAGAATTTGAGTAAATTACTTAAGCCAGGAGGTGTATTACTTTTTAGAGATTATGGACGTTATGACATGTCCCAGTTGCGTTTTAAACGTGGCAACAAAATATCTGAAAATTTCTATATGCGGCAAGATGGAACACGCAGCTACTATTTCTCAGAATCCGAGTTATCAAAATTGTTTTTGGATGCGAATTTCGATACCATTGCTTGTTCCTATGTGCATAGGCGCACTTTAAATATAAAAGATGGTATCAATGTACCACGAATATTCGTTCAAGGGAAGTTTAAGAGATTACCCTGAAGTTATATTAATTTGTACTTTGTATTACATGAAATAAATTAATAAATCAATTTCTTTAGAATCAATTATTACAACTTATACTATGGTATGAATATCTAAAAGTAAACTATGTACATGAAGTGGTAAATAAAAAATAAAATGTTTTGAAATAGATAATTGTACAATTGGCTAATAAAATTGTGTAAAGTTCGTCTTCTAGATAAAAAATATCGCCGTTGAAAATTTCTCTCGGATAGAAGTTCCTTCTGCCATGCATTATTAAGCCAGGATTGTAGGCATAATATGTCAAAACTGTATCTACTCACACACGCATACACAATCATACTTAATTATATCAGATTTTTATGCTAATTGGGAATATCTATACAAATACTCATACATATGGTGTTGAACACCTTATTATACCCCTATCACTCAGTTGGAAGTGTTCAGTAATGATAAATTTATCGTTCCTGTGCCTGGGACGAGAAGAAGTCGCTAAATTTTTTCCGTATATAAAATGATTCGTAAATTTTATAATAAGCTTAAAACTCTTTTATTACTTTTGGTCTTATCTAATGGTCTTTCGAGCCAGATTTATAAAAACTGAAACTGATATAAATCCATTTGTTTTATTAAAAGTAATTATAATGGCTAATAAGATGAGAGTGGTTTTAAGCCAATGCCAGGAAAGCAAAAGTTCAATGACACGTGTATTGACTTTTGGTCAAGCACATTGGAAATAATTGAAACGCGTTTTAATAGTTTGAAGGCGGCTTGGAACGAAATTTAAGTCATATCGACAAATTTGTACACTTTTCAAAATGTTGAAGATTGTGGAGACTCCAAGATTGAATTTTCACAATATGAAGAAAAATAATTTGTAGTGTACTCATAAATGTAAAGTAATAACAAATATTACCTACACTAACATTCTTATCCTTAAATATGCATACTTGCATTTAGTAAATTTATGTTATTGTAAGATTAGGTAAGTTACGTAACACAACTGTAATTTTGCATACTTTCATTTAGTGAATTTATGTTAGACTAAGATTTTTCATTATCATTGTCATTGCATAGAAATAGTATAAATAATGTAAAACAGTAAAATAAATAAAAAAAAAAGACTTGCATTAACAAAACCTAGTCTTTTCACTGTTTACTACATCTCCCACTACCAGGCATATAGCCGAAAGGACGCTGCTCCCTTAGCAGCTGGAGATTGGTAAATATTAAAATATTAAGTTATATGTTTATATTAAATTAAATTTTACACTATTCTTCCAACATGGCGATCCTGCCCACTTGTGCACTGTCTAACGATATCCTATATAACTGTTTGCGTGTAACAAAAAACAGCTAAATTGACAATCATAATCAGTTATATATATGTACATGTAATCGTATATAGTCCCATCTCTAAAAAATATATATACGTAGAAGTTTTTATACAGTCTATTGAAAAAGAAATAAAATGTTGAGTCTTACAATAAAATTAAAAATTAAAACCAATATTTTTTAATAAATTCATCAAACAAACCCAACCATTGGTCCAATCAAGCCGGATTCGTAAGATCTACAACCAGATATTAGGGTTCATAAGGGAACGCCTAATATAAACGCCATTTGCATTAAAGTATAAGAGTTCATAAGGGAACGTTTCATACACCGCATTTTCAAACAAGGTATCACAAAACAATTTTATCAAAATTTTCAACGTTCACAAGAGAACATCAAGCAGTTTAAGAAGCAATTTAAGAAGCATATCCAGGTAACTTAATTCGTGAAAAAAGTTGATTGTGCTGCATTTCTAGAAAATTGTTGACGTCATCAGCAACGTTTAGCTATTATATCGCTAATATTTTATCACGTCGCGGTTGCGATATATTAATTTATTATTTGTTTCGAGCACGTGTGTTTTCTACAACTTCTCTATGACAACTCTTTTTAACAACTAACTTAAACTTATATTTATGAAAAATGGGACATCTTTATACCACCAGATGGCGCATTTTGATGCCGCTACAAACGCTACGCATCAAAGCCATTTGGTGTATTATAATAAATTAAAATGGAGCCTATTGAATAATTGAAATAGCAACGACAAATAATTAAGTCTCCATTAACACGAATGTACAGTTTTTGTAGTGATACAAATGTAAGCGAAGAAGATATTAGAGTGCGTGCAATAAGATCTGACGAGCTTTTTAATTCATACTAAGACATTCAACAGTAAATTGATATGCTTATGAACAACATTCAATAAAAGAGAAGTATCGTAGTGAATTAGGGAAGCATTATTATTTTATTAAATCAGCATATATGCGTCACAACGATGATCAAAGCAATCAAACTATAATTAATAATCAATCAGCTAATCCGTCAGAACTTTCAAATGCAATGCAAGTATTAATGCAGAACCAAACAGCAATAAGCTCTTTAATCAAAAGGATGTCACAAAATAATATAAGATCAGCTTCACATCACTCAACTGGTGAGCGTCGCGAACCATCCTTGCCTAGATTATATATCCCTACTTTTGACGGCAAGTATACAGATTGAATTCGTTTTAGGAATCTTTTCGATACTTTAGTAAATGCTAAGCAAAGCATAACGAAGGTGGAAAAATTAGAATACATTCATACTCGTTTAAAGGGAGAAGCCGTACTTCTTATAAAACATTTACCGCCTATAAATATAAATTACGATGTGGATTGACAACTTTTAAAGGATAGGTATGATAATTCAGAAAGAGTAAAAAAATCGTATTTAGCACTAGTTATGGAGCAACGAGCAGGTATGAAAGGTCAATCGTTAAAAGAAATGAAACTGTTTTTAACAATATTTCTGAAAGCTTCAACGCACTGAAGGTATTAGAGGAACCTGTCTAACATTGGAATTCAATTTTACTTTTTGTCCTTGAAAAGAAGCTTGACGCCGAAACTGCAATGTTATGGCATAGAGGAAAAAATCAAGAAGAAAAATGCACATTTACAAAGTTTTTAAAATTCATAGAGCATCGCATATTTGAATTAGAAAGCACACAAAACTCAGCTGATCATCTAAAGAAAATGCTCTCACGCACACATACAGCAAAGATTCAAGCATGTATGCTTTGTGGAAAAGAACATGCTATATTTGAATGCAATAAATTTACAGCTATGAGCATTGAAGGTAGAAGAAAGTTTGTTCAGCAGAATAACATATGTTTTAACTGTTTGCAACCTAATCATAAGGCTGCAGATTGTAAGAGGTCAAGCTGAAATTGCAACAAAAAATTCAACACTCTGTTGCATATATCTGCTATAACTGATATCAAGAAGGGTCCTAAGCAGTTAACAACGTTACTAGAAACACAATGCTCATCTTTAAGTACCAATTCATATCAACAACAGCAAACTCACGTTTTATTAACAACTGCAATAATACAGGTTCGTGGACATGATGGCAATTTTAAATCGTTTCGTGCTCTTTTAGACTCGGGCTCTCAGAGCACACTTATTTCAGAATCATGTGTGCAACGTCTACAATTAAAACGTCGATACGATGTAACTGTAAAGGGGGATCAAACAACTCCAATTATACCAGAGGTAAAGTTTACAATGACATTAAATCAATTGATTGCACCATCACATCAACAAATGTATTGTGTCTACTACAGTTAACGCAAATGCTACCAGTTTATGAAATTATAGATAAAAAACTTGACTTTTTCAAAAATCTACAGTTAGCAGACCCATGTTATAATAAAGAGAGATCATAATTGGCGCTAATATATTGACAATAGATGAAGAAAACGCCGAAAAATATTTTCAAAAACATACATAACGAAACGAATGTGGTCGATATATAGTTAGATTACCAATTAAAAATAAGAATATCAATGTGGGCGATACAAAATCCATAGCCTTAAAAAGATTATATGCAATGGAACACCGTTTCAAAAACGACACTTACCTGACTCAAAATTCGTAAATATAAAATTGGTTTCACCGGGGACATTGAGAACGGGGACATGTACAGATAAATACTTATTAATCCATGATCGTTCATTGCAAAGAATTCTTTGGAGAGAGAATACATGCAATGTGAACTAAAAACTGTGACCTACGGTACAGCTTCAACACCATTTCTAGCAACAAGAGTTTCGAGTAGCTATAGAAAATAGAAAACAATAAACTGAGGCAGCTAATGCAATTGAATTTTATGTAGATGATTTTACGTATTGTGTACACGATGTTAAACAAACTATTCAAATAAGGGAACAGGTGTCATCAATATTAAAAAAGTGTGGATTCCATTTGGGAGACGTTAAGTGATTCATTCATATATCATATCAAATTACCAGAATACTCAGAACAAATAATCAAGCGTGTAGTCTTGTCCGAAATAGCTAGGATATATGATCCTATGGGATGGTTAGCCCCAGTCGTTGTCTATGTGAAAATATTTATGCAAAAATTTTGTCTAAAGGGAATCGGATGGGACGAAGAAATACCCTCATCATTTCAGGTCAATGGCTGCAGTACAGACAAAGAATACTCTCTATATCACAAATCAAAATTCTAGGATGGTTGGGTTATTCAAATGAGATCAACATTGAATTACATGGATTCTCAGATGCGTCAGAATTGGCATATTCTGCAGTAGTATATTTAAAGGTGAAAAAATTAAATGGTGACATTTTAACCAACCTAATTATCGCAAAAACTAGAGTAGCGCCAGTTAAGCAAGTCGCATTGCTAAGACTAGAGCTATGTGCAGCTCACCTATTAGTAAAAGTTATATCAAAACTTCAAAAAGCTCTCAACTTACCAAATGTCAAATTATACGCGTGGACAGATTCAACCATTGTGCTGGCTTGGATTTCAAATCATCCTCGGAAATGGAAATCATTTGTTGCAAATCGAACATGGCATATCATAAACGTGGTCCCACCGCAATATTGGCATCACGTACAATCAAACAAAATCCAGCTCATCTTGCAACAAGAGGCATATGGCCAGATAACTTGATTAAGAACGATTTATGGTGGCATGGGCTTAAATTACTACTACGAAAAACGTACGGAAGCAGTAATCAACTTAGCAACTACATCTTATGTTGAAAATGAATAGATATTCTAGTTTCACTAGATTAATTCGCATTACAGCATGGATTTTACGATTTAAGAACAATTTTAAGGCCAAAATGGAAAAAACAACAGGTCCATTAAAATTAATTGAATTTAAAAATGCTCACGACACGTTAATAAGGAGGATACAAGCGTTAGCATATACATTAGAAATAAACGCAATTGCTGCTGGCAACGGTATTCCAAAAAAAAGCGCCATAGCATCACTTGCTCCATTTCTTGATAAAATTCGTGTTCTCCGAGTTGGTGGGAGACTTGAAAATGCAAATATAAACTACGATCAAAATCATCCTATCATTCTTAACAAACAATATACGTTCACAAAATTGCTGTAGAATATTACCACAAAAAGTATCTCATCTAAGTATCGTGCTAGTAATAGGCGACTTCAATATCTTATTGCTATGAAATATTGGATTCCATCAGTTATGCATTTCATAAAGCAATGCATTTACAAATGTACTACTTGTATGCCACAACTTGCAAAACCTTACGAACAACAAATGGCCAATCTATCTCATTTTCGCCTGCAACCTGGCTGTGCATTTTTAAATATGGGAGTCGACTTTGCAGGTCCTATACAAATACGTTCATGGAAAGGAAGAGGTTCTAAATTGTATAAATGCTGGATTACTGTATTCGTCTGTTTGGTTACCAAAGCCGTAACTGAATTATCTACCGCTGCATTCACAGCATCACTTCGACGATTTACATCAAGACGTGGAAAACCAATACACGCTTTTTCGGATAATGGCACTAATTTTGTGTGTTGCAACCAATATTTACGCGAGTTATATCAGTTTTTAAACGAGTCATCGACAAAACATGCAATTTACAACAATTTAGCAGAAGACCAAATCCAATGGCATTTTTCCCCACCCAGTGGTCCACACTTTGGAGGTACAGTCAAGCTGTACAGACGTATCACGGATAATTAAAAAACTTTATTTTGTAAATAATAAAAATTAACGGTGCACAAATATTTGCACTGTAGCTATTTTTGTTCGTATAAATAGCGGAACACAAAAGATTACTTTTAGTAAAAGTAATATTTGCAACAAAGCAAACAAAGAACTTTTTTGCTTTCTTGCTTATTGTTATACTACAAAGGCGTTGTACCTGTGGCACTGCCTAGCTTGAACCTCGGTTAAGGCTAGTGGAAGTGCCTGATATTACACCACAACCAACCCTTTGGCTGCACTTTGGTTCCCTTAATGGGTTTAAAACGTACGCCGCCACAGACAGCAAGTAGCCGTATAAACGAAATCCCAGGGGCGCAGGCTGCGGCATGTGATAAACAAGATGGCGCTGAAAATAAGGAGAATGAAAGCAAAGATAAGAAGGAATCAGATAATGATGGCGTACCTTTCTATTTGCTGGGTGCAGAAATTACGAAACTGGTGAATATGCTAGAAGACGGAAAGAGGTGCACCATAAACTTACTTATGCGCGAAAGTATAAAAAAGATTAGAGCGCTATATGAACTAACAGCAATAAATATACATGATGACGCAGCCAAAACTGTTATTCGAAGCAGGCGACACTCACAAACATCCCCGTGGTTGAAGGAAGCGACAAAAAAAAGAAGAGACTCAAACCATAGCGAAGAGACTCCTAATCCTAAGCGTAAAACAGTGCAAGGGAACAAGGAAATCCAGGAGGTATCGACCAATGTCACCGAAGAAGAGGCCCGGCAGAGCTACGTCGGTCAACAAACGCAGCAATAGACCTAAATATATTAAGTCTGAAGCTACAATAATAGGAAAAACTGGGGAGATGTCATACAGTGACATTCTTAAAAAAGTTAAACACGATGAGAGTATGCGCAAACTAGGTGAGGACATCGTTAAAATTCGTAAGACCAAGAGCGGAGAAATGATGTTTGAGCTTAAGAAAACGATTGACGGTAACCCCACACAATATAAAGAGGATATCTTTAAATTACTTGGAACTCAGACGAATGTAAAAGTCATTGGTAACGAGAAAACGGTGCTACTGAGGGATCTTGATGAGGTCACAGGAAAAGATGAAATAGTAGAGGCCATAAACTCTCATTCAAAAGACGTAAATGCCATAAAATCAATTAGAAAGTCATTTGCCGACACCCAAATGGCCATTCTTAGCCTACCCGGTAGGGTGGCGGCGGACTTATTGCAAGTAGGCAAAATAAAAGTTGGATGGGTCGTCTGCAGAATCCGGGAAAGTTCAGCTCCAAGGTGTTTCAAATGTTTGGAGTTTGGACATATATCTAAAGCCTGTACGAGTAGTATAGATAGGAGCAAATGCTGTCTCAACTGCGGTAAACCAGGGCACATAGCCAAACAGTGTGGAAACAAGGCGGAGTGTGCAATATGCGCAAGTAAAAGTCTAGGATATAACCACCCTATAAGCGGTAGGCGTTGCCCAACTTATCTGGCAGCAAACTCGAAATAAGCAAAATGAAGATATTGCAATTGAATTTAAATCATTGCGAAGCTGCACAAGACCTACTTAAACAAACTGTCTTGGAGCAAGAAGTTGATGTGGCCATAATATCAAAGCCTTACCGAAGCATGGATCTCGGACCCCACAAGCAAAGCGGCGATATGGATTTGTGGCAACCTAACAATTCAAGGTGTCCCAATTAAGGACAAGCAGTACTATGTAATTGTACAGGTAATGGGCATTTTTATCTTCAGCTGTTACCTACCACCTAGCCTAGATTTGGCGCAATTTGAAGATATAATCGACATGATAGCCGAGGGTGCCAGAACACATAAACCAGCCTTGATCGCGGGCAATTTTAATGCCTGGGCCATGGAATGGGGCAGTATACGGACTAATAAGGGAGGCGAAGCCATGTTAGAAGCCTTTTCGTCCTTAGGCATCACGCTACTAAATGATGGCATTAAAAACACATTTGAGAAGAATGGTGCAGGCTCGAAAATTGACTTAACATTTGTGTCCGATTGTCTGGTGCGTTATTGTGATTCGCACGTTAGCGGTATATATAATCAGAGTGAGCACTATGCGATCATCACAAAGATATGTCGACATATTCAGCTGGCAAGCACGCCTAGTAAGCACTGTGGAAGGGGATGGAAACTCCAAACTCTGGATCCGAACGTGTTTAAAGTTATAATAGCGGATGATATAATGTTACCATCAGGAGTTGAAGAATAAGCCAAAAAGTTGGCGCAGCATAAAATGCGAGGTAGCAGTGCTTAGCTTAGTGCTAGACGCAGAGCACAGCGTCATATTCATTCCCCAGAATATGAAACACACACAGATAGATATATGGGAGCGCGTAAGCGGCTTCAGAAGGCAATAGCGACCAGCAAGAGCAGATGCTTTAAAGAGCTTTGCAACCTAGCAGACTCTGATATATAGGGCGGGGCCTACAAAACTGTAATGGCCAAAGTTAAATGCTACAAAAGGAGTGTACCCACAGACCCCGTATTCTTGGAAAAGGTGGTTGAAACGCTTTTCCCAAAGCATGATGTAACTAATGCGTACACAAATGCATCACCCGTGTTAGCACCAGAGATGCCGCCAAGTGGTTCCGATAATGCTGTTCTATCTAGAGTACCCCACAGCGCTGATACATGCCGTATATCACCGAATGAGCTGCGAAGTGCAGTTCGAAGGTTCGACAATAATAAAGCCCCTGGCCCTGATGGCATACCCAATGAGGTCGTTGAAATCGCTGCAGAGCATATCCCTAACTTACTTCTGCACGTATACAACAACTGCTTACGTAGCGGTTTATTTCCAAGTATATGGAAAAAGCAAAGATTGGTTTTGCTTCCAAAGCCGAATAAACCTGAAGAGGAACCTGGGTCTTATCGTCCTTTGTGCATGATAGACACACTCGGTAAGCTGCTCGAGAAAATTATATATGTATATCATATTGAAAAACGGGCGGCCTCTCTAATAATCAATATGGCTTCCGTAAAGGACGATCCACAATTGATGCAATAATGCACGGTAAAAATACTGCTGAAAAGGCTACCGAAGGAACACGTTGGAAAAATGGAACCAAAAAGTACTGCGCAATAGTAACGCTCGATATTAAAAATGCGTTTAACTCCGCTAGTTGGCCCCATATTATGGAGGCGCTGGATAAAAAACACGTACCTCTATATCTAGCGCACATAATAAGAAATTACCTGTCACAGCGGGTCCTGCTCTAGGAAACTGACGTAGGTTTACGTACCTATAATATAACAGCACGTGTCTCCCAAGGCTCAATACTTGGACTTCTGCTTTGGAATATATTATACGACGAGGTTCTAAGGCTACCATTGCCAACAGGAGTAAGCATCATTGGCTATGCTGACGACATAGCAATTACTATCGTTGCCAAGGAACTTGCAGATGTACAATCCAATTGTAGAGATACTATAGGTTTACTTTCAACCTGGCTTAAGGATTATAAATTGGAGCTTGCGTCAAAAAAAACCGAGGCGATTCTTGTCACTAGCCGGAAAAAGAGGCAAAGTCTGCAACTAAACATTGGTGGATATAAGATGACAACTATGGAGTCAATCAAATACCTTGGAGTCACACTCGATGCAAGGCTATCGTTTCTACCACACCTGAACACGAAAAAGCATCTCGCGTATATACAGCACTTGCACGTATTATGGCTAACATTGGCGGCCCTAGCCAAACAAGAACGTTACTATTGGCCAAGGTGATATTCTCGGTAGTTCTCTCTATATGGAGCAACCGAATTCAGAAGTACTCTAGCTATGCGAAAAGTTTGAATAAACTATGGCGTGCTACAGCTTTAAGAGTACGCTGTGGATTCCGCACTATATCTCTAGACGCGGCACTTATATTGGCAGGCATAGCACCTCCTGATATAATGGCGCTCCAGCTCACTAAGTTGCACGAATGTAGAAAATAATTGGGCAGAACGCTCACGCTCGCCGAAAAAAACGCCATACTCCAGGTCAGCGTTAATGAATTCAAGGTAAAGTGGAATGCCTCCCTACGAGGACGATGGACATATGAACTTCTGCCCAACCTAGGATCATGGCTGAAGTTGCACGAATGTAGAAAACAATTGGGCAGAACGCTCACACTCGCCGAAAAAACAGCCATACTCCAGGTCAGCGTTAATGAATGCAAGGTAAAGTGGAATGCCTCCCCACGAGGACGATGGACATATGAACTTCTGCCCAGCCTAGGATCATGTCTGAACAGGCAGCAAGGTTGCATAGACTACTACACGACACAGATTTTTAGTGGTCACGGATGATTTCGGGCCTATTTGTATCGCTTCAAGCACGATACTGAACCCTGGTGTCCAACGTGCAAAAACGAGGAAGAAACGGCTGCGCATGTACTTCTGAATAGCCCTAGATTCAGTGTCGAACAGCAATTGATATAGGAAGTAACGGGTAAAGAAATGAGTCCAAACAGATTGTGCTGGTGCATGAGTAATTCTGCTGAAGTAAGTCTTGAAGGCAATGCGTCAAGAATGCCTGTGCCTCTGTAATGACCCGTTAGAATGGAGGAGCGTATTCGCCAACGACATAGGACTGAGACCATATCATTGACGATTTGAGCTTAGGCTCAGACGGCTCTCCCGACGTAATACTTAACGGTGGCCCCGGGAGATGCACCGTCGGACGTCCGAGGAGGTTTTAGTGGGTGAAGGCCCCACACTTCTCAAGGAATCATCCGCAACTTATGAAATAGCGTTTTTCGAAAATAATAAAACAAAAACAAAATAAGCATAGTAGGAATTCGAGTAATAACAAAGCAGGCAAGCAATTTCAAAGTTTTAAGTAACTGTAATATAGAAATAGAAAAATAATAACATACTTAATCTATGGTGATATACGCTGGGTTTTTGGTTTTAATTTTTCTAAGCATACCAGTGTGTAGCGCATAACGAACAGTGTGACTTTGCGCGTTATACGATCTAATAGTTAATATGACAACAATAACAGACATAGCACCGGACTCAAAAAGTAACATTTTATTAATGTGTTATTTAGTGCATTTTGCAATATGAACCTATATTTTTTGACTAAAATCTAAAATCGGTTCTTCAAATTGATATGCCAATGTACATCATGGTAGTAAGAGAGCATTACACATTCGTCTTTCTGCTATTTTGCTCATGGGGGAGAGGACGTAATTTATTAGACGGTAAGAGACGTTTCATAAATTTAGTAATCATCTTGATTTTTCGGAAATAGCAAGTTTTTAATAATTTTGACCAAGGTTCAAAATCTAATTATTTTGGCTAAAAAAAGGAAGATTGCAAAATCGAATATTGCGCAACCCAAGTACGATCGCCATATAATGTTTTGATAATTGTAAAAATTTTAATTTATTGTTTTATTTATTATTTGTTATTGTCTCTTGAGAAACATACTTACAATTTGCAAAACGCGCAAATACCTGCGTTCTCTTAATATATATATAATGAAACATCGCCGCCTTCTCATTCGTAATAGTAAGTAAACAAATACCATAGTATATCCAAAGTTTTACAATAATTCTAGGAACCAAAACTACATTTTTCGTTTTTAATACGAAACATGGTATAACAACACATAACTCTAACGGCTCAGCTCCCGTATGTGTGTATGTAGGTGTATGTGCTTATATAGAATATGTTAATTATTAATTTATTCATACCTTCTTTATTTTGACCTGTCTTTCTTTTTCCTTTTTCAGGGTATATATATTTTGATTCAGATCGAAAACAAGTAAGAAAACTAAATTTGGCTTAGCCCAATAACGGTGGGCGTGAGATATATATATATATTGCCCCCTCTAATAGTGTATGTCTTACGCATCAGCTTGGTAGCCTAGTTTTATGGTGAATATGGTTTTTGTGAATTATGGGCGTGTCTGTTACCAGACTACGCCCATTTTTGACACATCAGTGGATGGAATAACTATGTATTTAACCATGTCCGTCCATCCGTCCGTCAATGTTTTTTATGTGCGCAAAGTTCACATTGCATTTTTTGAAATAGTTCCATATTATTAACCGTTTAGAATTAACAAACATCCGCACATACTTAATATTCCTACTATAGGCGTTAGACCCGATTATCTTAAGCATATGTTTAATATTATATATAATATGTATGTTCAGCTATTCTGCATTTAAAACTTGGTTTTTTATTAGTCAACTCTTTGGTCTTGCTTCCTTAATACAATGCCATTGTATACTACATAATACATTAAAAGTCAATTAATAATTAATACTAATAATTAAAACTCAAGAAAATATTTATTAATTTTTAATTACTAATAAATACTCTCTTGAGGTTTCATTTGTTTTTCAAGGTTTATATAAACGATGAGGGTCTTTATGTTTTTTAATCACATTTACCAGGCCTTCTTCTTAGTTTACTTTGTAAATGTTTTAAGCCAAGCAATTGCTTTTTTAATGTAACTTAGTGCCTTTTACACAAAAATTCATATTACAAGTAATATGGGCAGGGCCATTTTATTTTTATACCCTCCTCCTTAGTGATGAGGGTAAATTAAGATTGCTCTTCCGTTTGCAACAGAAGGAGGCATCAGAGACCTTAGAAGGTATATATATTCTTAATCAAAAACTGAGTCGATTTAGACAGGTATGTCAACCTGTTGTCGGTATTCTCACGGGCTTAATTTTTTAGATATTGAGCTGAAATTTTGTACAGGCACTTTTAGTTTTTGCACGCAGATCGCTATTTAAAATGGACAAGAGCCATGACCACAATCGACAAAAATCTATATATCTGCCACAAAAGTTGAACTATGAAATTGAAATTTAGTACGTGTATCTATAAATATTCCTTTCATCGATGTGCTAAAAATGGGCGTGGTCGGATAACACACTCCCACAGTCGACAATTATCCCTAAGTGGATATATATTACATAGAAAGGGATTTTAAAAATGGTGGACTCTATCGCCACATTTGGTACAGTTAATTATTAAGCCAATTAACTTTACCACTAAATTTTGTCTAAAAAATATTCAAATTTTTTGTCTTATAGATATATCTTAAAATATATTGTCATATGGGTAGGACCGACGAGGTCCAATTGCAATATTGATTTTCTGGAACAAAAAGACATCTTTTTGCCAAATTTAATAAAAACAAGTAAGAAAACTAAGCGTGGTTTAGGCTTAAATGCACACCACATCCACAATGGTGGACGTTGCACACGCTTGCGCTCTCTAATATCAGCTTGCAATGTTTATGAAGATGTTTTTATTATCAGACAATGCCCTTGCCCCATGGATGATATAACCATAAATATGTACACCAAATTAATTTAAAGTTAGTAGGTAAATTTTTGTGGCAGATATAAAAATTCTGTCGTGTCGATTATGGGCGCGTCTATTAACCACCTACAGTGGTCGATGGGATAACTATATATATAAGTATATCAAATTTGAAGTTCCTAGATCAACTTTTGTAGCGGATATTAAGATTTTTGTTGATTGTGGGCGTATCTGTAATCCGACCACGTCCATTTTTGGCACATCGATGGATGAGATATATATAGAAGTGCATACCAAATTTTAACTTTTGTGGCAGATATATAAATTTTTGTCGCGTGGGCGTGGCTCTTAACCGGTTTTGTCCATTTTGAATAGCGATCTGCGTACAAAAACTAAAATTTTAGCTCAATATCTCAAAATTTACGCATCTTAGAATGTCCACAACAAAAGGACACACGGCCATACATGTCTAAATTGCTAATGCTAATATATGCATATATACTTTGTACGATCTCTGACCTCATTCTGGGTGTTGTAAATGAAAAAATAAACTTATACACTCATCACATAAGGTGGAGGGTATAAAAAAATTCAAAATTGCGACCTGCAAGTGGATCCCAAGAAATAAATTAACGGATATGGACATAAGATTTTGACTTTCAACGTATTGTTAAAATTATAAGTTGGTATGGCACTTTAGCACAAATATCTAAAGAAAACGTACTCTTTTACAACTTTGTGAGATATAAATATTCAACCTGGAATCTAAACCATAGCTCGTGCAAATGAGGATCCACCAAGGACACATTCCTTGCACCAAATGGAATTTTTGAAATATTATACCGGAATATACCGTAAAGCACTTTTAAGCCTTGCTTGGTTTAGGCAAAAGAATAAAAGGATGAAATACTGAAAAGGTAAGCTAATCGGTGCAAAGCCTTAAAAGTAAGCCTCAGCAATAAGTAACTCAAACGAGTTCTATATATTATTTTTAGATTCATTGTTTATCATAATACCGCAAGAAAACAAAGCATCTCCTCTTACGAAGTTTTGAGGGTTTTGAGTTTCGGTAAAAAGTAACGCAAACGACTTTTATACAATATTTAGATTCATTGTGTAAGAAAAAAATTATAAATGAACTGTCAATTATTGCTGCTCGGCTAATCCCATTGTCAAGTATGCGCGTTTTATTTGCTATATCTCTTCGTAATTAAGACATTTAGGTACGGGGGTTGACCAATTGCCATCTGGTTGACATTTGGGACGTTCAAGTGGGCCATTTTCACTGAATTGCACATAACCCGGCCTACACTGCACACTTACATAATCTCCAGAGTCGTAACTGAATTTTAAAGGAGCCAATAAACCATTGGGTGGATCACCCGGATAAGGACACTGAGATTTACCTGCGGCAAAAATTAAACTAAATAATTTTATACATACAATTATTCTTATAATTAGTCTCTTCCACTAATTTTTTAATTCGAGTTTGTGTCGTAAAGTTCAGTTTAACGTTGTAAGTATTATGGGTATTATCCTTTTTTAAATAATCAGATAGACAGAAAGATGTTTATCTATGTACCGATAATTTTTTGCTCTCAGAGTCTTCGTGAATTTAAACATTTCTAATGGAATGTTTATTAAAGTTTACTTACAAAATGGAGGTGAATGCGACCAAAAACCGCTTTCTGTGCATATAATACTTGGCTCGCCGATCAGTGTATGACCCTCATTGCAACTAAAAGTTATCAGGGCGCCCACAGTGAGGCGTCTTTGATTTAAGTTGGTGCCTCCTATGCGCCCATTCAAAGGCGCTACTGGAATGGGACATTGTATAGCTGGAAAAAAGAAATCGGTATACACAACAAACATTTATATTATTATACTCCCTCCATTAAAATACGACTATAGTGAATATCATTCCGTCCGTAGCAAAACCTGAGTCGTACGTATGAGAACGTATTCATTGATATAATATAAGAAAAAGCTTCAGATAGCTCTCCTAGTTTTTCTGAGAATCAATGTGAAATTAGAAAAAAAATTCTATTTCTATCCTATCATAAATAAGTTGGTAAAAAACACAAAATATAGTACAAAATAGGAATAAATAAAAAATTATAATTGAAATTCTGTAGATTTCAATTACATATTTGTAATGCTTTATGTATTCATGAAGTGTTATTTAAAATAATTGTTGACAATTTCTTAATTGTTATTTATTGATAAACTATTAAAGACATTTGATTTCATTTGGCGTATATACTTTTTTAATCTGTTCTGTATTAAGAAGTAAATCTTTAATTAACGTAATTTCATAGATCGCTTGTCAGAGTGTATTTTCTAAATTTTATCATCGGAATATCCCGTGGAGAACTTTGCTTTAAATGGTATTATTTTACAATTCAAAAAATTCAAAGGGAATAATTTATGGATGTTCAGCTATAATTATAATACTATTAAACATTATCATTATAAATATATACAAAGAAGTATTTTATGTTTAGGCAATCTCCATCTGCTTCACTTATACTCCCAACATTACGATTTCATACATCTATTTTCCACCCAGATTTTTGTACCCTCCGTATAAGAAGCGGTTATACAAATTTGTTATTCCGTTTGAAACACCCATAAGGAGAAATCAGAGACTTTTACAAAGAACAGATATTCTTGAGCAGTTTCAAAACTGAGTCGATTTTCCGTTTTTGTTTTGCATATCGATGGATGAGATAAATATAAATATGTGCTCCAAATTTCAAGTTCATGCTTTAATTTTTGTGGCAGAGATATAGGTTTTTGTCGATTGTAGGCGCGTTTGTCAACCGACTACATTAATTTTTTTGGTATAGCAGTGGATGGTATAATTACAGATATGCATACCAAATTTGAAGTTCCTAGGTCAACTTTTGTAACAGATAAATAGATTATTGTTGATTTATGGCAGATATACAGATTTTTGTCGATTACGGGCGTGACCCTTATCCGACCGTGCCTTTTTTGGGGGGATAACTCTAAATAAAAAAAGGCACGGTCGGATAATATATACCAGATATACCAAATTCCAACTCAATAGCTCAATTTTTGTGGCGGATAAAAAGATTCTATTGATTGTGAGCAATCTTGACCGATTTTGTCCATTTTAAATAGCGATCTGCGTGCAAAAATTAAAATTGCCTGTACAAAATTTTAGTTTAATATCTTAACATTTACTTCTGTGGGAATATCGACAACAGACTGACACACGTTATACAAATTCATGTCATTCATGACATTTATGTCTTAATCGACTCAGTTTTTGATGCTGATCAATAGCATTCGTGTTTTTTCCATTTCTTTATTGTAGTTGAAAAAGCAATAATAGATACTCCCTTACTTATATGATGAGTATAAGATATAAAATAATTATTAAAAATATACTCATTTGGACCCAAATTTGATCATGCAAGAAACTAGAACTCTTTATGAAATATATATCTGAATTTTTAAATTACAGAACACTATAGAGGGTTACCTTTGCATCGTGGCACATGCCCGCTCCACATACCAGTCGTCTCACATTCTATAGTAGGCGTGCCGCTCAATTTAAAGCCCCATTGGCACTTGAATACCGCTCGGCCCCAAACGGAAGTATTTAATTCAACCAGACTTAGATGTGGATCATTTAATATTAGCCGAGGACATTGTACTGCATGACAAGTAGGCGCAAGAGATGACCAATTTCCTGAGGCCAAACAGGAAATATTTGCAACGCCATCAACTTGATATCCTGGCGGGCAACGATACAATGCGCGTTGTCCCAATTTGTTACCTTCTAAATTTAAAGTCAGTGGATAAGCCGGTACCGGAAGTTGGGGACACGTAGACGTGGTTACAACAATAGAAATACTATTTGTTAGTCCACGTGGAGAGGTACACGTAAAAGTTCCCGTATCACCATTTTCAATGTCACGAATCGTCAAACGATATCGCAGATTACGGTCCTCATGTGCCCAACCTATCCATATAAAATAATAAACACATTAAAAATATAAACGAAGAAATATTTGTGTCACACATTATAAAACAATTATAATAAATTTTCTTATTCGTACCTGTCGGATATTGCATATACCAGCTAGTCCAAGTCCATTCTGGAATGCCCTTTGAGCGTGGATACATACAATCCAACGATATGGAGCTATGTGGCAAAACAGCCATCACACCAGATGGCTCAAACGAACCCGAACCGTTCAATATTATATAGCGTATAGATGGAGCACTATCATCAGAAAAATTTGTCAGTAATGTTGTGGGTACACAAGACGGCATCCTGGGCGCCCACAAGCCATCTGAACACAAAACACGAGACTCCCCGAGTAGTTTGTACATACCCAAATCCTTACACCGAGCTTGCAACGAGTGACCATGCGGTACATCCCAACCTACATTCTAAGGAGAGGAGGCATTAAAGGGCGGTAAAATGTTTCAATGAAGATAATGGACGATGAGGTTGACATATTCAAAAATAGATGTTATCGAATGTGATTCATATATGGAGAATCAACAAAGAGCGAGAGCGACAGCAGGTATCGGTAAATTCGTTAAATATGCAAATATATGTTTATTTTCAGGGTTCTCATGCACAAATATTTTAATAGTTAGCACAAAGAAAATAAATGGTAGATATGCGTTTAACCATATATAGCATAAGGAAGTAAAAACATACAGAAAACATAAAAAAAAATATTCAAAATGTGTACCGAAACAGTAAGCAGTTTTGTACCGTACATAACAATTAATATAAGAGCCTTGAAACTTTCATATTTGATTTTAACCCTAAGATTACTATAAATCTTGAAATAGTTTGAGTTTAAAAAGGTTTTAGATTGGACTTTAGTATATATGTATATGATTAATTTTTTATTTTTTATGGAGAGCAATTATTGTCATTGCTTTTTTATTCATTTATAAAGTTGACAATGTAAGTAGGTCCATGTTATACATACAATTTATATTAATAAATAATTAACAATAACTAAGTTTCCTAATCTATTTACAACACCCAGAAAAAAGTCTGGGAGATCCCATGAACTATATGTATTTTTGGTAGTTAAAATTTTAAATAATAGGAAATTCAAGAAATAGAGATACTGATATGAATATCATGTGAGTTAAACGGCGAATAGTTCCTATACCCATGATATCTGGGTACATTGTTTTTGTTTAAAAGTTTATAAATATAAAAAGAACAAGCGGGCCGCACCCCCAAATATATATATCCTTGATCAAAATCAATAGAAAAGTCGATATAACCAATATGTCCATAAGTGTGTCCGTGTGAATTCATACACATTTTTATTGGAACTGTTACAGTCCCAAAAATTAAGATATAACTCTGAAATGCAAACTATCAAATACGAGATTTCTATATGCATGTTTGCTTTTATCCAATTTTGCATAGTTTTTTAAAATTTCGCATTCATTTTGAAATTGGGCAAAATCGATCAAGCGATATGCGCACAATACAACAAAAACATAAAAAGTAGCAATTTTTAAAGTAAATTTAAATCAACCTTTGGTGTATGGATGGTGAGTATTCAAGATTTATCGTTTAGTTAAAAAAGAATAAAATTCTACGAAATTCAGCTGATGAAAGCTATCTTCAAGTGAGACAAACGTTTATTCTGTTCCACAAATACGAGTATATGTTTATACATTTTTGAATTAGAATTTGAAGTGACAATAAATTATACGATAAATGCTAAAAAAATTTCCTCTAATGGTACTTTTAATATAATTGTTCCTCCCAATTTTTTCATGTCCGCTACGTTAAAGACCAGCATCGTGAAAATATCGCAATTTTGTTGAAAAGGTCGATTTAAAAAATATATATGATAAATGATCTTCAAAATTGTATCATTAGATTTTTTAAAAATTTAGATGCTTGGCGTAGCACTTCACTGATTTTATTTAATAATTCAAACTTTACGAATAAGAGCGGTCCAATAACAGACATATACGCAGGCACATATTGCTTGATCGACTCAGATTTTTATGCTGATTAAGAGTGTATATATTTTATAGAGTGACTGATGTCTTCTCTTTGGTTTTAAAAACGGAATAGCATACTCAACATTCACTTATGTGGTGATATGTCATCACATGGTACGTTCTTTTCTCTAAATTTTTGTGTTTTTACCACTTTCCTTAATATTTCTTAAACGATTAATCTTGGGAATATGAGTATATTTTATAGTATTATATTATCTCAGTGAAATGCTAATTTTTGCACCAAAGAAAATTTAAATACGTTAAAAAAATTTCATATATGAGGTTTGAAATTCACTCCCCTGTCACGTAGAGATTGTAAAAATTTAATATTATAAAAGTTAATCGTAATAGGTTAGGTAAGATTGAACGGGTGTAAGCCAAAAGCCAATTCACCTAGAATAATATGTGGGCCCATTGTGTTACTCGTAAACGATACCTAAAGCTCTGAAGAACCATCCAGAGGATGTTATAAATCGTTTGAGATCAAACATTTTTGCATCTGCTAGTGACCCTACACCCTCCGGGAACCTGAATCCAAATTTTTTATGTCGCTTTCCCTATAGAGCCGGGCACTAACACTTTCACAGTTTCAATCATAGTAAATAATGTGATAAATTTTTCGAGGTATTGGCATTCATTTAAAACTGTACAAGGAAGCAAAAATTAAGCTAAACCTGTGAATCTTATTGCATATAAAATTACAAATCTAAATAAGCCCAAAACAGGTTTCGCGACTTTGAAGCTATTTATCACAAAAACCTTGCGTGATAGGAGTATTCTAAAGTCAAAAAAATATATAAGAAAGTTTATTATATTGTGTTACATAATGAACACAAATGTTTTTTGAGATCAGTATCATTATTACTTCTTCTTCAGTATCAGATCATTTTCTCACTCCGAATTCTAGATTATGACCTATTTAACAATTTTGTTATATATGGAACACAGGTAGGGAAAGAGTTATATTTTTTGGGAATTTTTTAATTTAGAGAAAGAGACTTCCTGTAAGATGTTATAAGTACAGTTCCAAAATTGATATAATTCGATACATTTTCAATGAAGTCCAAACAAGTTCAAATGGGATACAGTGAACAAAGCGTATACATATAACATTAATCGTATATATATATCATATATTATAAAGTTTTACTATTCTTAACACTAAAACACTTGTTATGAAAATATAATCAAGTAATCTACGAAAATTAATAAATTTTTTTGTTTGATACAATTCACGGTATGTGAATCTACTAAATAATTCGAAATTAATGTATCAGGTATTTGATGTTCTATACTATGGAAAAACGATACTATATAGAAAATCTTGTAGTGGATTTAAAATTAAATAAAAGTTTTAGTATTCAAAAAAAGAAAAACATAATGTCTATGGTAAAATATTATATGACATGCTATGTTTGCATAACCAGCACTTTAGGAAAAATTTTTTTCTCGCGATCAGCCAAAAGCAGCATTACTTATTCCGATTTCTCTAAGAGATCCTATTAAATATGCTAAAGGTAAAATTAATTTGTTAGTAAGAATACATTGATTTGTTTTAATTATTTCATCATAAAGTTTTTTGTTGAAACTCCAGTCCAATTTGAACTTTTTATTGAAATAATTTAACGTTTAAGAGAAAAATGGCTATTTTTTGTCAAGTGATCTGGATAACTCACAATTTGTGTGTTTGAAATAAAATTCGATTTGGACGTACGATTGCGTCGCGATCGGTAGATGGGGGTCTGCAAAAAAGTGAACAAACACACAAACAATAAAGAAGGGGGGTTAAGTAAAACAAAAATATTTTAGAACTATATAGAGGAATAATAATTTTTTTACAAATTCGTCTCTGAATGGCTTTTCAATTACGATTATTTTAATATCATCCCGTTATAAATATTAATCAAAATAAAAGAGAGATTAGTGCTTTACCTCCTTTAATAAGGTGTTGTGCTATGTTTACTTTTCTTTGGTGTAAATAATTATTATAATATAAATAGAAAATTTGATTCGTCATATAAATAAATAGAAAAATAACTTCATTGTTTAAACTTACAAAAATGCATTTGTGTGTGATGAAACATGTTTTTCAAACTTACCACTGAAATATTACGATAACTTAATAGCAAATAAGGCGGTATGCGTTGAACATGGCAACTCTTGTATAACGGTTGAAATTTAACGTTTCCATTCTCATCTAAAACACGATTGATTTCTATTAATTTATTTTCCTTAAATAAGCTCTCAAGTGTGTACAAATAAAGTAAGCAAATAAGGAGCTTGTATAATTAAAACAATGTATGTGTTTGAAATGATGAAACTTTATATTCTTTATTATTTTTGTAATGTAATACAGATTTATATCTCTTTTATATTAGGTACTAAATGATAACATTATTTGAATTCCTAAAGTGTTTACAATTATGTATAGTTATATTATGAACACATGCGTAGTTATGTTTCATGTTGAATTTAATTATTTAGTGAAAACCTTATATCTTATATACCGTTTTTGAAGTGGAGATGTTGATGTAGAAATCAGAGTGAAGGTGTATTTGGTTTTGTTGTTGTATTATGATGGATTAGATGAATTTTATCACTTACCCTCTTCATTAGTGGCACATAGAGGACCCACCCATTTTCCTTTAATACATCTAATCTTACACAATCGTCGGTCGCCCAATGGCCCTATTTCGCCGGGGAATCGAATTTCAGAAACTTCTGTAAATTTTTGTTGTATATCGATGTCTTCTCCTTCTTCATCTTCTTCTTCAGATTCAACTGATTCTTGGTGAATTGTATAGCCACCGTCTTCTTCGAATGGACCTAAAATGGAAATAATAATAAAAAACAATTACAAAGGGAAAAAAATTACATTTGGCTTAGGTTAAATCTTGATTATCCACCTCATTAGATCTTTAAAATTAAATAATGCTTATAAATTATGGGCGTGTTCTTAAGAAATTTTTATGTGATATATTGAACTCGTGTGATTCTTATTTTTTAACAAAACAAAACAATATTATAAGGAAAAATTAAGAAAACTAAATTTGACTTAGGTCAAATCTTAAATATCCTTCACCTACACAACAGTGGGCGTGGTAAATATATATTTACATATACTGCGCTTTTTAATAGTGTACGTATTACGTATCAGCATGCAAGTGTACTTTTACGTTGAATATGGTTTTTTGTAAATTGTGGGCGTGTTTGTTATCTGACAATGTTCATTTTTGGTATATCGATGGACGGGCTAACCTTAAATGAGTGCACTAAATTTGAACTTGTGAACTTGAATAGGTCAACTTTTGTGGCAGGTATATATATTTTATCGATTGTAGGGGTGGCTCCTAACCGTTTTTGCCCATTTTAAATAACGATCTGGGTGCAAAAACGAAAAGTGCCTAAACAAAATATGAGATCAATATCTGAGGATTTACTGAGAGAATACCAACAACAGACAGATATACTGACCCACGGACGTACATGGCATAGCGTCAAAAACTGATTCGATTTAGACGGTTTTTTTTTAACGAAGGGGAAAGAGCACCAGTTGAAATGCTTCGCTTACAATATTTAATCCTTGCCATAACCACTTTATATGCCCCACCCCATATATTAGAGTCGGCAATATCACATAATTCTTTAAAACATTTGCTCTTACTAGACTTTATGGTCTTTTTTAATGATTTCCGTGCTTCGGCATATCTGCTCCTGTTTTCTTCGTGTGGCACAGTATGTCTTTTAGAACGTTCTTCTTGCGGTCAAACATTGTTACCTGAGGTTGACAATTTCTGAGTTCCACTAATATACGGGTTTACGGTCTAGGCACTTCGATCTTTTTACCATGGATGCATCCCAGGCTTCAGTCATATACGCGATTAGTTTGCTAGCTTGCTCCTCTACATTCGGTATGAGTTCTAAATTTTCACTGACCATAAGTTTAAGAATATCGCAGTTCATTGTTTTGGTTTTCCAGCCTTTTTCGTAAGATTTATTAAGTGGGTTTTGCTGCCGCATTGTCGATATTGTTGTAATTACTGCAAGATGATCACTATTTGTGTATATATCACTGTCCTACTATTGGCATTTCCGAGCTAATAAAGGGCTGGCGTAGGTAATATCAATTATAGATCCATATCAATTTTTTTCAAAAGTGTTTTGCTCCATCATATAATAGTACACCGTTTAAATTGTTGAATGCCCTCACGATTTCACCTCTTTTATTTGTGTATCTACTTTTCCACTCTGTTGACCAGGCATTAAAATTTCCAACAATAATTAAGGGATTATATGTTGATGCGTCACTGCATAATGTATCAATCCCAGTTTCGAACTGTAACAAAACTAAGCTAGGAGGGAAGTAATAGCTGAAGATTTATATGTCATTTATTTTGGCTGCTGTATAATACGTATTAGTAGTTTTAATTAATTCTTGTATAGGGCATAGTGCCCATAAGCTGCTTTTTTGCTGCTGTCATCAGTCCATTGTTCCTGATAGGCGATATTCTTGTACGGCTAAGACAGAAACGTTACACCAATATTTTGCTCAATAATTGTTTTTTTTAATTGTTCTTGTGCTGCTTCGCAATGATTAAGGATTAATTGCAGTACTTTTATTGTAATTCAAATGCTACGTTTCAGTACAGCTAAGAATGCCGGCAATACCTACTTGAAGTACTGTGCTTTGAATCCAGACCTTTAGCATCACATATTATGCATTTACTTTCATTAGTACATTCTTTTGCTAAGTGGCCGCCTTGCCCACAATTAAGGCAACATTTGCTCCTGTCATTTTTGTTTTTACACTCTTTCGCTATATGTCCAAATTCTAGACATTTAAAGCACCTGGTGGGAGTATCATAAGGGCGCACTCTACACATTACCTATCATATTTTAATTTTTCCACTTTGTAATAGCACTGCTCCAATTTTAGCTGGTACACTGAGCACACTAACTGCGTTCCAGCATAAGAATTTTTTAGTGCTTTAATTGCACCCTTTTCGATCTTGGCATTCTCAATTTGATCATTGATGGCGCCAACAATATCTGCTTTATAAGTTATTTCTATATCTTTGATGTCAATTGTTACGTTGTTCCCAAAAAGTGTAACTTTCGCCTCCTCGCGGACAGTCTGCTCTATTTGTCTCTTGTAGTGGGAATTAACGTCTTGCGATTTCTTAAGTTGAAATAATATCTCGCATATTTGGTTTTACATATTTTATTTACGTTTTCGCCCAAAGTTTTCGAATCAGAACTTTCCTTGACTTTTCTTAATGTGTCTCTGTATGAGAGGCTACCACTTTTTTCTAAACGACATTTTTCATGTTAGGGTTTCAATCGGTTTTCCGCTTTGCCTTCACCGTGGTCCATTCATCATTTTTAGGCTGCTTCTTTGTTGGTTTAGCTGCATTCGGTGAAACGTTTTCCACATATATGGTCTTATTAGTGACACTTTGTGGTCTTCGTTTAGCGCCGGGTGTTATAATTGCATCTGTATCACAGTTTCTTCTATTTTCATTTTTTTGCTTTAATATTTATAACTTCATCACCTCTACCATTATTATCATCATTATCATTATTATTTCAGCAAATTGTGCTATATTACACCCGTTATCGCCAGAATGAGGTGGCGTATGTCCTAGACCCATTATTACAGTACGCACGAATTTGTATTAAATGTGGTGACTTCTCGATATAAAATAATATGTTGGCCACTCTATTCATTTCCCAGTAATTTATATGCTCTTTTTATACCCTCCACCATAGGGAAGAGGGTATATTTATTTTGATCATCCGTTTATAATAGATCAAAGGAAGCCTCGGAGACCCCACAAACCATATACATTTTTAATCAGCATGAAAAGAGAAATCGTTTGGGACATGTCCGTCCGTGTGTCCGTCTGTTGGCACTCTCACGGTCGTAATTTTTGAGATATCAAATTGAAACTTTGCATACTGATCCTTAGTTTAATTTCGCTGTCCCGTATAGAAATTGGGCAAAATCGATTAAGAGACACGCCCACAATAAACGAAAAAATTTTATCTCTAAAAAATTTTATATCGCACAATACCATGCCTATCAAGTTAAAATTCGGTATATACATAAGGTGGTACCGTTATCCAACACTATGCCAAAAATGAGAGTGATTGAATGACGCAAACGCTTATAATTAAAAAAAAAACACTATTTGTGTGAGTACATGAAATAGTCATATACATAAATATGGCAATAGGAACTTATTTTTTATAGGATTATAAAAGGTGGAGGTATTTAAGCTTCGGTCTTAACCGAACTTCTCTATCTTGTTAAATATAACAACAATAATTATACTTGAAAAACTAACTGTATAAAAGCGAGCACAAAAAATACTCGATTTAGACATATATGTCCGTGTGTTCGTGTGTCTGCCTGTTGTTGGTATTTTCACGGGCGTAATTTTGAGATATTGAGCTGAAATTTTGTACAGGCACTTTTAGTTTTTTTAAAAGGCATGAAAAAGCCATTGAAAGTAAACGCTGGAAATCACCATATTTATTTGTAAGAAATACCGCGCTTTAATTATTTTGGATAATAAAAATGCGTTTAATTCAGCCAGCTGGTCCCACATAATTGATGCTATAAAAAAAAAAAATGTTCCCGCATATCTTATTCACATTATAAAAGCCGTACACTAATATATAATACGGATGAAGGCACCCGAATATATAATATTACAGTCCTTCAAGGCTCTATACTGGGTCCGTTACTATGGAAGTACGATAAAGTACTCAAATTGCCACTACCACCAGGTGCTTCCATAATAGGATATGCAGATGATATTGTGGTTACCATTGTTGCCAACGTAATAACAGATATTCAAAGTATGTGTATTAATACTGTTGCCAAAATCAAAGAGTGTTTTACCGAACAAAGGCTAGAGTAAGCTCCACAAAAAACTGAAGCAGTTCTAATTACAAGCAGGAAAAAAAAGGAAGTGGTGACATTGACACCAGCTTACAACAGTAGAAAAAATTAAATATCTATGCGAGGTTAAACTTTATGCAGCATATAATAGCAGTGCGTAATAAAAGAGATAAAACGTACTCGTCAAATGTTGGTAGACCCCGACAACCAAGACGACTATTACTCGCCAAAGTTATAACATCCATTACTATGTACGCTATACCGGTATGGAGTAACTGGAAAATTACCCTAGCTGCACTGAAAGTTTGCTGTGAGACATGCAGACATTTTAGCCCGCCAATCAGCGAAAATATACGCCACTCAAAAGCAACGTAATAGAAGCCTTGCTAGGGAGGAAAAGCAGGGTATATTTAAAGAAAGTTACCGTGAATGGCAAAATAGGTGGCAAGGGTCCCTACAAGGGCGTTGAGCACATATAATTATTCCTGATGTTGAAGTATGAATGAATAGGCCGCATGGATGTACGGATTATTACTTAACGTAGATTATTAGTGGTCACGGCTACTTTCGCAAATATCTACACCGTTTTGGGTATGATAGTGAGCCCTGGTGTCCGGTATGTCCCCATGAAGAAGAAACAGTAAGAAACGTTTTGCTAAAATGTGCTAGATTTGAGGCAGACAGACTGACGTTTATTTATTTATTTCATTTTTTAAGTTAGCTACAATTTTGATAACAGCCAACTAAGCTAAACTTAAATTAAGGAAGATTAACAGCACAGGAAGCAGCACGCAATGATAACAGCAACAACAATCGCCGAAACAACAAAAGAGACTAAGGCTAAAACTAATGTAAACTTGGAGCTACTTAATAGTAAAGAGTAAATTTAAAATAATAATATTATGTGTTATGAAAATTATGAATACAAAATATATGTAAGATATGTTATATGTTACAACAGTATGTTATGTTTATGATATACAATAACGTGTATGTATTGCATATTTTTACAACAATTTTATGTAAGGTGTTAAGTCTAAAGTATTAGTTAAAAAGCACTTTATATTCTATATTGGAAATTGTATCGGACCAATCAAAAACAACGTAAACATTTAAACATTTTACATAATATCCGAAACGGACTATAAAGTAGATAATTTGAGCGGCAGAGAGATAGTTTCAAGGGTACATAGTGCCTTGAAAAACGAAAGAGGATATTAAAAGAAATTAATTCCAATAAAGATAGAGGGCAAATATCCCCTCTAATAACTTTAGCAATAAAAGTAACTCCCAACGTATCACGCCTTTTTTTTCAATGTAGATAAGTTAATCAGCATTAACCTGCATTATAGGGTGTTAAACGTACATCAGGATTCCAACCGAGACCACGAAGATCAGGAAGATCAGTTAGAAAAAGTAAGAAAAGTAGAGGACCAAGATGACTACCCTGAGGGACTCCAGAAGACACAGAAATTTTGCGTGATAAACAAGACTTAGACTAGTTCGAATGACTTTGGCAAGGCACTAAGTTTAGAAATACCACGGTAATTATTGGTACAATTTTTAAGACATTCTTATAAAGTGGAATCATTAAGTTACTTTTCCAACACAGTGGGAAATAGCCTTTTCTGAGGTATGCATTAAAAAAGTTAGTTAAAGGAACATATAATAATTCGGCACAATGCCGCAGTATATAAGAAGGAATACCGTCAGGGCCGTGGAAATAACACAACTAAATCGTCTTTAATGCATCAAGTATTTCCGTTTCAGAAAAATGAATGGGAGGAAACAGACCAAACGATTTTATATCGTATAAATCGCTATCACATGGAACACTTTCAGATGAGTAGGATTTTACAATAAAATCAGTAAACATTTTAGATATCTCCTGAAAATTTCAAGATTCTAAGTTGTT
Organism: Crataerina pallida; assembly: GCA_949710015.1. Classification (NCBI taxonomy): domain Eukaryota; kingdom Metazoa; phylum Arthropoda; class Insecta; order Diptera; family Hippoboscidae; genus Crataerina; species Crataerina pallida. The sequence goes on from OX453293.1 coordinate 16,191,487, forward strand.
ATGTCACATAACTACCGGAAAACCAGCAACTCGCATTTAGAGTTAAGAAACGAAAAGAACCTTTTAGGATTATTAATCAATTTGTATCCTATATATATTTATACAATTAGAATAACACGATTTATTTAAGACTTTAAAATCATGTTTTGCCTTCGAATATAATACATAATCAGAGCATTTCTACTTTTTAAATAATCTACTTTTTTCATTCCGGACTATTCTTAAGTTTTTGAAAATTTCAATGAATTATAGTCAATTTTTAAAGGTACAGATTCAGAAATCGCAGATAGAAGTATATTATACATAAGAGGCAACGATTTATCTAAATTGTTTACATCGACAATAAAGTTACAGACAAACGCTGATAAATTCCTCTGATTCTATTATAATTAGTATTATTGAAGGGTAAAGTTTTTATTATACACAACTCTAGACTGTACATTACTTAAAAGAAGATTATTTAACGTAAGCAACAGCATAGGACGATGAATATCCTCAGATAAAACAAAAGGAAACGTACGATTGATCAAAATGCTCGTGTCATTCAGGAAAACTAGGTCGAGAAGTTTATTATTATAATTTAGGATATTATTAAATTGAATTGAATTGATTGAGTACCAGTGTCAGAGGAACCAACGACATTATTGAAAACAGATTCATTATCAGAAGAAGCTACAGATTCAGGTGGAGAAGGGACGTTCAAATTAGAAGAATCTAGTGACAATAAGTTCGGAGAAGCCTGCAATGGTAAAGTAGAAGAAGATCCCAAGAAAATGGACCAGGTTTAAAAGCGTATACAGGATTTTTAAAAAGTTTTCAATTATTAAACATATCCTGATATTTATAAAATTTTTTGGATAACTTTTTAAATCCTTACGTAACTCACTAAAACCACTTTGAGTTTGTTTAAATAATTTATGAAAATCGGTAGCCCATCGAAGCTCTTTAATGCGGTTTTTTAATGTAGTCAAAGTCTCTACCATTAAAACCAGCACATTTAAGGTGGGCTGGTCCATCGCACAACCAGCAGAGCGAAAATCTCTTATGATTTGTTTTCTTGCAATTAGAATCCATCCTAACAGAAGTTAATATGTTCTATAACAGCAGAGATATAATGTTAATGGAATAATAATAAAATTTATAATAATGAGAGAAATGTTATAGAAAGAGAGAAGAAAAAAAAAAAGGAAACAAAGAAAAAGAAAAACACACAAACATGTAAAAGAAAAATGTTGGAATACACCAACCAAATAAGAGAAATTGAAAATCCTCACTCTTCACACAAATTATCAATAATGTATAAATACTTTTTACAAGGTACGTATTAAAATCACTCAATTATAAAATTTGTAGACGTAATGTAATGTTTAAAAAAATTAATTAATATCGAGCGAAATAAAACACACGCGTCAAGCGAAAGTTACCATGAAACGTAAGATTTAAACTAAGGCTCGGACGGTTCTCCTGACGTAATACTTAATGATAGTTCCAGGAGATCTGCCGTCGAAAGTTAATGGGGTTTTAGTGGGTGAGAGTCAAACACTGACTGGGCTTTCAACGCTTCGATAAAAAAAATTTATATATATATATGCCACGCCCACCGTTGTGGAGGTGGAGGGTATTTAAGATTTGGTCTAAGCCAAATTTAGTTTTTTTATTTGTTTTTGTTAAATAGTGGTTGCTCTCATCGAGTGCGGTTGTGCTTTGTTTCTGCTCTTAAGGTTTTTATTTGTTTAACGTTGGAGTCTAATATTTTGAGCGTGTTTTATTTTTGGAACATATATGGTTTTAAAGCTATAGTGTTTGCGCTGAAAGAACTATTATTGGACTGGGTGTTTGGTTCGGTGATGGATAATTTGTAATTTGTAGTGGGATTGTATAAAGCTAATATTGCACTTAAAAATATATCTGCAGAAATATATATATATAAACACTAACGTTACTCGCTTGTTTGAAATGGCAACTAATGCTAATACTGATACTACAAAACGTACTCGCGAGCCTACACTCTCACTCTCACCTGTACATAAAACACCTAAACTCTTCTCAGGCGAAAATTCTACACGCATTATTTCAAACATTGAGGCTCGACTTAAAAAGCAAGAAGAGCTTATTCTCAATCGTATAAAAGAGAGTGAAAGCAAGATCCTCAATGAGTTTAATGCAAAAATGAGCGAATTATCTGCCGAAATCATCAATTTGAAACAAGATATGAGCGAGATAAATAAGAGAGTTACTGATTTAGAAGCCTTGGCACCTCAGCTTACAAATCTAAATAGAGAGATAGAAATGTTAAAAACACGTATACTCAAGCAAGAAAATGTTGCAGTTGCCAATGACATACGTATAAACGGTATACCATATAATGAAAATGAAAATTTGAACGAGGTTCTATGGAATATATGTCAATTAGCAAAAATTCAAGTGCCAAAATTTAAATCGATCTATCGTATAAGTGCAAATACACCTGACAGTCCTATAATTGTCAAATTTAACACACCTTTTGACCGCAACTTCTTATTACGTAATATAAATGATTTAAAACGAAATCAAAAGTCATCACTATGTTTAAAACAAATTGGTATAGACAGTGATGCACGTTTTTACATTGATGAAAATTTAACACCTCACAATTACAACATATTTAAAGCAGCATACAAGACCAAAAAACAAAACAAAGTGAAGCGTGTATTTGTTGTACGAGGTATAGTCCATATCGTAACAAATGATAGTAATGATGCAATTCCTGTAACTGAACTCGAGCAGTTAAACTCGTTTTTTTAATTAGAAACTCATGTATACAAAGAATGAGTTATATTTAGGGAGCAATTTTCAAATCTGTTTATTTACCATGATACGTATTCTTGCTAATCGTAAACAAGGTTTAAAAATCATACACATAAATGCTCAAAGCTTAAATAACAAATTAGATGAGTTACGTTTCTTGTTTGAAGACTCTGAAATTGATATTATATGCGTTTCTGAAACTTGGTTTCATTTGGACGTTCCAGATGCTACTGTTATGATCGAAGGGTACAAAGTGTTTCGTAATGATCGCGTTATTCATGGAGGTGGTGTTGCAATTTATGTTAAAAGTAGTCTAAAATGCAAAATTGTATGTAAATCACAACCAACTACGCAGGTTGAATTTATTTTCGTTGAAGTGTATAACAGTTCTTCTAAAGTACTCATAGGTAATACATACCGGCCTCATGGAGCAGTTGATTTTGGTCCTTTTCTAACAGCACTTGAAAATTTAACACCCCATTATACCGACTTGGTTCTTGCTGGTGATTTTAACTGTGACATTTTATCAGAAAATACTTTTGCAGATGATATGGTAGCACTTGATTTGCATATTGTAAATACTATAATTCCGACGCACTTTACACAGTCAACTCAAACACTCCTTGATCTCTTTATTGTATGCGAATCCACAAAGGTCCTGTTATATGAACAGTTGTCAGCCCCAATGTTCTCTAAACATGATCTAATAATGCTTACGTATAATTTTGAACATGTTCATCAGCACACTAGCATTTGTTATAGAGATTATGCAAGTATTAATAACACTAGACTTTGTACTGCAGTGGAAGTAATATCGTGGGATATCATATATTATTTGCCTTATGTTGATGAAAAATTGCAATTTTTTGATGACAAAATAAATTATCTTTTTAATCAATATGTCCCAGTAAAGTATATAGTCCCTGTAAAGCGCAATACACATTGGTTTAACGATGAAATAAAAGCATTAATATTACAACGGAATGAAGTCTATAAGCGTTGGAAGAGATACAGAATGAATGCATTATATACTCAATACAAACAAATCAGAAGAAATGTCAATGCGAAAATTAAAGCAGCAAAAGCAAAACATTATTCGGATAAATTCACAAATACCAAGTCGGGTAAGGAGTTATGGATCATGATAAAAAAGCTAGGGGTAAATGGTAAAAAGATGGTAGTTCAATCGAACTGGATGTTAATGAACTCAACTATAAATTCACAAATATACCAGTTCAACCCAACGTTATTGGCAATGTACGCTGTGATAATCATAATAATAATAATGAAATAGATCAAAATAATAGCACAATTCTTTTTTGTACAAGTAATGTTAGCCAAGAAGATGTACTTGAAGCTTGTCTTAGCGTTAAAACTAACGCTTTTGGTCTTGATGATATACATCCTAAATTTATTAAGATGTTATTACCTAAAATATTATCATACATCACGCATATTATAAACACTATTATTACAACGAGTTCATTTCCAATAAAATGGAAACAGGCAAAAATAATTCCTATGCCGAAGAAGGGTGATGATTATCGGCCTATTGCCATTCTACCATACTTATCTAAAGTATTTGAAAAATTGTTATATAACCAAGTTATCTTATGCAACATAATTTGATTGATACACATCAGTCGGGCTGTCGCCCTAAACATAGTTGTACATCTGCATTAATTAAAATTACAGAAGATATACGTGTAAAGGTGGATGAAGGTAATACAGCTTTCCTGGTTCTTCTTGATCTCACCAAGGCATTTGATAGTGTAAACCATAATGTACTCTGTATGAAGCTTCGGCGTGACTTTAAATTTTCTAATACAGCAGTAAAACTAATACATTCGTATTTAACTGGAAGATCGCAAGTTGTAGTGCATGAAGAAAATACATCTGAAAGTCTAAACACGTTCAGGGGAGTACCTCAAGGATCGGTACTGGGGCCTCTTCTGTTTTCACTCTATATAAATGATCTGCCAAGCTGTATAACACACTGCAAAGTTCATATGTATGCTGACGATGTCCAGTTGTACTTTGCTGGAAAGTATGAAAATATTCCCGAATGTATTATTAAAATAAATGAAGATTTGGCAGCTGTAAGTACATGGGCATCGAACAACACGTTGGCACTTAATTGCAGCAAGTGTAAATTTCTGCAAATTAATAAAAGAAGCTTATCTCCCAATCGAAACCTGAATATTGTACTAAATAACGAAGCCATTCAACAGGTTAAGGTGTCCACAACTTTAGGTATATTGATTGATGATTCGCTAAATTGGGAAAAGCACATTTCTTATGCCACAGCTAAATTGTAAGCAAAAATGAGAGGTCTATGGCTAACGCAGCGTGTAGTTCCCATACATATTAGAGCGTTGTTAGCGAAAACATATCTGCTGCCAACTTTATTATACGGATGTGAGACTTTCTGTTTTTGCGGTTCAGTGGCTATGCATCGGCTAAAAGTGGCCATAAATAATATTGTTCGATACGTTTATGGATTAAAGAGATGGGAACGTATCTCAGACCATGTTCAACATTTCCTTGGTCTAAGCATAGATCATTTTCTGCAACAGAAGGCCTTAATATTTCTTCACGCCATAATCTACACAAAAAAACCTACGTATCTGTATGATGTGTTGAGTTTTGCAAGCAGTAATAGAGGGAAAAAAATCATCCAAATAAGACACTACTCCTCCTGGTCCCAAAGGCAATATTTTATAAATTGCATTAAATTATGGAATGCCTTACCTGGTCATATACAGACAACATGTAATCGGAAGCTATTCAAAAAACAACTAACCCTGTTTTACAACTAATTACAAACTATAACTATTAATATCATGACAGAAACACTAGCTCATCACAGTTATATACTTGTATTTTATCAGTACATACATATACACCTTAAATATATGCTTACATACAAACTTATATATACAACAACATGCATTTGTTTCATGAGTTCTATATATATTGTTTTATATATTTTACGTTAATGCCCAAAATTGCATTAATTGCCATTAATTCGAATTGTATTCATATACAAATGTTTATATTAATATATAGTAAGTTATACATACATGCACAACTGTTGAATTGTATATTATACACACCTATACTATAATAATAAGGCATAAGCCTTGTTGTATAGGTGAAAGCAAATCGTAAATAAATGAATAAATAAATAAATAAATAAAATACAACTTTGTACCCTCCACATTAGTGATGAGGGTATAATAAGTTTACTCTTCCGTTTGCAACAGCCAGAAGAAGGCGTCAGAGACCCTACAAAGTATATATATTCTTGATCAGCGTTGAAAACTGAGTCGATTTAGCCATATATGTTCGCGTCCGTGTGGCTGTCTATTGTTGGCATTCTCAAGGGCGTACATTTTGAGATATTAAGCTGAAATTTTGTACACGCACTTTTAGTTTTTGCACACAGATTGCTACTTAAAAGGGACAAAATTAATCAAGAGCCACACCCACAATCGACAAAAATGTATTTATCTACCACAAAAATTGAGCTATAAACTTGAAATTTGGTATGTACATCTATAAATATGTTTCATCGATGTGCCAAAAATTAGCGTGGTCCGATAACAGACACGGCCACAATCAATATAAATCTTTACATCTGTCGCCAAAGTTGACCTAAGAACTTGCAATTTGGTACGCGATTATATAGTTATCCCATTCACTGATGTACCAAAAATGGGCGTAGTTGGATAATAGACACGCCCATATTTTACAAAAACCAAATGCACCATAAAATTAGACTACCAAGCTGATACGTAAGACATATACTATTAGAGGGCGCAATATATAAGTTATGAAACGGTTTTATTAGCGCTGGTCGTGGGATAGTTTGAACAACGCTTGAGGTAAAGTTTGGGTGTCCGATATCAAATGACCGTGCAAACTGCTATTTCATGTGTTTCCCACGCAGGTTGCAGGTGTCCAAAATGCAAGCTCGGCACTTTGACTGAGCTTTAGACGTTGTTATAAATAGAAGCAAAAAGAATGGTACGATCATTCTTTAGTGTTAAGTCGTAAAATAAGTATTATAATAAAATAAAAAATATTTTTTAAAAATATAATTAAAAATAAAGAATTTTAATTGGCGCCCAACGTGGGGCGGCTGGCAATAATAATAATTTGTGAAATTAAAAATTAATATTTAAAAATATGAATTGAACAAAAAAAAACCCTGAACAATTTAAATTATAATAAAAAAGGGAATTATGAAATTAAAATAAAAATTAATTAAACACAAAAATTGAACAATTTAAATGATATTAAATTAAAGATCATTATTTAAAAAATTGTAATGAAACAAATTATATTAAACAAACAAAATAAAATTAAGTTAAATTAAACGAACAATATTGCTAACAAGTGAAAATAAAGAAAATAAAATGGAACGAAACATTAAATTAAATTAAATAAAAAAAAACGTAAAGAAATTGAAATTAAAATAAAATGAAATTAAACTAAAGAAGGACAACATAAAGAAAATTAAAATTGAAACAAGTTATATTAAAGTTAAAAAAAGAAAAAAAAGGGGAAAAAGGCAGTTTTATCTTAAGTGAACTTGAAATTTGTCACCTAAACTGTTGTTGAATGCTGTGAAACGTGTACCAAAATTATCGAAATCTAAGGAAAATCAATATCTTGTTGGCTCATAGTCGTTTGCGGTTCAACAATCTTTTGCAGCGTTAACTGACAATAATTATGAAACTACAACAACTGCTGTTACTGCCGTAAGGTGTCACCATGTGAGTAGAAATAATCAAAAAATTTAGGAAAATTTATATTATTATGAAAAAAGAAAAGTGAACATTTAAGAGAATATTATAAAAAGAAAAGGTATCTATTTAAATTATCAAAATATGTTATTAAAATTTTTTTGAAAAGAGAAAAAGTATTTATCTGAATTTAAAAGAAAAAAATATTATGAAAATTTTTTGAAAAAAAAGAAGAAAAAATATCTATTTAAATAAGAAAATAATGTTATGAAAAATACTTAAAAAAGGAAAAGTATCTATTTAAATAAAAAAAAAAAAAAAAAAAAAAAAAAAAAAAAAAAGAAGAAATGTTATAAATTTTTTTCCTATTATTATTAAAGATTATTATAAAAAAAAAGGGGGGCATTTAAGAATTAAGATTGAATATAATATCTTTCCTACAGAAGTTATTAAAGAGAAAATAATACAAAAGAAGAAACTTTTAGAAAAAAATTAGAAAATAAGTGATTAAAATATTCCCAAAAACTAATTACAAAATTTAGGTTAATCCTATCCAATCACAAAGTAATTTCAACTTCTTTGAAGATTTGAACAATAATTTTTTATTTTTGAAAGAAGCATTGAAGCATAGAAAAATGTCAAACCCACAAAATATTTTAAGAGCGCCCGTATTGAGCGGTGCTTCTGCTCCTTCTACTTCAGCATCTGCATCAGTTTCTGCTGCAGCACACATAAATGCTCAGTTGGAACCTATGGTGGTAGATATTGTCACTAGAATTTTGAGTGAGCAGGGAAGACAGATGATTAGGGGTATAATGAATCCCGTGACTGACTTTGGAGCAATGGCCGATCAAGATATAAGACCTGAACACAGAAACAGGTTAGAGGACTTAGACAAGATCCCAGACGTGATAAGGTGTCTTAGAGAATTTTCAGGGAATCCCGGGGAGTTTAGCTCTTGGAAAAAAAGTGTGGAACGCGTCTTGGAAATTTACCAACCTTTAGTTGGTACGGCTAAGTATTACGGTATACTTAGCGTGGTCAGAAATAAGATAGTGGGTAATGCTGATATTGCCCTGGAATCTTATAACACCCCGTTGGACTGGCGAGCGATCTGTCGCTGTCTAACACTCCATTATGGAGATAAACGTGATATTCCAACATTAGAATATCAAATGTCCACATTAATACAGGGGTCAGGAACTGTTCAGGAATTTTACCAGAAGGTTTATAAGCATTTGTCCTTGATATTGAATAAAATAGGCAGCATGGAATTAAATAGGGAATCTTCTACACTTTTGATACAAACATATAGGGACAAAGCATTGGATACTTTCATTAGGGGTCTCAGAGGAGATTTACCGAGATTGTTGGCTATGCGAGAGCCGGCTGATTTGCCGCAGGCTTTGCATTTGTGCCTGAAATTAGAAAATCAGAATTATAGGACTTTGTATGCTAATAAGGCTCATGTCACACATGAAGTACCTTTTAATAATTTTTTAAATAAACCAGCTCCGCCAAAACGGACTAATCAAATGCCATTTTATGCACAATTAGCTTTTGTACCACAGCCACAGAGACCATTGTATCAACAAAGACCTATTTATTCACAGAGACAGAACTACCAACAAGGACCTTTCCATCAACAAAGACCAATGAATTCGCAAGGAATTTTCCATCAACAAAGACCAATGAATTCGCAGGGAGTTTTCCATCAGCAGAGACCTCCATACCAAGCACCACCTCGACCACCGAAACCAATGGACATTGATCCAAGCATACAGACACGACAAGTAGATTACGCTAATAACTTGAACAGACAATTCACAATGAAAAGACCATTGACGCAACCGACGTACATACCTAACAAACAGCAGAGGAACTTTCACATCACTTCGGACGACCCAGGTAAAAGGGAACAACAGGACGATGAATACCCTATGCAGACCTACCAGGACACAATTGCGGAAAGATACGAGGACTATGAGGAGAGAGTGCGTGAATACGTGCAATCTCTGGACTTAGGAGACGAAAACGAACCTACAGAAGAACAAGATTTATCAGATATTCATTTTTTAGGCTAAAGAACTCCTCGCTACCTTATTTTGAAGCTAAGACGGGGAGTGGGAAAATTTTACGCATATTGATAGACACAGGATCCAATAAAAATTATATTAAACCAAATTTGGTAGATCGACCTGTTCCCAATGAACAGGCATTTTTTGCAAATTCTATAGGAGGCGTAGTGGAAATCACACACCATAAAAAAGCTAATTTGTTTAATATTAGGGATAAGGAGGCTAAATTTTTCTTGTTGCCAACGCTCAAATCTTTTGATGCTATCTTGGGGATGGACACTCTTGGGGACATGAATGCTGTTATCCATACTAAAAATGACTACATGACTATAGAAAAGGGAAAAAGAATAAAAATCAAACATTGGCAGGTACAATCAGTGAACGCTATTAATATCCGAGCAGACCATTTGACTGATGACCAAAGAAAAAGAATCTATGAGATCGCGCAGAAACATCCGTCTCTTTTTTCTGAGCCCAACGAAAAATTGACTTATACAACTGGGATTAAAGGGGAAATACGTACAACGACTGACGAACCTGTTTATTCTAGAAGTTATCCTTACCCAATGTCCCTTAAGGACGAAGTAGACCAACAAATTGGGAAATTATTAGAGGATGGCATAATAAGACCATCAAAGTCGCCTTATAACTCACCCATTTGGGTTGTTCCAAAGAAAGAGGACGCATCAGGGACAAAGAAATTTAGGGTCGTTGTGGATTACAGGAAACTGAATTCGATCACCATCGCAGACAAGTACTCAATTCCGGAAATAGAAGAGGTTTTGGCCAATTCAGGAAATAATAAATATTTTACTGTAGTTGACCTTAAAAGTGGTTTCCATCAAATACCATTACGAGAGGATGATATCGAGAAAACAGCGTTCTCTGTGAACAACGGCAAATACGAGTTTACGAGACTGCCGTTTGGGTTGAAAAATGCTCCGGCTATATTTCAAAGAGCCGTAGACAACATACTTCGCGACCATATAGGGAAAAGGTGTTATGTCTATGTTGACGACATAATAATTTTCGGGAAGGACGAAGAAACACACTTAGAAAACATAAATGCAGTTTTTAATACACTGCAATTAGCAAACATGAAAGTCCAACTCGATAAAACTGAGTTTCTAAAGACAGAAATAGAATTTTTAGGCTTTATAGTGTCACAGGATGGCTTAAAAACCAATCCAAAGAAAATAGAAGCTATGGTGAATTTCCCTGTACCAAGAACGCTGAAGGAATTGAGATCTTTTCTGGGACTTACAGGTTACTACAGGCGATTCGTTCGGGATTATGCCAAACTAGCAAAACCCCTTACGAATCTTTTGAGAGGGGGTGATGGACATTCGTCCTCTGAAATTTCTGCATTGAAGGCCATTGAGCTAGGCAAACGGGAACTGGATACCTTTAATGAGCTCAAAACTACCTTAGCATCTCAGGACATTCTTTTGACATATCCCGACTATTCTAAAGACTTCCACTTAACAACGGACGCATCGGATTTTGCAATTGGGGCTGTATTGGAGCAGGAAGGCAGGCCAATTTCTTTTATATCTCGTACCCTTTCAAAATCGGAAGAAAATTTTGCAACAAACGAAAAGGAACTTCTGGCAATTATTTGGGCTTTGAATTCCTTTAGAAATTATTTGTACGGCAGGGCAAGAATTAAGATTTTTACTGATCATCAGCCTTTAACTTATGCCCTAAGCAATAAGAACACCAATACCAAAATGAAGAGATGGAAATCTATACTAAAAGAATATGACTACCAACTGATTTACAAACCAGGGAAATGTAATGTGGTGGCAGATGCACTGTCTAGGAATCAAATTAATTCATTAACACCCACAATCCATAGCGACAGTAGCTCGGGTCACAACTTAATTCCCGATGAATGTTTTTAAGAATCAGATACAGTTGCGTTTGGGGGAAAACTCAGAGGATAGATTCGAATTACCATTTCCTACTTACCATAGGCACATAGTGCAACGACCTTTTTTCGACGAGACAAATCTACCTTCTATCTTGAAAAAAGTACTAGACCCAAACCTTGTGAATGGATTGCACACCACCGAAACAATCATGGGAAAAGTTCAACAGATTTATCCGATACATTTTCAGAATTATAAAATAAGATTTACTCAAACCATAGTCAAAGATGTTCCATCTGAAACAGAAAGGGTAGAAATAATCACAAGAGAACATAATCGTGCCCATAGGGGAATACAAGAGAACATGGAACAAATTTTGCAAAAATTTTATTTTCCCTTAATGAAATAAAAAATCAAGCAGGTCATAGGACAGTGTAGGACTTGTTTGGAGAATAAATATGATAGACATCCCAATAGAACCGAAATAAACCCAACACCTATTCCAGAGTATCCTGGGCAGATTGTTCACATTGATCTATACATTACAGAGCGCAATTTGGTTCTGACCGCAATTGACAAGTTTTCTAAGTATGTTCAGGTTAGGCTTGTTCGATCAAGAGCTGTAGAGCATATTAAGGAACCTTTGAGGGAAATTATTATAGCATTCGGTGTTCCTAAGGTTATTGTCATGGATAATGAGAAGTCCCTAAAATCTTCAGCTATTTTGTTTATGCTGGAAAATCAATTTGGAATTCAGGTTTATAATGTGCCACCTTATTCGAGTAATTCAAATGGCCAGGTTGAGAGATTTCACTCAACATTGACCGAATTGATGAGGTGTTTTGTGACTGAAAAAAGTCATTCTTCCTTCCACGACTTGCTCATAAGAGCCGTGAATGAATATAACCATACTATTCATTCTACTATTAAGAAAAAACCAGTCGAGATGTTTTTTGGTTTGTCCGTCTCAACTGATCCTGAGGGATTGGTGAATGAACGTAGGGTAAATATTGAGAGACTGAGGAGGAAACAGGATATGGATTTGGCCTATCATAACAAAGATAAGAAGCCAATGAAAACCTATGCTCCAGGAGAAGTAATTTATGTCCGTATTAATAAACGTTTAGGTTCAACATTAACAGCTCAGTATAGAAAAGAAATTGTGAAAGAAAACCGGAATAGCACTGTAACATAAGAGTCTGATAAGAAACTAATGATTTCTCATTCCGTAGGTTATTGTTTGTCCTGTTCGTTTTATTTGTACCAAGTCGTCTCGACATACAGATCGTGGACTATAGTGCCTCACACTTGGTAACTATTAACGATGGTTTGGCAAAGATCAAGGAAGGAACTTTTAAATTTGTCCATATGATAAATATACTGAAATATGAAGAAGCACTGAAAAACATCACAATGTACACTGAGAAAGTGTTACCCAGAGGTCACATTTGGTATCCCATAATAAAGTACGACATAGACCAAACCATTAGAATATTAAACGAGATTAATCCTAATAAAAATAGAAATAAAAGATCAATAGACATTTTAGGAACTGCTTGGAAATATTTGGCCGGTTCTCTGGACCATGACGATCTAAAAATGATATAAAACAATTTGCGGGATTTAAACGATAATAACAATAGACAAGTCATGATTAACGAAGCATTTACTACAAGACTACAAAATTTAACACACATAACAAACGAAATAATACATATAATAAAGCACGGGGATAAGGAGATCGATGGGTTCGCTCTACTGCAGCGAGATAAAATTCGCATAATTAAAGAAGAATTACTAAACATCAAATATGCGTTGCAGTGGGCAGGTCATAATATTTTGAATTCAATGCTTCTTGATCAAAAAGAAATAGGATTGGCCGTAAATAGACTAGAATCCGAGCGTTTACAGTTCAATTCCATAGAGGATGCATTAAGATATAGTAGTGTTAGTGTTTTAAGTAAAAATGAAATAATTTTGTACGTTATCACAATACCATTAACTACAATAGAAACCTATTATTCCTTTCTTTTGAAACCTGTAAACAAAAATGGAAAATTAATTAAAGTAGATTTTGATTATATTATAAAAAATGAAAAAGAAATATTTGGTTTAAAAAAGAAATGTATTGAACTAAACGAAATAAAAATTTGTAATAGAGATAATCTAATAGATTTAAGAATTGATACTTGTATTTTAAGAATACTAAAAAGATTAAATTCCTCATATAATTATAACAGCGATCAGAACAGTATGGGTGTGGAATTGATCCACCCAGGTATGATCTTTCTAAATAACTTCAATGGTACTATCAGAACTCCGTCCGACAATAACCTTGTTCACGGAACCTACCTTATCCGTTTCCATAATATGACCATTTATCTAAATAATGACAGATACGAAAATCTAGAATCTTTGCCTCTAGAGGCGATGCCGACCGCTCTTCAACCTATACCTAAGGAGTTGTCTGTTTCTAAAGTGCTTTCACTGGAGTCTTTGAACGAACTTCACATTAATAACACTAAGTACTTGAACTCTTTACAAAGAGAAACCCATATAATCGGAATGTCTGTGGGAGGATTCATTGCGATCGTGACTTTTGCGTTCATTTTGGTCAAGCTAAGACCCAGAAAATTGGTTGCTGAAAATCGTGGGGAACCATTTCCTACATTACCTAACCCAAATATTCAGCCACCCTCTTCGGGTCTCAATTTGAATAATATTCCATATTTTTAAATACGATCGAGGACGATCGCACCTGGAGGGGGAGGAGTTATGAAACGGTTTTATTAGCGCTGGTCGTGGGATAGTTTGAACAACGCTTGAGGTAAAGTTTGGGTGTCCGATATCAAATGACCGTGCAAACTGCTATTTCATGTGTTTCCCACGCAGGTTGCAGGTGTCCAAAATGCAAGCTCGGCACTTTGACTGAGCTTTAGACGTTGTTATAAATAGAAGCAAAAAGAATGGTACGATCATTCTTTAGTGTTAAGTCGTAAAATAAGTATTATAATAAAATAAAAAATATTTTTTAAAAATATAATTAAAAATAAAGAATTTTAATTTATATATATATATTTGCCACGTCCACCGTTATGGATGTTGAGGGAATTTAAGATTTGGCCTAATCCAAATTTAGTTTTCTTGCTTGTTCTTTTTTCTTTTGCTTTAACTCGAGTGCAGTCCATTTAATTAACTTTATATAAATGAAATAAGTTCATAATTTTATTAATATTAAAGTCGTTTGGAAAATGAATTGAATCAAACACAAGTATACAATTATGGTCATATCGCTCCGAATTCTACAACTAGTGTAAAGGAACTGGCACGTTGGAAGCAAAACGTGTTTTGACTCATCATAACTTTAATTTGTGAAGAAGAACCTAGTCAATGATTCCATTACAACAGCAGATTCGTGGTAACATCATATTAGATGAAAAATAGTGAAGAGTTTTCATCTTTCAGAAAGATATAATTCATTTGCATCATAAGTCTGGCAACGCGATCGTGTTCGGTCATACTTTTTGCTGTGCGCTTACATTGATTATTAAATTAACTCAATAATACGGTGTATTAATTCTTTAAAAAATCTTATATTTTTCTTAACGGTATCGTTTTAATTTGTAGTGATCATTTTGCAAACACTGAGAACCTTTTTGCAATTTGTGATTGCCTAAATTGTTATATTTTGTGTAAACGGCCTATTGATAGGGTTGTTTTTGTTGCAATTATAACTTTTGCTTCGGGCTAATCATCTTGTCGATTAATTTTGTTGATTGGTTTGCTTATCTCTTTTAGTGCCTATTAATAATAATAATATTAAATAAGTGTGTTGTTTGCAGGGGCATTGTCTTTTATTCTTTTCTTATTTTAGCAAATTTAAAGCAAAAAGCACATTTTGCTGTCCTTCATTTGCACTATTTCATCTTTCTAACGTTGTTATAGTTGTAATATATACTTTTTTATTCATTTCTTTTCGTTTTTGTTCTACAGAATTTACACACTTTTTTTGCATACTTTTTGGCAGTATTTGTTCAGTTCACTTTGATTATTTAACATAACTTAAAATTTTAATTAACAGTGTTTTTAGCTTCTCCTTTCATAATCATATTTAGCCTTTTACTTAATTTTTTCTCGAAATGAATAACATAAATTGCATTTACTTGAATTGTAAGGAAACTGTTCACGATCGTTTCCTTCTCTGTTGGCTTTGTGATCGATCTGCTCATCCTAAGTGTGCTGGGTTTAGTGGACGTCAGTTCGATCATATAGTGAATCGTTCTAAAGGATTACGTTGGTCATGCGCCTAATGTCGTAAGATGGATTTGGATTTGTTTAAACTATTTAAACAAACCCAGCGAGGCTTTATAGATTTGGGTAGAGAGTTGAAAGCGCTCTCGGACAAATTCACTAAATTGGAATATATGTTCAATAATTGTAAATTTTTAGAAGGTTCGGATATTGTTCCTAAAGTTCGTCCGTCTAATATTGGTTCGGCTCTCTCACTACAAATTTCTCCCAATTGCCTGTCTTTTAATTCTACAGATGTGTCACATCCTTTATCACCTAATTCTCCGTGTATGTCTGAGATTGAAGCTTCTAATGTTTTGAATTATGTTGATTTGGGTGCGTCTGACAATATACCATCCCTAACTGTCCAACCCCCATCCAATGATGTTTCTCCAATTGTACCTGTGGTGTCTACTGTACCAACTATTGTTGAGAGTGGTCACGTAACTTCTCCTTCTAATCAACCTCTACAGATTCCGTCTATAAATATTGATTATTCTCTTAATGCTGATGGTCCTGGCCCTTCTAGCATTATTGATTGTGTTCCAATTGTCCAAAGAGAGAAGGCTACAACTGAACATGCATCTTCCCCTAATGATCAAATGCTTCAGGTTCCTCCTAAAAATGGCGATCGCTCTGTAAAAGTCCCTTCAATCGATCCGGTTGTTTCTGTGAATGATGATAATGAACTTGTAGTTATCCCTGCTCACAAAGCAATTTTTATTTCTAGATTGGCATCTGATACATCTGTGGATAAAGTAAAAAGATATATTGAGCGCAAATGCTCTGATTTAGATTTGTCAAAAATAAGCATATACAAATTCAAGTCTTCCCAACAACGCGATATTTGCTCTTTTAAGATCATAACGCCTCAGTCATTATTTGACAAACTCTTAAAATTTTGGCCCCAGGGTGCTCTTGTTAAAGAATTTATCCCTCGGCGCAAGACTCCAGTTAATCTTGATATTCAGCCCTCACCTTCAAAAAACTAAATAATTCATTTTCTTTGCTTTACCAAAATGTCCGCGGTTTGAATACTAAATTAAATGAGGTTCTTGTTAATTCCGTTGCGTTCGAATATAACGTTGTTGTTTTTACAGAAACTTGGCTTAAGCCTGAAATCAATAATTCTGAGGTTTTTTGTGCTGACTATCAAGTTTTTAGGAATGACAGAATCCAGAAAGTTGGAGGAGGAGTCTTAATTGCTGTCCATAATTCATTACCTTCTACTTTGGTTGACTTCTTAACTAATGTTGATGTTGAGTTTGTTGGCGTACAACTAAAATTTTTTAATCTTAACTTGTTTATATCATGTTCGTATATACCCCCATTGTCAGATGTGTCAACTTACTTGAAGCACATCCACCTTATTAAAGAAATGTCCTTGTATTTAAAAGATAATGATAAAATGTTGGTGCTTGGTGACTTTAATCTTCCTCACATTTGCTGGAATCTTAATGAGGAACTTGGCTATTACATACCTATCTCGTACCCTGTCATCTATAATAGTATATTGGATGAAATTTATGAATTATGCCTGTATCAAATGAACTCTATTTTAATACTAATGGAAGACTTCTAGATTGGGTTCTTTTTAATGATACTAATTTCAAAATTGCTCCGGTGGAGCCATTTGTCTGTCCTGAGGACATTTATCATCCTACATTGCTTCTTACATTGGATAATTTGCTGGTAGCTAATTGTTCAAACAGTGGAAGCAACCCTATATTCTACTTTGGCAAAACCAATTATATTAAACTAAGAAGTCTATTATCTGTTGTCGACTGGAACTTGAATTATAATAACATTGACGGGTCTTTATTACTTTTATATAACGCCATATTTTCTGCTATTTATTCTTCTGTTCCAACGAAATCGATTTCTTCTTCATCAAATGGGCCTATGTGGTTTAACAAACATCTGAGGATTATCCGTAACAAAAAAAGCAGACTATTTAAAAAGTTTAAGCTTAGTGGTGCTACCGTGGACTACATTAATTATTCCAACATTAAACGTGAATTTAACTCCCTTAAAAATAAATACTATAATCAATATATTCAGAGTATGAAAGTAAAATTATTAATTGAACCTAGGGTATTTTACAAGTTTATTGACTCTAAGCGTAAAGTAAAATGCTGTCCTTCTTTAATGCGGTATGGTAATTCAGAGTCCTCGAATCCCTCCGATATTGTAAACTTATTTGCTGACTTTTTCAAACAGTCTTATTCTCATACCAGTATTAATATTGACAATTATTCTTATCCCATAAATAATTTCGATATATTTCCATCCATTCAATTCACTGATGATGAAGTTTATCACAGTCTGTCCAAAATAAAATTTTCCACGTTACCCGGTCCCGATGGGTTACCATCCTGTATTCTTCGATCTTGTGCTGATATCCTAACTCCTCCACTGACTCGAATTTTTAATAAATGTTTATCATATGGCTTTTTTCCAGCAATCTGGAAACACAGTTTTATTATTCCACTTTATAAAAGTGGCTCTAGAATCAATATTGAAAATTATAGAGGTATTGCTAAATTAAGTGTTTTATCTAAGCTTTTCGAGTCCTTATTAACTAACCGAATTACTCCTATGATAAAAATTATACTTTCGTCAAATCAACATGGGTTTTTTAGAGGCAGGTCTACGGCTACGAACTTACTAGAATTAACTGGTGACATATTTCATGCATTCTCTGAACATAAGCAAACTGATGTAATCTATACTGATTTTTCTAAGGCTTTCGATCGTGTTGATTCAAAACTTTTAATTTTTGAACTGCGTCGTATTGGGTTCCCTGAAAATATGTGTTCGTGGTTTTATCATTATCTTATAGGTCGTACTCAAAAAGTCTTATTTAATTCGTGCTTTTCTCGTAAAATTAATGTGACATCTGGTGTCCCACAGGGTAGTCATTTAGGACCCCTTCTTTTTACTCTATTTGTTAATGACCTCCCTACATATTATATTATATGTATTAAGTATTCAAAAACATTGATGTTTGCTGATGATGTAAAAATATATTATTCTTTCGATTCCTTAGTTTATTCTAATTTGCTTCAGCTAGACTTAAATGGGTTATATATATGGTATAAGGTAAATGGTATGGAACTGAATTTAAAAAAGTGTAAGAAGTTATCTTTCACATGGTCCTCAACACTGCCTTCATCTTATTATATTGAAAATCATATGCTCGAAAATGTTTCTAATTTTCTTGATTTAGGTGTTATGCTTGATTCTAGATTGAAATTTAATCTACACATCGAGTCTGCTGTGAATAAGGCGAAGTCCCTATTAGGATTTTTTTAGGTGTTATATTTGTTACAAAAATAATAAAAGGTATTGTTTGTTCACCCATTTTGCTTGAGAGGATCTCTTTTAACATCCCCAATAGGTTTACTAGGCACTATAATCTAATTAAATTGCCCCATTGTCGCACAAATTACCAATTACATAACCCCTTCCGGGTTCTTTGCCAAATGTTTAATGACAACTATCATCTTTTTGACCCAGCTACAGATTACATTAGTACAATTAGAAATATACTATTACGTTCGCGCTTTCGATTGCCAGACTGATGGTTTTGTTGGTACATGTTTCTATTGTAAATGTACTAACAAAATGTCTTATATTGGATCTGTTTGCACGTATGTAATTAGTCGTGCATGCACATCTAATCTTTTTTTTTATATAAATATTTTTTTATTATTATCATATACCTATAACTAAGATTTATCTATATTTTATCTACTATATCTTAACTTTTGATTTACATAAATATTATTCATAAGTCTTAACAATGGTTGTATTGGTTTTACTAATTTTAATTTAGTTTTTTTCCAAGTTGTTCCCGAAGCTGCTGCTGCTGTTGTTGCTTATGCTGTAGCTGTGCGGCTGTCTTATTTTATTTTATTGTATTTTTTATATTTTTTTTTTTTTTTTTTAGTTTAATATTTGCCTTACTTTCATGTATTAGTTGAAATTTGTTTTTGTAACTAATCATTTAAAACAAATACAAATAAGGTATAAGTTTGTAGGTTTTTCTTTTCTTTATTTCCTATATATTAACTTATTATCTTCAATAATTCAGGTGTTTTTCTACAGCTCTCACAAACTAAACTAAAACTTATATATATGAAAAATGTGACATCTTTATATTTTATACCACCACATAAACATTTCTGTTGCCGCTACAGCTATTCCCTCTCCAAGATTTTCATGACATTTTAAAGGAAACTTTTTTCTTCGCATGTGCTTGTGGAGGTAGTGGTGGTGGTTCAGTTGTCGAATTTTTTTTGATATAAATGCTGGTTTCAATCGTTCGACTGATATCTTTTGTTTCGTTCCATTTACGTTAACGGAATAAACTCGATCAAATATTCTTTCTATGATTTTAAACGGCCCAGTATATGGTGGTTCTAGTGGTTTTTTGATATGACCAACTCTGATGAGAATCATGGGAACATGACATCAAATCCTTATGTAAAAATAATTTTTGATTGCTACTTTTACACTAGACCGTAGGCCGAGTAGTACTGTGGGTAAAAGGTCTAACGATGGATATTCTGGATTGCACATTAAAGATTATTTTAACGTTCGATGATCGTTCAATCATAGCATTCGATCTTGGGTAATATGGTGACGTTCAAATACGTTTCGCTCCTATTAATCGAGTTAAGTTTTCGAAAAATGCAGATTCGAATTGAGTCCCATGGTCGGTAGTAATAGTTTTCGGTGCTCCAAATCTTAAAATCCAAAAGTCGTAAAATTTTTCTGCCACAGTAATTGCTGACATTTCTTTTAAACGTACGATTTCCGATGGGCTGTATCTGTTTATCATTATTAGATAATACTTGTAGCCCATATATTCCGGAAGAATAATTATGTCTATGTGGACATGTTAGAATCTTTGATCAGTTGACTTAAACTGTATTGGTGGTAACTGATTATGTCTTTGAATTTTTGCGCGCTGACAGTGTAAGCATCCTGATTTATGCCAAACATATTTTTTCCGCAATTGTTTCGCTTACCAGCATGTGATAATGAATGTACTAGGTTAAAAATTTGTTTTCGTAATTATTCTGGAATGTATGGACAAATGTCGGACGTTGTGACATCGCAGTATATCTCGATATTCGGATCTATTGAAGTTTTTTTTAAACCGTATTCTGTTGATGCAGTTGTATATCTTCTAAAGAAATTGTCATTGGCTTATTGACCTAGCAGATTCTTGAAAGCGTGTCTGCTACAATGTTTTTAGAACCAATAACGTAGATTATTTTTGTTGAGAATTGACTAATGATGTTTAGAAGCTTTGTCCAATTTCTGTTGAAATGCGTAAATCAAAGGTTTGTGGTCTGTTCTTATCGTAAAATCGCGTCTAATATGTTTTAAAATTTTTTACTGCTTCATATATTGCAAGTAACTCGTGATCGTAAGTACTGTAATTCTTACAGCATAATACTTGTAGCCCATATATTCCGGAAGAATAATTATGTCTATGTGGACGTGTGTAATTCTTACAGCACTTTCAGCATACAATTACAGCACGGTTTCAATTTTGAAACCGTCTCCTGCGAGTAGTTCCAAATGTGCACCAACTGCAATATCAGATGCGTTAGCTGTTAACATCAATGGGCTATAAGGGTGTAAAAAGTTTAACAGTGTCATACTAGATAAAGTTTTTGTACATTTCGAAATGGCTTCATCTAAGCCTAGCGTTCAATGTATTTTCCGCTTGTCATTCTTTTTCGAATCTTTGAAAAGTCCCTTTAAAGATGCTTGTAGTGATGTTGCATTGGGAATAAATTTTTTATAAAAGTTTAGCATTCCCAGTGTAAAAGAAAAAACAACGTTTTGCGGTGTAGATCATACAATGTTCAATACTCAATTCCAACTGTTTATTCTATCAAAAATTATTTCTAATGTGTTTGCACACAAACACATCATATCATAAATTTACATATATATAAAAAATGCATATAAAGAAAATAACGTATTTATAACTGTAACCTATAATGTATAATGTATAATGTTATTGTTAATAAGGGAAGAACAATAAATAAATTCTCAACATAGTCCCGCTGCAAAGTAACTTAAGTAACTTAAGTTTAGCAGGCAAATTTTAGAAATAGGTCGTTTTATAAATTTTTCATTACATTTTAATGTTACTAATCCATCCTGACCAGAGTGAGTGTCAGTTACTCTAGCTAACGGCCACTGACCAGGTATTTATTTTTCATTGTGTAAAATAACCAAATCACCAATTTTAAAATTTTCTTTACGTTTTGTCCATTTTGGTCTGGATTGAAATCTACATAAATATTCTTTTCTCCAACGTTCCCAAAAATGTTGTTTTATACGCTCAACTAATTTCGAACGTTTCAAATTATTTATATTAGCATCCATGAGATTTTCGTTTGGAGCACAATTAGGAGATTCACCGATTAAAAAGTGTGATGGTATAAGTACATTAGCATCTGCTGGATCGCATGGTAAAGGGCAAAGTGGTCGTGATTTTAAATAACTCTCTATTTCAGCTAGTAAAGTACTAGCACACTAGTTCATACGTAAATAAACTATCTTTAATAATACGACGCAGATAATATTTTGGAGATTTCAGCCCTGCTGGTTTATGGAAAACCTCCAAAATTAGGTGTAGAGGGTGGTATAAAATGCCAGGTAGTTCCTGTATTAGCTAAATTAGCAACTAAATATTTAGGTAAAGATGAACGATTTTTGTGATATAATATTTGTAGGTCTTTATTACCACCAACAAAAGTGGTTCTACAATCATTGTAGAAATCGGTGCACATACCTCGTCTGGCCGTGAAACGTCGAAATGCAGATAGAAAATCATCAGTTTTTAAACTAGTTACAGCTTCTAAATCTACACATACAAATAAATAAACATATGTAGGCTTTAGATGTTTTTGCTTTGCGTAAATTTAACAATTTGATTGTGATTGGGCCAGCATAGTCTAATATCCACTATGCTTAAATGGTCGTGTTGGTTGTAAACGTATAGAAAGTAAATTTCCCATTAATTGTTTTGTTGTTTTAGAACAATAATTAACATTTTCGTTGAATTTGTTTTGCTAAAATAATTGGATGTTTAGTTATATATAATTCTGATACATTTGAAATTCGTCCTCCTACTCGTAGAATTTTCATATTGTCTAGAAACGGTGACAGATTAGAAATATTGCTGCTTTTGGGCAAATCTTTGTTCGACTCAATATGTTTAATTTCAATAGGAAAATCTATTGCTTGACTTATTTGTATAAGCAACAATAAGCTTCACTTAATTCGATTGATTTTAAAAAACTAGTTTCTCGTGTAGTAGGTTGCCGTATATTTTTATAAAAGCGCAGTATAGTAGCAGTTATACGTAATAAGCGTAATAAGTTCAGGATAAATCAAATTTTCACTAGAAGTAACTGCAGATATTATAGTTTGACAAACAGTAGATTGATTTAATGGTTGTATATTAGGCCATGAATCTGATGAATTTTTCAACCATGATGGTCCTTGCCACCATATAGCATGTTTGATTAAATCAGTTGGCATTAATCCACGTGATGCACAATCAGCGGGATTATGATTTGACGATACATATCTCCAATCATTTTTGTTTGTTAGTTGATGAATAGTAGAAATTCTATTTGAAATATAAATATCTCTTTTCATTGTATTATTCTTTATCCAACATAGAACAATTGAACTATCCGTCCAATAAAATATACGTTGTATTTTTAGCATTATACTAGCAGAGATTTTTGACACTAATTTTGCTAAGAGTGTAGCTGCACAAAGTTCCAATCTTGGTATAGTTTCTTGTTTAGTAGGTGCTACTCTTGTTTTACTTTGTAACAGGTGAACTGAAACTGTATTTGAATTTGTAATCAATCTTATATATACAACTGCATCGTAAGCACTTTGAGATGCATCACTAAAAGCATGTAGCTCAACTGTACAAATTGGCGTGTAATCAATGGAGATTTTTTCTTTTTTTTTAGCTGATCTCTAAATGCTATCCATTCTTGTTGTAGTTCTTCTGGTAAATTCTCGTTCCAATCTATTTTTAATATACATAATTTTTGAAACATAATTTTTGTTAAAACCGTGACAGGCGTTATGCAACCCAGTGAATCAAACAATTTTGTAGCTTGTGAAAGTAAAACAGTTTTAGTGATTGGTGTGGTAAAACTAAAATTTGTATAAAAATGTAACGTGTAGTTATCTGTGTTCCACCAAAGACCAAAACGCAATTTCTTGTTTTAGATCAAAAAAAGATATCTTCTCACAATCATCTTTAGGTAGAGTTCTTAAGAATTGCACATTGTTCGATTTCCACTTTCTTAAATGAAAATTTCCAGCATGTAATAGGTTTGTTAATTCCGTATATAATGTATGCTCCGTATGCTCCTGATAAAATGTCATAAACGTATGCATCTGTTCGTAAAATACTGCTAGCCAACGGATATTTGGATTCTTCATCTGATGCTAGTTGTTGAAGAACACGTAAAGCTAAGTATGGAGCTGAAATGGTACTATATGTAACAGTAAGCAGTTTATATACACATAAATCATTTGTTTGGGGATCTCTCCATAAAATACATTGAAATTTCTTATGTTTATCACAAATGACAATCTGTCTAAACATTTTTTCCAAATCTGCAGTAAACGCAACAGCATAGTGCCTCCAATTTGTAATTATGGTGGACAAATCATTTTGAAAAGCTGGTCCTGCGGACAGCTCATCATTTAATGACAAATCTGGTGGTCTACTACATATTTCTTCCACCAAATACTACTCTGAGTTTAGTAGTAGTGCTTTTTCTTAATACGCCGTGGTATGGTAGAAAATAATTATATTCATAAATAAGATCAGGATATTTTCCTACTTTTTTCATATGACCTAGCGATTCATATTACGTCATAAACTTTTTATATTCTGTTGCTAGACTAGGCTGTGAGATTAAGGATGCTTTAAGTTGCTTGTACCTCTTAATTGCATTATAGTCAGTACCAGTAAATGTTGGCAGCGTATTTTTAAAAAGTAATTTTTTGAATGGTAGATGTACAATGTATCTGCCAGTAGTATCTCTAACACGTGTTTCACAAAATTGTTTTTCACAAGCAATTGCTTCCTTATTATAGTTTTGTGTATCAAATCTATAAATCTTCTTGTTTCTAAAACAAATTTAATTGTTTATCTAGACTTGATAAATTAGCAGTTATAGCTTTTAAAACGTGATAATATTTAGTACATGGTCCAGATAACATCCAGCCGAATTGTGTTTCTTGCATAAGAAAACCATCGTAATGTTTAACCATTCCATTTAAAAGTATATCGCCATAAAAATCGCTACCTAAAAGTAAATCTATTTTTCTACTGTAGCGAAATTTGGATCGGCCAGAAAATATTCAGATAAATTTGTGAATTTAGTTTTTATAAATTTGTTCGGTCTGTATGAAGTGACTTCTGCTACTATTAAGGCTGTAAATGACAATGAGAATATTCTATTATATAGACAATGAGCTTTCAATTTTGCGTATCTTCGTGATTTAAATGTCACACCTCCTCCAATACCATATACATAAATATGAGTTCTTTTTTTGGGCAAAGCCAATAATTGTGATATCTTCTGTTATAAATGACGCTTGTGATCCTTGGTCCACTAAAGCCTTAACGTTAAAGTTACCATATCATATTACCGAAATAAGTCTTACTGTAGTGAGTAATGATGAACCTATTACTTTGTGAATAATTAATTAATCCATCACCCGGACACACTTACCCTTACAATTGCTGTTAAATTTATTTACATGTTGTATTCGCTTTTGAACGAACACTTATTCCTTCTGTAACATATATATATAAATATAAATCAAAGGTAAACGCAAAAATATTATATTCATTATATAATTCAGATATATATTAAAAACAAAAATCAAATTAATACGCTTAAACTATCCATTATGTAATACAGATATATATTAATATCAAATAGAAAACACAAAAATCGAGCATAAGACAAAGAAAAAAAAAGGAAAAATTGCAAAAAAGCTTAATTTATATTTGAGTTTCTTTATACAACTATGAATTTTTCTTTTTACTTTTTTTATATTTTTTCTGCTCTAAGCTTACCATCCTCTTATCATACACTTGATTATCACTATAAAACGTAAAATTTCATTACTTGCCAAAACATACAATATGACTGACAAATTATTTTTAATCGTTTTCAACAATTCTTTATTGTTTTTTTTTTTAATTTTACTTTCAAAAATTACTATTTTCACTATATTTTCTTCGCAGAGCACCAACTTCTCCAACCCAAGTCCAAAACGGAAGAGACCAAAAAAACCGGCGCCCGCCATCTATTTTCCTTTTTCTCCATTTTTTTCTTCTTTATTCTTCTCTTCTTCTGCCATTCTCCTTTTCGCGCACAGTGATGCCAGCCGCAACAATGTAAATCAAAATGGCATCCTAAAACGTAACGTTTATTCCTAATGAATTTAATTGAGCAAGGCAATTTCGTGTAGTATCTCTTATACTTAAAAATGAGCCAGTAGAAGTAGGTATATCAAATAAATGTTTTAAAATTTGTTCAACAAGTTTGCGTTCATTATGAAAGCGTTTCTCTAAAGCTGACCAAGCCAAATCATAGCTTGAATCTGAAGCAGTATATACATTAATTATATCCAATTGTGCACCACTACAAGAATCTTTTAGATAATAATATTTTTGAATATTTGAACTTTTGATAGAAACATCCAATTCAAATAATCTCCGTTAAAAATTTGCAAATCTATTTTGGGAAGTCTTATTCCAGTATTGACATTAGTGTTTCTTATTTGATAATGAATAAATAGCGAGAATTATAAATTAATATTTATTATTTTATTTAACAAACACAAAAAGGTTTTTACAGGATGAGATGTTTTTGACTAGTAACGAAAAAATTTTGTCAAGCCAGTAACTTAAAAAACAAATGTATTCTAAATAATACAATAAACAGAAACTACAGTATTTAATACAAATACAAATACAAAATAACAACACCCCCTCTCAATTAGACAATTTTAGTAAATTTCTAATTAATATAAATGAAGGTTTATCAAGGGCTTTTGTAAAAATATCTGCAATTTGTTTTTTAGTATCTATTTTAACTATTTTTAAATGTCCTTTGGAAACATGATCTCCTTATAAAATAATGTTTAATATCGATATGCTTGGCTCTTTTGCACTCATTATTTTTTGCCATAGCTATACAACCAGCATTGTCTTCAAATAACAAAAAAGGTTTTTCTTGTACGATTCCCATATCAACTAAGATGCCATTTAGCCGAATTCCTTCAGAAACAGCATGACTTAGTGCTACATACTCTGCTTCACTAGAAGTTGTTTTCTGCTACTCCAGAATACAGGACATCCAAACACATAAAATATGAAACCACTTGTGGATTTACGATCTTGAATATTAGATGCCCAATCAGCATCTACATATCCAACTAAGACGTTCTCTTGTGTTTTTGTAGGTTTTTCGAATTTAAGTTTTAATTCATTTGTTCCTTTAATATATCTTAAAACTCTTTTTAATGCTATCCAATGCGAATTATAATAGTTTTCTTGGAAGCGTCCTATATATGCAACTGCATAACAAATGTCTGGTCGAACACAGAGCATCAAATACATTAAACTCCCAAACAATTCGCGATATGGATGTGTAGACGATTTTTCTTTGCTAACCCTCAACTGAAGTACTTTTTCCATAGGAGTATCACAAGCATTGCATTCCTCCATTCCAAACTTTTTCAATATTTTTTCTATATTAGCAGTCTGACTAAATAAGAGAACTCCTTTCTCATACGTTATTTTCATTCCAAGGTAATGTGATAAAGGTCCACAGTCAGACATTTCAAAGTTTGAAAATAATTGTGATTTAACTTCCTCAATCACTTTAATATTTTTTCCCGCTAAGAGAACATTATCAACATAAATTATTAATAACAAAATATTCTCTTCAACACCTTTTACATACAAACAATTGTCATGGGCTGATCTCCGAAATCCCAAACTTATTAAAGATGAGTTAAATTTTTCATTCCAACAACGAGGACTTTGTTTTAATCCATATAATGATTTTATAAGCTTTAGAGTCATATTTGGTTTCGTGTGATAGCCTTCGGGTACTTCCATAAATATTTCTTCTTTAAGTTCACCATAAAGAAAAGCTGTTTTTACATCCATTTGTAAAAAAATTAAGGCTTTTGCAACTCCAACCGCAAGAGCAGTCCTAATTGTACTTAGCTTTGCTACAAGAGAATAAGTATCTTCATAATCATCTCCATATCTTTGTAAGAAGCCTTTTGCTACAAATCTTGCTTTATATCGAACAGGATTACCATTTGCGTCGTTTTTTATTACAAATACCCACTTCGACTTTAGTATCTTCTTATTTTCCGGTTCCCATACCTTGTTTTTTATCATGGAGTCCAGTTCACTTTTAACAGCTTTCAACCAATCACGGTTTCTTAAACTATAAATTTCTTCAAACTTTGTTGGTAATTCAATACCAAATGCTTCAAATAATGAAACATATAAATCTGATTTTTTCTGAAATTTAGGATTTGGTTTTTTCTGTGGATCACTCTTTCGTATTGTAGGTTGAATTTGTTTAGTAGTAGCATTAGTATTTTCATTTCCATCATTAATATCTTTATTAATAACATTTCCTTTTTCTGATTTTATTTCTATAGAATTTTCTGTTTCTTTAGTAGTAGAAACGACAAAATCTTCTACGTCCCCCTCTTGCTCGTTTCGGTATATAATAGGTACATCGTGTTTTAAATTTGTTTCTTTTTTAAACGGAAAATCATATTCATTGGAGCAAGAATTATTTTACGATTTTCACGATGCCACAATCTGTAACCATTAGGGCAATATCCAACCATGACATACTGCAGACTTTTGCGATCTAATTTTTTACGTTTCTGATTAGATACCCATGCATATACAGAGCATCCAAAAATTCTTAAATACGTTTGGTTTTGAACCGTACCATAATTCAGCAGGTGTGCAACTAACACATATAGCTTTAGTTGGACTTCGATTTATAATATATGCTCCTATGCGTGTGAGGCAACACCATAAAAATTTAGGAACCCCTCCTTCAAATAATAATGCACGAGCTTTTTCAACAACAGTTCTATTGAATCGTCCAGCAACTCCATTTTGCTGAGGACTATATGCCATTGTTTCGGTAATTTGAATTTCCTTATTTTTGCAATAAGCCAAACATTCAGACGACTTATATTCTCGCCCTTGGTCAACCGTTAATTTTGAAATTATTTGACCAAATTTGCTAGTTGCCATTGCTTCATATTCTTTCAAATAATCAAATGTTTCAAATTTGTTTTTCATTAAATAGACATGAACAAAACGAATATAATCGTCAATAAAACTAATAAAGGATCCATCATATGCCACCGGACTTATAGGGCCACAAACATCAGAATGAATGTGCTCAATTGGTTTATTAGCTCGTGATCTAGTATTATTAAAAGGACTTCTGCTGTGTTTGCTCTCAACACACACTTCACAAAAAGAATTTGGTATAACCAGACAGCCTTTTTATGTCCATATTTGCCACATTTATGGCATTTGCCATTAAAACGATTTAATTTCTTTCTTGCAGCAGCATTTTTCTCAAAAGAATTTTCGCTGTTACGGTGTTTCTTTTTGGCCTCTTCAGCTAGCAATCGTACTTTTACCAGCGATAAAATTAAATTTTCTACCGGTAAATTTTTCAGAGCAGTAACTACCGCATCGTATGACTTTGGAAGTGTTAAGAAAAGTTGAGAAATTATGTCTGCTTCTTCTGGTTTGGCTCCAGCAGACTTTAACTGCCTAATTAAACTCAAACTTGAGTAAATGTGCAGTTAAATATTCTTCTTCGCGTAAGCGTAATACTGCCAACTCTTTCCTAATTAGTGTTTGACTTTGCGCTGACTTTCGGTCGAATAATACCGACAACATCTCCCACATTTCTTTTGCTGACCGAGCATCTCTTATGTATTCAATATAATCATCATGAATATAAGATGTGATGATGTCTTGAGCTTTTACATCTATCTTCTTAAATTCGGACAACTGGGTTTCATCTTGTGGTGCTGACATATCAACAGCTTTTAAACACCCACAAGCATTGAGATGCTTTTCTACAGGAAATTTCCATATTTGGAAATTTGACCCAGCAAACTGCATAATTCCCGTTTTATCCATTTTGTTATCGCCCATACCCTCTTATTTGATAATGAATAAATAGCGAGAATTATAAATTAATATTTATTATTTTATTTAACAAATACCAAAAGGTTTTTACAGGATGAGATGTTTTTGTCTAGTAACGAAAAAATTTTGTCAAGCCAGTAATTTAAAAAACAAATATTCTAAATAATACAATAAACAGAAACTACAGTATTTAATACAAATACAAATACAAATACAAAATAACAACAGTGTTGTTTAGTAGTATAAGCGTTAGAGTACTACTGTGTTCAGGTAAAGTTTGACTTACTTCAATATCATTTACAAAATCAAGAAACATTGTTTTGAAAAGAATATATTCGCCATTAATGTAAAATATATCTTCACTTAAATAAGGCAATTTGCTTTCATTTAATGTTGACTCATGCACAATAGCCAAAATTTTTTCATGTTTATCTTTAAACGCATCAAAAGTAAGTTCTAGATAATCTAACACTGTTTGTATATAACCTTTAGTTATTGTTTCTTTAGGTTTAGCTTGAAAGCATTTACACATTCGTACAATGTTTTCTATATTTTATTTGTCTTTCAATTACAGCTGCCATGATGAATTTAATTCCGTCAAACACTTGTATTTATATTATAAAGTCCTGGGTTTCGGCAACAAATAAATATAAAAGAAAAAAACCATTATATGCGGTGTTTATTCTTTCGAAAATTATTTCTAATATGTTTACACAAAAACACATCATATCATAAATTTACATATATGCAAAAAGTGCATATAAAAAAAATAACGTATTTATAATTGTAACCTTAAATGTATATTAGTTATAGTTACTAAAAGAAGAACCCTAAACAAATTCCCAACACCCAGAAACCTGCCGAGTTCTAGAATATTATTCAGCTTCGGAAAATTTTCGGTTATGTTTATTCGATCTCTTGGTGACTTTTAATCCTTCTGCGGAAATATGATATCCTAGGAAGTCTAAATTATTTGCACCAAAGATACATTTCGAAGTGTTTATAGACAGGTTGTGTATGTTAAGTTTCTCCAGTACACTCTGTACATCTTGCATGTGCTACTCTTCAGTATCTGAAAAAATTAAGATAAATAATAATACGCATAGTCTAGATGCCGAAAAATTGAATTCATTTATAGCTGAAAAGTTTGAGTGGCGTTCTTCAGCCCGAAAGGCATGACGACAAACTCAAACAATCCTATCGGCGTATTTATAGCCGTTTTTGAATATCCTTTGGATGTATGGGTATATTATAATAAGCTTTTTCAATATCGATTTTCGAGAAAAATTGTTTATTGTACAATCCGTCTGCCATGTCATCTAGGTGAGGTATAAGATATTTGTCAGGTTGGGTACCATCCGCCAGTTTTTTTCTTTACCATGTGAATTCAGCTGGACCATGAGCTAATTGACGGTAGTATTACCCCAATTTGTAGGAGATATTTAAATTCTTCTTTAAGGGCTTGCAAATTTTCTCCTGTGTAACATCTTTGAGGTTGTGCTACTGGTTGGCAATTTGTATTTATTTTGTGATATACATTTGTTGACGTCGGTATTTTGTAGGAGTTAGGCTTTATTATTCTAAGGTGCTTGTTGATGAGCTCGTGAAATTTAGACACGCTTTGTTGAGCTAATGATTTTAATTCGCCTTTGGTTGACAGATTTGTTAAAGAATCAATCAGACTTCTTCATTTTAAATCTAAGATTAATCCGTAGTTTGACAAAAATTCTGCGCCAAGATTTGGTGTTTTTACATCAGCTACTATGAATTGAATTGTCGGCGAAATCTTAAACCATACGTGTTAATTCTTGAATTATTTGCTGCAAAAAGTAGTGTGTCGTTTGCTGAAAAGTGCTTTTGGTAACACTGAGACAGCAGAGCCAGAATCTATTAAAAATGTTAATTTATTGTTTTTATCATACAGATGTAGTCTTCTTTCGGTGCAGTTTGTCTGCATTGCTGTCTAATGCACCAACCAGCAACACCGTCTTTAGTTTTTCCTTTTTAGATACAGCGAAAAACCGGATGTAGTAGTAACAAACCTTTTGTGAATGTCGACTTGATGACCGACCCCTTAAGGATAGCTTTCCTCCACTAGGCAAACGATATATTACTGTTTTTTTTTTGGATCTCAGATATTTTGAATTTCAGATAGTTTTTGCACTATCTGGCCTAGTGAAATTTTCAAATCCGTGCCTCTAGAGAAGCTGTTGCGACCTTTGTGATTGCATTGCACATCAACGTTGTTGGGGAAATATCATAAATACGGTCAGCAATTTTCGCTATCTTCCGCCTTACAAGCTGATAAAATGCAGCGTATGTTTGCTGGCATGTGTTGTAACCAAAGAGCGCTCAATGCATCGCTTGCTATGCTCGTCCCAGCTGTAACGAGATTTTCACTCTGCCGGGGTTAAGCCGTCGGCGTAGGGTATCCCATTTATTTATAATTAAAGGAAACGGTTTATAATTTTAAAGGGAAAATACGAGTCATCATTTTATTACTTCATATATTATTTCTCTTTCTTAGAGTGTTATATTGTAATTAATCTATTTGTTGTTTTATTTGTTATTACACTTCATGATTTCAATAGGTTTGTTTTCTATAACTTATGTGTATACGTATTAATTTAGTATTTCATTCTTAAATGTTCAAATAATATTCGGAGTATTTCCTTTTAATTTTTCATTCGCAAGTACATTCCACATTCTAAGAAACTTCAAACTGTTACTCGCCGCCACTGAACGTTCTGTAAAATTAAATACCTCGCGCCGTAATAGGTTTAGTTTATAAGTTTATTCCCTATCTTAAATCCGCGTGTCAGCTAAACAATTAAACTTACAACCGAACACCCCGAAGGTTAGCCCAAAAAGAGGAGAATTATATCCACCTTTCTCAACAGGGTACTTTTTCATAGCAAAACCGAAATCGCGTTCCTATAGTCGTCGGTCGGTACGCGATGACGTGGCAGCCAATAATAGCCAGATCTGTTATATTATTTTAGCACTAACTTATCTATTTTAGACCTTCTACACATGTTACAATGTTTCTTATTTTAACATAGTTGACGGGGAAAACGGACTTTCCTCGTCACATAACTAAGTCTTTCATCTCACGTAATAATTGACTAGGCTTTTTGCTGCCTAAGTCCATTCCCGTTATCAATTTCATTGGTTGTTTTTCTTTTAAGATACTAAATCTTGTGATTAATTCTTCTTTTAGTTTTTCGTACTTCCCTGTTGGTGGAGGATTTTTTGTTACATTTGATATTTGTAACAGAACTCCGGGATCTAGAGCTGTAATCACTGTATAGTGTTTCGACAAATCCGATGTTATGCGTTTCACGTGGAGCAAGCCATCTACTTGCGAAAACCACAGTTCTGGGTCGGCTGTTAGGAACTTTGACAAATTTACCATGGCAATTGCATTTATATCTACACTGTCTTTTTTTGTCAGTGTAGATGAAATTTTATTGCTTTCTGGAATAATTGCGTCCGACATGTTTGGAAATGATTTTCTTGCAGAATGTTCTACCGACATTTTATTTACTTTATTTTATTGGTGCTTTATTGTATAATATTTTATTTGTGTTCTCCTTTTTTTGAGCGGGGTCACCAATTATTATAGGTCTTTCTTTATTTTCTATATTAAATTATTATTTTTATTCATTCATTTCTGATGCTACTACAAGTTAAACATCAGCAGCTCCATCTATTGTACTTCAATATCACTATCAGTAACGCAAGTTACAGCATTGATTTATCATCGGAGATATCGAATTTTGACGTATCATTAAATCATTAATCAAAGACTAAGTAACTTCGCAAGAACATATTCACAATGGAATTAGGAAAATTAAAAAAAAAACAACCATAAAGGGCACTTTATCAAAAAAATATAATTTTTGTAATGATCACAATGAAGCTGAAGACGAAATACGTGTACGAGTTATTAGAGCAACTGAAATATTTAATGCCCATTATTACAGTCATTACTCAAACAATGATTGACTGTTAAACCATACATTTCGTTATTGTAGTGTCGAATATCATCAATTACTTAACCAATGCTTTGGTAAAACAGCTGATCTATTTGACAAACACAATTTGTAAACATATTAAACAACTACTATATATACGTATTAATATAAAAACATGAAATAAATAAAGAAATATAAAACAAATAAAAATTGCTGTTTGTATTTTCTTTTTTTTTTTTGGTTTCTATTCTATTTTTAAGTTTATTTAAAACAAAAAACACAAAATTTTCATACAATTTTTTAAAATTGAAATATATTTATTTATTTATTTTGACAATAAAACCATATGATTTTCACGGTCTTACCAGATATAAACCAATAAACCATCACTCATATTTTAAAGCACTGTTGTTAAATGATAACAATTAGTCATTGTTTGAGTAATGATTGTTATAATGAGCATTAGGTGTACAATTGGCAAATTATAAGCAAGAAGTTACTAAGCGCATGGTACTATCAGACATATATGACCTATTAAGTTGGATTTCCCCTGTGGGACATCAATTAAAAATATTCATGCAGCGATTATGGTTAAAGGGCCTCAATTGGGATGAACCACTACCAACGAGTTTGTACTATCAATGGATCGAATTCCATGAAAATAATAAAAATATATGAGGGATCTTAGAATTTTAAGATGGTTGAAATTCGCAGATGAAAATGACGTTGAATTACATTATTTTGCAGATGCACCAGAGCTAGCATATGCAGCTGCCATATATATAAGAGTAGTAAGTATCACTGGTGATGTATATACAAATTTAATTGCAGCAAAGACACAGGTGGCGCCTGTTAAAGAAATAACGCTACCAAGATTAGAACTGTGTGCAGCGCATTTATCAATAAAATTATTAATAAAAGTGCAAAAGCTCAAGATTTATCAACTTGGATTTATTTATTTAAAATATACGGTTGGACAGACTCAATAGTGATATTAGCATGGTTATCCGATCATCCAGATGGAAACCGTTCATAGCGAATAAAACTACACAAATTATAAGTATTTCTCTAACGTCACGCGTCAATCCAGCTGATTTAGAGGCTAGAGGTTTTGGACAAAGGATCTGGTACATAGTAAACTGTGGTGACAGATTTGACTACTACAACATTATACTATACTTATCTAGAAGAACGTAAACAAATCATGGTTTGTACTACAATCACACATTCTGATGACATTGTTGATTATTATTCAAGCTTTACAAAGTTAGTTCGAACTACTGCATTATTATTACGCTTTAAATTTAATTGTCAACATAAGAAAACTGTTGACAGAATTTATGAAATTCAGGCATCATATTTCGTCTGGAAAAAACACAAAATTAGTTTAGATGAAAACACTTGTAGATAGAGAGATAGATAGATAGATATATATTTGAGACTTTTTCATAATGTACAGGAAATATGTTTACAATTGAAATTTAAAATAATAAGTGACAGACTTAAAACTATAATATATTGTTTTAATGTCATTTGTTGTTACAATATTAAATTTTAAATAACAAATATTGAAGATTATAAAAATATCGGAAATGCAGAGATACGTGCTTGCTCCCGGCACTTGGCATATGTGAGTGTTTAAATTAAATTTAAGTTAAAAAATTTTTACTTATAAACTAGGCTTAAGCACTAGACTAAAATACTAAATAAAGGGAAAAGATAAAAAATTTAAAAAGAAATATAGAGAACTTTTAGCCTCTATGTTTATGTATAGTATATTCAGTGGTGTAAAAAGCGGGTTTTTGTAATAACGGATTTTCAGTGTCAAGAAATCCTAAAGGTGAATAATAATTTGTATTTGACCAATTATTAAATTATTTTCATTAAATTCTAGCCTATCTATGAATTTTTTAAATAAGTTTAGACCATAAGTTGCAAGAGGGATTATTCTTGCTGATTCGTAAATAAATGTATTGGAAAAGCTCTTTGTTTTAGTTTCAAAATTTTTCCCAATACATTGTCTCAAAATCTTGCATTCAAACACTTCTAACTCCATCATAACCGTAGGTGGAGAACCATATAGAAAAGGCATGTAGGAGGACGGCATTATTCAATTTAATTTTTTTCTTTGAAAAATAAGAAAAATTTATTTTTTCATACCTATTTGTATTTTCAAAAATTTCAAAATGATACATGTCAGAAAATTTTATTATTTTTTGTTTGTTTAATGAAGTAAAAAAAAAATAATTTTATATGATGAGGGGTTTTAAAAATGGTCCGATCCTTTCTATATTCAAAAGGGTTTATTTTTGGACCAGTACATATCTATATACCAAATTTCATTGAAGTATCCCAAAAAATAATAGGACCTCATATAGGATTAGGTTTTCCCCTTTAAGCCAATACATGCGCTTGTACCAAATTTCATCAAACTATCTCAAAAAATGCGACCTGTAGCTTTCACACAAATTTACATGGATAATGGTTAAATTGAATAAACGAACTTAACAAAATTTGATTCTGAGTCGATCGGTATATTCAAAGGTGAGTGTGGCATTTGCCGTTTATTAGTTACAAACATCCGCACAAACTTAATACACCCTTTTCCACAGGGTGGTGCAGGGTAAGGAAAAGAGTATATTAAGTTTGTGCGGATGTTTGTAATTCAAAAACGGCAAATGCCACACCCACCTTCAGTTATACCGATCGACTCAGAATCAAAATCTGAATCAATTTAACTATGTCCGTCTGTCCTCCTGGTTGTCCAGCGTCTAAACAAAAAATGTTGTTCAATATCAATGACAGATAAATTCTCTAATAATACTGTATTATATTGTTTGCCTGTACCGATGATCGATCGGTATAACTGAAGGTGGGTATGGCATTTGCCGTTTAGGAGTTACAAATATCCGAATAAACTTAATATACCCTTTTCCACAGGGTGGTGCAGGGTATCAAAACAGGGACCGTTGTTGACAAACCCAAAAATAACAAGATAGAGAAGTTTGGTTAAGACCAAAGCTTAAATACCCTCCACCTTTTATAATCCTCTAAAAAATAAGTTGCTATTGCCATATTTATGTATATGACTATTTCATGTACTTACACAAATAGTGTTTTTTTTTTTAATTATAGGCGTTTGCGTTATTCAATCACGCCCATTTTTGGCACAGTGTTGGATAACGGCACCACTTATATATATACCATATATATATATATGGTTTGTGGGGTCTCCGAGGCTTCTTTTGATGTGTTGTAAACGGATGATCAAAATGAATATACCCTCTTCCCTTAGGTGGAGGGTATAAAAAAGGTATTCCCGCATATCTTATAAACATCATAAGAAGCTACTTATCATGCCGCAGCCTTACGTATAAAACCGATTAAGGCACGCGAACATATAATATAACATAAGATGTCCCTCGGAGCTTCATATTGGGCCCTCTGCTTTGGAATATATTGTATGGCGAGACTCCCAGTGCCTGCAGGTGTTAGCATAATTGGATATACGAATGATATTGTAGTCACCATTGGGTGTGTTAATGGATGCTCGACTGAAATTCCTACAGCACATAATATCAGTGTGTGATAAAGCTAGCAAAATATATGCAGCACTGGCACGCATGATGGCAAATATTGGTGCCCCCAGTCAACGAAGAAGATTACTGCTAGCCAAAGTGATTACCTCTATTACCATGTATGCTGCACTTGTTTGGAGTGATACACTACAGAAATATCCGAACTATAATAAACATTTAAATAAGCTGTACCGCGCAACTGCACTGAGAGTCTGCTGTGGATTCCGTACCATATCGCTAGACGCAGCACTGATCCTCTCAGGCATATTCTTACCTGATGTCCTAGCTCAACAAGCCACAAAAATGTACTGTGCCAAAAAAACATCTTAATAGGAAGCTTTCTAGCGAAGAAAAACGGGACATAGAAAGCTGTAGAAAATGGCAAAGAATATGGGAGGAATCCTCTCAAGGCCGATGGACGCATAAAATAATAATTGAATTGAATGTTGGTTGAGCAGACAACATGGCTGTGTGGTCTACTGCTTGACGCCAATTTTGAGCGGACACGGTTGCTTCCGCAGTTACTTGCACCATTTTGATCATGATACTGAACCTTGTTGCCCTGAGTGTCATGAAGACGAGGAAACAGCTGAACATATATTGTTAAAATGCTCCAGGTCGATGCAAAACGATTAAAAATTGCAGATTTAATTATGAAACCTTTATATAATATTGCGCATGATTGACGATGAAAAGGTATGGTCCTGCGTCAAAAGCGTCAGTGCCGTTATTATGAAGGATCTTAGGGTGGCAGAACGACTACGAGCAAGACAGATAATGACTGACATCATACGAATGGTTTATCCCGACGTAATACTTAACGGTAGTCCCAGGGGAATTGCCGTAGGACGTTTGAAGGGGTTTTAGTGGGTGCAAGTCCCACACTGACTGGGCTATCAAAGCTTTCCCTTCGTTAAAAAAACAACATGATTGACGTGGTGGGCAAACTTCTGGAAAAAGTTATTAAAACACGTCTAGAATCTGCCATTGAGTTAGCATTTCTGACTACCAATTCGGGTTCAGAAAAGCAAAATCAACAATTAGTGGGATAGACAAGGTGCTTAGGATTGCAGCTGGCGCAATCGAAGGTACAAGATGGAAGAATGGCAGGAAGAAATAATGTTTAATTATTACCTTAGATATTAAAAAAGCGTTTAAAACAGTCAGGTGGTCTATTATAATTCAAACCCTGGATAGACTTAATGTTCCTTGATATTTAATATCAGTATTGCAGAGTTCTTTCAGCCACAGATTACTGGTATATGACACTACGGAGGGTAGGAAAACCTATAATATAACAGGAGGAGTTCCTCAAGGATCTATTTTGGGTCCACTGTTCATGTACGATGAAGTATTTGGAGTCTACTCAAATTATAGGCTATGCGGACGACATTACTGTTGTTGTGGTTGGTAAACATGTAGATAAGAACGAAAAAAAAAGCCAACGCTGCAAGCGTGGCTATCGTCTGTGAATCTAGACGTCATATGCCTTTTTCCAATATGTACTCAATTTCCATCTTAGCAGCTGCTAAATTTTTTCGTAAGTCGCCGTGGTCTGTCTGCTATGGTTTTACCAAAGGTTTCTATGTGATAAACCATAAATGTATATATATAAATATAACGTTATGTATATAAATGTAACGTTAACGAAATCGTGTAAAAGTTTCGCGGATGGTGACTATGTCGTTATTGTTGAAATTGAATGATCATCTGCTTGGCAACTTGCAATTATTAAAGAGTGTTTGATATTTTAGAAGCTTATCCATTAACTTTTTCAACTCCTTTTCTATATCAATAAACGCACGTTGCATTTGTTTAAACAATTTGTAGAATTCTATATCTACTTTTCTACAATCCGTGCAAGCCCAACGCAAACGCTTATTTCTATTAGTGATGTGGTCAAAATCACGGCTACTAAATCCAGCACAATTAGGATGTGCTTGACGATCACATAACCAACATAAAAGGAAACTATTGTATCATGTTGTGTTATCTTACACTTGGGATAACAGCAATCCATAATTAAATTATGTATAGATCGCCTAGGCAAGACCAAAAGTATACTATAAGTAGTACCTCAAAAGAGAGATTCTGTTAAGAAGTAAAAGCAATTTCGTTAACAGAGTTATTTATATGAGCACCCTGCAGCCAATAAAACAAGAAAAAGAATGTAGATAGTGAAAGAGACAAATTATATTCACCTTAATAAAAGAAAATAACTAAAAAGCAAAAAAGAAGATGAAAACACGATTCGCTAATTATACCTATTTAACTTCAACATCAATTTACCACTATAATTAAATAATTTATTCAAAAAATTTTGACTACTTTGTACATAAAGACAATGAAAATCGTCAAAAAATTTATATAAAACTTTACTTTAGTAATTTTATAATATATAAGTAGTCGATTTTCTAATGGCATTATATTGTTATTGCTGCCGCCAATAGCTAAGAAACTGCGAAACATCCACTTGTTGTGGTGATGTAATAGCATTAATGATTGGATTGGTTGAATCTAGCATTTTGTCAGCCATGCGAGCTAGTTTATCAAGGTAATCTTCTTTCCAAATAGTTAAAAATGGACAAATAGATTCAGGCATTTGTAACAAAACTATTTCATGGGTGAAACATTCGATTTCTATTTCAGTTTTAAAAGAAACACACAAATATAATTATGTTTAGAAAAAAATTACAACATATACATATGAACAATAATAGGTAAATCTATAAAATTCTTCTTCTTAAACTGCTATTTGTCGCCCTACATATATTAAAATCACCAATAACAAGTTTTTCAAATGTTTCACCCATAGTACTGGTACAGTACTGAAAATGTGGAACACGTTGTTCTAAAGCGGAAAGCTATTATTTGTAAAGTAGCGGACTCAGAACTATAATCTCGCTTGAACAAAAGAGAAGTTCATGTTTCTACAAGACATAAAATGTCTATATCTGTTATATATCCATCACTGAATAAGTCTTGGTGGTGAGCATTAAGGCTTTGTATATTTTGTGTTTGCGGATACATTAGGTAACAGACATAAAAATTTTTCTGTTCAGAGCCGGTCAAGTTCGATATTGACAACGTCAGTGTTAGAAAATTGTTTTGGAGGGGTGAAACGTCCAATTATGAAGAATTCTGAGGCACTAATATCTCGACTGCAAGCTACATACATTGCAGCTCTATTTATTCTATCTGCAAGATGAACCACAACTTTGTGTAAGTAGCTCCTTGACTCTTATGAATCGTAAAACCCTGCCGAAAATTGTCTCCTATTAATAGTAATTTGTTACGTCTGTATTGTTCTGTTACGTTTTTCAATAGGAGTCCACTAAGGGTCAGAATTATGAGGCTTTTTTGTCCTTGCCTGAGAGCCAACGTCCCTATTAGAGAATAGTATCCAAAGTGTCGAAACGGCTTTCCGACTTATGTCCACTGCCATTAAAAGTCCTGTTCCACCGTTAACGTACTGTCAGCATATATTTAGCCGATGTCTTTAACGTAAATTCTGTGAAAATTCCTTGAGTCTCCGACGTTTTAAAATTCTTAATTGTATTTAAAATTGTCTGTTTTTGTTGTCAGCCTTAATAACGTCATAACTTCTTCGAAATCTATGCTAAACGCTGTATATATGTGTCAGCTTCCTTATTAAACCAAAATAAATGTATAGCATCCAAAGGGACTCCTGTATGTAAATTCACTGTCCATTAAATCTATGTCTTCAGGATTCATTTGTCCAACTGCCATATTATTTAAAGCAATTGCAAAAGTCCTGGAATCTCTTTATCACCTACAAGTGGAAGTTGTTTTAAATCACCGAAGACAATAATTGGAATATCACCAAAAGACTCTGTAGTTTTAAATATTTGTTTTAGTCTTAGGAAACCTAACATTTTAGAACCAACCATCGACACTTCATCTATAATAATAAGTTTAACTTCAATTAAACTAGCAATAAGGGAATTAACTGTATCGTTACATAAGGGACGAATTTCTCCGGACGACTGATTTACAGGCACTTCATTACGCCACGGAAATTATAACATAACTATTTGTCTGATATAGTTTGCTCTGGATATATTTGATTTTGCAAAGGTGGTATGGAAGTGAGCATGTCAGATAACATTTCTGATGAGCTATCCTGGCTTCTTCTCACCTCAAGTTGACGCACAAACTCCGCGTGGTACC
Organism: Crataerina pallida; assembly: GCA_949710015.1. Lineage (NCBI taxonomy): Eukaryota > Metazoa > Arthropoda > Insecta > Diptera > Hippoboscidae > Crataerina > Crataerina pallida. The sequence goes on from OX453293.1 coordinate 16,233,318, forward strand.
ACTGGATAGTTGCCTTTACATCAGTCTTGGCAGCGAGTTAATGTGCGCAGCGAACAGACCCTCGCGCTGGGCTGGTAACCCGCCGACGGTATTACTATTACCATGAAAAGTTATAGAAATGAGAAAAAACGCTCCCCCCTCACATTGATGACGCCCGCAAACGCTTTAAGGACCATGACTTGAGGATATGCACCTGGAATGTAAGAACACTTTACAGACCTGGTGCCTCTATTCAGCTGGCCGATGTCTTCGGTAAATATAAAGGTGACATCACCGCTATCTAGGAAATTCGATAGCTTTGTGGGTGCATTATATTTTATTTAATATTATATATTTATTTAAATATGCTACTCGCTAGCGGTCACAATGATTACTGGAACGCTTGCTGTATATTCATGCTGCTATTTATACGCTAAAATTAACTGGGTAAATTTACAAGGGATTTTCCTAAGATAACAATACATGAAATTCAAGTACATGGGATTTTTCTAAGATAAGAATACATGAATATCATTAGAAATGTCTGACACGTTGTCTGCAATATGTGGCTGCAATATGTATCTGCAATATGTATATTGTGTCTGCCATTACTCCCTCCAGGCTGTAGAATGGACCCTGAGTCTTACCGTTCTGCCGCTTCTGGTTGTATATGCATTGGGTTTTAGGTTTACATTACTACTTTGACTCGTCGTTAGATGGGGCTCATTAATCACGAATGCTGGTTTGAGGCGATCTATTGAGATATTCGTTTGCCTACCGTTGCGTGATACCACTCTAAATGGTCCTTCGCACGGAGCTTGCAAAGGACGACGCACTGTGTCATTACGGACAAAAACATTCGGTGAGCTGAATAACTCCTGTTGGATGAACGGTGCTTCTTTAGCATGGTTAGACGCCGGAGTTGGTCTAAGTTGTCGCATGTAGGCCCGTAATTTTTGGACAAATACTTCTTCGTTTATGTTGTCTGAGTTGCTAGCGTGCAGAAACTCGCCTGGTAGCCTCGTTGTTACGCCAAACATAAGTTCGGCCGGTAATGCCTTAATATCTTCTTTGTAAGCTGTATGAAATCCTAGAAGGATAAGGGGCAGCACATCGACCCATTTCTCCGTTTGATGGCATTTGATGCTAGTTTTGAACGTTCTGTGCCATCTTTCGATCATGCCGTTTGCAGCTGGATGATATGCCGTTGTTTTAAATGTTTAATACCGAGCAATTTATTTAGGTCGCGGAAAAACGCGCAATCGAATTGTCTTCCTCTGTCCGTAGTAATACGCAGTGGTACTCCAAAACGGGCTATCCAATTGGAAAAGAAGGTAAATGCCACATTTTCCGCTGTTATATTTTTGAGTGGGTATGTTTCTACCCAACGTGTAAAGCGGTCAACACATGTCAAACAGTAGCGAAATCCTCGGCATGGTGGTAACGGCCCAACTATGTCTATATTGATGTGTTCGAAGCGTTCCCCTACCAAATTATAGGTAGAGATGGGAGCACGGTTGTGTCGGGAAATTTTTGCTTTTTGGCAAGCCATGCAACTTTTTGTCCACTCCCTGCAGTCTTTATTTATATTTGGCCAAACAAACCTGTCGGTGACCAACTTATTTGTTTTACGTATGCTTGCGTGGCATAAATTGTGGATCGAATGGAATGCAATTTTCCTCCAAGGCATTGTTATCCATGGTCGTACCTTTCCTGTACTTAGGTCGCACACTACTTCAGAGGATGTACCAGGAATGTTGAAGGTTGTGAAATTTAAGTTGGTACTGTTGTTATTCATATATTGCTTTAATTCCTCGTCGGTCTTTTGGCTCTCTGCTAATTGTGCGTAGTCGATTGCACTCGATAAATGCATGGCTTCAATACGTGAGAGTGCGTCCGCAACATTATTCTGTTTACCAGGTAGGTATCGAATATCCGTGGTAAACTGGCTGAGAAAGTCCAAATGGCGCGTTTGACGAGATGACGATTTATCGGACTGTTGTACGAAAGCAAACTGCAGTGGTTTGTGGTCCGTATAAATGAAAAACTTCTGGCCTTCTAACATATGCCTAAAATATTTAACAGTTTTATAAGCAGCCAACAGCTCTCTGTCGTATGTGCTGTATTTAGCTTGCGCTGTCGAAAGGCGTTCGGAATAGAAGGAAAGTGGTTCCCAATCTTTCCCATTGTGTTGTTTGAGCATTGCGCCAATTGCTGTGTTAGATGCGTCTACCGTAACAGAAAGTAGGGCGCCGGGTTTGGGAAAAACTAAGAGTGTAGCTTCACTCAACTGCTCTTTACACTGATGAAATGCTTCTTTTGCGTTATCGGACCAATCAATTATCGATTTATCTTTTTTGTTGTTACCTTTCGTTAAATCGAATAAAACACATTGACATTCTATGGCTTTAGGGATGAACCTCCGGAAAAAATTTATCATACCTAAGAATCTCCTCAGTTCGCATACTCGCTTAGGCAAATTATAATTTAGAATCGCCTTAACACGTTCTGGTGGTGGACGCAGGCCATCCTTACTAACTAGGTAACCTAAAAAGACTACTTCCGGCTGGCCTAGTATATATTTCGCTGGATTAACTATGAGTCCATATAAGAAAAGCGTAAACTATCTGATGTTGTACGTTTGCCTTCTGTTAACCAACAAAATTCAAAAAACTAAGTTGGGTGTCTCTGTCTATATCATATCAAAACGTTCGGGGATTAAATTCCAAACTATCGACATTATTCTTAAATAGCTACTCATTTAATGATGACATTATAATCTTTACTGAAACTTGGCTATCATCGTCTGTATTGAACTCAGAAATTTTTTGTCCGAATTGCAATGTATTCATGTGGCCGGATGAATAGGCGTGGTGGAGGTGTTCTGATTGCTGTGTCTTCATCACTTTGTTCCAGTTTAGTTGACACAAGGTTAACCAATGATATCGAATTTATATGTGTTGCTGTTAAATTATTCAATATCACTGTATATGTTCTTGCTCCTACATTCAACCTAATGTATCCGTTCCTCATTATTCTAATCATGTATGCGCCATAAAAAGTATCACCTCTTTATTAAAACGTGATGATGTCGTCCTTATCTTCGGTGATTTCAATTTACCTTCAATCTCATGGATTAGAGCTGAAGATGATATATATATGCTTTCTCTAACTAATGTTACATGGACTAATGAATTACTAAATGAATTATTTGAATTAAATTTGTTTCAACTAAATAATATTAAGAACGTTTTGAACAGAACACTTGATTTGGTTTTTTCTAACGTTACTTCTAATTATTCTGTTAAGCAGTGTCCCCCAATTGTGTACCCAGAGGATAAATTTCATCCAACAGTATCATTGTCATTGGATTTACATACCTGCTATAATAAAAAAAACTCAACGAAATGTTATCGCTATAATTTTAAATTAACAAATTATAACAAACTAAATAAGTTACGTATATACCAACCAGATTGAATCTATACAAAAACAGTTTTTACTTTTTTGTCTTCGTGGTTTGCCACGGAGTCCTAACCTGAGGCTGCCCTCATACACAAGTCGTTTTGCTTTGATAAAACTTCCTACCCTCAAAAGCAGAAGGACAATGTTGAACGTGTGTTTTATGCACAATTTGCTTAATAACTGTATTGATTCGGCGTTTTTATTGTCTAGCATTAATATCAATGTACCTCGACGCGCTTCTAGATATTTTCGGTTTCTTTGCATAAATTATTACAAAAATAACTATAGCAATAATAACCCGTTACGACGGTTATGCAAGACCTATAATGACAACTATCATTTAATCGATCTGTGTGAAAATGCTGATGTAATTAATATTAAATTAATAAAATATTTAAACTCTGTCTAACTTGTACTTTCATCAGCTGAACCATGATTGTGTAGCTGATTAATCATTTCGGTTGCGGTGTCGGTGGCGCAATCTGCAATCTATCGCAGATCTATCCAATCCCGTTTATAGGATTGGATAGTCGTTCGTTCGATCCGGAATGGCGATGATGATACTGACACAAAAAATATTAACACACAATTTACTTAACCAATCTGAGCCATTCATTAGCCATTCATAAGTCTACTTTCTGTCGCATACAAAATATGTAACCGACTGAGTCCGTTTACTACCCAAATGATAGGCAACTATCAGTGTGGGTTCAGATCTGGTCGCTCCACTGTCGATCAGATATTCACGTTACGTCAGATCCTGGGAAAGACTCAAGAAAAACAAATCGACACAAATCACCTTTTTGTCGATTATAAAGCCGCATTCGACTCTCCAATGGGCACGAAATTGTTTGCCGCCATGTCTGAGTTTGGTATCCCCGCTAAGATGATAAAATTTAGCAAAATGACTTTGAGTGACACCAGATTCTCAGTCAAAATAGGAATGGACTTCTCCGAACCATTCGATACCAAACGAGGTCTCAGATAGGGTGACAACCTTCCGTGTACCTTTTTTAATATCATGGACGTGCTGCGGATTGCTGAGGTTAACATAAGTGGCACTATCTTTAACAAAAGTGTTATGATACTTGCGGATGCCGCCGATATTGATATCATTGATCGGAAAGCGCGAGACCAAGTGTTTGATGCCCTGCAAACCCTTGGTGTACAAAATTGGAGAAGGTGCGCCAACGATCGATGCGCGTGGCGTTCTCTTCTGCAACAGGCCATAGGTTGTAAATCGGCCAGCTATGATGATGATGATGATTTTGCTAATCTTTATTGTATCAAATTTAAGGTCATAGGTAAATTTTTGTTGTAAATATAAAGATTTATATTGATTGTGGACATGCCTGGTAACCGGCATTTGTAGCACATCAATGGATGGGATAACTATGTATTCGCGTACCTAGTTTTAAGTTCGTAGATCAACTTTTGTGGCAGATATAAAGATTTTTATTGATTGGTGGTGTGTATGTTATCGGGCCACGGCTATTTTGTGCACATCGATGAAACTAATATTTATAGATGTTCATAACAAATTTCAAGTTTATAGCTCAATTTTTGTGGCAGATAAATAGATTTTTGTCGATTGTGGGCGTGTTTCTTGACCGCTTTTTCTCATTTTAAATAGCGATCTGCGAGCAAAAACCAAAGGTAATGATCTTTTTTACTTTCAGCTATTAGGTCGTTTTTTTATAATAAAAATAAAAAGTTTTAGTTAGCCCTACGTTTCCACGAGTATATGTCGTTATCCTCAGGGGCTCTGCGGAATTTTTTATTATTAAAAATTGCAGTTACATATCATAATTACGATAAGACATACCTTGATATAGTAATATGATTATTTGAGGTTTAATATAATAGTCTTTTAATTTAAACTTAAACCAAATTAAATTAAAAACTTAACAAAAATTAGAACCACGAATACACAATAACTAATAAGTGTACCATAGACAATTGAACAAAGACAATGAACTTTAAGCTGCTTTTAGTCAAGTGCTAGTATGTAATTTTTGTTTGTGTTGTCAGTATCTTCTTTGTAGTTTAATATATTTTTTCTATTTTTTAGTATGTGTAGACTTTCTTTTAAGGCAATACATCTCCATGTACCATATTTCATCAAAATATGTCAAAAAATGCGACCTCTAGGTTGCGCACAGAGGACAGACGGACATGTTTAAATAGAGGACAGAATTCAATGAGGACAGATGGACATGTTTAAATCGATTCGGATTTTGATTCTGAATCGATCGGTATAACTGAAGGTGGGTGTGGCCTTTGCCGTTTCGGAATTACAAACATCTGCACAAACTTAATATACCCTTTTCCACAGGGTGGTGCAGGGTACATTAAACTCTAAGACATATAAAAAAATATTCGTAAAACTTACAATAAACTATGTATTTGTAAAACTAAGGATGTACTAGATATAAGTAATAGTCCATGAATACCGAAATTGTTTAAAAACAAAAAATCAGCATGCTCGATAATAAATATCATACATGTCCCGAAAATTAGGAATATATATCAAAATATGTTGTTATTTAATAAGATTAAAGGGAACATAATATTTCATAAAAAAGAGATAAAACTTGATGAAACATTTTTAATTAAACGCCATAATGGTTCAATAGTAATAGAAGGAACACTGGTTAAAACAGAAGAAATTCTGGACGAGATACCATTGCCTGCATTGTTGCAAAATATGGAAGATACAAAAAATATAAAAGAAATTTTATCACTTGAAATGATTAAAGACTTATATTTGGAATATATAAACGCAATCAAAAACAAAAAATTCCCGAACATTATAGTGGTCTTTATAATTAAACCCTTAATAATTATACTAGTTGTATAATATATTGTCTTTATAATAAAAAGTTGTCCGATAAAAGGCAAAAATGCTATAGAAAATAAAATTACAATAGAAAAATCGAATCTCCAATTAAGTGCAATAGATGCCCTAAAGGCATTGGCTAATTCAAACGCGGACGATTGAAATTTGACCGTTATGTGGAAAACATCACATTTGTCCGTTCTCACGCTTTCAAACTGAAGTTAATTTCGAGCTACCTCGAGGATAGAGTATTAATTTATAACACAGAAGATGGCGTCAAAAAATATAAGGGGGGTCATTGCGTAATTTTCAAACGATATTATTTTTGTCAACGATATCATTTTTATGACAAAAACAAATTGCGCAACATAATATTTTCTATAGTCTCGTTTTGACGATTTTTTTTCTATTTGTGTAAGCATTATACGATTGAATTCTATCGTCAAATTCTGTCATATAAAACGATTGAATATTTGATATTAAAATTAGCAAAAATATTGAAAAAAAGTTTTAAAAATGTAAGTGTAATTAATATTATTAAAATAATAATGCATTATTAAATTATTACTTATGAATTAATTTATTAAAGGATGCGCAGAAATATTTCATCGCGTGCATTTTTAATTCAAAGTGCTTTATTAGAATAAAAACTTTATTAGAATAAGAAAAACTTTACTGGATGCTTTTAATCCTTTGGAGTTGCCCACTCACTTGTAAGTTCACAAATACATATAGTACTTATATCCAACCTAATATTATTAAACATACAATATATTCATACAGAAGTTTAGAATGGACAATGCAGCGACAAATTTAAGAAATGGCACAATAATTTTTTTTCTTTTATTTATTTATATTCATATATAAACTAAATAAATTAATAATTAATATTAATATGAATTACATTACATTACATTCTTCCTTTTTTGTATCTATAATGTCATTTCTTTCCTACATTATACTTAGCAAATGTTTGTACTTATTTATGTTTACATACGTTATCTTAGAGCTACATGGTACTACGTCATAAGTTTGTGGTAAGCCCCAAACACTTTGGTGTTTGAATTGCCGTTAACTGCTGCATCTAAATTAATAATTTCCACTACAGCTGCCTCGTTGGGAGTTAAGGGCAATTCTTCAATTGGGCCATCTCCAGTTTTATTTAACTCTTTAACTCTTCCCATAATTCATTTAATCGTCCTAGGGAAGAGTTACTGGATTTTACGCCATGTCGTTGTGGTCTTCCATAAAACTTATAATTATGTCTATCTGTTCTTGTGTTACTGACCTGTAACAAAAGATTTTTCAATTTTATTCATAATTTTTTTTTATACTTACATTTTTATCTTTTATTTTTTCCACTTTAGGGAAGAGGGTGTATTCATTTTGATCATCCGTTTATAACACATCGAAGGAAGCGTCGGAGACCCCACAAACTATATATATTTTTAATCAGAATGAAAGAGAAATAGTTTGAGAAATGTCCGTCCGTGTGTACGCGTGTCCGTCTGTTGTTGGCACTCTCACGGTCGTAATTTTTGAGATATCAAATTGAAACTTGGCACACTTATTCTTAGTTTAATTTCGCTGTTCCGTATTAAAATTGGGCAAAATCCGTTAAGAGAGACGCCCACAATAAATGAAAATCTCAACATACCTCGAAAAAATTGTATCTTAAAAAAATTATATATCGCACAATACTATGCCTATCAAGTTGAAATTTGGTATAAATATAAGTGGTACCGTTGGTTAACTCTGTGCCAAAAATGGGCGTGATTGAATAACGCAAACGCCTATAATTAAAAAAAAAAACACTATTGTGTGAGTCATATACATAAATATGGCAATAGGAACTTATTTTTTAGAGGATTATAAAAGGTGGGGTATTTAAGCTTCGGTCTTAACCGAACTTCTTTATCTTGTTTTTATATAAAAGTAGATTATTAAATTTATTTAGAATACCCACATTTGTTTTAAAGCAAATTCCACCAGCAAGGAATGCTACGTGTGGATTAATATTCTATGTATATTTGTGCTGTAGAAGAAAGAATTTTTAAAATACTTATATTTGCTTCAAATCATTGCTGCTTTGTCCAGGGAGTTAAGAATTTTAATGTGAGAATTACCAGATTTAGGTACAATGGAGTTTGCCAAAGATACTCCTTGTTAAAGTTCATTATTCGATATTGCAGACCCTTTTTGAAGTTTTAGTTTCATAGGTTGTATTATTTTTGTCCTTGGTGGTATTATAATATGATTGTTTAGATAGTTTGCTTCCATCGGAAAAACAATGGTTTTCTTTTATGATGGATCATTATCTCATAGTCTATTTTACAAAGAAATTGTTGTAGAAAATCTATTCTTATTATTCCCTCAGTTATTATAGGTAAAGTATGATTTATTAGGTGAAATGTGTTGTTAAATTTTGTCTGTCGGTTATAAAGATCTGAAAAGGTGCTTTCAAAAGTATCAATTTTTTTCCGAAGATATACCACTTAGTTGACAAGTATTATTTCTTATTCTTGGTGTAATGTTTTTTAATGTATTTAACTTTAATAGCAAAACCTCTGCTCCGGTATTGGCGAGAAGTTTAATATTTTGTTTTCCATTTTTTGGATAATGAAGTGGGTGTGCTGATTGGATACATTTAAAATGTTGTATTCCCTATTTATGCTTCGGCGATGATATCCCTCTTCACCAGCGGTGATTCGTTTTCCCGGTTTTGTACAATGTTGACATTTCGGCGTCTGTTATTGTTTTTTTGCTTTCAATATTATTGTTACTATTTTAATTAAAGTGATAAAGCCAAAATATTATCTAAAACTGTTTCCATAATTCTTGTTTCTATAGTTATTGTTACGATAATTAAAATTCCTATTTTGTCTAAAATTATTTTCGTAATTGTTATGATTATTTGTAATATTTATTCTTTTTATTGCTGCTATTATGACAATTGCATAATTGATATCCACGGCTAATATTATTTTTCTTCTGTTGTTTGTGGTTATATATCTGATTGTGCTCTGCCGTGATAAATTTTAGAACTCTTTTGAAAATTCTAAAGCAATATTTGCAGCTTGGTTCAATGTTTGTAGCTGTAGTGGATATATTGTAAGTTTATATTGCTCATTTATGCCACTTTTAAAAATCATAAGGGCATTGGTGGTATGAAAGTGAGCATACCCTAGCCCCTGCTCACCTCAAGTTGACATATAACCTTTATATCCGTTTTGACAGCAAACTAAGGTGCACAGCGAACAAACAGAAGGCACTATGCTGGTAACCCGCCAGCGGTAAAAAAGCATTACCATGAAAAGTAAGAAAGAAAAAAAACGGCCCCACCCTCTCGATTAGGGTTTAACAAACAAACGTTTAAAGGAACACGTCTTAAGGAAATGCACCTGGAATATAAGAACACTTTACAAACCTCATGTTTTTATCCAGCTGGCCGATGTTTTTGGCAAGTACAATGCTGACATCACCGCTGTCCAGGATATGCGATGGCTTGTCCACCACCCTTGTAGCGGCCGCTGCCATCTATTTTGCCATTCACGATAGCTCTCTCTTAATGTATCCTGCTTTTCTCCCTTAACAAGCTTTCTGTTACATCGCTTTTGGATATTGTATATCTTCGCGGATTGTCGGGCTAAAATGTCTGGTGGCAAAATGCCCAATATAATCAAAGCAACATCCAAAGATACGGTTTTAAATCCACAGCAGACTCTTAGAGCAGTTACACGATACACTTTATTAAAATGCTTGCAATAACTAGGGTATTTTCCCAGGGTATCACTCCATGCCGGTGCAGCATACATTATGATGGATATTATAATTATAGTATATATAAGTAATAGCCGTCTTGATTTCCGAGGTCCTCCAACATTTGCTATCATACGTGCCAGTGCCGTGCAGAGTACGTTTTATCTGCTTTATTGCACACTGCTATTATATGCTGCAGAAAGTTTAACCTCGCATCGATATATACTCCCAGATATTTAATTTTATCTACTGTTTCAAGCTGGTGTCCGTCAATATTAAGGGTCACTACGTCCTTTTTTTTTGCTGCGTGTTATTAGAACTGCTTCAGTTTTTTGTGGTGCTAACTCTAACCACTGTTCTGTGAGGCATTCCTTGATTTTAGCAACAGTATTAATACACATGCCTTGGGTATCCGTTAATACTTTGTCCACAATGGTAACCACAATATTATCTGCATATCCTATTATGGAAACACCTGGCAAGTTAAGAACTTCGTCATAAACTATATTCCATACTAAAGGACCCAATATAGAACCTTGAGGAACTCCCGATGTAACGTTGTATATTCGGGCTCCTTCATCCGTGTTATATATTAACGTAGGGCATGATAAATAATCCTTAATAATGTGAGTAAGATATACAGGAACTTCTTTTCTAGTCAAAGCATCAATTATGTGGGGCCAACTAGCCGAATTAAACGCATTTTTAACGTCCAAGATAATTAATGCACATTATTCTTTATCCCCATAATTCCAGCGCTTACCTTCAATAGCTTTTTCAGCAATAGATTTTACATGTATTATCGGATCTACTGTGGATGGACCCTTTCGAAAGCCATATTGAGTATCTGAGAGGGCATTCGTCTGATTTGATGTTCAATTCTGCTGTACAAAATTGTTTCTAACACTTTGCCTAATGTGCCTAACATACAAATCGGTCGATAGGAACTAGGATCACCTTCGGGCTTGTTCGGTTTAGGCAGCCGAACCAGTTTTTGCTTCCATATCTTAGGAAAAATACCAGTTTTAATGCAATTGTTGTATACTTGCCAGAAAATTAGTGTATTATGCAAGACTGCTATTTTAACTACTTCTATGGGTATTCCATCAAGACCTGGTGCTTTATTATTAACGAACTTATTGTCAATCCATTCTTGATTTCACAAAACTCTAACTCTTTATATCCTTCCATTGTTAATGAGGGTTGTACATCCACGCGCGTATGTCGAGGGAAAAGTATTTCAACTACTTTCTGCATAAATGTTGCACCAGTTGAAATGTTTCGCTGACAACGCTTTATTTTTGCCATTTATTGCTCTTTTTAATGATTTAAGTGCCTCTGCATATCTTCTTCTGTAAGCTTCGTGTTGCACCGTATGTCTATATCTTTGGCACTTTCTTCTTACGGCCAAATATTGTTGCCTGAGATTGGCTATTTCTAAATTCCACCAGTGTACAGGTTTCCGGTTTGGGCATCTCGTTCTTCTAATCATGGATGCATCACAAGCTGCATTCATATACGTGACAAGATTTCTAGCATGCTCCTCTGCATTCGCTGTTGGTTCTAGGCTTTCGCTGACCATAAGTTTATGCATATTGCAGTTCATTGTTTTGGTTTTCCAGCCTTTTTCGTAATATTTATTAAGTGGGTTTTGTGGATGCATAGTCGATATTGTGGTAATTAACGCAAGATGATCACTATTTGTGTATATATCACTGACCTACCATTGGCATTTCCGAGCTAATAAAGGGCTGGCGTAGGTATTATCAATTATAGATCCATATCCATTTTTTTCAAAAGTATTTTACTCCATCATTTAATAGTACACCGTTTAAATTGTTGAATACCCTCACGATTTCACCTCTTTTATTTGTGTATCTACTTTTCCACTCTGTTGACCAGGCATTAAAATTTCCAGCAATAATTAAGGGATTATATGTTGATGCGTCACTGCATATCGCAGCTTCGAACTGTAACAAATCTAAGCTAGGAGGAAATTAACAACTGAAGATATATATATCATTTATTTTAGCTGCTGTATAATACGTATTAGTTGTGTAAATACATTCTTGTATCGGACATAATGCCCATATGGCTGCTTTTTTGCTGCTATCATTAATCCAATGTCCCTGGTAGGCGTTATTCTTATACGGCTCGGGCAGAAGCGCTACGTCATTATTTTGCTCAATAATGGTTTTTTTAAGCAATTCTTGTGCTGCAATCTCTAACGCAATGATTAAGATTTAATTGCAATATTTTCATTTTGATTTAAGTATTACGCTTCAGTACGGCTAAGACGGCTGGACAACTGGAAGATCTACTTGACGTGCTATGTCTTGAATCCATACCTTTATCATCACATATCATGCACTTACTTTCAATAATACATTCTTTTGCTAAGTGGCCGCCTTGCCCACAATTAAGGCAACATTTGCTCCTGTCATTTTTGTTTTTACACTCTTTCGCTATATGTCCAAATTCTAGACATTTAAAGCACCTGGTGGGAGTATCATGGGGGCGTACTATGCACACTACCCATCCTATTTTAATTTTTCCGCTTTGTAATAGCACTACCCCAATTTTAGCTGGTACACTGAGCACAGTTAACTTCGTACCAGGATAAGAGCTTTTTAATGCTTTAATTGCATCTTCTTCGATCTTCGCATCCTCAAATTGATTATTGATAGCGCCAACAATATCTGCTTTTGTAGTTATTTCATATATATCTTTGATGACAATTGTTACATTGTTTCCAAAAAGTTTAACTTTCGCCTGCTCACCGAGAATCTGCTCAATTATTTTCTTGTATTGTAGGGAATTACCGTCTTGAGATTTCTTTAGTTGAAATAATATCTCGCCATTTTTTGTTTTGCGTATTTTATTAACATTTTCGCCCAACGTTTTCAAATCCGAACTTTCCTTCACTTTTTTTAATATGTCACTGTATGAGAGACTAACGGTTTTTTCCAGAACGATGGCTTCTGCCTTTTGAACAACATTTTTCAAACTTAAGTCTCTATCGGTTTTACGATTTGCCTTCACCGTGGTCCATTTATCGTTTTTAGGCTGCTTATTTCCTAGTTCTTTACTATTTTCTGCATTCGGCGTAACATTTTCAACATCTATGACCTTATTAGTGTTACTTTGTGGTCTACGTTTGACGTTTGGTGTTATAATTGCCTCTATATCACATTTTCTTTTACCTTCATTTTTTTGTTTCAGCCAAGGCGAGGTCTGCGAGTGTTTGTTACTCCTGATGACTTGCTTAGCGTTTTCATCATGTAGATCAATCGCTGCTAATTCATAGAGAGCTTTAATACCTTCTATGGTATCCCTCATTTACTGATTTATAGTTCTTCGTTTGCCATCTTCTATAATTTCCATCAGCAATTTAATTTTTTCACCCAATTGGCAAAATGTAGTTTTAATATTTAAAACTTCATCACCTTTTTCATTATTTTCGCTATTATTTTTAACAACTTGCGCTGCATTACGCCCGTTATCGACAGAACGAGGTGGTATGCGTCCTAAACCCATTATTTATTATCTGAGAAGCCAACCGCACAAATTTGCATTAAATGAGGAGACTTCTCGTTATAAAATACCATGCTGGTAACGCTGTTTATTTCTCAATAATTTATATGCTCTTTTAAATGCAATAGCAATACTTCTACTTGAGCAAACAAACAAAAGCAAGTGCGCAAACAAAAGAAATGCACGTTTGAGTGTTTGAACAAATAGAGCTGCAGCCGCAAAAAATTATTCTCTTTTTTGACCGTTTGCTAGACCGTTTATAATAGAGCAGCAGCTGGAGCCGCAAATTTTTCTTTAGTTTTTTTTTTTTCATTTTCATTTAATAAATTCTACTAAAAAATATATGTAAATGAATGGATTTTATTGAAAAAATATTTAAAATAATTAACATAATGTTACTCGCATTTAAAACTTGGAAAATGTTCCAAACCAAGAAAAGGTGGTGGGTCCACCCGTTAAATTTAACTCGAGATGAAATTGGGTTTTATAAAACAAGTTTTGTAAAGATGAAAAAAGGTGATGAGGAGCATTGATTCAAGACAAGTTAAAAAAAAATCGTACAGGCAACCAATTAGCCCTAAAATTCGTTTATCTTTAAGTATTTAACCATAAAGTGTGATGTTATTTGGAATGAACTTCATCAAATATATGTAGCACTCCCAAATGAAAACGAGTGGATTCGGATTTCTGATTCCTTTTATAATAAATTAGGTTTGCCGTATTGTTTAGGATTGATGGGAAGCATATTACTATTAAAAATCCTAAAAACGGTGGTTCACTTTATTACAATTATAAAAAAAAGATTTAGCATTGTATTATTAGGAATTTTTGATGCAAATTTTGCGTATGTTCATGTTGGAGATTTGGGCAGTCAAACTTATGGTGGAGTTCTAGGAAGAAACGCTTTTGGAAAAAAACTTTTCAATAACAGTCTTAACTTGCTATTTCAACCCATATAGATTCTTTCATTAATACATTTTTACAATTTTTGTTTTTTAAATGAAATAAAATGTCTTCTTTTTGAATTAAATTTATTAACTTACCTTTTTTCTGTTAGTAAAACTAACAAGACCTTTTTTCCATCATGTATATATTTATTTATAAAACGGGCTATAATCCGCGGTTTTATAGCCCGTTTTATAAATAAATTTCGTCAAAAACATTTTTACTTCGATCAGCCATTTTTTTTTTTAATTTTCATAACATATTTCAGTTACGAAATATCACATAAAACAAAATTACAAAATTAACAAAACGGAATTGAAAATAAATTATACTAAAATGAGCTACCCTACCCGTTTTCAATATGAGAGAAAATTGAAAAAATGAGAATGCGGCTGGAGAATTAAAACAGATTTGAAGCTAGCAGCAGCTGCATTTGAAAAACCCAGCCGCAAATACATTTTCCATAAAGTTTATACATAAAAGAGAGTAAAATAGAGTAATTTCTTTGCGGCTGCAGCTCTATTGTGTTCAAACACTGAGTCACCAAACAATTTTATTATATATTTATATTACAATAAATTATAATAAATTCCTATTTGAGATGTATTTAAACAATACACAAAATCTATATTTAATTTGATAACATAAAGAATTATTTATTTTTCTTGTAATACGGAGATCGATTTAAAAACGCGTCGGCTCACGACGAAAAATAACTTCTCTCTCTATTTAAATGAGTGTGTGATTGAGGATCTGCTGTCGGTTTGCAGTTACAAGTAAAGTATGCATATACGCTGATTACATGAATGAGATAGTATGTTTGAAGTTCAGAGTGCATAGCATAAGTGTAGGTGTGTGTGTGGATAGGGTCATAGTCCGTCTGCTAGAGCAAATAACTTATTTTTCTTCTTCTTTTGCCTGTGTATCTATGCTAAGGTGTAACTATTGCGACATGACCTTTGCTTTTTGTTGTGACCTAGTAGTGGCAAAAAACCACCCCAATGCCCGCCAGAGCTAGCGTGCCCCCATTTCGCACCCGTCACTACATCAAAACCCATGATCATAACAGATGGGCTTATTTTTAATAAATGCACTAAATTTCAAGTTCACAGATTAACTTTTGAGGCAGATATAGAGTTACTAACTAAGTATACGCATACCAAATTTCAAGTTCTTAGGTAAATTTGTATGGTAGATATAAACATTTCTATTGATTGTGGGCGTGTCTGTAATCCGAATACGCCAATTTTTGGCAAATCGATAGATGTACATATCAAAATTCAAGCTCAATTTTGAGGCAGATTATATTTTTATCGATTGTGGGCGTGGCTCGACCGATTTTGCCCATTTTAAATAGCGATCTGCGTACAAAAACTAAAAGTGCCTGTACAAATGAATATCTCAAAATTTACGCCCGCGAGAGTGCGAATAACAGACAGACACACGGACATACGTATCCAAATCGACTCAGTTTTTAACGCTGATCAAGAATATATATACTTTGTAGAGTCTCTGACGCCTCCTTCTGGTGTTGCAAACGGAAGAACAAACTTAGTATACCCTCATCACTGAGGTGAAGGGTATAAAAAAAGCACATGATAGGCGCGAGCTAGACTAAAGATACATAGAGGAATGAACGAAACGCGAAAATTCTTTAAAGTATCAATTATCTAACCGAGAGTTTTACAAGAACATTTTCTTCTTCGGTTAAAGACAAAATGATAAAGCTAATGGAGACCTGGCTCCGAACCAAAAATCACTAATGATGACGTTACAGGTCCATCTCCTAACCAAAATGAAATAAAATCAGCTAAAAAATAACAAAGCGACAGGTCCTGATGGTAATCCCGCTGAGTTGTTTAAGGCTGGTGATAATGAGTTGTCGCAACGCATGCATCAACTCATCAGCAATATTTGGTCGGAGTAGTAATTGGAACCTCAGCACACTCTATCCGATCCATAAGAAAGAAACTACCCTCGTATAAGTCTACTTTCTTTCACATATAAAATAACAGCAACTATCAGTGTGGATTTAGATCTGTTCGATCTACTATAGATCAGATATTCACGTTACGTGTAATCCTGGAAAAGACCCAAGAAAACAAATCGATACCCACCATCTTTTTGTTTGCTGTCATGTGTGAGTTTAGTGTCTCCGTTAAACTTAATAGGCTTAGCAATATGACTTTGAGTGACATCAGGTCATCAAAATTGGAACGGACTTCTCCGAACCATTCGATACCAAGCGAGGTCTCAGAGAGGGCGACAACTTTTTATGTACTTTTTTCAATATCATCATGGAACGTCCTGTATCTCTTGCATGTTGTGACCGATATAATTTCGAGGTAGTCAAGGAATTTGTCTACCCTTAGGTCGTAACATCAGCATGGAGATAAAAAGGAGAATTGTGACTGCTAACAGGGTCTACTATGAGCTAAGTAAGCAGTTCATTAGCAAAGCCCCCTCACTCTTTAAGACCCTCATCGTCGCCGTGCTTCGTTATGGCGCAAAAGCATGGACGCTAACACAAAATTATGAGGCTTTTCTAGGCGATCCTTTTGCAGGATCGCCATGATATGTTATGTTATTATTTTTATTTAAAAGTAGATTATTAAATTTATTTAGAATTCCCACATTTCCTTTAAAGCAAACTTCACCAGCTATGCTATAACCCACACATAGCATTGCTGGTGGAATTTGCTTTATTCTATATTACTGCTATAGAAGAAAAAATTTTTAAAATACTTTCATTTGTTTAAAAGCGAATTCTATTTGCATTGCTGCTTTGTCCAGGTAAGTATTTTAATAAAGAAAAAGAAAAGTGTGTTCAAGTCATCGACGATTGAATGAATGATGATTTATTTATAATTTTCTTTGCATTATATACTAATTCTATAATAAATTTTAAACTACCTTAACATTACCGTTTTTCTTTGTTACAATAAAACTTGCTTGATTTGCATTAAAATAAACGTAACATAACCTACCTAATATGCTTACGCTTTGTTTTAATTAAATTTGCCAACTTACAAATCGTTAAAATAAGAGCAAATATATTTGTGTCATGTTGTTGTAAAAAAAGACTCATATCAGGGCAGCATGTATGGTACACTACAATGTACTGGGCAACCACGATGGTTTGCTAGACGGTCATCGCCACAGTTATTACATTTTTATTAACTTGCTTGTGTGTTTAGGTAGAGCTGTGCGGGAGATCATTATATACAGTGGCTCACAGCTTATTTGGTACACTATCCTTTATAGAAATAAAACCATTGTCGCTTCCAAACTATTGAATCTACCGTTCACGACCTAGGCCGAGTATTGCAGGACATCTAGGCACAGTATGGAGACAGCGACGGTGCACAGCCTAGTCCATACAATACAACTCTTGCAGGATATCTAGACATAGTATGGGGACAGCGACGGTGCGCAGTCTAGGCCATACAATGTGAATATTGTAGGAAATTTAGGCGAGGTATGGTGACAAACGATACGCCCGCATCCGTGTTGCTCAGAGACATGAAAAGATTAATATTTTTTTTAATATTTACAATTTCTTTCCTTAACTCACCTTTACTTCACGACGGATTTTGCTACACTGCATAATTTCATACAATTTTCTCTTCCTTTTATAGTATGGCGGAGCTTACAATTGTACTTAAATCACTAACATATATGCAGAATTTGAATTACGTCTTAAGAAAATTTTGCACCTTAATAATAATCATATGCAAAATTCTTATAAGAACAAAACTTAATAGAAAAATAAAACAAAACTATTCAAAGTATGGGTATGTTAGATTCTTTAGAAAGCTTACAAGCGGTGTGGCGCAAAACAAGCAATGCGACTTTGCGCATCACAGTACACTGTTACAGTTTTTGTAAAATGCGCCCTATAGCTTGCGTACACAGGGTGGTGCATATGCATAAAGATGCATATTTTTAGGCTACAGTAATATATCTAAAGCATATCGCTTATGAGACCAAATTAAAAAGGAAGTTGTTCGATGTTGTGATGTTAAATTTACTAATTAATTTAATACATGTAATATAAATAAAGCGAAAGTATAAATTATGGGACAAATGTATCTACATATTATAATTTATTTAATAATAACTCATGTAACAAGAATTTAGAACAACATCAAGATCATATATATATCAAGATTCAGAACAACCATTACTTTAAGAAGATGTTATAGACGCAATAAATTATTATGCAATCAATAGTGAAAGTGTAGAGGTTCTGAAGGACCTAGATTGCTAAGAAATTAAAAACCAGTTAGACCGAAAAAGTTATATAACATACAACAAAGTGATGAACAAAAATTAAGTGATGAAACTTTTATTTATACCAAATTTCATCGAAATATCTAAAAAAATAATAGGACCTCGTATGGAGAGGGGTTCCAAAAATGTTTCAATCCGGTCCATTTTCTATAGGGTTCCCCTTTGGGCCCAAAACATGTCCTTCTACCAAATTTTATCAATATATCTCAAAAAATGCGACCTGTAGCTTGCGCACAAATTTAGATGGACAGAGAGGAGGACAGACGGGCAGACGGACATGGTTAAATCGATTCATATTTTGATTTTGATTCGATCGGTATAAGTGAAGATGGGTGTGGCATTTGCCGTTTAGGAGTTACACATATCCGCATAAACTTAATATACCCTTTTCCACAGGGTGGTGCAGGGTATAAAAACAGGGACCGTTGTTGACAAACCCAAAAATAACAAGATAGAGAAGTTCGATTAAGACCGAAGCTTAAATACCCTCCACCTTTTATAATCCCCTAAAAAATAAGTTCCTTTTGTCATATTTATGTATATGACAATTACATGTACTCACGCAAATAGTGTTTTTTTTTAAATTAAGAGCCGTTGCGTCATTCAATCACGCCTATTTTTGGCACAGTGTTGGATAATGATACCATTTATATATATACCAAATTTCAACTTGATAGACATAGTATTGTGCGATATATAATTTTTTAAAGATACAATTTTTTCGAGGTATGTTGAGATTTTCGTTTATTGTGGGCGTGTCTCTTAACCAATTTTCTTCAATTCCAATACGGAACAGCGAAATTGAACTAAAAATAAGTGAGCCAAGTTTCAATTTGATATCTCAAAAATTACGACCGTGAGAGGTTAATTTAGTAGCAAAAGGTTTCACAATTTTGCCCCGGTGGTACGAATGTCGTCGATACGTTTACTAATGGCACCAGTAGTGGAACTTAACCTGATAGTTCATCAGTGCATATTTAAACGGAAATATAAACGAAGAAGTTTATATGAAGGTTCCGGAAAAACTTGAAGAAATAAGCAAACGAAATATAAAGGCAGAGTTTGCAAAATTCAAGAAGCTCTATATGGATTAAAGGAAAGCGGAAGACAATGGTACAAAAAGCTTCACGATCATTTAAATAAAATGGGACTAAAATCATTAGAATCAAATTGCATATATATAGAAAAGAACAGAAACGAAATTTTAATTATAAGTATATATGTAGAGGATCTTAATAGTAGTAATGAAAATAACCTAAAGAATTTCAAAGAAAGTTTAGCAAAGATTTTCGAAATGAAGGACTTGAGTCCAATAAATTACTCGGGATAAAATTCGAGCAAAATTTAACAAAAAATACAATAACCATGCCGCAGACAAAATACATTGATGATATTCTTGAAAAATTTGGCATGAGTGAATGTAAAGGAAGTACAACGTACAAATGTTAATGAAAAATTGTCAAAGGAAATGTGTGCAACTGAAGAACGGAGAGAAGAGGTTTCAAAATTATCCTATCAAAATCTTATCTATTCATTAATGCATTTGGCTGTTTCTACTCGACCTGATATTGCATATATTGTCAGCGCACTAAGTTATATAATTCTAATTTTGGTAAAATGCACTGGATTGCAACAAAACGAGTCCTAAGGTATTTAAAACAAATTAAAAAAAAAATTGACCTTCAAGAAAACTAGAAAAGACATTGTTGGGTATGCAGATGCTGATTGGCCTTGATGCATTAACAATAGACGTTGCATTGACAATATACGGTTACGCATCCATATTAGGAAATGCTGCAGTTAGTTGGAAGTCAAGAAAACAACGAACACCTGCCACATCCATCACAGAAGCTGAATATATGGCGCTTTCTGAATGTTGCAAAGAGGCTGTATACTTAAGAATACTAAATGAAATTACTTAAGTTCAAAAATGTATTACTATTTTTAATGATAGTGCTGGGAATTCTGTAAAAATCAAATCTTCCACAAGCGTACCAAATATGTAGAAATACGATATCATTTTATTAGGGAAAAACTGGATGCAGGGAAGGATAATGTGGAGTACATGTCAAAAAATCAAATGCCTGCTGACATTCTTACTAAAGGATTATCGAGTACAAAACACAACAATTGTATTTTAAAACTTGGTTTAAATATACATATATTACATATATACATATATACATATATACATATATACATATATACATATATACATATATACATATATACATATATACATATATACATATATACATATATACATATATACATATACAAATTGTTTACAAATGTATCAATTCGTCTTTGATATTTAAGTTTTTATGTTTTTGTTAATCAAATATTTTTAATAAATTTTACTCACTTCAAATTCATAATTCAACAACTAAAGAAAGTCGTTTTTATTTAACCATAAAAACATAAACGTACTTCAAGTTACCAGTAGTCCTTTTCATCTGTACCTTTCATTATATGGCAATTCTGCAGACCACGATTCTGACAAATTTTTTTTATACTACAGATCACAAATTTATTATCATAATAAAGGACACAAAATTTGATACTCTACAGCCTCAACTCCATAGCTCAATTTTTGTGGCAGATAAATAGATTTTTGTTGATTGTGGACACGTCTGTTAGCCGACCACGCCCATTTTTGAACACCAGTGGATGAGATAACTATGCATATACACAACAAATATCAAGTTCCTAGCTAAATTTTTTTGGCAGGTATTAAGATTTTTAATAATTGTGGGTGTTATTCGACCCCGCCCATTATTGACACATCGATAAAGCTAATATTTATAGATGCATATACCAAATTTCAAGTTTATAGGTAAATTGTTGTGGCAGAAAAAAAAATTTTTGTCGATTGTGGGCGTGGCTCTTGACGGTTTTTACCCATTTTAAATAGCGATCTGCGTACAAAAACTAAAAGTGCCCGTACAAAATTTCAGCTAAATATATTAAAATTTACGCTTGTGGGAATGCCAACAACAGACGGACACACGGGCATACATGGCTAAATCGACTTTTGATGCTGATCAAGAATATATATACTTTGTAGGGTCTCTGGCATATTATTGTGCGATTTATAATTTTTTTAAGATACAATTTTTTCGAGGTATGTTGAGATTTTCGTTTATTGTGGCCCAATTTCAATACGGAATAGCGAAATTAAACTAAGAATAAGTGTGCCAAGTTTCAATTTGATATCTCAAAAATTACGACCGTAAGACATACGGATACACGGACGGACATGCCTCAAACGATTTCTCTTTTCATGCTGATTAAGAATATATATGGTTTATGGGGTTTCCGGGGCTTCATTCGATGTGTTGTAAACGGATGATCAAAATGAATATACCCTCTTCCTTAAGCAGGAGGGTATAAAAATTTCGACCGTGAGAGTGCCAACAACAGACGGACACACGGACGGACATGTCTTAAACGATTTCTCTTTTCATGCTGATTAAGAATATATAAAGTTTGTGGGGTCTCCAAGGCTTTCTTCGATGTGTGACGAAGATACAGTAGCAGAAATACAACATAGGCCTCCACCTATATATCTGCGGAAAGCTATGACAAATAACCTCATTAATGCGCTCGCCCAGTTAGTTGGAAACCAATTTCATGTAGTCGGAATTCGGAGAGGAGCGATAGCTGAAGTGAAAATCCAATTCTATAGGGAGAAAAATTACAGGATCGACATTCAACATCTTGAAAATTCGAAAAAGAGTTACTACACTTACCGACTAAAGAGTGAAAGAGGACTTGTCGTAGTCATAAGAGGAATAGAGAATACAAACGATGATGCAGGAGATGCTCAGGAACCAGACCACTTTGCTTCAGATGATGATGAATAGCAAACCATGATCAGCTATTACTTATTAACTAATATCAGTGGAACATTTTTGATAAATTTTTTATTAATATATGTAGCTATTTTGATGTCTAGCTATAAGTATATTAATACTATTATTATTATAAGCATAATATCTCTTTTAATATCAACAGCCACATATCTTTTTGCTCTGTTTCTACCATTATGGGTATGACAGCTAGAGACGTCACACGTTAAGAGTCTTCGAAAAACAACATATGGGAATCCATATCTGTCACTTAAATGCCCAAAGTTTACGAAACAAGACTGACGAACTTCGACACATCTTTGAAAATTCTGCTATACACGTCATATGCGTGTCTGAGACGTGGTTCATGCCTGCTGAACTCAATACTCTTTTTTGGATGAATGGATATTACCTCTTTCGTGCAGATCGGCACCAACATGCAGGCGGTGTTGCCGCCTACATAAAAAGCCATTTACACCATAAGGACAATTGGTGATGTTACCATCGGCTATCCCGATGTAATTATAAGTGGAGATTTCAATAGCAATCTCCTCTTAGAAAATAAACTTATGGATGAGATGCATACTATTGGTCTTCTCTCCACTAATACCACGATCCCGACTTACTATACTGCCCATACAGCCACCCTCTTAGACCTGTTCTTAGTTAACAATTTAAATAAGGTATATGACCAGCTAAATGCTTCAAGTTTCTCCAATCATGACCTAATCTTTATGATGTACAATTTTCAGCTCCAAAACGAGCACGTAAATCATACTTACAGGGATTTTAAAAGTGTTGCCATTAACGAACTTGAACGTGCATCGAACCAAGTTAATTGGAAATTATCCAAAGTCTTGCCCATTCCGAAAAGCAATGGTGACTATAGACCAATCGCGATCCTTCCGTTTCTATCAAAAGCGTTCGAAAAAATTATAAAAAAACAAATCTGCGAACACATAAGTCTAAACGCATTATTAGTCGACTTATTAGTCGACTAGTCGACCATCCTGATTAATGACGCAGAAAGTGTTAGGAGTAATTTGGACAATAACAATATGTCACTCCTTGTGCTATTAGACCATACTAAAACATTCGATTCCGTTGACCATTCCCTGATGGAAGTTAAACTCCGACAATTCTTCAATTTCCATACTACAGCCATTAGGCTTGTCGTAACGTACCTCTCGAGAAGCCATCAACGTGTGTTCGCCAATAATAGTTTCTCCGATCTGCTTCCAGTTAAGCGAGGGATTCCGTAGGGGTTTGTTCTCGGTCCACTGTTGTTCTCCTTATACATTAATGGCTTACCCACCTGCCTCAGGTGGTGTAAAGTGCACATGTACGCAGATGATGTACAGATCTGGGCTAGTCGACCGCCTGAGAATATAATTGATACTGCAATGAAAATCAATGATGACTTGGTTAACATTGCGAACTGGGCCAGTTCAAATGGTCTTGCCTTGAATCTTGTTAAAACTAAGTTTATAGCTTTTTGCAGGAAGGCAGATTTTAGGAACATTAGAATCCGTTTACTGGGGACGGACGTTGAAATAGTTAACTCCGTGAAAAACCTTGGAGTGACACTCAATAGAACGCTCACATGGGATCATCATATTAATAATAACGTGGGACAAGTGTACGGAATGTTAAGATTTCTATGGCATTTACAGTGGTTCACACCTTTAAACATTAGAAAACTTTTGGCTAAAGCGTACTTGTATCCAAAACTTCTACATGTATGTGAGCTGTTTGCCAATTGTAATGCCATTTCTAAACAGAAACTGAAAAGGCCTAACAATTCAATCGTTAGATATGTTTATGGGTTGAGAAGGTATGACCATGTCTCAAACTATACTGTATCTATGTTATCAGTCACCTTGGAGGACCTGCTCAAATGCAGAGTGTTATGCTTACTTCAAAAAATTGTTACAAAGCAGGATCCAGGCTACCTGTACAACAGACTAGAATTTCCAATGTCTAACCGAAATCAGAACATTAGACCTATGCGACGCATAACTCTAATGTCCGAACGTAATTTTTTTGTTTTTGCAATCCGATGGTGGAATACCATCCCTGTACGTGTACAGACTACACGGAACTCTACTCGCTTTAAGAGGGACATTATGCTGCACTTCGCGTAAGGTTATGCGAATGGCAATTCGTTGTAACTAGATGTTAAGGAATTGATATGTATATAATAGTAAGTTGGTTCATACTGCTATATTACATAAGCTCCGAGCTGAAGAGGTGGAAGGCACCCATGTGAAATGTATATATATAAAACAGAAATAAATAATAATAATAATAAGACATACTCTGTCTTATTACTTCTAAATATTGGGTGTACAAATATGTTTCCCCCCTTTTTTTAGATAAATAAAAGACGTTTGTTTGTTTATATTGTATAATGAAATACAAATTTATTCAAAATATGCTCCATCTGAAGTTACAACCTTTTCCCATCGTTCAGGAAATTTACTAAATTTTTTCTCACTAAAGAAATTTGGTTCTTTGGAGGTGATCCAATTATTAAGCCAAATTTGGTTACGTAGGAGGTGAACTTCGTTTCAGAAAGGGCTAATTGCATCGATCGAAATAAATAGTAGTCTGAAGGCGCAATGTCCGCTGGGGTAACATTCCCCAGTTCTGATCATCTAAGTAATTTTTCACTGGTCGAGCAACATGTACTTTGGCATTATCATCAAATTACTTTATCGTTCCTATTTTTCCATTCTGGTCCTTCATACTCTATAGCTCGTTTCAAATGCATTAGGTGTCGTTGGTAGACATCGCCATTTCAGTCGGTTTCAGCAACTCATAATGGATTACACCTTTCAGATCCCCCCAAACACAGAGCATAACATTCTGACAATGAATATTTCCCTTTGGCTGTGATGGACCAGGTTCACCTATCTTCACCCAAGATTTTTTGCTTTCAGGATTCTCGTAATATTCTTCTCTCCATTTTTTATTACCAATAATGTTTCGTTGCAAAAAACCCTTTCTTTTTTTTTTTTTCTCTTTCAAACATAACTTCACAAATGGTTTTTCGTCGTTCACGGTCTCTTTCTTTTAATTCATATGGTAACCAGTTAGCTTGTTTTTGAATCATTCCCAGTTTTTATAAACGTAGCGAAAGACATTGTTAAGTAACATTCAATGCCGAAGCTAATTCTGATTGTGTTTCGACCAGTAATGCTTCCAATTTCGCATCTTAAAATTTTTTTGATGGCTTTCTATGTTCTTTGTCCTCTGTGTCAAAATCATCGTCTTTTAAACGTCGAAACCGTTCTTTACATGTGGTACTTGATGGAACATCATCGCCATACATTTCTACGAGCATGTGATCTATTAAAAAAAGGACGGAGTCATATTTGTACACCCAATAACATGAATGTGATATTCTATGGAAAGTATTAATTACGTATAGAAGAAATAAAATGAATTCATACTTAGTGTTAAGTAAACTTGTTAAAATTGAATTGGAAATAAAATTACCTGAATTATCTAAATTTAATTACTTACCTTTATCTTTTCGGCTTGTAGTCTTCGAGCCAGAGTCGCTACCACCCTTGGGACGACTAAGAGCGCCGGTAGTTTTGCCGGATTTACGCTTAACGCGTTGTAAAGCGTTTATTTTCGAGATCGAGTGCAAATGGGCATAATCATCAACCTCCTTAGTCCTCCACAACGGTGGTTTTTTAGTCCCGCCTACTTCAAAATTATTGACATTTTTCTTATCAAAAGTAAACGTCAACTCACTACCGTTGTTTTGTTCATTATTTATGTCGTTTTGAATATTGTGGTAGTTATATGTTAGCTTTGTTATATTATTTTGCTTATATCTTTGCATTGAACGTCTTAGCATGTGCTTGAATAAATCACGTTTTCCCTGAATGAATACTTCGTGTATGTTCGTACCCCCCTTTTTTTTATTGGGAGGATATTGTTGTTGGTATTTACGATACTCAATACTTTCATCCTTTGCATTTTTCTTGATATCTTTATTATTCCATTGTTTCAACTCAAGATGATATTTCCATTCCTGTTGCTGTTCTTTATTACGACTTTTGTTTTTTTCGTCTTCACTTAATATTTTTAACCTCACGTAATTTTTTTTATTTGTACCCCTATTTGCATTTATTTTTCCATTCTTGAGTTTGTACAATTTATACTGAAATTTGTTTTTGGACGACAGCGATTTTAAAATATCTTTGATGTCAATGTAATAGACGTCCACTCCTGGTATCAGTTCATTTCCGCTGTAGTCTTTTAAGAGATTAGAATTATATTGTATATGAAGTTGTCGTTTGTAACGACTATGTACGCGCGATTGGTCCTTTTCGTTTCTTCCATCATCCACACTAAGGTTTTTATTGTTTTTACTGATTGCTTTGTTACTCTGCTTACCAAATATCTCTACATTATCTTTATTTCGATCGATAGTCGATGTTATGTCAGCTCCTACTTTATGATCACGATCCAAATCGACCTGATAGGGATTAACATTATCGCCCATTTGAGCAGAATGAATTCCTGTAAGATCGATATTGATTCTTTCAATAAACTCGATATCAGCAGTAGTAAAATCTTCCGATAAATATACTTGGGTCGTTTCAAAATGGGCAAAAGGTTGTTCGGTTGTAGTCTCAGGTTTAAAAACGGAGAAACGTATATCTGGAGCCTTACATCCAGGCGTAGCGTCTGCAACAAAATAAAACAATTTGGCTTAGGCAAAATTTGAAAGCTTCATGCAAACCGTGAGTAAAGCATATACGTATTATTATTATGTATGAATTATCTATATATATAATTATTTATATATATAAGCTCGATTTTGTATAAAGTGTATATATTCATTAAATGTATTTAAATTTTTGTTTTGTAGTAGAACGTAAATGTAGGTCACATTATTATTAATTTTCGATTTTTGCATACACATGCACTAATCGAATTTATGTTTAGTTAACAATTATAATAACTCAATTTAAGTTCCTTTTTTATACCTTTTACTATGTAAGCAATAATAACATTTTTTTTTTAAATTGTTGTTGTACCAGTTGCAAGCATATGAAAATGTTCTAATATATAAGATGTGATAATTTACTAAATAAATCAGACTAAAACTCTCAACAAAACAAAGAGGCAGTCCCATTTTCTATAGTACTAGATACCAAGCACTTCTGCTGTATCCAAACATTAGGCGTTGCGCGACATGCAGTGCTATACACTACACTACACATTCACAGCCAAGTTACCAGTAATACTTTTCAGCTTTACCTGCCCACACACTTACACAACATAGTGATCCTGCAGACCATGATCCTCCCAAATTTATTGCCATAATAGAGGACACAAAATTTGACAATCCACAGCCTCAACTCCATTTTCACATGTAGTGTTAGTAGGGTCGTCGTCTTCTTTAGTTAATTTATTCCACGGCAACACTTTTAATCGGTCCAAGAAAATAAGAAGACGCAGGAATTTTTTAAAATACTTTTCCTTGCTGTTAATGTACGTGCGCAGTATATAAAAAATACTTCATTTTACCATTAATTTAAATTTACATACACACATTTAATGCAACACTTTTTTTTAAATAAGTTAAACACTAATAAGTTAAACACTTTATTAAAATAAGTTAAGCAATTTCAGTTTTTACCGATTCTATTGATGTATACATATTTCGTATGGACAAAGCTACATTACTTTTACAAGCTCTTATAAAAATTGAAACAAACTTAAGGAAAACGACAAAAAAGAAACTATTGAAAGCAAACTGGTAGAAATAGAAACATTGAGAGAGAAATTTAGAAATCACAACCAAAACCAAAAAAATCCCAGCAAAACTAATTGTTCAATTTAAAAACATACATTTCAACTTAAAAGTAACTTTTGAAGAACTATTAGAAAATTATAAAATGGCTTTTAATATGGAAATTGCAATGAAAACTATGTCTAATTTCACAGGCAAATTTGAAGAAATAGAAAGCTTCTGCAAATTTATTGAAATCCTTTCCAAAAACTTATCAGATCTGGCAAAACAGATTTATTGGAGTTTATCTATCATATAAAACTCACCCAAAAGGTGAGGGCGGACAAGATATCAAATACTTTAGTAGAACTCTATAGTTCAATAAAAATACTTTTAAAAGTCCGCAGACAATAGCACTTCTACATAACATATTAACAATATTCAACAACGTGGAAGTGTTGAAAATTTTAGAGATAAAATAGTCGTCGGCCTGATTGCTCAGTTAAATGACTTACAAATTCAGCAATTAGAAAATACAGCAACTGTAGCATCACCAAAATGGACAATAACTATGTCCTCACGGTTTTTAAAAATGGAATTGATAATAAATATAAAAAGTCAATTAGAACTTGAGAAAGACCCCTGTTTCTCACGTAATTCACACCGAAACCTTAAACAGAGAAATTTCTACACACAAAGAAGTTTCACAAATAAATACCCAACCAACCTCACATATGATCATAGAAAAGAAACAACAATAACTTCAGGAACCCATAACTTCAGTCAAAACCGGAACAATAGACGGAGACATGTTAATATCTTACAAAACCAGGGAAACAGATAACCGCTGGTGGTGGACGACACCATCACTGTCGTACAAATACGCACAAAATTTTTAATATATCTAATAAAAACACTTTTTATGTCCAAACCAAACAAATTGAAACTATAAGATTATTAATAGTTATGAGTGCAGACATTTCAATAATAAAATCATATGTACTCGTATTAGATATCACAAAAGCTAGATTATTAAATAAAATACAAAAAACAATCTCAGTACCACCTAGATCAGAAATAATACAACCGATGGAAATACAATTAAAAAGGCATTCAATTATCTTAATAAAAGAAGTATTTTTGGTAAATTCAATTATCCCACGCAATGGAATAAAACATATCAAAATATTAAACACAACATCAAAAACCGCACACGTTAAAAACCTATAAAAATACAAACTAAACCTCTCCACACTTATCATATACTAAACACTGACACAGGTAACGAGCACAACATATACAACAAAGTGCGACTTCTAAATACAATAAATATAAATTAAGAAGACAAAAAAGCTAAAGAACCATTAATATAAATATTCAAAAGCTTTCAAGAGACATATTTCACTCAGAAGGAGTGTTCAAGGCGGCAACGTTTAGTCACCTTAAACATAAAAAATCTCTCTCCAACTCGCCTCACTTATCGGTTGCAGTTTCCAATGTCGAGGAGAGAAGACTTGGAGTACAATACTAATTTCATTTGAACTTTATTACCTTTCTTTTTTTAACTTTAGAGAAGTAACATCATTTTGTATTAAATTCAACCCGCGATTTTTTTTTATACATTGGATCAATTTGTTAAAGTATATCAAAAGAATTTTTTTTTAAATATTTTTTTATTTAGGCATATACGAGTATATGCACTCGTATTGTATTGGAAAATGCTGAAGAGAATTAGTTTTTGATGCTTTATACAAAACACAAAATTTTTATAAACTAGTAAATTTTGTAAGAAATATATATATATCTGTTAAATGCGGTTCGAAGTTGAATAAAGTGCATTATGGGAAAAAATTAATTGGTTGAATTTGGGGCGATAACACGTCACCATCGGCATTCTACAAACAAAGTCTACAAATTTCCAACGCATCCAATTCTGGTGACCTACCTTTACACCACCTTATCATCTGGTCCTTCGAGCAAGATCTTGGATAAGTATATTGATTTCAGTAAGTGAATTTCTAATAAAAATTATGATTAATAATAAAATCAAACACACATATATGCTAAAAGTGATTGTCTTAACTTTTTTGTATAAAATTAACGTACATATGTTTTACGGCACATATGTATAAATTTCCGATTTTAAATATATGTACAGTAAACATTTTTATTACCGACGAACATCATATTTATAACTTTATAATGTACATATAATTCAATATAAACAATTTTTCTGTGACCGCGAAAAATGAAACGCATTACTAAACTCATATTGAACACGTATTGTGATCGCGTTCAATCATACAATCACTGCGTTAATGTTACTTTTCAACCACTTTTTATGCATAATTGTTGTTTTTGCATATACCCATATTTAACTTTATATTGATTTCTATACTTGGCATATATGTATAATATTATGTTTATGCTGTGTTTAGCAACTTCGTTTAGATTATAAATATCTACTACAATTGTTGCACCTAATGTTTATACATTTATTGCCTTATTGGAAATAAATATATATATAAATATAAAGTACCAAAATTTTTTTTCGTATGTTACTTTTTTCTTTTAATCGAAATACATACTTTTACTATAATAAATACTTTTATACTTTAAATATTTTTAATAAATAATAAGATACAGGAGTTCGGTTAAGACCGAAGCTTAAATAGCCTCCACCTTTTATAATCCTCTAAAAAATAAGATCCTATTGCCATATTTATGAATATTAGTATTTCATGTACTCAGACAAATAGTGTTTTTTTTTTTAATTATAGGCGTTTGCGTTATTCAATCACGCCCATTTTTGGCACAGTGTTGGATAACGGCACCACTTATATATATACCAAATCTCAACTTGATAGGCTTAGTATTATGCGATATATAATTTTTTAAAGATACAATTTTTTCGAGGTATGTTGAGATTTTCGTTTATTGTGGGTGTGTCTCTGACCAATTTTGGCCACTATCAATACGGAACAGCAAAATTAAACTAGAATAAGTATGAAAATGAGATGCTGTACCAGGGCCCAACATACAACTACCTCGGTGTGACACCGAAATATTAGTCTTGGCCCACTTTTAGAGATATCTTTTTATACATCAATAACCCTAGATTAAGCCAAGTGGAAAAATTGTATCATCTAATGCAAAAAACATCAAGAGAAGCTCGTGATATTATAAAGTGAAGTCTCTTAACCAGTGAAGGTGCAGCATTTAGTTGACCGTTACGATAATAAGCGTAACGCACAATTAAAGAATTATCATTAATCCCTATTTCTAAAGAGTCAGGTCGTTAAGGAATGTATTATAAACTTATCGCTTCTTAAGATTAACACCGAAAGCTGGGATGATTTTTGTTTATATATGTTCGACACGTTTACCTGAAAATACCCTACAATCAAACATGCAAACACAAAATCCCAATATTTTGAATTGGAAAAAGATGGATGATTTTCTTACATCAAGATATCAGAATATCATAATAAACGTTTCCCGAAGTTGATAACATATAATTCACGTTTTTCAAGGCTGCCATTGGGATATATACAAATGCACTTTGCACTTTGTTTTATATAAACAAACTCAAAGACAACAAATTATGGGCTCTCTATCACAGGAAAGGTCAACCTCGACCTTTTACTCATATAGGCCTGGAATTTGGTTGACCCTTTGATATAAAATCGTATATAGGTGGTGGTTGCAAGATTACTAAAGGTTATGTTCTCGTTTTTGTTTGTTTCACTACAAAAGCCATCTATCTCGGGGCTACGAGTGATTTGTCTACCCAAGGTTTTTTAGCCGCTTTCGCATGCTCTTTTCCGCACCGAGGATACCCTGCTGCCTTATACTCTAATAATGGCACTGCCTTTATCAGCGCCGCTAATCTTTTAAAAAGAGAAGCGGAGAAATTCCTTGACGAAATAGAGACACGCATTATATTTAATAACCCACTTTGAAGTTTACAGTAGAATTTAATTCCTTTGGAGTTATGTTCTAAAACCCATTTAAAGAAAAAAGCATGGCAAAAAATTCACTTTTGAAGAATTGCTAGGATCGAAGGTTTCTTGAACTCTAGACCCTAATCTCCTATGAATGATGACCGTAATGATTTAATACCACTCCCTCCCGGTCACTTTTTAATTGGTGATACTTTATTATTTGCATCTGAACCTGACTTAGCTAATCTTCCTGTGAATTACGCTAGTCGGTGGGAAAAACTTAAAATTCTACACCACTTATTTGCTCGTAGGTGGAAAGAGGAGTATTTAAAGAAATTACATAAACGTAATTTCCACTTATTCCACCCTTAACGTAATATTGAATTATGTGATTTGGTAGTCATACGAGCAATAATTTGCACCCAAATTTATGGCGGTTAGGTCGTGTCATAAAAACATATCCGGTCCAAATGGCATATGCAGGTAGTAAATTTGCGTACCTCAGACACTCAACTTACCAGACCAATTACAAAATTAGTCTTATAACTTAATGCATAATATTTTAACCGTATTGTAATTTTTTTAGGCATGGCTGTACAACGACGTCTATCTACTGATATACTGCTGATAGATCTCTCGCCACGACGGGAACTTCCCAGATCACGACCAATTTTAGGTTCAACAGTTGGGAAGTGTCCAATTTGTCATCAAGATCATGTGTAGTGTGTTCACAATTAAGTGAACACATTCACTCAATTATTTTATTAATTCAATTCATATATTTAACATACACTCATAGATCCAACTTTTTGCTTACTGTAGTACAAAGTTTGTATAGGTCACATTATTATTATTTTAATTTTTAGTTAAATTTAGATTTTTGCATGTACATGCAAAAAAGAACTTATGTCAAGTAAGTAATAAGAATAACCTAGTTTAAGTTTATGCTTACTATTGAATATTTGTAATTTGTGTTTGTAAATTTATTGTATTAATTTTAGTATATAAGAAATGGAATTTCATTTAATAAAGCAGATTAAAAACGTATTTCGTGAGTCTCACTTCCTGTATACCAAGTACCAATACCAAGCTTCTCAGCTGGATTCTTACGTTGCACATTGCGCGACATATCATGTTACAGATCCAACACTAAGTCCACATACGTATAGTTCACTTCCATTACAAACTCTTTCATAACATGGCGATCCTGCCATTTCTCTTTTTGATCCTGCCGACTCAGATCCTGCCCACCACGACATATATATTTCTCTTTTGATCCTGCCTAGAACAACATTTTACTCTTTTGATCCTGCTTTTGACCTTGCTAGGACACAATCCAAAAAATAATTAACTTTCTCGGACATGGAAAAATACTTTCCCACCACATCTCAACAAATAGAGAGTTCAATACCTTTATATGTACACACACCAATCCCCGGTCCAAACCGACTGACCATCGAAGAATGCAGGCAAAGGCAGGCATACAAAAAACAAACAGAGAAAATTATAACTCCTAGACCGAAAAGGAAACGTGGGGGAATGAAAATTCAACACCAGCGAAAAATAAAAGGTCAAAAATATAGCTTTGGGGAAAACGAAAGAAAAACTGATTAAATTAATACAGGAAGAGAGACAAACATAGGCTTTTCAAAAAGTAAACAACAAGAGCAAGTAAATGTAGTTAATAACAACAATAACGGTGGCAACAATAATAGTCAAGTAACTACAATAAAAATAACGACAGAAACATATAGGATATGGTTTATATAGATTAAACAAATAAAAAAAATTGGGTAGGAGTGTCACGCTCTCTGATGTCTAGAAACACACAATTATTAATTTTAAAATTGAAATGAATACGCAATTACCATACAATTTTAAAAATTAAAATAAATTTTAAAAAAATTAAATATTTTACATAGTTTCGTATGGATCAAGCTACATTACTTTTACAAGCTATTATAAAAATTGAAACAAACTTAAGGAAAACGCCCAGTCGTCCGTACAAAAAAGAAACTATTGAAAACAAACTAATAGAAATAGAAACACTAAAAGACCAATTTAGAAATCTTAACTAAGGCAAAATACCAGCACAAATAATTATTCGATTTAAAAACATATATATCAACTTGAAAGTAACTTTTGAGGAACTATTAGAAAATTATAAAATGGCTTTTAATATGGAAATTGCAATGAAAATTATGCCTAATTTCACAGGCATATTTGAAGAAGTAGAAAGCTTCTGCAAGTTTATTGAAATCTTTTCCAAAAACTTATCGGAAGCTGGTAAAACAGATACATTAGAATTTGTTTACACATAAAACTCACCCAAAAGGTGAAGGCAATGGGCTCAATTCAAATACCTAGCACATTAGAAGAACTCTATAGTTCAATCAAAAGTAATTTTAAAAACCCACAGACAATACCTACATTCCCCAACACCTTAAGCCTTGATAATTTTAGAGATAAAGTAGTTAGTCTGATTACCCAACAAAATGATCTATAAATTCAAGAATTAGGAAGCACAACATCTACAACGGAACGGAAGGTTATCACAATTATGCTCTCACGGTATTTAAAAAGAGAATTGATGAAAGATATAAACAGACTCTATTCGCTGCACAACCCTAATCGTCAACCCAAGCAGTCAACTTAGCTCTAGAATTAGAGAAAGACCATAGTTCCCAAAATGAATCCCAAGTACTTAAAATAAATAAATCAAATAGAAATAAATACCAATATAACCATACTAGATACACCTTCAATAATTCATACCGAGACAATAATCAAAGAAACTTTAACACACAAAGAAATTATGCAAATAGATGTCCAAATCCCACGTTCAACAGCAGAACACAACCTGTGAATACAATAAAATAACACCAGATGTCCCCATCGTCTTCATAATATTAATCAAAATAATAAAAGAAGACACTTAAATGTTGTACAGAACCAGGGAAACAGCTGGTGGTGGAAGACACCATCACTGGCGTATAATCACACATAAAATTCTCAATATATCTATTAAAAATACCTTTTATGTTATACTTCATACTAAGCAAAATAAAACTATAAGATTACTAGTTGATACAGGAGCAGATATTTCAATAATAAAATCTTACATATTACAAAAGCTAATAAACAATATATACAATCTAAGTAAAATAACTGCAGAAACTATACATACTATTGGCACAATATTTTTACAACTACAATTAGGACAATCAGAACTAACACATTAATTCCATGTAGTGAAGGATAATTTCCCAATATCCACAGATGGAATATTAGAAATTGATTTCTTGAGAGTTTACCTGTGCAAACTAGACTACGAAACAATGACCCTGGAAATCCGTACAAATAATGAAGATATCGTACTACCAATGAAAACTAACAAACCCAAAATAATCTCGATACCACCCAGATCAGAGATAATACATCCAATAAAAATAAAATCAAAGGAGGATTCACTTATCTTAAACAAAGCATTTCAAAAAGGAGTGTTTTTGGCAAATTGTATAATTCCACGTAGTGGGAGAAAACACGTTAGAATTTGAAATACAATAGCACAAACCATAAACCTTAAAAATCTCAACGTACAAATTGAACCCCTTCAAAATTACCACATTCTAAAACACAAAACAAAGCCAATAAATAATATTATAATTAATAGACTACTGGATACAATAAGTATAAATCAAGAAGATAAAATTGATAAGGATTCATTAATAGAAATATTTAAAGATTTTCAAGACATATTTCACTTACGACGAATAATTTCTATACACAGAAACTTCAGACAAATGATAACACACCAGTTTACATCAAAAATTACCGACTACCACAAACTCAAACTGATGAAATTAACAGTCAACTACAAAAACTAATAGACGATGATATAGTAAGTGAGTTACTTACTTCAGTATGCCCTTATTACTGAAGTAAGCCCTTATAACTCACCCATGCTAATTGTACTTAAAAAGACAAACAACGCACACAAAAATGGCGATTTGTAGTGGACTTTAGACAATTAAACAACAAATTAGTAAACGACAAGTTCCCAGTAACTAGTAAGTAACTAGACTCGAAGACGTTCTTGACAAACTTAGTAGACTAAATATTTCTCTACACTAGACATGACGAGTTCTTTTTATCAAATAAATTTATATAGAGATTCAAGACTTTGACTACGTTTTCAACAAGTAAAGAACATTATCAATTTAAATGACTACGATTTGGGCTCAAAATATCATCAAACAATTTCCAGATAATGCTCACAACAGCTTTAAATGGACTAGACTCCAACGCCTTCCTCTATATGGACGACATCAATATATTTGGCTGCACACTTAAACATCACAACGATAATCTCATAAAAGTATTTACTAGACTGAAGAAATATAACTTGAAACTCAATGCCAGCAAATGTAACTTTTTGAGACCAGAAGTTTTATATCTTGGACATCTGATAACTAAGGATGGCATCCAAACCGACCCTTCAAAAATCAATGTTACAAAAAACACCTACAAACACAGACGAAGTAAGACGATTCGTCGCACTTTGTAATTACTATAGAAGATTTATAAAAGACTTTGCACAGATTGCGAAATGTTTGAATACACTGTTAAAGAAACATCAACCATTTATATGTTCAAATGAATGCCAAAAAGCATTTGAAACCTTAAAAGAAAAACGAATGAACCCTCCCATACTTCAATACCCTGACTTTGACAAACAGTTCATACTGACCATAAATGCTTCTGATTATGCTTTAGGAGCAATATTGTCGCAGGTTACATTAAAAAATGTTCTACATCAGCTGAAGCTTTTAGAAGTACATAAGCCTAGAGGACCAGTTCGTAAAGTTACTTTATATAAACGCTTGATGGCTTTAAAAATGAAAGAAGGTGAAAATATCAGTGACTATTTAAATCAATTTTTGTGATATTGTGGAGAAATTAGCTGATATTGGTATTGAATTGAGCGATGAATTGTTGGTCATTATTCTTTGTCGAGTCTACCTGTTGAATATGAAAATTTCGTTGTTGCAATGGAGACACGTGATAATCTTCCATCACTTGCTGTATTAAAATTGAAACTTTTAGAAGATGATGAACGTCGAAATGAACAAGAAAGTGACATTATGGCAAAAGAAGGAGTGAAAAGTCAATACGCTTATACTACAACGGTCTCAAAGGTCAAATATAACAAAAATAAATCTTTAAAAACACAAAATAAAAAGATGTCCGGAAAATGTTATTCATGTGGCCAAAAAGGTCATTATGCGAATGATTGTCCTCGTAAATCATATAGAAATGATAAGCTGAATGCTTTTTCAATGTTAGCAGCTACGGATCTTTTGTCAAAATCATTATGGTATATTGACAGTGGCGCAACCTGTTATTTGTGTAACGACAGATCCTTGTTTACAAAATTTGAAGTTTGTAACGAATAAATTTCTCTTGCTGGTAATCATTTCATCATGGCAACGGGTAGAGGCGATGTTTTATTGAGAACTGAAAAGAAAATTATACTTAAAAATGTACTTTTTTCATCCGCAGTTCAAATGCAGCAACAGCAAATTTCATTTCTATTAGTAAAGCAGTTGAAAAGGGCCTTTCTGCAAATTTAACGGAACGAAGGCATACATTAAATACAAAAACGGGTGCATTTGATTAAAAGCTGTTAAACAGAATAGTTTGTTTTTACGCATAGAGAAACAGAAGCAGCGTTTATGTGTTATTGATAATAACAATATGCATTAGAAATGTCAAATAAGGACATTGTTACCGGTTTAAAAGTAACAAAAGGTGCTAAAGATACTCGTATTTTATGCGATACATTTGCCATTGGAAAAATACATAGCATTTCCCAAACATTCTTTGATTGGATCAAAACACATTTTGGAGTTGGTACATTCTGATGAATGTGGTCCTGTAAACGTAAAGTCAGAGGGAGGTTCCAGTTATTTTGTCACGTTTATTGATGACAAATCGCGTAGAATTTTTGTACATTTTATAAAGACGAAAAATGAAGTTTTTGAAAAATTCAAAATTTTTAAACAACAAGTGGAACGTCAAAGCGGAAAGAAAATAAAATGCCTAAGAATAGACAACGGACGTGAGTATGTTAACAAAAATTTTTATATTTACTTACAGGAGTGCGGTATTAAGAGGCAGTTAACAGTACCATACACGCTTCAACAAAATGGCGTTGCTGAGCGTGCTAACAGAACTTTGGTGAAGATAGCACGTTGCATGTTAATTTATAGTGGTATAGGTCAATCGTTTTGGGCTGAAGCAATAGCAACTGCAGTGTATTTGCAGAATCGTTGTATAAGCGCGAGTTTCAATGGGAAAACTCCTTATGAATTATGGTACAGCAGAAAACCAAAAATTAATCACTTAAAAATTTTTCGATGTTCTGCAATAGCTTTAAATGAGAAACAAAAGGGCAAATTCGATCCTAGAGGTGAACGTAGTTATGGTTGGTTATTTTATGGTCTCGAAAGCCTATCGTCTTTTTGATCCAAATTCTCGTAAATTCATTAAAAGACGAGATGTAATTTTTGATGAAAAGGAATTGATGGGACACGCCATAATTTGCTCTGAAAATAATAAAGGAGTATTTGATAAATCAAATACTAGCAAATTTGATAATTGTACAAGATTAGATGATACTGAAGATTCATTTAGTACAGCAGAAGAGGAATCTAATCTTGAGGGGGAGAATGACGATTCAAATGATTTTTATAATGTGTCTAGTGACATTGAGGAGGAGAACATTGAAAATGGTGCAATAGAAGATGTCATACATGAAAATTATAATATACCTGAAAACAATAATATATATAGTGGCGGCAGTGCTTTACGTAGAGGACCAGGAAGGCCTAAAATAATACGTGAGGCAAAACCTGGTGGGCCTAAAAAGCAGTACAATGTTTTAGGTAACATGTATGTTCCACAAACTGTCAGTGATGTACGTAAGATAAAAACAAGATTTTCATGTTAAGAACCTGCATTTATAATTTTATTAACTACTTTTTTAATCAGCTTTGGATCTGATTGTTACTGATCCAAACCTGATTTTTGCGTGGGGGAAATTGTAGGGTTAAAAACTAATTTATAGTTTTGTAAAAATAGAAAAAAAAATAATAATAATTTAGTAGTCAATTTGCTTTATAATGAAAATAGTCCAGTAATTCTCAATGTGGACAACCAGGGTGCTTTGAAAATAGCATCAAATCCAGTGCTGCATAATAGGAGCAAGAATATTGATATCAAATATCACCATATCCGTGAAGTACTTATAAACAAGGAAATCGAACCCAAATACTGCCGATCAGACGATATGATAGCGGATATTTTGACCAAAAATCTTACAAAATTAAAGCATCATAAATTTGTAAATTTAATGAATTTAATGGTTTTATGTAAACAAAGAATTGGTATTGAGGAGGAGTGTTGAAACTTTGTACGTTTATAAACAACACCAAATATTTGTTTTTAATCATATAAGTTTTTTGTTTTTGTCATATAAAAATTTTA
The DNA here is from genome assembly GCA_949710015.1 of Crataerina pallida. Lineage (NCBI taxonomy): Eukaryota > Metazoa > Arthropoda > Insecta > Diptera > Hippoboscidae > Crataerina > Crataerina pallida. Next base: position 16,273,233 of record OX453293.1, read on the forward strand.
TTTTTTCTTACTTTTCAATAAAAATTCATATATATGAGACGTGCGCGTTATTACTAACAATATATTTAAAATTATAGATGAAAAAGATTTTAAAGAAAAAGTAAATAAAAAATTACAAAAGATTTGTAATAATGCCCAAACATTGATTATTATTTATATTGTATAAAGACCCTCAGAAGATTAACAACAAATTGACTCAATTTAAATTAATAAATGAACATCAAAATAGTCCTCACGGCGGACATTTAGGAGTTGGAAAAACTCAATTCAAACTCAAACAAAGTTATCTATGGAAGGGTATGAATAAAATGATAAAGCACTTTGTGAATAATTGTACATATTGTAAATCTAATAAACAAATAACACATATTAAAGAACCACAAATTAAAACAAGTACACCTACAACAAGCTTTTAAATAGTAGAAATCGACACTGTAGGACCATTAAGAATAACAAATGGACTTAGATATATATTAACCATGCAATGTCAATTAACAAAGTATATAATAGCATTTCCGATACAAAGTAAAGACGCCAAAACAATAGCGATAACAATTATTGAACAAGGTATACTGAAATACGGTCATTTTAAGATATTAAAGTCTGATAGAGAAACTGAATTCACAAACGAACCACTGAAAAACATATGTGAACTCAAAATTCAGCAAATATTTTCTACCCCTTACCATCATCAAACTTTAGGCTCCGTTGAAAGAAATCATCACGTTATGAATGAATATATGTTGTCATTCGCAGAAAATGACAATTGGGATAAATGGGTCCCTTATTATTGTTTTTCATATAACACCACCCCACATGTAACGACTGGATATACACCTGAACTAGTATTTGGAAAAATAGCCTATCTGCCAAATGATATCATTAATACAAATAAAATAAGATTTAGACAATTATTATGATGAATTAAAAGCCAGAATAAAATTTTCTTTACAAAGAGCAAAGAATTTTGGAAAAAGAAAAACATAAAAGAACATTAAATAGAATATACATATATATACGAGTATATATAATAGCATATCCAAAACAAAGTAAAGGCGCCAAAACAATAACGACAACAATTGTCAAAGAAGTTATACTTAAATATGGTCATTTCAAAATATTAAAATCCGATAGAGGAACCGAGTTCACTAACGAAATACTAAAAAACATATGTAAACTGTTACAAATTCAACAAATATTTTCTATCTCTTATCATCATCAAACGATAGGCTCCGTTGAAAGAAATCATAGAGCGATAAATGAATACATGTTGTCATTCACAGAAAATGACAATTGGGATAAATGGGTAACTTACTACTGAAATATTCCATGCTAAGAGCAAAAGAATTTATAGAAAAAGGAAAAGGTAAAAGAGTAGTAAAAGACAACAATAAAGCAAGCTGTATTACTAAAAAACATGTCGAAATGAACACATCAAAAAGCCTATGCTGGACTATACGAAATAATCGCAAGAAATGATGTAAACTCCACCATCGATAAAACATTTCACAATAATCTACTAAAATCCTATAATGAAGGAAAATAGCATTTATTTTAATATAACACTAATATTAATAAAACATTGTTAGTTTTAATTATTGCGAACCAAAAACCCAATATGAGCAATAATTACAAAAAAAAAGTCTAGTGTTTTGTTAAACATAAATAAAATTAGAGAGATACTACAAATGAACAGTTTTCCCACCAAATATATTCAATAATTAATTAAAATACATGGAAAAACAAAAAAGACAACACCTACAACCGATGGAAATAACAGAAATATATATACATAAAAGGGATGGACACATACATATCAGACCTTTCGGAAAGAAACAATAAAACATTAAACAGTGGGGTGTGCATTGCACATAAAACAAATAACACAATGAGAAAAGTCTTCTCTAACACAAAAAGCAAAATTGCAACATTAGACCGAGTGAACATAATATACAAAATAGGGTGCAATGGGAACGGTCAGGACCCGTGTAGGATGTGCTACATTGGCACGATGCAAAACAAACTTAAAACAAGGATGGCGGATCACAAATCAGACGTAAGATGTCGGGAAAAAACTTAAAACCCAAAACAGTATTGGTTGAACAGTGCAGGGACAAAAAATGTAAAAATCCTGCGAAAAACAACGGACATACATGTATAAATCGACTCAGTTTTTGACGCTGATCAAGAATATATATACTTTGTGGGGTCTCTGACGCCTCCTTTAAACGTTGCAAACGGAAGAACAAACTTAGTATACCCGCATCACAAATGTGGAAGGTATAAAAAAAAATTGTAGGAAAAAAGAAAATTTTTTTTTTATATCCTCCACCTCAGTGATGAGGGTATACTAAGTTTGTTCTTAAATGTGTCCGTATGTCCATGTGTCTGTATGTTGTTGGCATTATCATGGGCGTAAATTTTGAGATATTGAGTTGAAATGTACAGGCAATCGACAAAAATTTATTTTTCTGCCACAAAAATTTACCTATAAACTTGAGATTTGGTATGTGCATCTATAAGTATTAGCTTTATCGATGTGTCAAAAATGGGCGTGGTCGAATAACAGACATGCCCAAAATTAATACAAATCTTTATATCTGCCACAAAAGTTGACCTAGCAACTTGCAATTTAGTACGCGTATATATAGTTATTCCGTTCACTGATGTGCCAAAAACGGTTTTGGTCGAATAACGGACACGTTCTTAATTTGCAAAAAACCATAGTCACTATAAAACTAGACTACCAAGCTGATACGTAAGATCCAAACGTTGCACGTTGCGTGACGTACAGTGCTATATTTGAGACCAAGAACAGATCAACACACGGACGAATATGGTCATATCGACTAAGATTTTGGTGCTGTTCAAGATTTTGTGGAAATCTGGCGTCTCGGTTTTAGCTATATTTAATATAAATAATCGTCACTTAACCATTAACTTTGACAAGTTTATACTATAACAGGCACGGTCACCTAACCATTACTCCATTGCAAAAATAGTTCCACTCACCAATTCCATAATATTACTTAATAATTTCTTGAGCATTTTATATTTTAACTAGTTGAAATACCCGTGCTTCGCTAAGGTTTTTCTAGGCACTTATCATAAGTATGAGCCGATCTAGCATGTCTGTGGTAATTGCCATGTGTTTAGTGGCAATCACACACCTGGTCGTAAAAATTTAGATCTCATGGTAGTTTTTAGATTGGTATTCAACAGTACAGAAGCTATATTGACATATATGATATACTCGTCGGGAAACTTAGCTGCACCAAGATTTGACCTCAGCTAAATTTAGCTTTTTCTATTTGTTTTATAACTATAAAACAATATATATAATGATATTGACGGTATTACTTTTGTATAAAGTCTGTCACATTGTGCCACATTCCAAAAACTCTATACATTCTTGTTCGGCATCAATAGTCTAATCTATTTAGGGCTTCTGTCTGACGGTCAAAAGAATGTCGAAAATGTGTCATTGCCACAAAAATTTATTATAATATAAGAAATGAAAATATTACAATCGGGCACGCCCGAACTTTATATGCCCCACACCACTTGATATATTATTCAATTTAATTTTTTTCTTTGATAAATGAAAAGTTTTATTTTTTTTTCTATGCTTACTTGTATTGTCAAAAATTTCAAAATGATACATATATAGGAAAAATTTTTAATTTTTTGTTTATGAAATAAAAAAAAATAATAAACGTAATATATCTTTTGCCTTAAGTGGTGCAGAATGTAATAAAATTTTAAGTTATAATGGCGTGAATATATAAATAATTAATAACAGTGAACTGCAAAACCTAGTAGACCAAAGGAATTAAAGACATATAAACATTGAAAGCAGAGTATAGTAAATAGTAGAATGAAGCTATGAAAATAGAATCTAATACCTCAATTGATTACCTAGTAGATTTACACAAAGGGGAGAATGTAATTGAGTCAAAATGGGTATTTATTAATAAACGTTTTAAAGACGGAAGTATTAAAAAATTTAAAACTTGACACACAGTAGAGATGAAGCCGAAAATTTGGGGTGAATTATAAAAAACTTTCACTCGTGCTTTTAACATTAGCGGTCTAATGTAGAATGCACTTATACCATATGGATGTGTGCACAATATATCTCAATAGTAAATTACGAGATACACTTTATATAAGACAATCAGAATGTTTCGTTGACCAAAGACGACATCTTAAATTAAACAAATCTCTTTACAGTATAAAACAATCAGACCGTGCTTGTAATTTTAAGTTAGATGAGTCACAGATGTTGATAAATTTTTTAGCATGCGATAGTGAAGATTAGACTTGGTGTCCGTGTATGTGGAAGATATAATTGTTGCCAGTAGTTGAAAATCAGAGGTTAAAAAAATTAAGTCCGAAACTAAAATAATGCGTTGACCCATTCGAGACCGATTGCATACCGTGTGGGCAATTGATTTCCGAAACTATAAGACGGCCTGCACACCGTGTGTGCAATAACAGTAATGTGTAATTATCAGTTAGTCTGAGTAAACTAGTCGTCGAAATAAGATTTTTCTTGAACTAATAAAATCTGTAAAGATAATAAGTTTTTCTTATAGTTCAGTTTTACAGAAAAATTGTCAAGCTCCTAAAACGTCAGATCCTAAGGCAGGAACATCAGAAAGAAGCAACTAGTGATATACAAACATTTTTAGTGTCTTTACACGCAGATCGGTATTTAAAATAGGCAAAATCTATCAAGAGCCACGTTGTGCTGAAAGTGGGCGTGGTCGGATAACATGCACGCCTACAATTAAAAAAAAATCTCTTTGACACAGAAATGGACTAAAGGCCTTGAAATTCGGTATGCATATCTATAGTTATCCCATCCATCCATATACGAGTATGTGTCCAAAAAAATTTACAAAAAACCGTACTTTACGTAAAACTGGACTTGCAAGCTGATAGGTAAAAGATACACTATTAGGAGGCGTAATCATTGTATTCAAAATGTACTTGTTCAATACGAATTTCAAATCATTCTAAGTTGAGGCAATCCAAATATAACTTAATTAATAAATATATATTTACCCGGTTCTTGTGTTGATATTTGCTGCAAGGTGTCTGCTTCAGTTTCAGCTGCGGTTATATTCAAGAAAAGCAGAACAGCACTTAACGTCCACATTAGTTTATGATGCACATTGTGCAAACAATTCGTAACTGGAAGCCACATCCTATTTCATATTTTATATATATCAGAAAAATTTTAGTACCCCTTAATATAAGTACTACTTTTTATCGATAAAAAGAGTTAGTGCTTAGTTTGTATATTCTATTAAGAAATAAATATTTATAGCACAACTTTTATATATATTTCAAATGTAATGTAAATAAGTATAAATAGAGCAAATCAAATTTAAATGAAATGAAGTGAGATAGAAAAGTTCGATTAAGACCGAAGCTTAAATACCCTCCACCTTTTATAACCTACTAAAAAATAAGTTCCTATTGCATTAAATTGTTGAGTATATATTATTATTCATGTCATTTTTAAACAACAAATAGTGTTTTTTTATTATAGGTTAAGAGAGACGCCCACAATAAACAAAAATCTTAACATACCTCGAAAAAATTGTATCTTAAAAAAATTATATATCGCACAATACTACGCCTATCATTTTGAAATTTAGTATATATAAAAGTGGTACCGTTATCCAACACTATGCCAAAAGTGGGCTTGATTGAATAACGCAAACACTTATAATAAATAACGCCCTGAAATTTAACACACGAAATCTTCAACTTTGTCTACGGTTTCCTATTGCAATTGAGCAAAATCGGACAAAGAAGTATTCTCACGGTAGCAAATTTTTAGATGACGACCTGAAACTTGATATACATATTTATCATTATCACCTAAGTACTTTTTAAAATGGACAAAAGCGGTCCACGAATTCACCCACCATTCTAAAAATATATAGTGAAATAAGTACTTTATTTATACAGTTAATAGCTGAAAGTATAATAAATAGTGATTAAAATTCTTATAATAAAAATTAAAAATGGGTTAAATCGGACTGAGGATCCTTTTTTGGGGTTTTTCCTTTATTACAGACCAACCGTAAGAGATACTGATATCAAATTTTGCAAAAGAAAATTAAAAATAATTTAATACTTTTTGAGGTTTATATACATTATTTGATGTTGGTGGCCCTGTTTTGTATTTATGATTACATCACCATTATATAATCATTACTTTATCCATTATATTATTTCATTGCATATTGCAAAGCGCCATCTAGTAACAAAACTTCTTAAACGAGTATGTGCCTCTTACTCTCTAATAGTAAATGGTAGTCACTAGAGTATACTGTAAATTGTATCACTTCATATATGCACACCTTAACAATTTCTTCTTACACTGTTATTTCTATAATGTAAAAGTATACTTATTCGTGGTATATTTTATACTCATTTATTTATATATTTTTTTAGGAAAATAGAAATAACCTTTTATTGTGTAGATACCACTATATACACATATCACATCACAACAAATTTGCACAATTCCTTTCACGTAGAGGTTGTAAAATATTTTGTAGGTAAATTCCTACAATATATGATATTAAATATAATTTATATAAAAGTATTCATTAGCGACATCCTGTTTATGATGCGTGCAACGCATCTACAATATACCGCTATTAAGGGAGTGCAATTCAAGGATAATAAATCAATAATTTTTGTACTTTCTTGTAACCTTTCAATTTAGTAAAAAAAAAACTTTTACTATTATTATAATATGACTCGATTCGAAAACGTATGTTTTTGGTTATTTAATGAGTTTTATTCCCCTATAATATATATCGCGCACAAATCGGTTTTAACTTACTCTTTTGAGATTACTAAAATTAGAGCTTTCGCATTAAAATTATTTATAATGAGTTTTAAATAATATTAAAAGCCTTCGTTCTATTCGTTTTCACTTTTTGTCGTGTCCTTTTCTGACTACGTTATATACATACATAAATATTTATATATATATATGCGATACTTCGCCAAAGTTATGAAAAGGGAGAAAAAATCATCTGCTTTGATAATTAACATATGACCCCGAGAATTCTAATTTAATTGCAGATTGATCGGATGTACTATTTTCTCTTTACTCTTTTTGAGATGTTTTAGTAGACGACATTTTGTTACTAGATGGGTCTTTTCAAAATAAAAATATACATGTGTGTGAAATAAAATAATTAAAATATATAGTAATAAATGAAAAAATTAAATAATGATAGTGGAATAAAATGGAAATTGTATGTATGCTTTTGTTTTTGTTTGTAAACCATGATTACAGAGCGCCATCCAGTAAGAAAATTTCTCAAAGTTATTTAAGTAGAAACTTCTAAATACAGAGTCGGAATGTCATGCTCTTAAATGTTTAGACCTATAAATTGTGCTTTGAGATTCCACTCTCTTTCTCTCTCAATTCTTAAATTCTCATTTTTCACAATAAATACAAGAATATTCCTAAAATTTATAGGGATTTCGGCTAAAACACTACTGTTACAAAGTAAAATTTATATTATTGAATGTAAAAATTTTTCATAAATTTAACTTGTAGGCGTTAATTCAATTAATGCCTACAGTGACTATTTTTTCTTCTTATTTAGAAGCCAAATAAGAGATCTGCGACATGTCTGTGTACATACTCTTTCATACACATGAGCATGCATATTGTAAAGCGCTATCCAATAACAAAATTTTTATTAAGACGTTTCAAAATTAATAAGAAGAAAATAGTGCCTCTGATTATATTTAGTAGGTCTATATACTTGGTTGTGGTCATTCCATAATTTAGTCATTATCAGCACACTACCGAAAAATGGTTGAACAACTTTTTGTGGAAACTAATTTTGCGAATATAAATGAATTCTCTTATTGTCCAGCATCACCTACAACTGTACCGGCAAAAACACCTCAAATAATAGATTCTCCAGCTGCGCGAACTGGGCGACCACGACGAAGACAACGTACTACCTCAGTGAATAATCAAGTCACTACCGCAAATCCCTCGGAATGTGTTATACGTTCAAATAATCGTACCATTTATACAGCTGGCCGCCCACCGTGGTATAATTGTGCTGGTCAACAAGTGGAGCCTTTCGTTATTGGTAGTGATATGTAAATTGTTTAGCTTATACTTTAAAAAAAATATCTCTTTCAAAGGAATTTGTGGTGGCAGTGCTTCGGGAAAAACTACTGTGGCTCAGAGAATCATAGAATCTTTAGATGTACCTTGGGTTACATTGTTATCCATGGATTGTTTTTATAAAGTAAATATTTTTATGTCCTCCACATAAGATGGGTGGTATACTAAGTTTGTCCTTCCGTTTGCAACACCTATAAAAAAGCGTCAGAGACCCTACAAAGTAATATTCTTGATCACCTAAAACTGGGTCCATCTAAACAAATGTGTCATGTCTTCGTCTGTTTTTGGCACTCCGAGGGGTGAAAATTCTGATATATAAAACTGAAACTTTGTACAGACCAGACCTTTAGTTTTTGAACGCAGGTCGGTACTTAAAATGGTTAAAACAAAGGAGCCGTGCCCACAATTGACAAAAATCTGTTTATCTGCTACCAAAATTGAACTATGAACTAGTAATTTGGTGCACATAGTTATGGTTATACCATTTATCGATGTGCTCAAAGTTGACGTGGTCGAAAAACGCACGCATGTTTACAAAAACATATTCACCTATATATATATATATCTGCCATGATCATCGTTGTAGATGTGGAGGGTGCTTAAGATTTGGCCTAAGCCAAATTTAGTTTTCTTATTTGTTGTATAATATAACAACTATATTTTGATCCGAAATGGTTTCATAGGTTTTAACTAAAAAACAACATGAACAGTCTCTTTTAAATGAATATAACTTTGATCATCCAGATGCATTTGATATGGACCTTCTCTTAGAAGTATTAAGGAAATTGAAAGAGGGACGTAAAGTAGATGTACCCATATACAATTTTGTTACCCACTCCAGGGAATCCTTTACGGTAAGAAATAGTTTCCGCAGATTTAAAAACAGCATCGCAAATTTCTGCCTCTTTTTGCCAGAAAACCATGTACGGCGCTAATGTAATAATATTTGAGGGAATTTTAGTATTCCATAGTCCTGAAATTTTAAAGTTATTAGATATGAAAATATTTGTGGATACAGATCCTGACATTCGTTTAGCTAGACGTTTGATAAGGTAGTATAAATTTGCATATGTTTCATTTATATAATACGTAGCGCCTTCTTTTAACTATTAGAGATATCTCACAGCGCGGACGTGATTTAAATGGAGTTCTGAAACAGTACTTGAATATGGTAAAACCTTCTTATGTTAATTATATAGCTCCTACTATGGCTCATGCTGATATTATAGTTCCTCGAGGTGGTGAAAATAAAGTAGCCATACATCTTATTGTACAACATGTGCACACACAGTTACAATTGGTGGGTGTTTATACTAATTTTCAGCTAATATTAATCTTTTTTTTATCAGCGTGGTTTTAAATTACGGGAAGTGTTGGCAAATTCGTATAACAATCAACCCATGCCTGATTCATTACATTTGCTTCCGGCTACACCACAAAGTAAAGGCTTGCATACATTCATTCGCTGCAAAAACACTTCACGCGATGAATTTATATTTTATTCCAAAAGACTCATACGCTTGGTTATTGAATATGCGTTAAGTTTGTTCCCTTTTAAATCGACAATAGTTGAAACACCCCAGGGTGTTTTGTATGAAGGTAAACGGATGGCTACACGCAAAATATGTGGCGTGTCTATATTGAGAGCTGGGGAGACAATGGAACAGGCAATTTGTGACGTATGTAAGGATATACGCATTGGTAAAATACTTATACAAACTAACAAAGAAACTGAAGAACCAGAATTGTACTATTTACGGTTGCCTAAAGATATCCGTGAGTACAAGGTTATACTTATGGATGCCACTGTGGCTACTGGGGCCGCCGCAATGATGGCTATACGTGTATTATTGGATCACGATGTTAAAGAGGAAAATATAATTCTGGCTTCATTATTAATGGCTGAAATAGGTGTTCATAGTATAGCATATGCTTTTCCAAAAGTATTTTCTTTATTGAATGTGTTTAGTGACAATAATAATTGATATTAATTATTTTAGGTGGAAATTGTAACATCTGCTTTGGATCCTGAAATTAATGACAAGTTTTACGTTATACCTGGTATTGGTAATTTTGGCGATCGGTACTTTGGTACGGAGCCATCATATAACCTACATAATTAATGTTATTATTGTACGCTAATTAGCTATACATACCAGAGTTTTACGAAAAATCACTATCCGTTTGGGGAAATATATTCTTAAATATTTCATATTTTAATGTAACAAAATTCACTTTATTTCCATTTATTTAATTTTTTTAGAGACATTGCAAACAAAAATTACAAAAACAATTAACATAGCGATAATTAGTAATATCCGTAAAACAAGTTTACCAATATGCAAAAACATGGTGTAATCGAAATTTTTCTTTAATTGATTCCATTTCTCGCCTTTTTCCAAAATCTCGGCGGTCATGCTAAACTTAGAAGTACCTATAATACGAACCTTTATACACTTTCCTAATAAATTTTTTTGCATGGGCAATAAGATTTGCTCGTAACTTTTATTATGTCCTACATAATATTGATTGTCATGTGATATCTCTGTTACCAAAACATCATATATGTCTCCTTCACGTCCTTCATAAGGTTGGTAGCTGTTGAATACATCCGTTAACCTCTTCGTACGTTTTTTTACCATGTAAGCTGATGTGCGAGGCATTTTAGCTGCGGGAGTGCCCGGTCGTGGATAAAATTGGTTAATAAATAGGCTAGGAAACTTATATTTTTTACACAAATCAATAGTTTCTTCAAAATCTTGTTCAGTTTCCGTGGGAAACCCGCAAATAATATCTGTGGCTATGCTTACATTTGGCACTCTATTTCTAAGAAAATTTACAACATGCTCGAATTCTTTGCGACAGTACTCCCGTTTCATATCGCCCAATACTGCATCACTACCACTCTGGACAGGTACGTGCAGAAAGGCGTAGATCCGGGGATGCTGTAAAAGCTTAGCTATTTCTTCTAAATGTTCCATAATATACGGAGGATTGGTCATGCCTACACGTACCATGCAATTCTCAGGAATGACTTTTACAAGTTGCCACAATAATTGTGGCAACGAAGTACCTATATCCCGGCCGTAGGCTCCAGTATCCTCCGAGGTAAGCCAAATTTCACAACAGCCTTCTCGAAAGGCTTGTTGTGCTCGCATAATGATTTCTGCAGCTGAATAACTAGCCAAATCACCCCGGGCATGCTTGGTTTTACAGTAAGTGCACTGGTTAAGACAACCAGTATTAATAGGTATTATTTCGATTAAAGGATTTTTCCGAATTTTGGGCAAACTTAGTTTGGCTCCAGCTAGGCGCCTTCCATTTTCCTTTTTCTGTTGTAGTAATCTAACAGTGTGTCCTTTTAAAGTTTCTTCTACAACTTCCACCACACGATCAATTTGCTGAACCCCAATAATAGAGAGGTTACGGATATAATCTGCTTTGGATGAACCTTGAGGGACGCAACCCGCAACTACTACATGTTTACCCATGCAAAGACCATGTTTTATTTCATTACGAAAAGTATCTTCGGAAGGATTCTTAACTGTGCAGCTATTTAATAGCCATAGATCAGCACTGTTCTTTTGATTAGTAAAGTGATAACCATAAGCGGCTAGTTGTCCCATCATATATTCAGTATCGGCATTGTTATGGGCACAACCCCAGGTTTTCACATAAATTTTCTGGGTTCCAGGTATAATACTTTGTAGTACAAGTGGTTTTGGAAGTGTATCACTTTCATTAAAATTGGTGGCCATGCGCTTTTTGGCTCTCACTGTAACATTTTCCTTATTTTGGTATCTTTCTTTTGGTTTTATGATTACAGTAGTTATTAAATCTTCGATATCGGCAATATTATCATCCGGATAAAACATTTCCTAACTATTTTTAAAACACCTCGAAATAAAGTAATCAACTTTTGTATGTATATTTACTTTTTTATTTTAAGCACAGTCTATATAGTGGGTAATCATACAAATTTTCTATCAAAAATTTGGTGGCGGAAATAAAAAGTCAGCTGATATAAATTTGAACTACATCTTATTTTAATAAAATGTTTGTTGCTTTTTTACAACAGTAAAATGCAATAAATATTGTAGGGATTAGTTCCTTGGCGTTTTATTATTATTTACTAAATATACTTTATAATATAAAATTTATAATTGTTGTGGTTTGTAATACACCCAATGTTAGTTTTAGTAATAAAAACTATGGTTTTTTTTTTATATCAATATAAATTTAATATGTTAAAATTGGTATAAACATTTTCTAGCGAAGAAAAGAGAAAGAATCCACAAGTGCATTGTGGTGCATTGTTGTGGTATAAAAACGATTATGATTACAATATCGATAATTATTGGTTGTGTTTTGCTTTCTCAAGTTTGTGCAGTTAAAAAGTTTTTAAAAGTTATTTGTATATTGAACTACAAACAAATCTTGAGTATACATTTGATATTTTGTATACATTTGCTTGTATGCATTGTATATACTTGAAAAAATCTTGAGATTCTGTTAACCAATTTGAAAGAGAATGACACTCCGTCTCTATATTTTGAGCAGAGACCACAAATATATATATTTATATTTGATTTTGAGGTCTCTGGCCCTACGAATAAATCTTGAGATTTTACCCGCAAAATTTAAGAGCATGACATTCCGTCTCTTTGTGGTCTCTGCTTTGAAGTCTCTGAATGCATGTAAATTTTAAGAAAGCAATTGAGAGTGTAGTGAGTGTAACCCTCTCCCATGAGTGGTGAAGTATTTGCAAAGATAAAATGCCAATGGTTTAAGATTGGCTAAGAAGATGGTGGTTATGGAACTAGAATGTTAGTCTGGTGTGCGATCGCTACGAATTTGGTAATAATAACACGGGTAGACAACAAAAAAATCACATAAGCAGTTAAAAAATAAATAAAAGAGAAGGTTAACAACAACAACAACAAAACTAAACTAGTGTACAGGAATGGAAATAAGAGTAAAAGAAAAAAGTATTAAACAAAGGTGAAATATGCTAAAACAAAAAACTCTGAAAAAATATTATGGAATAATTAAAATATATATAACAGATACAAAGGTGTTAGCTTATGATGAATGGGTGGCGGGTGTGAAGAGTGAAAAAATTAAATCAAATAAAACAAAAGCACATTAAATATACATACACACAAACATGCAATTGTGTAATACTTGTATTGTTAAGCATGTATGTATAAATAATATAACTGTTTAAATTCATAAGCGAGTGTGTGTGGTGTGGTGTGGTGTGGTGTGGTGTGGTGTGGTGTGGTGTGGTATGTACAAGTGCAAAATTTATGAAAAAAATATGAAGAACTTGGCCGGTTAGAATGCACATATATAACGAATAGCAATATCAGCCACCGCCACACAGCCAACAATATTTCTTTCAAATTGCATATAAAACAAATGTGTCGTTTGCACACCCAAGCTAACCGAATGAAAACCATGGATTAACTTCTTACTACTCCAAGCAATCATATATCTTTTTATACTATAAGCACATATTTGTCATACATATTGTATATGCGACAGTGTTTGTTATGTCGGTATGTATGAATGTATAAAATGCAATAGAGTTTTCTAGGAACAACTGTTGTAACCATACTCTACATTTAAGAATATTTTTTTTTAGATTTTGTAAGAAAATTCGTTGAAAAATATTTTTCATAATTAATCAAGTTGCTTACATGATGTGATCTCTACAAAACACTGAAGGTTTTCGTTATTTATCTTTTATCTCTTATCTCTAAGGAGATAACCCAAAAAGGATTAAAAGAATATTTTCACGGCTTAATTAGTGTAAAAAATCAGAAATAGATATAGAAAATAATAAAGAAGTTGTATATGATACATAATGAACTACATAACATTTCAACTTTACATGTCTGTACATCTGTCTTTTGCATTTTTACGTAAAAGCTAATAATAAAAATTAAAAATAAAATATCTAAGATCTTAAATACTTTTGATATCTACATTTGTGGTGGGCACGGCAGGTACATTATTACGCTTTCTATAATATTAAAAATCAGCTTTCAAGTCGAGTTTTACACTGCATGCGGTTCCATTTTTGGCACATCGATAAAATAAGTAATTATAAATACTCGTATATGTACTAAATTCCAAGTTCACAGTTTGTCGATTGTGTGCGTGTCTGTTATTTGACCACGCCCATTCTTTGTACAAAATTTAAGCTTCATTGTTAAATTTTTATGGTAAATAAATAGATATTTGGGGATTGTGAGCGTGGTTCAAGACCGATGTACAAAATTTCGGCTCAATATATCGAAATATACACCCGTGAGAGTGCCAAAAGCAGATGGACATAAATGTGTATACATGTCCATATCGACACAGTTCGGCAGATCGACACAGAGCCGATCAAGAATATATATAATTTTAGGGCCTCTCACGCCTTCTTCTGTGTGATGCAAAGTAATGACAAACTTAATACGATTTGCATCTTAAGCGACTATGGACGACTTAGGGGCATGGCATTTATACAAATATGCTCAATTTTGAAGAATTACGGTAAAATGTGTTAACTTTACTTCACCTCTATAAAGATTTCGTTTTAAGAGTACACGTTAACCCTTTTTGGGGAGGGTAGGAAATTATGTACGATTAAAAAAGTATCCATGCAGGTGGCTGTATAAAAGAATCGTTTAAAAAAATTAAATTTAATTAATGTTTGTTTTGCTTAAGAAGCAGATTTATTTATTCTTTTTTTTGTACAAGAAAATTATTTTATCTCGAGATCGTCATAATCTAAAATAAAATCAAAATTTAAATTATTTGCAAGATAAAATATATACAAATAACAAATGCATTCAATGGAAATTAGTCAAGCGTACCATACATACAAGACCGACAGATATTTTTATGAGTGTATGTAACAATGTTTTCATATAAATAAATTTTTATTTTCGTCGATGATGACGATGATAATGCATAAAAAAAGCTGAAATGTGTAACTCTTTATGTAATATTTTGTTTAATAAATTATAATCATCTACATACGTACGTAGATGAGTGACACCACAAAGTGATACTTTTGCTGTGGCACCACAAAATGTGACAAGGGTAGGAATTATATTTGTGCAGATGTTTGTAACATTTAAAAGGCAAATTATAATTATAGTGATCGTTTCAGGATGAATATATGAACCATGTCCGTCTACCTGCACATATATTATATTTCTTATAATCAATCTACAGTTTGCAATTTTTTATATTTTTTGATGAAATTTGGGAAAGTTGTTTTTGGGGTTAGTTCGAAAACTATTGAAAATTGACCTCATCGGTCTATTTTTAAGAGTCCTCCTCATATAACGCCATCATTTAAAAAAAGTATTTCAAGGACGAAAATTTCCAATTCTTAATATTTTTAAATTAAATTTATGTGAATAATAGTTAATTAGCCTAATAGTTGGTTGTATAAGATTGGGCTCGGACTGGCCCATTTTTTACAACTCGTTTCCTTATAACGTTTGCTTAAAGAAAATTAAAAAGAAAATTTAATAAACTCCAATTTTGAACTAAAGCAGACTATATTTAGAACATCTTTTCTATAAAGTTTTTGAAGTAGTGAATTTTATCAAAGACTCGCTAACTGTATATTTAGAACTAAGTGGTGTAGGGTATTAAATAGTTATACTATAACATTTTCACCTGTTTTACTTGATTTTTTATTTATTTTAATGTCGGCGTTTTTTCATATCATTTTATATGATTTAATGGCCATGATGTCTTTGAAATGAATATTATGAAATTTAAAATAAAGAAGAAGTTGTATTCAAAAACCACAATAGATACATTAAACAAAAAAATACATAAACAAAATATTGGTATAGAAAAATATAAACTTTAACTTTAAACGGAAAAAATATTTAGCTCATGCAGAATATTTGGAGAAGGAAGCAATTGAATAGAAAGCTCAATCAACTGTTTTTACTTCTTTGATTTTCTATGAAAGCCGAAACATGGACGGTGATGTAAATGTACGATGAACCGTTGTAGAAGTGTTCGAAAATAAATAGATAATAATAGATAAAATAGATAATTAGTCTATAAAATTGGAGAATGTGTGCTGAAGACCGAAACGTGTAGTGTTCTTTAGGTAAAGAAGCGAAAGTTTTATAACAAATAAATAAATTCACTAAATCTAGAATATCCACCATTATCATACGTTAATATAATACAGAAACGCCCTACTAATGAAAATGAAAGTAAGACATCATCAGGAAAGACATAACATGATTAAACATGATCAGACAACACAAGCCCATAGTTTTTAAATTGAATAATATGACAAATGGGAGTGGTTTATATTGTAGATGGATGTGATTGTGTGGCCTTTCTAATTTAAGACGATTTAGGTTGTGCCTCTTTGCTTGACTGGAATCGAAATCATCATTCTCATCATTAATACTGACCGATTACAATATATTTCGATCTTTGGCCTAAAAATTTAATGTAATATCAAGCAGCTAAAGTGTAATGGTTGTTATATGAAGTACGTTTAATTAATGGTCATGAATTTCTAATAAGTCTGTTAATTGAATTTTATGAATTAAAAATTCATTTTCAATTTCAATTAACGATAACACCACGCCCAAACTAAAAATCCTACACGATTATACCATATATCATTGGAACCAGCTTGGGATGAGGACCGTGACGTGAAAATTTTGATCCTGTGCCGTTTAGTTTTTTTTTTATTCAATTCTCAAAATTTGCCATATGCGCTCTGTTAAGTGAAACTCACGTGGTAAATGGCATAATCGTGTAGGGTTTTTAATTTGGGCGTGGTGTTAAATTCGGATTTATCTTCACACCCTTTCGTATTTATATGTGTATACCACACATATAAATACACTGCTTACGCTAGTGGAGTTTATTATCGTTTACTAGAAATCTTTGGTATGCAGAAAGGTGGTAATTAATGCAAAATTGTTACAAATTTAAAGTACTTGTGTGTATGTTTGTATGTATGTCTGTATGTATGATTACTGTTATCTAAATCTCGCCTGTATACACATACAGTTATATTTATATTTAACAAAGCTGTTAGACTTGATTTCTGGATCCATATTCAAATCAAAGTTTTATTGTTGTTATTATTATCAATATTTTTTCAACAGTTCAACTAAAAAAATATTATAGCTATGCTTGTATGAAGATATATGTGTTTGTATATGCATTGTATGTCTAGGCTGTCGAGAGCGAGTGTACACACTTATCCCTCGTATTACACGCTACTCGTTTTCCGATCTTACACGGTTTTTAAAATCAAAATTTAAAAAAAATATGTAGAAAATAACTAATTTTGATTTCACGCGAATTCTACCTAATTATAAATCTGGTAACACTTCAGACGTATACATGATGTTAATAAACTTTTAAGTCAGTATAAAGAATTCTACAAAGATATGACTAAAAATAAAACAAAAATGCTTATATCAGACTTTTTCCTAAAAAGTCTCGGCAAACTACGACTAAAATCAATACAGTAACTGTAGAAGCAGAATCTAATGAGATTATGTTACCCAATGATGAATCTGATATTATACAATATCGTAAAAGAAGACTCATCGTTGAAAGTGATTGATTAAAATTAGGATGATAAGTCTTATCTACAGTTATTATTCTTCCAAAATTTTTTTATTTAAATGAAGTACAATATTTTTTTTTCTATGAAATAGATTTCTTGTTTTTTTTTCATTTTACAAATAAATTTAACTATTTTTATGTTTTCTATGATTTAAATGATATTTTTATAGCTGTTCTCTTTTATGTATACATTTATTGTTCATGTTTTAATTTTTATTATAAGTGAATACAACAACAACAAGTGGTTGTTTATGCAGACAGAGTACATTCTTTAACGCCTTGTCTCAATCTCTACTGCATGTGGTTGAATTTGGAACTTTGCATCTGTGTGTATGTGTGTGTACTATTATGAACACAATCAAGTTATTTTTAAACATAGTGCAGAATACACACATTCATATTAGATATGTATTACTTATACATATACGTGTTAGTAATACTGTCGTAGCATCAAAGCACGCAGTAAAATACCTAGGAGTAATGATTGACAATAGGCTGACCTTTAAAAACCATGTTATGTATGCATGTGATAAGCGACAAAGCTCAAATCGGCACTATCCCTAGATAGTGCCGATGCTCCCCAACGTAGGAGGGCTCAAAACTGCAAAAAGAGTACTGCTAGCAAATGTTGTTACCTTACAGCTCTTATATGCATATCCAGTATGCGCGCAATATCTAAAAAACAAACAGACAAGGTATAAAATGAGCTCTATTCAAAGAATTAGTGCCCTCCGCACAATTGCGGATTTAGAACAATATCGGATGACGCTGCGGATGTGGTAACTGGAACAATACCAATAGACATCCTAGCGGACGAAATGAGGTGGATTTACCTGAGAAAACGCAGTAACCCCCAAACTAAAAGACTGAAGGAAAGAAGAGGAGAGGCAAATATCCGTAACAAGGTGGGAGAGCCGATAGGATGCGTCCACAAAGTTAAGGTGGACCCACCGACTAATCCCAGATATACAAGCCTGGAAGAATAGAAAATTTGGAGAGGTAAACTTTTACCTTACCCAATTCCTAACGTTCCACGGAGTATTCAGAAAATACCTACATAAGTTCGGACATGATGACTCCTCACTATGCCCAACTTGTGAAGGAGAGGTGGAAGACGCGGAACATGTTTTCTTCCAATGCCCGAATTTTAGATCGGAGGACCTTACCTTACCGGAGGTCACAGAAATGAATGAATTAATTATACAAAACGAAGAAAACTGGCAGAGGATAAACACCATGGCAGCATACATCTTAAAAGAGCTAAGGAGGTCTGAGGAGTCTAGGAGACTTGGACATTGAGGAGAATGCATGCTAATGCAGAAGGAAAAACCATGACAGCACACATCTTAACGGAGTCAAGGAGGTGCGACTTTTAGAAGTGTAGGAGACTAGGACCTTCCTAGCATTCTACACTCTCCAGAAGAATGCATGCTAATGCAAACCATACCAAAAAAAAAAAAACACTCATATTCTGCAGTATTTACATAACATTAAAAAACTAAGCTGAGTTTAAAGCACTTAACTACACATGAGCAAATGGTGTTATTATAATTAATTCAAACAACTATAATAAAAACATTTATAAATTTAATTTAATAATATTGCTGCTTTTATATGAGAAGAAGAAGAATTTATATATATTGTAAGCAGTTTTTATTTTTTTTGATTAAATGTCAAGTTCGTATTACTTGCGATCGTGACTGACTATAGGCAAACAATTTTGGAGCAGTACACCATGTGCCAGTTTTTGGTGTAAGATCTTACACACTTTCTTGTTGTTTCTAATGTTGTATTGCACCTCCTACACATTTCGTTTTCTACGTGTAGCCGCATAATTTGCTTACGGTAATATGTTGTTGCTATAACATTATGTTGAATAGCCATAATAAATCCTTCGGTTTCGTAGAACAGCTTGCCTTTTCGAATTTTCTTTTTCTCCTTTTTTCATTTCCTTAGCATAAGTAAAGGATATTTAGGCCCATGCAGAACCTAAGTGGACTCAACGAATCGCCTTGGTAAATTCCTCTGCGAATAAAGACTTCTTCACTCATCTCTCTGCCCCTGCATAATTTAGTTCATCACTTGTTCATTGCATTTGCATTGCATATTGTATTATCTTGTTGTTAACTTTATATATGCTTAGCACTTTTAGCAAATAGTGATTTGGCATGGAGTCAAAAGCCTTTTTATCTCTGCGATTTCTGTCTCTGTTAATAATTTATTCCTAACTATAGCTTTTCTTCTGTTTGCTAGGTTCTGTTCCGTTAAATTACCAGTGGATATTCGTTTATAAATAATTACTTAATTTGATTTCTGTAAACCGTTTTTATCGTATCACATTTTGTAGCAACGAAATAAGAGCGCATAATGCTTTTGTTCATACCTGTTATCCATCTTATTCGCTGTGCTGTAGTGCCTGGCGTAGTGGTCGGATGGGTAGTCCCATTCGAAACATGGTTGGCAGGGTATTTCATTTTCCGGTCATCATCGTGGTCGGGCTGTTGTGTCCCGCGCCGAACACGACCGTATCGGCGCTCGAAAGTGGCTTGGTTATTTTCAGTCATCACATATTAAATAGGCCTCCTGGATGGGGCCGACGATCGCGCAGGGTTACGGGTGATTCGGCCGCCCAATATGGGACAGACGCCGCCAGGAAGCCGCCTATTTTGAGATCCGTCGCGTCTGGGTACCTTTCCTACGGGGCACCTCGGAATGATTTGGCCACTTGATTCAAGACAGACGCCAATCAGGAAGCCGTCCAATGTGGGTCCGTCGCACTTGGATTTTTAGTTGGGTTTTGGTCCGCGGGTGGTATTTTATTTCTCACCTACCCTACATATTTGTAGAGCATTCCCCTATCCGCCACCTGAGGACGCGCCCCGTAGGGAACTCCTCGGGTTATTATTATTTTTATTTCGATTAATCACGGTGTTTCACCGGGCTTCGTCTACCCCGGGTACTAAGTACCAAGGGGTAAGATCAGCATCTATTGTTTTTTTATTTGTTTATTATTCGTTATGGGTGTGTAGAAAGAATTGTCTTACTATGTTTGTTGTTGCCAGTATAACCGTCTTTTAAATTAGTTCGGTGCAGTAAGCGATTCCCAGCTTATCTAGATCCATCCGATACAGCTCTTTCATTTCGGCAGCTAGTTCTGTGTATTTATTTATTTTGTTGATAAAAGTTGTAAGGGTGTTCTGTGTCAGCGGGACTGTAATTTCAATTATATAAATTTCTCTCTTGTGCCAATTCAATATAGTTATATCGGGTTTATTTGCTCCTATTGAGACGATGCTTTGTATTTGTCTGTCCCAATAGACTGTAACTCCATCGTTTTCAACTACAGGCACTTGGTTGGTACTTATAATATGGTGTGTTATTGTAGTCTATTTTATATTTTGCGCAAAGCTTTTGATGAATTATTTTGCACACCTGGTTGTGCCTACTAAGGTAATCTGTATTTGCTAGCGCAGTACAACCTGCAGTTATATGTTCTATAGTCTCAGTAGGGTTGCAACATATCCGACATACATCCGCGACAGCTTCTTGTCGTAACACACATTTTCTGTAATTTTTTGTTGCAACAACTCTGTCCTGTATGGCGATCATAAAGCCCTCCGTTTCAAAGAACAAATATCCTTTAACCAGCCACATGTTGGACATTTTTTTATCAATACAATCTTTCATTAACTCGTTGATATGCGTTCCGTGTTTCTCCTTCCATTGGCTTAGCAGTTGCTCATGTGCGATTATGTTGATGTTGAATGTTTCATTGCTAAGGTCGAGGGGCGTGTAATTTTTGTCTGCGCTTACGATTATTTTGATGAGATCGCAGTCATTCTGACTTTTAAAATAGTCTCTGATTGGCCGGTAGTCAGCGGGATCACACGATCTAGATGATTTTGGAATCATGTATGTATTGCCCGTGAACAACTTTGTTGGCGCTATTCTAGGAGAATTAAGTATTTTCGTATAGCATCTCGCTAGGTGTTCATGCATGGACGTGAACTTTTTTAACCATATATTATGAGTTTTAAGTTTCGCCAATACGCCGTGATTTGGCCCATGGGAGGGTATTATGCTTGGTTGTTGTTGTTGTCAAGCTGGCGATAAATTTTTTTCTCGTTTTTGCTGAAAAGTTCATTCTGCTGCTTTCTCACCATGCTTTCTTTGTATCTCCGTAGCCTTTTCGAGTAGAGGGCAAGTTTCTGACGCTTGTCGTCTCTCGCAATCGTAATTTCGGAGTCATTCAGGGCTTTTGGTTTGAGTATTTCTATAACTTTTTTAACAATTTTCTTAAATCTTTCACCCTTTATGAAGGCGGTGAGCCTGCCTAGTTGGGTGCGCAGTTTTTGCACCTTATGTACGAGACGTTTCTCCCAGGGGGGCTGCGATATACGAGATATACGGTCATTGTTTACGGTTATCCTTATTTTTACTTCCATTGTTCTCGCTACCGTAGTTGCGCCAGCTTATATTAGTAAATTTAAGTGGTCGATGTCACAATTTTCAGAAAGATAGTTTGGTATTATCTTAGTATTTAGGTCTGCAGCAATTTTTTCAACACACTGACGTGGGTGAAGTTTGGAAATCGTGGGTCTCATCTAGAGCTCTACATTTTCAAATTCCAATACAGCGGTTTCGAAAGTCACCTGCAGCTTGTTGATGTATGGATGTCGGAATGTTGTGCGAGACATTGTTAGTTAGTGAAGTTGTGTATGGGGTAGATTGTTGTTGATCATGTCGATGGACTGTGTTGCTAACGGTTTTTTCATGAGTGCGTTGTTCTGTCGGCGCCGGTGTTGTCTGGAGATTGTTGAACATGCTGAAGACTGTGTTTTTGATAGTAACGAATTCTGTTTCGGTGAGCATTCTTCTACTTATAATAGCTCTTCTTCTGTCTGCTATGTTTTGCTCCGTGAGACCGGTATATTGTGGGTATTTGTCTATAAAGATCTGTCGCATTTGGGTCCTGTAACCAATTCTTATTGTTTCGCATTTAGTAGCAACTTTAACCAGCCACATGTTGGACATTTAGTAATAAGAGTACATAATAGATTTATTCATTTCAGTTGTCCATTTTATTCGTTGCCTAGGGGGTATTGCTGTTGCGGTTGAATGGGTAGTCCCGCTCAAAGCGCTAACAGCAGTGGAGGTAGCAGTGTTTCTGTAATCATGTTGGTCGAGCTGTTGTGTCCCACGCCGGACCCGACCGTAACGGCGTTCGAAAGAGGCTTCATTTTCATTACTCATCACATTTTTAAAATGGGCCATGGACCCTTGATGAGGGTCGACGATCGTGTAGGGTTGGTGTTATGGCCGCCCATTGTGGGTTCCGTCGTGCCCCTGTAGGGCACCTCGAATTGGAATAGCTGCTCGCTACGAGTCAGACGCTAACAAGGAAGCTGTCCATTATGGATCAAACGCGCCTGGATTTATTGCTGAGTTTTGGTCCGCGGGTGGTATTTTATTTCCCACCTACCCCAGATATCTGTAAAGCGTTCTCCTATCCGCCACCTGGAGACGCGCCCGGTAGGGGACTCAAATTATTATTATTATTACTTTCCACGGCCGTTTATCCAAACCCATAATATCAGGTCTGTTAGCTTCCACAGTATGATCTGTATTTATTAATCTATCCCAGTACAGCCTGCATTGATATTATTATTATTACTTTATTTTATCGTTACTTAGTATACTGTATACTGGAGCCAATCTTCCCCCGGAGCTAGATGTTACTCTATTGCTTAATTATGTGTCCAATTGAATAAAAAAAGAACTATTTTTATTATTATTAGTAATATTATAAATATTATTGTAGTTGTTGTTGTTGTTGTTGTCTAACTTTGGTTTGGTTCTTCGATAACCAACACATTCAAAAAACCGGAATTTCCTCATGCACTCACATTCTAAAGCAACTAATGAACAAAAATGGGAAGAAAAAACATATATATCCAGCCATCCAGCCAACCAACCAGCCAGTGAGCCACCCAAACGAACAAACTCAATTTGACAATTCTTCGTGTATAAACAAGTTTACGTCTGTATATGGGAGTCGGCCAGTTCACCAAATACACACTAACTTATACCAATAAACTTTATTATAGAGAAATACTTTAAAAAGTTGCATCAAACATGTGGAAGCAAAAAAAATTAAAATAACAAAAATAACAAATATAACAACGATACAAATAAAAAAAAAAAACATTCTTGCAGAATTTCTTCTAAAGGCACTTATATTTCTAGTTTTTCAGACACCGCGTACACATACACTCACACACATATCATGCATACACACACATATATATATAAGTATAAGAAAGTACAATGACATATTCCCAGTTAGGCAGTAACAGCATTATAGAATTCAACAAAAATATATTAAAACACGTTGGAATTGAATTAACAAAAAAAAATAATAATAATAATAATAACAACAACAATATGGGACTACTAATAACTAAAGAAAAAGAAAAGCTGTGCTGGCTGTATTCTTTATTGTATTTTTTCTGTATTGGTGGGGGGAGGGGGTCTTTAAGTCAAAGACACAAATTCATGAATAAAAAGTCTGGCAACCTCGCGTGCCTGATCATATGCTTAAATAACAAGTGCTTAGATTTTCGGTGAATTATCATAATTTTTTATTAAAAGTTAAATAATATTTTGATTTATTTAATTTTAAATCATAATTTGTTTGCTGGTGAATTAATTGTGGATAATAATTGGCACATATCTGTTATATTTAGCGAACAACTCAATTCATCAACTTTGTTGTTGTTTCAGTCAGTGCATTTTATATCTTATTGTTCATTGTTAGGCACAGTGCCTGGTTCACTGGTGATTTGAACTTGAAAGATTGTTTCTATAGTGCAAACGTGGGCACCAAAAATGAATTGCTCTTATTCTAATTGTAAAATAACTGCTGAGGATGAATCGTTTTTGCTATGTTACATCTGTGATGGCGCAGCGCATTCTAAATGCGCTGGCTTCACTGGGCGCCAATTTGATTACATAACTAACAGAACCAAAGGTCTACGCTGGTCCTGTAAAAAGTGTAGGAAAATAGATATTAAGCATTATAAGTTGTTTAAGCTTACTCAATCGTCATTTTCAATTTTAAATAAAGATTTAATAAAGTTGACCGAAAAGTTTAATGCCATGCAATAATAATTGTAAATTGCTTGAACGAGGCAGTGGTGTGAAGGATGTTTGTAGTGTACAGGAGTGGGTAACTAGTATTCCATGCCCCTCCATACATGGCTCCAAAAATTCTGTATCTAAAGCGTCGCTATCTCCCTGTGTTAGATCTGTTGTGTTGGCTGACGGAGTGGATGACAACAGTACGTGTGCTGTTCTTGAACAGAGCATTCTTTCTGTTGTAGTTCATCCTCCAAAGGACAACATAACTACTGCTCGTTGCAATATTGTAAATGGTGTGATATCAACTTTGGCGGACGAGAGGACAGATATTGTTGCGGTTGTTCTGTCTGTTAATGCGTCTATACTGGTTGATCAATTATTGAAGTCACCACAGTTAATTGGGTCGGGTGCGGATAAATTGGTAGACCATATGACTAAGTCAGATGTCCCGCTAGCTGTACCATCTTGTCCGACAGGTCAGCTAGATGACTTGTTCACGTCAAGTCGGTCGTTATCTAGAAGTCTTAATCCTATTCAGCTTCGTATTATACCACCACATAAACAAATTTTCTTAAGTCGTGTCGCTGCAGATACACCTGCAGAAGATATTTTAAATTACATATGTGAAAAGATATCCAATCTTCCTAGAATCTCTGTAAATGTTATGAAATTTCAAAATCAACAGCCACGAGAAGTAGCCTCTTTTAAAATATCTATCCCACAACGGTATTTTGATACTATGGTTTCCGAAGATTTTTGGCCTACGGGTGCTTTCATAAGAGAATTTACACCACGTAAAAGTATGAAATATCCTAATCAAGCTGGTTTTCCTACTACTGCATCTAATGACTCAAAAAACTAAATATAAGTTACTATCCGCTTAACATTATTTATCAAAACGTTAGGGGACTTAATACCAAAATACATGATTTATACATAGATAGTCATCTCTTTGCATTTACTGAAACATGGTTAAAACCGAACGTACTTAATTCCGAATTATTCTGTTGTGACTTCACTGTACATAGACAGGATAGGCTCATTACAAAGGGTTGTGAGGTCTTATTATCTGTTCATAACCTCTTTCCTTCCGAGACTATAACATTTAATAATACTGGCGATATAGAGATTGTTGGGGTCCGCTTTAAACCACACAATAGGTATCTTTACCTTACATGTTCATATATTCCTCCTGCTTCAGATATAGCTGTCTACTTACATAATGTGTCATTTATACGTTATATTAACTTACTTAAGACTAATGATCTCCTAATTGCTTTAGGTGACTTCAGTCTTCCTTTGGTATCATGGATTTATGATGACAATTCTGGTCGGTTAAGTCCTTCTTATACTTCCTGCAATTACGGCGAATTTTGCGCAGGTATTTTCAAGCTATGTTTGTCTCAAATAAATACAATTAAAAATTTTCAAAATAAAATGCTCGATCTGGTTTTTTCTAATACGTCAGAAATATCTTTTACACGAACTAATCCGTTAGTTAATCCCGAAGACATTTATCATTCTACAATCTGCACATCTTTTGAAATTCTTAACAATACTTGTTCTCTTGACAATACAAGTAAACCTCAATATTTGTTCTCTCGAGCTAATTGTATCTGTATTGGTTATCATACGTATTTACGAACCATACATCCACTAACTCATACTCTATAAAAGCCTTATAAAAGAACTGGCTTAATATCCGATTTTTCACAATACACATTGGCAAAGAATAAATTTGTTAGGCTGAGTAATAAGTGCTACAGTGATTATTTATGCAAAATGCGTATAGGTTATAGAACAAATCCTAAAAACTTTTATAAATTTGTCAACTCGAAACGCAAATCCACCTTACTTCCAACTTTCATGCGAGACGGTAATATAGAACCATCTGATTCCACTGAAATAGCCAATATGTTCGCCTCTTTTTTCAGTGCGACCTACACCGATAAACACTATAATAACATGGACTATCCATATGAAATTTAAACGTTTGATATCTTTCCATTCATTGTTTTGTCTGAGGGCGAGGTGTATACTGCATTGCACGGTCTTAAATACTCTAACAAGCCTGGCCCGGATGGAATTCCATTTTGCATCCTAATTAATTGTTACTATAATTTGTGTTACTGTATCCTTATTAATAAACTATTCTTAAGTTAATTCTTTTTCTAAATGTAAGTAAAGTTCTACAATAGGTATTCTGTCCAGCTTTAGCTGTGGTATCGTTGTTGTTGTTGTTGTGTTACTGTTTACTGTCGTCGATGGAGTCGCTGCTTCTTAGTTTTAACCATTAATCATAGTTACTATTATGTAATTTCATTTATGTAATCTCAATATATTTATGAATTGGCTGTAAAATTAGCTAAGGTCTTATAATTACAAATAAATAAATAAATGGTAAGATATTTGCAGAAGACACACTTACACTTTGTCCCTTTTTTGTAATAATAAGGTTAAAGGATTTTCTTACTCTAATAAAAACTTAACATTTTTTAGCCTATCTTACATACAACAACCTATAAGTTAAATACGCGGACCCAATAAGGGTGAATTTAATAAAAGTACCATATCCAAGCCATTTTGACTTATCATTATAGTTATTTATTGTAGATTCCAGTGGCACATTAAACTTGTGAACAGTTTTTACATTACCTTGTAAGGCTTTGTAATTCCATTAAGCATATGTATTATTTGTATTTGCTTCATCTAAAAGACTTATGTTTAACAGTTTAAACAGCTGTTTCTACGTTTATACATTATACGTATGAAATAATGAGTGAGTGAGAAAGGCTTTCAAATTGTTCAACTTATTATGAAGCAAAAAGTACATATACGAGTATATGTACTATAATATATATATATATATATATATATATATGGACTAGACATATTTATAGTAAATAGAATTTTTATCTTATCTATTAAAAAAACCGTAAAAAAACAAAAAGTAATGCGTTTGTTCGTTTTTTTCTTATTACAATATTTTGCGTATTCAGCACTTTACATTCATTATGATCAAATTTTTTTTGCTTCCATTCTGCTTTGTATGTACATATGTACGCTATATAAGTAAGGTGACACACAGTAAACCTCAATTATTTTTTTTTTTTATTTTATACTTGCTCATATTTATAACAATGGCAATATATTCGTATTGGTGTTATGTAAATACAATAACGGCAACAAACTCTATCTGATAAGAATTCTAGTTTAGATACAAATGAGAAAATAAGGCACGTAAAAGAACTAAATTTGATTTAAACCACATCCTAAATACCCTCCATATCTACATACAAATAGTGGGCGTGGCAGTTATATGATTACACTTTCTAGAAGTCTAAATATTACATATCAACTTCCAGGACGAGTTTTACTTTAATTACGTTTTTTGTAATATATGAATGTGTGTTATATACGATCACGCTCATTTTTGCCACTTCAGTCGATGGACTAATTTTAAATACTGCCAAATTTGTACTTCATAGTAACATTTTTGTGGCAGATAAATAAATCATCAAGCACTTGGTTGTCATGTTAAGGCGTGGCTTTAGACCAGTTTTGGCCATTTTACGATCGTAAGATTAGAAGAATTTACCTTTTTTTTATATATTAACTATATAAAAAAAAAACAAAATTCAACTTTGGCTAAATTTTAAATAGAGTGTAAGTTTTGTCGCACGAGAGAGGGTTTTGCTGTAGAACTGCTTACTTAGCCCATAGTAGCACCAGTTAGCAGTTATAATTCTCCTTTTTATCTCTATGCTGACGTTATTGGAGATATTTAAGGCTATTCTAGGTAGACGAATTAATTGACTACTTCGAAATTATATCAGTCACAACATTCAAGGGATGCAGGGCGTGATTCCCTGGATCTTGAGACGATATACTTCGTTTTGTTCTTGTTCACCGCTAGACCCTTTTTCGCCTATTCTTTCTCAATTCTTGCAAATGCCGTGCATTTCGACTAATAATATTAATATCATCGGCATACGCGAGAATCATGACACTTTTGTTGAAAATTGTGCCACTTACGTTAACCTCAGCATTCCGTAACACATTTTCCATGATATTGTAAAGGTACACGAAAGTCCTGTCTGAGACCTCGTTTATTATCGAATGGTTCGGAGAAGTCCGTTCCTATTTGGACTGTGGATCTGGTGTCACTCAAAGTAATTTTGCTAAGCCTTATCAGCATAGCGAGGATACCAAACTCAGATATAGCGACAAATAGTTTCGTGCGTATTGAAGTTGAATCGACAAAAAGGTGGTGTGTGTCAATTTGCTTTTCCAGGATCTGACGCAACATTAATATCTGATCGAGAGTGGATCGAGCAGATCTGAATGCACACTTATAGTTGACTATCAGTTGGGTAGTAAACGGACTCAGACGGTTACATATTACGCTAGATAATATTTTGTATGCGACAGAAAGTAGACTTATACCACGGTAGTTGGCGCATACGGTCCTTTCCTATGGATCAGACAGAGTGCCCTGAGGTTCCAATCACTGGGCATGCTTTCCTTCAACCAAATATTACAGCATGCGTTGCAACAACTCATCACCACCAGTCTTAAATAACTCAGGAGGAAGCCCGTCAGAACCTGCCGCTTTGCTATTTTTTAGTTATGGGATAGCTGAACGTTTCTCATTTTGATCGGGCGGTGGGCACCATCATCAGTGATTGGTGGTTCGGAGTCCAGATCTCCATCCGCTCCTTCGTTTTCTACAAGAACAAGTATTCTCCCCATAACGTTAGAGCTTCTGGTACATCTATGACCAGATTCCCGTTTTTGTCTTTAACAGAGGAACAGGTGTTGTTGCGAAACCTTCGGTTAGATGCTTAACCTTTACATAAAATTTCCGGGTTTCGTTCATTCCTCTGTGCATCTCTATCACCTCCAGCTCGCACATTTCATGTTCTCTTTTATTGCGTCTATAAAGGCGTTTTTCGTCTCCTCTTTTCTCCTTATACCTCGCCCACACAGCGCCGTTGCAACTGACTGCAGAGTATTTTGATATGCGGCGTTTTTGTCTGCAGCAGCGCGGCGGCATTCATCGTCATACCAAGGATTCCGACAAGGCGGTCCCTGGTATCCGAGCTCTTCCAAAGCGGCAGTGCGCATCGTGTGCGATACATGTGTCCACTGTGCGGAAACGTCAGGTTATGAAATACGACTCTCAGCAAGTAGCTCAGAGAGTCGAGTGGGGTAAGCCACAACTGTCTGTTGTGATTGCAGTTTTTCGATTGCAAGCTTCCGTACCGCACTTTGACGAATGGTGTTTGTTCGATCAGGTGACAGCCATGTTGCTTTGTGGATGTCGAGATGCTGGAATCTTGTACTACTAACCACCATGTTCCTCGCCATGGCTAAGTCAATCATCCTTATTCCGTTATCGGAGGTACCGTGGAGACTGAATTTACCGATGGTGGGGCCAAAGATGCTCTCTTTCCCAATCTTTGTATTAAAATCACCTAGAACAATTTTAATGGCATGGGAAGGGCAGCTATCATATGTATGTTCTAGGTGCTGATAGAAGCATTCCTTGATCATCTTTATCCTCTGTCGGGGTATGTGCGCAAATTAGGCTGATATAAAAATTGTAGTAGTAGTCACAGTTGGACCTTTTAGCGCACCCCTGTCCAAGCCATCGCAATTCCTGGATAGCGGTGATGTCAGCTTTATATTTACCACGGACATCGGCCAGCTGGATAGAGTCACCAGGTCTGTAAAGTGTTCTTACATTCCAGGTGCATATCCTTAAGTCATGTTCCTTAAAACGTTCGTGGGAGTCATCAACGTGAGGGGGGGCCGTTTTTTTCTTTTCTATAACTTTTCATGG
Organism: Crataerina pallida; assembly: GCA_949710015.1. Taxonomy (NCBI): domain Eukaryota; kingdom Metazoa; phylum Arthropoda; class Insecta; order Diptera; family Hippoboscidae; genus Crataerina; species Crataerina pallida. Next base: position 16,304,033 of record OX453293.1, read on the forward strand.
TAATGTATTTACCGTCGGCGGGTCGCGCGGCGGTCTGTTCGATGCGCACATTAGCTCGCTGCCAAAACGTATATAAAGGCAGCTAACCAATGGTAACACGCAGATGTTGTGTGACAACTTGAAGTGGGCAGACGCCAGGATAGCTCTGGGTTTCGCCTACTTAAAGCCGAAAAGAAGCGTTACCTGGCATGTTCACTTCCATACCACCATACATATATATGTATATTAATTTCTACTTTCTAATTTTATTTTTATGATTTCCAAGTAGATTTTTATCAATTTTGGACGTAGCTCTCAATCGATTTTCTAAGTTTAAAAAAAATACAAGTAAAAAATTATTTTTGAATTAGGCTAAATTTTAAATATCGTTTATCTTTTCATACAAACAGCAAGCGTGGCGTGCACCTAATTTTTCCCTCTAATACGTATCAACTAACAAGTGAATTTCTCTTTTAAATACGTTTTTCAAAATAAACTATGGGCGTGTTTGTATCTTAAAATTTATGTTAACTATAGACGCACAGATTTTATGCTGTTTATATATACTTTGGCATCTCTCTAAGACCTCCTTCTGCAAACTGAATAACTTAGTGTAACTCCCTACTTATGTGAAGGCTATAAAAAGAGGCGTACTTCCATAACTGAGTTGTATGTTTATTATATTTCTACGTAGTTAAAACAAGTGTTTGCGTGAGAGAGCATAAAAATCAACACCTATGATGTTCATTCAAATTATTAGATAGTTTAGAAGGTCTTATTCTTTTTAATATTGTTCCCATACATGTTCTCACGTGACTTGATAATAAACAATTGAAAAAAGATATATACGCACATCTATACGTACATATATTGCTTTTTTTTTTACAGTTAATGTGGGCTGTTGAAATTTAGAACTGCCAAATAACATATAAAAAAACCAAAATAACAACAGCACACTCTATACATAAAATACTCATGTGTGAGCAAAACATAAAAAGATGTATCTTTTATATGAATAATTATTAAAGCGTAGCAGAGTGTATATAAAATGTTTATGTACATAGGTAGTCTCAGAAGTAACCGTCCTAACAAAGGAAACATGAAAAATTAAACAAAAATTATCTAATAATTTTTTTTTTCTAATTACACACTTGCATTATTTACTTATTTTCAGTACCTTCGAAAATCTGTTTATAGTAAGAACAGATAAACTCCTCAACATAGCCATTAACTGCAAACCGTTGACCATTGCCTTAGTTTCAGGAAGTTATGGACTCATATTTCATTTCTATTTAACAAAGTACATCACTCTTTTAAAGTGTCCACCATGTCTACATGCTTGTACACTATCAGTCGACGATCATCTAAATACATTTTTGTCGATTTTTTCATCATTTGTGGCAATTCATATGAGGCATCTAGAAAGAGGCGTCAGACGCGCTACAAAATATATATATTTTTGATCAGCATCAAAAACTGAGTCGATCTAGACATATATGTTCGCGTTTCTGTTTGTTTGCCATTAAAATTGAGCTATGATTTATAAATATATTTATAATTAGCCCATCCATTGATGTGGCAAAAATGGGCGTGGTCGGATAACAAACACGCTTACAATTCACAAAAAACTTTACTAAACGTAAAATTGCTACAAGTTGATACTATTAGAAGACGTATGTTTGTCACGTCCACCATTAGTGTGTATATGTAGAGATTTTATGTTTTATGTTAGCCAAATTTAATTTTTGTACTTGTTTTAATTCAATTGAGAGCCCAGTAAAGTCTATAAGAAATTAATATGTACATTTATTATCTTCGCCTAGGTAAAATGTTAAAAATATAAATTAGGAGATATTACCGATAGTGGTGAAATATTTGCACAAAATTGAAAAACAAACAATTTTACTGTACAGCTATTTCTCTCTGAGCTGACAGATCTATTTAAAGAAGTTAAGGTTAGATAACTGATATATGTGCATTTGTTATTTGTTAATTTATTTAAATTATTTGAAAAGTATTCGAAAGACTTTCGTCTCCTAATAAATATAAATTTTAGCCCAAAGAAACTCATTATTATTATTATAGAATTATAAAATTCCATTTCTTCTAACTTAACATACTTCTATATATACGTATGAAAATGTGTCAGTTTATTTCTTTACATTGTATTTAAAAAAGCCTTTCAGTTAATTCGGAGTTTAATTAAATTTTTTCATTAATTTTTTATTATTCTCCATCTCTTTTCAGGTGCTTTTTTTAAACTAAATGGAGAATTTCAAATACAAAGAAATGCTTGTATAGGTGTTCAACAGTTTACAGTAAAAATAAACAACTAGATCATGTAACCGATAACGCAATCTAAAACAACAACAACAAATATAATAACAATACAATGGAAAAAATGAAATGCTTGAAAAATCTTATTAGATTTCCATTAGAAATTGTTTTGCAAAAAAAAAAAAATTTATTATAATACAAAAATCAAATTGTTTGAGTGAAATCTAACGGTTTCGCTGGAAATCACAAGTGAAATAAAATAAAGTGTTAAGAATTTAATTTAGAATTTAGAGCAACAGCGTCTTAGCTTTTCAAATAAAGTTTAGCACATGCTTACATGCAAACAACAGATAGACAAAGTTAAATCGGTTAAAATTTTATGTGGGGGATTTTGAAGTCTTTTAATGTTTAAAGGATCGGTAATTGAATGATTTTATTATCTTTTAACAGGTAATAAGGAATCATGAAGTTCTACTTCAAAAGACTTAAAACGACGAACTTTTTTGCTGGGATAACTTAGAATCACATAAAAAGTGAGGTTTACATACCAAGTTTATTATTTATTATTGCAAACCCCAAAGAAGAATATACATACATAATTGATCTAGCCATGTCCGTCCATATGTTTGTCTGCTCTAACCTCCTTCATGGTCGGAAAAATTGAGATCTTACGAATTGCTGCAAACTAGTTTTTAAGTTGGAAGAAATCTTTCGAGTGCCACGCTCTCAATCGACAAAAATCTCTTACACGCACAAAAATAACGCTGCAAAGGTGAAATTTAGTAAACGAATTCATAATTAACAACATAATAAAAATGGGCGTGATCGAATAACAGTGTTACAACAACAATTTACGACAAGTAGGAAAACTAAATTTGGCTTATGTCAAATTTTAAATGCCCTTCACATATACAAACAACAGTGGTAGTGGCTGCTGCGTGATTACGTCCTTTAATAGTGTAGGCATTATGTATAACTCGACTTCGAATGTGGTAATTATAAACATGTGTATCAAATTTCAATTTAATTCATAGCTCAATTTTTGTGGTAGATAAGTAGTATTTTTGAATTGAGGGTGTGGCTTTTGACGGGTTTTGCCCGTCATTTTTGTCTAAGTTGACTTAGTTATATATATACTTTATAGGGTCTGGGACACTTTCTTCTGGGAATTTCCAATGGAATGACAAACTTAGTATACCTTCCATTTTATGTTGAGGGTATACAAATTATTATTTAGTATAGAAGAAGACCATGTATCAGATATTTAGTGATCATTAAATGCTTTTTTATAAAATATTCGACTTGACTTGGTCACTGTTGTTGGTTCTTAGGGACTAGAAATGCTTTACACCGATTTTCAATTCAATATTTGCAAATTCTTTAAAGTTTTCATTTAAATATAAACGTACGGATGGATGCGATGGGATCGATTCAAAGAAGGTCTCATCGAATAAAGTAATAAAAAAAGAATTTATAAAAAAACAAGATAGAGAAGTTCGGTTAAGACCAAATCTTAAATACCCTTCACCTTTTATAATCCTCTAAAAACAAGTTCCTATTGCCATATTTATGTATACATATGACTATTTCATGTACTTACGCAAATAGTGTTTTTTTTAAATTATAGGCGTTTGAGTTATTCAATCACGCCCATTTTTGGCACAGGGTTGGATAACGGTACCACTTATATGTATACCAAATTTCAACTTCGTAGATCAACTTTTGTGGCAAATATAAAGATTTATATTGATTGTGGGCGTGTATGTTATCGGACCACGTCCATTTTCGGCACATCGATAAAACTAATATTTATAGATGTACATACTAAATTTCAAGTTTATAGCTTAATTTTTGTGGCAGATAGATAGATTTTTGTTGATTGTAGGCGTGGCTCTTTACCGAATTTGCCCATTTTAAATAGCGATCTGCGTGCATAAACTAAAAGTGACTGTACAAAATTTCAGCTCAATATCTCAAAATTTACGCTCGTGAGAGTGCCAACAACAGACGGACACACGGACACACGGACATACATGTCTAAATCGACTCAGTTTTTGACGCTGATCAAGAATATATATACTTTGTAGGGTCTCTGACGCCTCCTTCTGGGTGTTGCAAACGGAAGAACAAAATTAGTATACCCTCATCACTGAGGTGGAGGGTATAATTAAATATAAGAACATGTTTGAGTTTTTTTATATACCTATTTTAAATTAATAGAAAAAATTCAATAATAACAGTATGCCTACATCCATTTTGTTATTTTTATATAAAATAATCAAAACATTATTTATCACTAAATGAGGCATGGCAACTTCTAATAATTTATTAATCATAATCCCGCTACAATCGTAGATATAATAAAAGTAACAAGTTAAAAACCATTTAATGCTAACACGATGCCGAAGGAGGATCAATTAAACGGATCAGCGAATATTTTATTCCCATATAAATGTGCAGATGCACCTCACTGTACCTCTAAATCTATTACAATATTAACAACAACAACAGCAACAACAACAACAGCAACAACAACAACAGCAACAGCAGCAACAAATCCTACCACCAGTTCTACAAATGAGTTAAGCCTGAGTACTACAATAACTACATTATTATCAGCAGGAGCAGCAACAGCAACAGCAACAACAACAACACCATCATCATTTGCACGTACATCAAGCAATATAACCAATACACCACTAATAACAACTACTGCAACTGCTACTTCTGCAATCAGTATAACCTCAACAACAACAACAACACCAACAAATATCATATCATCGAATGCAGACATAAAACATTTACAAACATTTCTCGAATCGAAAACTAACCATCATCATAATAATATTATTAATAATGATAAAATTACTACAACAACAACCAATCGTGGTAACGAGACCATTGTAAAAGACTCTCTGCATATGTCTACTTTGTACGATAACAGAAACAATGGTTTCAGTAATAATTATAAACTTATTAGAGAGAGTAATAGTCAACAACAACAACAACATCATCATCAGCAGCTGCTGCAGCATACATTTATTGATGTTCAGCCGCTTAAACGTGATGTAACACCCACTCAGGAAAACAGTAATATAAGCTTTTCCTCAGCGAGCTCAATACAGGTAATATTATACAAAAAAATGTGGTGTAGGCCATATCTTAAATACCCTCCACATCTACATCCCTAATAGAGTATCAGCATCTAAGGTGAGGTTTACTCTATTTGGTTTTTTGTCTATTGTGAAAGCATTCGTTATCTGACCACACCCATTTTTTACACATCGATGAACTATGATGTATATCAAACTTCATCTTTATAACCCAATTTTTGTGGCAGATAGAGATATTTTTTTCGATTGTGGACATGGATCTTAACTAATTTTGCCCAATTTAAATAGCGATCTTCGTGCCTAAACTAGAATTATTATACCCTCCACCTCAGTGATGAGGGTATACTCATTTTGTTCTTCCGTTTGCAACATTTTTTTTTTTTGCATTTCTGATTCTGGTCTTTGTGGGTTCTGTGAAGTGGCCATAGAAATGTCCTGGCAGATTTAATATGAATGCACAGAGTATAGAGTAATTACAAAATACAAACACAAATTGGTTCTCGTAACCCAGGAAAGTGGTGGCATTTATGAAACCCCTAAAACAGGCTGAGAGCCAGGGCAACAGATTCTTTCACATTTGCCATAGTTTACATTGATCTTAAAGTCACTTATGGAGGCTATTAAGCCGCAAAATTAATGTTTTTTCTAAAGATAATATTATGCCACACAAACTATATGTATAAAATGAATAATAATATAAAATTATTTCATGCTTAGGGCTTCCGTTCCAATTAGCAATTACGTTTAGGTTGTGGTTGAAGAAAGACATTACAGATCTAGGCAAACTAATTTAGGATAACGATTGAGGAAACGAAATAGTGGTCGGTCTAGAATGGTTCTCATCCATTAACACTGCATTTGTAACGATGCCTACTACTAAAGGTTCTACTTTCTAAATCTTTATCTAAACAATTGGTTTAAGTCTATACTAGAATGTATACTTCAATCTCTAGATAGATTATTATAACTTTATTACATTTATTAGCTATCTATCTCCCTTCTACTTCTGTTTACCAGTTGTGTGAACGGGGTTAGTTTTTTCTACTGTTCATGGATAAATTCAAAGATATTTTGAAAAAAAAAACTTAATTAAAAAACTAGTAAAAACACAATACAAACAAACAAACAATTTAAAACATCATGTAACCCAGATTTGGTACCATTTCGTATATAATACAATTATTCACCTCAAGGTTAGATTTTAATTTATGGTCAAACCACAAAAATCGACCGCTGCTATCGGAAAACAATTGACAATAAAATGTAAAGTTTATGATAATAGATAAAATGTTGTATGTATGTATAGATATACATATATAGAAATATGTAAAATCCATGGCTACAGAAGTATTTAGAGTATTAATCACCCACCAAAGTTGTTAGTGTTGTAACCGTGATTGGGTATACGTGAGTTTTTAAGCAATTCAATTCAGTTTCAATTCAATTCAATTTTCGAAAATGTTGCTGTTTGCAACATCATCCTTATGTGTTTTATGTATCCATTGTATATGTTTTTATTGTTCGGTTTTATTTATTTTTATACCACCACTTAGGATAGGGGTATACTAAATAAGCTAATCTATTTGCAACACCCAGAGGGAGATTCGGAAATTGAACTATGAAGTTGAAGTTTGATGCACAGACTTATAATTTAAATACATTAATCGATGTACCAAAAATGGGCTACGTAATGCTCACTCTATTAGAGAGCATTTGTAAGTACATGTAGAGGATATTTAAGATTTGAAATTTGATATATATAAGTGGTACCGTTATCTAACACTATGCCAAAAGTGAGCGTGATTAAATAACGCAAACGCCTATAATTAAAAAAAAAAGAAGAAAAACACGCACATTAACCTGTATGGCTGTACGTAGTGAAGCTATACTTTGACATTCATTAAAATGTTTTTTGTAATTTAAAAAAAATTTTTTTTTTATATAAATTATAATTATAGTAAATAGTAAAGATATTTGTGTTCAGCAATCGTTTATATACCTACGTACCTTTTGTATATGTCAGTGTAAGTATGTACGGTGTATATTTAAGTAATGATAATGAATTTGATTTGAATAACTTAAACAATGCATTGTTATTTGTATTTTTGTGTTTTATAAAGTTTTATAATATGCCAAAGGCTCCAACAATTTAACACTAAATCAATACATTCAATATAAAAATATTAACAATAACATTATTAATGTACTTGCATATATAGACTTGTACCGATATATGCAATATCATAAATAACGTGTTTGTATATTAAGTGCTAACTATTGTAATTACCACATTTATATATATATACCATATAACCATACACATGTACATGCAATCTGTACAAATATATTGCAGCAGTAAGAAAAGTTGATACCAGACAGCATTATAGAGTCTTAAAATTCTTTATTACTGAAGCGGGAGAGTTATTATTATACCTTCCGGAGGGTGTGCTAAGTTTTTTGATGGAGGAGGTCTTATAAAGCATATATATACCTTAATCAGAGTCAAAATCTAGACAAATCTAGATCTAAATTGTGTACAGACACTAGTTTCTGCATATATAGATCACTATTCGAGGTAAAATCGATTAAAAGCCACGCCCATAATTTAGAAAAATTTCATGATGTTGAAATTTGGTAAGCAAATTTTAACTACCCCATCTATCGATGTAACAAATATGGGGGATAGCACCACACTTACAACCTTATACAATACAATTGAGCTGAAATTTTGTACAGATACTTCTAGTTTTTGTACGTAAATCGCTGTTTAAATTGGCCAGAATCGTTAATGAGCCACGCCCACAATCGAAAAAAATCTATTTATCTACCACGGATATTAAGCTATGAAGTTGAAATTGGGTACACAAATTTATTTATTTAAGTATCTCATCCACTGATATGTTAGAAATGGGCATGATCGTATACAAATACAATTTTCAATATGATACATTTACTCTTTACCTACCACACCCACCTTTTTACATAAATGTGGAGGATATTTAAGATTTGCTTTAAGCTTTAAATTTAGTTTTTTTACTTGTTTTCACTAAATACTGCACTTTTCACACAGGTTGACAAGAATCGTGGAGTTCAGTTAGATGATTTGTACAAATTGGTTAAAGTAAAAAGTTTAATTAATAAAAAAAAATCTACTCTTTTTACGTCACAACTCCTTACATTAACTATTGATGTTTAATAATTTAGTTTTTTTGCTGGCTTGTTTGTATTATTCCGCGATTTTGACGGTGTTTTGACTTTGTTTGATTATTGTTACCAATCACACATAAATGTTAAGATTTTCAACTATGTGTTGTGTGGTTTTGTGTTGGCTAGTTTTTTTTGCTTTTTCTTCTTCTACCTTTATCTCCACTTCTTGCGAAAACATGGAAAACAATTGAAAAAAACAAGATAGAGAAGTTCGGTTAAGACCGAAGCTTAAATACCCTCCACCTTTTTTAATCCTCTAAAAAATAAGTTCCTATTGCCATATTTATGTATACATAGGACTATTTCATGTACTCACGCAAATAGTGTTTTTTTTAAATTATGGGCGTTTGCGTTATTCAATCACGCCCATTTTTGGCACAGTGTTGGATAACGGCACCACTTATATATATACCAAATTTCAACTTGATAGTCATAGTATTGTGCGATATATATATATTTCTTAAAGATACAATTTTTTCGAGGTATGTTGAGATTTTCGTTTATTGTGGGCGTGTCTCTTAATCGATTTTGTCCAATTTCAATAAAGAACAGCGAAATAAAATGTCGGAGTTTGAGACAGCAACAAAAATACAAAAGATTTCAATGGCATTCAGGCACAGTATAGACTTAAATATGTTATATTGTATATATGTACATATATGTTTATAAATGCGTTTATATGCGGATGTAGTACAGAATGAAATCAAATCAAATTAAATCTAAAATGTAGACATCGTCGTCATTATCATCATCAGCGTCTCCGTCTTCGTTATTATTATCTGCTGCATGGGGATGAGAAAAAATGAAAACGTACATATTTCATCGCGCGCGCACATACACACACACATATATATATATATTTAACATATATAACACAAACATATCAAAAGTTCAAAGGAAGCTATAAACTATTTTTAAGTTTTTCTTTTATAACTGAAACAACATCAACAACAATATTATATATATTTTTATGCCCACCATCTAGAGATCCGGGCCATATACTCACTCTGTGAAAACCATCATAAATAAAAATTCTTGATAAGCATTCAATTTAAAGTTCTAGTTAGTTACATTTTTAAGCATGTCTATCTTTACGTCCATTTATGGTTTAGTAGAGCTATTGGTGATAAACATTTATACATCCATTACAAACATGGCGCACGTTTTTGTCATATCAGAGAGCAGGTTGGTATAAAGCCACGTCTGCAATAATAGAGTGCTAAAGCATTTTTATCCCCTCCACTTTAGTGACGAGGGTATAGAGAGGTCAGAGACCCTACAAAGTACATATATTCTTAATCAGCGTCAAAAACTAAGTCGATTTAGACATGTATGTCCGTGTGTCCGTCTGTTGTTGGCACTCTCAATTTTTAGATATTAAGCTGAAATTTTGTACAAACATTTATAGTTTTTGCACGCAGATTGCTATTTAAAATGGGCAAAATCGGTCCAAAGCCACGCCCACAATCGACAAAAATGTACTTATCTGCTACAAAAATTGAGCTATCAACTTAAATTTTAGCATGTACATCTATAAAAATTAGCTTCATCTATGTGCCAGAAATGGGCGTATTCGGATTAGAGACACGCCCACACTCAATAACTTTATATTTGCCACAAAAAATTACCTAGGAACTTGAAATTTGATACGCAATTACATAGTTATCTCATTCACTGATGTGCTAAAAATGGGCATGGTCGGATAACAGACACGCCCACAATTTACAAAAAACCATATAACGTAAAAGTGCAAATGAAAGCTTATGCTTGATACATACACTACTAGAGGGCGCAATATATCTGTATTTGCCACGCCCACCGCGGTGGAGGTGGAGTGTATTTAAGATTTGACCTAAGTCAAATTTAGTTTTCTTACGTGTTTTTTAATTACACATGGGCTACAAAATAAAAAAAATTATTTTTTTGGTATATAAAAATGGGAGTGATTTGCCGCGCCCACCTTGAGATATAATATAAAATAAATATATCTATTTTTAAATGATGTGATTATTTTTCTTTAAGTGGTGCTTCAATATTATATAAGGCCATAGTGGGCGTGGCATCACTACTAGTCATATTTTTTACATTATTTTAAGATATTATAGAAAAGGGTATCCCAGCAATTTCTTTATGGGTTTTTTTTACTTGTACTTTTTGTTGTTGTTATTATTATGCACTATGCCCGTAATTATATGTATTATTTCTACATACATACTTAGTATATATGTATGTGTATAAGAAGTAAGGTCAATAGTTGTCTAACGAAACAAAACAATTGTAACTTAGCCAAGTGCACTAGATAATGATCTCTATCTCTCTCTCTCTCTCTCGCTCTCTCTTCCACTCTGTCGAATTCTCAAGTATGTAAAGCTGAAGAATTTTCCAGGTACGGGCAGTTAGTTTGAACTAACTTCGACCAGCGCTTCAAAAGTTAAAAGCTATTGAACCTTGACATTGTGACAAAATGGTATAAAATATATATAATGTTTTTTTCATGACTTTCCAAGCAAAACTACGATTTTGGCCAAATTTTTTGGTAACATTTGGAAACTTCTGCATCTTATGCTTAGAAAAGGACTTTTTTAAAAGTACATGTTTATTAGGTAAATGTGTGATTTCACGCCGATATATATAAATGTTTTATTTGAAAGTTGAATTAATGAACAAAATTCATCCAACCGTTTCAAAGGTATAAGATTTTAAAAAATATGTTTAATCAAAAAATTTGGCTTACTGATCAGTTCTGAGCGCCAGGTATTTGTCTCATATTTTGATATTTTGGATGATTTTGGAAATTAGGACTTGCTTGCTTTATAAATAAAAAACTGCTGCTGGTTAAGTATTTTGCAAAACATGGCATAAATCTCAAAATTGTGCGATTCTGATTCCATTTGTCCGTCTGTCTATTCTTGTAAATTATGAGCAGCTACAGGTCACATTTTTTGAGAGATTTTGATGAAATTTGCTACAAATTTACATATATATATTGATTGCCCCAGAAAGGAACCGTATTGAAAATGAACCAAATGGAACTAAGGGGACTAAGTTTAGAACCCCTCCCCACATTACTTCTATTATAATGGAAGTCTTTATGTGGCACAAAACTGCAATTATTAATATATTTTTACAATATTTGGTAAGGAATAGTTAATTAGCTTAATAATTGGCTGTAACAAATTTGGGCCCAATCGAAAAATTTTTAGAGCCCCTCCCCATATAATAATATTTCGCAAAGTGATTTATGTGTAAATACCTCACGTTTACTGATACAACAAAACTAATTGTAGAATAAATTAGGATGTAGAGTATTAAATTGTCGGCCTTGACAGATATTTCACTTCATTTGTATCATTTTAACTTTGCATAAAAAGTGAAAAAGATGGTCAAAGAAAACGAAGCCAGTGGTAGAACTTTCCCTTACAAAAAATATTTTACTACTTACACGGAAGCGTTGTATTTTTACAGCTAACATTCATAAAAAATTCCATAGAAATTAAGCGGAAGTGTTATAATAAGAAAAAGAATTCGAATTTCATACCTACCAGGTAGATTAACAGCCTATCCGTAAAATCCATAAAAAAGTTATATACAGTGGCTCACAGCTTATTTGGTACACTACCCTTTATAAAAATAAAACCATTGTAGCTTCTAAAATATTGAAGCTATCAACGAAATTTGAATGCCAACTTGTTGCTGTATGTTTAATGAACATTTAAAACAAAAAACATTTCAAAAAAATATTTCTAACTGTGTAATAATAAGAACATTATTATAACAAATCAAAAACATGTCACAGCTTATTGGGTACAGTTGTTTTTTTTATTGAAAAATAATAAATATTAGTATTATTTAATATTTTGTATGGTACCCTTTTGTACTCTGTAGCCTCCTTGGCATTGAATCTACCAGCTTTTGGGTAACATCCGGGCTAATTTTACACCACTTTGCCAACACCCCTTCTTCAGTTCAAAAACCACAAATTTTCAATAACATTTAAATTTGGTGACTGAACCCGTGGCGACAATAAATGGGGGCAATTCCATATTAGATAAGTGTGCACAATTGTTGACTTATGTTTTGGGTCGTTATCTTGATAGAAGCGGAAATTATCGCGTATATCAAGCTTCGTTGCACTTTGGAGTAAATTTTTTTTCAGTATGTTGGGGTACATATTTTTATTCATTATTAATTTAACAAACACTAAACTACCTACTCCAGTTGCTGACATACGGGCCCAAACTGTTACACTTCCTCCGCCATGTTTAACCGTGGTTTTAACGTTTTCTTTATTAAGCTCAGTATTCGGTTTTCGTCAAACGTAGGACATGCCGTCGGAACCCCCGATGCTAAATTTAGACTTATTTACAAAAATAACTGAGTTCCAGAACTCAGAATTCTTCTCGACATGTTCTTTTGTAAATGAAAGCCGGTTTTGTTTATTTTTTTACTTATGAATGGCTTCTAACGAGCTACTCGACCATTAAAACCAGATTTACCAGATTTACGCAAAGAATTGTTTTGGCACTACAGGACTTGCCTAAATCATTAATTTCACAAACCACTTTTAGTGCAGAAAGCTTCGGATTTGCCTTTATTTTTCTTACAATGTATCTCTCATCAAATTCATTGAAAATTTTGTTAGGGGCATCTCTGCCTTTATTCTTTACGCGGTTTTCATGAATAAAACGGTGGATAATACTTTGAACTGTATACATATTTACTCAAGTTCATAAAGTCAGCAATTTCCCGTACCGAGTGCCCATTTTTATAATGATTTAGGACCAGTTCACGTTGTTCAATAGTTGCACGACGACCCATTTTTAAAATTACGTGTATTAATTGACAATTATTTTAAATTACTAAAATTAATACTTGGATTGATTGAAAATATTACCAAGAAAGCAGAGAAGAGAAAACATTGTCAAAGATGTTACGAATAGTCTATGCTTAAGTGCACAGAAACAACTGTACCAAATAAGCTGTGACATGTTTTTTGATTTGTTATAACAAAGTTCTTATTATTAGATAGTTAGAAATATTTTTTTGAAATCTTCTTTGTTTTAAATGTTCATTAAACATACAACAACAAGTTGGCATTCAAATTTCGTTGATAGCTTTAATAGTTTGGAAGCTACAGTGGTTTTATTTCTATAAAGGGTAGTGTACCAAATAAGCTGTGAGCCACTGTATATATATACACAAGGAATTAGGGTCAGCGGGTTGTGCATTGGCAGACAAATAAATTGTTCAACATAATAAAAATTTAAGACATAAAAAAAAACAAAAAAAAAACATATATCCAGCAACGCAATGTTACAAAAAATTACGAGACATAGATTTTACACTAACAACCATAAAAAATATTTTTAGTAAGCTCTCTCTCTCTCTGTCTTTCCCCTTCTCTTTCACTCTTTCTATCTTGGTTTGTATCACATAAATGTAAAGAATGGAATGATTACTTAAAGCTTTATAACACTAACGAAGTGGTAGTGGTCTGCCTCCATGGCTAAATGGATGATATTTTATTAGAGGCGCGCAATAGATTTTTTTCCAGCGCCTTAATGGTTTCGGATTTTTATAACATAGGCACACAAACTAACAACAACAACAACAGTTCAAAAACAAACTCAAAAAAGATGAACTAATTTGATAGAGGAGTTATTTCAATGGAAAAAATGTATAAAAATAAAATGACCGCGCACTCTTTTTTTTTATAAATTATACGTGTACGTATAACAAGCTAAGACTGCAACCATTTGTTAAACGTAGAAAAATTATTATTGTTGCTGTTGTTGAAATATTTGCAAAACACAAGAACAAACTTTCCATACAAATTTTTTATCATTCGAAATATTTTTTTAAGCGATTACATCATAACGTCAAAAAATAAAAATTAGAAATTAAAAAAAAATGCTATAAAGAGAGTGTTGCATTCTTTCCCTCTTTACATCTGTTGCCTAATAAAACAACAATTTATTAAAATCTGAACGTTAATCAGTTTCCGTGTGTGTTTCTCAATTATGTCTGCAACTTCTAAAAGCATATACATGGTGTGCTTATGTATTTTATATACAGTGGCTCACAGCTTATTTGGTACACTACCCTTTATAAAAATAAAACCATTGTAGCTTCTAAAATATTGAAGCTATCAACGAAATTTGAATGCCAACTTGTTGCTGTATGTTTAATGAACATTTAAAACAAAAACATTTCAAAAAAATATTTCTAACTGTGTAATAATAAGAACATTATTATAACAAATCAAAAACATGTCACAGCTTATTGGGTACAGTTGTTTTTTTATTGAAAAATAATAAATATTAGTATTATTTAATATTTTGTATGGTACCCTTTTGCTTTTATTGTACTCTGTAGCCTCCTTGGCATTGAATCTACCAGCTTTTGGGTAACATCCGGGCTAATTTTACACCACTTTGCCAACACCCCTTCTTCAGTTCAAAAACCACAAATTTTCAATAACATTTAAATTTGGTGACTGAACCCGTGGCGACAATAAATGGGGGCAATTCCATATTAGATAAGTGTGCACAATTGTTGACTTATGTTTTGGGTCGTTATCTTGATAGAAGCGGAAATTATCGCGTATATCAAGCTTCGTTGCACTTTGGAGTAAATTTTTTTTCAGTATGTTGGAGTACATATTTTTATTCATTATTCCTTCAACAAACACTAAACCACCTACTCCAGCTGCTGACATACGGGCCCAAACTGTTACACTTCCTCCGCCATGCTTAACCGTGGTTTTAACGTTTTCTTTATTAAGCTTAGTATTCGGTTTTCGCCAAACGCAATTCTATTGCGCAATCTTTTTAGTAAGTGTTACCATGCAAACACTTACCCAACATGCTGGAAGATTGCCAATGTACAACCGGTACCAAAAAAAGGTACCCCTTCAGGCTCTGCAAACTATCGGCCAATCGCTATTTGAAGCACCGTAGCCAAAACAATGGACACTATTTTAAACTTTCACCTGATGAGTTATCTTGAGACTAACAATCTAATCATTAACCGTTAATACGGATTTCGCAAAAATCGGTGCACTGGCGATTTATTAGCCTACCCAACGGAAAAGTGGTATTAAGCTATTCGCCACTTTGGCTAAAGTAAGGTTGTTGCTTTGGATATCTCTAAGGCATTTGACAGAATATAGAATGATGCTCTATTGTCCAAATTGATAGCGATTGGTGTGAACAACAATTTCGTTCAATTTATATCGAGCAATTCTTGAGTAACCGTTCAATTCAGGTTACGCATCTTATCAGTATACCCTCCCCTTCCCTTTTCCTGGTGTTCGTCAATGACCTTCTGTGCTTGACGGAGAACCCTGCTTACTCTTTTGCTGATGACAGCACTCTATGTCATTCATTTTCCTTTAATAAAAGGCCCAGAAACGCGCCATCTATTGTACAGGGACAGTGATGGGCTCCCTCTATCCTTCGGCGGCGTAAATGTGGAAGAATCAGCCGCATAAGGGCATAATAATTAAGTCCGCTGGACGTTCGCTAGACGGAGCACTTGTTCAAAATGTTCAAAGATGTAGCTGGGAGTTTAGGTTTTTCTAAAACGGTGTAAAAAATACCTTACATCAGCTGACATTCGAAATATTTAAGCCGTCTCTAACCCATGTTTGAAAATTCTCGATCGCATACAGCCAAACGCTCTGGTGATCATAGGTGACGAGGAAGTATACAACGTTCTCGACACACTTGAACACCGACTTAATGTTAGCTGTGTTGTGCTTATGTAAAGGTACTTCCAGGGCATATGTTCTAGAGAGATAAAAGAGACGTGTCTACCGCTGAAACCCTTTAGTAGGACAATCAGGCTTGCTCACCGATCTCACCCATTTGTTATAGAGTTACCTCCACCATGCCTAGTGTGCGCAAATTCAAATCGAATGTACAAAAACACTACTCCCTCCATCCTCCTCCCTCGAATCCGTTCTAACCGCCACCGTGCTTGCACGTTTAGGAGTCATCCCCTGAGTGGATGGTTATATAAATAAATAAACAAGTCATGAAAGTTGTCTTTTTTTGGCGCTATAAAAGTAAATAAGAGTAGACAATTTCAACTGAATTTTAATGTCATATGTAAAATTCTTCTTCTTCACCCGAATTTTAACACTATAAGCTTTTTAACGACGCAAAGATTTTTCTCTTGCGTTAATACTTTTATACCCTCCACATAAGATAGATATGTGTCATTCCGTTAGCAACACCCAGAATAACGCTTCGGAAACCCTACATATGTACTCTTTATTCGAATATAGATGACTATTTAAGATTTAAGATGGGCAAAATCGATCAAAGGCCACGCCTACAATCCACAAAAATCTATTTATCTGGCACAAAAATTAAGCTATTAAGTTGAAATTTGATACATATATTCAATAATGTGCTAAAAGTGGGTGTGATCGGATGATAGACACGCCTACAATTAAGTATAATCTTTATATCTGCCACAAAAAATTACCTACGAAGTTAAAATTTGGTATGCATATCTATAGTTATCCCATCCCTCGATATGGCAAAAATGGGTAGGATCGGATAACAGATACGTCGATAATTTACAAAAAAAAGGGTAGGCAGCGTAAAAGTCGACTGGCAAACTGATACGTAATGCATACACTAATAGTGAGCGCAATCATATATTTGCCACGTCCACCGCTTATAGGTAGTTGTGGAGGGTATTTAATATTTGACCTAAGCCAATTTAGTTTTCTTACTTGTTTAATTTTACAACAGTTTAAACTTTGTTTTGTAGGGAAAAACTTCACTTGGTTTTTTATGAAGTGATTTTGACGAGGACCACGAGTCAATATTTATGAGATATATAATTGTTGTTTGTATTTTCGTTGTTGTTGTTGTTTAAAATAATTTTGTACAGTACTTTAATTTTAGTACTTAGTCTCTTTCTGTTTGTTTTAGCTTAATTTTATAATATATTTGAATTTAATTAAAATCGTTTGTAATTTTCATTATAACTAATTGTTTGAATAAATAAATATATAATAGTTTATAGTAATATAATTTAATAGTAATAATTTATTTAAATAAGACTTATAAGTTTATATTTAGAGATTTCTGCGAAATAAACAAAAATTCTAACATCAAACAAATGTATATATACGTAAAGATGTTACTTACAGAGTGACCCAATTAGCCTTCACCTTTGCATACCCACCAACAATACAAAAAAAGTATATAAGAATATAGTGATGAATGAGAGCGTGTGATTGTTGGCAAATTTCTAAATGATCATCATCATCACTGCGATAATGATAATGATCTTCCATTGATGATGTTGGGTTCCATTTACACAGACTTCCGTGTAGTCTTAGAGGCCAGACAGCTTGTAATCAAATTGTCATCAATAAATAATATTAAACTAAAAACGAAAACATAACAGCAACAACATATATGTTTGTAAAAAACAAAAACACAATTTAAAAAAAAATATTTCTACTTTTTTTTTTCAAGAATAAAGTTTTTAGAAATTAAACACACAAGTGAAAGGTTGAACAAAATGTTGGCTTGCCTTTGCACCTCTCTGATTAACATAAATCACCCCGTTTATATGTAGAACGGGAGGTTTAGTGGAAACTTTTAGAAATGCAAAGATGACTACGTACGTACAAGATATGTAGAAGAAATGTTTCATGCCATTTTTTGATTGGGTTGTTGGTAGTAGCAGTGGTAGTAGTTTAAGTTTTATTTATGGCATTTGCCATTATTACATGCAGCTTACACTTAACATGAACATTTTTATTGGGGCACCACAACTAATAAATGCAAGATACAAGGCCCTGTTGTTAAGACAGACATCTATGTATTGTACCGTTAGGTAGATGGCTATATAGCACAAAATACTACTTTTACCGCATCATTGACTTGTAAGAAACGACTTCAATGTGAACCATTTCTACGTTACATGATACACATGAAAATGGCTTTAACAATAAGACCGACTTGACTACAAACAGTAATGATAATTGGCTTTCAATTGAGAATTTAATGAAATATCAAATATCGCTCAACCTCCAATACGTACATCAGGCTAACTTTGTTGTGCTTACCATTTGCGAACAAGAATTCCGTTCTAATCTAATTAATTAAAAAAAGCTAATATTAAAACAAGTGAAAATATTATCATCGGTCAAACTCGATCATATTGTATCTAACTCCACAAATTATGCTACAATTATTACAAAATTATGATAAAACTAAACTAATTGTTTAGTTATATCAGTAAAGATGAAATATTCACATATAAATCACTTTGCGAAATATCATTATATGGGGGCTCCAAAAATTGTTCGATCGAGCGCAAATTTGTTACAGCTAATTATTAAGCTATTCTTCACCAAATATTGTAAAAATATATTACGAATTGCAGTTTTGTGCCACATAAAAGACTTCCATTATAATAAAACTTATATGGGGAGGGGTTCTAAACTTAGTCCCCTTAGTTCCATTTGGTTCATTTTCAATACGGTTCCTTTCTGGGGCAATCAATATATATATGTAAATTTGTAGCAAATTTCATCAAAATCTCTCAAAAAAGTGACCTGTAGCTACTCATAAATTTACAAGGTCTGGCAGACGGACATATGGAATCAGAATCGCACGATTTTGAGATACACCCATCCCTCGTTTTACACGAGAGATACGTTCCTGACAAAACCGTGTATTTCGAAAAAATAACTTTTATATAGAAAAACCGGGTAAAACGAAAACGGCTATAAATGTGCTTTTCTTAGACATTTATGGAACACAATATGTAACTAATACACTTAATTAAATATAAAAATATCATTTAAATCATAGAAAACATAAAAATATACAAATTTATTTGTAAAACAAAAAAAAAATTTGAAATAAATTTCATAGAAAAAAAATATTGTACTTCATTTAAATAACTCCCATTTTTTTTTTTTTTATCAAAGTACAATATATGTACAAGTTTATGACAATATACGTCTGAAGTGTTCCCAGATTTATAATTAAGTAGAACTAAATTAGCGCGCAGTCAAAATTAGTTATTTTCTACATAATTTTTTTTCAATTTTGATTTTAAAAACCGTGTAGGATCGAAAACGTGCAAAACAAGTACCGTGTAAAACGAGGGATGGGTGTATATGCAATTTTTTGCAAAATATTTAACTAAAATTGGAGCAGCAGTTTTTTAGTTATAAAGGAAGCAAGTCGTAATTTGTAACTTTTTGTGAAAATTTGTAAATGAATTAAGCTTTCAAATGAAACATATATATATGAGCGTGGCATCACCCTTTTAGCTAAGAAAACGTGTAATAAACACTTTTAAAAAAAGTCCTTTTCTAAGCAAAAGGTACAGAAATTTGTAAATTTGTTTGAAGAAAAATTGTTTGTAAAATCTGAAAAAAGCGACCACAAGCGCAAATTTACATGGACAGACAGACGGCCATGGTTACATTAAATCAGATTGATTCTGTATGAAAATCTTATACCTGAAGGGAAAAAATATTTGCTCTTTAGGAGTCACACTCATGTGTCCGCACTTAATTTACTCTTTGTGGTGTAGAGTATACAAATTTAAAAACGTTTATAGTAAGTGAAGGCGGGTGGATTCTTAACCAGACTGAAATTCGTTTTCATTCCAATTATTTATCATATCGAATGCAGTTCAATTTTACACGTTTTGTGCTTTATTTTTTTTTTCTTGCTAATTTGTAAGCTATTGTAAAGCACATTGTCTATGAAGAAATTTCTTTAAAATTATTTTGGGTGCATTCAAAACATTAATGGGAGACATATCATATATAGTATATATACATAAAAAAAAAAAAACAAGATAGAGAAGTTGGGTTAAGACCGAAGATTAAATACCCTCCACCTTTTATAATCCTCTAAAAAATAAGTTCCTATTGCCATATTTATGTATACATATGACTATTTCATGTACTTTCGCAAATAGTGTTTTTTTTAAATTATAGGCTTTTGAGTTATTCAATCACGCCCATTTTTGGCACAGTGTTGGATAACGGTACCACTTATATGTACGTATACCAAATTTCTCGTATACCAAATTTCAACTTGATATGCATAGTATTGTGCGATATATAAGTTTTTAAAGATACAATTTTTTCGAGGAATGTTGAGATTTTCGCTTATTGTGGGCGTGTCTCTTAACCGATTTTGCCCAATTTCAATACGGAACAGCGAAATTAAACTAAGAATAAGTGTGCCAAGTTTTAATTTGATACCTCAAAAATTACGACCGCGGGAGTGCCAACAACAGACGGACAAACGGATACACGGACGGACATGCCTCAAACGATTTCTCTTTTCATGCTGATTAAGAATATATATGGGGCTTCCTTCGATGTGTTGTAAACGGATGATCAAAATGAATATACCCTCTTCCCTAAGGTGGAGGGTATAAAAAGGACAATGAAAGAGTATTGTTAACGTGGTTACATTGTACTGTACCTTTGTATTTAGGTATTATAGCCTTGAGGGCTTGGAAACTTAATACATACATATGCACTTAAAAAATGAATGAGAAAATTGGATTTTTTTTTCAACATTAATTGGTAGACGAAGTTAAATTAGTTTGTGTTTAAAATGAATTTGATTATTGACTGTGCAATATAAACGAAAACATTATGTTGCTACATAATATTGTATATATTATGCTAATTTAATCTAATTTTATCAATTATTTCCATTATACATAGTACAGTAGACTCTCATTTAACGCGGTAGATGAAATCGTGTCGTATGAGTAAAATATATGAACCGTTCACACTTATAATTTCTTCATGCGGATGACTATTTAAATGAGCAAAATTGGTCCTGCCCACAATCGACAAAATTACAATGTATCTGCCACAATAATCGAGCTATGAACTTGAAGTTTGGTACACATATTTACAGTTATCCCATCCATCGAGAAGCCAAAAATGGGTAAAACTCGTAAAACTCGACTAATACTCGATTTGAGAGTGTAATCATGAACCTGCCACGCCCTCATTTAGTATATGAATGTAGAAGACGTTTAAGATATGGCCTAAGCCAAAACTAGCTTTAAAACCTATTTACTGGCAAAATTATTAGTGCAACACTTAAAAATGACTGTCACTATAACGTTGTATGTAGCACATATATATATGTAACAGTATATATTTATATAAAATAAATTAATCAGAAATTTGAATTTTTACCATATATACTATCCTCAAGCTAGAGTCATCTAGAAATCTTAAAACACTAAACTTTGAAACCACCGGCTGCATAAAAACGACTTTCTTTTTTAAATTCATATATACAGAGTTTCCATGAAATAAGTAACAGTGTCACTGAATAAAAGGATTTTACGTGTTTTATTATGTGTTAAGGGTGTCCTTTTTGAAAGTGCCTTTTAACAATGTACGCGATAACTTTTTAAAGATGGCAATTGTCACTTCTAAGTTCATAGTAAATGTAAATACTTGTATGTAAGAAGCACACCTACTTCACAATGGTTAAAAAATTCCTTAAGTTTTACGTATCGTGTAATCTGTAATTCTTTATGTATGTATTTTTTTTATACCTTTCCACAAAATATGGGGGAATATTAAGTGCATCATTTTGTATGTAACTCTGTAAGAAAAGTGGCATAAAAAATTCACACAAAGTTAATATATTCTTCTTTGGTAGCAAAATCAGAGTCGATTTGGATAAGTTCATGTGGGTGTGTATTTGTGTGTTTTACTTTGGTCAATTTTAAATCACCTAGGTACTGCGAAGATCCTGTGATCATTTAGTTCACAGTACCATTACAAATTAAACAACTCCGAGAAAATCTAATAATCTATTATATAATAAAGAAAAACACTAAATCACTTGATATCTTGAAACATAAATAAAGCAAAACTGAATGGAGAGATGGTAAGGCATGTTCCTGGCATCATCCAAGAGAGGTTGGGTTAGGGGCACTTTTGTGATCAACAAAAGGGCGCATTATCAATATCCTTGACCTCAAAACTTGAATGAACTAAACAAGAACATAAAACTTAAACGAAACATATCATTTATCTTTATCGTCTACATATACTGTGAAGGTCGTACATACAAACAGCAATTATTTTACAGTTAAAAGATATGGAGTTGAAAGAAGATAATTATCGAGGTAGAGAGTGCTAAGTCAAAAGTTGGAGACTTTTGAATTTTTCCTTTTTTATATCCTCCACCTCAGTGACGAAGGTATACCAAGTTTGTTCTTCTGTTTACAACATCCAGAAGGAGGCGTCAGAGACCCTATAAAGTATATTTATTCTTGTCATATAGTCAAAAACTGAGTCGATTTAGACACGAGCGCAAATTTTGAGATATTGAGCTGAAATTTTGCACAAGCACTTTTGGTTTTTGCAACCAGATCGCTTTTTAAACTAGGCAAAGTAGGCACTCCCGCGGTCGTAATTTTTGAGGTATCAAATTAAAACTTGGCACACTTATTTTTAGTTTAATTTCGATGTTCCGTATTGAAATTGACACAATAAACAAAAATCTCAACATACCTCGAAAAAATTGTATCTTTAAAAAATTATATATCGCACAATACCATGCCTATCAAGTTGAAATTCGGTATATACATGTGGTACCCTTATCCAACACTATGCCAAAAATGAGAGTGATTGAATAACTCAAACGCCTATAATTTAAAAAAAACACTATTTGCGTAAGTACATGAAATAGTCATATGTATACATAAATATGGCAATAGGAACTTATTTTCTAGAGGATTATAAAAGGTGGAGGGTATTTAAGCTTCGGTCCTAACCGAACTTCCCTATCTTGTTTTTTTTTTTTTGTTTTGTTTTTTATTAAATTGTTGTCGTACCGCCACTACTGTACAGTGTTCAGAAAATATAAATAAAAATATAATGTTTGAAAAGTTAAAGAATTTCTTCTTTGAAAAATTTCGTATTTCAGTAGGGGTATATGGCCTGTTTCAATTCCTACCATACTTATACTTTTTGCATTACTGGCATATATACAATGCTTACTTATATGTATATGTATGAAAAATATGTGTAAATTAAAAATAAATAAATCAGTAAGATTGTCAGATGGAAAAGGAAAGAAGTCAGATGGAAAAGGAAAGAAGCCGCAGAAAAAACTCGTAAAAAAATAAGTAAAAAGATTAGGAATTTGGTTTAGGTCTAATGTTAAGGGCCCTTCCTTATGGCCTTCATGGTCTCTTAACGCACTTAATTAAGTATAAGTTGTTTGTATAAGTTAAAGTTTACCTCATTAGTAGAATTCTGGGCGTGTCTGTTATGCAACCTCGCCCATTCAGCACAATGGTTAATTATAAATACATTCAACACTTAAGCTTTATTTTTGTTATTATGAAAGATTTTGCGTGATTGGGAATAAGGCTTTTAACCGATTTGGTTACCCCATTAATAAAAATTATTTTATATTTTCGGATTCTCATAAAATTATATTTTACCACTAGGCTTTCCTTACTATGAGGACAGCCATCAAAGTTACAATAGTTACTTAAATTCAATTAAATGATGTTAATACTCTTACTAAATATTTTGAATAAAACATTATACCCTAAGAATAGTAAAAACATCTATTTTCAAAATTTTACATAATATTTTAATGCAAAGTTATTACTTTAATTTTGGCAAATGATTTTCTGAAAATTTAACGGAGAGAAAAATATTTTTTTTTACATTGAAATTGAGTTTTCTCAAAAAATAGACTGTTATGGTCTATGTTATATTTATTTAGCTTTTTGTTTTCATTTGATCTACAATATAATATAGATCAGCGATACCCAATCCTAGGGCGAAAGAGAGAAAGATTCACTCGCGCAAATTAAAAAGAAGAATACAACTATGTATAGGACAGACAGATAAAGCACTGTCCAGCTATTGTTAGTAGAGCATGTAATGGTAGCACTGAACTGTATTATTTTAATTTATGGGAACTCCATTAATATTTAATATATATATAAATATCTACATATCTCTCATCCAAAGCCTTACACATATACATACTTTTATATGTATGTTAATCTTAACTTTAGAGCCAGTGTCTTAGGTACTGATACATTCATGGGCACATGGAATCAATGATAAAGACTTTATAAACTTTGTAGGGTCTTCAAAGTTTTGTAATGATCTTAACCTACCTGCATCCCCATAACTAAGACGGTGGACAGAAAAAAAAACAAAAAATGCTTTGACGATCCCTTGGAAAAACACACACACACATGCTTGTATGAAGAGAAACTTGCTGGTAGCTAGGCTATTAAGAGTTAAGAAGATAGTCCGTATCCATCTCAAAAGTAAAAATAACTTAAGAATAGAAAACAACAACAACAACAATAATAATAATAATAATAATAATAACCAACAAATAATCAGAAAGCTTAAGAAGAATAACAACAGAAGATGTAAGTGTACAAGGAAATAAAAAAATTGCAAGAAAAAAGCAGATGCTTGATGCTTTTGATGGTGAGTCGAGTCTTCGGTTGTTGTGGTTGCGGTTTGGGCTGCTTTTTTATTAATATTATTTTTATTTTTGTTGTTTCAGCTATACTCATGCAATGCAAGTAAAACCAGCCAGTCACTCTCTTTAACTAGTTTACGTACAAGACCCCGGTCTGCACATCATCATCGGTAACTGCACTCAGCAGCAAAACATATTGTTAAAAAAAAACGTTTTAACAACAGCACCAACACCAATAACAACAGCAATGAACAATGTTAGTGTTATTGGTATTTGAGGACGATAATCAGTGAATTTGTTGTGAAGTTGTTGTTATTATTTAACTAAGAAGATATATAAAAAGCTGGACTGACTTCACGGGTTGATTGGTTGGTTGGTTGGCTTGTTTTTATACCCACCACATAAGATGGCCGGTATACTAAATTTGTCATTCGATTTGCAGATTTTGCGGATGGAGGCATCAGATATCCTACAAAATTGTTTATTGATTTGCATCAAAATTTGAGGCGGTCTAGACAAGTATGTCCGTGTGTCCGTCTGTTGAAGGCAATCTCACAATAATAAATTTTGAGATATTATTGAGACATTTCTGCAAGGTTTCTGTGTGCAAATCGCAATTTAAGTTGAGTAAAATCGGTTAATAGCTACGCCCACAATCGACAAAAATCTATTTATCTGCCACAAAAATGTACTTGCTATTAAAACTTAAAATTTGGTATGTATATCTAAAAATATTTCCATCCTATAGTTAAAAAGGGGCGCGATCGTATAAAAGACACGCCAACGATATTCAAAAAATCATATTCAACGTAAAACTAGACTTGCAAGCTGATACGTAATACACACACACTATTAGAGGCCACGTCCACCATTATGGATGTGGAGGGTATTTAAGATTTGGCTCAAGCCAAATTTAACTTTCTTACTTGTTTTTTCTTATTACCTTTTCTTTAAGCATTTTCTTGTGTTTACAAAAATATATTCACTTCTTCAAAATGTTTTGTAACTGATAAAACAATAACACATATAATACATACATAAGCTACGTTAAAATATAATGCATTTGTATAGTAGGGGTGCTTGATAGCAAATGGATGGTGAGTGTTGGTGGGCTGCCAGGGTACGGCTTGTAGTGGTCGTTGCAAACATATTTTTTGAAGCACTATAATTTCCTTTTTTATAATTTAGTTTGGTGCACTTTAAGCAGATGAAAACGTGTGCATTAAAAGTATCAAACAGGTCGCTAAGGTAATACTTGCTCTGCTTTACTTTGTCTTACTTTACTTGACTGCTTGGTCTTTGGAGAACAGCTTCTATGTTGGTTAAGAAGTTATGATTTGTTGAAATGCCTCTACATAGCACGCATGCAAAGGTAGACATCACCATCGCTAAAGTTAAATATGTTTATTTTATGCGTGTATGCTGTTGGGTGCTGTGTATGTTGAATTAGGAGACTTGTTAATTGTGTTGTTGTACCTACATATGTGAAGGTCATTTCATCATCATCATCATTACGTTGTTGTTGTTATCATTATTGTAATGTCCTTTTTCATTTCTTCTTCTTTTTATACATAAACATATGTAAAGAATGTGCTCCATAGCAAGGTCTGCACTTCTCTGTGTAACCTAACTTAAAAAATTTTTAGAAGAAAAAAGAAAATATTATTTATAGCCCACATCACTTAAGCAAGTGTAAGGTATATACACCAATATAATCTATACTATAATTTATTTAAAAGTGCCGGTAAGTGATCAAATGAAAAGAATTTTTAAAAAATCGTTGCACGTAAAAGAGTTCTAAAAATTCTTCAAAACGGCGCAAATTTAGAATGTATAAATTTTAGGTTAAAATGTTTAAGAAAATAGTTTTTTAGTTATATGCCATGCAGTTCGTAATTTTGAAACTCATATAAACATTAAAATGTGTGAAAAATACCAGGCGCTCAGAATTGCTCAGTAAGTCAATCTTGGAAACTGTTAGACGGATTTTGCTCAAACTTTTTGTGGAAGTTTAAAATTGTTTAAGCAAATAGGCAGTGCCACGTCCATCATCATCGCAAAGCTATAGAAGTTCTTAAATGTTTGCAAACAATTTGACTAAAATCGGAGTTGTGCTTGAAAAGCCATGAAAAAACAACATTACCTTCATTTTCATGTGGTTGTTGTTATTGCTATTGTTTGGAGAATTTGGCAAAATCTGTGGAAATTTTTCAATAGCATTTTGTCACAATGTCAGCGTTCAATAGCTTTTAACTTTTGAAGCCCTGCTCGGATTTAGTTCAAACTAACTGCCCGCACCCGGGAAATTCTACAACTTTACAATTACTTTAGGGGCGTGGCACTATTCACTTAATTATAATAACCGATTTTACAAAATAGTCTTTTTAAAAATGAGTTCTTTGTTGAATTTAGAAAAAGCGGCGCAAGAATTTTTAGACCCTTTACAAGATATGATTGTTCAAAGTATTCATAGAAATAACACACTGAATGATTTCTATACAATCCCTTCAAGTAATGGAGTGACTTTTATATATATATTAAAAAGAGATCGTACAAGTTGGAGGCCGTATTTTCCCCATCTGTGTTATAAAGAATTCATTGAAATATTTTTAAAAATTGTAGATAGAATAATAATAATAGAGTTCGAAACCGGTCCAGGTTCTACCCTTCTAGTCGCCAAGTATTAATTTTTCACAATTTCTAACATTTCATTTCAATACAGCTTTCAAATATAGTCAAAATGAAAATAAAATTCATGATAGAATAAAAGTTTACATGGACAGACGGACGAAACTTTGAAAATAACTCTGAAACGATTGCTGTTATATAAAACGGTCTCTTATTGTCTATTTAAAAAGTTAAAGAGAAATAAACCGAACGTCATTATAACGTCATTATAAACTATACCCCCAGTAAGTGCGGTAGTTGTAAATATTTTCTTTGCGGCATTTGTTTGTGTTCTGTGAACAATTTCTAGTACAATAAAAATCAGATGAGAAAAAAATAATAAATAGTTAAAAAAATCATTATTATTGAGATCCATTGGAGATAAATCGATAGATATTATCGCTATAATTTCAGTGTAACGAATGTACTGATGTATTGGTAGTTGTAGCATTAAATCAAAAGATCTCAACTCGTAAGTATAAAATTCATTGGTTATGGTTAGGTGAACATGGTTAAAATCAGATATACATATATATATATAGAGAGAGCATGCGTAATTTATTTTAATTTAATTTTTAAGCATAATTTATAAAGTGCGTGTTAATTAATTTAGTTCACTTCAGGTTCAGTTCAACTAGTACAGAGTTCACGTTGAAGTCAAGTCATATGTTATGAGAGTCAATTTGTCACGATATAAAAGGTTTCTTTATTGTTTTTACTTAAATATCAAATGAATTATTCTTAAGATCTTTTACGGAGAAGATCGGTAGGTATGTATGGGAGAGAAAAAAAGTTGAAAGTTTTGAAAAATTCAACATCTGAAATTTTGCACTTAAACCAAACAAAGCAAAAGAAAACAATAATGTTCTACTTTTCTTAGACTTGTTAGGGGAAAAATGCAAACTGTTACAAACACATGACCCATGTTCCTGTGACACACAAATATCTGCACAAAACAATATTTTGTACAAAAGTGATCGGTCACCTCGTTCAGTCCGTTATGTTGTTGCTTACTGTTCCACTGCCTCTATATTATACTATGCAGTGATTGCAATGAATTTTAATTTTTCTTCTTTTGACTTTTCTTCTACATCATCTTATTACTAAATAGTGAGCAGACGGAGAAAGTTTTGTTCTAAATTTTAATATGAAAACTCATCAATAATTTTATACACCAATCAATACATACATAAATACGTTACGGATTTTATATTTATATATTTATACAAAAATTGTATGCATAATTTGGTGCGGTTGTTAATATACAAAGGATGACGATGATGATAATGATGAAGATGGTAACGGTTGGTTGGCTGGTGGATGCACTTCAATTTAATTCAGTGTTGTGCTGTGGTTTTAATATGTGCGATAATCGTGATGATTATAATGGTAATGATGAAGATATTGGCACATTTGGACAACACGATTACCAGGCACAGACTTAATAGTCATAATCAGAAGAGAAGCATCAAGGTTGCGAGTCACCTACAGTTAGTAGTAGCTATTCACTCCCTTTGCTTTTGCCTGCCTGTTCCAGAAGTCATAATACTTTTATACTCTCCACCTCAGTGATGAGTTTGTTCTTCCAGTACCAGTACCCAGAAGGAGGCGTCAGAGACCCTACACAGCCTATATATTCTTGATCAGCGTTAAAAACTGAGTCGATTTAGACATGTATGTTCGTTTGGTTTTTTGGTTTTTGCATGCAGATCGCTATTTAATATGTACAAAATCGGTCAAGAGCCACGCTCACAATCAACAAATTTATTTTATTTACCACAAAAATTGGGCTATAAACTTGAAATTGGCTATGTACATCTATAAATATACGCTCCATCGATGTGAAAAAATGGGCGTAGGCGGATAACAGACACGCCCACAATCAATAAAAATCTGTGAATTTAGTGCACTTATTAAAGATTAACCCATCCATCGATCAGAAATAGGCATGGTCGAATAACAGACACGCCCACAATTTACAAAAAACCATACTCAACGTAAAAGTAGACTTGCAAGCTGATACGTAATAGATACACCTTTAGAGGGCGCAATATATATATATATATTTGCCATGCCCACCCTTGTGGAGGTGAAGGGTATTTAAGATTTGGCTCAAACCAAAAGTAGTTTTTTAACTTGTTTTTATTTAATTTCGATTTTTTTTTCGTTTTTTTAATTTTTTTTAATTTTACCACAAACGCCATGATAAGCATGAAATGTGAGAGATCGTATGCCTTAGAGATTTACTTCTACATCAAATAAATACTATTTTAATTAACTATAAATAGTGACAAGCAATTGTTGCTGCTACATGTTTGTCAGGCTTACTAATTTACTATATATCTGCTTCCAAACAACTGCTTGAGTATTTTGATTGAAATTTTTATGCCAAAATATCGATATTTCACGAGACAAATTCAAAATAGTGCAAATTTGATCTTAATCAGACCACTGTGTCAGCTTCTGTGGAAGGCGATTTTTCAAAACTTTCTCTTTCGACTCCATATGAATCGCACATGTAAAATTTTGTACCTTTAAAATTTTTTAAGACTATATTCCCAACAATGTAGTTTTTTTTGCGCAATATTTCAACAATTTGAGCCTCTCCTTGCTTCTCTTGGCACACTTTATATTTTTAAATTATTTGAATTTAAATATATTTAATTTGAAATTGTATTTTTAAAAAGTGTTTTGCTAAGCAAATGGGCAGATCTGTGCCGATTGATTCCCTAAAAAGCTACAGAAATTTCCAAATGTTTGCAAGAAATTTGACCAAAATCGGAGCAGTAGTTTTCTAGTTATAAACCAAGCAAATTCGCCTACATTCTTGTGATCGTAATTATGCAAATATAAAAATGTTAGCACAATACCATGCACCCAGAATAGCTCAGTACTCCAATCTTGATTATACATATTTTTTGCTTAAAATTCTAATGAAAGCTTGCAAATTAATTTAGCTTTAAGACGATGTGTATTGTATGGGCATCACTTATTTAGTTATTGAACAATACGAATTGTTGAAATGGGCAGTGTGACGCCCATAAAATATTGCGCTAGTTTTTTATCCTTCCATTTTATTATTTATTTTTTGATCACCTAGGAGCTTTAGCTAGTAGTTTCCTTAAGTCTTTATCTCTGCAACTCTTTAGCTAAATTTATTTACGTTGGTGTGTCATACATGTACTCCTAAGTTGAAATCGTCATAATAAAGTGAAAAATTACTTAACTTGAGGATTTTAATCACACTTTTATTTTTCTAAGTTGCGATAAAATTGTTTTATTTTATCACTGATTTATATTACATAGTCTGCCATATAGCAGATATATGGTATTAAAACACGAATTTGAGTGACCAGCTGACTAAACATTTCCTAGCATGACATTGATATGAAGTTAATTTGACTATAAACCTCTTAATATTGTGTGCACGCAAAGGCATGCCACTCACCTTTCTGTTGTTGTTTAACGAAATGCTGGTCGAATAGCTAGTTAGTAAGTTAAAAAATCTCCATTAACAACAACAATAAAAAAAAACGTATTATCTAGTACTTGTTGAGCTGCGGAGCCCTTCAAAGACATAATAATTTACGCGGAACCCAATGGTTCAGTAATGACTAATGGTGTGTATGTGCCAATTGATGATGCTTAACACCAACGCTCCTTGGGGCCCTGGCTCCGCGGAGCACATTTGAGAAACGCTGATCCATTATATGCATAAATAATAATCACTATCCAACAACTCAACGTTAGGAGCAGCTGTATATTTTTTTTGTGCCTCTAAAACGTCACAATACAATGTTTAATCACATTTTTTAATGTGTTTTTATTAATTAGCCATAGACACGCCCATTTAGTAAATATATTAAAAATATTACAATTAAGTGAGATGTCCTTCTTAAACTTTGGAAAGTGATGGGGTGGTGTTCTGTTTTGCCAATGGACAAGGATGGATGGCGTTGGTGTATCTCAGATTTGGTGACCACCTAATATAACACTTTTACTTGTTTAGTTTCTTTTTTTTCTTTTCGTAATGGCCACAATGATGAAGCTGATGATCATACCGCCGATGACGTACAGATCACCATTTGTTCCCAACTAGTTTACCTAATGCACACTTTTGCCAACATATTTATATTAAGAAGAAGCTTAACAAATACATACACAAGCATGGTACATGCCAAAACTCATTTTATTATCAACATCACTTCAAATATAATCGTTCGTGTTGTAAAGAATGGGGTACAAAAGAAAATTAAATAAGAAAACACTAATAACAAAAAGAGGAAGGAAAAGATGAAAGTTAAATATTTCTGCATATACTTACATAAATATATACGTACTGATTATAATTATATAAAGCTTCGAGTGAACGTCGAATGTAAAAAAATGCAACAAAAAAAAACACATTGAACATTTCAGAACTTCGTTTATAACTTAATACTACAAATTAACGATTAAATAATCAATCGTAAAAGGTGACGTGAGGACGTTTATGCTTTCAATTTTCTACTTAACTGATGCTCTACTCTGCTCTGCTCTAACCCTATCTATTATCTCATTAGTTTACTTCACTTTACACTCATCTACTGTACTCTACTCTAGTCTACTCTGCACTAAACTGCTGTATATTACACTTCTCCACTCTACTCTATTCTGTCCTCCTCTTCCTCCTTTGCACTTCTTTATCCCTAACTTCTTAATCTACTGTTCTTTAGCTTTACGCTCTATACTACTTTAATCTAATCTTCTCCTCCTCATTACTCTACTTGTACTCTACTCTACGCAATTCTAAATTACCCTGCTCTGCTTTATGTCAATCTCTCATTTTTCTGCTTTACTCTTCTCTATTCTACTCTGCTCTGCCTCAATCTACTATTTATCTACTCTACTCTAAACCAATTAATTATTCTCTTTTACTCCACTCTATTCTTCCAATACTCTACTATATTACACATTACTCTTCCATACTCTACACTACTCTAATCTACTTCTTTTCTATTCTGCTCTATTTTACTCCATTCCACTTTACTTCTAATATATTATACAAAAGTTAGAGTACACTCTACTCTAGTGTACTCCACACTACACTGTTCTAATCCTTTACATCTACTCTATTACAAATATCGATTTGTTCATGTTTTTTGAAAAAATTCGATTCAATGAATTTGATTCAATGATTCAATAATGTTATAGGTGACTTTTTCAAATGTTGTACAGACTTGTACATCCACACTCATACATCTAATATGATTGTTGTTTATTGTCAATGGTCAATGTCCTTTAACCTCTTTTCCCTTCTATTCCAATTTTTATATTTCTGTTTTCGTTATTTTATAAAGACCTCTAGCTAATGATACCGTTAATGACCATTGCCAAAAATTTTTTAATAATTTGATTGTTGCAACTCATCGTCTGTCTCACGGGCGTAAATTTTGAGATATTGAGCTGAAATTTTGTACAAACACTTATAGTTTTGCACGCTTTAAAATGTGCAAAATTGGTCAAGAGCCATGCACACAATCGACAAAAATATTTTTATTTTCTACAAAAATTGAGCTATTAAGTTGTTGGGTATGCATATTTACAAGTGATCCATCCATCGAAGTGCCAAAAATGGGCGTGGCCGGATAACAGGTACGCCCACAATTTACATAAAACCTATTCAATGTAAAAGTAGACTTGCAAGCTGATACGTAATACATACATTAATGGAGGGCGCAATATATATATATTTGCCAAGCTTACCGTTGTGAATGTGGAGGGTATTCAAAGTTGGGCCTAAGCCAAATTTAGTTTTCTTACGTTTTTTTTTAAATATGAAATAATTATATTTTCTATGTTCGTGACTGTAGGAGAGAATACTTGCTTGGTCTAAAGAAAGTAGTAAACGTGTCATTTAATTATTAGAAATTTAATTTTATTTAAGATAAAACGACAAAAGCCCATTAATACCAACTTAATACTATTCATTGACATTTGCGAATTATTTCAAAACATGAAGTAAAGAAGTGATAACGTTCTACAAACGATAACTACCCCATACAGCGAACGATTGCCTCATAAAAAACTGTTCAACTATCGTAAATTAAATAAAAGATAATATTATTATCTACTATCATTGTGACCGTGAAAAATTCAACATTAGAAGAATAAACGAATTTGAGGCGATTAGTTAAGTTCAAAATTGTAACTGAAACTTGTGAGATTACAGATTTCAAAGAAAACAGTGCTTCCACAAGACACCAAATGTATGTGTATTGTATAATATATACTATTTCAAGTTTCATGTGACACACACGTACTGTGCAAATAAATACGTTATGCAAATAAGTTGAGTTTTGTTTTTTCTCTTTGTTCACGTATAATTTTTTCATTATACAAGATAATGGTAACAACCGATTGATTTGTTTAAACAATAGTGTTTTTAAAGTCCAAACACACATACAGATATAGACAATGCTTTCCGTATTTGTGTGTGGATGTGCGTGTGTTTATGTAAGAATGATTGTGTGTATTTATGGTGGGCATGTTTATTTAATCTCGTACGGTCAGTAGTAGTAATTATGCATGGCAATTGAATTATAGTTTTGTTTTTGTCTATATCACTAAAACCAAGCCTCTTGACAGCGCCAATAAGGCAAGTTAAACAATTCCCCCCCACTTTCATAGCACAACCACTACACCGTTGTTAGATAACAAGTTATCTGCAGTAAATAAGTAAACAGAATGAATGTATTACGAAATTAGACACTCAGTCCAGGCATCACCTTCTACTTCTAATTTTAATTATCAGTTAGCTTGGTTTACATGTACAATATAATCTTCATGGATGAGTGTGGAAGTTCTGGGGCCCACAAATTTTCACAAGTTCTTTAGCACAAAATGTTTCCTTGAGTTGATAAGCTTTCTAAATTAATTTTTTCCGCTTAGGGCTCTCAAAGTCCTGTTTTCATCGCTTTGAGAGCGTGTCATAGAATCTATTATTCTTATTCTAAATAGGAACCTACCCATTTAAACTTAGTAATTGTGTAAAATTGCACACAACTAATTAAAGACAGACTAACATGACCAAATATTTTCAGATTTTATCAAAGCACACAGCTGAGAAGGGTATAGAAAGCCTAAACGTCATTTTCATATCTTGAATTGTTAGGAAAGTACCTAATGCAACATATGGATAAATGTATAGATGATTACTTGATGATCAAGAAAATAAATCTCTGTAATCTTCTCTTTGACATTTGTTTTTACAAATGAAATGGAAAATTTAATATATTCGCTATCCTGAGTTGAGACATTAAACAAATAATGATAAAATAAGACACACAGGCATACACTCATACATAATTGGGCCACTGATGTGGAACTTGATGTACAATGACGTCCTAAATCTGCCCGTACCTCGAGGAGTGCAAATTATAGGATTCGCGAATGATATTGCACTCGTAGCGGTGGCCAAACATATAAACGGAGTCGAAGCGGCTACAAATGGAGCTATACAAACTGTATGGGACTAGCTAAAATCGGTTGATCTTAGACTGGCAGAACACAAGACGGAGGCGGTATTCATTTCGAGCCGGAAAGTTATGGAGACAATCCATGTGCAAGTAGGAAACGTTAATATAACTTCTAAGCAAGCCAGTTACCTCAAGGCTTCTCTCTGCATGCCCACTGTTTGAAAATCAAACAGCTGAAACAAAAACTGTGTTCAGTACAAAGGATCAGTTCGTTAAGAACAATTAGTGGATTCCGGACGATTTCTGAAGATGCAGCAAACGTCATAACAGCAGCTATCCCAATGGACATATTGGCAGATGAAATGAAGCGTATCTTTATAAGAAAGACTAATGCTTCCCAACAGGTGAAACTTATAAAGAAGGAAGAGTGTCAAAATTCTCTAAATCAGTGGCAGAATAGATAGGATACGTCAACTAAAGGAAGGTGGACTTACAAATTGCTGCCAAGTATAGATACTTGGATAAAAAGGAACCCTGGGGAGGTAAATTATTTTATCCGGTCATGGAGTTTACAGGAACTACTTACATAGGATTGGAAGATGCACGTCTTCTCTGTGCCCATCTTGCGAAGACGAAGAGACCGCAGAGCATGTATTTTATTACTGTAGGCGCTTTAAAGACAAGACTTCCCCAATGCCTACAGTGGAGAACACAATTAAATTCATGGCAGAGAATGCGCAAAACTGGCTAATGACCAGTGACATAGCTGCATTCGTACTCACAGTGCTACGGAGATTGGAACAACAATCCAGAGACTAAAACATGCATAGTGGCAAATCACTTCCTGCGAAGTAATATCTTACGACTGCGCCGTAGGATTAAATAAAATCTCGCTAAAAAGATACTAGGAATTATAAATTTCCGCTCAAGTTCAAACTCGATAGCTTTCGGTAGGGTTCCTTTTAGTCCCAGTACCAAGTAGAATGTTTCCAAAATTGCGACCTGCAGCTTAGACAAATCTGAAACGGACACATAGGCGGACATGATTGAATCGGTTCGGATCTGGGTTCTGAATGGATCGGTTTAATGGAAAGTGGGTGCATAGGTGTCCGCATAAACCTAAACCTAAAATACCCTCTGACCACAAACCAAAATTCATTAGCTATGTATTTTTCCATTAGTATAGAGTACGTATAATATTATTATATTATATTATTATAGAATATCTAGTAAAGATACAGACAGAGAACGACTGACATGATACGCACGATTTCAGCTGAGGCTCAGACGGTTCTCCTGACGTAATGCTTAACGGTAGACCCAGGAGACATGCCGTCGGACGTTGAAGAGGTTTTAGTGGGTGAGAGTCCCACATTGACTGGACTTTCAACGCTTCCCATTCGTTAAAAAAAAAGAAAAAAAACACTCATACATAAAGCAACAACAACATATTTTTGAAAACAATCGTTATTTTTTATTGTTTCAATCGATCAAACCCAACCATTTAATTTCCCGGACTCCTTATGCTTAAGTTATGCTACAATTAGTTTACTTGTGTCAATAAAGTCGAGACATTGCCATATAAGTTATTTGTGAAATATTATTATAAGGAAAGGTGTTCTAAAAATGGTTCTATAGAATAGAAATTTAGCACAGCTAAAACTAGTGAACACCAACAAGTAAGAGTTGGTTTAGGCCAAATCTTAAATACCACGACCACGTCTATTTTTGGGGCTTGGATGGATGCGATAAGTATAAATATATGCACCAAATTTCAATTTTATAGGTCAACTTTGTGGCATATATATAGATTTTTGTCGATTGTGAGCGTGTCTGTTATTCGAAATGAAAGGAATATATATAGACGCACATACAAAATTTCAAGTTCATAGGCCATTTTTTGTGCCAGAAAAAATAAATTTGTTGATTGTGTGAAATCTTGATCGATTTTGCCCACTTTAAATATCGATCTATGTGCAAAAACTAAATTTTGTTTAGGGTTCACCGCTTAGGAGTTACAAACATCCTCGCGAACCTAATATACCCATAATGCCATACAGAACAAACTAAAAATTAATATAGTTTTTATTTTTATAGAACTCCTCTGAGTATTAACACATAACAAACTTAAAAATGTTTAAAACCTGTTGACAGACGCACAGACACATCAAAAGTTATGGAGTGCTTGTGCTTTGTTGTGTCGCCAAATTATCCGTATTGTGTATGAAATTTTTCAAATCGTTGGCGGATGATATTGTAAGTGTTTTTTTTTTTTTATGCATTAAATGGTATGATGGTGATGGTGCTGATGATGATGATGACTTATAGTGACTTGATGACTTATGACATACAGCTCCCAAATCACTTATTACTCGTTTGTTTTATTTAATCAACATAAGCGAATAATGAAATATCTGTTATATAAGTAGGTGTGTAAGCGTGTGAGTGTGTGTGTGTGTGTAGCATACAGTGGTGGTGTATTAATTATAAACGTTAGTTGTCATGAAGTTTTTTTAAGTTTTAAGTGCACCCTAAAAAAACTTTAGTTGGCGCCTTAAAACACTTTCGGGAAGTGCTTCAACATTGAGAGACTTATGTCATGTCATCAAGTAAGTTTCTTGGGCTTTTTTTATACGCCATTACTAACAATCATTAGCTAACGTATTTATGTTTGTTTATAAACGAATACTTGGCCAAGCATAACATACTTATGTATATAGTGTATGATGATATATCCATGTGGCAGTAAATGTATGTATGACTCAGTTTAGAATACAACCAATGTTGTGTGGCATTGATATATTTAACAAAAAGAAAAAAAATCTTTACCTTCCGTATGGCCCCTGGCCATTAATAATGTAAACTTGTTTTTGCTTTGGAAAAACAGAGTGTCGGAAAATTGTAAAAGATGGAGACATTTCTATAGATCCGTAATATAAATTTAAACTTATTCTTCAGCAGCTACCTCCACATAGCACTTTTTAAATTATTATTATTAAAAGCGCAAACAAAAACAAAACAAAATGAAACGAACATATAAAATTTTATATTCATATGTATTCTAAGACCATAAACTTTCAAATGATATAAAAATTATTCTTCTACGTTTAATTTGTGCAATATTTTAACAATTCAAACTTTACATTTTAACAGGGTATTTTAAGTTTGTGCGGATATTTGTAACTTCTATACGGCAAATGCCACACCCTCCTTCAGTTATACCGATCGATTCTGAATCAAAATCTGAATCGATTTAACCATTTCTGTCTGTCTATCTGTCCATGTAAATTTGTGCGCAAACTACTGGACGCATTTTTTAAGATATTTCGATGAAATTTGGTACAAGGAAACGTATTGGCCCAAAAATAAATTCTTTTGAAAATGGATAGGATCGGACCATTTTTAGAACCCCTCCCCATTAGTAAGTGTAAAACACTTATTATTACATAGACCGACTTGTAATAAAACGTTATATAAGGGGTTCTAAAAATAGTTCAATCGTGTCCAAATTAGTCACTGCCAATTATTAAGCTAATTAAATATTGTGAAAAAATGTTAAGAATTGTGGCTTTTTGACGTATCCATTTTAAGAGGACCTTATATGGGGAGAAGTTTTAAAAATGGTCCAAACCTATATATTTTCAATAAGGTTCCCCTTTGAGCCAATATTCATCGTAATATCTCAAAAAATAAAAGGACCTCATACGGGGAGGGGTAACAAAAATAGTCCAATCCGTACACGGACACATGGACACACATGTCTAGATTGATTCAGTTTTTGAAGCTGGTTAGGAATATTTATAGTTTGTATGATCTCTGGGGCCCCTTTATGGGTGTGGCAAACGGAATGACTAACTTAGTATGCCCCCATCTCATGTGGAGGTTAGAAAAAAGAAAGAAAAGACACGGAGAACGAAAGATATATAAAGACAAAGTGTGGTATACAAGTAATAACGTACACATAATAATAATTTATGTTACGCACAAAGTAATTTTCTATAAATTATGCTTAATTTGATGTCCACGATGATAATGATGATGTCAATGTTGTTATTGTAGGTAGTATACGGACACACTTTAATTTAACATTTATTTTATTTTACACAGGATGATATTAGTGATCAGTGTAAGCTAACGAAAGCTGGCCTAGAGGAATACAATATACGTGCAAATTCATTTTATGACAATCCCATGGTCATGTATCAGCATCAGAAGCAATCATCGTATGCTCAATCAGAAGGCTATCACAGTTATGTATCCAGTTCAGATTCGACATCGGCAACACCATTTTTAGATAGGTAAGAACAACAAACCAGTCAACAAATTAAAAAAAACAGCTTTTAATAGAATTCGAATTATCATTTTCTTGAACCAATTCTGTTTTAAAACGCTAACAATGTACAGACGTACGGACACTTGTGTTTAAATCGTGTCAGATTTGCCTTTAATCTACTTATTACACATTATTTATTCTCTCACTATAAAATGTAAATAAGGAAGTCTCTTTAAAACTATTTAATAACCCCAACCGCTTGACTAGTGTAAGTTTTACGTAACGTGAGAAGAACTGTAGTAATGATTTTTATACACCACCATTACCACCACCACCTCCATCGATTGATATTATACGTACATATATATTATTATTTTATACAACTAGTTTAACATTCTTAACGTCGCAGCGTGCCGAAGTGACATTCTTAAATGTGTTTATTGTATAAGTGGAGTGGCGTATATACCATAACCGTGTGCGTTGTTGTGAACAGACAAAAAAAAATAAAAAAATAAAAACGGCAGTAGCAATAACAACAACAGCGCGGAGTCATAAATAGCACATGTTTTACATTTTAATTTATGCGACCATTTATAGTTGTAACGACTTGTGTTATATTAGCTCGTTTTGAAGTAACTGGCTGCGTTGGTTTAATGGTGGCACCCGAACTCTAACTGTGGCATGTTTATCGATATATTTAGATTTTCATATACAATCAAAACTGGATGGAATAGGAAATTTTTTACTTAAAGAGATCACAGAAAACAGGTTTCAGTATATATGTATAAATTCAACATTCCACCATCACCTACCACCACTACAAACGGAGAGGGAGTGCGTTTCATAATAGATTCAAGTTCCTTGGTGGAGTATTTTTATTTGAACTTTATTAGTACACTTCAGATGCCAAGCATAAGGCTGTTGGTAAGACCCTTTCTTGGCCATCTATTTTTAAATCGTAATATGCAAAAGACTGGTTAGGCGAGTGCTCTTTAAGAAAAAAATACACATGTAACAAGCTCCATTGTGTTAGTAAATTTAGAGTTCACAATCTATAAGCATTTTTATGCGTATGAGAACTCCGCTCGCAATTATGAAGCTTTGATTTGACCTTCAACTTTGTTTACAAAGCTGATTTGAATATTAAGATTTTATACCCTACAACCCGTAGAAGGAGGTCTCAGAGAGTACATATATCATCAAAATCTGATTTATTGATTTAGTGATGATTTCAGGATGGCAAAAATTGTATTATATAGCTCTAATTTAATACAGAACTTTTTAAGTTAATATGGTACGTTGTTATTTAAAATGGTCCAAATCGGTCAACAGTCACACGTATAGTAGACACAAATATATCTCTAATTACTAAAAATTTTATCATGAAGTCGAAATATAGTACACAAATTTATAATAAGCCCATCTATCCATGTGGCAAAAAATTGACGGGGTCAGTCGGAAGCAAAAGTTTGTTTTTATACCCTGCCCCTCTCGCAGCTAAGGATTTATTGAGTTTGTGCGGTATGATATTTTTATGAGACTTGATACGTGACGTGTATGGGCCTTGAAAGTAACCATATTGAAAATGAAACGTTTTGAACCAATTTTAGAACTCCGCATCACATAATGAATATAACGGAACCCTTTATATGGCAGCATTTTACAATTCTTAATATTTATTGACACAATTTGGTCAATTAATAATTGACGGTAACTAATTTGGACTCAATCAGACTATTTTTAGAACCCATATACCTCTATAATGTTTTCTTACGAAAACAAGACTTTCACGTGCTGCTATTATTTAACGTAATAATATGATTTTGTTATTTGAAATTAGGTGGTGTAGAGTATTAAAATGTCGTGCTCGACCGACTATAACAATTTTACAAATTTTTCATTTTATTCAATATTTACATATATTATACAATATAGATTGCGCCAGGAGAGTGAACTATTGTCACGTCACACGCATAATTGGTCACAAAATGATTTATCTTCATTGGCCTCCAATTCGGTGAACACATCACCCACTTCACATATATCACAAGAGGAAAATCATGCATCGGGACAGCCAAATAGTAATACCGTTAACAACGACAATGATAATGACAATGGTAATAATAGTAGTAAAAATAATAATAATGCCGGTTCGGAAAGTACATCATCTACGGAAACATTAAAATGGTTGGGTTCAATGAGTGATGTATCCGAAACTAGTAATGCTACTGGTTTCTCTGCCATCTCAGAATCGGGTAAGTAACGGTAATTTATAAAAAAAACTCTTTATTCTTTCAATTCTATGTCTGTGTGTTTTTTTTGTAGTTTCCACTTCGCAACTAATAGTGCACAGTTCTCGGGTTCTTACCCCGAAACGTCATCAAAGCGAAAGTGTGTTGTATCCGTCTGAAGAAGTGCAACAGCAGTCACAACAATTTGACAAACTTTCATTGGGTGCCCGTAACCAACAGCGAGGTTCGCAACAAAACACATCTTTGCAACATCTTCATAGTCCCAGTTACCCGCCTACACATACAAATGCAACACTAACCTTAACAACGCAACCAGTTTTACATAAAATTCCCTTAACTGGGCGCAAAGAGAAATTTACTACTGCCGAGATAAGTGCACATAAATCCAATATAGCGGTAACGATATCTAATAGTGAAACTGTAGTTACCCTACCGCCACAACCACCAGCTGCACCGGCCACGAAGTTTGCGCCAAATTCAAAGTCAGCGCTTCAGTCTCCCAATACAAGAGATTCATCTGCTCTTACGCGATCTCAAGTATTAAATAATAATTCCTGTGAAACTTGTTCCTTAACCAAATGTGGAGCCAATCAAAATCTTTCAGCTTCGTTAGATTCATTGGCTGTTGATAATTGTGTAACTACCGCCGTAATGCCAACGTATCGTAGTAATCATCGGTTATTTCCCATCAGTACTTACGTGGAACCGGTGCTTAGTAATACCTCGCAATATGTGCATCATCCTAAGCCTCAGTACAGTAGTGGTTTACAGAAGAGTCCACCGAAGCCTCCCCTACCACATCCTGTTAACGCCGTGCATGGTAACGCAGGAGGTGGTCTGAGTCCTAAATTCATTACTCAGTCAAAACATTCAATGTCTACTACATCGAATTATCCACTACCTAGTTGGCAGTCGGTAGCCACATTAATCAATGATTTTGAACGTAGTAGCGGTCAACAGCAACATCAAAAGTATTCATATTTAGATCCGAATAAAACGCAGCGTGTACCAAATCCCGCATTAAAAGCATTGCAAAAAAATGCGGTACAATCATACTTTGACAGGCAGTTGCAACAACAAAAACAAACATTTTTTGAAACCATCGCACCCAACAGATATGAGTCGGGAATATTGAGACCACACTCTCTACAAAACTCACCGTCTGCCTCGAGTAGCGGTGAAGTAATGGGTCAACAAGCCTTCCTCCGCAATTCATTGCCCGGCAATTATGTATCTAATGTTATGCAAAATAATCATATAACTTTTAGTGAAAAGATTGCCTTAGGCACTAAACCACCATCGCCAGTACCACCACCTCCACCACCACGTTCTAGATCCACTATGCCAAACTCTCATGTTACATTATTGAGACGGTCTTCTTCCGCTTCCGATTATGCCGAATTTCGTGATCAATTTATGACTGCTACCCAAGAGAAACTGCAATCACAATCTATTAAGAACATTTCTCAAACGGAAAAGTTATCATTTAATGATTGTGGTATGCCTCCACCACCGCCCCCACCACGCAACAGTCACACTATCTCGACTATGCCTATGCGACGCACCTCTTCAGCTTCCGACTATGCCGGCATACGA
Organism: Crataerina pallida; assembly: GCA_949710015.1. Classification (NCBI taxonomy): domain Eukaryota; kingdom Metazoa; phylum Arthropoda; class Insecta; order Diptera; family Hippoboscidae; genus Crataerina; species Crataerina pallida. Next base: position 16,347,362 of record OX453293.1, read on the forward strand.
GATAAAATGTTATTGCAACAGACAACTGCATTAAAACATCAGCAGCTACACTCCAATCAGCATGGTGGCACGCCAACATCGTCGTCCCATCACCATCAAACATTTATTAGTAATAATGTGCAACATTATCATTATCATCATCACCATCATCATCACAATCATCACCATCACATGCAACAAAGTTTCATTATGACTGGAGCAAGTGTACCTGTGTTGGCTATGATGGGTATTCATAATGGTTGGGCACCAGAACGGCCACCAAAAAATTCCAATTTACGAGTACCCTCACCAGACTTGCCACCACCTCCCGCCTTGGAGGGTGATGATCAGCATTTCTCAGATGAGCCCCTCCCGCCACCGCCGCCAGAGATACTCCAGCGTCCGCTTCTAAATGATGCAATAAACGAATTGCCACCAGCGAAGCAGTCTAGTTCACCTAATCGACGTAATAGCTTTGCTGGTGCTTCCATACGTAAAGCACACAATGCCTTTCTTACCCGCTCTACATCAACAAATGATGATACGAATGGTGGTGAAGGTAGTGCTCCGCCTTTAGTGTCACGTAAACCCAACAATATTGAAATTATACCATTAGCCCGCTCCGTTATAGCATCACAATTGCCAAAATATGAACCATCGGACATACAACGGGCCACTATTATATCCTCTTCGACACGCAAACGACCACACAATTTAGCCGTGATTTCCTCATCCTTTCCAATTATTCAGGAAAATGCTCTGATGAATGCTGTAGCTTTGAAATCACCTTCTCCGTCACAAACATATGATGGTGATGCGACTAAAATGAAATCATCCTCACCGCCACCACCTTTAATGCCACGAATGTCAAATACGACAATAAATACTTTGGGCATAACTAACGGAAGCGCTGGCAGCAGCAGCATTAGTAAAACAAGGTAAGTGATCTTTTGTAATAGTGACAATGATCCATTTTCATATATGAATGTCCCAACTAAAAGAGCAATATTAAAAAGAGTGCTGGGCCGTGTGATTTTGTATTGTAACCAAACAAATTTTTTTTTTGCTAAACACTGATACATGCTTGAAACAGCACGATTTTTGTCACAACGCCATCAAATCTGGTCACAAAAAATATAAAATAAAATACTAACAAAAATAGCGAAACTTTGAGTTGGCTGGGGTTGCCCTTCAAATGTAAGACTCTGAACCTTGTTACTTTTTTTTTTTTAATCGATCTTTAGCCATAGTTATGAAAGCATGGAAGATCTATTGTAGAAGCCTTTCAAATGCGCGATGTCTGCAATTTTAGCGATCATCAAAAGTTGACCTAGGAACTTGATGTTTGGTATGCGTAACTTCGTATACTTATCTACTGATGTGCCAAAAACGGGCGTGGTCGAATAACAGACACGCCCGCACGCCCAGTTGACCTGTGAACTTGAAATTTAGTGCACTTATTAAAGGTTAGCTCATCCATCGATGTATCAAAAATTGACATGGTCGGGTAACGTAAAAGTAGATTGCATTCTGATACGTAATACATATTACTATTATTAGAGGGCGCAATGTATATATATATGACATGCCCACCATTGTAGAGGTGGTCTAAGCCAAATTTAGTTTTATTACTTGTTTTTGCTTTTTAAAGAACTAATCATTATGGGGATTTTGCCTATACGTACAAACACGGTTATAGTTTAAAAGGATTAGAGGAAGGAGGTAAGAGGAAGTAGAGTTTGTTAACCTTCGACTTGAATGTGGGAACGTCAAGAATGGTGGGGAAAACTTCAGAGGGTAAATTGTTCTCATTTGGACATATCCAGATCGATTCCGATTCTCTCGCAGTTCAAGAATATTTGTTTATAGGAGTTGTGGCTTGGGTGGAGAAATAGTTACTCTGACACCATTTCAAGAGTCTTATAAGTCCAAAAAAGGCGGCTAAAAGAAGTCATATTTGGCCACCGTTGATATAAAAGATTCAGCCAATGAGATTAGGATTGCAGGCAAAACCATACCATAAACTATGATGTTTGCATGTTTAACTGTTTTTTTAAGGCATGTGCCACGTTAAAGTTATAGCTTGAATAATATTGTACATGTGATATGCTGTGTATATATGTATATTTGGTTATTCATGCATGCACGTGGGTCAAAGTATTGCCACTTCTAATTGTTTCCACTGGATTCAATTTTTTTCCATTTCGTTAGTGTATTAAATTTGTGACAACTTTAACGCCAAATGGGTTTATTTTTGTTCGCAATTTCCATTAATACAAATTATCATTTAATTAATAAATTTTATTACTTTATACTCTATTTTAAGGATATGGTATAATTTTGTTTATCTATATAGTTCATATATGTATATCCGTATAATTTCTAGAGTGCTTCTAGAGTTTAAAATGTGGTTTTGACCAAATCTTAAATAGGCTTCATATTATTTAGAAATGGTGTGAGTGGCAGATACTTGATTACGCATTCTATTAATGTATATATTACGTATCAGCTTGCAAGTTGAGTTTTATGCTATTGTACGCTTTTTTGTAAATTGTGGGCATGTCTGTTACCTAATTACGCCCATTTTTAGCACATAGATATGTGTACAGAATTTTAACTTCAATTTTTGAAGCAAATAAATAAATTTATATCGATTGTGGGCGTAGCTCTTTATTTTAAATAATTATCTACGTGCAGCATTTAAATATAAAATATATTATCTCTACAAAATTTTGGCTCAATATCTCAATATATACGATCGAGACTGCCCGCAGGCGGACACACAAATATTCAAGTCTAAATTAACTCAGTTTTTTGATGTTGACCAAGAATGTATATATAATACTTTATAGGTCTCTGACGCATGTTGAATTTAAATACTGTTGGCGTAGCAAGTATTTTGTGCCTATGAAAAATTTTTGTTAATTGTGAGCGTGGCTGTTATCTATTTGGAATATGATACTACTTACGCAGACTAAGAGTGTCTATACAAAGGTTCAGATCGATATTCTAATTCAACAACAGACACAGTCGTTACTAGATCGATTAAGACTTAGATATTAATGAACACTATATATATATATATTGTGAACCTTCTTTTGGATGTTGCATACGCAATGACAAACTTACTATTCTTACATTTTGGGCACGAGCTAAAAAACCGCAGAAATATTTCACACCTTAACTTTATTTTACATTCATTTCCAAATGTGATCAAATTTTAAAAAAACATTTTCTAGACAAGTTCATGCATGTATTTATGTGGGATTGCAAAAGGCCCTCTATACAAAGTTGTATAATATTTTATTAGTTATGGGTTGGCTATATACCGCCAGCATTTTCAGTTGACCTCTTATTTCAACTTTTCCCAAATTGATATAATGCAATAATTATTAAAAAACCTCCACATGCAAGTTCTTAAAAAACCAAAAATTATGTATAAGATACAATGAATGGTTAACCATCAAGTTTGTGCATACAAGGTTGCCAATCAAATTTAAAAAATAAAAAACGCACGGGAAGGCGATCGATTTAAAAGATCTACTACTACTACTACTACTGCTACCACAATTACTGCTGCTGTTGTTAATGTTTTTGTTTAACCCATGTCTTTGAGGTGTCTATATATACTGCTAATTATTTTGAATTGACAGTTTAAACATTAGGTTACGTTTCTTGAAAACTATCAACCATAACTTAACAATAACAATAAAGACTAACAAACAAACACAAATACGGTTAACACGGGATACCCTACATCATGATATAATAGAAGTTGTTAGCGTAGTGATTTATTCAGTCCGTGGTGACTTAGAGTTAATATTGTGGTCTAAATACAAATTAACAAGGCAGAAATATTTTACATTAATAACAATTTCCCAAAAGTAAGCAAGTATTCGGTTTCGAATAAATCTTAAATACTTACCAAGGGTCAGATTTTTGAGTTATTTTTACTTGCTAAAACATATAACATGTCCAATGCGACACATTACATACTTTATGATATGAATTTATAATATTTATTATGAAAAATATATTTCGAAACCTTATTAGGAAAACGATACTTCATATGAATTAAATTTTATATTTACAAATTTAAATTTAAAATTTTGTAATTTGTTGAAAAATTGGACGCACTATGAAAAGATCGCTATTTGGAAAAAGTCTAAAACTCTTGATATTTTCTCAAGAAACTTCGCACTTTTATTTCATTTGCTTTAAAGTTTAATCATGCCAACTTTGAGTGCGATTGAACGATTTCTACCCTTTTGTAATTTTTTAACCAAATTTAGCCTTTGTTAAAAATTAGTCAATTTTTCGAAAAATTAAAATCACAATGCTTTTGATTTGATGCTAATCTATAAAAAATGTCAAAATGAAATCAATGGCGCACGTTTGAGTTTGATCAGACTATTGTGACAGCTTCTATGATCATTTTAAGTTGCTATGAAAATCGTCCTTTGAAGCAGAATTAAAGAAAAGTGTCTCATTTCAACTCAATATGAATCACAAACATAAAATTCTGTACTCGCTTAAATTTTTAAAATACAAACTTTCAAACTATGTAAGAGCACTTTTTCTACATTCACTTTTCGCTATTTTAACAGTTCAAACAGTGTGGACAGACCGTTGTATAAAAAACCCACAATTCTTTATATTTTCCAATGATACTTGGCACATAGATCTATTTTATATTTATATTATAATAGGTTAACAGTATTCAAACATAAGCTAAGGGCTACTTTGTCTACAAACCAAAAAAGTTTGCCAGGTAGTTAGATTTGATACGGTCAACCATCCTTTCACTACATAAAACATAACTTAGTTTAATCTACACTTATACAAGTATAATAAATGGTGTAGGGTTGTAATGTAATGTTGAGGTGTGAATTATATTATTGATATAAACCATTTGCTCATGAAATTGCATAGGAGGATGTGGTGTAACTGGTAAATACCTGCTGATGAGAACTCAATGAGGGCGAGTCGAAACCGATACAGGTTCAACCTCTCCAGTCGCCAAGTATTAATTTCGCCACATTATTTATCCAGTAGGAAATACAACAGTGAAAGCAATGTCTTTATGTTCTCCGTTTCAATCGTGCCTCGATAAGAGGATTGTAAACGTAAACTGAAGCGGGTCGTATGATCTGAGTGTTTATTTAGGTCTACTACGCAAATTCTTTTCTATGACCGAACTCAAGAGCAAGAGAAGATCTTCAGCATGAATGCTGCATTCACAGTGTACCAACGTTTCAGAAAGTGTCCAAAAGTTTCGATTCTTGTAAAGAGCGCTTATTGTAGGTATTTACAATAGGGAAATAGAATAAGGGCACAGTATTTTGTTATGTCCACCGATCCCCTTTTTTTTTAGCAATCATGCGTAAATCCAGAAGATATAATAAGATATTGGATAAAATCTTCAAGATCAATGAGGATTGCTACGAGGATACCCCCGAAGAAAATGCATGTGAATTAGGCAAAAGCGAACCCGAAAGTGAAACTATACAATGTGTTAAAAGTGGATGGACAAAATTATCTTCAGATAGTGAAGAGGAGAAGTTATTTACAGATCTTCGGAGTAAGAAAATGCGTATTTTTTTTAGCTCTGACAGTGGAAAAAATTGAAACCAAGCGGATCTAGAGGTAGGACGCCCATCCGTATGATTTTCAAGGATATCGGAGGGCCTACTGCCCATTCTAGAAGAAATATTATGGTGGGTTGCTTGCTTAACGCTTTCGATTTGATAATTAAAACAATTAATACAACACATGAGAGATTGCACTGAAACCGAGGCACGTCTTGAACTTGACTTAACTTGAATAAATCACCCGTTAATTTGACGGGTGCCGTAGAGATAGGTATATACGAAACGTCCGTACATCTAGTATTGACGTCTTATAACGGTTGGGCATCTGGTGAAAGCTTATAAATTAAATCAGCTTTTAAACAAAACATATTACTTGTTCGTAGCTTAACCTATTTAGTTAATAAACAAGTTTAAACCTTTAAAAAGTCCTTTCCTAAACAAAGGGGTAATGACACGTTCGACACGCCTACAATCTCACACACGCTACAAAAACTACCAAGTGTTTGGAAAAAAAAATTACCAAAATCGGAGTAGTCGTAACAAAACAATATTACCTTCATTTTCGTGTGGTTGTTTGGAGAATTTGGCAAAATCTGTGGAAGAATTTTTTATACCACTTTTAATGGAAATGCAGAAATCCGATATAATCGGTCAGAGTTGTCATAGAAACACTTTGAATGATTGCTAAACAGCGCCATCGATTGTATATACTCTTGAAACTGTTTTTTAAAGTAAAGAAATAAAAATAATAATATTGTAGCATTCTTTTGGGCTGTTCATTAAATTTAAAAACTGCTTAAATTTAGAGATTAAATAAATATGGGACGTACGGACAATTTATTAAATCATGATTCTTTTTACTTCCACGGAAGCTTAGTTCATTTCCAGAAGATATGCAATTTTAAATAAAGAATTAATTTTTCTTTTGAAGCCTTCTTCTGTAGGTTGTATACGGAACTTAGGGTACCTTCCATTTTATGTGGAGCATAAAGAAGCAAACATAAAATTATTAATTGAACTTAAATTATAATACAGGGTGTTTGCGGGAAGAAATGCACCTTTATCAGGTACTGGGGGTATGACGAACAACTTTGGCCACAATTCTGAAGAAAGAACTATTTAACAAAAAGGCTTCTTCCACAAGACTATTTACGCTGCTGTACATTTGACAAGAGATGGCATAGGACCCTTTACGGCTGACAATAAATAATTTAAATATTAATTATAAATATTAAGTTTAAGTTTATTGAGACTTTCTTATTATAAAACATTTCAATATTAATATCAATTTAATTGAAAATTTATAATAATCTCCACAATGGTGCTCAAAATTATCCATCACTCAATTTAAAGAGTTATCGATTTATCCAAAAATTCTCTGACTATAGAATAAGCGCAGACATAGAGTATTATCAGAGACCAGGTTCTCTTAAATTAATAAAATCGAAGAAATTATTAGCTAAACAAATCTCGTTTAATCACCGTATTTTTGTATTTATGCAGCAACAACTTCTACTATTTGCGTAAATTCAGAGATGTATAAGCACATCTGAGGTATAAGTTTATATAACGCTTCAATTTTGTAGAATTAACAGCAGCACAAAGGGTATATTAAGTTTGTGCAGATGCTTGTAACTCCAAAACATTAAATTCCACACCTTTAATTCTATCAAAATCTGAATCAATTCAACCATGTCCGTCTGTCTGCCCATGTAATTTTGTACGCAAGTTACAGGACGTATTTCTAAAAATATTTTGATGAAATTTGGTACAAGGACCCTTATCCATATAATGATATTTCACGAAGTGACATACACATAAATGGCAATACCTCGCAACTAAACAACTAAACTAATTATAACATAATTTGTGGTGCAGGGTATTAAAGAACAAGCTAGATCCACTATAACATTTTCACTTGCTTTAAGTCTCTTCGTAGCAATGAGTATACTCTGTGCTATGTAATATACTTTGTCGACATGGTTATATTGTATTCACAAGAAACATAAAACAAACACGACGATAAACAAACGCACCGTTCATATGTTTGTTAGCTTAGGTGTACGTTAAAAAACTACAAGCCGCCCTACAAGTTGGAGAGTTTTATTGGATGTGCTCACATGAGCAGGTTTTTAGAAGAGTAACAGCCGTTGGAAGGTAGAGTACACATAAGCGGTATTTTGTAAATACCAATTCGAATACGTTGCGAAGTCTTACTACCACTACTACTTTATTTAATAAAAGCAAAATAAACTAAGATATTTTTTCTTCAAAATTAAAATTAAATTGAATTGAATTTTATAAATTTTTATAGCCTGTTTTATAATTTATATTTTTTTTAGTGTAAAATGTGTGTTTACCTTTTCTATTTTTAAAGAAAAATAAAATTTATGACAATTATGTTGGAAAAAAATAAAAATAAAAAAGTTTCAATTTTTAATATCAACTAAAAACAGCAAAAATCGGATAATTTCCTGAAAATTATTGCAAATAAATAAGTTTTTATGGTAATACTACCGCAACAACAACACTAACAACACCAGAAAAGTCATGACGTTATGTGTACATGTAAAAAATAAAATTTAATAGTGTAAGAGCATGCAAAACGGTTGCATCAACCTTTTGAACTAAAATAATCAACGATGCCATCTACACCACATCCCCCTTTGTACGATATATGTAGTTTCACAAACATATTTAACAGTTACTTGTATACACCATATCTGAAAAGTAACATCATTTTGTTCATGCCTGTACGTATGATTTTAACGGTCATTGAATATACAAACTTGTACTTGGTAGCATATGTGGCGTGTTTTTATATGAGTGATGTGTGTATGTATGTATGAGTAATATTGCACATTACAAAGTCATCAACAACTTTGTCATTAAATCTGTGTGTGTGTGTGTGTGTGTGTGGCTGTATCGATGTTGGTAATTTTGCGTGCAGATCTATTACAAATATGGCGAATTTTCAGTCATCAAATGTTTCTGGGCCAACAATTGTGCAAAATTGTATGTATATGAAAAAAAAAAATAATAAAATGCAAAAAAAAAGAGAAACACAAATATTATATAGGAGTAATCATTTAATCAAATTACCGTTACTGTTTCCCCTTTGCCTACCCACACTGATAGGCAGGGATAGGAACTTTGTAACTGTTTAGCAATAGTATGCATATATAATGTATTATTATTATTGTTGTTCTTGTTGTTTTTGTTACAACTAATTGCAAAATGTGTTAAAAATTATTATTATATCTATTACATGTATACATACACACATTAATTAGGAATTTTATGAGTTTTTGAGATAAGTAGTGTCTCGAGTTCTGGGTTTTTAAGAGAAATTTTGTAAATAACTGATAAGAGTCTTTTGATAATTCATTTACTGTAAATTAACAAAAACAACTATAACAAGGGAAAATAGAATGGTCAGCCTTACCCAATCGTTTCAAAATTGGTTATCGATAATTATTAAGATATTTCTTAACAAATTTCAATAAAAAAATTTAAAAATTGGGAATTTTGGTCATATAAGGATATAAGGGAGGGGCTGCTAAGCAGAGCTCGACCGGGTTCTTTTTCAATCTCAATCATGCTAGGTGCAAAAGGCTAAGCCAAATGTCATCAACAATTATCAAAAATTCCAACCGGTAGATTGATTACCAGAAATACATGAAGGGACAGATGGAAATGGTTAAACAGTAGCCTAGTAGTAGTTTAAGAGTTGAAACATCGATTAATATATTATCGACTTTTAACAAATACCTCAAAAAATGCTACGTGGAGGTTAAAAATAAACAATAAGGCCGACTGATTCCCTGCAAACATGAAAAAAATTTTATTCCATTGATAAGAAATCAATTGAAACTGACTTGAGAGAACCTAAAGAATGCATATTACTTTATAAATATAAATTTAAAAAAAGTTAAAAAAGTAGAGGTCAATAGCATGATTCACTTAAATTACAACAAACGGTGACTGCGCTTCTTTGTCAAACTTTACTTTATATTATGTTAGTGTTTTTACTGCTGGTACTACCATAAAATTCTCTATATCTAAACTTAACTCTATGCAGATAAAAAAAAAATACATATAAAAAATTAAGCGTAAAAGAAACAAAATAAACAAAAAGAAATAAAAGAAAACGATAAGTAAACATAACAAGGAGTTGCATGCGAAACTTGCCGTGAATTTTAAGTGAAATTTTTTAAAATTGTATTTGAGTGCAGTAAAATATAATCGATCATTATCTTTCATATATATATAATACATACTATATTATACATATATATATAATACATAAATACTAGCTAGTGTAAGAAGATCAAATTGAATTTTTTTTCTTAACAATTAAAACGAGAGCCGTATGCGGACATACGGACATATTATATGAAAATATGGTGTTTGGTGGGAAATTTCGCATCAGAAGGTAAGTAGAAGATATAATAAAATATAAATTCAGCTAAAATTTTTTCAATCTATGTAAACGACAATCTCTAAAACATAACCTCAATATCTCAAATATTATCTGTTTTATTTAAATAAAAAATTGTTATGTCCTTATTGAAATAGTTAAATCGATGTGTTCCAAAAATGGACTTGCACCCCTTTGTAGAGGGGGCTTACCATACGTTTACACATATTTTGCATTTTGTGCATGTGCTCATATTTAGTCTCTATACATAAAGTGATGGTTGAAATAATAAACCCAAATATACATATATAATAATTAAACGAGGGTTGCACGTGTTTATATTGTGTACACGGAGATAAAGTGGAATTTTTTCACTTTTGTTTACTCTAGCTAATGTAGACTGAGTTGTGTTCGTTATACACTATGCAAAAAATTTTGGAGTGGAGAGGAGTGAATTGGAATGTAGCAGATGTTCGTTCTGTGATATTTTTGGTTTATTTTCTTTTATTGTCTGTACAATATATAATGTTATATTTACAATTATTCTGGATACGAGTAGATGACTATAGAAAAGATTTATGTACACAGCACGTGACGTTATTAAGAACTGTACAGCTTTTCGAAGAAATTTTTTTTTTTAATTCATTCTTAGAAAATTTTACCTTCTAAGAAGCATTATATTGATTGACTTACTTGGTACGATATGATGTTATTGAAAATTATTGGAATTTTTTCTTTTGTGGTTTTTTAGAATTCATAAAAGCAAGTTATTATTTTACAAATAAAAATAGACGTATCTGTATATAAATCTACTGCTCGTATTCTTATGAGTACCAACTGTTTCACTAATTTTGAGGTATTGAGCTGAAGATAAATACTTCTTGTTTGGGCTACATAATTACTATTTAACAATGGTGAAAAAATTTTCAAAAGCCACGCTCACAATAAACAAAAATTTATCTAGCTACTAAATAAAAAAAATAAAAATAAACCTATGAAGTTGAAATTTGGTATGCTTACATAAATTACCTCATTCACCTATTAACCAAAAATGGGTCTGATAACAAAAACGCTCACAATCGATAAAGATATATATATCCGCCACAAAAAATGTGTCTATAGTTATCCCATCCACTGATGTGTAGTATTTAAGATCTGGCCTAAGCCAAAGTTAATTTTCTTACGTGTTTTTATTTGTTTTTTCTACCAGTAAAGTTGTCTGAATTGTCTGCGTCACACACTTATTTTTGGTTTCATATTAGTTTGAATATTAATCCTATAATTTGTTTGCAATTTTAATTAAATTAATTGAATAGTTGTGAAATACAATGAAAGTACGTTTAAAAGTAATGAATCACAATTTGTAATATTTCGTATAGCCTTCAATCCGTGACGTTATATTGAGAAATTATTAAGAACTGTTAAAGAAAATTTATTATAATTATACTGTCTAATTATAATAACACGGCTGTCAATTTGACAAACACACACACATGACATTCTCACATATAAGAATAATCTCTTCGCAACCATAAGACAAAACCTTTCGCATTAATTTTTTGTATACCTTATGCGCCCACCCACTTATTGTGATAATTTCGCTAAGAGAGAAAATACAAGATAATACATATGTATAGGTGTGAACAATCTCATGAGTTGCGTTATATAATTAAAGCAACAGTTCCTTAACCGTGTCATTATTCACCATCATCATTACTTATCATCAAAAGATAATCATTTCTTATAATTACACAAATGCAAAGTTATATATGCAAAATAATAAAGAGAGAGAAGAAGACTTTAGAAAAATTAAGTAAAGCAAAGCTTTAAACTAACCTACTAATAATAACAAACTTAATACAGATTATGTCTGCCTGCCTTCAGTTTATTAACCTCCTACGCACTTAAGCAAAAATTTTACGCATAAGCAATAGGTAACAATTGTAACGGTATAGAGACGGAGACACCTTGAAAATTTTACCTCATTGTTAAAGAATTATTTGCACATTTGTGTTTACATATATATGTATGTGTGTTTATATGCATATCTATGCAAAAATGAGTTATACGAAGTATGGGTGTTGATAATAAAAAACGACAATCACCTAGTAACCTTGACGTGAATCAACTAAATCAACTTTTTAGTAACTTTGTAGTGCATCCTGCAAGCTCTCATATGATCGAACACAACCTCCAGTTTAATTTCAACCCTTGTGAATTTGTATATGTTGAACAGCATGAAATGCTAGAAAGCTGCCTTCATATTAAATCAAATGCTATTGGATATGACGGCTTTCATCCTAAGTTAATCAAAATTATACTGCCAACATTACTACTATACATAACACATATCTTCAACTACATCTTTGCTTCTGGCCGCTTCCCCAACAACTGGAAGCACTCAAAGATTATTCCAATCCCTAAGAGTGCTAATGAATATCGCCCAATTACTATACTACCAAGTTCCTACTGCCATAAAAATATATATTTTAACAATAGACTATCCTGGGATTATCCTATTTATAACTTAGTTGGAAGAACCTACTCTATGCTACGCACGCTTTCCTCCACACAAAAGTGCCTGCTGCAAAAAATACGTATACTTCTTGCCAAAACTTATCTAATGCCAACATTGTTGTACGGATGTGACGTTTTTCTAATTGTAATGCTGAAAATAGACGCGTGTTGAATGTTGTCTATTATAACATTGTACGTTATGCATACGATCTTAAAAGGTATGACCGTATATTCGACTACTCGGGGGGATTTTATGGCATCAACCTTAGCCAGCTGCTCAAATTCCGTAGTCTTTTATTTTTGCACAAAGTCATATATACTGGTGTACCAACCTATTTGTTTGAACGTCTTCGTTTTGCTCGTCCCAGTCGGGGATGTTACTTAATCCAATTTAGATTTCGCCTGAACATCACTTTTTCTGAACATCACTTTTTCATTAATACCATACGCCTTTGGAACGATTTGCCATTTTGAAAGCTGTAACGGGATCTTCAACTTTGCAGTTCTCTGATATACAAATATCTTCTCAGTGAATATTTTTTCTATGTTAACATCTATTTTTCTCAATCATTATTATCTATTTGCCTATTATGTGGTACATTACAATGTGTGCAATTTACTACAGTTTTCTGTATACTCGTATATTAGTTTTTAAGTTTAGTTAATTTTGCTACCTTAGTAATAATATGTATATAATTTTTATGTTAGTATTACTTAATGTTGTTCTTATTTACAATGTATAGTATACACATTGCACATTCACACTGTAAACTATAAGACACAAGTCTTGTTGTATGGATGTATCTTTAATTCAATAAATAAATAAATAAAAATTTCAAATTCAAATCTAAGCTTTTTCTACACACATATGTTGGTAAACAAAAAAGTGTCAAAAACTAAAAGTAAAGTAAAAAAAAACAAATAAGTTATATAAGTACATATAAAATATGTATTCATTTATATAATTTTTTTCTGTATTTTCTTAAATTAATTTCAACTTGAAAACTTGTTAGGCTTGACACAAAGTATTTCTAATCATATGTCTGCTTCAAGGTAAATATTATTAAAAAAATAAAATGAAATAAAAACTAGAGAAAATATTATAGTCGGTCAAGCCCGACCAACATATACCCTACACCACTTGATTTCAACTTCAATTTAACTTCTTTCTTTAAAAAATTAAAAATTTTTGTTAGAATAGTGACAAAAAAGTACATATCGTCCGATTGCTCTCAAACTTATAACAACACATCTATATATAAAGTGGTATTAATGTGTCAGGTTTCATTCAAAAATATCAAGAATTGTAGATATTTTTCATGTAATGATCGTTCAAAAAGCGTTAAGTTAACTAGAATTCAAAGTTATTTTTTTTGCAGAAATTCGCCAACTTAAATTTCGATATCCTAGGATGACCCATTTTTGACATTGTGGCAAAATGATGTAGAAAATAATTCCACAGATTTTGCTAAATTCTCTAAATAATAGCAGGAACAACAATCACACCAAAAAGATGGTAATATTATTTTGTTTATAACTTTCCAACCACAACTCCAATTTTGGTCAAACATTTGAAAATATCTGTAGCTTTGCGATGATTTTTATTTGATGGGCAGGGCACTTCCCATTTGCTTAGGAAAGGATTTTAAATTTAAAAAGCCATATTGTTTATTAACTAATTGGGTGGTTCCATGCTAATAGAATATGTTTCGTTTGAAAGCTGAATGAATTTACCAGTTTTCGCAAAAAGTTTGAACAAGATCCGTCCACGCGGTTATAAGTCACTTAAGACTCTAAAAAATATGTTCAATTAAGGTTGTCTTAACGAGCAATTTTGAGCGCCTGATGTTTTTCACATATTTTTTAATGTTTGTATGAGTTTCAAAATTACGAGAATGAAAATATTTGTTTGGCTTATAACTAGAAAAATACTTATCCGATTTTGGAGAAATATTTTGTGAAGAAGTGGTAAAAACGTAAAATCGTCAAAACCGATTGCACTCAAACTTGTTACAATTCATCTATATTTAAAGTGGAATTAATGTTCCAACACAAATTTCATTGTTGGTCTTTGCCATATATCGAAATTAGCTTGGTGCGCCATGTGAAATTTTTCACCACAATACAAAGTTTGACAATTGCTTAAGCTAAACTTCTACTAAAAACGTAACATTTTCCAGTTGTTTTTAATAATATTTACCACTTTTTGGGGTCTTTGTGTATTTTAATTATATATACTCCGTCTCCATATTTGTTTAGTTTTAGGGAAAGAACCATTTTACTTAGTTGTATATGTTATACAAAAATATATAAATGTACATATTAAAACAAGTAAGAAAACTAACTTTGGCTTAGGCCGAATCTTAAATATCCTCCACATGTACAATACACACCAAATTACAAATTTAAACCTCAATTTTTGGGCACATATATATATTTTTGTCGATTGTAGACGTGGCCTTTGACCGATTTTGCCCATTTTAAATAACGATCTACGTGTAAAATCTTAAAAGGCCTGTATAAAATTTCAGCTTAATATCTCAAAATTTACGCCCGTGAGAATGGCAACAACAGAGGGACACATGGACATACGTGTCTCAATTTTTGATGCTGATTAAAAATACAAAATAGGGTCTCTGACGCCTCCTTCTGGGTGTTGCAAATCGAATGACAAATTTAGTATACCCTTATCAATAATGTGGAGGGTATAAAAAATAAAAAGGATTATAGGGGCTTTCTACATATAATATTGCAAGCAAGGTAGTAAAGGCAATTGGAAAGAGGCTCTGTCATCCACTCCAAAGAACAATTCGCAATAAAAAATAACAATAACAACAACATATTATGAATATTTTGTCTTCTTACTAATGACTGTTGTTGTTGTGTCCTCGTTATTCTAATTGATATTTATTATTATTTACAACAATCATTTTTCCACCGATCAATACATCGATCCATTTCGGTCGAACGTTCATATGAATTGTATATGTACTATATACAAGCAGAACAATAACAACAACAACGATCTATTATTATATACGTTTATAGTAAATAAAAAACAAAGCGAAATAAATATAAAATGTACAAAAAATAATAAAAATAAAAACAAAAGAAAAAGAACTAAAAATATTATGGTCAACATAACCCGATCATTTACTTCTACAATTTATGCTACAATTAGTTAAGATCAATTAGTTGAATCAATAAACGCGACTCATTGTCAGAGAAAAGTCACTTCATGAAAAAGCATTAGTAGAGAAATGGTTCTGAAAGTGGTCCCATGGTCCCATTAGACCACTTAGATGCGATTAGCTTATTTATTAAATAATTCCCTAAGTTTTGTCAAAAAATATTAAGAATTGCGAATTTTCGTCATATGGAAACTTGTTTAAAATAAGGGCGTTATAAGGGAAGGGCATAAAATTCCTCAATAGTAAGCGCTCTTGGCCTAAAACACAACTCTGTACCAAATACCTATCAAAAATAAAGCCCCTCAGGATCATTAAAAATGTATATGGATGGATAGATGGACATAACTAATTAGATTCATATATTTTGATTCTAAGTCAATCGGTATCATTAAAAATTGGTCTGGCACTTACCACTTAGTAAACAAATACAATATACTCTTATCTCACTCGGTGGTGTAGCGTATAAACACAAAATTATTTTGCACACATATACAAGAACAACAATAAAAGGAAAATGTAAGCAAACATATAAATTGATTTCCGTAGAAAATGACGCACACATTTATTATGCGAGAGTATGAATATAAGTTTTTGGTCTTACCGCATAGGAAAAGGTGAAGAGAGATGACATAGACTTGAATAAAATAAAATAAAATACAACAAAATGAATAACAAACAACAATAACTAAGCTTACTAGCATAAAGGCAAGGCTAAACTGCACGCGACTGAGGGATAGCCTTGAATTTGTCCGTACGTCTGTCCCACCACCATTTAATTTTTGTGTTATTTTTTAACTAAAAAAACGCGCATAGACAACATTTATTTTACATACATAGCAGGTCCCCTTACCTCTTCTCATTGTATAATTGTTCCCTATTTTGCTTCTTCTTTCCAAATTTATGCTTCTCCATCTCTTTTTCTTGTGGTAAATGCACATTGCAGCGAGCTGACCAAAAGATTATTATAAAAGACTTAGTAGAAATATTGCAAGTTAATGGGAAGCTTAAAGAAGAAGAGAACATAAAAGGGTAATGACAACGCACCCATGAAAATGTTTTATGAAGAACAAAAAACAAGTAAAAAACTAAATTTAGTTTAAGCCAAATTATACACGCAAATGGTGAGCGTGGCACATATAAGATTCCGCCATCTAAAAGTACATATATTAGGTATCAGCATGCAAATCCAGTATTACACTTATATCATATCATATACAGTATACAAAACCTTGAACTAGCAGGAACTTGATTACGCTTTTTAATATTGTACATTTTACGAAATAGATTTTGTGTCAAATACGTTTCCAACAAGGCCCATTCTTTGCACAACTTCTTCGGGATATTTAAATGATATAACAAACTTAGTATACCTTCCATTATATGTGGAGGGTATAAAAAGCTGAAGAAACCATAACAGAAACCTCAAATGTGTAGACAAAGTATAGGAAAAAATATTTATTGGGGGCAATGTAATGGTCAATGATACCAATAAAACAACAACAACAGCTATCTGAACTGCTGCTGTAATAATGCGCACACCGAAGCTGGCGGTAATAATCGTAATAATAACAATTTTATATAATGCATTTTTCTTTTACTACAAACCCGTATACAAACAGTCGCTTTTAGTATAAGTGTAGATAATTGCATATATATAATGTGTAGAGTATGCATAAGTATTGAGATTGGAACTTTAAAAAACGACCTTGAATAATTAGAAATAAGATTGCAAGGCAAAATGCTAACATGAGCTATAGTCTGCAGGAAAGTTTCTTAATCCTTTTCGAGGAGAGACCCCCACTTGGTCCATGATGGCCGTAAAAACAATGCGTAGAAATCACCGGTTATTTCTTGTACCTATTACGCCGGCCTCACCTTTACCATATACAGTTAAGGTGATGGAAAAAATTGATATATTTACTCAAGACACTTATTCTTAATTGAATTAACATTCACGTGGGCATCATCATACTATATGGGTATGTAGTTTTTGTATTATTCTTAAGTAGAGCAGAACGCCAACTCGATTTTCTACATTTCTATACAATACATATATATATATTTAGATGGTGTCTATTATTCTACACACAATTCCAAATATTGACATAGTTTGATATGAAATTTATACATAAATCAAATACCATTTATTTGTTGTTTATTGGCGTGTGCAATTACTTAACACTTAGAGTACACTTAGTCTTTGTGTTACATGAGACTTTAACATAAGACATAAAACAATTAAAAGCGGCAAATCTGCTTTCAAATTCATCACGTATACTTTTTTGTAAATTGTGGGCGTGGCAACCGATGGACGCACTAATTATAAATAAGTTTAATAAAATTCACTTTTGTGGCTGATAGATTTATTTCGTTTGTGGGCATAGCTTTCAATCAATTTTGCAATCTGCAGAAACTAAAAATGTACGTACAAAATTTCAACTCAATATCTCCAAATTTACAACCTTAAACGTTCCAAAAATAGACAGGCATGACTAGATCGATATAGAATTTGAAAGCTGATAAAGAATATATATAATGAGTTTTTCAATAAGGACATAACAATTTTGTATTTTAATACAAACGCGGCCCTAAAATTTTTTTATGATTTGTCAACGTCAAAATATCAGTCAATGTTAACTTTTTTATCATGATGAAGTTTATAAACGAGCAGAGTTTTGGAAGCTACTAAAAATTACTAATAAATTGTTATAATCTTATTGAAAAACCCTTACTCTGTATGGCCTCTTAAGTCTCTTTTTTGCTTAGTATACCTTCCATGATTTAAAGAATGTGTTACAACGTAGCATACCTGTCTGGGGGTTGAACAACAAATATAAGCTAAGAATAAGCGTGTCTCTATTTATATAGAGATTAGCACTTAGGAGTAGTTTCGTTTGTAAAAGAAAAGACATTTTATAATATCCAACAGATAAGCAGCAAAACACTTTAAAAGGATTTATATTTATACGATTATACTTAAATAACGCAGTAGATATAATATTACACACACATGCATTTATACATACAAATATAATATTAATTAGCTTTGTTTGAAATTCACAATGTATCCCTGACTTATTTTAATGTTTTTCGTCAATAAATCTCGTAAATGTATTAGGTAAACAAAAGTATACTAAACGACAAAAAAAACAGCACAAATGAAACGCAATTGATACTGGTGAAACAAAACCGAAAATAAAAAAAAGATTTTTTACTTTCCCACGCCTTCAAAGTGCTGCTATAAACTAAGCAAAAAATAAACATTTTAAACTAATCTAAACTAAAAGGGAATGTAATAAAGTCTATACATTCTGATATAGTATCGAAAGCTGAATCATGCTCGTCATGTCTCTGTTCATCTGTCCGATTGTGTTTGTGGAAATCAATGCCCCTGTTGCAAGCATTGGTAATCATAAAGTACAGAAGTTGCATCGATGCTGGATATACAAGATTTAATTTAAGGCCAATATAGATTTTTGACTTGATTTTTTAAAAACAAATTTTTTGGGTACATACGTATTAACGCCACCGCAGCTACAAATTTTGGGATAATTTCTAAGATTTTTGCGACAAATCATAAAATAAAACACTTCATTTTCTGCTGCGGTGGCGTTAATACGTAAGTACCACTTTATGTTCTAGTGGAAACCCTTTGAGAACAATTTTCTGTTGCTCATGTTATTTGCAGTGTACTGCTGGCTAGGTAACAATGGAAACCCTTTTCCTATATTTTTCTGCTGATATTGTTCTACTGTTTCTGAAAGCCCTAATAGTCCGTACTGGAATCATTTTATTTATAATAAGCTGCTAAGTTACATTTGAGCCCTTTATTTACCCTGTTCTGTTGCTAAGTGATACTCGAAACGCCTTCTTAAAATTTTTGTACTACTAATTTGAACTGAAAGCCCTATGTCCATATTGTGCTGCTCTTTGCCTACGCGTTTTTATTGCGACGTTCTAGTTGTTTGTAATTTTGTGCTGCGGGATGATATTTGAAGGTGTTTCTACACAATTTTTAAAAACTATTCTGATCTAATTTCCTTTCAGTGGATGTGTGGGCTAAGGTTTTGTCTTAGTAAACTTCGCCCTCTGTAGGACACGGGTTCAAATCCAGCTGAGGAATAAATGAAAAAGTTTTTTTAGCTGGAATTAGTTCTTAGTGTCGCGTTGGATTTGGTAACCAATGTACATGTAAGAATATCACCATGAAAGTCGAGTTTGGTTCGACCGGCGAATGTCCTTAAATGCTTGTAAAACGCCAAATATTATTATTATTATTATTCTGTTCTAATGGAATACTTCTGTCTACAATTTTCTGCTAGTATATTCTATTTTAAAACCTTTAATAGGAACTCGACCCAACATATATTAGAACAACAATGAAATTTAAAATACTAAACAAATTTAAGAAAAGTTGCTTTTGTTTGAAATATTAAAGAGAAGTCATGGTGGCCATAAAATATACGACAAACAGTCTTTACGTTTTTTTTTCTTTTGTTCTGTCTGCAATCTAATTAGTATGCATACGTGTTATATTCAGTGTTCTGTTATTAAATTAAAAAGTTTACATATTATAAAATTTGAACACAATGTGAGGCCAAATAAAATGCAAACCAAAAAGAAACGGGGGACATAAGTACACGTATGATGTAAATATTTTATTAACCAATAAAATAATAAAGCAATAACGACATCGGGGCACTCAAGTATAATTACAGTTTATTAAGCAAAAGAACTGAGAACTTTTTTGTTGAAGGCGGTAATGATGGTTCATCATATAATGGTATTTTGTTTATTATACGGGCATGTACTGCATATGTAGTTCAATCACTATTCATTAATTCTTTACTTGGATTTCCTTACTTCATTATTATTATAATTAATACTATTATAACTTTGTTTTGATAATGGAACCACTTCGGTTGTTGTTGTTTTTTTATTATTTTGTTCTTGGGTGTTTTGGTGTCTACATAAATCAGGGTCGAAATTAACTGGAGATGAGCAGCCCAGCATAGCCAAGAACATGATCTTACCTTAACGACAACGTTCAAAACTTTTTATTTTTTACACATATTTTGCATTAAGTTCTTAATTTTAGATATTTAGCTGATATATGAGAAAATAAAATTCATTGTTTTGATATTATACATATATATATATGTATTGGTAAGAGGACAATAGGAGAAAGATGATTTCCTGCTGTTAATATATTTAATAGATTAATTTAATCCTTCTCTAACTCGACTCTACTTATGTAAATGTTGATTTTCTCAAGTTCATATAATCACGCATTAAATGACATTGAACTGAAGTTTAAACAGGCTTCTTTTTTTTTTAAGTCTCGCATATTTATGCATACAAACGTACATCATTGATACATGACTGAATAATGAACATCTCTCTCTCGATGTAGTATTAAAATGTATTAAAATATTAACACATATAACTGGTTATTATATACATGTACACTCTATATGTTTAATTTTCACGGGATTTTTTTTTAATCACACCCAATCCAAGTGAAAACACGTTAATGCATGTGTTCACATGACAACATTCAAATTTACGTATACAAATAAAAAAAAATTTATTTTAGCTTCAGTGAATAAAATGATATTCCCACACTAAAAGAAAAGTCTGATTTTAGTTTAAAACTTGTAGTGTAAATCCTGTCATGTCCTACCCCGCCCCGAGGTCTAATAAGAAATATCTATTTAACGCAACAATCAGGCACTCAGCACTGATCAAGCTTTCTCTAAAAATATGTATTTTTTACTCTTTTTTTTTTAAACAAATTTCTCAGGAAATTACAAATTTTTGTCGATAATCATTGACAATCATAAGAGGGAGAGAGATGAAATTAATAAAAAATATGATGATTTATTTCATGTAATGGCGCCAATTATTAATTTTCTTTAAACTTCATCAGCCAGCTAATATTTCACAGGCGGCTGCCTTTACCAGTTGTCAATTAATTTGCACTAAAACAAACTGGATATTATTAAATGGCTGGAAGAACCATTTGAACGAATTTTAAGTTAAGTATTTCAAAACGCACAGATAGAACTGTTTACTGTTAAACTCGGCATTGCGTTCAATGCCAACCCAATTTGAAAGGCTTAAGCCTTAATCTGTATGAAAGATTACTGAACTGTACTTAAAAAACTCTAGACTTTACTCTGGTAATGTCTGTAATCCGTACTTTCTAGCAGTCCTACCTTCGCAATAGTTAAAGCACATTTCACATTAAATGAAATAAAGTTTGAATTGTTTTCTCACGCTTCTGTTCTAATGATTTTTAATCCATCATATTTCTCAACATACACAAATAAGTGCCCAGTAAAAGATTGTTCTTTCTTTATTTGAACTGCCCTCATGCGCACAATATACGCACTGATCTTATACAAAAAGTCTTTCAATTATGGTGGAAGAAAAGCTTTTACATTCTAATGCGTCATTCATTATTTTCTAAATGTTTATTCAATATAAAAAAAAAAAAACGGTAATGCGAGCCAATTGTCATGTCTACCAAGCACATCTCCATTAAGAGAATGCTGATTGCTGGCTCGCGTGTAAATTATCACAAAAAAAAAACATCCATCGAAATTTTTACAATTACAATACAATTGTTGTTGTTATTGTTGCTTAAAGTAAACACAATACAAGCGTACGTACATTTAAGGGAAATTTAGGGAAAAGTAAACATTTTCGGTGGATAATATAATTTGCGTTGTGTTAAGTGAAAATTTCTATTTTATTGTTGTTATTGCTTTTGTTATTGCTATTGTATTTTCCATTAGAGTCACAAACCAAATGCCAAAATTAATCAATTGTTATGGCGGTTTAAGGTAATTTTATGTGTCTGTGTGTGTATTTTTTTGTTTACAAGCCACGACCAAATGAACAAAAGATAACAAGCTTTTCGTTAGAAATGTACAGGTAACACTTCTAAAACACACAAGGAAAGCGAATTTTCGAAGAAAGATTCTTGAAATTCTCATGGTTTAGAAATGAATGTTTCGATGAATATAATAAATTTTATACCCACTGGTTCATTAAAGGCAGAGTTCCGAATCGAATTTTTCAAAATGCTTAGAACCGTCACTGACGTCTACTACTAAGAAAAAGTAAATTCCTTGTGGCCGAAACAATTTTTTAAAATTCAATATTGCCAGTGTGGCCCAAGGTATAAGCTATGCGGCCACACGGCAGAGAAAGTGTTAAATAAAATTTATAAATATAGAAAATTGTTGCATTAAAAATATTATTTATACATAAATGGCGTCATCTAGAGTTACGATATACTTTTTTTTGGGGTTATGCACTACTTTCTGTAAATAATTTCTACACGCAGATGAAATACGAAAAACAAAAATATTTATACACTAAAATTAGAATGTTTTCTTTTGTTTGAATCGTTAGATTGTGAAAATAATAATACGCTTTACAATACAAAATTGGTTTGATTACCACTGAAACTTTGATGTAATAATTAAAAAAAATAACAATTGCTGAAAGCCACACCCACTTTTAATTATTTGAATAGGTTTAGAATCAAAATCTGAATCAAATTAACCACGTCCGTCTGTACGTCCATGTATTATATTTTATTTTAATCAAATTGAAAAGTATAATTTTTCATACTTTTTAATGAAATTCGGCACAAAGATATTTAAGCTAAGAAGGTTACCATTGAAAATGGAATTGATGGGTTAATTTTAGGACCATTCCCAATGTAACGTTATATTTTGAAATTAATCTTTATACAACGAAAATGCTCAACTTTTTAATCTTTTAACCAAATTTAGTGAAGGATAATTAATTAGCTTAAAAGTTGATTGTGTCAAATTTGAATATGATTGGACCATTTTTAGAACCCGTTTCGTTGTGGCAAAGACGTTCCTTTATTTACTTAATTAAACTAACTATAGCATTAATTGTGTAAGTAGTGTACGGTTTAAATGGTCGTGTAAAACTGACTATTATTATACCCCCCACCTTAGGGATCATCCGTTTACAACACATCGAAGGAAGCCTCGGAGACCCCACAAACCATATATATTCTTAATCAGCATGAAAAGAGAAATCGTTTGAGACATGTCCGTCCGTATGTCCGTCTGTCGTTCGCACTCCCACGGTCGTAATTTTTAAGATATCAAATTGAAGCTTTTCATACGTATTATTAGTCTAATTACGCTGTTCCATATTAAAATTGGGCAAAATTGGTCAAGATACACGCCCACAATAAATGAAAATCTCAACATACCTCGAAAAAATTTTACCTTTAAAAAATTGTATATCGCACAATAATATGCCTATCAAGTTGAAATTTGGTATATATATAAGTGGTACCGTTATCTAGCACTGTGCCAAAAATGGGCGTGATTAAATAACGCAAACGCCTATAATTTAGAAACACTATTTGTTGTTTAAAAATGACCTGAGTAGTAATAAAGGTGGAGGGTATGTAAGCTTCGGTCTTAACCGAACTTTCCTATCTTGTATTTTTACTTGTTTTAATAATGGCTTAAATACTTGTAATGATTATTATGATAAAAGTGCTTATATACTAATAATTCACAAAGAAGTTCCGCTCTTTTATCTCAACAACTTTTGTATTTGAAGTTTTTTCGAAAAGAGACGTTACTCAAAGATTCCATCTTTTTTTCACCTTATATTGCTTATAAAGTTATAATTATAAAAATGGCTTTTCATGCCTATATTTCTTAAAATGCTCATTATGAATACAATATTTGTAAAACTTAAAACGCTTATAATGCTTATTTTGATAATAATATTTATAATGCCCAAATTACTTGTCTATGTGCCTTTAAAAAGGTTTAAGGCTTAAAAATGACTAAAAGCACATAATGTTTATAATTTTCATCTTTTTCTTTTAAAATTCACAAAAAAATTATTTTCACGGATTTTTTTTTTTGTTTCAATAAATATTTTTTAAAATCGATGACATCGTTGTTGTTGACATTTGCATTTTATTAATTTTTATACACATAAATTTGAAAGAAAGTTTGAAATGCTGATAGAAAGTCCAATACAAACCTGTCCAATATGTATGTATGTATATGTGTTGGACAACAGTAGTGCAATAGTGGTGTTCATATTATATCAGTCTGGTCGATCACCTATGCAATAATAATAACCGCAACATAACCGATAACCATGATTACGCGATGAGATATAAATTTGATAAGACAAACAGTTAGAAAGAAAGAAAGGTAGATATAAGATGAGAGAGTGATAGAGAGAGATAAGTTTGCAAAGCGTTTGTTTTGTTTTGGTCTCTCCAGTGAATTATATATGAAAGCAATTTAGTGAATGAGTTAAGAAATAAGAGAAAAAAATGCAAAGATAAGATTATCACTCGTCTGTCTGTCTGTTTGTCTATCTCTGTTTTAGACATAACACAATTGATAAATTAGGAAAATCGATCAAAATTGTGTAGCGAAATTATTTTTAATTTTTGTTGCTGGTATTTCAATCTTTTTTATTTTGTTTTTATTCTCTTTGGTTAAAAAAACAATGTTGTGAATGATAAAGATGAATATTATGCAAAAAAAATATTGTTGTTTTTATTATTATCATTATTGTATGAGCGAGATATTGACGGATGTTTTTTAGAGCTTATTATCGCTTCAAGGCGAAAATTTTCATAATTTGCATTTAATTGCTTTTGGTCAATTTTGTTGGGGCAGTTACTTTCCACATAAATGGGGGTATACTAAGTTTGAGACATCGGATACCGTATAAAGTATATATTTTCATGATCATTATAAAAAAAACTGAGTCAAACTAGTCATGTATGTCCATGTGTCCGTCTATGTTTGGCACTTTTTGAGATATTCAGTTGAAATTTTGTATACAGATTGCTATTTAAGTTGGGCAAAACTGGTCAAGAGTCATGTCCACAGTCTAACAGACACGCCCACAATTAGCAAAAAACTCAACGCAAAACTCTAATTGCAAACTGATTCCTAATACATACATTATTAGAAGACGTAATCATGTATCTGCCACGCCCAGCGTTTGCATGTGGATGTGAAGAGTGTTTAAGATTTGGTCTAAGCCAAAATTTAGTTTTTTACTTGTTTTTTGTTTCATGTAATTCATCTGCTTTAATTATAGCTTATGTGGGTAAATATATTAACACCAACAACAACATAAACAGCAACAATGAAAAACAAGAACGCATCGTTAACTTCAACTGAATTGTTTCACAAAACCATAACAATCGACATGTTTTCATAAAATTAAAAAAAAAAAAACAACAACAACAGTAACAATAAGAAGAATATTCAACATTTTGTTTTTAACAAGTTCACAGACATACAATACAGGTCAACTGATCGTTATTGTTATTATTCGTTTCTGAGTACATAAAATCACTCAGCATAACAATTTAATGATTTTCCTTAAAAAATCATATAAAGGAAAAAAAGCAACTCGGACAAAAGTTAAATCAGAAATATTGTTTTAGTATTTAATAATTAATACAACTTTTTTTTGTGTGCGTGTGTTTGTGTTTATTTTTCTGTTGTTAACAACATTTGTTATTATTATAGTTGTTGGTGGTGGTCTGTCTGTGGTAATTAAAGCATTTTGTTAAATAGGAACGCGTTTTCGTGTCAAGTTTGTGTTGCATTACTGGTGGGATGGTTTGTATTTTTTACTTTTTTTTAAATTATAATTATGTGAAAGTCTGGCCTAATTGTTGCAAGTGATACTGAAGTAGTAGTAGGACTTAAAAAGTAGCCAAATACTAGCAGATAATATAATTCTTTAATATTTGGAAAGTAATATTTCTTTAAATCCCTTGCCAAGGAATAGTTAAACAAAGTATTTTTAAACTTAAGATTTTTATAAAAAAAATTCTATAATTTCAATGACCCACGAGCGACAGCAACTATAAGTAACAGCAGCTTAAATTTTAGATGCTAAAACATTAGCGTCTAAACTCGTAGACTGTTGGACAACCGGACCAACAATTACAAAAAAAAAAATTATTTACAAGAATACTTGAATTTAAAAAGGAATGAAAAAAAATTTCAAGTAACAACCTGTACCTGTGCTGTAAGCCGCCTCAAGTATTCAGCTTTTCAAGCTCATGCATAATGGCGGAAAACGTTGTCTTATACGCGTGCTGGTAGCATGACGTGTAAGCATGTGTTGAACTTTATAATGCTTTTTGTGTCTTTTGTTTGTTTTGTTTTGTGCATCTATGCAGCATTGAGTGGATAATAATACAGAAGCAGCAACCGCACATGGTTTGGCTAACAACAAACCAGTTAAGCACGTTTTTCTTTCTAATGTAATTTTATGAAATTATTTATTACCTATTATAGCACTTTTTTTGCAAGTAAACAATGATAAATTGCCAAATTTTAATTATTTAATAATTTTATAACTGAAATTAGGCATATTTTGTATCATAGGTGTGACATCAAGGCCAGTTTACTCTAATACAGTTTCATTACCCTAGCAGATGCTGTTACAGTGGTGTGAGCAAGTTCAAACTTGCAATCTTAAATTTGTTTCATCATTTTCTATCGATTGGCGTTAAAATTTTTGTAAATTTTGTATAAAAACTTTTTAAAAATTTACTAATTTTTAACAAAGTCTTTGTTGTAATAATGGCAAAAAAGTAAAACCGGTCCGATTACGGTCAAAGTGGTCACAGTTCATCTATATATGAAGTGCAATTAATATGCCAAATGTCAAGAATTTTGGATTTTTTCCATATAAAGATATTTTCCCTACAATGCAAAGTTTAACTGTTGTTGGCGGAAAAAAAACATAGAACACATATTACACATCGTTTAAAAACTTACATTCTTATTATTCATTTGAATTTAGAATTTTTCTTGTATGATTCATATTGGGTCGAAATTAATTAATTTATTCCATTGGTTGTGAATATCACATTTTAGTAATCTCCGAAACGTGCTAAAGCTATGGATTAATGATTCGGAAAATTTCTGCCTGATTTTCAGATTTACAGAAATGACGGGATTCTTAAAACTGGTAGAGGTGTCCTTGTGGCTGTCAACCATGTGTTGCCATCACAATTTATAATTCCACCTGTGAATTACGATGTTGAATTTGTATGTGCTCAAGTTAAGGTCGAGAACTTTCACCTGTAAATTACTTGCTCTTACATTCCTCCTGCGTCCGACCCTTCCATTTATATGGAACATATTTCTTTGATAAATTATGTATCATCATTGCTTAAGCCAAATAATAAGATTTTAGTGCTTGGTGATTTCAATTTACCTGATATCACTTGGATTCCTAATGACGATTTAGGTGGCCTCTCTCCACTTTCTACTAATTTAACCGAATTTTTTGATACTTTATTTGAATTAGGTTTCTTTCAGCTTAACAACATCATGAATTTGAATTGTAAGATTCTTGATTTGGTTTTTATGACACTAACGTCTCGGTCTCCCGTGTCTTAGCTGAAAATTTACATCATCCTACCTTGTCGATTACTGTGAATAATCAACTTCAAGATAATATTCATACGAACGTTGTGCGTAAAAATTATCTTGATTTCAGCAAAGCCAACTTCAATATTATTAGAGACATTCTGTCCGATGTAGACTGGAACTTGGAGTATGAAAATATTGATAAATCTTTGTCTGTGTTCTAAAATATACTTGTCTTCTGCTATCCCTATATCCGTACCATTCAAGTCCATTTCCGTCTCCTCAAACTGTCCGAGATGGTATACTAAACACTTAAAAGTGGTCCGCAACAAAAAAAGTAGATTATTCAAAAAATATAAACGCAGTGGTTTACTCACTGATTATTTGGCATACTCTCGTGCTAGGAGTAATTTTAAATATTGGAATAAGTTTTATTATTCTAAGTATATCACTTCTATAGGATCTAGTTTGATCAGGAACCCTAAAAACTTCTTTTCTTTTGTGAATATTAAGCATAAAGTTGTGGATTTGCCGCAGTAATGTGCTATGCTAATTCGGAATCTTGGAATGAATATGGTGTATCCAACCTTTTTGCTTATTATTTTGAAAATTCCTATTCATCCGCGAATATCCTGTCTGATAATTATCCCTTTCCTATCAATTCATTTAATATTTTCCCAAACAATTATTTCTCTGAATCGGAAGTCTTTGACGCGTTATCTAAAATTAAGTTTTGTAATTATCCTGGTCCGGATGTTATAATATATTGTTTACTACGTCGTTGTGCTGTCCTTCTGAATTTACTAATTTTTTCAATGTCTGGGGTATCGCTAACCTTAGTGCGCTACCTAAGTTATTTGAACTCCTTATTACGAAAAGACTCACTATCAATAAGGTCGATATTATCTCCTTGTCAACATGGCTTTTGTAAAAGTAAGTCTACATCCACCAATATTTTTGAGCTAAAGGGAGATATTTACCGCGCTTTTGCTGAGCACAACCAGACTGATGTTGTCGGACTTTTCAAAAGCATTTGATAGAGTAAATCAAAGCCATTTAATTTTTAGACTTAATAGAATAGGGTTTCCTGACAATATGGTCTTGGTTCAGCAGTTATCTCACTGGTCGTACTCAAAGAGTATGTTTTAAATCCCGTTTGTATCGTAGTATTTCTGTTTCTTCGGGTGTGTCTCAGGGTATAGTTAATAACTATACTCTAGAAAATGTTTCTAGTTTTAAAGACTTGGGTGTAAATTTAGATTCAAAGCTTAGATTTAATATCCATATTGAATCAGAGCTAAATCAATGCTGGGCTTTATAAAGAGGCGGTCCAAGGAATTCAATGACCCCTATGTTACTAAAAGCCTGTTTGTTGCCTTTGTCAGACTTATACTCGAATATTCAGTTGTGGTATGGCTACCGAGTTACAGGGTATATGTTGACCTTATTGAGTCGGTCCAGAAAAATTTTTTACTGTTTGCCCTCCGTGGCTTAGGTTGGATTGCTGATTTAGCCTTATCACCCCGTAAAAGGATAGATTATTGCTAATTGGGTTATTAACTCTCAAGAAGAAACGGGAGATGTTAGGTATTTCTTTTCTAGTAAAATTAATTAAAGGTGAAGTTCACTCTCTTCCCTTGTTGTGTCAAATTTCGTTTAATATTTCTACTCGTTTCTCTAGGCACTATGTTCCTTTAAATCTGTATCACTGGCGTACCAACTATCAGCGTATCCATTTCGCGTTATGTCTAAAATGCTAAACGATGATTATGTCCTGTTTTATCCGTGCGATTCTATTAATAGTATAAAAACAATAGTTCTAGTTGATGCAGGAGATGCTCAGAAACTAGTTTATTTATTGATATGTAAAGTTCTTTTGATACCTAGTTATAAGTATATATTTTTATTAACCATAATATCTCTTATTTTCAACTGCCACATTGCAATAGGCCTCCTTCTGGGTCTTATAAATGGAATGACCCCACCTTATGTGGAGGGCATAAAAAATATTATTAAAGATAAAAATCTTCCATATACGTTTATATAAGTCTTTCACTTTATCTAAACGCCCAATTAAAAATCTCAATTAGATAAATTTTATAAATGTGCAGTTTGCTAGTAAAATACCAAATTTGTTGCTGATGAAATTAGTTCATGATTATGATGAAATTTAGTTCATATGTTAAACATGGAAATTATTGTCAGCTCATTTGTTAAGCAAATTTCATTTCCAGACCCACACACCAAAAAAAAAGATAGTTTTGTAATTTTCTAAATTTAATTTCAAATCTTTCTAAACTACGTTTGGTATTTTTTATGAGAAATTAGGAGTATGAGGGAAAAAGTAAAGGCGATGGTATCTAATGATTATAATAAGAGTAGTGAAGTAGGGAAAGAGGATAAAGATGGGGCTGGGGTTGGGAGAAGAACGATAACGTTTTGTGATATATATGTTGAGGCACCATGTTGGTGTGTGTATAATTATGTTATGTGGGGCACAAGACATGTTCAGGGGTCAGCATATTTTACATGTGTTATCCTACAAAACCAAAAAACTCATAATGATTCTTCTTCTTCTTCTTTAGTATATTTATGTGCGTTTACATATAGTATTGTTGTTTTATCATTAACCGTAATATACGAGCGTAACCCAATTCCCAGACGATAAAGAATCCAACACACATGCTTACGAATGCGTTGTTGTATGTAGAGACATAACCGCGTAAACTTTGTAAATAATAAAAAAATATATAATATGTTTGGCGTTGAGTTTTGACGTTGATAGGCATTCAATAATGGAAAATACCTACAGTACACAATTCATAAAAATTCATTTCACTTTTGTCTTGTTGTTCGTCAAATTACGTGTGTACGTCTAGAGCACTTTACCCTTATGATTGTTGCGGCATTTTTTTGCAGTTAGAATATCAATTAATGGAATGTGTGTGTGTGTGTGTTTGCGCGCGGATAAAGGATAGAAAAGTTCGGTTAAGACCGAAGCTTAAATACCCTCCACCTTTTATAACCCTTTAAAAAATAAGTTCCTATTACATTAAATTGTTGCGTATATGCATTCAGGTCATTTTTAAATAACAAACAGTTTTTTTTTAATTATTGGCGTTTTCGCTATTCAAACACGCCCCATTTTGACGGTACCACTAATATATATATCAAAGTTCAACTTGATAGGCACAGTTTTGTGCGATATATAATTTTTTAAAGATGTAACCTTTTATGGTGGTATGTTGAGATTTTCGTTTATTGTGGGCGTGTCTCTTGACCGATTTTTCCCAATTTCAATATGGAATAGCGTAATTGGACTAATAATACGTATGCAAAGTTTCAATTTGATATCTTAAAAATTACGACCGTGAGAGTGTAGACGGACACACGGACGGACATTTCTCAAGCGATTTCTCTTTTCATGCTGATTAAGAATATATATAGTTTGTGGGGTCTCCGAGGCTTCCTTCGATGTGTTGCAAACGGATGATCAAACTGAATATACCCTCTTCCCTAAGGTGGAGGGTATAAAAAGTTGAACCCACATGTACTTATTTAGATACCGTAAGAGGCTCAAAAACTTAAGCACTGCAAGCTAAATATTATTTTTCATTTACTTTGTTTAGTGGAAACGTGTAATGAGTGTAGTCGTCGCCTTTCTCATATATGTTGTGTCTGCTGTTATCACAAATGCATAATGTAATTTTTTTTCTTGTGTATTCGCTTTCATTAAACATTCAATGCAGCATTTTTTACGCCAGTGAAACTAGTTACAGTTGAAGATTTGATTAAAAACAAATTACAAATGAATAAATAAAGATTTCTTTCACTTTCGTTTTCATTAAAAATAAAACAAACAAAAAAACTGATAAAACTTATCTTAACGCCGATACGGTGTTGGGGATTTAATGAAAGTATCGTAATGTGCCCTTTGTTAACTTCTATTACACGTGCAACAGGTATGTGATTATATGCCGGTGTACGTTACAAGGGCGTCTCTGAGATTTTGTTCATTTTTATTTCTCTTACATATAAACCCTTTATAAAAATTTTGTAATTGGATGGAGAATCTCGAATTTAACGGTGCCACTTTTAACTTGATCAGCCCACTGCGACAGCTTCTGTGATAATTTTAAACTATCCAAAAGCGCTTTTTAAAGCAGTATTAGAAAAAAGTGACTCCTTTCGACTCAAAATGAATCTTATATAAAAATATATTTGTATTCATATGAATTTTACTCTATAAGCTTTTAAATTATGTAAACGTTTGTTCGGCGCCCATTTTCTCAGTTCAACAACAGCTTAAACTTTGTACTGTAAGGAAAAACAAGATCGTTATGTGCAAAAAATCCACAATTCTTGATATTCTCGGCACTTTAGTTGAGCTTTATATATAATTTGAACGTAATTGAACGGTTTTTATTTGCTATTATTTTAATAGACTTTGTTAAAAATTCGTAAATTTTTCGAAATTTGTTTTTATAAAAAATTATAATACATATAATTTCATATATAAAATTTCATTTAATTGCAATTTTTACAACGAAAATCATTTCATTAAGGCACAGACATAAAGACATAAATGGAAATATTTAGATTTTAGTGCTTGATTTGAGTTAAGCTTCTAATCTTGCTTACATTCAATCTGTATTTAAGTATATCAAACATTAAAAATTTTCCTTACTCGTTTCCTTCATTAATTTTTAATGTTTTGTGAGGAGTGTCTTTCCCCATAAACGTGCAGTATGGATGTAATGATTGCAACCAAACAATTTGGCATTTAGCGACCTCCGAGTGTTGTGTGTACATTGTTAAAAACGGAATAATAGTCAACTGGAGCACGAATTATTTATATGTACGTGCCTATGATCACAACTCCTCCTTTCCTTATACGGTTTACATATGTTGGAATAAGCAAAAACTATAAACTTTGATCTTTTTTTTTCGTAACAATATTATATGCTATGTTGTTTTTGATTTAATGCAATGATTTAGTGGTTCATTAAATTTTTTATATCCTACACTACAAAATGGTACAAGGGCATGTCGTGGTTGTGCGAATGTTTTGTACATCCGAAACGGTAAATCGCCAGATAAGATGGTCGTTCCATTATAATACCCTGAAGAAGGCATTAGAAACCCTGTAAAGTATTATTTATTCTTGATCAGCATCATAAATTGAGTCGATCTAGGCATGTATGTCCGTGTCTCCATATGTCTGCTGCGTGTAGTTGGCACACTCACGGTCGCAAATTTTGAGAAATTGAGATAATTTTTTTTTCTGCACGCAGATCTCTATTTAAATGGGTGAAAATCAGTTAAGAGCCACTCCCACAATCGACAAATATCTATTTATCTGCCAGAAAAATTTAGCCAAGAATTGAAATTTGATACAAATATTTATAATTATTCCATCCATTGATACGCTAAAAATGAACACATTTTGCGTTGATAGCTATAGAAGGTATTTAAGATTTAACCTAAACATTTTTATTTTTTTATATTTTTTTTTTTGCTTTCCAGATGTAATTCGAAGGCATCATACTTGCCAAGGCAAAATTTAGATAAATCTAATCAATCAGATCCGGATCATGGCAGTTATAAAATGACTTTGCATTCAAATGAGGACGCAGTGGTGGTGGGAGCCAACAGTAAAAGCTCTTCTTACGAAATAATGGCGACTGTGGTATCCACCCAACAGAGCAGCGCCAAATTACCAAATAACTTGCCTGATGTATTACCTTTGGGAGCAAAATTACAGCCCACTCTAACGCAGAGCAATACATCGGTGATGAGCGATAGTTCAACCATAAAGCACCCGTCACCTATACGTTATGGTTCCAGTAAAAGTTTGGCCAGTAGTCATACATCACTTATGTCACCTAACAATAGTATGCAAAGGTCATATACAGGGCAACAGCAGCAACAGCAACAGCGCTACTCTACTCCATTACTTAACGCATTCAACTTAGCATACCCTTACCATAGATCTCAATCGTTGGACACGAATGCTAATAATACAACAAATATTATTAGCAGCAACAACAATCCCACTTTAATGATGAATAGTCACAGTCCTCCCGCCAAATATGTAGCCCAATCGTTAATAAACCTGAAAATGAAATCATCCTTAAGCAATTTAGCAACCACAGTGGAAGAGCAGGAACAACATCATGTTAGTAATAATAATGAGGAGAATAGTGAGGAGGACAGTAAAAGTATTGATAGCTTAAATACCTCAGTAAAAAGTGTTCACAGTAGTACTAACAGTACAACGGCAGAGTCCACTGAAGCAAGAATGTTTAGAGCTGAACTGGTTAACACCACATTGCCCAACTCACCGCATACCGCTAAGAAACCTGTAGTTATACGTCAAGGATCCTTAAGAGAGAATATAGATAAAATAACCCAATTACAATCACAACTAATGTCAGCTCATATGCAGGATAATACCACGACTGGCCTGCTAAGGATGGACGGTGGTGGCAGTAGTCCTCGCGAATATTACGAAAGTCGTGGCTCCGCAGACATGTTAATAAAAAATAAAGAATTATTACAGGAAAGCAACAAAAATTCATCAGTAATCGATACAGTACGTCTTGAAAGGGAAAATAGTAGAGGCGAACATGAACATCGAACGAAAGAGGGAATTTTACCTCTAACTAAACCCGATCCCGAAGAGTGCAAAGAATCAAAAGAAGAGAAGAATATTTTGTCACAATTGGACAGCAATATAGACGGTTTGAAATTGTTGCAACGTTCGGAATTAATTTTAAGAGTTAACCCCAGCACCGTAGAAGCTGCCTCTCAAACGGATGATGATTTAACAACCACTGATGCAGACTCGTCTTCGGAAGTGATGAAAGAAACACACGAACAAACTTCTACCAACACCTCCTCCTCCTCCTCCACCTTTCCATCTTCTTCATGTTTATCAGATAATCATACAACATTAAGGCCACGACAAAAGCATAGCATCGAATTGGACTGTACAAGAATGATGGAAGAATTGGTACCAATGCTGGCACCCAATGATCGGTTAATACATTTATTAAAGGGCTCCAAATCCATAAAGAAATATATAAATCAATTATATAATCCGCATGTACACTGTCGGCCCAGTAAACGTCACGTGGGTACATCTACCCTAACACGATCTCATAAGCAACAACAACAACATTGTAATAATAATGAATTGAAAGTTGTGGAATTACAGTTGGACGATATGGCATTAAATGTGGAAAATTGTGAGATTCTTAAAAGAAAAATGGTAAGTGGTTCCACAACTTCTACCTAGTAATCATTTTTATACCCTACACATATAAGTTTGACATTCTGCTTGAATTCTGGAAGGAGGCATCACAGTTGGTCTCGGCAAGTCCGTCTGTATATTGTTAAAAAGAGCGTTTATTTTTATTAGCAGGAAGTTTTCTTTATGAAAAAAACCATTAAATCTCACAACTGAGATGTAAATTGATTGGTATTAGATTACATAATGAGATATCTGTCACGCCCATAACTTATAAATAGATATGAAGGGTATAGAAAATTTGGCCCAATTCAAAATTTACTCATGTTACATATTGTAATTATCTTTATTGATCTATTAAACCCAACTCACAGAATGACTTGGTCACACACTTACAAAATAAAGCGAGAATTTTATCAAAAGAACAAATCACGTTGGATGAGGAAGCGGCCGTCAACGATGAATTGGGTCAAAGTTTAATTAATAAACTAACCGATCATATTAAACCCTTGGAGGCAACAAAATGTTGTACTTTTATCGCCGATGTGGGTCATATCACAGGTTTACTAATATCACTATCCGAACGTTTAGCCAAAACTGAAAATCAGCTAAGCTCCCTCGAAACAATCAATGATAGTGATAATGAAAAGGTAAGACGACTAAGAAATTTTAATATGTTTTAATGTTTTCATTAAAATATTTGTACGATTATTTTGCAGAAATCTTTGGAAAACAAGCGCAACCGTTTATATGAACAATTAAACGAAGCCAAGCGTCTTAAGGAAGATATTGATCGTCGTGGGGTCAGTGTTGTGAATGTATTGGAAAAGTATTTAAGTGCTGAAGAGTTTGCCGATTTTGAATATTTCATAAATATGAAAATAAAACTAATAACCGATTCACGGGAAATAGCTGATAATATTAAAACAGGCGAAGAATTGTTAAACGCTCTCAGCGATGCTTTCCGCCAAAGTGATTGTTAAATAGAAACAAATATGAAAAAATTAAAAATTAGCTATGTGTGATAATACAATAATAGTTTAAGAGCAGAAAAAAAAACAAATGATAAACGTTTCTAGTAAGAAAAATTATTGTACTTTCTGAAGAAGTATAAATGAAAGTAAAACAAGATAAAAAGATATAAATAATAGAAATTATTGATAAAATTAATAAGACAAAGGGAGGTAAAGAGGTGCGTCAGTTTTGTCACTGGTTCCTTCTAAAAAAAAAAATATATTTAAAATAAATAATAATAAGAAATTAAAAGTTACTGCAAATAAAGTTCTAGATACGTATATATGTAAATCTATAAAAAACCATTACTTACGTAATGTTTCCGTATGTGGTATTGGATACACCAACTGGATTATGTATATTTTTAAACTTTAGCTAATAAATATTTAAGTCATTAGGTTTCAAATATCATTTTAATTATATACCATTATTTAATTCAAAATCGAACAATTTATTATTATGGTTGTCCCGATATATATATTGTAATAAAATAATAAAAAAAAATCCTTTATTTATAAAATTTAAGCTATGTGAATATTTAATTATTGTATGGAATAAAAATATAAATCAGCATTTCTTAATTGTAATAAACGCGTATATATGATATATATATAAATTAAATCAAGTGGTAAACAATTTTCACAATGGACCACAGCCTGCAATGTGCTAGTACAACACCTGTAACTAATATTTATGGTCTGGTTTGAATAATCATACAATAACCACGAATTTTCATTATTTTTGCACCATTTTAAAAGAACAAAAACTAATAAATGTTTAGAGCAGTTCTGCTTTCACTTTTTGCTGACATTTATAACAAATTAAACAATTGAAAATGTAATTTTATGTAGTTTATCTCTTTAAACTTTATAATCTTGTATATTTTACTTAATTGCATATATGTTGTTTTGCTAATAATGCTGAACCCTTGGTATTTTAGTCAAATTTTCAATTCGCGTTTTCACTAAATTTTTAACAGCAGTCATTTTAAGTAATTTTATACCAAAGCTGGTTGCTCTATGCACTAAAAAAAATTTACAGGGATGATTTGTATTAGTACGCCTTGAGCTATAATTTTCTATAATCTTTCGCGGGACCTCATTTTATAAGGTAATGTCCCATGTTCACCGGTGTACCTATACTGCTCTATCCGGGCTCGTTCAATGCTAAATGCTGTAAAGTTCAAAAGTCGAAGTGGAATCTGATACTACTATACTATATTAACTCTTGCAAATTGTCCTTATGAAATCTGCCTTGGAACAATGTATTTTTGATTTGGTCTCTTTCCTATATGTTTTCCATATTTTTATTGACATAAGATTTTCGCATTTGCTTTGAACAATTTGGGATACACCAATACTACTATGTGCTGCTAATTTTTTAATTTTACAGTTGGCAATGCTATTACAAAAACGAAAAATGTTTGCAAAAAAGTCAATAATAAACATTTTAACGTGCGTTATTACAATTTCATCAATGCTCTGAGCAAGCATATTTTGTTTTTGTCTATTCCAGTCAAAAAAAATACTTCATAAATAAATTATAAAATTTAATCTCGAATAATCGGTGAATCTTTTAAGGTTATTAACGATTTGCGGATTTCATTAATCTGCAAACTATGTTTAAAAATATTTATCGTTCTGGCTCAAACATATTGACAAGGACGATAATAAATCCAGTAAGCAAGGACAGCTTACAAACACATAATTTAAATTTTTTTTTATTAGCAAATAAATTAATTGGTAAGAGTTTAGTTTACAACAATACACTAACGACACATCAAACCAGTAACTCCACACCATCTTATTTACCAGCCACGTAAGTTCTTGAAAAGAAAGAAAAACAGAGGATTTTAAAAATAAAATTTTCTACATAAGTATTAAGTTCTGGTATTATTTTAGTACATTTACACGCAGTATGGCTAGTGGTGGTGTAGAATCTTCAGCTAAAAGCCACAAATATACGAATCGTTTAGCACAGGAAAAATCACCATATTTGTTGCAACATGCTCATAATCCAGTTAATTGGTATCCATGGGGTGAAGAGGCTATTGAAAAAGCGCGACGAGAAAATAAATTAATTTTCTTATCAGTTGGCTACTCGACGTGTCACTGGTGTCACGTTATGGAACGTGAATCTTTTGAAAATGAACAAGTGGCCGAATTAATGAATCAACATTTTATTAATATAAAAGTTGACAGAGAAGAACGACCCGATATCGATCGTATCTATATGCAATTTGTATTGATGATGTTGGGTAGTGGTGGTTGGCCAATGAGTGTATGGTTAACACCGGATTTGGCCCCAATAACAGCGGGGACATATTTTCCGCCACAAGATCGGTAAAGCGCTTGTATTAAGAAGAAGTTGGTCGATGTTATACGCATTTCTAAATATTGTTTATTTAGCTGGGGTACGCCAGCCTTTTCCACGGTACTAGAAGTTATTGCCAATAAGTGGGCCACCAAACCGAATGAAATGAAATTAACTGGGTTAAAAGTGATCCAGGTATTAAAAAAAGCTCTTAAAGAAAAATCTTCAGAAACTGCTCCACATGAGGCTGATTCTTGTGAACGTCAATTATTACAACTTGAGCATATATTAAGGCAGCGTTTCGATCGTGAATATGGTGGTTTCGGATCACATCCGAAATTTCCGGAAGTGTCCCGTTTAAATCTCCTCCTTCACTCGTACGCTGTCACCAAAGCGGATAATATCTTGAATATGGCTTTACATACGTTGGATTGTATTGGACGTGGTGGCATTCACGATCATGTGTTTGGTGGCTTTGCTCGCTACACGGTCGATCGTCAATGGCATGTGCCACACTTTGAGAAAATGCTCTACGATCAGGGCCAATTGATGGTGGCCTATAGTAATGCCTATAAATTAACCAGAAATACGGAATATTTGAATTACGCTAACGGTATTTTCCGTTACATAACCACCGATTTACAACATCCGTTGGGTGGTTTTTATGCAGGTGAAGATGCCGACTCCTTGCCACATGCCGGTGACACGACAAAAATTGAAGGCGCTTTCTATGCTTGGTCATATAATGAAGTGAAACAGTTGATCGTAACGAATAAAGGAAATTTTATGGAATTTGAAAAAGACGTGGGGGATATAAATAAAATTTTTGAAATTTATTCTCATCATTATGATGTGAAATTGGATGGTAATGTATTACCCAGTAGTGATCCTCATGGCCATTTAGTAAATAAAAATATACTCATTGTACTTGGCTCTCTGCAGACAACATGCGAAAAATTTGGTGTGCAAAAGGAACAACTGGAAAAAATTTTAATTATAATCAATGATTTATTGTATAATGCGCGCAGACAGCGACCACGGCCTCATTTAGATACGAAAATTATTTGCGCCTGGAATGGTTTGGTATTGAGTGGCATTTCCAAATTGGCAAATAGCGATAGCTCACAAAGAGGCGTCTACCTAAAGGCTGCTGAAAAGCTTAAACAATTCATTTATGACAATTTATATGATAGAGAATCTCAGAAATTAAAACGGGCTTGTTATGGTGTAACCACCAACGAGGCTACACTCTTACAAAATGCGCAGTAAGTTCAATTAAAATTGTTTAAAAAATTGTACCACAAAAAAAGTAATTTTTTCGTGTAGAAGTGAAGAAATTAATGGCTTTTTAGATGATTATGCCTTTTTGATAAGAGGCTTATTGGATTATTATGAAGCCACTTGTGATGAAAGCTCTCTGCAATGGGCTAAAGATTTGCAAGATATACAAAATAGCCTGTTTTGGGATAATGAACAATTCGGTTATTATTATTCACAAGCCGATTGTCCCAATGTTGTGATGCGTTTCAAAGATGGTTAGTAGTGTTAATAAGATTGTGGAGGATTTTTTTACCAACTTTTTGTATGCCTAGAACAAGATGGTGCTGAGCCCTGTGGTAACAGTGTTACCGCCCGAAATCTTATCATGTTATCCTATTATTATGAAGAAGACAGTTATTCGATAAAGCTGAAACAATTATTTGAATATTATGCTGATCAAAAACCTTTGGGTATTATACTACCCGAAATGCTGTCCGCTTTACTGTTGCATGACAATGATTTCGATGTTGTGGCCGTTTTAGATCCTCAACATGAATTGAGTGAACATATTTTAATGCTCTGCCGTCAATATTTTATACCCGGTTTGATACTGCAATGGCAACGTGCCGATGAACCGTTTAAGGGTGGCAATAAAACTAAGCACATGGTTAATGGTCAACCCAGCGTGTATATATGTCATCAACATGTTTGCCAATTACCCATAACTGATCCAGTAGAACTAACCGAAAGACTCGATGAATACTTTCTGAGAAAATCAAGTGCCGGAGAAAAAAAGCCTCATTGAAGTGTACATAACCGTTCTTAATATTTCCTCTTGAATTAATTACATGCAAACATATGCTGGCTAGCGGGCTGGTAAAAAGATAAAACCAGTTAGAAAGCCGTAAAAATACAATTGCTTATATAGTTAATCGTGATTGTTGTTATTGCTGCTGTAGTAGATGTTTACTTTTATTATTGTATCATATGTTACAATTAAACAATGAGAGGACATCCGTAAAACACTAATGTACTCACACACTCAAATACACTTAAGTATACAATCAAACACACTTATGCTTCAACTTAACCCAAAAATTTATTATATATATATGTAGATGTTTGGGTAATGACATATATTTATATATATTAAAATGGTTTTTAAAAATTTAACACAATAAACTATTTTATTATTTTTATTTATATTCTAATAAAAATGCTCTTATCTTCATATAGAATATTTATACTGTAACCTAGAGCAGCAGGATATTATGCTTAACCAATCGCTTACTAACCACGCTCATAATGAAACATAAACAAGCAGGGAGAGAGACCGACGCAGACCGCCAGATATAAAAAATAAACAAAAAACCGCTGCTTCAATAAACTTACACATCAACCATTTAATTCACGCTTATCTTTTCTTTTCTATATAAACAATAGAAACATGCATAGATGTGGGCAAAAAAAAATTGCATTTTGAGGTTGTAAATAAATCGAAGAAAAAAACAAACAAATTCATCATTTCATCACATTGAAAAAGAGGATACAGAGACGTTTTAAATGCTGAATGTGTGTGGGTGTGGGTGTATGTGTGTGAAAGTCGTCGTCTGTTCTCTTTAAGTTTAAGTTTTAATAATAATACAAAAAAAAAATTTTAAAATGCAGGTCTCTCCTTAGACATCATTGAAACTCATGCCTCCATGAAACATATCCACCATGGAATCCATGCGTTGCTGTTGCCGTTTGGTTTTTATATACCGTTTAAGTAACCGTAAACGGTTCAGGCGTCTTTTTCTTCGAAAATTTTCTTCTACAAATTCAGGGGCAGATACAGAATCTTCATCGTCATGTTGAAGAATACTTTCTGATTGGTCGACGCCCTGATTTTGCACACGCTGTAATGCAGCATTGATGGATGAAAGTCTATGTTTGCGTATTGAACGTGATGTAGAGCAAATGCTACGTTCCGTTTTTTCTCTAGTTAATGAAGTAGGTCGTGCCGTGCAGATGGCGTGTGATTTGGAGGTGTTAGTGTTACCATTAATGGACACATCATTAAGTAAATCTGACAATTCGACTTCAGCGCCTTGCGGCTCTTTGTGATTTGTACTTTTGTATGGTGGTGACGAAAAGTCAAGAAGATGCAATATATTGGATACACGTTCCTTCATATAGTCGTAGGTGCTGTTGTTGTTAATCAGTACACTGCCGCTGGTTAAATTGTTTGTCGGCGTTAGCATTGTTGGTGTAGAAGGCGGGGCTGGAGGTCCTGCTGCTGCTGTTTCTTCTTTGCGAGCAATTTCCTGTGAAGCGGCTTCATAGGCGCGACGAATACATTCACGATATTTAACTGTTTGTGGACAGGAATCTTCGCTCACGTAGAATTCCACATTTTCAGACGGTGTAAGCTCCATTTCACATTCATCATTATATGTGGCCATTTGAATTTTCTTCAAGAGCCAATAATCACAAAACGTAACATGTTGACCGAAAAATTCATCAATAACCACCAGCAAATCAAAATAAAAGAAATGAAAAGAAAAAACAAAGCAACACACATTTATTATATTTTGGCTTTAGCCTTAAAAACCCATATTAAATTAAGTTTACTCTTCGCATTTTTTAAATTCTTTTATATTAAAAAAAAAACTTACCGTAGAATAAGTAAACGGGTCTTCTAAATAATTTGGATGTTGTATACGGTTAGAGAAGGCAGCCATTACAGCTCAATGCCCTGTTTGTTGTTGGTTGTGTGTATTCAAGAAAATAAATAAACACACTTTGCCTTCTTGTATTCGTAAATTGGAGAAAAAATACCGCAAGATAACAATAATGAATGCGCAAAAAAACGTGCAATAAGTGATAAAGGTAATTGTAAAGGAGAGGCAATAAATTTAAATGACAATATTCAACACTAACTATCACTGGCGCCACCTTGCGATGGGAAAGAAACTTATAACATCATTTTATTTGCAAAACATCCACAGGGGGGATTCTTTTTATATGCATTAGACTGAAACAGTAGATTTGAACTAGTACCACCGCTTATTCATCTTAATACATATTAGTAATACATTTTATAATCCAGCCGGTTTACATTTCTTCAATAAGATTCTATTTTATTAATTTAAAATATCATTATTAAAAAAGCAGAATGAGTGCTTTTCCAGGTACATTTGCCTTTGATGAATATGGGCGGCCATTTATTATATTACGTGAACAGGAAAAGCAAAGACGCATTACAGGCATTGATGCTATTAAGGTGAGGTTTTGGAAAGTATCAAATTTATTTTAACTGCAAATTAGATAAAAGAAAAGAAGAAAAAAGAAAGTCGCACACGCAACATGTTTCTTCCCAAATTCTTAAAACATCAATTTATTAAGTGTCGGGAAAGTTTCCAGATGCTCAAACATGAAGTTTTTGCTATTAGAAATTAATGGAAGGGACAAATTTATAGAAACATATGGAAAAAAAAACAAAGAATTTTGTTTTGAAGAAACATTTATAAATAAAAGCAATTTTAAGAACTCTTGTATATGACATCATGGTTGAAACAAAATTTTTGAGGTTAAAAACGACATGTCATGCTTCTACGATTATACTTATACATATACTTTATATACCATGCAAAATGTTTGTTTTATCCCCGCATTGTTTTAGAGTCATATATTGGCAGCTCGTCAAATTGCTTTAACCATGCGTACGTCTTTGGGGCCCAAAGGCTTGGATAAGATCTTAGTTAGTCCAGATGGTGATGTGACAGTAACCAATGATGGAGCTACCATTATGAAGAAAATGGAGGTGGAACATGAAATTGCTAAATTAATGGTACAACTGTCACAATCGCAAGATAATGAAATCGGTGATGGCACCACCGGCGTTGTGGTGCTGGCGGGAGCCCTCCTTGAACAGGCTGAATCCTTGATTGATCGCGGCATACATCCTATTCGTATAGCTGATGGTTTTGAACTGGCCGCTCAGTGTGCCGTCAAACAC
This sequence comes from Crataerina pallida, assembly GCA_949710015.1. Taxonomy (NCBI): domain Eukaryota; kingdom Metazoa; phylum Arthropoda; class Insecta; order Diptera; family Hippoboscidae; genus Crataerina; species Crataerina pallida. Next base: position 16,391,342 of record OX453293.1, read on the forward strand.
TTGGAGACTGTTACTGAACGGTTTGCCGTTGCTGCCAACAATAAAGAGCCGCTCATACAGATAGCAATGACTACCTTAGGCAGTAAAATTGTTAACAAGTGTTTGCGGCAAATGGCCGAAATAGCAGTTGATGCCGTTCTCAATGTGGCAGACATTGATAAGAAGGATGTGAATTTTGAGTTGATTAAGATTGAGGCGAAAGCGGGCGGCCGCATGGAAGATTCATGCTTAATCAAGGGTGTGGTCATTGACAAGACTTTTAGTCATGCTCAAATGCCCAAGGAGTTGAGGGATGTTAAATTAGCCATTCTAACTTGCCCATTTGAACCACCCAAGCCCAAGACTAAACATAAGTTGGATGTGACCTCAACCGATGATTATCGTGCACTACGCGATTATGAACAACAGAAGTTTGTGAACATGGTAAAGCTTGTAAAAGATGCTGGTGCCACTTTGGCTATTTGCCAATGGGGCTTTGATGATGAGGCCAATCATCTGTTATTACATCACAATTTACCAGCGGTACGTTGGGTGGGTGGCCCTGAAATTGAATTGATCGCTATAGCTACGGGAGGTCGCATTGTGCCACGCTTTGAAGAGTTAACAGCAGAGAAATTGGGTACGGCAGGTCTGGTTAAGGAGCTTAGTAAGTAACCCTCACTTGCATGGCATATTAGTAGGTTGAAGGTTTTTTTTTGTTGTTAGGTTTCGGTACGACAAAGGACAAAATGTTGGTGATTGAAGAATGTAAAAATTCCAAGGTAGTTACTATATTACTGCGTGGTGGCAATAACATGATAACTGCTGAAATTAAACGTTCCATACACGATGCTTTGTGTGTGTTACGTTCCTTGGTGAAGGTATGTAACATTTTTCTTTGGAAGATATTTGCAAAAAATATTTATGTGTATGTTTTGTTTTCTTAAAAGGATTCTCGCATTGTATATGGCGGTGGAGCTACAGAAATCAGTTGTTCATTGGCGGTAGCCAAAGAAGCTGATCAATTGTCTACTTTGGAACAGTATGCTTTCCGCTCATTTTCCGTCGCCTTGGAGAGTATTCCTTTGGCTTTGGCTGAGAACAGTGGTTTACATCCTATTGAAACTTTATCCGAATTGAAATCACGCCAAGTGGCCGAAAATTGCTCCACCTTAGGTGTGGATTGTATGCTGACCGGGGAAAGTGATATGAAGAAACATCATGTCATAGAATCGTTTTATTCTAAAAAACAACAAATCCTGTTGGCTACACAATTGGTAAAAATGATACTCAAAATCGACGATGTACGCTCCAAATACGATGGCAATAACTAAATGACAGCATTTCTCTTTTTTCATTAAAAATGTATTCGCAAGTCACATAAATGCATGCCAACATGCATGCATATCTACAGTTATCATTAACTTTTGTATGATCATCATCAACAAAGTATAATTAAAGGAAATATTAATAAAAAGTATAGCACTTGAGTTTTTAACTTTATTTTACACTTTTTTGCCATTTATTTTCGTCAATTGTTTTTTATTGATTTTATCGAAAAATAGAAGACCAGCTGCTCGTTCGATAGTGTCGGGTGGCACCTGGAACACTTTTAAAGGTGTTTCATCACTGATGGCCTGATTGGGCATTACATACGATTCCATTTCAAAATTATCATCCTGTTCGCACACTACCACTTTATAAAAGTGTGTCGGCACTGCTACATTATTTGAACCAATGACTTGATATTTTACATATTTCTTGCCATCTTCCTCCATCCGTGGCAAATACAATGGTCCAGTACATACATAAACATTGGCATAGGTTTCCGTTAGTTTGCGTACATACATTTCTAGACGATTCCAAGCGTCACGATTAAAACCTGTACCCACTTGAGGAGCCATATTCGTTAAATAAAAAGTATCCTCACAATGTTTTTGATGTAGTCGATGATTTCCAGCTGCTGCCATATGACCGCGATCATAACCGGATCGAAAGTAATCTGAATTATGTGACTGAAAATATGAATGAATACTATCGTCCGCCTTAAATTGGCATTTCGAACGATCTACTGCTTCATTTTTTGCCACCGACTCGGCAGTCAAATGCTCAAACACCCAATTTGGTACACGGTTGCGACGATCATAACTTAAAACAAAATCAGAATATGAGCGTACGTGATCTAGGCTTGGAAAGCCATATTTCATAATTTGTGATACCCGCCAGGGTGTAGCAGTTAATGATATATTCTCGGCAGGAGCAGCTACAGCAGCTGAGACCGTACCCAGCAGTGGCAAACCTGGTTTTCTAGAATGCTACAATAATGCATACTTGTAAGACAACATTTTCAATAATATTCCATGTTTACCCCAAACCTTATGTAAGAGAAACCGTTCATCATTATTTAATAATTTTTGTCGTTCCTCATAACAACCATAATAATAACTCAAAGCTACTGAACCAATTGTCAATAATGAGGAGAACCACCTTTTTACCATAATTCTGTTAAAATTTTATAAATGATTCTTCACTTTTATTAATGTTGCTATGATAATGATAATACACCCATCCCTCGTTTTACACGGTACTCGTTTTGCACGTTTTTGATCTTACACGGTTTTAAAATCACAATTTAAAAAAAAATGATGTAAAAAATAACTAATTTTGACTGCATGCGAATTCTACTTTATTATAAATTTCAAACGTATACATGCTCTACTGCAGTGTCGGGCAACTGGTGGGCTGCGTAGAATTCTGAGGGCGCCGCGAACATTTTTGTAAAATATATAATAATATTTAAAATCGTTAAAGTTATCGAACTTTTGGTCGAATTAAAAGATAATGTTTAAAAACAATCGCAACATTCGCATTAATAATAAAAATTTAATATTTAAAAACAATAAAATGTGTTGCTTGTTTAATTTTTTTAATAGTATCTATTTTTGTATTGCAATTACCTACGAATAAATTTATAGCGAGTCCTACAGGTGCGCCGCAAAAAAAAGGTTGCCCGACACTGCTCTACTGTCATAAACTTGTACATATGTTGTACTTTGATAAAAACAAAAAAAATGGGAATTATTTAGATCAAGTACAATATTTTTTTTTTCTATGAAATAGATTTCTTTTTCTTTTTTTCATTTTAGAAATAAATTTGACTATTTTTATGTTTTCTATGATTTAACCCCTTGATATATCAATTAATTTAAAAGTCTAGAAATACTATTTATTTATCGGTTGTAATAAAACTGTTGGCTCTTTATCAGGTTATGGGCTTTTAGTTAAAAATAGTCAAAATGTTTTCAAGCGAATTCAAAACGACCGTTAGTAAATTAAATGAGACAAACTATGCAGTTTGGAAGATTAAAATGGAACTAATCCTTATAAGAGAAGATCTGTGGGATTTGGTCTCCAAAGAAAGCCCACAACAACCAGACGCCATCTGGTTAAAGAGGCATGGACAGGCAAGGGCATGCTGATCAATTCATATATCTTAAGAATGCGGTTACAGCTAAAGATTATTGGAATAAGCTCAAGGAGCATCATGAGAAATCATCGCTGAGTACTCGGGATTTTATAAATGATGACTCTAAAATGGAATCACATGTCAATGATATGACCAGATACATTGATCAACTTTCTGTTATGGGTGACCCATTAAATGAATCGTGGGCAGTCGCAATGCTATTGAGAAGTCTTCCTGAGTCTTATGACCCTTTAATTGTGGCTCTAGAAGCTAGAAACGATGACAAGCTCACTCTTAATTTTGTCAAGAGCAAGTTAATAGAAGAAGCTACACGAAAAGTCCATAAGAGGAATGAATCAGATACTGCAGTTTTGAAAGTAGATAAAAGCAAACTGCATAAAGAAAACCAAACATCTAGTGGTAGAAAATGCTTTTACTGTGACAAGGTTGGACACATCAAAAGGAACTGCAAGTTTTGGACGGAGTTCAAAAAGGAAGACAAAGAAGAGCAATGTTTCTGGGTAGCAGGTGTTTCACATGGAGACTGGTTCATTGACTGTGGAGCAACTTGTCATATTTCAAATCAAAGAAAATTTTTTAAAACACTGGATGAAAGTGTTGCAGAACCAATTCACGTAACTAATGGTTTTCAAATAAAAGCTAGTGGTAAAGAGTATGGTTTTCTGGATGTTACAATTCGTAACGATCATTCAGAAAGGATACCAGTACAGAATGTGTTGTACGTACCATCTATAGAGAGTAATCTATTAGCAGTAAAGAAGTTAACGGAAAGGGATTACACAGTGTTTTCCAAGAAAGTTTATGTAAAATTACCAAAAATCAATAGTAGCATATGGTGATTAAAAAAATGGTCTGTATAAACTGAGATGCAAATATACAAAGTGCAGATCAACCTTTAGGTTGTATCCATGACTGGCATAGAAAATTTGGTCACCGCGACTTTGTAGTGGTGAGAAAAATGATTGCAAACAGTGGAATTAATTTAACGAAGTGGTGTGAGGTGTGTTTTAGCGGTAAAATGTGCCCGAAACCTTTTCCAAAAGAATCAGGTGAAAAGTCCAATGACGTGTTAGATCTGGTGCACATTGATATTGGTGTGATGAATGAAACAACTCCCGGTGGTTTTCGTTACTTCATTCCATTCATAGACGATGTTAGTCGATATTGTAAGGTTTACCTTCTAAAATGTAAAGCTGATACTCAAAAGAAATTGGAGGAGTATTTTCATTATGTAAATACTAAATTTTTAAAATTTCCCAAAATATTAAGATCTAATAGAGGTGGTGAATATCTAAATCGAAGTGTCAAAGATTTTTTGGCAAAGTGTGGTACATAGCAACAATTTACGTCACCATATACTCCACAACAAAATGGTGTTGCAGAAAGGAGAAATCGTTATTTAGTAGAGATGGTGAGATGTATCTTGATTGATGCCAATTTAGAAGCATTTTTTTGGGGAGAAGTCATCTTAACAGCGAATTTTATTCAAAATCGCACATTTACAAGATCCAAAGCTAAGATTCCTTTTGAGGTTTGGGAAGGTAGGAAGGTGGACATAAGTAAATTGGAAAGGTTTGGGGCTGAAGCACACGTACTGATACCATTACAAAAACGGAAAAAGTTATATGACAAAACAGAAGTTTTTCTGTTTGTGGGGCATTCAGAAGAGTCCAAAGCACTACGTTTTTTTAAAAACACTTTATCAATCACCATTAGTAGAGATTACAAGATACTTAAGTGAAATCCGAAAACAGATGGAGCTACTCAAAAGAAAGATAATTTTACTATAGTGAATCTGCATGGTGTGAATGTAAGTGAGGATACCAACTGCAATTGCAGTGCTGAGATCATTCATACAGATTCTGCAAACGAGGACTAACTTTCGGTGGGTGAAGACACTTATGAGGAAGAAAATAATATTGAAGCAAACGTTAATGAAGAACAAATACAAGTTAGAAGATCAGAACGAATTAAGTCAAAAACACGGAGTTGATTATGACGAAGTATTTGCTGCAGTTGTTAGTCAAACGACTTTGAGAATGTTCTTAGTTATAGCTGGGACAAAAAATTATGATGTGGGGCACTATGATATAGAAACAGATTTTCTTAATGGAGATTTAGAAGAACACATTTACATGAAGCAACCACCAGGTTACGAAGTTGCACAGGATAATAAGGAACTTGTTTGCAAGTTACAAAAAAGCCTGTATGGTGAGTTGTTGAACTTAAAGCTTTTTCGTATTCTGAAAGAAGAAGGATTTGTCCAGTCAAGTTCCGATCTTTGTTTATTTCTTTTTTTAGAAAATGGTGAACACATGTACATTCTTGTATATGTAGATGACATATTAGTCGCACCCAAAACCAATCATTTTTTTCAGAAAGTAGAGACCCTTTTAAAAGACAATTTTGAATTAAGCGAATTAGGCCAAGTTAATTACTTTTTAGGAATCAAAATAGAAAGATGAGAATGGTTTCTATAGCCTTTCGCAAAGCCAATATATAAGATAATTGCTGAAAGAGCTTCGTTATCAGATAGTAAAACATTAAAAATACCTTTGGATTCTGGTTACATTAATGCAGATCGAGAAAAAATGATTTTATTGGACAGCAACAGAAAATATCAAGAATTGATTGGATGTTTAATCTTTTTATCTCTCGACCTGACATTTCAGCTGAGGTATCTATTTTAAGCTAGCATGTTAGCAAGCCTACAAAGGATGATTGGAATGAGTTGAAGCGACTCATAAAATACCTTTAAGGGACGAAAGACTTGAATTAAAGCTTGGCTGCTATGCAAATCAAAATCTGATCGGTTTTTCTGATGCTGATTGGGCTCAAAATTGTAGTGACAGAAAGTCTAGCAGTGGTTTTGTTTTTAAATTAAATGGAGGCAATTAAAGCAAATGAAGGTTCCATAAGTTGGGCATGCAGAAAACAGCAATGTGTGTTTTTATCAACAACGGAAGCAGAATACATAGCTTTAGCTGAAGCAGCACAGGAAGCAATATGGCTGAGGCAGCTTTCAGTTGATTTTGGCATATATAATGAAGTTCCAACTTTGATCTTTGAGGAAAATCAAAGTTGCATCAAATTTGTTAATAATGAAAAGCGAAGTCGAAGAACGAAACAAAGTATCATTTCTTACGTGATCTAGTTTATAGAAATATTCTCGAAATCAAGTATTGTCCATCTGAAAACATGCAAGCAGATATTTTAACCAAACCTTTGAGTTTCCCCAAGTTTTCAAAATTAAGAAGCATGTTAATGTTATATTGATATGATATATTGATTAAGGAAGGATGTTGATATAATAATCAATATATATATGTAAAAATACACTTGTTATTTTCAAAAACACAAGTTCACCATGAAATTTATGGAATTGTATGATTTATTATTTTTATTCTGTAATAAAACTTTTAGCTTTTTATCAGTTATGGCATTCAAATGTAGCTTTGCATCTTGAATAAATAATAATAATTTGAATAAAAGTAACTGCAAACTCTAGAAAAATAAACTAAACTCTTTGCACGTCTTTTTCTTAATTTCTTGGTATAGAAATGATCTTTGATTGCACTGTAAACAACAACTCGCGACGGAATGTTGAACACGTCTGAGACACGTCAAATATTGTTTTGACATAAGAAAAGTCTGGGAGACGTCATTGTATGCCAAGCGGTTAAATGATATTTTTATATATTATTAAGTGTATTAGTTACATTTTGTGTTCCATAAATGTCTAAAAAAAAAACTTATTTATAGTCGTTTTCGTTTTACACGTTTTTTTCATATAAAAGTTATTTTTTCGAAAAAAGGTTTTGTCAGGAACGTATCTCCCGTATAAAAAAAGGGATAGGTGTACTTCTAGATTAACTAAATCGTTTATTTACAAGCATACACATTAAATTAAATTAAATTTTGACGCAGCGCATTTGTAGCTGACGCGCCAGGAAGAAGAAAGGAGAAGAAGAAGAAGACAAACATACTCATAATAAAGCTCGTTGCTATAAAACTTTGGGAAAATAAGCACAATTTTATTAAAATAGAATTATTAAAGTCACGTAACTTAAGTTAGTGACACTGGACACTGGTTTACATCATGCTAAGTTGAGTCATTACCTCTACATACCATAAAAATATCCTAAGTTCGCCCATCAAATGAAATAAATGGAATACGAAGAGAAGCGGTCTAATAATATAGTATATGCAAATCCTTCAAAAACAAGAGTGACTATGAAAACGTATCAATTAAGATGATTTTAGATAATTGGAATATATTTGGTATAACATTGTTAAAAATTATAAACAGATCGCTGAAAGAAGGAGAATTTCCCGAACGTTGGAAGGAATCGATGATTACATGATTACATTGAAAAGATAAACAATACGAAATTATGTAAAGGATTCAGGACCAATAAGCTGTATGAAAACGTGTAAAAAAATTATTGGAAAAGTAGTAAAAAATCTGTTTGAAAAGTATTTAGAAGAAAATATGATGCTTTTAAAATATCGATCGGAATTTAGAAAAGGTTTTTCATGTGAAACTGTGCTAAATTATATTATAACTAAATGGAAAATGTTGGATAAACATAAGAAGGTATTAGCGATGTTTTTAGACTTTAAAAGAGCGTTTAAAACAACTGATAGAGACATATTATTAGTAAAATTATACACATATTTATTTATTTATTTATTTATTTATTTATTTTTACGATTTGCTTTCACCTATACAACAAGGCTTATGCCTTATTATTATAGTATAGGTGTGTATAATATACAATTCAACAGTTGTGCATGTATGTATAACTTACTATATATTAATATAAACATTTGTATATGAATACAATTCAAATTAATGGCAATTAATGCAATTTTGGGCATTAACGTAAAATATATAAAACAATATATATAGAACTCATGAAACAAATGCATGTTCTTGTATATATAAGTTTGTATGTAAGCATATATTTAAGGTGTATATGTATGTACTGATAAAATACAAGTATATAACTGTGATGAGCTAGTGTTTCTGTCATGATATTAATAGTTATAGTTTGTAATTAGTTGTAAAACAGGGTTAGTTGTTTTTTGAATAGCTTCCGATTACATGTTGTCTGTATATGACCAGGTAAGGCATTCCATAATTTAATGCAATTTATAAAATATTGCCTTTGGGACCAGGAGGAGTAGTGTCTTATTTGGATGATTTTTTTCCCTCTATTACTGCTTGCAAAACTCAACGCATCATACAGATACGTAGGTTTTTTTGTGTAGATTATGGCGTGAAGAAATATTAAGGCCTTCTGTTGCAAAAAATGATCTATGCTTAGACCAAGGAAATGTTGAACATGGTCTGAGATACGTTCCCATCTCTTTAATCCATAAACGTATCGAACAATATTATCTATGGCCACTTTTAGCCGATGCATAGCCACTGAACCGCAAAAACAGAAAGTCTCACATCCGTATAATAAAGTTGGCAGCAGATATGTTTTCGCTAACAACGCTCTAATATGTATGGGAACTACACGCTGCGTTAGCCATAGACCTCTCATTTTTGCATACAATTTAGCTGTGGCATAAGAAATGTGCTTTTCCCAATTTAGCGAATCATCAATCAATATACCTAAAGTTGTGGACACCTTAACCTGTTGAATGGCTTCGTTATTTAGTACAATATTCAGGTTTCGATTGGGAGATAAGCTTCTTTTATTAATTTGCAGAAATTTACACTTGCTGCAATTAAGTGCCAACGTGTTGTTCGATGCCCATGTACTTACAGCTGCCAAATCTTCATTTATTTTAATAATACATTCGGGAATATTTTCATACTTTCCAGCAAAGTACAACTGGACATCGTCAGCATACATATGAACTTTGCAGTGTGTTATACAGCTTGGCAGATCATTTATATAGAGTGAAAACAGAAGAGGCCCCAGTACCGATCCTTGAGGTACTCCCCTGAACGTGTTTAGACTTTCAGATGTATTTTCTTCATGCACTACAACTTGCGATCTTCCAGTTAAATACGAATGTATTAGTTTTACTGCTGTATTAGAAAATTTAAAGTCACGCCGAAGCTTCATACAGAGTACATTATGGTTTACACTATCAAATGCCTTGGTGAGATCAAGAAGAACCAGGAAAGCTGTATTACCTTCATCCACCTTTACACGTATATCTTCTGTAATTTTAATTAATGCAGATGTACAACTATGTTTAGGGCGACAGCCCGACTGATGTGTATCAATCAAATTATGTTGCATAAGATAACGATTGGTTATATAACAATTTTTCAAATACTTTAGATAAGTATGGTAGAATGGCAATAGGCCGATAATCATCACCCTTCTTCGGCATAGGAATTATTTTTGCCTGTTTCCATTTTATTGGAAATGAACTCGTTGTAATAATAGTGTTTATAATATGCGTGATGTATGATAATATTTTCGGTAATAACATCTTAATAAATTTAGGATGTATATCATCAAGACCAAAAGCGTTAGATTTAACGCTAAGACAAGCTTCAAGTACATCTTCTTGGCTAACATTACTTGTACAAAAAAGAATTGTGCTATTATTTTGATCTATTTCATTATTATTATTATGATTATCACAGCGTACATTGCCAATAACGTTGGGTTGAACTGGTATATTTGTGAATTTATAGTTGAGTTCATTAACATCCAGTTCGATTGAACTACCATCTTTTTTACCATTTACCCCTAGGTTTTTTAACATGATCCATAACTCCTTACCCGACTTGGTATTTGTGAATTTATCCGAATAATGTTTTGCTTTTGCTGCTTTAATTTTCGCATTGACATTTCTTCTGATTTGTTTGTATTGAGTATATAATGCATTCATTCTGTATCTCTTCCAACGCTTATAGACTTCATTCCGTTGTAATATTAATGCTTTTATTTCATCGTTAAACCAATGTGTATTGCGCTTTACAGGGACTATATACTTTAGTGGGACATATTGATTAAAAAAATAATTTATTTTGTCATCAAAAAATTGCAATTTTTCATCAACATAAGGCAAATAATATATGATATCCCACGATATTACTTCCACTGCAGTACAAAGTCTAGTGTTATTAATACTTGCATAATCTCTATAACAAATGCTAGTGTGCTGATGAACATGTTCAAAATTATACGTAAGCATTATTAGATCATGTTTAGAGAACATTGGGGCTGACAACTGTTCATATAACAGGACCTTTGTGGATTCGCATACCATAAAGAGATCAAGGAGTGTTTGAGTTGACTGTGTAAAGTGCGTCGGAATTATAGTATTTACAATATGCAAATCAAGTGCTACCATATCATCTGCAAAAGTATTTTCTGATAAAATGTCACAGTTAAAATCACCAGCAAGAACCAAGTCGGTATAATGGGGTGTTAAATTTTCAAGTGCTGTTAGAAAAGGACCAAAATCAACTGCTCTATGAGGCCGGTATGTATTACTTATGAGTACTTTAGAAGAGCTGTTATACACTTCAACGAAAATAAATTCAACCTGTGTAGTTGGTTGTAATTTACATACACTTTTGCATTTTAGACTACTTTAGACTTTAAAAGAGCGTTTAAAACAACTGATAGAGACATATTATTAGTAAAATTATACACATATGGTATGCAAAATAAAGAATTATAATGGTTTCAATTTTACATAAGCAATCGCATTCAAAGGACCAAAGTTAACATTACAATATCAGATTTTATAAATAGAGATTACGTTGTACCACAAGGGTCGATCTGAGGACCTCTTTTGTTCGCTACATACATTAAAGATATGCCTGGTGTTCTACAACAACTTAAGTATGCTGATGACACTCTGGTCTATATTGAAGGTGGTTCATTGGATGAGTGCTACGACAGACTCAAGGGTAACATATTGAATATAAATGAATGGCCAAAAATGAACAAAGTCAAACTCAATGAGAAAAAACCAAAGTTAATGGAAATATATGCAACAAGTGACTTGAATGTAACAATTAACAATGAAGTTATTGAAAAAGTGAACTGTATTAAATACCTAGGTTTTATTAAAGACAACAAATTAAAAGTCAACGACAATATAACCAACATTTGTAAAAAAACTGCCAAAAAGATCTTTATTCTTAAAAGAATTAGAAATAAGTTGACAACCTTAGACGTCATTAATATATACAACGTAATATTGAAACCTCATTTTGAATAAGGATCAACAATTATATATACTCGTACATGCTGTAATTGATCACAGATCCAAAGACTACAGAGATTGCAAAATAAAGCAATGTGGTGTATTTTGAGGTGTAGTCGTTATACATCAATACGTGTTATGTTGGAAACCCTAAAATGACTGAATGTTCAACAGAGATTGGCGTTCAATAATTTGTTATTTATAAAAAAAATGTGCCATCAGCAATTAGTGAATAATTACAATATGTTGCCGATGTACGGCCAACTACTAGCTCAGCTTAAAATACACTGTTCTATAAACGTTAATAAACAAGATTTTAAAAAAGTATTATAAATACCGAAATAAAAACACTTACTTACTTTCTTACTTATAATAACGAAAGCTTCAGATTGAAACCGGGTAAAAATTTGTAAAAATATATACATAAATATAACAACAAGGTGTAAGAGAGTGTATAATACAAAAATAGAGTTCCAATGCTTTGGTTTGATATTGAATAAGATGAAAATCGGAGAAGGAAATTATGAAAGTATTAATAACAGTTAACGAGCAATCGATTTATATAAGTGTAGTGTGTAATAAGGTGAGGTTTGTTTACTTTTCTGAATTCGTCCTTTATTATTTGAAGATTTTTTTTTTATTACACAAAGTTAATGTCGTAGAGAAAATCTTTGAAACAGAAGTTCATGATAATCACTACCAATCCTGATCAATATGAAGTCACACGAATTTAAAAAAAAAATTATATACCATTAGTGTACGTTAACATGTTTCCTTATTACAATCTACAAAATTGCTAAAGTCCGTTGAATTGGGCGGCCCCTCACTGTACAAATATGTTACGGGCCATAAACGAGCGGCTGTAAAATCGCTTAAATTTTGTAAATGACCAGGACGAGATGATTTTTGATACTCCTGATCCGTGTGAGCACCACTTGTATGACTGTCTTCACCATATCTACGCTTTTCGCTATAAGGACGATATGATTTAATTGTATAACCAGCATGCGAACTGTTGGTACGATTGCCGGGATAATAATGATCACTACATTTACGCCATTGATCCGACTCATCCCCCACAAAACACCTATAAATTATAAAATTAAAAAAAAGAAAAAATTTTCATTCAATTTTAGATATTATTCAGTTGTGTGGTTACCAAGGATAAGCGAAATCTTGTGAATATCCACAAGGATGATCGATTTTACAGCAATAATCCCAAGAACCGATTTCACCACCCTCAAATTCACACGAGTAGAAACCGGTAATTAGATTCTTTTCACAGGGACTGCTGCGACGGCAACCTTTTCCCCCTACTGTATAATGACGCCATGCTAAATCCCCTAAAATTAGAAAAAAAACACGTAAGAAAACTAAATTTGGCTTAGACCAAATCTTAAATACCCTCCACCTCCACTACGGTGGGCGTGGAAAATATATGTATATTGCGTCCTCTAGTAGTGTATGTCTTACGTATCAGCATGCAAGTCTACTTTTACGTTGAATATGGTTTTTTGTAAATTGTGGGCGTGTATATTGTCCGACCACGCCATTTTTGGCATGTCAGTCAATTGGATAACTATGTATATGCGTACCAAATTCCAAGTTCCCAGGTTAACTTTTGTGGCAGATATAAAGATTTTTTTTGATTGTGGGCGTGTCTGTAATCCGAATACGCCCATTTTTGGCACATCGATAAAGCTAATAGATTAGAATTATAGATGTACATATCAAATTTTAAGTTTATAGCTTATTTTTTGTGGCAGATAAATAGATTTTTGTTGATTGTGGGCGTGGATCTTGACCAATTTTGCCCATTTTAAATAGCGATCTGCTTGCGAAAACGAAAAGTATCTGTACAAAATTTCAGCTCAATATCTCAAAATTTACGCCCGTGAAAATGCCAACAAACGAAGACACACACGCCATACACATTTAATTTTTCAACACTGATCAAGAATATATATACTTTGTAGGGTCCCTGTCGCCTCCTTCTGGGTGTTGTAAACGGAAGAATAAACTTAGTATACCCTCATCACTGAAGTATAAGGTGAGGGTATAAAAATAATGTTATGTAAAATTTTTCTATATATGTGTATGTAAAACAATATATTTACCCGATGCTCTGAAAATGTCCATGCGACGATTATTTTGTACTCGTGGACCACCTACCGTAGTGACTTTATCGCGACACGTATAATCGAAAGGATTCCAAGCAAATAACCAGAAATCTCTGTCCTCGGTGTGAGTGTAATGTATATTTAACTTCAACTCCGTTTGATCCAAATCAGACATTTCACAGTTAAACGTTGATTTACGTGATCTTGGTGATATAAATAAATAATTGAAAGATCATAGAAATGAATTAAATCGTTTTTGTATACCCACCCGTAACTAAAGGAATAACACTTGAAAGGTGTAGTATCCCGAAAGCGAATGCACTCTTTCTTGCACTCTGTTTCCCTCGATACTGTTATAACTTTTTTAATAGCCGGCGTTAACAGTTTGGCTGGTGATCCATAACCCAAATAGCACACTGCTGAAATTCACACAAACAAAACACACAAAACTGTGTAGCTTTCGATCATTTTTTTATTGGTTTTTCTTTAAGTTTCCTTACATTTTTTATTATGTTTTCTATCCACAATGGCTTGTATCTCGCACCCATGACCATAGCTGGCCCGTTCGTATATATCAAAGGCGGTATCTGCGATCAAGTGACGTTCCTTATCCATATCACGTACTGGCCAATCACTCAACTGACAATTGTCTATGACGCTGGCGTGCTTTTGGTGGCCATAGCGGAAGGCAAAAGCTCGGCATGTAAATTTTGTTGATTTAATGCATTCCACTTCGCACTCGCCCACCGATCTTACAGTTAGAGAATCTCGTACAATTGATTTATAGAAGCGTGTAGCGTCAATGGCTCGGAAGAAGCATTCTAAGTAAAGGAGATAATAAAATATACGATCTACGACTTGGTCAATAACTTACGTGCATTTCGGGGATCTGATAGAGCATGAGTAGAACTGATGCCGCCGGCACCCGTTGTATCAGTATGCGTTGTTTGACGGCAGGCTTTTATATCGTCGGCCATTGAATAAATGTCATAATCTCGATCTGGTTCTATATCCACATAGTAATCCAAACGATTAATGGGACGATCGCAGAGCAAACAATTGTCCCGACTCGAGGGCGCATACCGGTAGCTGTACGTGTGGCAAACGAACGCATCTTGCCCAGAACAGAGGCGTTCGCATTCTGTTAAAGTCGGTACAGAGTAGACATTCTTAATTACTTTCTTGTGCAAGCGAAAACCTTCTGACGTTTTAGCCGAACACTCTGCATGGAATGAGAAAAAAAGCTTTTTATTTATCATTTATAGTCCCCGGTAATTTGGGCAATGATCTGTGCCGTAGAGTGAATAATCGTGCAAAAAATGAAAGTTTTTTCAGCTTATTTACCATCAGGCCCCGGTCGACGAGTCCACTGATGCTTGTAATCGTAATGATCTCTATAACCGTCGTATTTATCATAGCTGGAGCCTGGATAATTTGCTATTGAGTTGCTTTCATGAGCATGATCTGATCTTCTAGGTGGCAATCCCAAATCGAAATAATTAAAGTCTGTTGGGTTCTTGCGTCGATGGCTATGTGAATGCTGTTGCTGTTGATTCCCTCCCAAACCCCAATACGCTGTTTGTTTGTTTGAATTCGGACCCCAACCATAATTACCACCATAAGAACCCCATCCACCATCCGCACTTATTGAATGTGGTACAAATTGGTGAGTTCCGGCTTTTTTATAAGGCACCGATGTCGATGAATATGAGTCTAGATATTTGTTGGGTCGTGTATGCACTAAAGTCGCTGACCCAGGATCATGTGTTAAGGGGCGATGGGGTGTGTTGGAATTACCAGGTGAATAACTCGGTCTAAAATGATGCGATCCATATTTAGATGCATCGTAACCACCACTGCTGGGTATAGTTTGCCAGCGCGAATGTTGAGGAATGTAATGCGGACGGGAATGTGTTATATCGAAACGGTCTATAGGATCTAAATGAGGTCCTCCACCACTCCCACTACTGCTAAAACTGCTGCTAATGGGATCATAATAAGTAGAACCATGTGATGAAATCTCATAAGAACCACTACCAGTATGTGACGATTCATACGAATGACTTGAGGGAGGAATTATCGGTCCCGACAGCTCCGATCCCGATCCTGGATGCTGATAATGTTCAATTGAACTGCTTAAAGGCTTACCTAAATAATAGCCACTTTCGGCAATGCCAATATTACCACCACCACCACTACTACTCGGTAAGAGTGGTTCCGCAAAATTTTCGTCTTTATAAGGCTTCGTGCTCCACCCTAAGCCAGCTGCCGCTTGTGGCCTACCATAACCACTATAAGAGCCACCTTGAAGAGAATAAGCTGAACCCGGAGTTTTACATTCTTTACATAAATTCGTGCGACAGCTGGGTGGGGCATTGCGATCGCGTTCATAATAATCATAATCTGGATGCCTTAAGAGATTTGAATCGCGACGATTTGTACTTGAGTATAAATCGATCTGCGCTAAAGGTATTTCAATTAATTCACAATCTCCCTGACCATGACCAGATGGATCCAAACGATAATTGAAACCTTCGCAGGTGAAGCGCTTTTCACGTCCACACTCACGCATACACTCCTCGATCCGTTCACAAGCAATGGTACGTCGTACCCAATGGGGAGCTACGCGCTTACCCGCCAATACCCTACGGAAACAAGCTGAAACAATGGAAAATATTAGAACGGTATATATATAGTAAAAAATACATCATAACTTAAGCCGAGAAGGACATTCTTTAGACTCTTTTTACAAATAAACTTTTTATGAACAATTAACGTCATTTTTATTATCAAAATACTATGTACTTCTCGATTCTATTGTCATCATTGATCATTTGTACTCATTGTGTAAACTTAATAATTACAATAATTTTATTTAAATTTTTTAATAATATTTAATAAAGCACCTAATACGAATTCTCCGTATTATGTTGTTAAGATTGCTTTTATGATAAAAAAACTATGAATTTTAATGAATGTTAGCGTGTACTTGAATTTAAAACTTTTTTATAGTGTTTTACAGTCATTGTAAGGGATTTTTTTTGCGAAAAAAAAAAATTTCAATATTTACAAAATCAAGCAAAATTTTTTTTAACTTCATTTAAAATCAGTCATCATTTATTTTTTAAATTGATTAACTAAGTTTACAGCACCCACAAAAAGCTTCGAAGATGCTACAAAGAATCAGCTTAAAATCTGAGTCGATCCAAACGTATACGTCCATGTGTCTATTGTTGGAACCCTTTCAGTTGTAAGATTTTAAGACATCGAAATACAAATATTTCTAATATACGTATTGTTCCTATTTGAATTGGACAAAAGCGGCCAAGTGCCACGCTCCCAATCTCGAAATATAGAAGCAGCCTCATACATACTCATACTCATTAAGTTGAAACTTAGGCTTCCACCGATATACCTAAAAAGAAGGTGGTCAGATAAACGAGACGCCCATAATTTTCAAAATTTTGATATAGAATACCACTTGTTAGTTAATATGTAATATAAAAACTGCAGAGGGCGTAGTCGGGTACAAGCCTACTATTTGCATACAAATGTAGGTGAAAGAGAATGTTTTTAAAAGTGGATTTTTTTTCATTTTGAATTTGAAATTTAGAAATATATAAACTTTTTTTCGTAAATATAAATTTGAAACTTTTCAGTTCTTCATTTAAAATTTTTCACTTTAATTTGAAATATTTCGTTTAAAATTTTGATATCATATATTAAGTTTGTGCGGATTTTTGTAATTCCTAAACGGCAAATGCCAAACCCACCTTCAATTATACCGATCCATTCAGAATCAAAATCTGAATCGATTTATCCATGTCCGTCTATCCATGTAAATTTGTGCGCAAGCTATAGGTCGCATTTTTTGAGATATTTTCCCAAAGGGGAACCTTATTGGAAATGGACCGGATTAGACTATATTTAGGACCCCCTTCCATATAAGGTCCTATAATTTTTGGAGATATTTCGATGAAATTTAGTGCAAAAAGCCCAAAAAGAAACCCTTTTAAAAATATATAGGATCGGACCATTTTTAAAACCTCTCATAAAAAAATTTGATTTCAAAAATAAACAAAATATAAAAAAATTTTCTGATTTTCTAATTTTCTGATTTTTTTATATTTTCGTCCGTTTACAACACATCGAAGGAACCCTCGGAGACCCCACAAACCATATAATATATATAATATATATAATAATATTCTTAATCAGCATGAAAAGAGAAATCGTTTGAGACATGTCCGTCCGTGTGTCCGTCTGTCGTTGGCACTCCCACAGTCGTAATTTTTAAGATATCAAATTGAAGCTTTTTATACGTATTATTAGTCCAATTGAGCTGTTCCACATTGAAATTGGGCAAAATTGGGCAAGATACACGCCCACAATAAACGAAAAACTCAACATACCTCGAAATCTGTATTGTATCTTTAAAAAATTATATATCGCACAATACTATGCCTATCAAGTTGAAATTTAATATAATTATAAGTGGTACCATTAACACTGTGCCAAAAACGGGCGTGATTTAATAACGCCTATAATTAAAAAAAACACTATTTGCGTAGGTACATGAAATAGTCATATACGTAAATATCGTAATAGGAGCTTCGGTCTTAGCCGAACTTCTCTATCTTGTTTTCACTTTAAATATGGAATGTTCATTTTAATTTTGAAATTTTTCATATGAAATTTGGATTTTTCCCATTATAGATTTAAAATTTTTCGTTTTAAATTTGAAGTTATTGTTGATAATTATTTATTTTAAATTTTGTTTTTTTATTTTTATTTTTTAAAAGTGGATTTTTCATTTTAAAACTGAAATTTTTCATTTACGTTTTAGAATTTTTTATTTTAAATTTTACCTTTTTCCTTGAAATTTAATATTCTTTAATTTGACTTTTTTCAGTTTAAATTTGGAATTTTCCATTGAAAATTTGGCACTTTTTCACTTTAAATTTAGAAATTTCCTTTCTAAATTTGGTATATTTTACTATTTTTAAAATTTTTTTTTTTTCATTTTAAATTTTGAATTTTTCATTTAAAATTTGAAATTGGTTCACTTCATATAAGATTTTTTAACAATAAATTTAAATTTCTTTAACTTTAAAATTGTTACCTTTAGCATCCTCTACAATAATAATTGTGCTGCTGCTAATTGCATGTGATGTGGTGCTAAGATGATCACCACCTGATGCCCAACTGAAGGGCATCCAGCCACAACTTGTTATTAATAATAATAATAAATAATTGAAAAGTGATGAATTTAAAGAATGCGTCCACATATTGGCTTGAATAGAATCGTACTAAATAACCTAAACTTTATGTGTTGTTGGATGATTTTATTTTTGTTTTGTTTTGTTAATATTGTTAGTACTATTTTTTGTGTAAAGCAGTCATAAAAACGCATAGGTAACCATCCGCAGCAAATAGTCAACAATCAGCCAAACAGAGGCAGACAAATATAATGATTTCTGTCAACTCTGTGTGGCTAAATGACATACTGACTTAATGGAATTGTTATTGTTATTGTAATTATTACTATTGTTGTTGTTATTATTATTGTTGAATTTTAAACTAAAGATGCACACAATTATAAAAATTCATTAAAATGCTGTAATGCGATAATTCGTGTTATATTTTTTTTCGTTTCGATCAAATGCATACGATTGTAACAATTTTTTATATATGTGTTATTGGGTTCTCCTTATATATGTACATACATGCATTAGAATTTTGCCCACACACTTCACATTCTTTATAATAATCCCTTGAGAGGGTTTACATCTCTCTCTCACTTTCTCTCTAAATGAGACTTTTTTTATGGGGAAATTTCCAATATTTTCTATTTCTCTATTGTTTTTGAAACTTCACATATTTAATTTAATTATAAAAAACAAATTATTATTATTTCATACACATCGTCACAAATGTTGTTAGCGTGCCGTTTAACATTAACTTCGATTACAAAGTAATAGGCATTAGC
The DNA here is from genome assembly GCA_949710015.1 of Crataerina pallida. Lineage (NCBI taxonomy): Eukaryota > Metazoa > Arthropoda > Insecta > Diptera > Hippoboscidae > Crataerina > Crataerina pallida. The sequence goes on from OX453293.1 coordinate 16,411,113, forward strand.
TGTAGCTGTATTTGGCACTTTACATATACATCAAATAACTTGGGTTTTTTCATTTTTTTCTTCAAATAAATTCTAATGTATGCTCGTTAACGTACTATAAACAAACTGAACAGTTTTCATGTTGATGTGGATGTTTTATAAATTTTACAAAATTAAAAGCTTTTCTATAGGTATATAGCGTAAGGTGAGAATTTTAAAACAACAACAATTATCGCTACTACTACTATATGATCATTTCCATATTATAATGATTATAATAACTCATCTGTTATCAATTATTTTTTTCACTGTTTATCGAAAAAAAAAACAAAAATAACCTCGCTTTCGCATTGTAGTGTGCAGTATAGCTAAGTTTGTCATACAATGGAGAACACTTATAATTAGAAAATGCTTAGGGTGACTTATAAGATTGAAATATTTCGGAAACGTCCTTACTGCCTTTGATTTAAAAAAAAAAAAAAAAATTTAGTTATTATTTAAAATGGGTGAAATCGCTTTCCATTTAACAAAGCGTATGTAAAATATATTGGGTACCAGCCATGCCCACAATTTACAAAAAACTGGTTTTTGCTGCAGATTCCTTCGTTAAGCATTTCAATAATGGTTATAAAAGGGCGTACTTGTATTTGTCACGCCCAGCGACGGATACGTACGCTGAAGGGAAAAATTGTTGTAGCATTATCAACTAAATGAAAGATTTTGTGAAATAGATTTTTTGAAAATTTATATTTAGACACTACTACTATTACTACCAGGGATTCCCTATGCGATAACTTAGTTCGCATACCGTTTAACTCGCCACTACCACCCACTCAGCATTTATATTTACGTATAAGTGCTAAATAAAACGAGAAGCCAATTGAAGCTTTTTACTGAAATATTCAATAACATCCTTCTATCAAGTTTGTACCTTAAGTCTTTTGTTAGATTATCTAAATTTTTTTGTGTTTCTTAGTAAGTAAAACTTTTAAACAGAAACCAAAGAAATCATTTCTGCTAATTCTCTGCACATACATACATACATATTTATATATGTATAGATTTTTTCCATTGTTGCTATTTAGGCATATCATAGAAGTCTATAGTTCTTCACATGTATGTAGAAGTCTGTTTACAAAATTGTAAATGTGTTTTAACCAAGACCGGATACTCAGAGGTTGTTTAATGAGGCTTATTACTATTACTAGTACTACCATCACACATGCTCTCAGGTATCGTATTAAATGATTTACACAGTTAAGCAGACTGTACTCAAATAATTAGGAAAAATATGTTTATGTATAATTTGGCAAGAAAGATGCGTAAAGCTTTGAAAAATTTAAAAATTTAAGTCATTTATATATTTTTATACCCTACTTATTATGGAGGTAGGCATATTAAGAGTGTTCCATATGCAACTGGCAGAGGATATTATTGTCCAGTATGAAAATCTGAGTCAAATGAATAGAAACGTCTCAGGGTGGATAATATTAGGTAATAATGTTATTTGGCTTAAATCAAATTTAGTTTTATTTTGTTATGCATTCCAAATAAGATTTGCGGAATACTACGTTTGTCATTCCATTTGCAATATTTAAAAGGAGGCGTCAAAGACCCCACAAAGTGTATATATATTCTTAATCAGCATCAAAACTAGTCGAACTATGTATTAAGTGTACATGTTCATATCCTTTCATATGCCAAAAGTGGGCGTGGTCGAATAACATACACGCCCACAATTTATAAAAAAACCTACTTTGACTTGCACGTTTACACACAATACACACTCTATTAGAGGGCCTAATCAATAAAACTGTCACACCCACCGTTTCTTTGTAGATGTGGAGGGTATCTAAGATTTGTTGTAAAGTCATATAGCTTCCCCACTACTACTGTCTCCATTTGTTATCTTGTTGTGAGAATTATTTCTCATATGATTCCATTTTAATTAAACTCCACAATAAATCGATATTTCCGCTCTAATTACATTACATAACATTAAAAACAAACTAATTAACAATACTCAATACACCCACTACATTGACTGACCATTTAAAGGTACAATCAATTGCAACAAAAACCAAAACAATTGTTTTGAAATCATTGCTTAATTGAGATCTCAAAATATTTTGGATACAATGTGAATTGTGAATTTTACAAGGTAAACAACACATAAAAGCCATGTTAGTTACATGTAAAGTTACGTTTTTTTGACTCGTGTTAATGAAATTCTGAAATTCTACATTAGACAAACTGACACTTTTATCATTATAATAATCTTACAAAAAGAAAAACAAAGAACAAGCAATTTTTTTATTTTTCAGATGCTTAATTCCTTTTTTAGTCTTGTTGAGGTTAGAAAAATTGAAATGAAAATAATAACCGCATTATTAACAACAGTATGAATGTAGTTTGTATATTTATGTGGCATCATTTTCAAGTCTTGCATAATTAATTAAAAGTTAGCTGCTTTGCAAACACTTTGCTGATCTTTATATGGTTTTGTTGTTGTTTAAAATATTGTATGTAAATTGTTGATTTTTTTTCTGTTGTTTTTCTGCATCTTTTTCAAAGTTTAAAATCAAGAAGTTCTTCTAACGGCCAAAGACGCCATTGTTCTCCTCTTACGCATACACCAAGAAAATAAATGCAAATATTTATGCTATTCATACACATATATGTGCACACTAGTACATTACATGTATTGGTGGTGATGTTGATGTTGTAAATCTGCCCTTTACATGGACGTTTGATGTGTTTTTATATCTATGATGAGGAGTATATTAAGTTTGTCATTCCTTTTACAACACCCACATGGGAATTTCACATTTCCTACAAAGTATAGGTAAGAAAAGAGTCATATCTTAAAAGACAATCTCATATAAAATATGACTTTTTTCTTGTCCGTGTTTCTTATCCTTTCAGCTTCAAAATCTAAATCGACTTAGCTATGCCTGTACGCACGTCTATCTGTTGTTGGCACTCTCATGGTCGTACATTGAGCTGAAATTTTGTTTAATATACTATTTGGTTTGGACAAATTTGTTGGAGAGCCACGCTCACAATTTATAAAAATTTATCCATTAACCACGAAAATTGAGCTATAAAGTTGACACATTTATTTATGCCACACTTACAATTTACAAAAATAGTTTTCTTTATGCAGAATTTCACGTTTAAATTAATATGTATTAAATATGGTTTTAAAGGGCGTAATGAGGTAATATGCCCTTTTTATGCCCTGCACCACCCTGCGAAAAAGGGTATATGAGGTTTGTTCGGATGTTTGTAACTTCTATACGGCAAATGCCACACCCACCGATTTAACAATGTTCGTATGTCCTCCTGTCAGGTCGCATTTGTTGAAATATTTTGACGAAATTTGGTACAAGAACATGTATTGGCCCAAAAGAGACCGGATAGGACCATTTTTAGAACCCCTCCCCACATTAATTTCTTTTTGTATCACTTTGAAATTATTAAAAATACAAGAGTATAAACAAATAAAATTTTTCATTTATCAAAGAAAAAAATTAAATTGAATAATGGTCGGGCTTGATCGACTATAATATTTTCATTTGTTTACATGTTATATTTGTAACTTTATGTTTTTTTCTTCGCCTTTAGTTTAAACGGAAACGTTAACGTAGTGTTGCCGACAGTATTGTCGACATGTTGAGGTCAATGTATACTTGGTTATTATTGTTTTTGTGTAAAGTTTTTTAATATCTTTATTATAATGAAGTAAAAAAAATTATATTTAGATTAGACCAAATTTTAGATGCCCTTAGATTTTAAAGATCGACGCCTAGGAGAGAACTTTTATAAATAAAAATACCAAGTCCATCTTAGCACTTACCCCCTTCCTAGATAGAATTTTATTTTTACACAGCTTTCAGCCGGTTGGTTGTACAATTTTAAGTTTTCTTTAATGATGATCGTTTTTCAATTAATTTTGCAAAGTTGTTCACATATGCAATACTTCTGTTAAGTATAAAATCTATATCTCTATTTTGTGATCGTTTGAATATCGACACAGATGGAAAAACGCACTGACATTTACGACAATAACACGGAATCACTTCTTTCTCAAGCATCTTGACAAAGCGAATACAGCTTCGACCTCATGAAGGTGGTAGGTATAGAAACAAAGTGAATATGTTGCTGTATTGTGTTTATAAAGTGAATGATTTAAATAGAATCATTTAATGTTAGACAAGCCATACATGATAAAATAAATGAATAGTGAGATATAATCAAGATATATAATATAATATGTATCCATGATCCAGCAGAGAAGTACGATAAAGCATGTTAAAGGCTTGTTACCTTTATATCGTCAAGTCATTATCTCAAAGTTCCTATGGTGGATTGTTATAAAAATCTCTTAAAATTGTTAATTGAATCAGTTACTTACCCATCAAAGAATGACGATGATAATTAAGAAACACATCATCTTCCAAAATGCTGGGGTGTTCTGCAAATGTATATTAATCCAATTAATTAAAAACACGGAAAAAAAATAAATTTAGTTTAGGCCAAATTTGTATCGTAGGTGCACAAATAGAGGGTATGGCAGATATATTATTATACCCTCTAATAGTGTGTGTATTACTTATTAGTCGGGAAGTCAAGTTTTACGTTGTACGGTTTTTTGGATATACCAGTTACCCCACCGCGTCCATTTGAATTACCAATGGATGAAGTAATTATAAGTTGTATTGGGCGTGCCTTTTCACCGATATTTCCTATTTTAAACATCGATCTACGTGCAGAAACTAAAAATGTTTGTACAAAATTTCAGCTCAATATCTCAAAATTTACAACAGTGAAAATGCCAACAACAGACGGACATACGGACATAGACTCTGAGTCTGAGTTTGGATCGACTCAGTTTTTGATGCTGATCAGGATTATATATACTTTTTATATATACATTAGATACCTCCTTCCACATGTTACAATTGGAATAACAAAATTGACATGTTTATGTATGTTTTACAATAAGTATCTTAGGTGCAGAGTATTAGAAAATTCTTAGAAAATTTATAAAATCTTACTTTTTTTACTACCATTTAAATAATCGTCAGGATTAAAATATGTATGAATACGTTTATCCCAATTGATGCTATCATTGCGTCTGACATTACTGCCGTTCGTAAAGAAACTATGGGTCGCGTAAGAAGGTCCTGTGGGTGATGAGGAAACTTCTGTATAAGTATGAGATCTAGTAGGAAAATTCATGAAATCTCCATTAGATGTAGTTTTGTGGGGAGGTGGTCTGTCATCATAAGATTGTGTTTGTCTTGTACTATACGGTATTGTGTTGGTTTCATTATTTTTGGGCAAATAAGTAGATGCTGAGTAGGTGGATGGGGTTGTACCATAAGTTATATAGACTGATGGATCTGTATGGGGCATATATGAATCAAGAGGTCCATATCCATAGCCAGTGCCATAACCCAAACCAAATACCGGTTTAGGTAGACGGTTTGATGGTACATGAGCTGCATCATATGATGTGGGCGGTCTATAATGTGTTGCCACTTCGGGTGCATTAGCTGCATAACCGCCTGGTATATAAACCGGTTCATTCGGTGCCGGATAATTTGATTCATATAACATTGGATGCTTATACAATGGATACATATCGGGAGTGAAATAAAAATGATCAACACCATTAGAGGAGCTACTACTGCTGGTAGGGGAAGCAACTGCGGTAGGTTTCACTTCGTGATATAAAGAGGTAATGCTACTAATGTCATCATAACCAATTGTGGAAGGCAAACTCAAATGAGTATTCTCTTCGGCATGATGCGTATGATCCTGTCCGCTAAGAGTGGATAGGGTTGGAGGACTACTGAGATCAGTTGAAAGTGTAATAGGTGGAGTTGGTTTCAGCAACAATACTGAACTGCTTTGTTGTGATGGTCGACTGCTAGTTAAAACTACTGGTAAAGTGGGATCTACTTCTCTCGCTACTCCTTCCTCCCCACTACCATTCTGCAGATCTTCCGTTGTTATAGAATTATCATTAATCTCAAAACAATTCGTTTTACGTGCATATAAATCAAAATCCGGATCATATAAAACACCGCTGGGCCGATTACCATTATCAGCATTGACGGCGCCACCATTTATTGTGTATATTTCTTCGGATAATTGACATGTACCGTTACCACGGCGATGAACACTGTGTTCACAGAACCGAAATAAGATGAAGAAGAAGAATTCATGATAATTGTTGGTGTTGGTTGTTGGTACACTTACCCAAATGCTATAGATTGACACTTGTCACCTTGCTGCAAGCAGCGCTCTTTACACACACGAAATGAGTTAAGATCGTCGGTGCGAAACGTTTTCTCAAATGGCAGCATCGCCTCAAACGCGACACGCTCGAAACAATCTGAAAGTAAAAAGTCGTCAATACATTTTGTGGAAGGGGATTATGTTATAATCAAGTGATTGATTTACTAATTTAAATGAACAACAACAACAACAACGACGACAACAACAACAACATTATTGTTTTATAATAATTAAAGATAAAAAAGAGGAAATTATGCAATAGCAAAAAGACATTCCATTACAAACAGGTTGGGTGTTTACATTTCTTTCTACATACACACACACAAATGTCTGCCACATATAATGTGTTTTTTGCATATAAGAGAAACAGTTTGCTTTTCCATTGTATCTTGTAATAAATCATAATGTAAATAATAGGATTACAATCATGAATGCGCAAAAATGCATAATGTCCTGACCTTGACTATATCAACTTAAAATTTTTTTCCTTTTTATTAATTTTTTTTATTTACACATATGTCTACGTGATCTAATTCAAGTAAATTGAAATTTATCAATCAAACATTGTATAATCCATAATAGTGTTGCTCGGGTCTCTTTTTCTATTGTGAAGAAATGACCTTGTATTCAAAATTGTTGCTTTATTATATTGTATACCATAGTAGCATACATTAGCCATAACTTTGTTGGCTGTTGTGGTTGATCGTTGTATATTGTTGATCCATTTCCATATGCCATGAAATTATCATAAATTATGAGAGCGTATATTATTATCATTACTATTATTATTATCATTATAATTGTTGTTGTTTTAATGTTTATTTTTTATGATATTTAAGCCAATAACAATAATGCGTAATAATAATAGAAAAAACTTAAATATTCCTCACCTCCTAAGTATGAAAAGGTTTCGAGTAACAGTTATGGACAGATGTACGGACATTTTCTTAACAAACTCAAAAATGGTAATGTTACCGAAATGTTTTTTATATTAAAATTTAAATGCCAATCGATAGAAAATGGTGAAAGAAATTCAATGGTGCAAGTTTGAGTTTAATTAGGCCGCAGCTGCTGTGATGATTTAAATTAATATTGAAAAGTGTCTCTTGAACTAGTATCAGAGAAAAGTAATCCAAAATGAAACAGATATATAAAGTTTTAAGTTCACATGAATATTAAGACTATAAACTTTTAAATAATGTAAGAGTTTTTTCTACGTTCATTTTTTGCAGTGTTACAGCAATGTATCGTAATGAGAAACTTCACTTGATGCATCAAGAAAAGTTCGTTATATAGAAAAAATCCACAATTTTTCATATTTTCCCATAAAACTTAGCACATTAATTTCACTTTATTTATATATAAATTGAGACAAATTTGAAAGCAATAGGACAATTTTTACTTTTTGCTACTTTTTAACCGAGGAAACTTAAAAAACTTGCAAAAGTTATGATGCCATTTCATAGTGATTGGCCAAAAAATTTCAACTTGATCATGAAAAAAGTTTTTCGAAAATGCATTAGAAAAACGGGATTCATTTCAACTCAATATGAATTGGACACATAAAATTCTACATTCACATGTATTTCAAGAATGTAAGCTTTCGAACCCTGTGAAATTTTTCTCCCTATGTTTTTTTTTCACAGTGAAGCGGCTGTTTAAATTTTTTGTTGTAGTGAAAAACACTAACTTTTTATCAATGGGGGTCATATTTAAATTAGAAAGGAGGCCGCACAAGAAACTCCTGAGCCTGAACGTTCTTCACCTATGCTAAAGTGTATATTTTGACTTTCTTCTCACTTACCATTTCTAGCCGAAACCAATTGATTATCCACTGATAGCGCCTGAATCTTATTGCTGAGCAAAAGAAAACTCCACAAAACTTTTCTAACGCATTCCCAATGCTTCATAATTTTGTGTATTTTTTCACTTTATCTTTATTTATTTTTTATCAATTATCCTTTACACTAAAGAGGAAAATTGTTTAAAATTTGTGTATTTAACTGATTAACTGATGCCAGTACAGTAAACTACAAAAAAAATATTAAGAAAAAGTTTCTCTTCAAAATCTTTTTATTTTTCTTTACCAAAAACGTTAAAAGAAAAACAAAAAATAAAACACACTTTAGAATTACAAGTAAATGTAAATAAATTAATGAAACACATCATGGGTATGTACGCTTATCTTTGATTCAATGATTTTACTTTATATCAGTGTTTCCCATACTTTAGAAAAGTGCAGAAAGAGAATCCCTTGCAAATAATTTGTTAAAGTGAGGAAGACTTGGAAAAGAGCCAAATTGAGTTGATTTTATAAGGTATATAATTTTGTCAAAGCGTGGGTAACACTCAGCTGGAGAGTGTGGAAAATATTCTTTCTCCCATTTCATTTGTTTAAACTATTCATAAAGTATTGTATAAAAACTGAAAATTGAATATTTACACAATACTCCTTAAGGGGGGCATTGGTAAAGGGATTTTGAGATTTTCATAAATTAAGCTTCATTACTAAAATTTCTTCACGACTGCCTCTTATGTAATCGAAGCTTAGAGACAACCAAAGCAGGCACTCCCACGTTGCACGTACCCCTAAAGGTACGTGCAACATACTTTGGGAAACACTCCTTTACACTAAACAGAGGATCTTAAAGAAAATACTTTATATAAATTATGTTTATTATAACGCCTTTATTTTTGTTGTTGTTAAAGTTCAGGTGTTTCTAATTTAACAACAATAACAACAACAATTGTACATTGTAGAATAATTGTTCATATAAAAAAAAGCTCATTAAAAATTCATTTATACTGAAGGTCGATAACCTTAAACTACTTGAGTAATAAGAAGACATTTATATACAAATTGTTAGTTCATGTAGTGTGAAAATAGTAGAAACAATTATGTAGAAAACACTACAATTGCACGATAAAACGTGGAAAAAAATTATGCATTTTTCTATGGCCATTAATTGAAGAAGCGATTCGAAATTAGCAAATAATTACCATAAACTTTATGCTTATGCTTATTATATCTACACATTATACTATATTGAAATGCCTTTGCTTTATGGCAAACAAATGTTAGCAATATTTAGACATCATGTGGGATGTGAATTCCATGCTTTCTTGCTCTTATTATACTCTGTACCACTCGTAGTAAAGGCTTACATTAAGTTTGCAGGAATGTTTGTAACTCTTAATCGGCAATGGCCACACCCATCTTCAATTAAATCGATCAATTCAAAATCAAAATCTGAATCACATTTTTTTAAATATTTCAATGGAATAAGGCTATGTTCCAAAGGGGATTTCTATTGGAAATGGACAGTAGTGGACTATTTTTAGAACCCCTCCACATATAAGGTCTTTATATGGTAAATGAATCACAATTCATAATATTTTTTCAAAAAATTTGGCGAAGAACTTAACAATTGACTATAATAAATTTGAATTTGATCGGATCATTTTTAGAACCCCATTGCTTATATGTATATTTCACGAAATGACTTATAGGGTAATGACTCGCTAATAGGAGCCAAGTGGTGTAGGGTATTAAATGGCCGGCCTCGATCAACTCTAACATTTTCACTTGTTTTTCTTAACATATAATTTGACAACTCTCTCTATGTATGCACATATCATATTATTGTAATACTATATACTTAATATAATATAATAACATATATACGTTATTTATAATTACAATTTTTGACATTTTTCACACACATATATATATATATATATTCTAACATTTTTAATTATATATATAAAAACAACATTTTTAATTATATGTAAAAAATTTCCGCGTTTTATTACAATTTTTCCGCGTTATCCAGTGTAGCGTTTGTTAGTTACCAATGTACAATGAAAACTGATTATACCATTAAAATATAAATAATAGAGAGAAAAAAGCAACACGAAATCTGTAAATAAAACGAAATGTATGAAAAAAAATTCTGATTTAATGATTTAGTTGTGTTCCATTTTTCCACTATTGTTATTGCTAGTGTTACTACTATTACTACTACTACTATTATTATTATTATTATTATTGTTGTTGTTGTTGTATTCGTGTTAGCGCAAACACACGATCGCAAATGAAATTATTCTTTAAATTTCTAACACATTCATTCATTCATTCATTGAGTCCATGAATTCATTTATCTAACCATCTCTTCTTGTTTAACTGTTAAGGTGATGTTAAAGTAAAGCAGTGTTGATTATACAATAAATTGCTCATTTATTGCTCTGTTCTGCACGACTGGGATACTTTTTTTCATCATCTGAACTGTTTTAAAGGCACACACCTTTTCCTACGTACTCTGTCTACCACATTAGAGTGGATTTGTTTGCTGGCATGTGTGTTGTGTGTACAATACAAAAATAATAGAAAAAATTAAAAAACTTAGTTCTACAAATGAAATAATAATATGTTTCGTTGTAAGAGTTAACATGAGGCATTATCGTATAAATCATTTCTTAAAATATCATTATGTGGTGTTCTAATTTCACTCATTTCTTCTAATTTCCGATCGGGTTCAAATTTCATACAGTCTATTAAGCGGCTAAATAATCATTCTTCACCAAATTTTGGTAAAAAACTTCTATAATAATGCAACCTTATGTGGGGAGGGGTTCTAAGAATAGTCCGATTCTGTCCATTTTCAATAGAATTCCTCTTGAGGCCAAAGCGTGTCATTGTACATTGTCCTTGTACCACATTTGATCGAAATATGGACCTGTGGCTTGGGCATAAGATAACAGGGACAGACAAACGGACATGATTAAATCCATTCAGATTTTGGTTCTAAATCGATAGGTATAATTGAAAGTGGGTGTGGCACTTGCTGTTTAGGAGTTAAAAACGACGGCTCTAACTTAATATACTCTTTGCAGTGCAGTGGTGCAGGGTATAATTAACAACTATAATAATGAATGAATTTTGCGTTTATCGTTGTCACCAAAATAAACACAATACCTTTAGCAGCTCCTCCACCACCAACAATATATATCTATTTTTAAGCCATCTCCGTTTGCTGATTGAAATTTAATGTTAGTTGAAGTTGCTTGTGATATCTTGGATTGTTATTATTATGTACAAGTGCATTTGTGCGAATGTTTATAAATCCTACACGATAAATGCTAGAACTGCCTTAGACGTATGTATGCTCAACGTTTTCGCCAAAGTTTTTATTATATTTTGATGAGAATTGGTAAAAGAGAATGTCTTCATCCAAAGATGTGCACTAACGAAAGTGGATTGATAATTAGTTGAGCCAAATTTAAACCCGATCGGATGATTTTTAGAACCTCTTGCCATATAATGATATTTAAAGAAGTGACTCTTACTTACTGAGACGACTAAACTAATTCTAGTATAATTTCTGAAACCAAGTAGAATAGAGTATAAAAAAGTCTGGTTTGACCGATTATAACATTTTCTGTTGTTTTTTTTTATGACGCATATGTTTGTCTTAATTTTTGTATTCTCTGTGATTACATCGTGCCTTCAATTGTTAGTTGTTTTTACGTCCGTAACTTTTTTTAAAGTGTTCATATTTATGTGTAGTGTATAAACTTGGCAATATTTAAATGTCATAAGGAAATTACCAGCATTATATCAAGCATATTGTGTGATTGTATTGTATACTATGTAACTCTGTAGGTCCTCTCAACTTAAGTAATTTTAACTAAAAGTGACTTAAGATGATGTTTTAGTTTAATGTTTTTGGATAAAGGGGTCCAAATTAAGACTTAAGACATCATCTTGCATATAAGCAATCTGTTATGCGACTACATCCATATGTAGTATGATGGAAAGATTTGCATTAATTGTAAGTAACTAACTCGCTAGCTAAGTTTTGATCAATTACATTTTTAAGAAGTGACTTTACCTACAAAAACTTATCTAGTGTAGGGTATAATAAAAATGTTCATTTATTGTTAGTATACCCACTATCTTAAAAAAACAAACGCATTTAATTTATTTGTTTTCCTTTTGCTTAAGCTATAGAAAATAGGGTTAACGGTTGATAGCATACTATCTAAGCTATCGTGCGTAGGTGTAGTGAGTTTTATTGACAAAACAAAAAATACGGATAGACAAACCTACTTATAAAACGAATAAAATAAAACAAAATAGTTTAAAAAAAATTTTAAATACTATAATATTTTTGTCTGCTTAATACCTTCACCTACCATGAGACGCTCTTTTTAACATCTAACAACCGCGTAACTCATGCCTTAGGTCACACTATTTAGAGTAAACAATGATAAATTTTTTTTTTTTGAAGCCGTTGAATCGATTTAGTATAATTGTGTAATAAAAATAATCTTTCTCAACAAATTACAAACTTATTGTATGATGTTTACCTGTGTTGTGTATAATTACATAGTTTTAGTTGATTTGACTGTTGTTGTTGCTGTTATTGCTTTTAAACAACTTAAAATTCATTCAATCGATTACGTCTGCACGTATTTTGGCGTCTTTTGATCTTTAACAAAAAAGAGATAAAATAAGAGGAAGAAAAATACAGCCTATTTAACCCAAATACACAAACATAAATACATACAAACATATGTATATGCAACACAACTATTCATTTGTTGATATGTTGCACAACTTGTGTTAAAAAAGAAAAAATAAATAAATAAACAGTAATGAAAGTCATTAATACATGATAACAAGAAAAATAAAATTTATAGTTTAACTCAGTCACTGGGTAAGCTGACTAAGATAGTTGCGCACATACATACATATATTTGTAAACAAATTCATTACATAAAAACAAGTAAAAAACTTAAATTAGGCTTAGGTCAAATCATAAATATCCTTCATATCTACATAAAAAACGTTGGGTGTGGCAGGTATATGATAATGCCTTCTAATAGTGTATGTATTATATGTCAGTTTGTAAGTTGTAAGTATGGTTTTTTGTAAATTGTGGGCGTGTCCGTCCGACTGTACCAATTTTTGGCACATACGTACATAGGTGGAGTAATTATAAACTTTAACTTTATAGGTTAATTTTTGTCTTAGATAAGTAAATTTTTGCCCAATTTAAGTGCCTGTACAGAAATGACACACTTAGTATACCCACCATCTTATGTAGAAGATATAAATAAAGATACTAGTATATATGTAGATAATAATGATAATGAAAGAAATATCAACAGCAAGTTTTTATGGTATAAATTCCGTACTAATAACCTAGAAAATGTTATGACATAATTAAATTAAATCAGTTATATACACACATATGCCCATCTCCATCAACACACATTTATACAAGTAACACAATTCACGGAATATTTCATTTATGAATTTTGGCAATATTTGGCCTCAAGCAAGATTTCTGCAATAGATAGAAAATTGCTAAACTGTCATTGCTTGGTACTTTATTTTTTACCCCCTCCTGTTTAGTTATTTTATATTCATCAGTTGAAAAAATCAAAGCAATTTTTGTTTGTTTCAAGTTTATTGGCCGCGCATGTTAAGTGATATACTCTATGTATATGTATGTTATGTACTGTCTGTTTGTGTGTGATTAAATAAGCGTCTATTATTTATATTATAATATTTAAAATGCAAATAAATGGACTTTAAAAAATTGTTTACATATTTATTTATTAACATTTTTATTTATTAAAAATTATATAATTGATTATATCCTACACTACTACACTACTTGTGTCAAGGAGAATATTGTGTTTTTGTGTAAATGTTTGTAACGTTCAAACGGCCACTTTTAATTATATCGATCGATTCAAAATCACTTTTTGAATTACTTTTTAAATTACAACATACAGGTAATTTTTTAAGATATTCTAATGAAATTTGGTTTAGAAAAAGGTTTTGAGGCAAAAAAGACATCTGTTGAAAATGAAACGAAGTGGGTCATTTTTAGAACCCGTTTCCATTAGTGTCTTATATGGGTTTAATGGAAGTTTGTATATGGCAAAAATCTACAATTTATATTATTTTTTGGTAAAATGTAATGAAGAAGAGTTTATTGGCTAAATAATAGGCTGTGCTTAATTTGGGCACAATCGAATCATTTTTAGAAACCTATTCTACATAACGTCACTTTTATATGATAATGACTCATATTTACTGATATCAAACTAATTATAACATAATTTGAATAATTAAGTGGTGTAGGGTATTAAGTAACCGACTGTAGCATTTTCAACTGTTTTATTATTGTTGTATTGTTTACAAACAATACACTCTGTTGTATATGTAAATATAAAACAAAAACACATTTTGGACTTTCATTAAATATATATTTCATTTAAATAAGGCAAAATACAGAAAACCCCAGAAGATTGTAACCATGACCTATATATGAAGATACGGAGAGAGAGAGAGAGACAGGGACAGGGAAGCCAAACGTACAAGACGTTTAAAGCTGCAAGCGATTGTTAAACAATATCAACAGGGGTCACATACGTTTCAGATGGTGCAATTAATCAAGTCATTACCACAATAAAAGATTATAGTCGACCTTTTATATATATTACATAACACGCGTATTGAAATTGATAAATTTGATAGCATTAGGATTTTTTCATTTGTAAATGTTGTATAGAAACATTGATGCATGTTGACCAAATCGTTTTGATTTAAATTAGTTAAGGTACAAAGTGTTTAATGATTAAGAGCTAGTTATCTTGACACCTGTTATAACATGATTACTCCTTCAATGTTTTGTATTATAATCATCTTAATTAACTTGTTTAAGGTGTATAGCTGCTACAACAGATGTTATGTAACTTTAGTTTTGAAACTTTATTATTATTTTCTTTTTATGTATCATAGATTTTTTCCTTCTTTATATCACACATTTAACGACTCTATTATAATTTTTTAAATAGAGTCACCATTACAAATGTATAATTAGTTATACGATTGTGGTAAGCGAATGCCCTTGAAAAGGTATTTTATTTCATTTTTTACTCTGCTATTATTAAATTAATTATTTAAACATATAGATATAAATCAACGATATAAAGTTAAACAAAGTTAGAACTTTTAAACAGTTTATCTTTACTACGGTGCAATTTAATTTTTATAGTTGATGCATATAGTTTCATTAACTGTAGGCGCAAGCGGACATATGGACAAAATTTTTATGCTTACCAAGTACATATATATAATATACATATTTTGTAGAGTCTCTGAGACCTCCTTCTAGGAGTTGCATATAGAATAGCACACTTAGTATGCAACCCACTTGTGGCAAAGCGTTGTACGGATGTTTGTATTTCCTAAACGTTTAAGGGTAGACTAACCTTTTATTATACCGCTTCATTTAGAATCAAAATCTGAATCCATTTAACCATGTCCGTCCGTCCGACTGTCTGTTATGTACTATCGTAAATTTATGGCCAAGATTTTAGTTACAGTTTTTAAGATATTTCGAAAAAATGTGAACCGAAGATGCGCACTTTTCAAAATGGTTCAAATTGCACAATTTTGAAAGTCCTCACCATATTATAAATAATTATTATATGAGGAAAATTCACAATTTTTTATATATCCTGACAATACTTGATAAAAAGTAATTAATTGACATAATATTTGACAAACTTAATTTGAACCCGATCGGATTAAGTTTAGAACATCTTCCCAAGAAACGCCCTTAAAATATTTTACTTTATATGACGAAATTATTTCTTGACAAAACTTGGTGAAAAATAGTTAATCAACCTAAAAAGTAACAGTGCCAAATATGAACGCAATTGAACCATTTTTATAACCTCTTTCCGCATAACGCTTTTTCATAAAGTGACTTTTATATGACTCACATGTCCTGATAACAGTAAACTAAATATAACATAATTTAACTTAACCTAAGTGGTGTAGAGTATTAAATAGTTGGGTTTCGCCAACCCTACCGCTTTCGTTTGTTATACCCTCAGTGATGAGGGTATACTAAGTTTGTTCTTCCTTTGCAAAACACAGAAGGAGGCGTCAGAGACCCTACAAAGTATATACGAGTATATATATATATTCTTGATCAGCGTTAAAAATGAAGTCGATTTAGGCATGTATGTGACTGTGTCCATGTGTCTGTCATTCTCATTGGCATTCTCACGGGCGTAAATTTTGAGATATTAGCTGAAATTTTGTACAGACTTTGCACGTAGATCGCTATTTAAAAAAGGCAAAATCCGTCAAGATCCTCGCCCACAATCAACAAAAATCTATTTATCTGCCACAAAAATTAAACTATTAACTTGAAGATTGGTGTGTATATGTATAAATATTAGCTTCATCGATGCGGCAAAAATGGATGTATTCGAATTACAGACACGCCCACAACCAATAAAAATCTTTATAACTGCCACAAAAGTTGACCTAGAAACTTGTGCGTATATATAGTTATCCCATTCATCGATGTAGCAAAAATGTGCCTGGTCGGATAACAGACACGCCCACAATTTACAAAAAACCTATTCCTAAAAGTAGACTTGCTGATACGTAATACGTAATCTAATAGAGGGCGCAATAATATATTTCCCACCCCCTCCGTTGTGGAGGCGGAGGGTATTTCAGATTTGGCCTAAGCCAAATTTAGTTTTCTAACCTGTTTTAATAATCAATTTACCCTGACTTTACCATTAACACTCATTACAATTTTCATGCTACCGCAAGGAAAATGTTTTGGTGGCAAAATTATTTAAATCCAAAATCCAAAGTGACGCACTTGAAATAAAATATTACGCATAACCATACCATACCATAACCATGCATATTGTCAGGCATATAAGTTAGAGACAGGAATCAACAGCAAATTGCAATGAAATGAAATAAAAATGTTAAATGTTGTCAAGCGGGAAGCAAATTCTTATAGATTTCCCTTAATATGTAAGTGTAAAAATCGAGTTTCAAAAGCTGTTGACCCACCTCTTATCAAGTTAGGCAACTTGCCTATGATGTATGTGTAAACAAAGTCAATAAACTAAAACGTTTATTTCATTTTCTTGTTATTATCTTTATTATTATTATCTTTGTTGTTATTGCAGTTATTATATACATATATTTGTCACATTACATTATATGCATGCAACTGTATGGGTTGTCATCCAGTCAAAAAAATGAAAGTATATGATTGGGTGTATGTGTGCTTTTTATGAATGTGATGCTCTTATGAGGAGATACATAATTCAATAAAATTGTATGTAATACATAATAAACCAATTGTTTTAGTTAACATGTAACTCTACTTCTCTCTCTTCCTTTGGTATGTCGGGTGCACACACGCCAACACTACTAATCCAACTAAATTTATCATACACACTGACCACCTTATAACCAGCTGGGCCATCTCTGACTCTGGCACTTAAAATATGGTCCAACTACATAAGACAAGTAAGCAAAAAAAAAAAATTATAATAATAACTATTGCTTCAGCAACAGCCAAAGCCTTCTTCCCAACAAGTTAACACCAGTAATGGTTTCATTTTTCCATCATGTGTCTGGGCCAAAAATGATTGGATCTTAGTTTAAATTGTACAAAAGAAAAAACAACAACCACATGAAACACTTGTTGTTTGGTTGCCGTGCCACAAAACAACTTTTATGTCTCGATATGCATAAATACAAAATCAAAACCAACAACAACTACTAACAGCCATCCTGTAACCCAGTTATTGTATTATTACGGTTATAACGGAAAATAGTTCAATTATAAGCTGCAAATGAAACAACCCGGTGTGTTGGTGTCTTACATAATAAACAAGTGTAAGTGTTACAACAGCAACGCTATGTATGTATGTATGTAGTGATACATTTGCTTTTTGGTTTCTGTTTGCTGCACACATTACATGTCATTGGCAATATTTTTATCCTCTACGCAGAAGGTGGGGGGTACACTAAGTTTGTTATTCTGTTTGCAACACTTAGAAGGAAGAGTCAAAATGCAAAGTATATATTCCCTTGATTAGCATAAAAGTCTTAGTTGGTTATCCTTGTCGGTTAGTCCATCCATTTGAGTGGATGTCTTCTCTGAAATTTTACATATTTCTAAAAAAGGAGAAAACTTACTCATATAAGATCACATCCATAATTATATTAATTATTATAACTCCAAAGAAGAGGGATGGTTGACCAACTTTGTTATTCCGTTTGCAACACCCAGAAAAAGGCTTCAGAAACTTCACAAAGTATATCCAGTCAGATTAGTCAGCACCAAAATTTGAGTCGATCCAGAGATGTCCATCTATTTTTGGTATTCTTTGTCGACTGTGGGCGCGGCTCTTGACCAATTTTCCCCATTTTAAATAGCGATCTGTGTGTAAAAAGTAAAAGTGCCTATACAAAACTTCAGCTCAATATCTTAAAATTTACGCCTGGACACACGGACACACGGGCCTACATGTCTAGATTAATTCAATTTTTGATGCTGATCAATGGTGTTGTCTCTGTTGTCTCTGTCTAGCATCCTTGAACTGTGAACTAAATTACAAGGACATATATACAAAAAATAGTTTCTACAATCACTGACTTTTATATTTTAAATTAAAAATAGTTATTATTACGTATACGCACCAGTATCATCACCTTAACACCAATGTGCACGTATGTATAAATTTTTAGATTATTTTTTTTTAACATTAAGTATTAAGAAACATTTGTTATTATCACGAGTGTTTAGCAAGAGATCAATAAGTCGTTCGTCATTATGAATTGCACATGCAAGCAATCAGGCACACTTTAACACTATCATTAACAAAAAGCATATAAACACTTTTTTGTATCCATAGTAAGCAAATTTAAGGTCTCAAGCTGTCCTTGAAAGATCGAAAAAAGTCCTTTGAAAGTAAACGGGATAAATTTAGTACATTACCTCTTCATATGAAGTTTATAAAATGAATTTTTTTAAAAACAAATTTCCGTAATATCGACTCTACCTTTTTGCCATTTTTTTACAAGGCGGCAGCTGCGCTAATATTCTCGAAAAAATTCAAGTTAGCAAGTTTGAGCTTAATCAGACCATTATGATAAAAAAATATCTTATACTATGAAACAGTATTGGAGAAAAGTGGCTCACGTCGATGTCACATATAAAATTTTATGTTTACATGAATATTTAGACTATAAGCTTTAAAAAGATATAAAAAAGTTCCTTCTGTGCTCATTTTTCACAATGCTACAACAGTTTAAACTTTGCACTGGTGTGAAAAACTTAATTTTACTTTCTTTGCAAAGATCGCTATATAGAAAAATTCCACAATTTACAAAAATTTTTGTGCAATTTTATACAAAATGAACAAACGAATTGCATTGCCTAAATTAAGAGCTTGATCAGACCATTGTAACAACTTGCCTATTAACTTAGGCGAGCGATTATATGAAACCGTAAACTTTAAGGCGCGTGTAAAAGACCCTGCTGTAAGTGTTAGGGTTAATGTATGTGACATGTAAAAAATTTTCTGCTATTAAGTAATATTTCTGTGCAATATATAATTAACCACACACAATATACATTTATACAAATGTTTGTATAAAAATTCGTAAAAGTGCCTTAATGTGTGTGTGTGTATTAGTATCGGAAAAAAGAAATAAAAAAACAAATGATGAGTTTTAGTGGACATACAAATGGTTTTAGGGTTTTATTAAAAGCATACTCAAATTTTCGCCATGCTAAAGAATCAACATTATTATTGTAACTAATTTGTGGTTTATTTTTCTTTCTAAAATGTGATAATAATAAAAAATAAAGGGTTATAAGATGGACAGACGTACAGAGACCCAATAAACAAAGCAACCAAACAAATAACTTAGTTGTATACAATGTTGTTGAAGAAATTCAAAAACAAAAAATTATAGCATACGCTCAACGCATTAAAAACACACACACACATACACAACACTCAAACGCAAAAACATTTATTGCATTTTGTTGAGTTTAAATTTTAGGTTTTACAGAGCAGCACAGCACAAAATAAAACAGAAGCAAACAATAACAACAAATAATAACAAATAAATAGACATACACACACACACACCACAAATATATATTGGACGCGCTGGCGCGCGTATACAAACTCTTTATTTCACACTACATATAAAATGGTACGAAAAACTATGTTTGGTTATCAGTCAACATTTGGCACACAGGCATACTACGTGTTGAACTCTGGAGAAAAAAATTAATAATTAAAAAAATAAAACATATGTTTTTTGAAATAAATATAAGAAAAATTATAGTTTAAAAAGAAAAATTTTTTTATAAAATAATCTACAAATCCTATTGTGTGTTGATTTGTTGTTGTTGTTTTTTTAAATAAATCATCTAAGATTAGCCAATAATTGAATTGTGAACATGATCGGCTATAAAACACTTGTAAGTGTTAAGTAAAAATTATATGAAAAAATCATTTTAAATTTACAAAATATATAAAATTTGAAATCTAAAGGCAACCGCCATGACAGTGAACAAACCGTAAATTAAAATGAACAGAACAAGTGTTTGCACAAAAAAAAGGTCTTTCATTAAAATTTTACAATTTTTATGAGGTTGACAAGTTGAACTGGTTGTTGGAATAGCTTCAACGTCAATGTCCTTATTTAAGAAATGAGTCGTATGATTAATTGTAAAAGTGTAATCTTTGTACATTATCTTAATATTTAAAAAAAATATGCGACTGTGAGAGGGGCACCAACATCTAAACCGATTAAAAAGTGGCTTTCTGAAACGCTCACGATCACAAAAATTGAAATATTGAACTGAAATAATCCCACTCATAAAACTAGAAAATTTAAAATGTGATAACCGCGTTTAAAATTTAGACTCATTGATGTATTAAAAGTGATTGATGTTGGTCAAGAGATACGCCCACAATCAGCAATAATATAAGCTATAAAATTGAAATCTATTAGAAAAATAATTTCCAAAGAAAGGGCGTGGCCTAAAAACAGACACGCCCATATTTTGCGGAAACCTTATTCGGAGCAGAATCCAAATTTCAAATTGATACATCATGTATACTCTGTTAAAGGAAGTAATCATCTACCTAACATGCCAACTATTTGTATATAAACGTAGAGGGAATTTAATATTAAGCCTAAACCAAATTTAGCTCTTTTTTTTGTAATACTAAAGCAGGGTATTACAAAATTAAAGACCCCTTCTAAGTGTTTGCAAATGGAATAGAAAAATTAACTAAAAACTCTTCTACTAATGTCGTGGGAGCTTTCTTTTCAATTCATTATGAATTCCTTAATAAATTAGTTTATGTACATTGGTTTTTAATTGTTTAACACTTGTTTTTTTCTTTGTAGCTCCTTTTGGTTGCTGTAGTTTGTTTGGCTTCTGCTGTTCCTGTACCTGGTTTTCACAGCAAACAGTAAGTGGTAAACGTTCAATTCAGTATGTATTCATAAATAAAACCAATTGCATAATAAATTTGTTTGTTTATGATTGTTGTAATTTTTATCTACATATACGCACGCATTGTTTTATTGTTTTATTTCCTCTATGAATATTAAATTTAAATAACTATTATTTAAATCATTAACTATAATTATTATAACTAAGAAATGTTTATAAACAGCTTTGGTTTGTAATTATAATTAATTATGATAAGCAAGACTATTATGAGTGGCATACCATTGAACGTCTTCACTTCACTTTGGAAAGTGGTACAAGTCGTTTTGTACTCTGCATCACTCCTAAACGGCAATATCTATACTCGCTTTCTAGTCCACCAATCGATTCAGAAACTATGAACGTCTATTTCAACACTTTAGTAACAGTCACATGGACACCGACTTAAGTTTTTGATGTTAATCAAGAATATATAAATGTAAAGCGAAACAATAACAATTTATATATGATGTCGATGAACTACTTAAAAAAGTGTAAATTTATTATAAATATTAAAAGTTATGACTAAACGAAATGCTTAGGCACTTATATTTAAGATATTCCAAAAATTAAATCTAATCTGGATAAATTTTTTTTGCATTAAACGGTTCATATGTGTGTATATTTGCTCATTACTTTCGTCAGCCTAACCAAACCAAACTAAACGAAATTAAAATTTATTTGTTTATGGAGTAAATGAGGATTGGTTTTGTCACATAGGAAATTTCCTTTTTGCAAATAGTTTCTGATAAATATTTTAATGTTAATTTATTGAATTGTGTGTGAAACGTGAACTTGTTGTTGGTTATGGGAGACAATTTTGACAATTGTTTGGAATATTAAATAGTTGTGAAGAAAAGTGAAATATTTAATATAAATATGTGACCAAATGTTAAACGCATGAATTCCTTAAAAATTATACATCCATGTATCGGTATGTGGGTGTATATGAATCAATACAGGTGTATGTATAAATAATACAATTAATGGTTTTTGATTTGTTGTTGGGTGAACTTCTTGTTTGAATGGTGGTTGGTTATGTGTAATGCATAATATCAATAGAAAACAAATTTATAATAAATTCACTTTCTTTCAACCGTCTGTCTGTCTGTGTTCAGTTCAGTTATGTGTGCATGTGTATGATGGTTTCCTATAACACCCACACTATCACCTACCACTTTTTCAAATCAATTTTATATAACTGCTTTTTTTTATATTTCTTATAAACAATTTGACTTCTTTACATTTGTTGGTTGTTGTTATTGTTGTTATTATTGTTGTCTTTGCCGCAAACTAATTTATTATTACATTATTTGTTACTGGTATGTACTGGACTGCATTGTTAATTCGGTGGCGATATTGTGCAATTTGTTCACCAACTTATTAGCCAATTTATTAATAGACAAACAGTACAAGTGAAAAAGTTCAAGTCCAGTAGAGCTGACCGTTTAATATCCTACCCCATTCAGTTCTATTATTTAGTTTATACTTAGTTGAGTTGTATTATCAAAAGCGATTTACTGCCAAATAAAATGCATTTTGTGAAAAATGCAAGGAGATTCTAAAAATGGTCGGATCGAGTCCAAGTTGGGTAAAGTTTATCCTTAAGCTAATTAACTATTCTTCGCGTTCAGTCTTCTCAAAAACATTAAGAATTTCAAATTTTCGTTTTATAAAGAATTGTTTCAAATTAGGATGTTTTATGGGGAAAGGTCTTAAAAATGTACCAATTCAAACCATTTTCAAGTTGATTTTGAGTGATAACAAACCCAAATTTCTATAAAATATCTTAGAAACTGTTACCATAACTGTAAGAACAAATTTACATAAAAAGACGTACGGACGGATCCAGATGATCATACTTAAATACACGCAAATGTTGATTCTAAATCGATTGGTGTAATAAAAAGAGAAGTTTATCTCTAGCCATTTAGAAGTTTCAAACATCGGCATATATATGATATACCACGAATGGTGTAGGATATACAAATTTTGTTAAATTTATCAATGAAAGTTTTTCTACCTTTATATATATTATTAAATATACAATTTAAAAACATTTAAATTTGTATTACTTTTAATTTTTTATATATATTTTTTCTATTTTTCCTAATATTTAAAAATGTATTTGTTATTTTATTCATTATTTGTTATATTTTACACATTTTTTTTTATTAATATTCTTGATGTCGTTCTTTTCTCATTTGCTTTTTTCTTACTAGTGAACATCATACCATACATGTGCCATATAAAATTCATACGCACACCATACACCATCATCATGTACAAAAAATACCAATTTATAAGCACATTGTAAAGGAGGTGCCCATTATTAAGGAAGTGGTAAAAGAGGTGCCCGTTGTTAAGGAGGTGATCAAAGAAGTGCCAGTAGTTAAGGAGGTGCACGTGCCCATCATTAAGGAGGTTCACGTGCCCATTCATGTACAACATGAAAGTTATGGTTCATCTCATCACGACTTCTCCTCGCATGGCTGGTAATACGAGTGTTCAGCAGTGTTCATCATTAGATATGTAACATTTTGTGTATACAGATGTTTTGTTAAAGCGCGTTCAGTTAATAATTTCAACAATTTAGGTATATTATGCTTTTTTTTGTTATCATTGATAAGTGGTACAAATTATTGTTTTTTCTTTTTTTTATGTTAATTGCAATTTTTTGTATATATGTATCTTTACACAAATGGGTAAATACATATTTTTGTTGTACGTACACATTTGTATAGCTGTATTATTAATATAACAAATTGTTAAAAAAGGATAAAAAAAATTAAATAAAATATAAATAAAGAAAATTGTTTATGAAGAATGCTTTTTTTTTAATATACACAAGTCAAAATGTTATAGTCGGTCAAACGCGACCATTTGTAATGTCCTTCACCTTAGTAATGGGGATACATTCCATTACCCAGAAGAAGGTATACGAGATCCTATAAAGTATATATATTAGTGATCACTATCAACTGAGATGATTTAGCTATGTCCGCCCGAACGTCCATCTATTGTTGTCACTCTTAAGATCATAAATTTTGAAATATTTGAAATTTTATACAGACAGGTCTAGTTTTTAAATTGGGTAAAATCGGTTGAGAGCCATGTCACAATTTTCAAAAATTGATCCATTAGTCACAAAAATTGAACTAAGGAAGTGGACATATTCATGGAAAAGTTGCCGAAATACAGAAACTGGAACAAAAACCACACATGGTGATAAAGTATGTGGATGACTTATTGATAATTGGACAAAACAACACCATTGCACAACTCTTTGATATGGTCAACAAGTTCCATAGATATGTCAAATTTACAAAAGAGGATGAAGTTGACAATAAGCTTCCATACCTAGACTCCTTACTGATCAGAACGAAAAATAAAATAAAAATTGATTGGTACCAAAAACCAATGGCGTCGGGAAGATTAATTAATTTTTATTCTAATAATCCTAAATACATTGTAAAAAACACAGCCACTAATTTCGTCAAGAAAGTACTAAACATCAGCGACACTGAATTTCATAAAGACAACATCCAAAAAATTAAGAAAATTCTAGGGAGTAACGATTTTCCAGATTACTACATCAATAGACTCATTAGACACACAATAAAAAACAATAACAAAAATATAAATACCAATAACCTACCACAACAATACAAGGCCATGATGTATGTTCCGACACTTTCAGAACGGCTAAAAAACGGCATTACAAACAACGGAAATATAACCATAGCTTACACTATGAAAAATACACTGAAAAACGCTTATTCCAATACCAAAAGTAAAATAGACAGGATGGACCAGTCCAATGTGGTATACAAAATTAGGTGTAATGGCACTGAAAAGGAAAAGTCTAACATGACGTACATCGGAACAACCAAAAACAAGTTAAGATCAAGGCTGGCAGGACACAGGTCAGACATCAAATGTGGAGACAAAAACGCGACCCCTAAGACAGCCTTATCTGAACATTGCAAAAACAGTAACCATGACCCTGACTTGGAGAATGTTAAAATAATTAATAGAGAGAGGAACTACAACAAACGTCTGCTATTAGAGATGCTGCACATTGTTGGGCAGCCTACCAACACACGAATTAATTACAATTAATGACACGGACAATTGTGCTCAAGTATATAGAAGTCTAATTAAAAAGGAGAATATACAAGCTGGGCTACCTTAGTTGTTATAGACAAGTCATCTGGTGCATACCAGAAGTATGTATTTAATTATTGTTAAATAAAAGTGATGTAATAATTTGTGATGTACCTTTAGAGTAAGTGAGGACGGTGTTCTTTTTATACATATGTATATATTCAATGTCAAAAAAAAAAAATTTTTTTTCAGGCCCTGAAGATGCCCTTTATATAAGGACGAAATATTGGCCAATGCACGAAAAGAATAAAAAGTAACTTAATATTAAAAAACACGACCTTGAGCTAGAAGAAAGATGGATATCATTATTTAAAATAATAGGTCGGAAAAAAATACATCTGAAGAAAATTAATATATATGTGCCATCAAAATGAACTTATGAAGTTGGAACTTGGTACACGTATTTAAAATTGCCCCATCCATCAATGAGCTAAAAATGGGCGTGGAAGGATAACAGACACGACCATAATTTATACAAAATCATAAGCGGAGTCAAAAAACTTACACCAGCACTTCTGCCACCAGTTTGAAATCGTAAATAAAATGTAATAAATTTATATATATTTTATTTATATAATTGCTTAACAAATAATGAATAAATACCAATCTTAGTTAAGCAATTAAAGTAACGGAATTTCTGTCTTACTAAACTAAATTATTGACTAAGCAATAAAAAATTAAGTGATGATTAAATTCAAATCTTTAACTTGATTTTTAATTTTCTATTTGTAATTAGTGTCACACCTTAATTGTAAATAAAGCTAATGACAACAGCAAAGACAACAACAATTTGCAAAATGTGATTAAGGAAATCAGAGCAAACGACACAAGAAAATTTTTGAGTGTGTACAGTACAAATAAAACTGGTTAACATAACAGCATACTGTAGGAATTACATTACGGTACAAGTATGTCATATGTTGGCCAACTTGTTGTGGTCATGTGTGCTTATAAAGAATTTGTGTATAATTGTATGTGCGGTGAAATAACTTCTATGTCATGTGTTGTGTGGTAATGACAACGAAGTCTAGCAGCAAATAACAACTGATGGTTGGCATGCACTTGACCTTGAGTTTCTATTATAAGAAATCGTGCAAGTGTTTGTTGTTGTTATTATTATTATTATTATTTTATGTCTTCTTTTCTTAACTGTGGACAACTTTTACTTTTTATGTTCCGCATTGAAAGAAACCAGTTAAGAATTTTAATTCTATGTATTCTTCTTCTTCTACTTTAGTAGTAGCAGGGTGGGTATGGTATGAATGAAAGGCTCTACCGCTTTTTTTTAAATATTTTCGATTTATTGCATTTTATTTTATGAGTGTAAGTGTATGTGTAAAGGAATTTCTTGATTTCTATTTTTTTTTCATTAATTTGCACCAACAACAATCACAAGTTTTCTTTTATTACATTAAAAAATAATATATATAAAAAGGATTGATTCTAAAAAGTTTTAGAGACTAAAAGGATATCCGTTTAGTCTTTGATAGAAGAAATGCAGGAGACGTTTATGCTAAGATGCTATAGCGATTGTTAAAAGGAAGGAAAGATAGATATAAAGAAAAGAAAGTCTTAATAAGACTCCGGTGATAGCGTTTTGATGATGGTGGCAACAATCACAGGGTAACAGGTATTGGATTGAGGAATACAATCTAGGAATGTGGGAGGAATGATAACAATGCTGGGGATATAGGGTTTAGTGGCAATAGGGGAAATTGGGGCAGGTATGTGGGCTAACACCGGCAGGATATTGACGTTCGGTCCAGCCGGGTAGAGGAGGAGCGGGAGCAGCAACGCCACCAGCATGCACATCACAGAAGGGATAATTAGGGCACGTATGAGGGCTAACACCAGCTGGGAATTTATCACCACCACCACCAGGTGCAGCGCCCCCCCAGGCGGGAGCAGCCGGATTCCAGGCACCGGGTACAGCTCCTTGCCAGTGCCCAGCTGCTGGTGCACCCCATTGGGGTTGTGGTTGCCAAGCGGGTGCCGGTTGCCAGCGGGCAGCTGGATTGTGCAAACGAGCATTATCACAGATAGGGAAGCCAGGGCAATCCTGAGGATTAACACCAGCCGGATATTGAGCTGCTGGCAAATGATGTTGTGGTTTGGCCCAAGCCACACACACCAAGAACAACAAAGTCTATAAAAATCAAAATAAAATTAAAAATATTTTTTTTTTACATTATTGCAAAAAAGTCCTTGCCCTTGCTACTCACCAATTTTGTATACATCTTATAACGGTTTTTAGAGTTTTATTATTATTATTATAAAACGATCCTTTACTACTCCAATTGAACTATAAACACTAGTTAAATTGATATACTTTCAATTGGTTATGATTGTGATTGCAGCTGGCAAGCGACTGTGTTAAGTTCTGTTGCTGTAGGTGACACTTATATACTCTCTGACAATTTCTGCTCTAATATGTTAGTTTTTGGGACTGGCTGGCGGTTTAGCTGGCCATACATTCATTCAACCTGTCCCACCCTTTGTCCCTCCTTACAAGCATTTTCCATATGCTCATACAAAAGTAGACTTTTAAGAGAAACTAAAGAAATATATCTGTCAGTTTATGTGGTGAGACAGACACACTCTACATATGTGTATCAACACACACACATACACACAAAAATATTATAAGCAAGAACTCATAATAACAACAAAAGCAACAACAATATTTAAAATGAATGAATTGGACTATTAGTTGCTATTGCTGTTACTGTTCGTTACCATAGTTGCTCTCATTTATTCACATAAATTCGATTTGATAATGTTTCGTTATAATACTTATTATTGTAGTTGTTGTTGTTGTCGGTATTATTTCATTACAAATACTTGACAAAACCACAATTTAACAACAACAACAATAATAGCCCCCAATCCAGTTAATATTATAGAATTTGTTACATGATTATTGATCTCCAGCTTGTTGTTGTAATTACAACAGTTCTTTTTTCACTATTACACTAGCACACACACACACACACACACACACATAAATATACAGAATTATGTTAATATTGCTGTTGTTGCTGTTGCTGCTGCTGCTGCTGCTGCTGCTGATGTTAATGTAGCAGAACATTACCGATTACCGATTATGGCATTTGGCATGGTCTGAGCAGCAGGTAGGTAATAAATGACTGATTGCATTTTCCGTCATGGCTTAGCGTCAAAACAATAATAAGAATGTGTATATGCGATCTAAGTAAATGATTTTTTCAATTTTTTTTTTTTTTGGGAAAACATGTTTTAATACTTTTTAAATACATAGCTTTACGCACCTCATCTTTAATACGTATATGGAAACTTGGAAACTATTAATAAACACTATGCTATGTATAATGAAACCTTTTTTCACGTTTATTTTTATTAAAACATACTAGAGTGGAAAGGACCTCTTAGCGCATCAAAAAATGAAAGTTTTCAATGAAATTTGGCAAAATAATTGCATTTTATATAAAATTCTATTGTGACAAGTTTGAGTGCAGTCGG
The DNA here is from genome assembly GCA_949710015.1 of Crataerina pallida. NCBI lineage: Eukaryota > Metazoa > Arthropoda > Insecta > Diptera > Hippoboscidae > Crataerina > Crataerina pallida. Next base: position 16,440,440 of record OX453293.1, read on the forward strand.
ACAATTTTTCCTTTTGTTAATTTAGCGGATTGAACAGTGACGTTGTGACAAAATGGCATAAAAAATATTTCTACAGATTTTGCCAAATTTCCCAAACAATAGGAACAACAACCACTGCAAAATGAAGGTAGTGGTGTTTTGTTTATAACTTTTTTCCGGTTTTACCATTTGGTTAAATATTTTACAAAAAAGTGGTAAAAGAGTAAAAATCGTCCGATTGCATTTAATTTTCTGCAATGTTACAAACGGTTCAAACTGTATATTTTCATTTCAATGTAATCACAATAATTTCAAAATTCTTCATATTTTCCAATGAAGAATTGCCACAATTATTCTACTTTATATGTGGACGAATTGTGACAAGTTTGAGGGCAATCGGGCCCACATTTATTTTATAGCAAAAAAGACCGCACAAGGAACTCTTAAAGGTCTTATGCTAATTCGAGGCCACATATTTCCCACCTATATATGTTATATACTTATTATGATTTATTATATAGATATACATTTCTGCATACCATCCGCTCAAGAATTGCTCATATGTAGTCGTGAGAAATGTAAGCTAAGGAAGGTTTACATTTATAACATCAATTCGTTTAAATATTGAAAATAAAAAAAAATTATAATCTGCACCACTTGTGGCAAAAGGTATATCAAATTTGTGCGGAAGATTGTAACTTCTACAAGGCACATGCCACACCCACTTTCAGTTATACCGATCGAAACAGAATCAAAATCTGAATCACTATAAATTTAGTAAATATGGATGTGGGAGGAGAAAAATCACGAAAATATGTAAAAATTTCAGATAACATTAAATTAACGTTATAAGTGCAAACCATTCTTTATATTAAAACATTATTAATGTTTATTTGTGCAGATTATTACTCATATGTACATGAGTACCAAAGCTTAGAAAGAGAATGAAAGACACACTACGTGGTGATGTCAGTTAATCAAAAGTGGTTAATGGGTGGTTAGTTTAATCTATAAACACATATTATAAAGAATTTAAGAAAAAGTATATATATATATATGTATAATCTTTGAACTTATTAGGTTGGGCTTTATTCGTTACATATTACACATTAAACCGTGGCAAGGTTCAATATCACCCACAAGTTTAATCGAACGTACGGGCACGTATACAAATTATCCATTATAGTAATTTTTGAAAATTTGTAATAAATGAAAAACAATAATTTATAGTTTGCACCTTCGTTTTTTTTTTTTTCATAAAAATAAACCAAGACTGATTTTCTCTATCAAGAGCAAAGTGTTTGGTAGTTACGCCTATTCTTGGTCGGCACCTAAATTTGAGTCGATTTAGACATGTCCGTCCGTATGTCCGTACAGTAGTAAATTTTGAGCTAGAGCTTTGTACAGACACTACCAGCTTATTAATTGGGTAATATTGATTTTGGGCCACGCCCACCATCTACAAAAATCCCTCTAACATTCACAAAAATTTATTCGTCGCGTAAGTTGATACATAACACATACACTTTAAAAGGTTTTCATTTTCTATATAGATGTGGAAGATATATAAGATTTGTACTAAGCCATTTAGTTATTTAGTCCAAGTTAATAACAGGTAAAAAGGACTAAATCTTATTTACTACTCCTTCACTACAGTGTGGGCGTGGTGTGCCCGCTTTATAATAGTGCATATAATGTAATGCGTTATTATACGCGTTCAATTCTACACCAAATGTATTTTTTTTAAATTGTGGGTGTGCTTTTATCCAATCCCACCCATTTTTGGTATATATGAGAAAGAACTAAATATTAATGTGGATACTAAATTTCGATTTAGAGGCTCTCTTTTTATGACTAACAAATCGACTTTCAGTGCAATGTGGGCGCGGCTCGAAAACGATTTTTTTCTAATTTAAATAATGACATTATTTATACATACAGAAATTAGTACTTTAATACTTTAGCTTTATGTTTTAAAATTTTACTGTCGTGAGTGTGCTAACAATAAATGGACGCAAACTGAAATCTCAAATTTTCGATGATTGTCAAGAATATATATATTTTTTAAAGGGCTATCACTAAGGTGGAGGCTATTAAATATATTAATCCTTACAGATTTAATAATATATTATTCATGGAATAGGCAACAGACGGACATAAGAGTATATTAAACCTAATTATTTCCCCCTCCCGTAAACTGAAATTTTACTGAACACAACCTTATGAAAACAGTATTCAAATGTACGTACGTTTAGCTTACATGTCTAATTAAAAATACCGTTCAGTTCAGTTCAAATCCAATCATATTATATAAATTAACATATAAATATAAAATATTATTAAACGCTTAGAATAACAAAACCGGCAACACCAACAACGACAATATAATTTATGTATATTAAGTTTAAAGTAGCAATTGTTGTTGTCATTGTTTCAATATTTTATTGTATTTTATAAAAAAAATAACCTGAAGCTGTGTTAGTGAGGTGATAAAATATAATTATTTATGAACATAATGATAATATAACAAAAACAACAACAACAACAACAAATATATCTATGTAGTTTTTTAAGAATAATTTTAGCGATTTCAATTTGGAATAATTTCATATAATTATTAATAGCACGAGACAACAAAAAGATTTATATACATATTGAGAATAGATGCGAGTTTTTTAAGAATGTTTGTAAAAAACAGAAAGTATTGTAACTTGAAGCCTGCTTAAAGCGCCCATAAATAGTTGTCACGCCTACAGGTTTAAGTATGAATGAGTGAAGCATTCAAAATTGGCCCTAATTCTAGTTTATAAAGGATTTTCTTTTTTTGTTTTTTTTTGTTTTGTAAATTTTATGCTCTTTGCTGAATCGTGTGTCACATTTTACGTATAACAAAATCATATATACTATGTATCCGCAGCTTAAGATAATGTTACAATTTCAGAGGAGTGTTTACTTTACTTTACTTAACCTATGCTGTTATATGATCTCATGCTTAAGGGTGAACTCGTGTAACGAAAAATGTTTGTGACACCCACCATATCTTAAAAAAATAAAAAATTGCATAATAATAGTCTTACCCACTATAAACTATTTATTTGTTCTTATTTTTACAAAGGTTATATGAACCTGAACAAAACTATAAAGTAAAATCTAAATAGTTGTCGAGTGTTGTCATGCCTGTAATTAGCTACATCGTAGCATAAAGTTTTTCTAATTCAAAGCAATTGTGTATGTGTTTGTGCTGCAGCACTTAGAAATACCTCCCAAAGGGGTCGGACGCAGGCCCCTGGAGATCTATGGGAAGATACAAGGGATCCATGGTAACTAAAAACAAGTAAGAAAAATAAATTTGACTTCGGACACATATCAAATACTCTTCACATATGGGCGCGCTGGGTATATGATTGCGCCCCTTAATTGTGTGCGAATCGCGTATCAGCTTGAAGTCGAGTTTTACGCTGAATACGAGTTTTAGTAAATTGCGGGCGTGTACCAAATTCATCACAGCTTCATTTTTAGATAATTATATATTGTCGCTTATATATATGCTCTTAACCGGTTAACATGCACAACCTATATAGAACTTGCTGTACAAAATTTCAGGAGGTATATTAAAATTTACCAACAACAGAAGGACACACGGACATTCAAGTTTAGATCGACCCAGTTATATATATATTAAAGAGTCTTCGATGCCTCTTTTTAGGCGTTGGTAATGGATTGACAAAATGTGTATATCTTATCTTGTGTGTAGGGAATCATTACTATATTTTAGCGGGTTCGCCAAGAACTACTGGAGGTCAAGCAAAAAGATCTTTAAGCCATGTTATGTGTGATAAAGGTATCCATATTTGAAATAAGTTTGGGAATCACTGATCTACACTTTCAAGTGATTTCTGATGATCATGCTTAGATATTTTATGTTTATGCTGATTTAACAATTTGTTAGGTAAACACGACTTGTTGTTGTATTGTTGGATATTGCTCTATGTCATAAACTACTTTCAGACCAAATCAAATGTTGTCAATCTGAGACGTTTTAGTGTCATTTTGGTCAATGTTAGTGGTTTTTTGCTAACTAAAGCAAAGGAAAAAACAACTTTCATTAAACTGTCCTTAAAAAAGACATTTGGAAAGCAGAAAAATTTCTTAATCATACGATGCGTGTATAAGTCATTGGATGCAGTAAAGATCATTATATAGTAAAAAGCTGCAACTCTTGATATTTTTTTATGAAACTTCAATCACCGAAACATCAAAATACGTGAAAACCGCGCACAGAATTGCTCAGTAAGCCAAACTTGATTTGTAAAGTTTTATAACTTAGAAAAGTACAATTTATGGGCGTGGATCCCCGAAAAGCTGCAAAAATTTCAAAATGTTTTCAAAATAATTGATTAAAATCGGAGTCGGAAAGTTACATTTCCTGTGGTTGTTGTTCCTGCTATTGAAAATTTTGCAAAATCTATTTTTTCTACCATTTTGTCACAGTGTCAGTGTTCAATCCGCTGAACGGATTTTGGTCAAATTAACTGCCCGTACCTGAGCAATAATATATACTTTATTGGACATTTTCGGACGGACATTTTCAGATCGATAGCAGGTACCATTTCCGAGATATTAGCGTTTAAAGTTTTCATAGAAACTGAACTGACTGATTTCTACGCAACGCCATCTCAATAATGCTCATAAAAATTGCTCATTTCGGCCCAAATACACACGTAAATTTTTCCATTCACTCACAGAAAATGTTCAGTTGAAGTTTGTATTATGGTGAAAAACTTCATTTATTATGAAAGGAACACTATATGCGAAAATTCCACAATTCTTAGTATTCTCCAATGAAACTCGTCACATGAATTCCACATAAAATTATATATAAATTTTATTTTATTACTAAACAAATGTATATCTGCGGTTAGCCTTGATCGATGGTCCGGAAAATAATTGCAAATAATATTTTTGTTAACTTTTTTCCCATATATTATAATTTACAAACATTTATTATAGATCTCGTTTCTGTACAAGCAGGCTTGTTTCTTTTTCCTTACCCTACACATCTATTAATATAACTATCAATTTGAAAAGAGTAAATGATTCCTTAGTGACACTGGATGGAATCATTTTTACAACATTTACGACGAACAATTCTCCATATTTCTTAAAGAAACTTCGTTAAAACATTAAATTAGATTGAAATTTAAGTATTTCGAATTTGGACCAGGGCTGGTCAGAGCTCTTCTTGTAAGATTTTTCAAGGGAAGTTATTCTTTTATGAGAAAGACCAGAGTTTATTGATCTTACTAAACAATCAATTGAAACTAAGTAGTGTAGGATAGTAAATGGGCAAGCGTCACCGACCGTATAATTTTCAACACTGAACTGTTTTTTTTTTTTTTGAAATATCATTTTACTTAGTGCAGTTGATCTCTGCACGTTTATAGTTGCGGTTAAATTGGTATGTTTAACATTTGTACCTCAAATGTACACATACACACTCACACCAACCATAGATTGTTAGAAAAGTATTTCAAATATTTAGTAACCTAACGTAATGCTATTACCTTAAAGCCAGTAGGGGGTTAATATGAATCACAAAAAAACCATAAGATTTGGAACTCAATCCATTTTTCGTAGGTTTCGTTTCTAAATCAATTAAATAAGACAATTAGATTTGGCTTAGGTCAAATCTTAAATACCCTCAACACCTACTTATAAACTTCAGTTTTACGCTGACTAGGTTTTTTTTTCGTAAAGTGTAAACGTACCTATTATTCGATCCCGCCCATTTTTGGCACATCGATTAATGTAGTAATTAGAAATATGACCAACAAATTTCAACTTTACAACATAATTTTTGTAAAAGATAATAAATATTTGTGGATTGTGGGCGTGACTTTTGACCATTTTTTTCCAATGAAACTTTCCTCTTAATTATCCAAGTTAGCTAAGTCTCTGTGTAAAATTTTAACTTAAAATTTCGAAATAGACAACCGTGAGGGTGCCAACAAAAGACAAAAACACACAGACACACATGTGTAAATAGATTCAGATTCATTAGATATACTTCTAGCTATTGTAAAATTACAACCATCTGCACAAACTTAACATAATACAAATGGTGTAGGGTATAATATATGAATTTTTTTCATTTTGTTTTCGTTTTCTAAAATTTCCAAAATTTTATTGAATAGTTATTCAAAAACAAAAAAATTCAATAATTTCTGTCAAATAATTTATATATAAAGTGTCAATGTGAAAGTTGGGTGCGAGTAAGTAAATATATTAGTTATTCAACAGCAAAACACTTCATTTTTAAAAAATGCACAAGTACCGTATTTACAATATGTTTTAAAAATCTATTAAATGTGCGTGTGTGATAAAATTATAACATGAGAAAAAATCTTAATAAACTGACTACCAAAAATGTTTTGTTCATAATGTTCTTTTTTTAATGATACATTTATATATTATAAAGTTGTTAAAATATGAGTGAGCTTAGAAGGGAAATGTAAAAAAATGGATAAAATTTGACAAAGCGACATATAGCCTCTCGTACATTGATGAAGGGTGATAAAAACCTAAAAGGTTTTACAGCCAGAAGCAGTAAGGTATACATTTCTTCTTTTTAAACTATATACATAATTAAGAAAACTTTTAGTTATAATAAATAGGATTTAAAAAAACAGCGTATCATTTAAAATATGTTTATAACTATACTCGTACGTATTTGTAAAATAATGCATTTCTTTCCTATTTTCAAATTTCAGTTTTCTTACAGGCATTAGGTCATTAACCGCAAACACTAAACCAACCAACCAACCAATCGTCTTATATTTCAGTCTCAACAAGGTTCTCAGATTTCTTTACAGGAGAAAATTGCCCACTTGGTAATGGCAATGGTTGTTGTTGTTGTTGTTGTTCATTTTGTTGTTGTTGTTGTTCATTTTGTTGTTGCTGTTCTTGTATATGCGTATTTGTTGTAATTTTTTCACATATCATTTCAATTTCTTCATCCAGTGTAGAAATTAATGAAATGTCATTCACCTCCATATCACTGACACCATAATTTTCAATAACAGTGTCATCAGCATCATTATTAACAACGTTATAGTCATTAGTGGCAACATTGCTACTGTTATCGGATGACATATATTCGTTTACAATTACAGCGGCTGCGGCTACATCATCATCCTCATCATCAACAGCAGCAGCAGCAGCAAAAGACTGGTGTTTTCTCTCTTCATTTATTTTATTATGATCTGTACATAAAATAAGCTTACATCAATCTTTAAAAATCGTAATAAAATTAACTCATAATCTTTTACAAAATTAATTTAAACATAACTAGCAGCCCTCCTATCAAATATCTTGAAATTTTAACAAAAAAAACCTATCTTACTTGAAGGAAAAATCTGTCGGCCAGGTCTAACCATTGATTATCTTAAACCACTTGGTTCCACATATTAAACGACAATTCGATGAGTTGTTGCAGTAAACGCGCGGTACTGCCACATAAATCACTTTGTGAAATATCATAATATTCCCCATAGTATTCTAAAAATGGTCTGATCGGGTTCAAGTTTTTGTTACAGCCAATTATAATGCGAATTAACTCTTTTTCAACAAATTTTGTCAAGAAGTTTTAGGAGTTTACCCTATAAAGACTTCCATTATAATAAGACCTTATATGAAAAGAGTTTCCAAAAATGATCCAATTAGGTTTTTTTCAAGAGGATTTCTTTTTGTGCCAATTCATATTCTTGTATCAAATTTTTATTATAATATCAAAAAATGCTCTTGTAACTTAAGCATATATTTACATGGACAGACAGACGAACTGATTGACATGGTGGATTCACACTTTGATTCTAAATCGATTGGTATAGTTAAAGGTGGGTGCATACCCTTTCCCCAGAATATAAACAAATCCTCTAAAAAATTGCTCGAATTTGACTAATGGACGTGGTCAGATGACAGACACGCCCACAATTGACAAAAATTTATTCTAGGTACAAAATCCCACTTGTAATAGGCTTAGAGAATGTAACCGGGTTCCCCCCACGCTTACAATTTTCTTATAGATTTGAAGGTTTTTTAATTTTTTTTATTAAAGTAATTTTTATCTCCAAGGCCATGGCTTAAAATGAATCAAGTAAAAAAGGTTCATTTAGCTTAGGACAGATCTTACATACCCAAGCGAAAAACGCTTGAAAATAGACTTTTTTTTAGCTTTTGTTACAGTTAAAAATTAATCTGCAGCTGGAAACTTGTTTTCTTGTAAAGTCGCAATTATCATCATTTTTTTGATGTGCGTTCATATTTATATTATTATCTCACCAATATAAATAACGAGGCAGCAATACTTTGTTTCATTGTTATTTTGACAACAACAACAACATCTGCTGTACACATTAAAAACCAAAAAACAAAACAAAAATAAATCTTAAGTATGAATAAATAAATGACGAAAACAATTTAGATATTGATGGTGTACGATGCTGATGCCGATGCTGATCAATGTTGTTAAGGGTCACCTCGTATCATCCACATATAGAACGCACAACAACAAGATACGACAATGCAACGAGTCTGGCTTTTGTTCTTATCAAGCCAATACGAAGCACTATAAAAGCTGAGGTAAACCAGAAGCTAATAATCAGTTGAAGCGATTTTATTTACACAGAACTTTACGCACATTTCCGAGCAAATAACGTAACACCACAAAAATGTTCAACTGGAATGGTAAGAATGTAGTTTATGTGGGCGATTGTGCCGGGGCTGGCTTGCAAATCTGTCAAGTGGTGGTGCAGAAGCCCATCAAACACTTGGTGGTGTGCAGTCGGGCTGAAAACGCCGATGTCCAGAAAAAGATTCAGGCTACCAATAGCAATGTCAAGGTGACATTTGTGAAGGTGAACGTAACAGATCCTTCCAGTGTACAGCATGCGGCTCAGGAGGTGGCCTCGGTTGTTGGTCATGTCGATGTTTTAATCAATGGTGGCGGCAATTTGGCTGATAAAGATATCGAGACCACAGTGGCGGTCAATTTGACCACAGTCATTACATCCACGGTGGCCTTTTTGCCATACATGGATCAAACTCAGCAGGGACAGGGCGGTGTGGTGGTAAATGTTGCTTCGGTTTATGGTTTAGAACCGAATGCCGCTTTCAGTGTGTACACGGCCGCTAAACATGGTGTCGTCGGTTTTACACGAGCTCTGGCCAATGAGGTGTTACACCAGAAGACCGGTGTGGCTTTCGTTTGCGTGTGTCCCGGCTTAACATCGGCCGATGTGGCTAATCAGAAGCAACAACAACAACATGGAGGACATGGTTTTGGTGAACAGTCGACCAGCAACTGGGTGCCCCACACTCAGGATTTATTTAATGCGGTAACTCAAACCAAAACTCAAACTCCTGAAGAATGTGCCGTTAATATTGTTAACGTAGTGACTCAAGCTAAAAATGGAGGCGTTTACGTATGCAGCCAAGGTTCCGTTAAGGAGATAGTGCCCACTGTCTACTTCTAAACAGTATGCCCCTCCCACTGGCCAGAGGACTGATGCCAAGCAAGAAATGATTGAATGGAATTTACACAACACGCAAAAAAAAAATAAAAAAAAATATTTTAATTCTTCCAAGCCCTAAACCCCTCCTTCCAAAAAAAAAAATTATAATAAAAATAATCATCCAATATAATGCTAATCTCTCTCTGAACATAATCAATTTAATATAGAACCGTTAGTCCATTATGAATTGTGTTTAGATCCTTCTAAATTTACAGATTAACAAAAAAAAAAATACGCAAATGCGTTGGAAAATAGACCTTGCGGGATCATTTCTCAGACCCCAACATCTCATCGGACTCTGTTTTATATTATTATATTCCCATAGCCTAAAAGTTAAGTATTTTCAAATTTATATTGGCTTGAACCACCTTCACAACTTTTCATATATAAAAATTTTTCAAATAAAACAATTCTCACTATAAACAAATGCGTCGAAACTTATTAACACATTTCAATGTTATATAGTATATATAAACCTTGTGTGTAATACGCACTTTATACTTTGGAATATACACACACATGTTTACATTCAATGTTTTGCATACACTTTCGTGTTTCGTGTTTCGTGTTTCTATTTATTGCTGACTCAGTTTGGTCAAAATGTCTTTTTTTTAGGTTTTTACTACTTCATTACCTGATTCATAATTGTCATCCGATAGTGAATCTGAACTTCCTGATATTGATGGTGTTGATAGCTTTGCTGGTGGCGGTAGTACAGATAATCTGGGTGCCACTGGTCGTGATTTACGTGCTGGGTTTATTATATTGCAATAAACGCAGCGATATGTCGCATATTCGAATTCCTCCTTTAAAGCCATACCTTACCAAAGCAAACACACAATTCATTTTGATATCTTTTTCACCAAAAAAAAAAACATTTGCTCGCTTTACTTACCATTATGACCATAACATTGTTGACAAATCATAGCAAAACGATTCTGGGGACCGTCCCCAATTAAAACATCAACAATACGCTCAAAGGTGGACTGCTCGTGCGGATTCACTATAGGAAAAGGTGTACGCCGACGCAATTGTTGATTTATACCACTCGGTAAGAGTCGGGTATCGAGAGATCTCATTGAATAAGGAATTAGTGTATTGTTAGGACCTGTTGTACGTGTTAAAGCGGTCCCTAAACGTTGCGGTGTATTGGGTGGCGGCCTAATTGGTGTACTGGTGCTTAAATGTGTTTTATTAGACAACGGCAGGGGCAACGTCCTACTACCAAGTTGTGCCGTTGACATTGGTGAAAGTATATTAGTATTTGTTGTTGTTGTACCTAAAGAGAGGTTCATAAAGAAACAAGATCATGCTCTAATTAACACATATCATCTATCTCCATCTCTCTCTCTCTTTCTACAATATATAATTTACCATAACTTGCAGCATTTGGTGTATCACCAAAACGAGACAAAAGTTTTACAGCCACTTTGTAGGTTTCCTTGTCCATTACTTGTTCTAATATCTCCTTTTTTTCCGCCCTTAAAGCTGTTAATTTTTTCGAGTTTTTATTTAATTTACGTTGAAAATACCAGGTAAACAAATGGCGCAAGAATATTATACTGAAATAATAAAAATGAAAAAAATTGATGAATATGAAATATTGCCTTTAATCAACCACTTACACTATGGGAAATAAAATCAAGGGCGATGAGTAAATAATGCGCTCCTTCCAAGTGGGTGGAAAATATACAAAATAAAATATAACAAAAGCTAAAATATAAACGCTAATTGCTATCGCTAAAAAATTCCCCACTACACGTTTCTTTTGCTCTTGAGTACTAGAGGTAAAACGTTCTAAAACTTCTATCCGCTCTTGCAGACCTTCCAACACTTCTGTTGTAGTCTTTTGCTTCTAAAAGAAGTTCAATGAATAATAATATTTTCATATACAATGAATCTAAAGAATTTTACCTTGAATTTTGGCAACAGTGCACCCATTTTCCGGTTGAAGTATAAATTTTGTGCGGCGGTGTTTTAAACTTCTTCTTTGTTTATGCCGCTAATACGCTTTACGCTGTGTTAACTAAATATTAAAGAAAAACGTATGGATTAGTTTATTGAAATGCCTGCAAATGAGTTGTAAGTTTCATTTTTTACTTCTTTTTCTAAAATTTTTAATTGAAATAAACACACATCGGGCACCACACGTAACCTCTTCCCTGGAGTAGTGTAATGTAATGTCAGGTTCTCTTTTTTATTTCCAAATGTATATTTACAGATTTTAACACAAACAAAAAAGTAAGAGGAGAAAAAATTGAATTACTTATTCAATTAAAGCACGAGCAGATATTAAAACTGTATAATATAGCAACAAGCTGACAGAACAGTTTCTTTCCTTAGTGAACTCTTGTATTGCAATGCCATTTCTCTGAAAAAGTAACTGTGTATAGTTTATAAAGAAAGAGGGTTGCCACATTATTAAAAAGTTAATATCGTAATTTTACTTTTATTTATTTATTTATTAAACATACACACACAACCGTTATTTAAACTCCATCCAAATATTTATTAAGAATCAAAATTTATGAAAATAATAATACAACATTGCGGCAATTTATTACAATTTATTGCAATTAGAGAAAATATAGAAACATTCATGGCACCTGATTATACAATATTATGCTCGCTCATTTTTTCACACTCATGTTAGGAAATTTATTATATTTCGTGGTTTCACTGCTTTTACTACATCTAAATTACATAAAAATATGAAATAACAAATAACAATTAAAGGAGAGAGTAAAACTTATCAATTCAACACACAACAAACTAATGTAAAGTATTTAGTATATGTAGAGGTCTACCTCAGTTATAAAATTTTAGAACAAATTTTTGTAATCTAATCTAAGCGAACAATATAAACCAACAACAAACCACAGCCTGAAGTTGCGGGCTCATTATAAGTATATACGTATTGTTAGACAACTATATAGATAGTTGCTTTAAAACTACTGAAACGCAAGCTACGCGTAGTGGAAGTCAAGTTATAGTAAAGTAAATATTAACATATAGAGTGTGTTTGTTTCAATTTTATAAACAAACTGTTAAATATGTCAACAACTATACGAACTTTATCAGCTTTAAATACTAATGACCTGTTGTTTGAGGAGAAACCATTATATCAGCCACCATTACCTGAATTACAGAAGGGTAAGAAAATATGGTTTAGAAAAAAAACTCTCACTACGTTAAAGAAAGTAATAATCGCGGACATAATGTCGAAGGTGGTCCAAGTCACTAGGTTCAATAACATTAAAATTAAAAAAATATATACTTGTCGGTAGAAAGTCATCTCAGGGCATTGAAATAGAATCCTTTCTGGTTGTTAAAAATGTCTTATCAACGTAATAAATGAAACCTCGTTGTCTCACCTTTAAAAGAATATCGCGAAAAATGAACTCTTTGTTAATCTCTCGCTCTTCCTCTAATACATATATTTAAATGTCTCTGCTCCTAACTAAGCTTTAATAAGTTTTGTTTTCATTTTCCTTTTTCGTTGTTGTTGCTGTTGTTGTATTGTTGGTGGCTTTGATAAGCTTTTAACGATTATTAAGCTGTATGCGTTTGTTTTATTTTGTAACAGTACTACAGTTAACTCTCACTAAAAATTTTGCTGATGTTTCTGTTACCATTGAAGAATGTCCTGATTTGACAGCTGAACAGTATGGTCTAATGGATTCAGGTAAATTGCACATAATAACCTGATCAGAATGTAAAAATATTGTACAAATAAATTCTACACACGATAGGTTTGAGTGGCTCACCTACGCTTTTGGAATTAGGCGGTGCTCCATATTTATTGCCTACGGTACAAAAAGAGAAACTTTATGATATTAAAGAAATTTGTAGAAAATGTATGGGATCGGGTAAAATATTCGCAGGTATGGTAAATTAAGAACTTATCATAATAATTTATTTATGTAAAAAACATATTAAGGTGAAATATGTTCATATAAAACGCTTGCTACCCTAAGCAGTTTTGGCAGTTTTATTTTTTAAAAAGCAAGAAAACTAAATTTGGCTGTAGCCGAGTGTTCAATACCTTTATCAAGTTTTATGCGTGACATATACCTTAGGCACTCTAATAGAACATATACAGATCGGCTGTCCGACCAGAAACTGTGTCTGGTACCGCGGGCTGCTGAAGCCCCAGGAACGGATGGTTCATCCCAATACAATGATGATAGCCCCCTTGCGGGAGCATTGCATTTATGTAAGACCTTTTTGTAAATATGTGTCCAATAGGTCAATTTTTGTAGCAGATATTTAGATTTTTATTGGTCGTGGGCGAGTTTGTTATTCTACCACGCCTATTTTGGGCATATTAGTGGAAGAGCTAGTTAAAAATGTGTGCCTAAAATTTTAATTTTATGGATTACTTTTGTTTCAGATGTACACATTTTTGTAAATTATGGGCGCGCCCATGCCGCCCAGTTTTGGCAAATCAGCAGATGGCATAATTATAAATAGGTGTACCAAATTTGAATCTTATAAGTCAATTTTTGTGGCAGATAGATATGTTTTGGGAATTGAGTGTGTTAATTTTTTAAATGTTTACAGTGGGTGCTGGTGCTGGTCCATACCCTTTGCGTGCCTTAAATTGTGAAGGCATCTTCAATATGAGCATTTCGGCGGATAATAAAGTAAAAAACGGCAGCTATACGGCTAAAGTTTACGGTTTACAAGAGGATTGCTTATTGGAATCAGTGCCAGATAATGAAACTCGTTGTGCTCTGTTGCTGAATCTGTTTGTTAGTCGTGGCCACATAGGTCCCGTTGTGAAAATCTCCTGTAAGAAACGTACGGGCCATTTAAATTTCATCGAATGTATACGTAAGGGTTTGTTGGAACAATATCAAGAGAAATGTGTGGGTAAGTGAATTTAATTGATTACGTCCCAATCACATAATAGTTCTTCTTGTTCTGCATTGTATTGGAAATCCAGGAATGGGCGGTCTATTCCTTCTGAAGCGCGGTAAAGCTTATCAGCATGTTATGCGTGATTTTAGTCAGTCTCCCATATACACCGAAACGGAATTGAATAAATGGTTGAAATTTTTTGAAATGCCTGCCACTTTACATGCTGTTGGCACTTTAATTACTCATGAACATGTAAGAGAAAATTTAAAAATATTACCCACAATTTTATATTTAAAAATTTATAATTTGTATACCCTCCACATAAGAGACGGGGGTGTACTAAGGTTGTCATTCCCTTTGGAGGCATCAGAAAGCTTACAAAGTGTGTAAATTCTTAATCAACATTAAAAACTGAATCGATCTAGTTATGTATGCCCTCTTCTTTATCGGTGATAAATTTTGAGATATTAAAATTTTGTTCACGCACTTCTATATGGTCACTACACGCAGATTGTTATTTAAAAAAGGCAAGGTTGGTTCAGGGCCGCGCCCACAATCGACAAAAATCTATTTGTATGCCACAAAAATTTTTCTATGAAGTTGGAATTTGGTTCCATACATTTATGCCTATAATTTACAAAAGACCGTATTTAACGTAAAACCTCATTTGCAAGCTGACACTTAATATTAATTATATAATATTAATAATATTAATGAGATTATGTACTAGCCACACCCACCGTTTCTAAGAACATGTGGAAGGTATGTGGTAGCCTAAATCAAATTTAGTTTTTTTTTTTTTTACTAATTTTTACATATTTTCTTTTTAAAGGATTTAGATTTGCGTTTACATCATTTTCATTCATTTTCGAAAACAAATTGGGGTGGTCACTATCATTACGATACCACACCAGATACCGTCGACTATGAAGCATATCTTAATGTAGCTGAACGTATAGTACGTGTTGATAAACCACTAACCACACATAAATTTGGCAGAGATTAATATTGTTTGTGTGTTTTTATGCTGTTTATAATTATTGGACATAAATAAAAAGAAAATCTACGAGAAAACGGAGTAGAAAGAAACTAACAACCATTTATTTAAACTTTTTTTTTTCGGTAACTTTCATTATTATGAATAAAGGCAACACCAACAACACAACAAACACTGCTTCTCTTACTACGTGTGTGCAAAGTAAACGCCATTAAAATCCATAATATTTCAACTTATATATAATCAGTAGCTATAACCGAGAAATGAGTATTTCAACACACTGGTGTATACTTCATATATATGCTCTTTTATAGTTATACATAGATAGGGTAAAACTTCTCTGGCAGCGTTATTGGGTGGATACTATTATTTTATATATAGTAAGCAGATAAGCAGATAAAGGATGAAAAACGTTTCTCCTTTGCCTTTGAAATCATGTCATTTGTCTCTTTCTTACAACCGAATAATGTACTTCATATTAGCATCTCTTCCTTATTTGAACTCTCTGAAACCAGTGTCGTTATATAAACCAATCAGCCTGCAATATTGGTTCGCTCTCGGAGAGCGTAACATTAAGTAGGAGTATCGTTAACATTTAATACTCATTACGCTTATTGTTGTTGTTGTTATTGTTTTTCTTTTGATTTAAAAAAACAAGTCAGCCATTATAGTTTAACTAGTAAAGACACATCGTAAAAAGCATAATAATTGCCGAATTTTTTTATTCTACTTCTGCCACCACACACCCTCTGTGTATTTATATTACTTAATATATAATAATTTTCATATTAAGTTTTTGTAGCACATATACAAATAACACTCATACATCCAGGCCAGAAATTTCTTTAAACACTTTGTTGTTCTTCTTTAAAGAGTTATTAGAATTTTTTAACCATTTATTTGAGAAAAAAAAAGAGCTTCTTCTGAGATCTTACAAAAATTTACAATATCAAATATCACATGGCATTATATGTCACAGCTAAAGAACGTAAGAGGCCTGTAATTTAAAAAAAAATTAAAAAGTATTTTTTTTCACTATGGGAGAAAGTTTGAACTCTAGCGACGTTGTGAAAAAATGAACGCAGAAGAAAAATTATTACATTGTTTAAAAACTTACAGTGTAAAAATTCGTATGAATACAGAATTTTACAAAAAAAATTTTTTTATTTGTATAAAAAATTTATTTCTTAATATTGACTTGAAATGAGTCACTTTTCTTCAATAATACTTCAAAAGACGCCTTTCTTGTTAGTTTCAAAATTGTCACAGAAGCTGTTCTTTTGTGTCAAATGGAATCAAATATTTTGTAAATATTATCAATAGAAGAGAAATCTTTTCGAAAAATTTACCAATTTGAAAGCTGAATTAATTTTGAAATGAAAGTTTTCACAAAAAGTCTGAACTAAATCCAATCAGCCTAATTCCTAAGCTATAAGACTTTAAAAAATATGTTTAATTAAGATTAATGATTGCTTAATGAGCACGTTTGTTAGATATTTTAAGTTACGACCATAACTAGGAAACTACTGCTCCGATTTTAGTCAAATATTTTGCAAAAATGGGGGAAAATATCATAGTGCGTCAAGTAAGGTTTCTCACTGGAATGCAAAGTTTAAACTGTTCTAAAATTGGGAGAAATTATCTTAGGAGAAAAATGTTTACATCCTTTAAAAGCTTATAGTCTTAAAATTCTTTAGTATATTTTTCTCTAATAGTGCTTCGAAAGACGCTTTTCATGGTGCGTAGATTCAGTAGTCTTCCAAGAAGCAATTTTGTACGCTATTAACATTGAATAAGTCTGTAATAGCGAAACACTGTACAACAAATGAATATCAAAAATTAGAAGAAATTCTATGGAATTCCACCTTCATATATATATATATACGGATATACTACAATTATGAAGCCATAAATTTCATCACTCAGTAAATTTTTGAGACAAAAGTAAAAGTAGAAATCCTTTCTGTAGAAAGGATTCTCCATTTCGTTACGTGTCACATTTCGAAGTTAAATGGTTGGGTAAGGGTTACATAAGGGTTACACAACCGATGTCCAGTTACACGGTTACAAATTATACAACAGTGACGAGCTATGTCATAAACTCTTTGACTTTTTTATATAACTGTGAAAAAAAAAATGTTAATTATCTACTTGCTAACAAGGATTAGCGTGAAAAATGCGAAATTTTCAATGTTTAGCAAAAATATTTATTACTCGAAATGTACATTGTGTGGGTTAAATAGAGAGTTTAAGAAAAACAAGGGAAAAATAACTTAATTCTCTTTGGTCTAAATATTAAATACCTTCTACATCTATATGTACAAATAGAGGGTGTGGCAGGTACAGGATTGTGCCCTCTAATATTCTATATATTACATATCTGACTCTACGTCAAAAAAGTTTCTCGTAATTGTGAGAGTGTTCAATACAACAATATGTACCGAATTTAGAATTGGACTTCAATTTTTGTAATGTATAGATAATTTTTTGTCCATTGTGGGCGTGGCTTCTAACCAATTTGGCACAATTTAGATAAAAACCTGCATTAGGAATATAGAAATGTATATGAAAAATTCAAAAACTTTACGAGACGTACACACAGACGGACAGATCTAGAATGACTCTCATTTGGTACCTAATCGAGAAAGTATATATATTGTAGAGCCTATGACGCCTTATTCTGGATGTTATAAACGGAAGAACAATCTTCGTATACTCCTTATTATTATTGGGGATGATATAAAAAGTTGCCCAAAACGCAAATTTATAAATTGTTGGTGTGACATCTGCTGCTGAAGTTAAACACACATAGAGTATATACAATAATATATTGTCTATAAAATAAATTTACTGTAAAATTGTTACCAGGTCTCATTGAAAATTTTACAATAGAACCATTTAGCAATTAATTGTTTTGCTATTGCAACAATTAACCAAACCACACTGTAACACTTTGTCTTCTGTGATATCATGCAGTTTTTGCCTTACTTGTGTGGTTATCATCATGCTTTGATTTAACTTATCTATGGTCTCTTTTATAGGTTTAGTGGTCTATTTATCAGTTCTCATTAATAAAATTTGATGTATGAAGGTATTATTCTCACCCACAATATCAATTAACAGAATAAAAATTATGTACATTGATGCTCTTTTTAGGGGGGAGTATACTTAGTCCAGTTTAACACAATATATTACAATATATTAATCGCCCTCTCTTATTAGGTTTTCTATACAAATTTCACCGGTTAGTTGCTTATATAAATTAACGCTTTAGAATATATTCTTCTTTGTGCTTTATCCATTGGTCTTTCCGGGGTAAGTTGTTATAACTTTCCAGTATATATAATACATATTTTATTAATCTCCCCCAACCTATTTGTGTGTCTATTACAATTTTACCGTTTGGCTGCTCATTTAAAAGAATAATTTAAAGAGTAAAAATAAAACTAGTGAAAAAACTGAATTTTTGGCTTAGACCATATGTCAAATGCCCCTAATCTGGTTACAAAATTTAAGGCGTGGCAGCACATGATTACGCCTTCTAATAGTATATGCGTTCCGTATCATCTTAAAAGTCGAGTTTTACTCGGATTAAGGGCTTTTGTGCATTGTGACCCGCCCATTCTTGGCACATCGATAAAGGGGATAATTATGAAGATTTATACTAAATTTCAATATTAAAGCGGAATTTTAGTGGCATACAAGCGGATTTGTTTTTTTTTTTTGTTAATTGTGGGCGTATCTATTATCCGACAAATACAAAGTACAAATACCACATTTTAATAGGTCAATTTTTGTGTCAGGTGGGTATGTTTTTATCAATTGTCGTTTGTAGGCGTGGCCCCTAATCGATTTTGCTTAATTTAAACAGCGATGTGCAGACCTAATATATGTAGAAGTGTCTGTACAAAATTTCAGCTAAGTAGTTCAAAATTTACAATGTTAAGATCAATATAACAGACAGACAAACAAGCACATGGACGGACATGTCTAAGTTGACCCAGATTTTGATACTGATTAAAAATATATATACCTTGTAGGGTCTCTGACGCCTACTTGTGGATGGTGCAAATGGTATGACGAACTTAACATCATCACCATATTATGTGTAGGGTATAACAAGTTATGTTATTGTCGGTTATAGCCGACACCATTTATTTAGTTGAATTGTATCAACAAATATGGGGCAATGTCATATAAGTTGCAGAGAAATAGTTCGATCCGGTCCAAAATTTTGCAAAGCCAATTAATTATTAATTAATTAATTATTGAACAATTTTTAATTTTTAAAAAAATTGGCACTCAGGAGATATCTTTTGTAACGCAACGTTACCCTCCACATAGAGAAATTATGCCCTAATTTAGAAACCCTAGTTTACAAACACTTCATCACCTCTTGAGAATTATTGCTGTATGAAAAGTTCTTTTATAATATGTCGTTGTACGGTAAAGAGTTCCAAAAATGCTTCAATTCGGTCCATTATCAATTGAATTTCATTTAGAGTAAAAACCTTAAACCAAGTTTTAACAAAATATCTCAAAAAATACGACCCGTAGCTTGCGTACATTAATTCACGAACGATCGGACGTACAGACGGATATGATTAAATCTATTTACAATCACTTTCTATAATTGAACGGGAGTGTGTAAATTGCTATTTAGGAGTTACAAACACCTGTACAAATTTAATATACCCTATGGGTGTAAATAAATGTTCAAGTTTATGCTTGAACACGTTCATTCTTAATTATGTGGGTGATTGAGAAAATCATTCAGGATAATACACTCTTACATATGTACCTCATAAAATATTTTTATATTCTATTAACTTTTTGTATTATCCTATTCTTTCTCATAAACTTTCTATGAACCAAAGATTTATTTGAGAAACCTTTCATGATAATCCTTTTAAGCCTGATCTTTGTTTTCAGATTATTTTACTTGTAATTCTCTTCAAATAATTCCATAAATATATGAAAATATTTAGCAAGCGTCAATTAACTTTACTAGAGTTAAATACACACACCCAAGGTCACTTAATAAAGGCGTGAGTGTAGCAAACATTTGAAATTCATTTAGAACGGCTTAACTATTTAATCCTTTACCAGCAGAAGGGTTCAATGATCAAAACAATTTTTGTGAATTCATGCTTTACTTACATCCCTCTAAATTTTCGTATGCAAAGCCTTAACTCTCATTTTAATTTTTAAGCCAAAGAGAAAAGAGTGAGAGAGAAAAGGAATCTTCAAATAAAATTTAAAAAATAAATCCTAATTCATTGATCATTTGCGTATATGTATATAGTAGACGTAGCATGCGTACTTGGCTAAGGAGAACACACGCAATGATCTTGTAAAAGACTTAGTAGAATCAAAGCCGCCTCATAAAAGTATAATAGATTAATGGTTACCAGTTAAGGCTACTGTCTTGCTTTAACCAGATCTTTCTTCCCAACTAATTTATTACCTAGTGATGACTTGCGTGCTCTGCTTTTGAACTCATTTAATCCTTTTAGGATATTTTCACTTTAACTTTAGTTTAGTTTAGTGTCGGTGTCGTGTGCGTGTTGCCAAACACGCCCTATCATTTATTTAATCGTTTTTTCTTACGAATCGACTGACAATTTTGTGACAACTTGAAGAATGTATTCTTATCCTTCGCCTGAATAGCCTACACTCGCCGCCTGCAAAGAAATGTTACTAATTTCAGAGAGAGAGAGAAGGAGAAAGAGTAGCAAAGAAAATAATTAGTTGTTGGCCATCAATATAATCGCTTTAATAGCCAATTCTGTTACAATTTTGTGTAATAGATTTATTGCAATTTTAAAGCTCCCGTAATCCGCATAAAATCCGCCCGTTATCCGAAAGTTCCTATTATACCATCTCGCCTATTTTAGAATCCAACAATTAAAAAAAATTTAATTTCCTAAATGCTCCGTATACAAACAGTGGGTGTGACAAATACATGATTAAGCCCTCTAACAGTGAACGTATTACGTATCGGCTTCCAATATGGTTTTTTGTAAATTGTGGGCGTGTCCGTATTATACCAAATTCCACTTTATAGCTCAATTTTTGTGGCTAAAAGAGATTTGTAAGGATTGCGGGCGTGGCTCTTAACCGAAATTAGAACTTTTATATTCCATTTTATATTTTCTAGACAACTTATATAACTCTCCTCTCATAGACTATAATTAATAACGTGACAAAAACTTTTTAACATTTACTTCCGTTTTAAGAGTCGGCAAACCATAAAGAGTCAATTTAAAAGATGAATGAAGCATGAGTATTCTAAGCAAGCTCCAAAAAGCAGACAAAAAAAAATACAAACAAACAAACAAACCGCCTTTAAGTGGTTAATATACATATTTTATGGAAATAATTGCATAAACTGTTCGAGTCTACTAAGTTGAGTATGAACACTAATAAAACATCAATAAAGTACTTAAAGAGACAATTAGCAAAGCCAAATATAAAATGTCTGTGGCGGCGCTCATTAACTAAATAGTAAATTACCAGCTCATTTACATCTTTAGCCTTCTTGAGTCATTTTGTTACTTTTCTTATTCGAAAGAGGGAGATGCGCATATCAAAAGCGAAAATGAACTGTTAAGTGTGCTATTTAGACACTTGGGAACATCTTCTACTATATACATATAATATGTGATGGCACATTTGTTCTCCTCCTTCTTGTTTGTCTTTTTTTATGAAAATACATTACAAGTATGTTGTATGGAATGCATTATAACATCTGCTTTATGCACTTATTGCTTATTTAGACTTCTCCCATTTATTGGGGCAGTTAGTTTTTGAAAGCCACAAATTACATTTTTGAACATTTTTTCAAGTGGAATTTAAAGATCACTTCGTCTTAGATATTACATAAATTATTAGACATTAGCCTTAATTTGTTATTAGTAACAAGATCATAAAATATAATAAAAACCTATAACGGTATTATGACCTAATAATTTTTAGATAACGTATTAAAAACACTCTGGTCTACATGCAAACATTTTTCTTTATAATACTAAACTTGACACTCCGTTTGCAACACCCGGGCGGTGGCGTCAGAGACCCCAGAAAGCATATATATTCTTGAACAGCGTCTGAAACTGAGTCGACCTAGGCATGTTTTTTTTTTACTGCTTTCCCCAGTGAAAGCCAACTTTAGTTTTCTTTCTTGTTAATTTATTAAATTTATACAGTATGAAAATATATATTATATTTATAATATTAGTGGCATTGTAATGTAATGGAATGGCCTCTCCTTTAGCTAATAGCCATAAAGGTACCTGAATGGTGTACAATAGGAAAAATTTCAAACCAACATTTTAGTATTTTATTGTGCCCACGGTCATTTATACTATTTTTACTGATTTCTTTGAAAAGCAAGGTATAGGCAGGGAGTGACCAATTTCGCGGTTATGGTACATTATAAAAAAGGAACATTCATAGAAACATTATTCATTGCAACTTTTTAGAGTTACCAGATTATATGAAAAAAAATACGTTTTAATTGAAGTGGAAAAACTACTACTACTACTACTTTAAACCAAATCTAATAATCTAATCTTCTTCTGCAAAAATAGGGGCGTCGCTGGTACAAGATTACGCTTTCTAAAAGTGTAGGTATTACATATAAATTTCCGTGTTGAGCTTCACACTGAATAAGGTCTTTTGTATATTGTGGGCGTACCAGTTATTCTGCCACACCCACTTTGTGTACTAAATATCAACTTGATAATTAATATTTTGTGGCAGAACCACTGCGACCATGGCTCTTCACCGATTTAGTCCACTTTAAATAGCGATCAACGTATATGGCACATTTTTCAAATTTACAACCGCGAGAGTGCGAACAGCAGACAAACATAAGGACGGATGTTGTTAGATTGACACAGAATTTGATGTTTTGTGCAAACTTGGTACACCCCTCCCTCATTACATGGAAAGTATAAAAATACAGAACTTAGTATACCCTCACCCCTTATGTGGAAAGTACAAAACAACATTTCCAAAAAATGAAAAATTTGTTGAGTTTGGGAATTGTTTCGTTGAAAATTCTGGCAACCTAACACCTTACACTAAACAATTTTATACCAACTATTTCTGAAAAGAATCTGCGATTAGTTGGTGGTCTTATGCGAAACCTCTATATACTTAAAGATTTTAAGCGAAAAGCCCATCATAAAAATCTATAATTGAATAGCAAGTAATACGTATTCAAGGTCAATTGTGACAATTTAGAGAAAAGAGAGAGATTAATACAAGATTAATGAATTTTAAAACGTTTCTAAACTCTTTCTCAGCTTACTTTTAGTTAAAAGAACTTTTGTACTACTACTGTAATATCACATATTAATGTTACATAAGGTTATTTATCTTTTTTTCGTTAATTTGAGCAGAGATTTTTTAAATACAACTTCCATTAAACATTAAAATCCAAACAAAAAAGTTCCTTCGATAATTAGCGATAAGGTATCAGGCATACCGTAACCAATTATTGTTATGGTTAAACTAGTATTCAAACTACTATACGAAATGCTCAAGGTTATGTGGTAGTGAAGCTCAAAAACGATTATCGATTAAATGGAATTCTCAAACACAAAATAGTGACCGCTCAAATAAATATTCAGAGGGGTGTGAATAGACGTATCCATGTAATAAATTATATATTAATGTGAAAACAAGGCGTTACTAATCAAATATAATTGTAGAAATATAAATTTCAATACATAGCGAATCGAATA
The DNA here is from genome assembly GCA_949710015.1 of Crataerina pallida. Taxonomy (NCBI): domain Eukaryota; kingdom Metazoa; phylum Arthropoda; class Insecta; order Diptera; family Hippoboscidae; genus Crataerina; species Crataerina pallida. The sequence goes on from OX453293.1 coordinate 16,464,604, forward strand.
TAAAAGATAGATCAAGTCAATGCATACAAAATATTGATAAGTAATCACAGCACAATTGTTCACAAGATAGGGCGGAGAAAACGATTAATATAACATGTGAAGAAACTAAATATGGCTTGGGCCAAATTTAAATTGAGTAGCAATCTGCGTAAAGAATTTAGGAGTGCTTGTACAAATTTTCACCTAAAGATCGCAAAAGTTACAACCGTGAGAGTGCGAACAAGAGACAGACGTACGGACAAATATGTCTACAATGACTCAGACTTTAATGCTGATAATGAATAAACACTTTTTCGGGGTCGCAAACGGAATAACAATCTTAATATACCCTAATCACTAATATTAAAGGTAAATAATCAAAATCAATTCTATATCAAAACATATTTAGGGCAATAGACTAACCAACTGAATGTACAATAAGAGCCTAGATGGATGTCAAAACTATAACTCAGTATTTTTCCTTTTTTACAAAAATTTATTTATACCACTTTCTAATATAAGGGTTCGTACGCAAACATACACCATGTGTTACAGCAGACATTTGTCTGCTCTAACACATAACAAAGTACATTTGAATGTCCATAAACACATGACTTCTAGGCACAAATGGGGTTCAAAAAGTGTATCACCAATTCAATGATGTCACTACTACATCACACACACACAATGCATGCGCAACCCCCCATGCTGGTCTTGCGTAATACAATATTTCAACAAAATGCTTACACTCGTATAGGCCTTTCATACACTCATATATACATAAATGATAATTAAAACTGATAACCAACTAATCAAGTGTAACATAAGCAAATTAATTGCTTCAATAATCGATATGGATAAAATATCCATAACAGAGTATAGAAGAGCACATATCTCACAGAATGTAAATGAGAATATTTGAATTTCTAAAACTGGGAATGCGAAATAAAATCAGTGAAAACCAATGAAGAGAAAGATAGTCAATGATTGTATCATACAACACCACCGCACACACTGCGTATTGTTAACCATAATAAATAAATGACTGCGTTAAATGGTAATTGATGTAGATTGACCCCATGCACGACGAGTCGGTACTTTATATATGAGAATATATCTACTAATTTACTTGTATGGAAAATGAAATCAAATCTGTGGTATGAGACTATGATAGACTTACAATACTTTTGTTATTGTTTCTCTTTCAATAAAATTGTAATATGTATGTGTAAACCACCGCCCCATACGTATCTCTTACATATAGCTGGATAGACAATTTGTACCAAACTTAATGAAAATAAAATGATTGTAAAAAAAACCTTGTGTTCTATTTACTTGCTTTTTACTGATTTTTCTCAATTTTTTTATCTCCTATATATACTATAAAGAAGACTCCATGTGGAAGCTATCAGAGGACCTCACTTTTGAACAGCATTAAAATAGAATTGGAAAGAATTAGACACACATCCTTTTATTCATCTCTTTACGAATTGAATGTTTATGCGGGTCCACAAATTGTACACATACCGATTGGTAAAATATACCATATAAAACTGACAAGTAAAAAAAACTAAGTCGTAAATATTCTACACATCTAGAAATCTATGCATGATTACGATCTCTATAATTTGTGTACTACACTGAAAAAGGTGTTTCGTAAATAGTTTGGTAAATATCTATTATCTGATCACGTCCATTTTTGGCACTTCGATGAATGGGGTATTTACAAATATGCTAAATATTTAATTATAATTAATTACAGCTTTATAGCTTAACTTTTGTGGCAGACAAGTACATTTTTATCGATTGTGGGCGTTAGCGGTGCAGAAACTAAAAGTGCCTAAACAAAACATCAGATCAATATCTCGAATTTTACGACTATGAGACTGCCCCCAACAGACAGATACGCGGAATCACATGTCTGGATCGACTTAGTTTTTAATGTTGATCAAAAATGTCCACACCTTTTAGCTTAAAATGGGCGATATCAAATAGCAACAACACCCGCAATTTTTAAAAAATACTAATAGGAGCAGTACTTTTTATTATAGTAATATTCGAGTTATATGCAAACCACGCCCACAAGGCATGTGTAGTTTTAAATAAGGAAGTAAAACTAAATTTGGTTAGGACCAGATCTTAAATAGCCTTTAGGTATATATACAAAAAGTGGGCGCGGAACGTGCCTCAGTAAGTGAGCCCTCTATAGTTTTAATATTTTATTATGCATTAACTAAGACGTGGAATTTTAGGGGAAATAAAGTTTTTTGTGAATTGTGGGCGTGTCTGTTATACGTCCGCGCCTACTTTTTCTGCATTTATAGATGCGATGTTTTTAAATATGTGCATCAAATTCCAACTCCAAATGTAAAATTTGAGTGAGAGATTTTTTGGATGGTGGACGCGGCATTTCACTATCCAATGCAAACGCTGGGGACGGACACAGGGACGGACATATCTATATCGATTTCTAATCTCATGCTGAATAATGAAAAAAGAATATTTATACTTTGTGACGTGTCGGTGCTTTCCTTCTGCGCGTTGCAATACAATATCAAACTTAGTATACTCTTATCAATAAGGTGGAGGGTATAATGTATCGTTAAAATTTAGTACATATGTGAGGAACCCAAGGCGAAATTTTATATATAATATATAAAGTACATCTCGCTCTCATATGTACCAAGAGTCTTCTTTCATGTAATTATTTATCACATGAAGTAAACTTTTTCTTAAGTTGTGTTTTATTTCTTTTTTTTATCAAAAGGTTTCACTTCTCTACCTATTCATGTTGAATCTTTTTCATCTACTTTCTTCTTCTTCTTTTTAACAGAGTTTGTACGAAATCTTTTTATGACACTATTTGCTATGGCTTAATCTTTCCTTTTGCTGAGCAGCTTACTCTCTCTCTCTCTCTCTCTCTGTTTGTGTGTGTCTAATATAAATGTCTATGTTAACTCCCCATGGTATCCCATATCCGTCAAATAAATTGCTCAGTTGTCTTTTTATTGCGGTTTGACTTGCTATGAAATTCTTCATCAATATATTACCTTTTAAACTAAAACAACAACAACAACAACAACAATCACAACAAAATAATTCAATTTTTTTTATACACACCTCTCGATAATTTGAGATTTAGAAAAATTGTTTACAACCACGGTCCGTTATTAACGGTCATAAACGGGAAAAAAACTGAGCATTTCATTTTTTTTTGCTAAAGATTTCATAGAGCGCACTAATGTTAAAAAAATAACGCGTAGATTTTTTAACTGTACGTCTTTCTGCATTTCTTTTGTCTTGCGATCATAAATATGATTTTGTTTCATTTTTTTTAAATACGAGAAAGAAAAAACTGCCTTAAAACTCTAGTTCTAGTTTCACTAGAATTTCAGTTCATTTTTTTCACTTTGGTTTAGTTTTTTATTTGAACACTTCCAAAGAAAATATAATTTATTAAAAGCAGAAAGAAGGCATATTGTTAATATGACCTTGTCCAAGTCAATATGACAGACAATGCAGTTTTTTTTTAGCCTACCATGTCACTTATGTTAAGACCAGACAGTTTTTAAGGCTGATGGTGAACCTTAAAAAGAATTTCCTAAAATTTCACTTTAATAATAAAAGTAATTTAACGACTTAAGCTAAATTTTGCATAGTCTCCACAATGGACTTTGACTTATAGGTAACTTGGGGACGTGACAAATGTATATATGAGCTTTCTTTTAAGGACTATTACAGGTTTTGTTACTTGTTAACCGCTCAATCCCGCAGCAAAATTACTTTTTAATTAAATGCGGGCATACCTATTGTCTGACCTCGCCTACTTCCAATGCATACACGATTACAATATGTATAATTATAGGTATTGGGTTTAAATTTTGGGACTTTATTTTTATGGCCACAACACCTTGTTGTTAGAGTCACCTTTGACCAATTTCGACCATTTTAAATACAAAACTCTCTAAGTTTCTTAAGTATGTTTGTACTAGACTTTAGCTTAATAACTAAATTCTTGTGGCCCCAATTGTTTCACTACAGACTCACGGACGTCCGGACATCATTAGGTCACTTCAGATTTTGATATTTTGGTATGTTTTTGTATATTTTTTATGTTATATATACTTTGTAGCATCTGTTACGCCCCCTTCTGGATGTTGCAAATGACAGAAACCAATTTGGAATCATTCACTCAAACCTTATATATACTATGAGTAGTAGAGGATTTAACTGTAGTCGAAGTAAGAGATAGCGGAGGGCCTTGCAATATGCATAACAAACTTTTCTTTTAGATAATGGGTCTAGAAAATTACTACTACTACTATAAGGGTTTTATTTTAATGTATTTAGCTTCCTAACCACCAACTAAGATTTTATAATGGCACGCGTCTCATTCAATTGTTTAACAAAACATAGGTGTGTGCATACAGACCTACCTTCTATAAATATTGGCCTTAATGATTATTATCACTTAATTTCAATTTACTTCTTAATGTTAAGATTCTCTCAGTGCGTGTTTGTATTCTTCGTTCTGTGTTGTTTCAATTTCATTAACTTCAACATCGTATTGAATAGAATTTGTAAATAATTGTGAGCGGCAACTCCACATGTGATTGCTTTATGTGTATGTCTATAACTGTGACATTTTTGTGTCATTCATTACCAATAAAATTAAACACAAAAATAATAAATGTTTAAACATTGAGTTGGAATTTTCACCTTACAGTTTTCTCTATTGCCTCCTTTCCTTTATTCTTTTTTTCATCCATTATTACAAAAAAAAGTGAAACACATTTGTACATTGTATTGTAGTTGTTGTATTTAATTTTTACATAATCAGCGCATCATCAACACACATCAAAATTTGATAATCCACAAAAATAATTGCTCTCTTGCACTGTCTCTTATACAACACTTGATTCTTGTTTACATAGATAGTCATGGTACCCTTTTTTCATCCTACAAGGATATATTAAGTTCAAGAGAGTTTATGTAAATTATAAACACTTCATCACCTTATAATCTCAGAAACACTTTCTAAATCAATTTAAACAACATTCAGTCAGTTAGTGGGTGCACCTTAAAAGGTGATTTAGAAACGTTACAGTTTCGAAAAATATGAAATTTCAACATGTTCGTCTGTAAGCCTGTCTGCCAAATTTGAGATATTTCGGTGCAATTTGGTACTAGGACAGGGAATGATCTAAAGAGAGACCATAGTCATAAGGGATCAAATCGAAAAATTTCCTATATAAGGTTTATAATATTAAGAAAGTATTTATATGGCAGAAAGTCGCAATTCTTGCAGGCTAGAACTCCTTTTCATATATCGGTATATAAGAATGACAATGCCTCGTGTTTACTGGTACATTTAAACTAATTATAACATATTTTGTGGTGTAGGGTATTAAATGAGTGGTTATAACTCACATGTTTTTTCTTTTTTTTTTAGTTTAACAATTTATTTTCTTATCTTCTATGTCATTGTTTTGATTATAAGTAAAATTTGAATTTAATTAGCGTTACTGTCATTACACGCCATGTGCCATGTGCATGTCGTTTATGTTAAGCCTTTTTTTATGCGTGAAAAAAGGGTTCATTTTATAACTGGAGAGTGAGGGTTCAATAACAATCTCATGAGAATTAATGGACCGTAAGAAAGCACAAACAAAATAGTAATAATTTCTCATAAAAAAAAATGTTTTTCAACTCTGTTACCTAATGGTACATAAGAAAAATTTAGACATTTATACAATAAAAAAGACATTCCTACAAATTGAAATCTTCTTTTTAAATGACTTTTCCAAAAAAAAAAAATAAATAACAATTACATGATTCTGGTCAATTCTTGCTGACTTAAGTCCACCTGGTGGTTTTTTTTTAAGAGAATAAGAAAAAAACGCCCGTCATATTATATTAAGGAGTGAAATCGAAATGAAAACGTTTGTGTTACGGTTTATTTCCGAGTATTACATGTAATTGAGTAAATAAAGTAAAAAAAAAATAAAAAAAATTATACATTTAGGGCTGTTGTTATTATATTGTTGTTACATGTTCTGACAACTTAAGATGAATTAATACCAAAAATGTTTCCACTTTCTTTTTTTTTTTTTTGGTAACACGTTACAAGTGTTAATATTTTATTATTTATTTATAAAGATAGACGCAACGATTACAGCAATAACAACCATAGGAAAAATAAAGGTTATTCCCCTGAGGGATTTCGTGTGGAGTTGACTCCAGACAAGAAACTGTTGAGATTAAATTTTAATGATTAATACGAAATAAAAAAGAAAAATCCTCCCTTCTCTTGATATTAATGAAGGTGTGAAAAGTGGGGTGATTATTTGTTTGTTTGTTGTGTATAAACAGTTAATATGTGTCAGATGTTGCATAGATTAACTTAGATTATCAGCCATCTTGTTGTTGTTGTTTTTGTTATAAGAATACTACACAGGTTCTTGTTGACTTTAATTAATCATGTGGGATTATGAATAAAAAAATAAATAAATAAATAAGTAAACAAAACAGTTAAACAGATCGTTGAAAAATTATGCCTAATTGTTTGTTGTTATTGTTGTTCGTGACTATTTTTCATACTCTGCACCTCTCTATGGCTCTCTAAGGGTATATTAAGTTTGTCCAAATTTTTGTAATTTGTAAATGGCAAATGCCACACCTCCGATCGATTCTGATTCATTTTTTGGATCGATTTAACCATGTCCGTCAATCCGTCTGTGTGTATATGTAAACGTAGTGTTAGGTTATCGTTGGAATTTTTAGAGATATTTCGATAAAATTTATTGATTGAAAGAGTAATGGACCTAATTGACCTACTGTTTTTATTAAAACAGTATTACTCAAGTGAGTGTTGACTGTTGAGTAGTAGCGCGGTAGTTTTATGTTGTCTGGCCGCAATTCTTCTTAATGTTCGTCGGTCTCTGTCAGTTAAATTTCAGTTTAGTTTAGTTTATGATGTTTCACCATGTTTTGTGCACGCTGTCATTGTCATGAAATTAGGTGTTCATATAATTTTGCCCATCCCCTGTATATATATTATTTAATTTGATATATTTTTAAATTTAATTTTTAAGATTTTATTGTATTAAATTATATACCATTAATTTATAATTTTGGTTTTTTATTTATTTTTTCTTTAATTACATATTTTATTATATAAATATTGTATAAGATCTGTATTAGTTTGCAATTAATATCACATCAGAACTAATTGAGTAAATAAATAAATTAATATACATATATGGAGTATATATCTTCTATTAACTTTGTAGCTATACCGTTGTGTTTGGGAGATATTTTTGTCACTTTCGAAGGTGGTTGTGGATTAATTTGGACTAAAAGTGTCTGTCTGTACCAAACAAAAAAAAAAAAAAAACGCCTATAATTTCATTTCACAGAGTTTTAAAAATTCTTCAACCACTGTATTGAAGATGAGCGAAGATGATGTTTTATTATTGATTTAACGGCGGCATTAATGAACTAATAAATCATTAAAGAAACAAAAAATCACAAAAAAAAGAGAAACTATTAAAAAAAAAAGTTAAGGTTTATAACACTTTACACAACTGTGAACCGTCGTTTACTGACACACTTGCAGATTTCTTATGGGCTACACCGGTTCATAAACTCGCATACATCTAATAAAATTTAAGATACAACATCAGCAGAGAGACAAGAGGGCAATGGATTACAGTTATACAATAGAACATTACTTAGTGGAGGCCACTAACTAATAAAACCAATGGATATCTATTGTAAAGATTATTATATGATTATGACGATTGAATGAATAATTTCACAAAAGCATTGCTGTCATGTTCCTCTCTCCACGTTATAATATATGAAGTGCAATTTTTCAGTTAAAAGCTGCTAAAAAAATTTAACTCAGTTCCGTTATTCTGTGAGCGTAATCTTAGACTTCGATTTCGATACCAATGTGCGTGTCCGTAGTAGTAATATTTCGAGCAAGTTTGGGGTCGATATCTCAATTTTTACAATTCCGAAACTGTTAACCACAAACATAAGTTAACTCGGAATTTCCGATTGATTATATATACAAGTCCACTTCAAAGGGTTTTTATAGCTACCTTCAGGTTTGTTGTACATTTAAACATAAAAATCACATCTCTTGCATTTTTCTCTTTATTGGCGAATGCACAGTTTGTTTGTTTTTTACAATATTTAACTTGTTTTCACTTAAACGTTTTTTAATAGTTGAATTAGCACCTCTGTTGGGAATTTTATAACACAACATTTTCACATGTGTTCATTATGTTCATATAATAGTAAACTGTTCATTAACAAAAAACAAAAACACAAAAAATATGCTAATCCAACAGGTTACAGGCGATTTTAACGCCGACTATTATTAGGCAACATTAACTGCAATAGTATTTGTTTGTTTCTTAAAATGAAATTCCGTCTAGTCTGGAATGTATGAGTACTATAGAACATAGATAAAAATCTTCTAATTTACATTGATGTTTGTCATACTTGATTTAGAATATCAACATCTAGCCCATAACATTCTTCATCAAAACATTTCATATGAAACTCATATTGAATATATTAAGCAATAGAGTAATAAAACATATTTGGGCGGCCATATTGGATTTCTTTTAAATTAAGTTAATGAGGTTAACGAATTAAATAATAGAAAACAACAGGCGAGCAATTATACTATTCCTAATTTCTCAAAGAGGACTCCGCAATTACTCCGAATCATTTCAAGCTCCACGATCCTAACCTTTTGCCCAAATTTGCTATTAATTTATTTTAACTTTTAACTTAAGCCGAAATTGTATTATTGTAAAATTACTCCGAATTTATTACGAAATTACTACCAACTCATAATCGACATTCCGAATTTGTTCTGAAATTATTAATTTTTTCATAATATCCCTCATTATTCCCAAATTTGTTCTTATAGCCGTCAGCACATTGACTTATTGTTTATATATTATATAAGTCAAGTCGAAAGCTTATAAAAAAGATTGTACCCGTTGTTCTTGGTTGGTGTAAAAAACATTTTTAATATTGCGCAAAGTTACAAAGGTTTCAATGTGTATAATATAACCTTATTCGTGATAATAAAGCATCGAATTATGATGTATGTATATACAAGTTACCCATCATCGGTATTAAGCAAAGCATTTAATTTTATGATACTTTACATATTCAATATAAAAATACAAATATCAATACAAAAAAAAAACATTTATGTACGTACATTGTTATATGGGACTATATACATCTACTCAACGTATACTGTAAAAACTGAAATAACTAAATTTGGCTTAAACCACACATAAAATACCTCTCACATGTATATTTTGGGCGTGGCACGCATCATTTAATACCGTATGTAATTTGTATGAGCTTAAACGTCAGATTTTTCACAAAAAATAAAAGCTTTTCGTAAATGGTAGGCCTGTCTGTCGATTAACTACGCCTACTTTTGATACGTTGATGTATTTTAATTTCGTAACCTAATTTTTATAGATGATAGATAGATTTTTGTCAATTGTGGGCGTGGCTTTTGACCGATTTTTCCCCAATCAAATATCGATGTGCACACAAAAACTATGTAGAAGTGATTAAAATTTAAAAATTCATGCTGAATATATCAAAATTTATAACCGTGGAATGGCCAGCAGTACATCATTAAGACGCCTCAGGTTTGTATGCTCAACAAGAATCTATATACTTTCTAGGGTCTCTAACGCCTTTTTTGGTTTTTGATATACCCTCGTATATGGAGTATGTATAAACATAAATCCGCTATATTACAATTGTAACTTTAATGTTGTGAAAAAACAACATATGACGCCCATGATTTGACCTTTTTTACTTAAATTTCACCAAACATTGTTGCTGTGTGTGCTGTATGATTAAAGCGTGAACATTTCCTTCATTTACAGGTAATTGTTATGAAAATTCATTTCTAAATATTTTACATTCAATAAAATTGCTATTTTAATAAGGAAAACACCAAAATCTGCTAATTCAAGGAACTTGTTGAAATGAAAGTTATGAAATTGAAAAATTTAAAGCAAAATCACTATAAACCTACCGTTAAATTTACTGAAACTGTACAATTTCAGGGTTATTAAAGGCAACTCTCATCAGGTAAAACTATTGTAAATAAAATATATTAACAAAAAAACTAAACGATGTTTAGGTCAAATCTTACGCTCCACATCAATAAACAAAGTGTTACAACGTCTTAGAACTGATTATCCCCTTTAGTAAGATATTATTTGTCAATAATCGAGACAGATTATGCCAATTGTAGGCGTGCCTCTTATCCGATTATTACCATTTTTGTATGGATGCAATGGATGCAATAATTTAAAGAACAAGTAATAAGAAAATTAGCTTAGGTCAAATCTTAAATATCCTCCACATATACATACAAAAAGTGGGCGTGGCAGGTGCATTGTTTTAGTTTATGTTTTACATTAGTTTTGCACTGAATGAAGTTTTTTATCGATGCTGATTCAAAACATACATACTTTGTGGAGTCTCCGACGCCCCTTTTTGGACGTTAAAAACGTTTTGACAAAGTGATGTGTACCTCACAAGCATATGATGGTGTATATAAAAATTTACTAAAATTGTCATGGTACTTGACATATTTGGACCAATTTAAAGTAATAAACTTTTTTCACCTTTATTCTAATTTTTCCGAACATGAGGGTTTTAATAGGACATTGTCAAATCAATTCAGATTTTGATGCTAATCAAAAATATATATACTTTTGCCTCTGACGCCTTCTTCTGTTACATATGTAAAAACAAACTTAGTTTACCCATCATCTTGTGGAGAGGGTATAAAAAGATCATTTTAACAGTGCTACAATCAATGACTACGTTCCGTGAATAGTAAAATAAATTTATACATATTTATAGTACCAAACAATAAACACATTACAAACTAAATGTATGAAATTTTGCTTTAACATCAGCTGAATGTAATAACATTGTAAAATACTTCCGGAGTAGGGCAATAAAATAGTACCTTTTTTCAATTATAAGATAATATACCTGAGATGCGTTAACTGTTGAACCTTTCATTGTCAATCAAATCACATTTACATATAACTGTTCATTTACCTACACCCACCATAGGTACCATAGTATAATTGAGACGTAAAAAATATTAATACGTTATGACAAAAAATTTGTAGAAAGTGAAAATATATAAAACAAATAAAATAGGTACACAAACGCGCGATGATTGTTGTTCTTGTGGTAATGTTTTTGCACATTATAACTGCCTTTGCATTCTCTTGTCTTTCCAAAATCACTCTCACCAATTTAACATAACATTTCTTTTATAGTTTTCTTCAACTGAAGTTCTTTGTAACGGTGTCTCAGGTATTTCTTTCCTATTAATTTTTCTTAATGTTTGTATTTGTATTCAGGAGAAACACTCCCACATCAATGCACTGCTCTGACAGAAAAACTTCATACTCTTCCTCTTAAACTATTATATGAATAAAAATTAGTAAGTAAGCTATTGTTGTTGTTTATTTTATTGAATTTTTCTTATACATAGATACAGTTATATAAAATTTTAACAAAACATTTACAATTGCCAACCAAAAAGAAATGTTCTTTAATACAATCAAAGATTTGTTTTATGTACAATTAAAAGGTTCGAATTTACAATCGTTTTTATACCCAATTGTTTAAATGACATAATATCAAATATATTCTTGTACAATTTTAAGCTTTGTATAAAATATTTTTGTTATATCGTATAAAAAAATAAATTTGTAAATAATAAAAGAATAAGATTATATATAAAAAAAATATATAAAATTTTAAATAATAATATATTAAATTTTTTAAATGAAAATAATATAAAATTATATAATAAAAAAATTAATTTTATACACAATTTTAACCTTTATATACAATCTTTACTAACCTAATGATTGGAGTCTTAAAGCCTCCCTTTGTCTCTATTTTTTTTTTAATTTAAGCTTCCGTTTTATAAGGTTTGAAAAGTTTAGGTTGGCGCCCATCTAGAGCTGTTTCATCGGGAGACATGGAAGAAGCTGGCCGTTTATTTGTATCGATTTGTGTGGATGTTTGTGTATTATTGTTATTATCCTGGCTATTACATTCTGATTGCTGGAAGTTTTGCGCATTACTTTGGGTAGGCGATATTGATTGAGTACAATCGTAAACTTTATCATGATCGGAGGGTGGACTTAACGATAGCGTAGAGGAGTGTGGAGATGAGGATGAATGCAAATCTTGAGGTGGTGTATCTTGCTGGTTGTTAGCATAAATCGAAGACATGACAGGAGGATAAGCTGCAGCTTCTGCTGTTGCATGCTGCATGGGAGTATTGAGTGAAGGCATTGCCGCTGTGCATTGCAAATTCAATGGTGGCGTTTGTTGTTGCTGTTTGGTGGTGTTATACGATATAGGCATGGTAGCATTTAACATAGCAGCCATTGGAATAGAAGCGCCGGCCATATGATGTGGCACAGCTGGGCCCATATGATGTGAGAATGGAGGCTGTGGTCTACTTGGTGTCAGATGATAGGGATTATAACGATATTGACCATAGGTGGCGTGATGACTGCTTAAAGGCATAGCTGGTGGTATGGCTGATAGCATAGGATTGGCTAAGGCGGCAGGATATGGTGTAGCATACGGTATACCCACACTATTTGCCGCCGCCTGCAATATGGAAGCGGCAAATGCTGGATCCGAGTATACAGCAGCATATGGCCATGCGACGGCAATACGTTGACGTTTATCTTTCATACGTCGGTTTTGAAACCACACTTTTATGGTCGCTTCGGGCAAACCCAATTGTTTTGATAAATCCAAACGTCTATTGCGTGACACATAATTCTCTTTGAAGAATTCCTTTTCCAAACAGGCCAATTGATCACGCGTAAAAGCGGTACGATACCGACGTACCGATGGATCATTCGTTATATCAGAATTATTATTATTGCGGCTGCCGTTTAATGAATTTTCGGGACTAGATAAACAATCTGGAAAAAATAAAAACAGAAAAAAAATCATAAATAAAGAATTGTTAGCAAGGAGAGCAGAGGTTTAATAATAATTTTTTTTAAATGATTGTCAATGTTATGAAGTATAACGTTGAAGATAAATTTAATTCACTTCAATTTCATGCACGTTTGAAAATTATCAAGCATTTCATTGACTTACCTGATGGAGAATTTGATGAGGGTGGTGTTTGCACTTTATTTGGATACGGTCCCGGTATTAAATCCACCATTAAAGGTTTCTCTTCTATTTGGTCGGTATGCTGTTGTTGATGATGATGATGCTGATAATGATGAGTATCACTTGTATATGTTCTATAACTGTGCATGGTAACACTTTTTTTATATGTACACTTACACTTTTTGTTAAATTTTACTTATTTTAATATTTTTATTATTAATATAATAAATTAATTTTTTTAATAACAAGACACATTACAAAACAAATTGGATCGATTTGAAAGATATATTTTTTTAGTTCAAGCGTAAGCTACTTAACTCTACGAGAGTAGGATTAACTGTGAGTACAATTCATACCTTGATTTGGCCTTTATATAGCAACCCTGCTTGTACCTTGAAGATGGCGCATATTACTATGTGTATAAATAAAATATAAAGGCGTGCTCTTCTGTTGTGTATAAGCAGGTTATGAAATGTATATACACACATTTGCACACACACACACACCTGGATAAGTAATAGAACAACATACAAAACACATTAGGATCTCTGATAAAATTAAACGGCCAATGAACAGCAAATGATTGCTTGTGAAATGTAATATAACAACAACAACAATATTGACAAACACAAAAATCAAACATAACAATGAGAATGAGAATTTGTTCATTCCACTGCCCTCTACATGATATACCAAAATTGACTTGTCATCTCAGTTCGTGTGTGTATGTACATATGTTTATTGTTAAGGGATGTTTTAACTCCTAATTCAATGTTTCTCTCTCTCTCTTTAGTTCTGCCTTTCTCTCATGTAAAATTGTTTTATGTGCATATGTGCATTGTATGTTTAAAAGACATGTTTGTTGTTATCTCAATTACTATACACTAAACACAGATGATAATGTGGCAATGAGAACGATTACGATGCCAAAAACACTGAACACTGAAGACTAATGGAAAAATAGTATAAAAAAACAAAAAACCTTCAGCACAAATAATTACAAAAACTAAAGAAAGGAGAAGAAGAAGAAAAGTTGCTATGGTATTTTTATGTAAATAAAGTTTACTTGTGGTTAAAAGACATGAATTGTTTGCAAATAAAGGCAAGATAGATTAAAATTATTATTAAGGATGTCCTTCCGTCTGTCACCTACAATCCATAGTGTCTAAGATATATCTATGAAAAACAAATCTTATTGAAAATGGATTACATCGAGCCATTTTAGCAGAAACCTACGTATAGATACTATTATTATTTATATAAAATTTTAACTTGATATATAAAAGATTACGAATAGATATAAAAGAAGGGCAAACGGACATATAAAGGGTAGATAACAATATATTTTCTTAGCTCTAAATTTTAAATGTTTTAAATTCAAACTGGATCGGACCCTTTTTAAAACTACCCTCCCTATATCGATATGGCAAGATAAGAAACTATGTAGATTTTGTTTAAAATATTTAAACCAAAGTATTACACGGACATAAAATGGGTCGTCCTTAACATTAAAAAAAACTTGTTTAAATTTAAGAAAACCCCATAAAGAATGAAAATCATTCATTTAGCTTAACTTGAAACTTAATTATGAAGTTTACGAAGAACTTACAGTGGATTAAAAACTGTGTGTACAAAATAATAATAATAACAACAACAACAACAACAACAACAATCGTAACAATGTATGTCTAGCTCAACAAAAACATTTTATATTCATAGCTCTATAAACACTGTTGTAATGATTGTATATGTATGTATAAAAAAACTGTAGCAGCGCCATGATTGTGTATAATACTAAAAACAAATGGTGGCTGCGGTGATGGTGGTGGTAGTAAATACTTCTTTTCCTTTATTATGACAAATCAAAAAAAAAAAAATTAATAAATAAATCCCCCAGCTATAAAAGAGAGTAAATAATGAAAAGGAAATATGGACACTTTTATGCACACCCCAAGAAATCTATGAAAGCAAAAGCCAAGTTAAATAATTGGATTTTATCTACATAGTTATCAGCTTATTATATGACTGCATATCATTATAATACTGCTGCGCCACCATGGCAGAGTATTTTTCTCCCTCTCATTATACCCTCAACATAAGAGTATAGTATACTAAGGTAAAATACTAAGTTTGTTCTTTCGCTTGAAACGCCCAGAAGGAAGCGTCAGGGACCCTACAAGGTATATATTCTCGATTAGCGTCAAAAACTGAGTCGATTTAGACATGTATGTCCGTGTGTTCGGGTATCTGTCTGTTGTTGGCATTCTCACGGGCTTAAATTTTGAGAAATTGAGCTGAAATTTTGTACAGCCACTTCCAGTTTTAGCAGTTTTTTCTTCCAATTTACTATTTAAAATAAGCAACAACGGTCAAGAGCCACGCCCACAATAAAAAAAATAATATCTGCTCTTAACTTGAAATTTGGTGCTCTTATTTATAATTATCTCTTCCATTGGTGTACCGAAAATGACCGTGGTCGGCTAACATACGCGTCAACAATCGACCTTTAAATCTCAAATCTGCCACCAAAATTGTCCTATGAACTTCAAATTTGGTGCACATATATACACACATGTGGTACATCGAAGTACCAAAAATGGGCGTGATCGTATAAGAGACAAACTTACAATTCACAAAAAAAAAATTCTCAGCCTAAAACATGACTTGCAAGCTGATACGTAATACATACACTATTAAAGGGCGTAATGTATAAACATATTTGCCACACCGACGATTCCGGATGTGTAGGGTATTTAAGATTTAACCTAAGAGAAATTTACTTTTCTTGTTTTAATTTGGTTTAAATTCTCAACCTAACTAATTAACTAATAAGTCTCTCACAATGCACCGTTACCGTGTAAATCATCCTCAGTTGATTAATTCACCCCTATCTATATGTCTGCCCAAGTGTATGCCTGCACAAAACATTCTTCCGGATGCAAAATAGGAGACATCGATTTCAAACTTGGCAGTATTTTTGAAAGCTTTTGCGCCCAGGTTGATATTGAAATTGAGCAAAATCGTGTAAAGACACAGTTAAACAGTTAAAAAGCTGAAAATTATTACACATCTTACTGTTCAAAATGGGAAGGATGGCCTTCCTGAAATCGACAACTGATCGTACCTTTTGTCACAGTGGACTGAAATTTTTCCAGATATTTCAGTTTCTTCTCACAGAGTCCTATTTAAATTAAGCAAAATCGTTTAAGAGCCACGTCCACAAATAGATAAAAACTATCTATCAACTAGAAAAATTTTACCTGTGATGTGAAAACTTTGTACACACATTTATGTGAACTTTTTCTACCGATGGGTTACGCAGTTATGTACACTATTGTGGGTGTGCCACATGTTGTTTTTGGAGGGTATTTCAGTTTTGGACTAAGCGAAATTAATTTTATTTTACTTGTTTTTTTAAGCATGATTTGTTAAAATATTAGAAGCATTCCGAAGGGAGAGTTATATTATAAAAGCCCATAGAAGTTAATCAGTCGAAATTCTTGAAAATTCGACCCTTGATCGCTTTGTGCTGAAATTAAGCGAAAAACGATCAAAAGTCGCGCCCCCAGTTAAAAAAGAATGTTTAAAAAAAGCTTCGACTTCTACTCACAGAATCTCCTTTTTTGAGACTTTTTTGGTCGTTTGCCTTGGCTTAATTGCCTTTACTTTTAATGTTGACAAAGGCGCGACATGTTAATTTTTGGAAAGAAATTTGCAGTGAAAGGGATTTACGATGACCTAGTTTTACCATATCAACGCTATTATTACTTAATTTTCTACGGACAACGAAATGTTTTTAGAATTTATTGCAACACTTTTGAGCCATGGTTGCTCAAGCAACTCGGACTCTAACACATAAAATATTTTTCTAAAGAATTTACATTTACTTGCGTTTGTTTATTTGTTTTTCATTGTTTTACAAATTAGGTAAACAGAGTGAAAGAGGAAACTAATTTGTTAATGTTACAAATTTCCATTTGACAATTTACACATGAATCCTTTTCACAACGTGAACATGAACATTTATTCTGAAGGGTGCGAATGCCTACAAAACCGATTTCACTTTTATTTTCTACGTTTGCATTACATGATCAGTTGAGGGGCTGCTGTTCTTGTGATTGTTGTTGTTGTTTTATTGCTGTAATATTTAACAACCATGATGTGACGTGACATGAACTGAGTTAAATCCCTAACCAAGGCTATCCAAACTAACTTAAACCAAACCGTCATTATAGTATGTTTACTTAACTAAATGTTGCTTTAATTTTTATGTTAATCTTGTTGAAAGATTAACGGTATACAAATTTAATGAGCATCTTGAATAAAGTACATCTTTTATACCTCTCTCCCTCTCTCTTTATCCTTATTTAAACCTAAGCAGTAACAAAAACTGATAGAAGCTAATAATAATGGTCTTACATTACTAGGGAATGTAAATCAGTTAGGGAGAGAGAGAGAGAGAGAGAGAGAGAAGTCGTATTGTATACAACCTTAGCAATAAACGAATTATGACATTATGGATCATTATACCCTGCACCTCCCTGTGGAAAAGGGTATATTAAGTTTGTGCGGATGTTTGTAACTCCTAAACGGCAAATGCCACACCCACCGTCACTTATACCGATCGAATCGATTTAACCATATCCTTCTGTCCGTCTGTCCATTAAAATTTGTGCGCAAGCTACAGGTCGCATTTTTTTAGATATTTTGATGAAATTTGGTACAAGGACATGTATTAGCCCAAAGGGGAACCCTATTGAAAACGGACCAGATTGGACCATTTTTAGAACCCTTTCTTATATGAGGTCCTATTATTTTTTGAGATTTTCCGATGAAATTTGGTACATAGATTTGTATTGGCCCAAAAATAAACACTTTTGAATGGGACCAGTTTTAGAACCCCTCCCCATATAATTTTTTTTTAAATTTCAAAAACAAATAAAAAACAAGATGAAGTTTGGTTAAGACCGAAGCTTAAATATCCTCCACCTTTTATAATCCTCTAAAAAATAAGTTCCTATTGCGATATTTATGTATATGACATTTTCATGTACCTACGCAAACAGTGTTTTTTTTTAATTATAGGCGTTTGCGTTATTAAATCGCGCCCGTTTTTGGCACAGTGTTGGATAACGGCACCACTTACCAAATTTCAACCTGATAGGTATAGTATTGTGCGATATACAATTTCTTAAAGATACAATTTTTTCGAGGTATGTTGAGATTTTCATTTATTGTGGGCGTGTCCCTTAACCGATTTTGCCCAATTTCAATACGAAACAGCGAAATTAAACTAAGAATAAATGTGTGTGATACCTCAAAAATTACGACCGCGGGAGTGCCAACAACAGACGGACAAACGGATACACGGACGGACATGCCTCAAACGATTTCTCTTTTCATGCTGATTAAGAATATATATGGTTTGTGGGGTCTCCGAGGCTTCCTTCGATGAACACAAAACGGATGATCAAAATGAATTTTCCCTCTTCCCTAAGGTGGAGGGTATAAAAATAAAAAATTTTCTGACATGTATCATATTGAAATTTTTTGAAAATACAAGGTATAGAAAAATAAAATTTTTTATTAAACCCTGCTTTTTCAAAGAAAAAAATTAAATTCAAAAATATAGGAAGTGGTGTAGGGTATTTAATGGCCGGCTTGACCGACTATAATATTTTCACTTGTTTTAAAAGTGATGAATAACAAAATTCATGAATAACGATCTTTTTTGATCTTTAAAGTTTACAAATCAAGAAACATGAACGTATCAACTTGAAATTAAGCTCCCATATTTCTAGTACACGACTCTATAAGGTAGGCTAGGTGAATGACCATGATTATCTGTAAGTGGGCGTAATTTGTCATTTCACTATATTCAGTAATCATGGACGTATCTACGGCACAATCTAAATAAAATAAAATAATCATTAATCTTAAAATTACGAGTGTCAAATTTTGTAACGATCCGACCTATATTTTAGCTAATACGCCTTTTTTCAACTTTCAACGAAAAATGTGGAATTATTGCCTTCGCTCAATGTAAAAGCGACAACGACAACAATACTAATTCTATTATGCTTTATTTTTATTTTTGAATAGTTTGAGATACATGAAAAATCTCTGTGCCCTACTATTCTAATTTTTTGCTTTTGTTTTCATATAAATCTAATAAAAATTTAACGAAACCATAAAAATTCACTTCTTTTCGCTGTTAGCTCTCTTGAACGGAATATCAAAATTAGTGAAACTGGAAGGGACCACAGAAATCCAAGTCACGGTTCTCTACGTACACTCATAAAAACATAAATAAAAATTGTTCCCGATAATTAAAACAAAAATAATTATGGTTTATAAGTAGAGTGGAACGTTTATGAAATTGGAAAAAAAACTGCCCTATTTACAATAATGCAAGCGGAGCAAACTCTCCCTAAGACACTTCGAGAGTGATTGTAAATATTGAGAAAAAAATATAATTTATGATACTCACAACTTGTTAAAAACCCACCAAGAAAAAAAAAAACAACAAAGAAAAAATTATGAACGTTCCAATTTTAAAAATTAGATGTCTTTCCAATTGTCAGCAAGGTCATTTTTCGTGTTTTGCTTAGATATGAAATGTCCTGACCTGCTTTTTCATTTCAATTGGTCTACAAAGATAATTTACAGCCTCTCAACTGCCTCTAAAAACACATCGTTTTCGTATTGAAAAATTTTATGTGAGTATAAAATATGATCTGGTTTTTTCTTCTTTTTTTTTTTTGTAAAAACCATCAAAAAATTATGATGACGGTTTAGGGAGTAAAAAAAAAAGGAGCAAAACCAAGGTAATAAAAAAATAATTAGGTGATCTCGTTCTTTCTCACCTTCCTCATTTAAAAATTTGAAAAGAAGCGTGCCATTATTCTATTACTTGAGAACTCGTGCAATATTTCTCTTTTCTTGGAATGTACACTTTGCTTCATGTGCTGGGTAATTGAGTAAGGGGGCGGAAGGGGGTCAGAATCTCTACAAAGTATATATGATGACTCGCATAAAAAGCTGAATCAATCTAGACATGTCCAAGTATCCAAGTTTTTTGTTGATATTTTCAGAGGCGCAAATGTTGTAGAAAATCCTTCCCTAGACTGAGTTGCTTAAGGCTTCATCTTAGTAAAATCTTGCTGAGGAGAAAGGTGAAAGAATTTTTTTTCGTGTATCGTGTTGGACTAATAACTTACCGAAAGTTAAGAATATCGAAGAAGTCGAGATTGGTTCGATAGACGAGTGGGGAGTGAGCTTTTAAGCTTGTAAAAAACCATGTTTTTTTCTTCTAGTTTCTGCACACAGTACTCTATTTAAATTGGACAGAAAAAAACTATGGGTGTGGTCGGATAACAGACAAAAAACCTTATTTGTACATATAGGGTATATGGGGTAATCATGTACTTGCCACGCCCACTGTTTTCACACAGATGCGGATGTTAGTTAAGATTTGGCAAAAGCGAAACTAAATTTAGTTATTTACTTATTCTCATAAACGTTTATTGATTTTAAACAATTTCTTGAGATTAAGAAATCATTTGCGCCCAAGATGCAAACAAGTACCAAATCAAAGCAATCATTCTAAAAACTTGTGACTAAATTTCCCTCTTTCCATATTTTCTTTTTTTATTTGGCAATACAGAAAAAATGATGCATTCAGGCAGGAATGTGTTGAAGAAATTCATGGAGAAATATTCTCCATGCTTTGTTTAGTCAATGTTTAAAATTCACAATTTTATACCTACTCTCGCTTGTTCACAACAAAGGAGAAAAGCCGTCGCAATATTTTGTCAACGTTTACATTTCTATTACCAAAGCATAAAAAATTGATTGTGGTAAATATTTGGTAAGCAAAACATCCTTAGAAAGCATCCAATTTTTCTTTTTCTTTTCTCCTTTACCCCCGGCAGTGAGATGCATAGCAAGCATTACAAATGTGAAAGAGAAAGAAAAAGAGAGAGAAAGATAGATGCAGTGCTTCAAGATACAATTTCCACTGAAGAGGAGCTAATCAAATTGTGTTAATTTTTGATGGCAGGGAAAAAACAACATCCAACTCAGCACGATTTTCAACAAACGGCAAGGTGGAGAAATGAAAATTTGAAGTAAATTTAACAACACGGTTGGATATCTGCAAGAATTGGTAGCAGTAGCTACACCGCCACACCAGACACATAGCTTAGCTGGATCATAAGTTAAGTGTGTGGGTATATGTGTACATGAAATGGTATGTTTTTTGTTTTTTTTAGATACAACTTTTTTCTAGAGACCATCAAAACTTTGCACCATAGCCCACAACAAATCGTAGAACTCTGCTGGATAGTGGACATTGAAAGAGCAGAGCGGAGCGTAACATTGTAACGACGGGTGATACCATAATGTTTTGGTTTATGACTCCTGTTTTAATGCAAGTGTAACGAATCTAATCATACCTTACCGCAACAATCTAAAAATCTTCGATGTTCGTGGATGTATCTGTATGCCGAAACACATGCAAATGCTCTGCTTACAAAAGCGAAACATCTTGTGCAAGGAGACTGAAGTTGTCATGGTGTTGATAATTTTGAAATTTCTTCATTTGCAACAACTCGATTCAGCGTTGTGTGTAATTTAACGCGATCACATTTAAACACTACAATCTTTCTATCCTGTGTGTGTATACAATTCTACTTATCTGCCATCACTATCAATGTTTTACGTTTTTTTAAAATAAAAAGAACAAATAGTAAAAAGAAAGCAGGTACGTACATACCCAGGAGGGTCTTGGTTAATATTTGTGTAATTGATTATAAATAAACCTTATGTGTGATTATTGTCAGCGAAGTTCCCTTTGAGGACGCAAGCGACGAAAATCTATTAATCTGCCACAAAAATGTGGCTATCAAGTTAAGGTTTTGTACTCATATTTACGATTAAGATATGCATCGTGTGCTAAAAATGGGCGTGGCCAGATAACAATCGACAAAAATCTTTACATCAGCTACACAAATTATCTTCTGAACTTACATTTTGGTATGCATTTTCATAGTTATTCCATCCATCAATGTGACAAAAATAGGCATGGTCGGTTAACAGACACGCCCGCAATTTACAAAAAACTATACTCAACGTAAAACTCGGCTTTCGAGCTCATACGTAACACATACACTGTTAGAGCGCGTAATGTATATACATCTGAGGAAGATATTTAAAATTTGGTTTAAGACAAATTTTATTTTCTTACTTGTTTATTTGTTTTTTACTGCTAAAAGTGTTTTTCTTTAATTTGTTTAATATAATTACATCATTTGATACTAATAATCTTAGGCCAATTAGCGTTCTTCCATCTCTCTCTAAATTGTTGAGCATATTGTGAAAGATCAAATTGAAACTTTTTGTTACAATCAAGGCTTTCTTAATGATTGTCAGTTTGGTTTTAGACGTGGCGATGGTGCATTAGATCTGGTAACTTGTCTTACAGAATTAATAAGAGAAAATCTCAATAGGGGAAGAATTGAAGAAGAAAAAAAATCTATAATTTAGACTACTAATAAATCCTTTTAAAATTATCCACTATTTTAGTTAGCAGAATAAGCTTCTCACGGTCAACACGAAGCCCTTTTATTTTAATACCCCTTAACACCGTGATCTCGTTTGAGCGGTCATTTCTAGTACGCACTGCAAGATACTGGAATAATCTGCCTAATGAACTAAAATCTTTTTCTCGTTCCTTAAACGTTTTTTAAAAAATTTAGGTCTCGGACTTGGACTATCTATGCTTTATTTTTGTAGTGGCACATAATAAAATAAAATATAATACACAAAGTTAAATATTTAAGGAACTGTACGTAATTTTTTTGTCTCATTGTATAAATTGAAAATTGGCCGTTGGCTTATGTTACAATTAATAAATTGAAATTAAATTATTTTATAAGAATCGTATAAGATCATTATTAGTTTGTTATTAATATTATCTTATAACTAATGGAATAAATAAATAAATAGTAATTATAAACAAAAATTATCCATCATATAAGTGGGATGGATGCAAATCACTTAGTCGTACAAAACCAAAAATATCGAAGTGTTGGTTGAGTTTCTATTTAGGTGAGGTTTGTAAATTAAGAAAATTCGGTTAAGCAACTTTTTTCCGCTTTACTCTTATAAAGTATAGAAGATATACTCTACGGAAAGCTTTCGTACATCGTTGGGTACACAAGATTTGGTCTCACCCAAAGGTTTTATCCTAATATACTTCATCTTAGTCTACTCGTCAAAACAACTCAAAGGAGTTTCAATGAAAATGTGGAAGTTCGTCAGTTTGTGGCCCTAATCATATATTCGTTTTTCTGTTTTGCAAAAAAAGAAAGCACTTAAACACACGAACTCGACTAATGTATTCCTTGACATATATGAAAAAATTTAAATTAATGCAAATAAAATCTTGTTATAATCACATAACTATTAAATCACTAACAACAAATCGCACATTTATAAACACAAGAATATTCTATAAATGTATATTCTATGAATATTCTATTAAGAATATTCGTAAAACCTTCGATCTCCCCTTTAATATGTTAATAACTTAAATATTTAAACTTTTACCAGTCGGTACAATTACTCACATGCAATTATGCAGAATGTTGCAGCTTCTCTTAAATGTTTTTGCAAAAAGAAAAAAGTAGTCACTAGAGGCGCTTTGCGAGAATTCTTTCTCAACAAAACCCGTGAGGTATCTATATTATTAAGACTATATTATATGTAATATTTCAAATGGTCCAAAAGCTCTAATTTTTTAATTTTAGTATATATTGAATAAAAAATGCAAGAAATGTTGTATTTTAAGCTTATATATATTTTATTTAAAAATAAAATGCAATACAAACTAAAATGGTATATTTTGATTTCTCCCTCTCTCACTCTCTCTCTTTCTTTCTGTATCATGCTCTCCCTCCAAATATCTGAAAAAAATTCTTTTTAACTTCACGTATCTAAAAAATTTATCAAAATTACTTGTACGAAACCAACATAAATGTTTACAATTAAATCAAAAATTAAAAATAAAAGTTATTGAAATATTCTAAACAAAAGCACAAATATCAATCTCTATGTAAACAGAAATTTCAATAACATTTTATGGCAATTACATCATTTATGCGGACGTATGAAAGTGTGTTGAAAGATAGCCGGCTGGCCCATAATATACGTTTGTCTTCACAAACAATCAAAGTAAAATACAATACGCTATAATCAATAATAAAAATGAGTCATAAGCAAGAATTTTTATACGCTTTCACTTAAACGAATAATTTCATATTAAAGCCAACTGCGGTTGAGAGAGGTTCACCTTTAGTGTCAATTCATTGGGAAAATAAATAAAAATCATCACTACCATTATGTCGATTATAAATGACCAATTTGCTCGGAATAGTGTCAATTTAAGCGTAGAATTAATACAGAGTCTATGTGTTGGTAATTTAAGGAATACCATCATATCACCATTTTCCATACAAACGTGCCTAGCAATGGCATATGCTGGGGCTGACGGTAATACAGCCAAAGAAATCGCTACAGGATTGAAATTTGTATCCAATCAGCGTACAGAAGTGGCTGCAACATTTCAACATGTTTTACAAAAATATTACAGTACTTTACTAAAAATTGCCAATAAAATATATATAAAAGAAGGTGTAGTTTTCAATGATGAATATAAAAAAGAAATTAAAGAGAAATACCATGCGGAAACGGAAGAAATAAATTTTAATGATAGCGAAAAGGCTGCCGAAAAAATAAACGCTTGGGTGGCGAAGAAGACAAATGGCAACATTTTAAAATTAATAACATTCGATTGTTTCAATGAATTTACACGACTGGTGCTATTAAATGCTTTACACTTTAAAGGGCAGTGGCAAAAGAAATTCGACAAAGCCTCAACCATTGAAGATAATTTCTGGTTTTGCCAACGACAATCAATTAAATTAGAATATATGATACAAAAAACCAGATATCATTATGATTATAATGACAAGTTGGATTGTACAATTTTAGAATTGCCTTACAAAGATTCCAATTTGAGCATGTTGATATTGTTGCCTAACTCACGTGAAGGTCTTAAAACTCTGATTACAAATCTCACAAGTATTGATCTAATTGAAGTGTTTGGAAATATGAGAACTGAAGAGGTGTCGATAAAGCTTCCAAAATTTAAATTCGATTTTTCATTGGAACTGACTCCCATTTTAAAAAAAGTAAATAAGCCTTATAACCCTTATGTGCACAATACGCACATAGATTTTATAATTATTATCTTTTACACATAAATGGGACAAAGATAAGAAGCAAATTAATTTTAAAAATTCATTTAACTTTTTTTAGCTGGGCATTAATCAAATGTTTACCAATAGTGCTGAATTTGATAAGATGTTACACTCACCCGAACCGTTATCAGTATCGAGAGTTGTCCATAAAGTTTCGATTGAGGTGAATGAAGAAGGTACAGAAGCGGCAGCCGCCACCGGCATGATAATGCTTACCAGAATGGCTGTTATGCCAGTTCAATTTATAGCTGACCATCCTTTCTTATTTATGATATGGGATAAAAAGAATATTTTGTTTGCCGGTACCTTTGTTAATAATCCCATGAATTCAATTCAATCATTCTGATTCAGCATTTTGTATTAATTTATTGTATAAAAGGTGACAATGTTAAATAATAAAAGTTCTATTTTGTATATTAGGAAAGCTAAGGGTGAAACTACTATTGTGATTACTTTTAAGATATATCTGTACAAATACAAAAGTTGAATTTTGCAATATTTTAAACATTTTATTTAAAATTAATGGTTCGGAAAATTCACATACCTGAACGTTTTGAACTTGTTCATGCAAAATATTTCTTATAATTAATAAATGATAAAAATATTATTTTAAAATTTTGCATAGCAATATATTGATTTTAGAATATTAGATTTTGCTAATTAGGCTATTATTCGCACAGTTTAAAAGAAACCCTACATAATACAACATAAATAGTAAAACGGGGTTGTTTAAAATTACTTTATTAACAAATTTTTTAATATTTGAACAAATGATACTTTATAACTTTACATAATAATGCGTAAATATCAGCAATTACTATTGCTGGTCATATCTTGCATCAGTATTGGCATTTTGTTAATGTATAAAACTGAAAATAATCGTCTTAAAGATGTATTACATGTCATCAACTTTTTCGGTCGAAGTGATGCTGCTTTGCTGAAACGTTTAGAAAATAACGCTTCCACTGTAAACATCCATGACTATTCGCATCCTTTGGGTGTTTGGCAAGCTTTAAGTGATAATTTTCATTCATACTCAACGTATTGGAAACGCAATGAATTAATAGCCGGTGGGGAAGTAGTTGCTATAGTGGCGGGGCGTAAAGGAGCGGTGTTGAGTTTTAAATGTTCGTTAAATTATGGTGAGGGTGTTACAAAAAAACAGGGTAAATTTCGGTTTCAACGTTTAGATAAACTGGGTGAAGATGATTTGAGTGAGTTTACACATTATCACTTCTACTGTCGCATAACAAGAGATTTCGGTCAACCGGAGAGTGTAACATTTACAGATTTAACGGAAAAAGGTTCTTTGGGAAAAGTAGGACAAGCACTAAAACTACGAAATGTCAAGAGAGTGGACAAAGAGAATAAATATTTACAACCTATAACAGTATGTCTGCAATTGTTAGATCAGGAATATCGAAATATGTCTTCAACAAAAGAACAACATCACGAGTTATTGCAATTTTTCACACATCACTATACACTGGGCATTGAAGATTTCATTGTGTACAATGCTGATGAACTGCCCAGGACAGTATTGCCTGCTTTGACTCATTTAAACGTAAGATTACACCTGTTACCCTTCAATTTCCCCTATTCATCTGCCAATGACATGGAACGTGTACGAAATCTTATTGAAGCTG
This sequence comes from Crataerina pallida, assembly GCA_949710015.1. Classification (NCBI taxonomy): domain Eukaryota; kingdom Metazoa; phylum Arthropoda; class Insecta; order Diptera; family Hippoboscidae; genus Crataerina; species Crataerina pallida. The sequence goes on from OX453293.1 coordinate 16,491,794, forward strand.
ATTGTTTACTACGCAACACAAATAGAGCACGTTACACTTTACTATTAGCAGCTAATGAATTCTTTTATCCTGCAACAAAATTGGATGATGACAAGTCAGTATTAAAAGCGTTAAAACACTACCCCAATGAGGTGACCCGTTTTGAGCTGCCAATGTTTGCCGTGTGCAAAGATCAAAGTCATAATTTTTTAATCGACAATACTCTATACGATCCTGAAGTGCATTTAAAACACAAATTGTTTATATATAGATTAACCAACAATATGGTGATGGGCAGTAGTGAAGATATGACCATCCCGCCACGTAGCGTTATTTTGCCCAAAACCAATGTATTCGTTCATCGTTACGTGAGCTGTGCTAGAGTGGGGAAAGATGGTTTATATGATTGGCGCAATTCAGTACGCGAAGATTTTATGCAGCATTTGCGAGGCCTTAAAGAGGAAATGAAACTTTTCATTTAGTTCGATTCGCTCAATTGAACGTTTATGCATGTGTTTGTGCCTAGAATTCATCGGTTATTTTTATTTTCATAAGCATTTATATTTATATTCATATATATGTATAAGATACAATGCATAAGTAACCGTATAAGTTATCCAAAGTGAGGACTATTTGTTTTTGTAATATTTGGGTATAAAAAAGTATGATTTTTCTTTCATGGAATTTTGGCGAATCCGTAATCAAACCTCTCTACTTTTACTTAAGTCGTTGCATCAAAGCAGCATTTTTCAGACCGGCTGCATCTATGGTCAAAGTTTTATCATTTAATTCCCGTGTAGGAAACGAGGAGACTAATAAAAAATTCCTTTCCGCATATTCGGGACGAGCTCTGTAAAACATAAAAAAATAACATAAATCACTTGATTAACTATTAAAAAAAAACAACGTACGTTTGTACATAGTCCTGAATATCTGCTACAGTGTGACTGAGGTTGAATTGAGCGGTTAAACGAGATCCATCTGCTAAACGTATTTGTAGAGTAGTGGATGGTTGTGAAGAATCCAATTTAAGCTTCTCTTTAGCAGCCTCTTCATTATTTGGCGAGGTATCGTTACTCGCTTTAGGGAGTGAATTTGTAGTTGATGTCGTTGTTTCGGTTATGTTGGGAACCGGACTAAAAACGTTATATATATATTTATATAAGTTATTAAAGGAATCGAATTTTTCAAATGTCACCTGCCCAAAGCATGACCAGAACCTTTGAAGGTTTTAGCCGTAGAAGTTAGATTTTTATAATCCTCTTGTCGATGATCTTCAACATCGACATTAACCACCCAACCGATATCCAATAATTCTTGGGGTATTTCTCTAAATAAATTATACAAGAAAAAAACTGTTGATAATTTAATTATATACATAGAGAACATTTTTGTTTACCCGCGCAATACTGTTTGCAAAAACTCCTTATTTTGGGGATCATCATAGGGACGCAATTCACCATCATCCAGCGAGAAACCCTGACTCCATAGTTTTAGGATAACTACCGGCTTTTTGTCTTCATTTTCCTTTTTTGTTGTAGCCACAACAGTATGATCACTTTCTGTCATACCCAAACGTATACCTTGACCCCAATTAGATGCTGACGATGTACTCGGTGCTGGTGAACTTTCAACATTTTCACTATTTTCTTGAGCCATACGAAACATGTCTGTTAATTGCTCACGAAAATTTTTACGTTTAGGTGGTCCCAACACTTGTTGACCAGAGCGATCACTACCGCCAGCATAAAATGCTTGACCTTGCTCTTCGTCATTATCATTACTTTTGGTTGACATATCTTTTAAAGTTGCAAATCTTTTTATACACATACATGAAATGAATAAAACAATTTATTAGCCAGCTTTAATATATCGTAAGAATTGTTTTAAAACACACTTTGGTTTAGTTGTAGAGACATTTTTACCAAAATAATCGGACGAATTGATAGTTTTCATTTGACCTATAGTAGCAGCAGTAGGCTGTTCAGGTGCTAAGCTGGGAAGTGGATCATTCATATCATCCTCACCTTGATTACCCAAAAAGTTCGATAAGGCATCCTGATCCACAAAAAAAATTATTTCCCAAGCAATACCTTTTTATACTAACACTTACTTCTAATGACCAATTGCTGCTGCTTAGATAAAAACGTGCAACATTATCATCACTACCACTAATTTCAATAAATTGTGATATCAATTCATTATGATCTGCCATTGTTACTTCAACTCAATTTCGCAAATTTTATTTATTTCCTAATATTTAATCTCACAATTTCACAAGTTTGCAATTGGGCTGTATAATGATTGTGTAAATTGTGACAGCATAGAAAAAACCCAAAAAACAGAGTTGCATTGTAGCCGTACAGTGTTGCCACACCTTCAAAAAATTATAGATATATTAAATATTATTCTTTCTTACCTAAACTTTGTCTTATTAGAAATTAATCAAAATGTTAATAAAATGTATTTTTATATATATTTAAAAAAAACTGCAAAACAAAGTAAAAGCACTCTATTATACGCACAGAAATATACGATACACCAAGATGGCGCCTCATTACAATAAATCCCCGCGTTTTATTCGGTTTCCTCCTGTGAAAAGAATAAAAGTTAACGTGAAAATTGTGCAAAGTAATTGAAATTGTAAACTGTTTCCTTTTATTTAAGTTTTATTCATAATATACAATATAAAAACAGTACGATATCTATAAGAAATGTTTCAAAGTGTTGCAAAGATATTAATATAGTATGCATTAAAATAACAAATTACAATGTTATATTTATTTATATATAAATAATATGGTAGTGTGATATAAATGATTAATTGTTGAGCTAATTGTTGTATTGTCTGCAGTGTCCCATAATATCATTTAATGTGTTTTTTTTTTGGTGCATATTTTATGGGTTTCTACTTAATTAACGAATTATCAGTTTGCCCTTTAAATATATTCCAAATTGAATGAGATTTCATGTGATTAATTTGTTTTTGTAATTGACCGTTTACTAATTACCTGCATATAATGATGGGTTAATAACGTCATACTGATGCCGAGGGCAAAAGCAAATATATGTGTTAAATATAATTTGGGTATGGGCTGACGTTTTTTTAACAGGAAATTCAATATAGAGGCTTTACGATCGGAATAAGGTGGATAACGAGCTCTATTAAAAATTAAAATTAATCATAAATAATTATAAAAGAAAACGAAATACTTACGAAGCCAACTTTTCTCCAAGGGCGTGCATATTTTTCACTAAACACGCTTTCTTGTGTGTAAATGTATCGAAACCATATTTCCCATGATAATTTCCCATGCCGCTGAAACCAACGCCACCAAACGGTAGTGTATCAACTATTTATATTTTTATATAAAAAGTAACAAATTATTAATTCGTTTAATTACTTATTATCTTGCAATTACTTGAAACGACTTAAGCCGTTCACCACGCGTATCAGTTTTAAATTATTCCATAAATTATTCAAGTAAGCTTAAAGATAACAATATTTACATATAAATAGGCAGGCATTGACAAATATAAAGTACACAATAGTTTGCTCATTTTCATTTTCTTTAGAATACATTGTATTGAAATAAACGGTAAACAAAACAAAATCCCAGAAACAATGTATTGCTTGTAACAAATTAAGCAAATACTTGAAGCAAAAGACACAAAAAGCAAGCGGGTCAACCTTTTTTAAAAAAATGCAATAAAAATTGTTTCCGATCTTTGCTTAACATATATATTTCTTTCTTTCTAATCCTATATATATATATATACAATAAACTTGTGTTAAGTGCGGGTTCTTAGGTTAGTTGCATATAGTTTGCTTTGCTCAATAAATATGTTTAATATATAACTTACAAATGCAAGCAATTCACATTAACTGTGCTTTTATCGAAAGCTCGTTGTGGGGCCTTGGGGTATCTCTAATACCATTTATTATGGCTCTCCTTTTTAGGGTCCATCCAGTTTTCAAATATATTTAATTTAAATAATTACACCTTTGAGTTCAAAAGTATGATTTTTAATGTAATTTTTAGTTTGTAGGCAAACATGGGCATTAAAGGCAAAGCCTTGCCTTTATAACCGTTGCTGAAACTTTCGGCACATTTCAAAAGAGAGATGTCCTGCAGTTTGTCCGCACATACTATATACTAAGTTTGTTATTCCATTTGGAATACTCAGAAGGATACGTCAGAGAGTCTACAAAGTGTATATATTCGTGATTAGCATTAAAAATTGAGTAGATCTGGGTATGTTGTCCGTATGTAAATTTTTATACGCAAACACTTACGTAGTTTGTGCACGCACATCGCTATTTAAATGGTACAAAAACAGTCAAGAACCACGCCCAAAATCAATAAAGGTCTATACATCTGCCATAAAAATTGACTTATGAAGCTGAAATTTGGTATACACATTTATAATCACCCCATTCACTGATGTTAAAAAATGGGTGTGGTCGGATAACATGTATGCCCACAGTTTACAAAATTATATTGTCTGGCATAGAATCCGACAAGCTACAGATCGTACTTTATAAAATATGTCGATGAAATGTGATACAAAGAGAAACCCTGTTGAAAATAAACCAAATTGAATCATTTTTAGAACCCCTCCTCACATTTTAAATAATTTTTAACAAAGTTCGGAGAAGAACAGATAACTAGCTTAATAATTGGCTGTAACAAAGCTGGCCTCAATCGTCCCACTTTTGGATCCCCTTTTCAAATAATAATATTTCAAGAAGTATTCATTTATATGGCATTTCTGGCACAACTAAAACAATAATTTAAGGAGCTAAGTGGAGTAGGATATTAAGTGGTCGATTGAAACCGACAATAACATTTGCACTTGTGTTTTTTAAGAATTCCGTAAAAACACAGTTATAGCTTAATAATATTTATGTAAGTACCTCCACAGTGTACAACGGTGTCATTACACGAAAATCCTCCACTTGAAGTGTTACATTTAAATTCATCAATAACTTTCTTCACATTGGAGAAAACGTAAATCACCAGCGGTTTATCTCTAAATATTATAAATTACCATAAAATTTTTTAATATCCTTTATATTTAGCATTCAAGGAAAACATAAGCAAAGGAGAGAAAGATTAGGAATTGAAAACCTGTATCAATCACAACCGTCACTACTTTTAGGAAAGAAGGAAATAAAATAAACACCAACACCCGAAATTAAGGTAAATGTTACAACAACAACAACCGTCACCATATAATAATTTATAATGATTATAAATTTCAAGAGAAAATGTTTTCTAATTTTATTTAACATTTTCTTCTTACCAGCGTAATGCATGATGGTGTCTTGTAAGAGAATGCCACCTGATCGTGTACCATTTATGAATAGATTCTGTACTTTAGGTTCGCTTGTGAAAATGTACATCACTAACGGACTTTCTCTGAATGTTTATTGTGTAACCGTGGCATGAATAACAGTTGTTATGACATTTTTTCATTTATTAATTTTTTTTGTTTTGGTGATGCATGATGGCGAATGTGCAGTTTTCAAAAAGAAAATGACAAATGCGAGAGACGATCGCCACATGTGTGTAACAAAATGGAAATGAAAAATAGAAAAAAGAAAATAATTTTCACATGATTCATACGCAGTTACTAAATTTAATCTCTAATAACAACTACAATAACAAAAATGGAAAACTGTAATCAAAAGGAAAACAATTTTCATTAGTGAAATGATTGGAATTGGAAAAATGGTAAACTCAAATGAATGAATATTCCGTTTAACCGAAAGAGGAAGTTTTGCTGAAATTTCTTTTAGCAAATAAATGATTAATAAAACATCAACAAGCACTCTCCTGCTATTACAACTTACCTGCAATTTATAAATTTGATGGCTTCATAAGCACTCTCCACATTCACAATGGGTAAAATGGGTCCAAAAATTTCATTTTGCATAACTGGATCTTCAGCAGAAACATCGGTTATAATGGTAGGTTCTATAAAACGTTCAGCGGCATTATAACCTCCACCCACAACTATTTTACCATGCTTCAATAAATCCAATAAACGTCTATAAGGTATTTGAAAAAAAATATAATTTTATAAAAACAAGTAAAAAAGTTATGTTTGGCTTGGGCCAATTGTCTACATGTAGACACAATACAAGTGTGCCCTTTTTTAGTGGCCAATTTCGACTTTCATTCTAACTTGACAGATGAGTTCAAATTCCAGCTAAAAAAAACTTTTTTATTTTGATCCTCAGATGGATTTGAACTCGCCTCTATTCATATAAAAACTTAATTTGATTATTGTTGTATATGCGATGAGGTTCTTCCTTAGTCCAAAAAATGTCCTTATGCCAAATTTCATCCATTAACAACATCTTCACTGTCGCCATATAAGGTGTTAATATCAAAAATGACTCTCCATTGTTTGAAATATATGAATGGACGCACAAATGGACATTGGTACAGTTACAAACGCCCCCATACTCTCGCACCACTTTTTAAAGTAGGGTATAATTAAACGCGACTTACTCGAAATGTGCCTTATTGATAATACGTGCCAGATCCGGACTATTGCGTATATCGTCACCGTACCATTCTTTTAAAATTACTTTAGCTTCCGCTATGAATTGTTGTTGAATTTCCCGTGAGCATAATATATAATCGGGTGCTATACACGTTTGGCCGCAATTAATCAATTTACCCCACAATATACGCTTAACAGCCGTATGCAAAGGCACCGATTTATCTATATAGCAAGGACTCTTGCCACCCAATTCTAACGTCACTGGCGTTAAATACTTATTAGCGGCAGCATGCACTAACTGTCCCACTCGCGTAGATCCAGTATAGAATATATAATCGAAACGTTGTTTTAACAATTCGGCTGTTTCTCCAGGTCCACCGCACACTACTTGATAACAGTCCTAACAATGGAAAGTTTTTCATTTAGTTTAGTTTAACAATTAGTCGGAGTTTGTTCGGAAATACGTACGTTATCCAAATATTTGGGGAAAGTTTCTTTTACAAATTTGGCACAATTGCCAGCTAATTCACTGGGTTTTAATACCACACAATTGCCAGCCGCTATGGCAGCAGCCACCGGTACCAAGAGTAATTGCAATGGATAATTCCAGGGTCCAATCACCAATACGACACCGTAGGGGTCTTTATAGATGTGCACACTATCCAAGATATTGGCCAAATCTCTTGACGGTTGCTCAGTCCTACACCATTCATCCAAGTGATAGATTATATTTTTGACATCATTTTTCAATAATCCCGTTTCCACTATCATACTCTCTTGTTTGGGGCGGCGCAAATCAGCATCCAATGCATTCAACATTTCCGTTTCATTCTCCTCGTACAAACGCAACAGTTTCTTTAATTGGCTCTTTCTGAAACAATAAAAAAAAAAAACAAATAACAATAAATACAGTTGATTATAATTTTTTTATATAATTTTCATAATAACATGTAAATTATTGTTAAACAATGTTTGTAATTGAATTCGTGAAGGTTTTATAATTGTTAAAATGCTTCAATTATTATTGAAAGGACCGCGTAGTAGAATTAAATAAAATATTTATTCAAGTTTTTTAAACCCACCCTCCACATAAGATGGGGGGCATACTAAGTTTGTTCTTCCGTTTGCAATACCCCAAGAGGGGCATTACAAACCCTACAAAGAAGATCCAACACATCCAACTGTATGTCCGCGTAATTGTACTCTCAAATGTGAGACATTGACAAAAATCTATATATTTGTCACAAAAATTGAGCTATGAAGTTGAAATTTGTTAAAGATACCCATCTATGGGTATGCCAGACGTCCACAATTGACAAAAAGCTTTTTCAGCTTATTCGAGTTTACAATAGGGGATTCATATACTATTAGAGGACTCGTTTATGTATTTGCCACTCCCACTGATTATATATAGAAGGGGAGGGTATTTAAGATTTGACCTAAACCAAGTTTAGTTATTCCATTTATTATTAATATTATTATACCCTGCACCACCCTATGCAAAGGGTACATTAAGTTTGTGCGGAAATTACACGCACCTTCAAACATACCGATCGATTCAGAATCAAAATCTGAATCAATTTAACCATGTCCGTCTATCCGTCTGTCCATCTAAATTTGTGCGCAAGCTACAGGTCACATTTTTTGAGATATTTCGATGAAATTTGGTACAAGGACATATATTGAAAAAGGACCGGATTGGACAATGAGATTTGGTACATAGATATGTATTAGCCCAAAAATAAGCCCTTTTGAAAATGGATAGAATCGGACTGTTTTTACAACCCCACCGCGTAGAATTTTTTTTATACCCTCCACCTTAGGGAAGAGGGTATATTCACTGTGATCATCCGTTTACAACACATCGAAGGAAGCTTCGGAGACCCCACAAACCATATATATTCTTAATCAGCATGAAAAGAGAAATCGTTTGAGACATGTCCGTCCGTTGTTGGCACTCTTATGGTCGTAATTTTTGAGAAATCAAATTCAAACTTGGCACATTTATTCTTAGTTTAATTTCACTGTTCCGTTTTGAAATTGGGCAAAATCGGTTAAGAGACACGCCCACAATAAATGAAAATCTCAACACATCTCGAAAAAATTGTATCTTTAAAAAATTATATATCGCACAATACTATGCCTATCAAGTTTAATTTTGATATAAATATAAGTGGTACCGTTGTTCAACTCTTTGTCAAAAATGGGCGTGATTGAATAACGCAAACGCCTATAATTAAAAAAAAAACACTATTTGCGTGAGTACATGAAATAGTCATATACATAAATAGGAACTTATTTTTGAAAATACAAGTAGGTATAGAAAAAGCGGGGTATAATAAAAAATTTTATTCTTCAAAGAAAAAAATTAGAAGTACAAAAAATAAAACTTTTCATTTATGAAAGAAAGAAAGAAAAAGTTAAATTGAATAATATATCAAGTGGTGTAGGGTATTTGACGGTCGGGCTTGGCCGACCATAATATTTTCACTTGTTTTTCAAGTGCAAGTAGTGTTGCCCTATTTTTACTTTATGTAATAATGAGGGGATCGTCTCAAGACTTAAAAGCAGAACGTGATTGTAGTTCGAAATGGCGAAACGGCGGTCGCTAAAAGTTGGTGGATTATCAAATCCTTTAAAATCTATTTTATATGGATATCAAATAAATGATTTTGACGACTAGAATAGTGTAAGTTAAGTGATATAATTCCAACTCTAATATGGTGTATGCCTTTCTTCGATGGATTATTATGTTTATTAAAGATCCCATGACACAAAAAATCAAATAATATTACATGACCATTCGTATACGATGAGTTTAGTGACATTAATGCAAAATGAAAACTTTTCAATTTTATCCGCCTACTCTGGCAATCCAGTGTTTGTTTTTTAATTTGGTCGTCACTTTTTAATAACATTTATAATTCTTTTATTCTTTTATCATTTCAAGTAATTTATTTAAAGATTTATGCGTAATCACAATAAACCAAACCGGACAAACAAGCTTTCTGTACGTAATGTTTTAATTAATGTTATAACAGCTCTTACATTTAATTAATAATAACAATATGTTAATGGATCACGTATTATTGTGTGAATGAAATCTTACTGTACTAACTGGGTAAAGGTTAAATATAAAACAACGGTTTTATAGTTAAATTTCTATTAACTGTTTCCAATTGGAACAAAAGACGCAATATTTACTCATTGTACTCAGAATTTATTGTTTACATTCGTGCTCTTTGATGTTACGTGGCGTTCTGCCATGGATCTGCTATGTGTTATGTAAATAATGTAGAAAAATTTATAAATATACATTTATGAGCACTATAAATTGTGCCCATAATTTGCAAATAATCATATAATTTTTTTTTTTATAAATTTAATTGTGACTTGGACTGTTTTCAAAATTAAGAGCAGAAATATGTTTATACTTCACTTGCCACTTAAATTTTTTTTTAAAATGTGTTTTGTTTATGCAACATACCTGAAATTGAGATCCCTTGTTTTTCCACTTGCGAAAGCCGTGCGGCATCTTTGCAAAACCTACGAGTGTGTGTGAGTATGTGAATAATTATTTGTAACACACGTATCAGCAAACATGCAAGTATTACATCAACATGGTTGTTATTGTTGTTGTTTATATATATATATATATATATTTTATAATTGCGGTTGTTGTTATTGTTGTTCGTTGATATTCCAACAGTATATAAACAAGAGGTTTAGAAATTAAAAAAAAAAAAACCATATAGAAAATTCATTGCAAACACTAAAGTTATAATAAAAAGGAAATGGGGGCAATGAAGGATGAAGAAAACAATTTCATATTTATTTACTCACATCAAAGTAGTTTGTCATGTTGTCACTTGGTAGAGTTTCTGCAAAAAATTATACAAACAAATAAAAAACAAACTTCGTTTCACTTTCTTTGAAGCTAATTTTCTAAATTGACACTTCTACATACACCAACATCCAAACCAAATGTGATATTTTTTTTGCATTATAACATCAGTTAATACCCATATGTGTTTAATCTTATCATTATCTTTAGATATTTTTTATTATACCCTCCACATACCATATATTAAGTAAACTAAGTTTGTCATTCTATTTGCTATACCCAAAAGAAGACCCCATAAAGTAAATATATTCCTCATCAGCATCAAAAGCTTATTCGATCCAGACATATACGTCCATACGCCTGTCTGTTGTTGGCATTAGCACGGTCGTAAATTTTAAGATATTGAGCTGAAATTTTGTACGAATTCTAGTTTTTACAAATCGTTATTTATATTCGGCAAAATCGGTTAAGTCAAGCTCACAATGGCAAATATCTATTTATTTGCCACAAATTAGAGCTTTTGAGATAAAATTTGGTACATATATTTGTAATTATACCATACAATGATGTGTCAAAAACGGGCGTGATCAGATAACAGGCACCCTCACAATTTATAAAAAAGCCGTACCTAGCGTAAAGCTCTACATTGTCTTTGTTTTAAAATTGTTGTTGATAAATTGTATACAATAACGTGCGAGGCAAGATATAGGTAAAAATATGATAAGCAAACACAACAATACATACACACAGTAAGCAAACACAGTTGTAATTATTATAAATTCTTATTACAATTTATTAATTTATATAAAAATTCTTTTTGCTCATCACTTTTTTAAAGACGACCGTTGTTAAATCATCGTAAGCGACACAAATTGACTGAATAAAATTCAACAAATAGCAAACTTCATTAATCAGCTGGTATGTGAAAAGAAATATTTCTTCCAGTGAGAGCATATAGCACGAAGTCTCTGCTTCTATTGTATTGTAGAGAAAGAGAATGAGAATGCATGCATACGTTTTAAACACAGGGCTGTTTCAATGACATTGGTATAAAAGGAAGTAGCCATTATGGCAAATAAATTTTGAAATTTTCTGTTCATTGTGTGATAAAATTTAGAAATATAACAAACACTTGAACATATTACAACTAGCGATTTGCATAAAATTACAAGCAGCCCCTTTAAAGGAAAACAAATTGGGAAGATCACTGACCATGGCTAAATAAGTATAGATTAGCTAAGGTGGCGCGATTAGTTAATGTATGTGCTTTTGTTTATATACACTCTTTACTATCACGGAATTTTATTGAACATCCATAATATATGTTTATGAGCACCTACCTATGTCAATTACTTCTATATTATCCATTTTTGTATCAACCTTAACTTCTTTACTAACATCTGGAAATTTAAAAGAAAATCAAAAAAGAAAGTACGAATTTTTTAAAAATAATAAAAAAAATAATATATGTTGAATATAACAAACAATACTTTGCAACCATCTACTTGATATTAAACTATAATAATATAATTTAAGTAGCTTTAGTTTTCTATCTAGTTTGTAGAATTTTATGTCAATGTTTTTCTTCACTTTTTCATAGCTTTGCTTTCGTCAACATATATAACATTGAATTGTAATAATATTATAAATAAATTATCACAATATATTATTAAAAAAAAAAAAAATTATATATATATATATACCTTGGTCAGGAGGTATCTCAATCCACGTATCTTTGTTATTAGGTGACGCCATAACTTTCAGGGAAAACTAAATATTTATAAAATAATTAATTTTAAGAGTTGTAACATTTATATATAAGTTATATATTTACTTATATTTACAAAACTGTGTAAATATATCCACACACAGAAGCTTGAATATGTTAGTGCAGGCAAATGTATAAGTATAATGAATGTCCATGTAATATGTAGTACATAGATAAGAATTTCAATTAAAAATGCTTTAGTTACTAGCTGTGTTTAAAGTCAAGACTATAAGAAATTTGTTGTAATTTGTTGTAATTTGTTGTAACAAAACCAATGTTGTATTTCAAATTTTATTAGCCTTGAGTTAAGTAAATTTTGATTGAAAACAATTTAATTAAAGTAAATTAAAAAAGTTATTAAATCATTTTGAATGCTAACAATATTTAATTTTGTTTTAGAAATTCATATGTAATGTGAATTATTACGGTCTCCATCCACCCTACAATGTATGTAGTTAAAATACTAGGTTTGTTATTGAGTTGGCAACTATGAACGTAAGACTAACAGACAGACATCCTAGAGATTGTGCTGATGTTTGTGATTATTAAACGGCAAATGTAACACCCACATATACCGATCGACTCAGAAGCAATCTAGGCACGTCCGTCTGTGCGTTCGTATAAATTTTTGCGCTAGCTGCAGGTCGTATTTTTTGATATATTTTGATGAAGTTAGGCACAAACATATGTAACATATACAATTCTTAATATTCTTTGACAATAATTAGCGAGTATTAGTTGATTGGCTGTACCAAATTTGGACCCGATCGAATCGTTTTTAGAACCTCTCACAGTGCAGTGATATTTCACAAAATCACTTAAATAGCAAAAGTAAACTAATTGTAGCATAATTTGTGGAGCTAAGGGGTGTAGGTTTTTAGGGCTTTACTTAAAAAAAAAACTCGTACAATATGAGCTTTTTAATAGATTTTTTAAAATCGTTTCTTTATGAATAATTTTACACCAAATTAATGGCAATTGTTTATTGTTTACCATAAATTACTGGCGATTATGACTTTATTTGTAAACAAAACGTAATAAGTGTGAATTTCTAATATTCATATTAATAACATTCATAAATAATGAAAATGATTGAATGATTGAATCGCTGCAGTAGTAATTTTTGAAAGAAGCCAATTGAAGGCTCATTTTGTTAGAGAGAAAACTTCACATAAAAATGGAGTAAGTTAATCATTTGAAATTTTTTTTTCATATTGGGCCATAATCAGGTAACTGCCCCGCCTATAGTTTGTATGGTGGTAAGGAGAGTATTTAGAATTTAGTCTAAACCAAATTTAGTTTTTTTACTGGTTTTATTGTAACTAACAATTAAAAAAATTAATTTTTACCAAAAAACTAGTTTGCAGTAAATTTTTCATACGCAGGCACGTGTAACTGCCACTGGTGCCAGTTTATTAATTTCTTTATGTTGTGAACAATTGTGTAAAGGTGGCGGCCCTTATATTGCTAAGATGTATACTAAAAGTTTAACTCGTCTGTCTGTTTTTAAAATGTTTTGGGGAGCTTCCTAAAAAAGCCAATAACTAGCATTAAAATGCTTAAAAATCTGTGAAATCAAACACCACATAAAAAATTAAAAAAAAATAAAAACACGTAAGAAAACTAAATTTGGTTTAGGCCAAATCCTAAATACCCTCCACATCCACAACGGTGGGCATGGCAGATATATATATATATGTATATATTGCGGCCTCTAAGTGTAGGGTCTCTAACGCCTTCTTCTTCTCAGTGTTTCAAACGGAATAACAAACTTAGTAAACTTTTTATGTGGAGAGTATAACAAAGCAAGTAAAAATGTTTTAGTCGGTTCTACCCGAACGTTTAATACCCTTGAGATGTGTCCGTATATTTGAGTCTGTCAAAACTTGCAAAAGTCACATCTTAACATGTAAAAACAAAATTTTGGCTTAAGCCAAATTTGAAATAAATCTTCATAGTGGGCGTGGCGTGAGCCTAATTATATCGTCAAGTAATATATGTATTATGTGTGTACCCCCATGTTGGATTCTGCGTCAAGTATAGTTTTTTTGTAAATTTTGGGTGTGTCTGTTATCGAAATGCGCCCATTTTTGTTCCATTTTCGTATCAATAGAAGAGTTAAATATGCAGAAATTTGGACTTCGTAACAAGGTGAAGGATATAAAAATACAATAACACGCTGTAAAAACCTTTTACTTGTTTACTTGTTCGATTTCTATGTATCTTTTGTATAACTTACAAATTTCATGCAAATATTTGGAAGGTACGTATGCATGTGTGTATGTAACTGTTGTTTCACTCGTTGATATTATATTATTTAATATCATACGCTATCAACACTAACAACTGTTACATATCTACAGCTATACGATTATCATTCTCTGCACATTTACGTCACGTTTGCCTTCATTTGAATATTATTTAACTATAATACATATAAACAACAGCAACATCAACGTATCTTTGAAATAGTGAAATTTGCCCAAAAAAGTGAATGAAATGAATAAATATAAACAGGTTGCTTTGAAAAGTAAGCTTAAATTATAAATTCTAACGTTTAAAGTTCATTTCACTTTTATCAAAAGCTTAATATATGCTACAGAAAAAATATTACCTTGTACTTGCTCTTGGGAGAATATAACTTGCACACACCGCACAGATTTGGACTGTATTTTTATTAAAATAATATTTTTTTTTTATTACGAAATTTTATGTTCAAGAGCTGTTTGCTTGTATGAGTAACTTTTTGGTTATGGCACACTGGTGTGTGTGTCGATAATGTTATTTATATATTTATTAAGACTCTATAGAATGCACACAAACGAACGTACAATACTAAAATGAACATATGATTGGCCGGGCAACTGAAAAATGTTTTATCACTTTAAGCTACAACTGTTCGGTCGGCTGTTCGCCTAAGAACGAGTTTGGATTGTTTTTAAAACATCAACTTATTGACAAGTGCACCCGCCGCACACTCGATAGTATAAACAATTACGTAGAAAAAAATTAATCAAAACAGAAATGAAACCAAAGCGAGAAGGACAGCTGCCAACGGCTTAAGTCGTACTTTGGATACTTACCGTTCACGGTCTCTTAATATAAATAAAATAATTTGCAGTTTTAAGAGTATTTTAAAGGGGCGTGGCTAATATTATCTATTGGGGAAATACTGAAAAATATTCTCTCTATCAACCTTTTAGCCACAATCGATCAAGCGATAAAAGTAAAAGTGGAGCATTTTTTCCAAGACTAAGTATATTTGTGAAGGAGAAGTTTAACATTTTCATTGATCCATGTACTGCTTTAGAACATGTAGAACATGTATGGCCATTTTGATACGTCCAAAATTACTTAAAATTAGTGTTACAAAAATTATACTCAACTATACATATCATCTGCTTCATATAGAGATATAGAAAAAATTTGCATGACAGCAGCGTCAACATACCTCTGCAACGTACTTAGACTGTAGCTGTACATTTTTGAAAAAGGCGGTTGGAGGAGACGCCTAATTATCTAGCATGCTCTTAAATATTCAAATCAAATATGAAAACAATAATATTGGCTAGATGAGGTATTGTTGTTGTTGTTATTGTTGATTATTATTTTTTTTAATCGCACGCTTACCGATCGTTATAACGATTTAACAGCGACATTGGCCGCCTCTCAATTGGGTTTACTACATATTGTATTTACTTGCCGGCAAGGTGATATGTGTGTAAACAGGTCAATCACTGCTGACGCTGACTGCTCCGCTAACGACACCAGCTTATTTTATAATATTATGAACATACATTACTTTGAGCTAAGCCGAGCTGCTTTGGAATTGCAAATTGATATATATTGAAGTGGTTTGGCAATATTTGTCCCTTTCCAATAGAAAGCGAAAACAATGCGTAAACTAAGTTTGTTGTAGCGTTTGCCAAACTCAGAAGAAGGCATCATGCTTTTAAGAATATATATTCTTGATCAGCATTAAAATTTGAGTCAATTAAAACCTGTCCGTGCAAGCGTCAGTCCTTTGTTGGCACTTTCACATTTGTAAATTTTGAGTTATTGAGCTGTACAGATACTTCTAGTTTCTGTATGCAGAGTCAAATCAATCGATTCTAAGCCGTTCACAGGAAATGGAAATCTCTCACACCACATTGCATAAAGACCTTAACAAAATTAAAAAATTACAAATTATCTTAATAACTAGAACGCGAGAATTTGAGAAGCGCCGAAATAAGGGCCGTTGTTCAATATAACTCTACTTCTCACTTCTATTTTTTATACTTACTTTAATCATAAATCTTCCACTTTAGTGACGACGGTGTACTATGTTTGCTATTCCATCTGCAATACCGAGGCAGAAGCTTTGAAGACTCTACGAAGTATATATATTCCTGATCTCCTTCAAAATCTATCTCAATTTAGACGTATCCGTCCGCGTGTACGTAAATTGTGATATATCGAGCTGACATTTTCTACAAATATTTCTATGCAGTTTTTGTATATAGATATGACAATATCGGCCAAGTGCCACGCGCACCATAGATAAAAATCTCTAAAAGCCTTATTTATGAAACTTATGAAGTTGAAATTGGATAAACCGATTTATAATCGAACTATCCATATGTTAAAAATGGGCGTAGTCGTTCAGCAAACATGCTCATAATTCATATTTGATGCAGAATTCAACTTGTTAGTTGGAAAATAATACAAAAACTAACAAGTGAAAATATTATAGTCGGTCAACCAATTATTCTTCACCAAATTTTGGCAAAAAAATTTAAAGAGTTGCGAGTTTTCGTTATAGACCGATTTCTTTTATGGTAAAATGTTATGTGAAGAGAAGCTTTAAAAATGGTACGATGGGGTCCAAATTCATCCATTTTCAATAGGGTTCCTTTTTGGGCCAATACATGTCCTTGTAACAAATTTCATCGAAATATTTCAAAATATGAGCGTGCAGACGGGCAGACGGGCGAACGGACATGGTTAAATTGATTCAGATTTTGATTATGAACCGATTGGTATAAGGTGCGCGAAGGTGCGGGTGGCATTTGCCGTTTAGGAGTTTCAAACATCTGCACAAACTTAATTTACTCTGTGGCATAAGTGGTGCAGGGTATAAAAAGGGCGTAGTGGCAACGTCAACTAATTTTAGTTATTTAAGATTTTACTTAAACCAATATCTTTTTCATAAATTTTCTTTATTTTTTTACATATTTTTTTGGTGGGAGAGAGAGAATACAATAAGAAGAGAATATAATTTTCAGTTTTTTCATTTTTTTTAACAATTTTTCGTTATGCTTTAGTATAAAATTGTTTAAATGCATATTTATGTAACGCATATGTGTATATACTTGAGTGAATCATTTATAATTTTATAAATGTTTTTAATATTTAAGTACTTAGTGTCATTTAGTTGTAATTTAAAGATGATTAATTTAATACAAATCTTTATTTAATAATAATCAGCCAGAGCTTAGCATTTTGTTAGCAGCATATGTATCGTATAATAAGTTGAGTTATAAAGTTTGGCCTTTAATAATAATTACGTACGAGTAAATAACACTATCTATTTATCATTTATATATATAATTATATAAACTCTAGAAATATTTATAATTCATATATTTGACATGTTGTATGTATATTTTTTGTTTAGGGTTTTTATAATTGTTTTTTTGCTTTTTTGTAATTATTTCTGGTCACAGCTAAATTTGTCTGAGAGAATATCATAGAAGGTTGTGTTGGTAGTGTTGTTTGTTGTTGAGTCCATGGTTTTAATTATTATAGGAGTAGACATAATTTTAGAATTTTGTTGTCTTCTTCTTATTTTTTTATAACATATAAGTAATACGAACATAAACGCTAATTAAAATACACAAAATTTGTACTTTAGGTTTTGTACTCATATATGATTTTCTTTCAATCAATTGTTTACACTTCTCTTATATAATCTTATATTATAATTTATGTTATTATTAATTTTTATATACATAGTGTATGTATGTATATATTTATATAGTTGTTGAATATTTTATTAATTATTATACTAAAACTTAAGATTAAAGAGAACACAATTTATTATAAAAGAAAAATTTCTTAACTCCTACAAAGAAAAAAAAACTAATTAAACTGTTAAAAATATATAGATTAATACAATTCAAAGGGTAGCAAGTGCAATATATAAAGGAAGTGGGAGCGCTTTGTAAGATACGAAATGTGAGAAATTGAAAACATAGTATGTGGTTTCTATACTAGGCATTGAAGTTCTACTTTGTTTAATCGATTAACTTGATCAATTTTTCTAAGATTTATATCCACCATCAATTTGCCAAAACGTCTGCATTGACCAACAGAAGGAGTCAGAAGTTCCACATATAATGTATATTCTTGATTAATTTCAATAATTGAGTCGTTCTAAACTTAGTTCGCGTGTTCGTTTCACTCTAACTTTAAAATACTAAACTAAAATTAATTCATACAATACATTTCTGTGTGCAGAGCACTGTTTTAATTGGGTCAAAAGCCACGCCCATAATCATCAAAAATATATTTATCTATTACCTAAATTTATCTATAAACTTAAAATTTGTTAAACATGTTTATAACTAGCCCAAACATCGATGTGTCGAAAATGGGCGTGATCGAATGACATAAACTCACAATTTATCGAAAAAAAACTTCTTTTGGCATATAATTGGACTTATCAGTTAAAAAGTAATGCAGCATTAATAAGTAAGTGTTAGAATGTTATATTGAAGTGAAAAGTATTTAAGATTCAGCCTAACTTAAATTGAGTGGTTAAATTTATATTTGGTGATTATAACTCAGCATACTTATGTGCAATATCTCTCGAGTATGAATCTTTTAAAAAATCTTATTTATCTAAATGAGAAACGGATGCATATATAAAAGACTTACGCTAAGTTTTAAATACGTATTGAGGTGAAAGTTTGCACGGTTTCTAATCTAAAGTTCACTATTGTAATGGATATAAAATTAAAATTAAAATGATAAACTGGCTAAGTCTAAGGCTAAAAGCGAAGCCCACAATTTGGCAAAATCTTCTGCGATTACATATATTTATATATAGTGTTATATATAATAACAGACATACCCGCAATTTACAAATAAAACACTCCTCCAAACATGTGAAGCCTCTTGTTTTTGTAAACATGTGGGAGGATATCTCAGGTTTGGCCAAATGGCCCAGTCAAAAACAGTTTTTTCATTGGATTTTAACATAAAATACATATTTCGATTAAGGATTCCTACGATTTAAAAAATCCGTATCCTTAATAGTATTACCTGAGTTATATTAATTTAGAATATTGTATTCTAATATGGATTATATATGGAGCCTAAAATAAAAAGTTTTTTTTTCAATTTTCTAAGGATGCTTGAAATATCTTATATAAATGTCATGTTATATGTCAAAAGCAGATCAGAGAAGAATGTATAATATTTTGTTGTTTTTTTATGGGTATATGAATACGAGTATATGTAGTGAGTTCATAAGCTTTTTAACCATAACTCCTCTATTAAAGAGAAGCTACGGTTTCGTAAACAAAGAAAGCTTACATTTTTCTATATAGGAGTAATATGATTATTGGGTTTTTTTCTTTTTTAAACATGTTGCACAATTTCATAAAAAAAAAAAATATGTATAAATATAATAATGTAGATAAACGTTAAAACAAACATAACTCGACGTACTTTTTAAACTTTTGCTTTGTTGTTGTTTTTTGTTTGTTTTCGTTTCGTTTTGATTTAAAAGCCTACGGCATTAAACACATGAAATGTTTTGTTGTTCCTTATATGTATGTTTTATGTATAATGATTTATAACTTTAAGTTTGGGACTGAATTTTCTTTCTCCTTTCAACATGAATCCTAAAAGGTGAAAATTTAATTGATTTGCAGTGTATAGTCTTGAGAAATTACACTCTCCTTAGCTACAGCTTTGGAGTAGTATCAGTATAATGAGTTCTTTAAAACTTTTTATTTTTCACCAGAGACCGAATGTAAAAAAATAAAATCAAACACAAAACTTTGATGGAAAATGTAATATTTAGGAAAATTAAACTTGAAAATCGAAAAAATAATCTATATAAAAATTTTTATGAACAAAAGAATAAAGAAAAAATAAAAAATAAATAAAAAAATTTAAAAATATAAAAAAGAAATAAAAATGATTTTATTTAGTTTTTATAAGAAATTTACTTAATTTTAATTTTAATAATAATTAAGGTGAAAAATGAAAAGCAAAAACATTTATCTAAGAAAAAAATTAAAAAGTAAAATAAAAAATTTGTTTAATAATTTTTTTTCAAATCAATTAATCACCTAATCATGTTTTTATTATTTGAAAAATATGCTTGTCCATTTCCCTGCTTATTCACAGTGATGTTTATGTTTGTTCGTGTCTTTTTTTTTTTCGTTTAAATAAAATTTGTGGGCATTACATGCTTAATTTACTTATGTTACTTTTCTTCTCTTGTACTCTGTGTACGATCTAGTTAATAGATTTGTGAATTTTTTTTTTCAATTATAAGCAACTTTTATATTAATTACTTTTTCAATCAATTGTTCAAAAATTTTCTATAAATTTTTTCGTTTTTTGTTTTTTGTGTATTCAAAATAATTAGGAACCTGTGTTATTTTACACTTTGAAGTTTCAACTTGTAGTGAAGTACTTTTTCTTTCTTTTTTAATATTGCTTAAAATTGTTTTGTGTTTCAGTTTTGTTTCTTCTCTCTTCGTACACATGGTTCTTTTTAAATTTGTTTTTGATATATTGTTTTTCATATATTTAATGAACACATTTGTTGCAAATGGTTTCAGTCTTTTAAAAATAAAAATGTTTTATTTTGTCTTTTTCGTTAACATCTATTAAAAATAATAATAATAATATAATTAATTAAACAATAAAAAAAAATCAATTTAAATTAAAAAAAGAAGCACATATTGTAATACCGTATACGTATTTATATGCTTTAAATTGAGTCTCGGATACTCCTTTAAGATAGAAGTACGTTTTTTAATTTTGTAATAAAATATCAGAACCTCTCACTAAATTTTATTTCCATACCCAATGTATACAATATAGATTTGTCAGGTTGTATGAAGAAGCTTGTTCTCATTCGTTTTCTAATTCCTAAAAAGGGTACGTAGTATACGCACCATCCATCTTGTCGGAGTTATATCTACTTTCATTTATTATTAAATTATTAACCACTTCAGCTGTCTTTCCGTCCGTCTATGTGTAGATCTGTGGTAAGCATTGTTCCAGTCACAATAATAGAGATATCGTCTGCACACTTTGCAGAAATATTGGTTGTTGTTGTACGCAGTTTGATATTAAAATTGAGCAAAATCGGAAGAAAGGCACGCCCCCAGTCAAAGGAAAAGTATTAAGAAAAAGTCAACGTTTTTTTACTGTTAATTTTTTAACGGTTATTAAATGAGTTTCCACTCAAAAATTTCATCACAACGCCGCCCACTGTGAGTAAGTCTCATTACTAGTCATAACTTTTAATTTAAAGTTCTTAGCCAAATATAACTTGTTTATCCAAAACCTTTTTTATGATGTAAGTCCGAATTTCAACATTATTTGGGTATCTTCCCATGTACCACATATTTGTTGTGTATATAAGTTATCGACTAACTCGAATACCAGCGCCAAATAGCCCATGTTACTGGGCAAAGCTTTTGTGACAAAATTTACTTTTTTAATGGGCGGAAACGTCATGCCTTTGTTTGTGGAGACATTTATACAATTTCATGTAGTTCTCCTCTGTTTGAAGACAAGTGACGCATAGCAACGTGAGCTTTCTAGCTCTTAGCAAAATGCATTTAAAACTTTTACTTGAATTTAATGTAAATAAGAAAAACTTAAACAAACTATTTATGGCAAAAGTCGTATTCTAAATACTTGCAGTACAGTACAAGAAAGTACATGAATTTTTGAGTTCAAAATATGAGACATGAGTATAGAAAATCATAATTAAAAAATTTACCAACATGTTGTAATGATTACAGAAATTTTGCTAAATCTTTCTGCCCTACACCATTTGCGGTAATTCTTAAATGACTAAAGAAAGGCTCATCTGTTCATACACTTATCGATTCAGATATTCGTCTGTATGCCTATTTAAGAAAATTTATGTTCAAACTACAAATTGTAGTTTTAAAGATATTTGAGGGAAATTTAATACAAAGACAGATCTTTGCCGAAAAGCAGGCTCTATTATGAAATAACTTAAATCGTTCACTAACTTGCGTAAATCCTTAGTTAGGAGCTAAGTGGTGTAGAGTAATAAATAATCGGGCTTAACCGACTTGTTCTCACATACATTTCTGAACTGTTTTGCTTACGTATCCTATTACATAGACGCCATGTACGGTATTACTACTAAGAGGCAACATTTAACGTTCTCTATTAAAAAATGTGAACGAATTTTTTTTTGGGATTACATCCCTCCTTGGAATCGGGTGAAAGCTCTATGAGTATTACAGTACGTCCATCGGGCAATAAAGCCACATCACAGGTTCGATCCTTTTCATCAATATATGAGGGCATTAAACTATTCCTTGAAGGACGAATGTCCAGCTGTAAAAAAAGGAAAGAATTGAAATTACGTTTCATTTTTATGGTCATCCCACAGAGCACAACTTACTTGCCACATAAACATAAATTGTGAATTAAAAGAGAGTATACGTTGATTCTTAGAATCGGCTAAAATAATATTTCCCGAATCATCGCAAAATATGCCCGAAGGTCGATTAAATTGCAATTGCGGACCATTTCCTTCGCAGCCCACTACTTTTACATTCTTGATAAAAGCAAAACAAAACAAAATGAAAAATTTTATAATTTCTTAATATTAGGGGGAGGATGCGTTACCTTATTTTCTTCCGGATTAATCAGGTACAAACAGTGATTGTCAAAATCGGAAACAATAATATTACCGGTGGGTGTATAGCAAACGCCGCGCGGTGATGCCGGATTCTTATTGGGTGAATAATCATTGAAGAGTATATGACGTATGAAGCGGCCCTTCGAATTGAATTGTTGTATGCGATGATTACGCGAATCGGTAACGACAATTTGACGCCTCGTATTGACGGCCACATCCCAAGGATATTGAAATTGTCCGTACTCAGTGCCGCGAGTACCGAATTTTTGCACAAAAACACCATTCTGATCAAATATCTGCACGCGATGATTATCTTTATCCACAACAATAATACGATCATCGATATCTACACAAATGCCGGCTGGCAAATCGAATTCACCATCGCCATCACCTTGACGCCCGAATTTCATTTTCAAGTTACCATGCGAGTCGAATATTTGCACACGATTATTGCGACGATCTGAGATCAAAATATTACCGAAACGATCAACACATAGACCCCAGGGACGACTGACTTGTCCATCTTTATGACCCTCCTCGGCGAACGACATTGAGGGACCGCCAAAGATTAATCGTTTAACCGAATTTACTGGTTGCATTAAGGGGCTACTACCACTAACGCTCGGCATTTCCACCGTACCGCGACTCCAAGTGTTCGTTATTTCACCCAACGAAGGATATTGGGAATAAAGTGCTTTCATAGAATTGCCTATAAAACCATTTACTATGAATTTATTATCATTTATAAGAACACCTGATTCACGTATCGACTGCATTACTTCGGCATCGGGAGCCATAAAAAGATAAACAGAATTCTTCGGCTGCAGAGAACGAAATCCCGTGATGTGTTCATCTAGTTGGCGATGACAAGCGGTGAGTTTCAAACTTAACTCAATATCATCCATTTTATCCCTATTTGCATCCAATAGGTGCAAAGTATTGTTGGTATCGGCCAAACCAGAAAGTATGTTTTGTAAGCCAGCTTTCTGACTATCCAATATCTGTAAATCGCGATCGCATGCATTAGTCAAGGCCTCGACCATGAAACGTTCACGATCTTGTATACAACGAATCATTTGATTGAAACAATTGTGCATATCATTCTTCACCTCCATAGCGGTTTGCTTTCTCATACTCATAAACTGTACGGTTCTATCGATGGCACTGCGAACATGTTGAATACCCTCACTTGTCGTCTGTATAGAAGATTTGATTTTATTATCATAATCGCGTCGATATTCACCGATTTGAGAACATTCATGATCGCCATGATCCTGAATTTTGCTCGTCTTACAAATAACTTTGTGGCAGCGTACACAAACATAGCGCAACAATTCATTATGTTGTTGACAGTAATGTTGGCTAAGGCTTTTGGGAGCTGTACCAATGGGTGGTGGTACGGGTATGACTCTATGTTGTAAAAGGGTCGAATGAATGAGAGAACACTCCTCACAAGTGTTTATGTTGCACTCCAAGCAACGTAACGATGCTATGTTGTCGCATCTATTGCAACGACCGGAATTAGTCTGACTGTTCCGCCTAAACGGTAACTGCTCATTCACCTTGTACGGATGGGGATTAGATAGCGGAAATAGATTATTGCTATGCGACTCTGCTTGAACTGGTTGTGGTGCACTTACTGGAACGTATCTTTGATTTATTGAGTCAAACGTGTAATATGGAATACTGTTGAAAAAATAAATAAAATTAAAATAATTATTTATCTTAAGAAAAGGAAAAATCAAATAATTACTTGCTATCATCAGTAAATGGTCGGCTACCAAAGGGACCTCTACCAACACCGAGACCGCTGAGGCCACCACCATTTAAGCCATTGCCGAAAACTCCCTTAGCCATTTCACTGCATTGGGCTTTGGTGCTGTCATAGTTATCGCCTCCATTGAGACCATCACTCAAAGCATTACCACTCGCACGCTGATTATCATTTTCAACATATTTCGTCACTCGTTCACGATCCATTCCGTGCAACAAGTAAGAACGTGATAAACTGCGTATTCCAGCCAAATCCCAAGGATCGAGCGATTGCGTTGAGAGGATGCTGCTTGATGAGTTAGATATGCCTTCTTGCGCGCTGCTATTACTATTAGTTCTTGATGGGTGCGATTCGGAATTACGGCTGCTGCTATTCGATGAGGATGGTGAAGACAGCATGTTTTGTTGGGATTCAATATTGTTGCATAAGAATTCTAAGAAAGAATTTTTTTGTGTTGATTCACTGTTCGATGCCATATTAATTGTTGGAAATTTTCTTATTTTTAAGGATTTCTTATGATGCTGTACAACAACTATTGTAACGGGAAGTTAAGCAAGAATAGCAAAAGGAGAAAACAAAAATATTGTTGTACATATATACATATAAACTATGCACCAAAACACATTGCGTTGTACCTAGGTATGTGTGTGTGTGAGTATGGCTTTAATTTTATGATTCCAAATCGGTTCTCAGATCACAAGTCCTGTTTGTTCGTTAATCATACATACATATACAATGTGTAAATAATGTAGATATGTATGTTTGTCCTGGACAACAGTTATATTCAGCCTTTAAGTAGAGGGCACGTGCTTAAGTAGCACAGATGGAGCCAAAGACATGTGCAATCCTCAAAAAAAAAAAGAAAGGAAAACAACAAACATCATGAAAACAGCCTTTTGTTGCGCTTCATAGGTAAGACAGATGTTTCTTAATGATCAGTACTATGTGGTTATATAGATATATTCTGTATGTATGTAGTTCAAATAAATAATATTTCTACATTTTTTGAACCATTACGTAGGGCTCAAGTCAAAATTACAAATTCCCACAAAATATGTGGCATTTCTTATCAGCATCAGTTAAGATCTCAGTCGATTTTAGCAACACGTCCATCCGTCTGTCTGCATGTTCACTCAAAGTCGTAAAAATTGTAATTTTTAGCTGAAACTTTATGCAGAGAGTTCATATGCAAAATGGGCAAAATTCGGTTAAAAGTCAATAACGAACGTACTTGAAATTTTTATTTTATTTATATTTATAAGTATCTTAAATAATGGGCGTGGTTGAATTACATGCTAAGCCTATAGATGAACATCTGCCTGTCAGCCAAAAAAATGACGTTACGTGGTTGAAATTGGGTACACAAGCTTATAGTGAGCCCTTCCATTAATATGTCAAAAATAGGCGGGGTTGAATGAAATTTACACTTTTTAGGCGCAAAATCTGATGTGGAAATTTATTGGTATTACATACACTTTTCACGGGCCTAAATATCTGCCACGCCCCGCTTACTTTCTGTACTTGTTAGCTCTGTAGTGGTAACAGTATAAGTTTTATATCAATGTGGGCGTGGCAATTTTTCTTGATCTTAAACAGATTCAATATTTGCAGAATATTGTACTTTATGGTGTCTGCCATGCCCTACTTTTGACAAAGCGACATATATGGTACAGATATGATGCTGGGCATTAAAGTGGATTATTTTAAAAGTGGCCCAAGCCTCTATATCTGAAACATTGAATTAACTAATCAGCAAGGCATGGTTTTTCTTAACCTATTTCAAATTTCAATGTTTCATTTACATGGTAAAACAAAGAATTGTGGACACATGCAGACAAGCAGTCGTTCTCCTTTCTTAATTTTCATTTTTTCATCTACTTAAAATTCTTCAACCGTTTCTACGCCTCTAGCTAAACATTAATAAAATTTGCTTTGCTGTAATTTACAAATGCAAATATACATGCACATACACACTTTTAACATAGAAGAAACATCCATGCACACTTATGTATTTGTGTGTGTGTGTACGTAAAGTACATTTGTTGGATACATTTGCTATGTTGTGTTTTCTTTATCGAGAATGTACCATTATTGCCGTTAAGATATTGCAAGAGGCACAATGAATAAAAGGACGAAGAAAAAAGCAGGACCCTTTGTTATCAGACCTGATACAACAATTATTGTACTAGATGGCTGGCTGGCTGACTGTCTGTATGCTTAAGTAAAATTTGTATATAATTCCTTACTCTCCAATATTGCTTTGGTGTAGTGGTTGTTGTTGTTGTTGTTGTTGTTGTTGTTGTTAAACTTGTTTTCTTTGTAAAGGATATTTTAAGGGATGTTTATTTAGTTTAGTGGTAAAGTGTTTTTCCTTTCTTCTACCTAGACTTTCCCGTCATCCTCTTCTTATACTTCTGCTTTTTTGTCCAAATATATATATATACCAGCTTACACGCACACTTATATACTAATGTAAGCATGGAAACATGTGTTTGTGTTGTGTGTGTGTGTGTTTTTTTTGCCATATGCATGTAAAGTTTTGGTTTTTTTTTGTATTATTTTTGCTTTCTATACCTTCTCTTTATAGAGTAAATTATTTCCTACAAAAACTCATACTTTTTATAAAAATCGATAATTTTTCTTAACGTAAATAGGTTTTTTCATCAACTGCATCCCCCAAAATACTAACAACGTACTAAAAACGTTATTCCAGAGTATATATATCTATAAACGTATCCCAAAATTGTTGTTTTTTTTTATTGTGATGGAAGAAATTTCTCCTGATTACTGTATTATAGAAACTGTGCATAGAAATAAATGTTTCACCTATACATACTTACTTACAATTTGGTGTTTTTTTTACTTTTGGAGTTGTTGCATTTAATGATTTTTTAATGCCACCATTTTACCTATCGATTTGTACTTAAAAAATATTTTTTGTAATTAAAGTCTTTTTTTGGATAACTACTTATTTCTTCTTCTTTAATTTTAATTTACTAAAAATTATTTTTTATATATTATTGTTCATACATATGCTATATAGTATGTTGTTATTATTGTTTAGTTCTACACAAAGTTCCACTATTTTATTTTAACCGGCTTCTTGTGTTCAAGTTAAGACGGCTTACTTTACGCACCTTTATTAAGGGAAGTTCGAAATCGAAGTGATTACACATCTGTTGTAACAAGAGGTATAAATATATGTTCAGGTCAAAAAGAGAGGCAGAGAGAGAGAGAGTGTATAACATTTATACCAGAGACTTATATCAGAAAACTCTAAATAAAATAAAAAATTTAGAGGTCTCTGCTTATATGCATTTATAAGTTTCTGACACAGGGCAAGTAAAAGAGCACACAGGCGCTTAGAGTATAATAATAGACATGAAAGTTTCTGCTTCTTGTTCAGAGAACGTTCTGGTATGTACTTGTGAGAGAGTTATTAATCCAACAAAAGAAGATTGATTGGCCTTAAGCCATATTTTGGATACCATCCACCTAATCTGTGGGCGCGGCATGTATACACGGGAGCTATCTTTTAATACCTAGCCTAGGATACCATGTCATTACACTGCTACGCCACAGCCCATTTTAAATATAATAATTGTAAAAAAAATTCAAATCGATTTAACTATTTTCCTCTGTTCGTCCATTTTTAATCAATCCAAAGGTCGCAATTTTATTATATCTTTCGATAATATTTGCCACGGTCGTGTCTTTAAGTCAAGGATGAGCATTATTACAAAATAGATTTGATTGAACCATTTTTAAAACCCCTACCCATAAAAAAAATTAGCAATTCTTAATATTTATATTCATCTACCATCATAGCGATCGATTCAGAATCACCTTCTAAACTTTCTAAATCGATTTAATCTGTCCTCCTGTCTGTCGAAGTAAATTCTGTGCGCAAGCTACAGATTGAACTTTTTGACATATTTCGATGAGATTGTTCTTGAAAGAAAGTCCAATAGAATAATACTCTTACGATATGAGGAGGACTCTAAACTAAATTAACATCTTAACTGCTGTCATAACAAAAAAAGGGTCCCAGTGGCCTGTATGTGACAATGTTTGGTACAGCTAATTTGACTCAACGTACAAGCCATGCAGCTGTTAGATGTTAAAAATTGTGACTCAAGATATGTGCCACATAGGTGTGCAGTTTTTAATTAGACCACAAATTGTAGCATCAAGTAATGTAGGGTATTAAAAGGTCGACTATCATAGTTTTACGTTTGTTTATACATGAGTAATTTAACATGCTGTACCGGGTTTTGTAAACAATTTATTCTCTTCTTTCCAATCTCTCTCAATGCATACGTTGGGCCTATTTTATGTTTAGGGTTTGTTTGGAAAGTGGTTTAAATGCATTATTCGAACGCAACGATTGAGCTATAGTGAATAGTCTTATGAGTATGCATTTAAAAAAATTTCAAATTTGTAATTTTTTGGGAAAATGAACTTGGACGACTTTCAAAATAGTACATCTCCCTCTACTATTCATATATACTATATTCTTGCTACATAATTAAGTGTCTGTTCTCTCTTAATTTCAAGGATAACTTTTAAACAGTGTGCATATATACATATATATAAATGTAAGTATATAAGGTAATTCTAATACTTTAGGGATTCACACGATGGTGTTTAATTTGTATATCCTTAGATGGAACATATATTGAGTTTGTCTTTCCGTTTGCAACACCCCGAGGGATATGTCAGGGATGTACCAAAGATATATATACATTCTTGATCAGCATCAAAAACTGAGTCAATCTAGACTTTTCCGTCCATATGTCCGTCTTTTGTTGGATTTCTTACGTAATTTTAGAGATATTGAACTAAGATTTTGTACAGATATTTCTAGTTTATAAAAGGGGATTAAAGGGGGACAAAACAGTCAAGAGCCACGCCCACAATCAATCAAAATCTACTTATTAATTTAAAATTGAACTATGAACTTGAAATTGTTTGTATGTGTATCTATAAATGTTCCGTTCATCGATGTTCCAAAAATGGGCGCGGTTGGATAACAGACAAAAAGGAAATTTTTTATATACGTCACAAAATTGACCTATGAACTTGAAATTTGGTATCTGCATCTATAGTTATCCCATCCATTGTTTGCCGAAAAATGGGCGTGGTCGAATAACAGTCACGCCCATAATGGATAAAAACCCTTATATCTGCCACAAAAATATGGTGCACATATTTATGGTTATCCCATCGCCTACAATTTACAAAAAAAAAACATATTCACCACAAAACTAGACTTGCAAGCCGATACGTAATACTTAAAGAGGGCGAAATATTTACTTATCTGCCACGCCCACCATTGTAGATGTGACGGGTACTTAAGATTGGGTTTAAGCCGAATTTAGTTTTCTTAAAATTAATGTATTTCTTCAAATTCTATTTAGAATTTACAGTAATTTTTTTGTATGTATTGAAATATAAAAATAATATGAAACTGTATGGTTAGTTGTGCTACATATATCCCGAAAGGAAATCAACATCTGCTTCAGGGATTCTTTACGATAATACATTTACTCTTCATCTGGTTATTGGGGGCTGTTGAGATGACGAGGTGCCTCTTCCTAATAAATTGTATCAGAAGAAAATTTTATCCTACTATCCCATAAAGTATTTCACACATACTCGTATATTATGCATAGAGTAACAACACAAATGTGCACACACACACACCTTTCTATATTATAATGATTAATAATTTTAGGGTGGTTTTGTAATACATTTCTTAAGATTCATTCTATAATGTTCGGTGGAGGTTTCATATGTTTAATGCTGTACTAAAAAGGTGTAATAGGAAAAAGGGACCATGCCATGAGCTGCTTTGTAATTAATATTAAAATGAATAGGTGATGGATTAACATATAATGCAATTATATAATATAATATAATATACAGAGCGAAAAAAGAAAATTTGAGGCATCTATTTTTTTTATCAATTAGCTTTCTTGCAGTATTCTATGACTCTTTATAAGTTATATCAGATGGAGTAGAGAGTACTTGTATCTGTAAATAGTCAAAAGGATATAACAGAAAGAAGCATTCTAGACCTTTCCAAGTAAACACATTCTTAGCCAAGTCCTTTTGTTTGCCTCCCATACCTGTCCATGGTATACTCTAGCCGTCAAAAAGGGCCGCAAATAAGATTTATGTAAATTGTGGACGTATCTGTCCTCCATCTAATCATTTCGCTTACCTTAAATAGTAAACTAGAATGTCTGCCCCAAAGTTCTGCTCAAAATTTCAGTTTATGTGGCCGTAAACGTTTTACTGTAGAGTATCACACGCGCCCACGAACATATTAAAATTAAAAATTAATTTACTTTGGCGCCTACCTCTGGCTTATATGTGTGAATGAAATGGCAAACTCAGTATATGCCCCATCTTGTGCTTTACATCTGAACTAAGTTAAATAATTTTTTTTTAAAAATTTTCTCTATTTCAAAGAACTATTTTTATAACTTAATTTTGCCTTTCTACTGCAAGCATGACTAATAATTAAGCCACCCTCACGCTTGATTACTAATACACCATAGACGACCATAAAGATAAGCAATTCATATACGCAGACAACTGTAAATATATATCTAGTTAAGTGCATTACTGCTTCCTGTAGAAAATTGTCCATAAACATAACACACAACAATAGCAGCCGATCTGTTTCTTTGTATTCCCTTGGTTACCTGTTGCTTTCTGCAATGCTGTGGCCCCGTAGTAACCGACATCACATACACACATAGATAAGTGAAATTTTTCTTAAGTATACTTTAGGATTAGCTTAAAACAATGAAGGAAATTCTAGTAAATAAAAAAAATCTCGCCTAAGCCTGCTGGTAAATGCATGCATAACATGGATAATAAATAAAACGGCAATGCCGAGTGATAAAGGGAATCTCAAATGTATTTCACAAGTAAGCTGAGTTTTTATTTATTTTTATGAATACATACCAGGTAGATTTTAATTTTTGGCAAATACTAACAATGCACATGTTGGGCAGATGTTGGTGTTAAACAAAGCAATAAATTATTTTTATTTTTCCAGTTTTTCAAATAATACAATCCAAAAAATAAACACATGTCAAGAAAAATTTGTTGAAAATTTCCTTATATGGTAATACTTTTGGAAAATTGAGTTTATATACAAAAAAGAAAAAAAAAATGCTATACAAGAAAGAAGAAGAGAATATATACATAAATCTCTTCTCATTAACCAAATTCTTCTATTAGAACGTTTTGTAAACGTTGCCGCACTTTTAATTTTCTTTGCTCTGTAACGCGACGCAAATAGGGCAATAGACTTAATAGAAACATACGATCCGAATCTTGTTCTGTTGCATCACTTAGTAGCGCTGCTTCCGTATTTAAATTTGTGTGTGTTTCAGGTTTAATTATTTGATTTATTAATTTGCGTTCATTACCATTTGATAAGATATTAGTTTTATCGTTTGGTTTCACTCTCTCATTCACACCACCACCACCACTGCCACCACCATTTGGATAATTTTCTTCAGTGGAAGCAGCATCTTCATCAAAGTCATCGTCGTCATCATCTTCCAAATGATCGGGTTTATCATAAGAACCAGTTTTTGGAAAACCATTTAAAGACATTGAAGGGGAGTTTTCTTGCTGAAAATTATCCGTTGAATCTTTAGGTTCTAATTTGATTCGCTTATGAGAGGCTTCATGACCATAGTCATAATAGGACGGTAATTCACCCAAAACAAATTGATTGGGGTGTATTGATCGTTCGTAGTTATCGTGTAAGTCAAAAAAATTCGTTGAATTCAATTTTTGTTTCTGTTCGTTTTGATGTAATTCTTGCCAATACAAGTTTTGTTCACGCAAACGATGTTGACGCATTACATTCTCCGCCACAGCACCTTCCATAAAACGCATATCATTATAAAAGCGCCAAGTGGTGGGAGGCTCACCTGATAAAGTATTACGTATAAACACTTTGCGAAAATTATCACGCAAATGACCCCATTTAATGCGGCATATATCAACTACAAATTTATTAAATCAAACAAATTAATTGATAAAAAATTAAAAAAGACATTTTAAGTATCTATTTTTATTATATTATTGTAAAAAAAATACTATTTTTAATTAATAGTTAAAATTAATCTAAATAACGCGGGCAAATTCTTTTATTATAAACATCCCTGACTTAAGAACACCAAACATCTGATAAGAAACTTTGTAAGGGTTGCCAATTCAACAGAAAAGGAAAAAACTACGCAAACAAAACATCAACACACACACACGTCCAAAGAAAATTGCACATGAGCCAATCCAAAAACACACACAAACGCATATACGCAACGAACTACTTTTAATACGTACATTTTTAATGTAACTCACCTGGTAGGTGCACTTCTTGACTGACCTGTTGCCACAATGCATTTATGTCACAACGTTTCTGTCCGTTACTGGTCCGAATCCATAAATTTGGGTGTCTGGATACTGAGGCGATTAATGATTTTACAGTTTCAATAGGCAGTTTAGCGGTATTTGTAAATGCTGCAGTTGTTATTGTTGTCGTGTCTATCGTTGTGGTAGGCAGTGATGATGGCAGAACAGTTGTTCTATGGCTATGATGATGGTGATGGTGGTGGTGTTGATTATTGTTGTTATTATAATTGGAATGTTGCATGATACCGTAAGCTTAAGACGTGATGCGTGGTTCAGTGCAATACAATTGATGTTCCCATACAATACTGACACAAGATCAACTTATAAAACTGAATCTAAGCCCTCGCAATATCAACTAGCAAAAATTATACGTGTATATATTTTTTTTTATTGGTGAGAGCAAGAGAGAATTACGTAGGTTTTAGGAGCATATACGTGCGATAACCAAACAACTCAACCACCAGCAACAAGTTGATATTTTTCCGGATTTAAGCTTCCGTTAAAGTTGAGTTTCATATTACATACATATAATGTATTTACTCTATCGTTATTAGTGCCGTTATAGTTATTGTTGCTGTTGTTTTATGAATTCATATGCAGCCAAGTATAGACCCATATAAGTGCATCGCTATGTAGCAGATAGGTAAGCAGGGATATTAGTCATATGCATACGTACATATATTAACATAATGTATATATAACGGATCGGCGGGAAAAAAATTTATTACTTACTCATTAGAACATTGTTCCTGGCCACTTTCTCAAAAAAATATGCTTTAATATGTCCAATAGGCATTTAAAACCACATGTATTTGTTCGCTTTTTTTTAGGAATTATTTATTTCTTATATATTAAACTAAAAACGGATTGTAGCAGGAATAGCGTTTTTTATAATCAAAATATAAAAGGCGCCTTTTCCTCTTAATGTTAATAACCTAGTTAAATTATTTGCAAATAAGAAGAATTGATAAAAGTTAAAAAAATATATTACACACCCTGTTAGAAGAAGAAAATGTTTTAACAACGAATTCCTCATCTTATATCTCATCCAGGCGGCGCTTATAAGTAATTTGAAGTTGGCTGCTGTTTATCTGCAGTTTATTCCTTTTACAAGAAAAATACGGCACAGAAATGTCGAAACGAGGTAAAGTTTTAATAAAATTACATTCATAATAATCCTATAGAGTTAATTAGATTGTTAAAAGTATTTTATATAAAAGAATTAGTGAAATGTTATAAAGTTGCTTGAATTAATATAAATTATGTTTTGACACAATGTATAGGACGTGGTGGTACCGCCGGAGGAAAATTCCGCATATCTTTAGGGTTGCCAGTGGGCGCAGTTATGAATTGTGCTGATAATACAGGTATTTAAGTTATTATTTAACTAAAACTAAAGTAAAATTATTCATAAAGCACATTGTGTGTGTAGGTGCCAAGAATTTATATGTTATTGCTGTGCATGGTGTACGCGGTCGCTTAAATCGTTTACCCGCCGCTGGAGTGGGTGATATGTTTGTAGCCACTGTAAAAAAGGGTAAACCTGAATTGAGGAAAAAGGTGCGTGGGTGTATGATGCAGCAATAACAGTTAAAGAGCAAATGTTTGATAGCAATTATTTTATATACACAGGTAATGCCTGCAGTGGTTATACGTCAACGTAAACCTTTTAGAAGGAAGGATGGTGTTTTCATATATTTTGAAGATAATGCGGGCGTAATTGTAAACAATAAGGGTGAAATGAAAGGCTCGGCTATAACGGGACCGGTAGCAAAAGAATGTGCTGATTTATGGCCCCGTATAGCATCAAATGCAAGTTCCATTGCTTAAGGTGTATATTTTCATTTATTAGAAAAAAAGAAAAATAAACAACTCAAGTTTGTGAATATTTGTGTGTATGTGGTATAATTTCGTTTATTTAAATTTTTATTATAAAATTTTTACAGTTTAACTGGTTCGGTTCGTACGGTCGGCTTAGGTCTGGTTATGTCCAAGGAAATTTTGCCATTGGCTCCCTTAAATAAAGCATAACACACTTCAAAAGTACAGCCCTCCAGCGAATTACCATTAAATTTCGTAATAATATCGCCGCGTTGCAGTTTATTATCAATATCGACATAGCCAGCAGAAGTCTTAGATTTTCGATAAAAATTTAAATTGAAATAGAAATGAAATTAGAGAAGTTGAGAAAGAATCGGAATTACTTACAATATCTGATATTGTGCAACCTTTTTCATTGGGTGCTAAAGACAAGCCCAATTCTTTGCCCGGTTTCTTCATAAATTCAACTTTAAACGTTTCCAACTCGCAAGGTTCAGCTCGATATACCAAACAGCTCAACTTATCATAGGCGGTGTGGAATAGTTGATGTACTTTTAATGTAGTCATAACGGTACACGGCACCTGTACACTATTTAATTCAATTATTTGATCAAAGATTTTCAAGCGGTTGTCCTTAGCTATGACACCCTCGGGATAGATATGAGTTATGACGCAGCCCGTCTTTGTTATTAAGTAAGTTTGCATTTGGATTAATTGAATATGATTTAGGAGTTATGTTAGTATATTTACCTTAACGTAATTATTTTTACCGCCTACAACTATGACACCTAAAGGCTTCTTGTCGGACTTTATTTCGATTAAAGTTTTTTTATTAGCTTCCACGCAACAGGTTGCTGGATCTATAGGCTTTTCCGGTTCTTTTTCTACTTTCTTCGCATCCATTTCCTCCTTTTTCTTCTCCTCTTGCTCCTTTTTGACATCATCTTCTTTTTTTAAGCTCATTACCACCAAATTAACGATACCAACACAACGTCTTAATATAGCTACCGCCTAAATATATAAATTTTTTTAACAATTTTTATAGAGTCATGGTATATGCACGTAGGAATAATTAGATTAGAAGCCATTCTACCGGATCGGAGTATATATATACGGAGGCTCTTTGTATAAGTATATAAATTCTGAATCAGCATTAGAGCATCCTGGTAGCGAACATTAAGAGATCGAGATAGAAGGATTAATATTTTCTGAACGTTTTTGAGTTGATGTTGAAAATGGCCAAACAATACGCCCCAAATGTGAAGAAAACATATATTGTGAATCACTTTTCCCATATTACTCTTAAAGTATAAAGTTGATAATTTAACACAGCCTTCTTAGGGCGTCCTGGGAGGCTACTTTAGATTTCATTTAATCCAAATATATTTTTTGTTTCCTTGGTATATACTTCACATGAGAGGGGGAAGGGTACACCCGCCCTTAAGTTTCTCTCAAACCACATTGTGGTGATTTTGCATAAAGATCTTGACTTACACTTACAAGAACAAATTAACTTAAAAGTGAAGCGATTTGATTATCTGAGCGCCGAAACTTATGTTATGTTATGTTGTGTCTTTATTGAAAAGCCTTTTAGGACCACTTACTTCATCATATGTGGATTCCAAGGTAACATCTTTATTAACGGCTAATAAAAAATCACCAATTTGTAAACCCGCCTTTTTGAGTTTATAGAAGGAGAAAAAAAACAGATTTTAAAACGAATCGAATTTCTTCGTTATATATTTCAATTGAATTTTATATGTACCAGCATAGCATTGGAATCCTCGCGTAAGTCCGATATAAAAATACCGCTGCCAACTTCCGCATGTTTGCCATAAATAACCATAATACCTAAAAAACCATCCTTTTTGATAGCTACCGAGCGAGCTTTGGGGAATTGTTCAAACAGAAATTTCGTCTACAAAGATATTTTTATTTATGTTCAGGCGTGTGTGCACGAATGCACGTATGTGTGACATGGAACTTACATCATCGATTTCGATTGGAAAACGTTTTATTGGTGTTACACTCATATCGTCCAATGTTTTACGTCTTGATGTAATGATAACGATTTTTTCACAATCGATATTTTTAAAAATCGGTGTAGCATTTAAGTGGCTACGATTTTTCAGAACCACGCCGTTCACTTCCAGAATCTCATCGCCCGGCTTAATATCTAAACTGGCCAGCAGACCTTTGCCATCAACACCCGCTACAAATGTGGCCATTTTCTGGCGATCACTATGACCAGCTAATGCTAATCCCAGTATTTTATTAGGCGGTCGGGTTATCTCCAATTTGCGCAGATCACTCATTAGATTGTAGCGCTTTTTAATTTTAGCTAAAGGAAACATTTATCAAAATATTAATTTTGCGCATATTAGAAAAATGAGTTCTGCTTCTACCCATTGTATAACCAAATTCGTCCTCTTGCTCTTTGTCACGTTCTTTTTCCACTTTTGTCAGCTTACAGTTACCAGCCGAGGCACGATCGATCTATTTGTTAAAAGAAAATTGAAAGAGATCTTGAAATGGAATATTATTCGAACTTAATATTTCACCTCATAGCCGGCTTCAGTTCTGATGCGGCCCGTCATATCTCTGGTGTCCTCATCATCATCATCATTATCATCGTCCTGATAACTCCTTTCTTTCTTCTTCAAACTGTACTGAGCTACGGGTGTATTTTTAAGCATAGCATTCACATTGGCCGGTTTATATTTGACGCTTAACGTTTGTGTTTTTTCGAGATTGCTAGATGCTGCTACGCCGGACTTCTTCAGTATAATGCCATTTTCCACCAAATCGTCTTTTTTCTCCCCCTGTCAAATCGATTGAAATTTATATAATTTTTGTCTTCAATAAAATCTTTAACATCTCCATACCACCTTATCAAATGTTTGTATTTCCAAAAGGACCTTGTTGCCGGCATCTTTAATTAACTCAATGACTTTCTGTTCGGTGGAATTACCTACATCATTGTCATTTATGGAAAGAATGCGATCGCCTACCTAGTTTTACAAGCAAATAATCCACATTAATTTGCCTGCGTGCTATAGATCACAGTTTTAAAGAAGATGATCCATTTATAGAGAGACTCACCTTTTATCATTCCCATCAATTTGGAACGATAATTTTACCATATCTGTCTGCCCTTTGTCTGTCCGTGTAAATTTGTTTTCCTAGAGGTTTGGCCACAATTTTCAAGTTATTTCGATGAAATTTGCTACGACAAAAGCGTGCCTTTGCCTAAAGGCGTAAACTCTTGACAATTTTTAAAACCCCTCCCAATATAACGGCCTTAATAAAAATAAGTGTTTACCTGACAAAAGTCCGTGATTCTCAATATTTTTTTACCAACCTAATTAGCTTAACAATAAACTATGGCCATGCTGGGCTCGATTTTTTAGAATCTCTCTCCATACAGCGTTTTTATTTAAAATACATTTTTACTTGACGAAAAGCCTCAATTTTCAAAAGTTTTTAACAAAACTTGGAGCAAAATAGTTAATTAGTTTAATAATTGGCTGTGGCAAATTTGGATCCGGTCGGTCCATTTTTAGAACCTCTCTCCATATAACGGCTATTTACGAAATAAATTTTATATGACAACTAGTCGTGTTTACCGATATAACTCATTTAATTATATCAAAATTGAGATGTGGGGTAACTTACTTACTATGTAGCATTTACTCAGAATTGTGCAATTTCTACTCGTATGTAAAAAATTGAGAATTTACCTTCAACTTGCCACAAGAATAAGCTGGACTTTCGGGTACAATGCCCTTAATAAATATGCCGGTAGTTTTTGTATTTGGAGTATCTTTAAACTAAAGTTAAAGAAATGTAAACAATTCCAGACTTCATTCAG
The DNA here is from genome assembly GCA_949710015.1 of Crataerina pallida. Lineage (NCBI taxonomy): Eukaryota > Metazoa > Arthropoda > Insecta > Diptera > Hippoboscidae > Crataerina > Crataerina pallida. Next base: position 16,530,730 of record OX453293.1, read on the forward strand.
TTCAATGGATTACCACCTACCTCTCCTCTTACTATACAAATGCCAAATGATCTTTTACCAGTTTTATCCAAAGTCAGTGTATGTATATGATCTATATGGGTAAATAACGTAAACTTTCATTACTTTTTTATTTACAGTTTATTTTACTCTGGTTGGTTTAATGGATATTGTAAATTGAGCATATTTTTTAAAGTCTTATAACTTGGAAACAGCTGGACGGATTTTGTGAGAATTCGTAAATTAATTCAGCTCTCAAACGAAATATAGTATAATGGCGTGGCATCACCCATTTTGTTATAAACAACTTTTAATCATTAACAAGTCCTTTCCTAAACAAAGGGACAATGCCACGCCCAGGATTGCCGAAAAATTGCAAATATTTCAAATATTTTTCAAAAATTTTCATCAAAATCGAAGCCAAGTAAATAGGCTTTCATTCTTAGGTTCGTAATTTTGAAAATCGCACAAACAGCAAAAACTCAGAATTGCTAAGTAAGCCAATCTTGATTGAATATTTTTTTAAAATATTATAACACTTCGAAACAGCTGGACGACTTTTGTTCAAATTTTTGGTGAAAACTTGGAATTCAATTCAGTTTTCAAATGAATTATATTGTGTGGACGTGGCACCACCTATTTAGTTAACAAAGAGCACGCATTTGAAAAAACTTCTTTTCTTAAAAAAATGGGCAGTGCCATGCCCATAAATTGTAAATCTTTGAAAAGGTGCAGAAATTTCCAAATGTTTGCAAAAAATTGCTTAAATTGGAGCTGGAACAACATTATTTTATTTTTAGTGTGGTTGTTGTTGAAATGTTTTTTGTCCCACTTGTGAATGTGTTGAAACATGTCAGCATTGAATGTTTTATAACTTTTGAAGCACTAAACGGATTTTGGTCAAACTAATTGCTCTTATCTGGAAATGTTTTCATCTTACAAGGACATATATATAGGGGCGTGCCACCGCCCATTTTACAAAGTAGTCTTTTTTTCAAAAATGGGTCATCCGAGAATCTCGATTAATAGATTCTTCAAGCAATTTAGAAGGAGGGGCGCAAAAATTTCGATCGAGAGGAGCTACCGTTTCCGAGATATAAGCGTTTAAAATTTTCATAGAAACTGAACCGAAACTGAATTCGTCAATGACTCATTCCAACTCAATATAAAATATATGCGATTTTTTTATTTATGTTTTGAGAAAACGAACTTTCAATTTTTGAAAAAAGTTTCTGCGTTTATTTTTCGCTGTGTTAGAACAATTCAAACTTTACACTGTGATGGAAACAAGTAAAGAGGGAAGTAAGAAATCTAAATTTGGCTTAGTATGTATTACGTATCAGCGCGCAGGGAGAGGCCTATTGTAAATTGTGGGCGCGTCTTTTGCCCGACCTCGCCCACTTTTGGTACATCGATAATGCAATAACTATAGATATGCGTACAAAATTTAGATTGATTCAAGTTCTTAGGTAAGTTTTTAAGGCCTTGGTCCTTGACTGATTTTGCCCACATCAAATAGGGATCTGCGTGTAAAAACAAAAAGTTTCTGTTTCTGTGAGAAGGCCGACAGACATGTGGCCACCCGGACGTACGGACACTAATATACGTACTTTGTAAAGACACCTCCCATGGAGCAAACCCCTTATATTAAGTGAAGGGTATAAAAATGCACATTACTTAATATTTTTTGCAATTTATTGGAAATTTGAATTTCTTTTTTCCATTTATTTTCTAAAGGTTTTTTACATTTTTCTGCAACCTTTTGTGGTTAATCCAATTATAGTAAATTTTTCTAAGGCGCCATGATTATTTAAATTTATTGGTATACACATGCATACATGTAAATAAAAATAAGAACTAAATCAAATGATTATTTAGCAATATCGTCCTTTTATTAAAATGTTATTTTTCAATTAATTATTTAAAGAATCGCACGCATTTGTGTAAATTTTGCTTTTTCTCTTAATTTGTTCGACTACAAACACTCACCACTGCCACCTGTAGCATTAAATTGCACCATTTTTTATATTATGCATGAATTTTATGATAAATCCTTTTGTTTATATGAAAAAATATCTTTCTATAATAAACTGTATTTTGTGGTAATAAGGCAAACGAGGCTTTGAGTCTCTGAAATTCTATTCTAAACTGATTTGCAATTAGCCGTTTGCTGTTTGTCACTAACGGACTTAATGAGCATTTGTTTTTTCCACTCATCTACATATGTTTTTGCTCTTTATCTAACTACGGTTACGAAACTTAAGTATCTATGAAAAATATATGTTACAGCAATAATATCGATTATCGATTTCGCAACATTTACATGTACCAGAAATATGTCTGTCGGCCCGTCTTAATTGAATTGAACATGAGGTATGCGAAATATGTAAAGATAACTAATAAAGTAAAAAAAATTAATTCCACATGTTTTGTCTTCTCTATGTCTAGGTCTGGGTAAAAAAAAATTGTTTGCTTTTTATTTGTTGTATATTTTTGGCATCAGCGAATTTTACGCTAAATACTAAAACTATGCGCAGTTAGTAATTAGTGCGCGTGGCGTTTTTATACACTCCACGTAAAGTGGAGAGTGTACTAAGTTTGTCATTCCATTTGTAACACCAAGAAGGAGGTGTCAGAGAGTCTACATCGTGTATATATGTTCAAAATTTGAGTCGATCTTGTGTCCGTCTGTTGTTGGCACTCTCACGATCGTAAATTTCTTTCAATTGCGTACAGTGTGCTTGAGCAATTGTAATGTAAGGGAAATGTTGTCGCATACAAAGTCATTAAAGTAAGCTTTAAGAAACCATAAAGGTGATTTTCTTTTGTGTTTTTTATTTTCGTTTTTTCCTTTTAAAGTGCCAAGTGTAAAATATCGCACATGTTAACAGTAAATTTTTAAATATTCTCCCACTATGTTTGTAAAAAATTGTTTAATAATCAGTTACAAGCAATTATAGACTTATACATTAAGGAACGCATCAGTAAAGTCATCAGTTAAAGTCAATTGGTGGTATTGCTATATACATTACAGATTGAATACTTTGCCAAATAAAGACTCTTTTGAATTGTGGCCGCACTAGTTATATGACCGGCAATATCCCAAGTTTAGTTTTTATAGTAAGTTTAGTTTTTACAGACTTGTGAAAGACTCATCGTCGCTAAAGTTGAATACTTGAGATGAAATTCAATAGTCCGTATGGATAGTTTCTTATTTAAAGTAAACAAAACTTATTAGCAGCCACGCCCATAGTGTACAAAAAAAATTATATATGTTGTAGAATTTGGCCCTCAAGATAATGTACATAGAAAAGGGGCCACATTAATGTAACGTGCCACACGTACTGTTTTTAAAATACAATTAAGCCAAATATAGTTTTTACTTTTGCTTACTTGTGTTAGATATCTAATATTTTTATAATCTCCACCTAATTGTTCCTTTTGCAAGAGAGACCCTACATAGTATATAGATTCTTAGTCAGTGTTGTCAAAATCTCAGTTATACATGAGCGTGTTTTCTTTCGTTTGGTAAAAATATATCTAATACCTGTACGCCGTTTGTTATTTAATTTGGGCGAAAATGGTCAAGAGCCACGCCCCAAATCGACAAAAATCCTTCACATCAAGAAAAATAGAACTTCAAAAATAGTATATAATTGGGGTAACCATTGATTTGTTAAAAGTGGGCGTGGTTGAGTAACACGAGCGTTGATACGTAATACACAAATTATAGAAAACGTTATCATGTACATTCCACGCCCACTTTTTATACAAAGGTGGAGAGTATTTACTCTTTGGCTTAAACTGCATTTAGTTAATTTTTTAACCTATTTAAAAACGTGCTTTTCACTAGAAACATAACAATTTTGTATTTTAATAAAAATGCACCATTTAACGTTTTTGATGATCTGTCAACGTCAAAATATCAGGCAAGGATCACATTTTTATATAGTATATACGTTCACAAACGAATAATATATATAAAATTATTAAAAATTACCGCATGAATCAGTGGTCTCAACTTTAAGACCGTCCCATCGGACCGGCTGTGTGTGCTATAGTTGATAAAATTTGAGTAAAAATATTAATTTAGACTTCAGTGAGACAATCGGTATCGATCGAAATACCAAAAATATTGCAGACGTAAGTGCTTCATTTCGAAATGAGCCAAATCAATCGATTCCAGGCTGTTTACAGGAATCAAGAATCTCTTAAACCACATAGTGGTGAATTTTGGATAAAAATCTTGGCTTACATCCTTACAAGATCTAATTAACTCAAGAACTGAAGCCGTTTGATTATTTGAAGTGCCAAAACTTATGCTTTGTTATGTTATATCCTTATTGAAAAGACCTTACTTACTTATACATATGAGAAAAAATGTTTCAATATTTTACATAATATATAAAATATATTTGTTTGTATGTATGCGCAAATTACCTTTCAACTTTTAATATATTTAATAATGAGAACTATAGAATTTGACATTCATTCATGGTTTACTTGGCTATTGAATCATAACTATGTATGTGCGTATGTATGACCCTACAAATTCTAACATTCGCACTCTATATAAAGGCTATAAATATATTAATGTTAAGTAAAACTTTTAATTAAAAAATGTCCCATGTGTAGACTGTGTACGTGTGTGACACATAGCATAGTATATACACCACCTACACAAACTGAATCCCGGCAAACAAATAAACAAAACGAATTGACATCCTCAGTACTGCTGCTGCCTGAGCTCTCTCAGTTTTCATTACATCTCTCTTTCTTTCATTTCTTTCGCCCTTTTGATTATATTTTTTAATTACATGATTGTGTAATTGAAAAAATGTTCAACAAATACGCATACACGCTAACACACTAACATACCGAAATAGAAAAGCACAAAAGGAATAAAAAAAGCGTGTAAACACTGTAAAAGGTTTTTGAAATTTATTCACTCAAGTTAAATAAAAATAATATTCACAAATACCCTCAAATGATATAATTTCTTTTAGTCATACAAATAATCATTCTAAAACACTCACACACAATCACACTTAAATAAATCTTCGTACACATTCATATGCATATACAACTTGAAACATTGAGGTTTGAGGCAAATGTGGGATGTGGGATGTCCTATGTTGAATAAAGTCCATAACATTTGAAGCTTTACTTTTGTGATTTTTGGAAAATTTCTACTTAGTCATGGGCATGGCTCTTAAGTAATTTTGTTCCTATATATATTTAAATATCATTTCTGCTTAATGTGTCAATTTTTAAAACTAAAAATCCCAACAACAGTTAGATGTACTAACATATGGACAGACATTTCAACTCAAGTTTTGTACATATATACCATTGTATATATAGGGTCCTTGAAGCTTTTAGTTAAAATGTTGTAAATGGTAAGAATAACATATTATATCGCCCATTATAATCAAGAGGATGTAGAAAGGACCGTTAACGTGTGTGTGTGTGTGTGTGTGTGCGATGTTAGAGCCACAATGTTGATGATGTAGAAAACAATAAACAACAGCAATAGCAAAAAGTAAAAAAACAACTTTGAAAATGACTTTTTACAATCTAAGTGGGTGAGTGTTTACGCGTACATATACATTCTATCACAAAATTAACAAATAATTGTAAAAGGTAAATAGCTCTCAAACACTGTCACATATAGAAAGAGAGGTATGAGAGGAAATGAGATGAATACATAAAAACTGTATACAATGGTGATGCCAATGAACAAATAGCAACTAAAAAACGAAAAACAAGGGAAAACTCAAAAGGGCGTCATCTAATAAATCAACTTTTCACTCACTCACAAAAATGAAACGCCCTTTTACTATACTAAAATATTCATACAAATGAGTGAACATATATATGGCTCTTTAAATGTTTGCAGTGCGAATGAGATGTGGATAGCCACCATTTCTCTCCATATTAAATATATTTAAACAGCATGCAATCAAATACAGTTCAAATATGGAGGACATAATATTGAGACTGAGTATGCGAGTGTGTGTGTGTTTGTGAAATAACTGTACCAACAAGAAACTAATTTTGCTTTCCCTCTCTCACCCATTTACAATATTTATTTATCAGGGATGCGTGTGTGTGTGTGTGCATATGTATGCGTTTTGCAGTCTTGTATAAAGTTATAAAATTGTAGTGTGTAGAAGGATACTTTGTGAAGCACGCTTTTCATACAATCGTTGTTATGAAGTGATTTGTTGTTATTGTTGGATAAGTCTGTAAACTGTACACATACATATGTAATCGCTTATATACACTTATACATATCCATGTACTTATTTGGTATGTGTATATATAAAAATTAGACACTTACGTGAAGAGCATTGGAGCTTGCTTACACACTTCTATATAAAAACAAAGTGCTTACTTTACAGCCAACAATCAATTCATGTCGTGCTTGTAACTGATGTGTTTTTCTTGCTCTTGTTCACTTACAATAAGCTCAACTGTATGTATGCGTATGTTGGTGCATAAGTCATATGTGTATAATAGGTAACAATTGTTATTGTCGTTGCTGTTATTACGTAAAATTGCTAATATAATCTGATGATAGAGAAAACACTTCACTTTTCACTTGAACGTACTACAAAGTATATATATTTCCATATATATAACTATATTATATATTGTATAAATACAAATGTATACATTTATAAGAACAATACAAACATATGATTAGCTACGTAACTTTTTATGATTATACAAATATGTGCTATTAACATAGGTGGCAATTGTTTAAATATTATAGAAATTGTCAGTGGGACGGGAAAACTCGATGTTTTACTTAAATTGTGGCAGAGAATGCAATTAGTTTGTATTTACTGCTTAGAACTAATTCAAAATTTTGCTAAAACCGATAAATTCAGCGTGTTTTTTGTATTCCATTTAAACATGTTCGTCTGTCCGTCCGTATTTACATGTGTAAATAACCCTAAGATCGCAATTTATTTCTTTATATTGATGAAATTTGATACGGGGATAACTTTTATGCCAAAGGCGGACTCCTCCCCATTTATCCTACTGCTTAACAAAATAGTCTGTAGAAATTTTTTTTGCTATTTATAACATTCACAAAGGCTAAGGCCCTAGAATTAGTGGTTTCTGCAGGTATTTGGGGGTCCTTAGTAGATAAAAAATTTGGTCCGATTTCACTCGCGATGGGATGTTTTACAAAATGTTTCTTAATTGAGACCTAATTTTTATATTTGTGTGGACTAAGATAGGCACTGTTTCATGCATTTATAGGAGGCATCTCGTGAGTGCCGATCTTTGTTTGAAAAGAAGCGTTTCTTGTAATAAATTTTTTACAATTTTAAGGCCGTTATGTAATTACGGGGCCTCTGCGAACCCCTAATCCGCGTACTGTTAGTACCGCTCCTGCCTGTCCTAGAGACTCATTCATTCAAACAAATAAGAAAACTAAATTTGGCCACATCCATATCCACAACAGTGGGCGTGGCAAATATATACATATATGATATATAGTTATTGTATTACGTATCATCTTGTAAGTCTAGTTTTATGTGGAGTGCGGTATATTGTAAATTGTGGGCGTGTCTGTTATCCGAGCCAATTTTTGGCACATCGGTGGATGGAATAACCATAAATATGTGCACTAAATTTAAAGTTCATAGGTCAATATTTGTGGCAGATATATAGATTTTTGTTGATCGTGGGCGTGGCTAGGTAGAGGCCATATTTAGAATGCTCACTACTTTACATTTAATATAAAATGATTTTTATAAATTAGGGGCCTTACCTTAAAGTAAATTTTATATGAAATTTTAAACCCATGTTATTGAATTAGTATTTGTAGGTCTATCAAATTAATTTAGTTTTTGTTAAGTTTCTCAAATGGACGTGGCTGCCAAATTTCATCTCTTACAGTTTTTAAGTGATACGAAAAAATGCTTTAAAAAGAGCTTAAAAAACTAAAACTAAACTCTTCTTCAGTTTTAGCATAATTGTGCGTTGGAAGGACACCTTCCAATGATTTTACTTCACTACAACTACCAACAATTCCATCAAGTTTGAAATCGGTTTGTCAAGTTTCGTGACTGAGGGAATGTATAATCAGTAGATGGACAGACAGACATTGCTAATTCAATTCAGAATTTAATGCTGATAAAGAATATTTATACTTTGTAGGTCTCCAAAACTTCCTTCTGCATATTACACATATCTTTGAGAGGGAGTGTTTGTTTCAAACTAAAAATCTTTAATTATCTACAGTTGTATATTGAAACGTTGTAGGTTTTTGAAAGAATCCCTAGAATTTTCATTTTGAATTTGATAAAATCAAGTTTTTTATAAATATTTTTTGATATTACATCTTTTACATAAGATGGGGGGCATACTAAGTTGGTTCTTCGGTTTGCAACACTCAGAAGGAGACGTCAGAGACCCTACAAAGTATATATGTTCTTGATCATCATCAAAATTTAATTGATTTAGACATGTATGTCCATATTATTGGGCTGAAATTTTGTACAGACACTTTTAGTTTCTGCACGCAGAAAATCTGTTTATCTACCACAAAAATTGACATATGAACTTGAAATTTGGTATGTATATCTATAAATATTCCGTTAAGCGATGTGCCAAAATGGGCGTAGTCGAATAACATACACGCCCTTAATCGACAAAAAGCTTTTATATCTGCTACAACAATTGACCCATGGACTTGAAATTTTATATGCATATTTATATTTATCCCATCCATCGATATACTTAAAATGGGCGTGGTCGGGTAACACATATGCTTACAATTTACAAAAAAACATATCCAGCGTACAACTCCACTTACAAGCTGACACTATTAAAGGCCGGACACCTGTCACGCCCACCGTTTGTATGTCAAAGTAGAAGGTATTTAATATTGGCTCTAAGCCAAATTTAGTTTTGTTACTTGTTCACTGTTTCGTTAGATAAAATTTTATTTGATTAAATTGAAATTAATTTCAACACAAGGACAACTTTTTGCAACCATCCTGCATGTTATTCATTAAATCATTGAAAATCTGTTTACTGTAGGATTAAACACACATTTCTGTAAATATTATGTCATTCTGCTGTTCCTTAATCTTATTAAAAAGCAATGACAATGCTAAGGGCAGAGAGTGAATGAGAAGCGAAAAGAGACATTTTTATATTTATTTCAGATCTACACTTAAATCCAAATTTAATTTAACAAACATTTTACAAGACTATGGGTGAATTTCAATGAAATGAAATTTGCCCCGAAGCTACAATAAAAAAAAAACGCTTATAACTGACACCATTCAAATGTTATAATATATTAATAATAAGGAGGAGGGTGGAAGCCTGAATATATTATGACGACTTTTAAGGATATGGATGATTTAAAAAAAAAGGAGTAAAAGAACCTCTTTTAGATGAGAGAGATTGAAGGACAGACGGACAGACAGACAAATAGACACATTCAAAGTAAATATACAAAAAATTTTGGAAAAGCTTAAAAAAGAATTCAAGTGTCACAGCTATCAAATCTACATGTAAATAATGCGTTTGCATATATGTGTACTTGCAGGCATGCTTTAGATTTAAAAAAAAAATTTCCAACCGGAGCTATAGTGACAACCAACCAGATGTGTGCTTAACTTAAGGATATGATTGTTCAAATGTTATAAAGTTCTAAAGTTTATTATGCAAAGAGCTACCAACCAAAAAACAACCAACAAAATAATAATAACAACAACAACAATAACAATAAATTTATAATATAGATGCATAAGGCCACAACAATAGTCGCAGAGGTACTTGAATGTACTCAACATTCAATTAAACAGTGCTAGAGGATATTATTAGGCACACAGAGTATACAAGTGCGCTATTCTATATAACATCAAATGACTACATTACATAATCATTACTAGTTTTTTTTTTTAGATGCTTTCAAAAGTTAAAAAGTTTTATACATCTTTTTGATTGGTGCCACTTTTTGTTGATTTATAAGGTTACAAATCGATCGAAGGAATGACCATATACTTGTATTGTAATTCTTTTAGATGTAAATAAATATAGAAAACATGAATAATAACTAAATTTGGTTTGGACCACATTTTAAATACCCTTCACTTACATATGCAGTAGGCGTGGCATGTACTCGATTATGGGTTCTACAGTTTATGCATCGCATTACGTATTAACAAGTTGAATTGTACGCTAAGTAAGGTTTTTTGTAAGTTGTGGGCGTGCCTACTATCCCTTCACGTCCATGATTGGCTAATCAACGGACGCCCTAGTTATAAATATAAATACTAAATTATACAACTTCATATTTTTACATATGTGCAAATGCCCTCCACATACATACATATAGTGGGCATGGCATATACCTAATTGCGCTATCTATAATTTATGGTTTGTATTACGTATCAACTAATAAGTTGAATAGTACGCCAAATGGAGCTTTTTGTACATTGTAGGCCCACGGCCACAACATCTGTCCACGCCCTTTTTTGGCTAATCCTTCATAGGTTTTTGTGATTACTGAGATATATTTGTCAATTGTGAGCGTGGCTATCAATCAGTTTTGCCCATTTTAAATAGCGATCTGCGTATATAAAATAAAAATGTTTAATTCAGTTCCATAATTCAAAATTTACGATTATAAGCATTTCAATCGAGACGGACATAGGGAAGGACACATCTATTCCGATTCAGATTTTGATGTTGATCCTGAATATATACTTCTGAAGGTCTCTGAAATGCAACAAATGGAATGACAAACTTTTTATACCCTCACCATTGAGGTGAAGGATGCAAAAACACAAGGGTTGCTTGTTATGATTGTTGTTGCAGTTTGCCCGTTTGTTAGCTGTGTGGATTATCTGCAGATGATGACTACTATTCAAATATTTATTACGGCAAACAAATGACAAAGTTTTATTACTGTTGTTGTTTTTGCTGTTGCTGTTGGTGATGATGATGACAAGTATGAGAATTTTCACTACTGTGATATCTAAGTTCACTTTGATATTGTTTGTTATACCAACAACAACAAGAGAGAAAGATAAAGATAGAGATAGTGATAGAGGAGGAAGAGTTGACAAATCCAATATTTAAATAAACGCGCGACACAACAACTTTGATAACATCTCGCAAAAATACATACAACACATACATTCCGTTTTTTACTCGTATTTACTTAAATGATATTGTCCTCTCTAAATTGAGTTTTAATGTCATTTAAGTGTCACACACATTCATTCATATATTCATACACATCAGATGCTACTGCTGTTGTGTGTACGAGTATGATTATAAGTAATTTTGTGTCATGTTGATGATATTGTGAAGACGAATCATGTAATCGGTGGATGAATAATTGACCGAAAATGTTTTTAACACTGATTCTCTCTCTCTCTCTCTTTCTCTAGTGTGTATGCGTGCGTGTATGCATTTATTGAAGGCTTTTTGCGGTGGAATGGTTTCCTAGATTTTATAGGGGCGCCTTTACTTATTATTTATTTTTGTCTAAAGAGTTTTTAGAGTTGATTGTTGTCAAGTTAATTTGAAAAAATGTGAAAAAAAATTGTGTTAAACAGAGACCGAATTTCGATTATGATTATAAATATTACAAATTATCAAAGTCGTTCGATTGTCCTCAAACTTCATAAAAAATCATGGGAAAATATCAAGAATTGTGCATTTTTTCCATATAACGATCTTTTCATAAAAACTCAAGTGAATACTTTCACTAGAATACAATGTTTGAACAGTTATAGTATAGTATCATAGCAAGAAGACTCCTACATAGCTTGTAAGCTTATATTCTTAAAGTGCATTTAAATACAGAATTTTACGTATGCGAATCATTTTGAGTCAAAATAAACCACTTTTTTAGTACAGTTTCAAAAGGCGATTTCATGATTGTTGAAATCATTACAGAACCTGTTACAGTGGTTTGATCAAGCTCAAACTTGCAGCATTCAATTTGTTTGGTTATTTTTTATCAATTGGCACAAAAATTTAAGTAGAAAAGAGTAAAAAAGAATCTGAGACATACACTGTTTGCCTTGCCTTTGTTAAAAAAAAATGCCAAATAAAAAATAAAAGTCGTTATGCTAAAAGATGGTACTTTGGAATTTCATAATAAGGTATGACGTTTTACAAGCTTAAACGCTCTTTCGCCTTTCGAGCCAATATCGACTTTCATGGCAGTATCCTTCCAGGAAAGGAAAGTTTATGGCAAATAGTATTAATGTTTCAAGTTTTATTCGAATACGAGTATATCAAAAATTGTGAATTTAAGATTTTTTTTTCTGATTTTCAGTGATTTGTTCCACAACAATACCAAGTTTGAAGTACTTAAACCTTTTACAAAAATATTTAGTTTACATATACATACACTATTAGGGAGCGTAATCAGGTATATGCCACGCCCACATTTTCTGTATAGCGGGCAGGAAGGTATTTAAGATCTTCTCAAATCAAGTTTAGCTTTTTTACTTGTTTTCTATTATTATTTGCAAAAAACGTTTATTTATCGCCTCCAAGTATCGGATATAAACGCGGCTTTGCTTTGCTTTTGTCTTTTTTAATATGCATCTATGTAAACACGTAGATACCATAGATATATTGCTATATTTATATAAAATATAGTATTGACTTTGGATATTGAATGCATGCCTCTTATTGTTTGTCATTGAATGTTGTTGTTGTTTGTTGCGAACGATTTTCATATGTTGTTGTTGTTGTTTTTATTACTACAACGTTATTCAATGATATTGAAGTACTTAAATAATTCAAGTGTCAAATCTTTTCCACTCACGTTATTCTCTTGGTGCTCAGTGCCTGTCTGCATGCCTGCCTGGGATACATAATATTTGCCTTTTAACGTTTTTGGCGCAATAACACTCAATGATAGTTAATAGTCGTTTGCAACTACTAATAACAATACAATCTAAGCAATTGTCACAATTGTTGTTGTTGTTGCTGCTGCTATTGTTATTGTTATTGTTTGCACTCTCTATTGACTGCATTGTTGATGAACAATTTTTGGTGTTGTGCAATAAATTTGCTGACAAAGGATGGATTATAGCCATCCTGTCGTGCTTGAGAAGGATGTGGTTCCACATACACTCACTTACAAACACTGATATTAACAAATTCTTATTTTATTTTAATTTTGTATGTATAAGTTAGCTGCTGCTGCTGCTGTAGCTGCTTATTTTTTAAGCCACTGCACAGGCAATTTAATTGTCTCCCGCTAAACGTTTAAGTTGTCAATGGGATGTTTGTACCGATTCTGTTAATATATACGTCCCGCTGTGCTGTTCGGCATTAATGTATATTATTGACATTGATATGGCCGGTGGTGTTTGGTTGGTACGGTTACTATGGAGGAAATCTTCCGTGGATATCAATTTAACTGTTTTTAATTTTATTGTTAAACAAATAGCTGTAGAACACACTTCACATTTTTGTTGATATTTAAGTTAATATGCGGTTTAATGACATGGTTACACTGATGAACAAAAATTTATTTACTGATTCATCTGAAATTCAAGCCCAAATTTTGTTCAATTACATTAATTTAAAGATAAATTTGGTCTTGGAACTTTTCGTCAGTCCTTGTTAATTATATAAAACCCTACACATAAGATGGGAGATATCCCAAGTTTGTCATTCCATTTGCAACTACCAAAACGAGGTACGCACAAGTTTATGCATTCTTGATCACCATCAAAAATTGACATCGATCTAGATGTATGTTTGTCTATAGACAGTATTGACCTTAAATTTTCAAATATTGATTTTATCATTTTTTTACATAAAAATGTCCATGAATCACTTTTTAAATCGGAAAAATGGATTGAGATCTACGCCCACAAACAACAAAAAACTATTGATCTACAATCTACATTAAGCTATGGAGTTCAAATTTGTTGGGCATACATCGTTTTGCTAAAAAATGGGGGCATTCGAATAACAGACACGCCCACAATCAACAAAAATCTGTACATCTGCCACAAATACATATCTATGAAATTGAAATTTGGTACACATATTATTAATAACCACCTCCATCGATAGAAAAAATTGGGCGTGGTCAGATAACAGATATCATCACAATTTATAAAATGCTTTATTTGTCAATAGGCAACAATTGACGCTCCGTACATAGACTATTAGAGAAATGGAGGGTATTTAAAATTCTGCTCATGCCATATATAGATTTTTTTATTTGATTAAAAATTTGAAAAAAAAGGAAAAAGCTGACGTACGGACACTTTATATTCTTTCTAAGGACTAATCTACTTTTTCATTACAAAGATTCTGAGAAGAAAATTTAGTAGAGTTGTAAAAATATAGATTAAACAACCCCTGCTTAGTATGTAAACAAAAAATTCTGCATAAAAGAGAATTAAATGAAATTTATAGAAATCCTCCCGAAAAAGGGGGAAAATTTGACATCAAAAACTGCATTTTCTTTATACATTAGTTGATTTATATGTTGTCCTATTTACAAACGCTTTTATTTGTTTATTTTGTAAGATGATTGTGAAGTTAATACCTTCAGTTTACTGCGCTTTATAATAATTTTTTTTATTAACAAACATTTATCAGTCGAACAAATTGGGAAATGCGTGTCTGTGGTTAGAAATAATATCGCATAAATCCATAATAAGTTCACTTCTAAGTCTTTTCATAATTTCTGTTCTTAACACAAACACCAACCAACCAGTTTTGATTATTATTTTCCTTCTTTTTTTCCAACATACGGTTAAGTGACAATCGTTGTGTGCTTAATTGAATTCTGGTGCTGCATAATAAATCAACTCTCATCTTAATGCGATGCTTAAGTCTCAACAACCTGACGCATCAAATGCTGAATATGGTAACACATCAATAAACAGCAAAAGGCATCGGGCAACGTTGTGTTGTTGTTGTTGTTGTTGTTGTTGTTGCAACTCCTTAGTCACCGCATTTATGTATTCCTAGCATTTATATTATTTGTGGGCGCATGCAATAAATGGGAAAGTGGTTTTATGCTCTCTCTCTCTCTCTCTCTCTCTCTCTCTCTCTCTCTCTCTCTCTCTCTTTCACTCTTTGTCCGTATTTAGCATATATGTGAACACAGTTCCGTTTACATTTGTACATTTATCATATATTCAATTACGAACCAAAAAATTGATGATGGCAACAACAACAACAACAACAACAACAAACTAACCAACATCATCGGCTATTATAACATTAACAACAAGAACAACACATAAAACTGCTGTATTTGGCTTAAGCCAAATCTTGAACACCTACATTATAGGGAAGAAGTTTTTGTTCTAATAAGCGATTTTGCCCAATTTCAATATCAAGCAGGACAATATGGCCAAGTTTAAGAATTAATATCTAAAATTTTACGAGGAGCACAATGGACAGACAGACATGGTCAAAACATAAGTGAAGATAGACGGACAGTTAGACACAGTATTTAATTCTTATGAACAAGTTATTCACTTTGTTAGGTCTTCGACACCTTTTGCCGGGCGTTGCAAACGTTTTGACAAATTTATATAAACTCCCCAACCTTGGGATGGTCGATATAATAATAATAACAACACCAACAATAATAAATGATTCCAAGTGTATAAGTAGAATAATCAGAACAATAAAGCTTTCGAGCTTACAGGATAGATTGAGAGTGGAAAAATCACCCCTAACAGCAATCAAACATCTCCAGCAGGGTATTATGATACCTTAACGAGACACTCTATACAACGTAAACATATTTTTTATTTCTTATTTTCGTGTTACACAAACACTATAGGTTACTACAAAGGCACCTTCAACCGATGTGGAAAAGAATCAACAAGGATTTTGTTCACAGTTTAGATTTAGAACATAATGCTCTTGCCTTAGTGCCAAATATGTTAAAACGTTTGCTCAGTTTTTTTATTGCTTCCTAAACAATAGACTTATAACTCTCACACATATTTTTTAGCGATACAATCCTGGAAAAAAGCGAACTTCAAATACAAATTGTATTGTACTTTTATGTACGGGCCCAACAATTGTTGAGAGGCACAAGTGAATAATTGTTTAAAGGTACAATTGAAGTGAATTGTCAATGTCAATGTATTGACACAGAAAAATATTAGAAATATTTATTAAGAAGGAAAAATAAATTTGGTTTAGGCCAAATATTAAATACTCTTCACATCTACTTACAAATGGTGGGCGTGGCAAGTACATTATGACGCCCTCTAATAGTGCTCTTGGCCTATTTTGTCCAACTTAAATATCAATCTGCAGGCGAGTTTGAACAAAATTTCAACTCAATATGTGAGAATGCCAACAATACACAAACACACGAACGGACATGTATAGTTCAATTCAGTTTATGATACTGATCAAATTTGTATATACTTTGAACGATATCTCACGCTTTCTTCTGGGTGTTGCAAATGTAAAAACGAACTTAGTATACTCCCCATCTAATGTGGAGGGTATGAATAGCAACAACAAAAACCAGGTAGAGCTTGGCATTTCGAAAACATTCCAATACTGGGTAATCAAATATAATATCAATCAAATATAATAATTTGGTCCAGCAAACCAAAAAATTTTTTTGAAACTGTAAGAGATTTTTTATCGATTAAAAGCATAGCTGACCAGAGATTTACTTTGTAGATCACCTTTTTCTACAATTTACGAAAAATTGGCCATGAACCACACCCACAGTCGAAAAAAATCTATTTTTCTGCCCCCGAAAATTGAGTATTGAAGTTGAAATTTGTTACACGTGCTTATAATTATCCCATCTATTGAAGTGCTAAAATTGGGATGCGTCCACTTTTTAAGTTTCCTTTTTAATTTTTTTTAATCCTTAACCAACCAAACATTTAATTATACTTCATCTCACATTAAATTATAAATCGAATGAACCACTTTTGTCTTTTATATCATCTACAATCAGATTTCTTTCATGCTAACAAAAAGTAAGTAATCGACCTTAAATTTTGGCAGACTTACCAAATGCCATAGTTTCACTGCAACCCGTACACTTTTATAAAAATTAATTTCAAATTTAATGCACATTTAATAAATATTTTGTCACGTGTCCTAAGCAAAAAAATTATATGCAAGTGTAAGAATTAACACCATTATGATATGTTAAGGAAATAAGAATCGAACAAGTAAAAAAGCTAAATTTTAGCTGAGGTCAAATCTAAAAATACCCTTCCCAACTACAAATACCAACTGTAGGCTTAGTAGATATGTGATTAAGTTCATGTCGCTACTGAAAACGGACCTGATCAGTTTTCGTTTATAAAATACATTTTCACATGATGAAAAATTGAATTTTATGAAATGTTTAAGTGGGCAATCGAACCATTTTTAAATTAAAACCTTCTTCCATAAAACGCTTTTTCACCAAGTGATTTTTAAATGACAGTGACTCGCGTTTACTGAGCCAACTGAACTAATTGTGGTACTAAGTAGTATAGGGTATTATATGGCCGGATAGAAAGAACTACACTATTTTTCTTGTTATATTTATACAGAGAAAGTCTCTGACTTCTCTTTGTAGTCCTTTCAAACGGAGTGACAAGCTTAGCACATCCTGCCGCGGATATAAAAAACACGTCAACTACTAGAGGAAATCATTAATATCGTAAATGAGTTGATAAAGGAATTTCATTAAATGTTTGACACGTTTGTTCAATCAGTATTTTTTCTATTCCTATATATGCAACATTAAAGGATACAAGAGGATACGCTATGATATGATGTTCTGTTGACATTTACAATAACTGACAATGCCAACTACAAGTTATGTTCGATATATGTGCACTCGGTACTTGTTTAAAAAAAAAAAAACAAAAACAAAAGCAAAAAAATTGATGGTGTTAACGTTATTATTGTTGTTGTTATTTATACATCATATCAATTTCTCTGTTTGTTTGTATATTGGCGGACGTGATCACATAACAATTACAAATATTTGTACATTACATGTTATCAGCACAATGTCTTGGGTTGTAAGTATTCAAGTGATATTTGTTTGGCACGTGTTTGTATGTTGTTGTAAGCCGTCCTTGTTCTTAGATAGCAAGCACGTGTTAAATATTCACTTAACATCATAATAACGTAACACCATCCAACCGCGCTTATCCATATGGGCAACAAGGAATTGAAATATAGTGGCTTTCTATATGTATAGTTCAGCACTGGGGATTTATATGATAAGTTAATAGGTAAGTTTGAACTTTAATGAGCGATTTTTCCGAACTTAAATAGCGATGTTCACACCGAAACTATAAATTTCCATGTTTGCGACTATGAGAAAGCAAACAACAGCATAGCAAGCAACACGCACACACACACATACGGACGGACATGCAAAGATCGAACCAAATATTGATACTAATTAAGAATATATATACTTTGTGTAGAATCTCTGCCTTGTTATGATTAAACAAAATATTAAAACATAAAAACATAAAAATTGTATAGGCACAGCATACTCAAGCATACACAACACATTCAAACATTTTTATAAATTAATTTTTTCCGGCATATAGAAGCCAAAGTAGGGATTTAAAAGGATAAAGTGTTTTACGTTTGGCGTTTGGCAGTAGCGGCCGCTACGACAGCAGACACTTGTGTATAAAAAAAAAATGTTCAGTTGGTATGTTTGTATAGCATAATAAAATATTATTATTATTAAAAAGCGTATGAAAGGGAAATGTATGAGCATTGCTCGTCTACATATACTTTACGTTGTATATATATTTAAAGTAGCTTAAAAGCAATCCAAACCCAGCTCTTCCATTAGCTTTCTTTGTAAGTACATGGAGATGCAAAGGACCATAAGGATCCAACTTAAACAACAACGTTTTGTGTATACGAAGATTAATATACTCGTATAAGTGAAAGCTTCTTGAATATTTATATATATACATTTGTATGTAGCGTATATATAGAGCCCATCAATTAAAAATCCCCAGAAATCTACAAAAATTTCTAAATGTTTGCAACAAATTTGATCGTAATCGGAAATGTCCGTTGAGAGTTATAAACAAAATACATTTTACTTTATTTTTAGTCTTGTGGTTGTTGTTATCCCTATTATTTAGAGAATTTGACAAATTCAGTCTAAATATTTTTTATCCAATTTTTTCGCGATTAATGGATTATTTAGGGAATTTAACAAAAAGAGAGCAAAAATTTTCAGTTCGATACGAGCTACCGTTTCCGAGATATAAGCATTCAAAGTTTTCATAGAAACATATTGAATGATTTCCATCGAGTATATATCAAATTAGCGAAATTTTGGAAATATTTAAACTTCGTATTCCAGTGGAAAATAGAATTAGTCATATTTTTGCACAAATGGCTCATTCCGATTTAATATGAAATACGCGCGTAAATTATTCATTCACTCAAATATTGAGAACACGAACAGTTATATTGTTGAAAAGAACTTAATTTGGCGCCCTTTGAAAAGATCGATATATGGTAAAAATCCTCAATTCTTAATATAATTAAATGAAATTCGGAACATTAATTCCACTTGCCATAAGGTTCAATAGGGCCAGCTTTGAAAGCAATCGGACGATTGTTTATTTTGTGCCATTTTTTTACAACGTTTCTTAAAAATTGGTAAATTTTTATTAAATTTTTTATAAAAAAACAAGTCAAAATATTATAGTCGGTCAAGCCCGACCATCAAATACCCTACACCACTTGATATATTATTCAATTTATATACCCTGCACCACCCTGTGGAAAAGGGTATATTAAGTTTATGAGGATGTTTGAAACTCCTAAACAGCAAATGCTATACCCACCTTCAATTATACCGATCGATTTAGAATCAAAATCTAAATCGATTTACCCATGTCCGTCGTTTTAGAAGCAATCCTCCAATATATTTTTTTTTTTATTTCATAAACAAACAAAAAATAAAAAAAAATTTCTGACATCTGTATCATTTTGAAATTTTTGGAAATACAAGTAGGCAGTATTAGAGAAAATTAGTTTATTGCGTCTCCTCAATATGAATCACACACATAATATTCTGAATGTGTATGACTGCGTATGTGCCTGCAAGTTTTTACAATTGCTTTTTGTCTACGTTCATTTTTCGTAGTGTGGTAGCAGTTCCAATTGTTACCCTCTTACCAATGGAGATCATATTAAAATTGGAAAGTAATAAATTAAGCCCTAAAAGTTTTAATTTTTAAATTAAGGCAGCCAAAAAAAAACTTTTTAAATTGTGCGTTCAAGAATATCAATTTCATTAGTTCTGCATTTAATTTGTTAGCAAACATATATTTTCATTTATTAATTTTTTTATTTCTTCATTATATTATCTAGGTTAGGTCTGTGTGTGAAGTAGCGCCTTAAAATGTAAAACGATAATATTTATGAACAGGGAGAGAATTTACGCCATTTTATGTGTTATAATGTAATGTTAATGCCATAAATATACAGTTGCGTGTATATAAAATATATGTATATAAAATACTCATACAGTGCTATGTATACTCGTATATGTGGAACGCTTTGCTTGTAGATCCGTTTAAAATTTTCTCAAAGTACATCCTCTGTTTGTTTGTTTATTGTACTCAAACGATAACACACACATACCACCTCAGTTACATATAATTGTCGCTTTTATGAAAGAGTGGGAGAGAGAGAAAGAGATAAAAACGAAAAATACTCATCCTATGTATGGTTTTTTTTGTCTGTCTAACTGACTATAACGACTATTTGTCTTCCTGCCATTTATCTGTTAACTGAGCTAACTGCTCTTCTTCTATATTTTATACTTTCATTCTCTAAAAAGAAGCAGAAGGATTCTTACTGAACCGTGTGGATGTTGGGATGAAATGGTGACTGAGTGTATGTGTGTTTGTAGTAGTAAAACTTTTTCTCATCTTGTTGTGTGTTCGCACTCATGGTGTTGGATAATTTTCTTTCCTTTTCCTTGACATCAACAATGACGTCAAAAACAGCTGCCAAAAAACAAAAACCAAAATCATAACAATAACAACAGCAATAACAACAACATTTTTCTATATATACACATATATGTGCGTTTGCGTGTATATACACCCTACAATAACAAGTAGGTAGTAAAAAAGGGATGATTATTGTATATATGAGAGAAGGCCGGGCCGAACCATGTCGGGCTGTATGTGTGGCAGCAGCAACAAAATCTCTGCATAGCCACATCAGTGCTCAATGTTATTTTGGCATAAAACAACAACATAACAACAGCGACAAAATGTGATGAAAACGGCAGTGGTTACCGTTAAAATAAATGTTTGAGTTGTGTAGCAAAACATTTTCGCAACAGATAAAAAGAGATAAGGTACCGTGTATAATAAATAAGAGTGATTGAGAGAGAAATAATATGAGCATGTGTGTGTGCGTATGTGATGTTTTTTTAGTTTTTTTCTTCCTTCATACACAATATGAACACCGTTGGCTTACCGATGCATACACTGACACTACACAATATTGTTTGTGCCATGGTAGTGTCAAAAGTTTTCGGTAATACAGCCGCTCCAGCATTCATTCGATTAGTTGGTTATTGTACGAAAAGTATTTCCCAACATATAAGCGGACAATAAAACAATGTTATGAGAGCAGCAACATAACATATAAATAATTAGCGTTTAGTGTATGCGGATGCGGATTATAAGATGTTGTGTTAGAAATAGCTACGGCTGATATCTGCAAAAAAAAAGAAAAACTTGACAAATGACGAATTCTCTAAAAAACATATAACACCTTAACAATAATAACAAACAAAATAGTTCCTAAATTATAAAGCAAACAAAAAATTAAAACCACTCGCTACATAACACATCAAGATGTTTAGTGTAAAAACACAATTGAAGCAGATAATAAATGAAAATAAGAATAAAAATAAAATAAAATAATAAAATCAATCAATCATGTTATCAAGCAGCAATTTAAATATTGTTAATGCTTGCAATAATCTTTCGGTTAAATCGGTGCCCACAACGTCACCGCCTGCGCCTCCATTGCCAACTCTATTAAAAAAACGTTCCAATCAAACCAATCATTCGAACAATAATAATAATACCAATAACCGAATTGGTGGTCATTTGAATAATACACACTTTACAACAAATCAAGCCATGCAGCTGCCAGCGATGGACGATAACATGATTAATGGCGAAGATAATGACAAATCGAATAATACAGCGTTGGTGAAACCTCCTTACTCATACATCGCTCTCATTACAATGGCCATTTTGCAATCGCCTCAAAAGAAATTAACGTTAAGCGGCATTTGTGATTTTATTATGACACGGTAGGTATTGGGGATCTGCGTCTAGAACAAACACATATTTAGTCTTTACATATGGGGTCATTAAAGATTCCATTACCTTAAATGGCACAAAAGGAAAGTCGTTCCGTCGCTTTAAAATTTGGCCCTATTGAACATTATAACAAATGGAACTAATGCGCCAATTTCATTTAAATATATTAAGGATTGAAGATTCTTTTCCATATAACGATCTGTTGCTGGTCCCCCAAGTAAAGTTTTTTATAACACAAAATTCGAACTACTAAAATACCGCGAAAAATAAACGTAAAAAAATTTAAAATTTTTCAAAAATTTTACTAATTCGATATATAAAGAATTATCCATTACTCCGATGGCGTTGTGTGGAAACCGTTCAGATTGTTTCTATGAAAACTTTCTATCTCGGAAACGGTAGCTCCTATCGGTTTGAAAATTTTTGCACGCCTCTTTCTAAATTGCTCAAAGAATCCATTAATTGAGGTAGCGCGATCCTGATCGCGATGAAGAATTTTCCAGTGCAGTTTAGCGGTTTAAAAGTTATAGACTGTTAAACACGAACATTGTGAAAAAAATAATATAATAAATTCAATTTCAACTAATTTTGACAAATTCTCACAAACAACTAAAATAAAAGGTTGTTGTACCCTCCACCTCAGTGATGGGAGTATACTAAGTTTGTTCTTCCGTTTGAAACGCCTAGGAGGAGGTGTCAGAGACCCCACAAAGTTTATATATTCTTGATCAGCATTTAAAACTGAGTCGATTTAGATATGTATATCCGTGTGTCCGCCTGTTGTTGGTACTCTCACGGTCGTAAATTTTGAGATATTGAGCCTTAATTTTGTACTGGCGCTTTTAGTTTTTGCACGCAGATTGATATTTGAAATCAAAATCGGTCAAGGGCCACGTCCACAATCACCAAAAATCTATTTATCTGCCACAAAATGTATCTATTAACTTTTAATTTTGTGCACATATTTATGGTTATTCCATCCACCGATATGTCAAAAATAGTGATGCTCGGATAAAGGACGCGCCCACAATTTATAATATACTGCACTCCACGTAAAACTAGACTTGCAACCTGATACGTAATATATAATAATATTAGAGGGCGCTATATATATAATTTCCACATCCACAACGGTGGGCTTGGTATCTAAGATTTGTCGTAAGCCAAACTTAGTTGCCTTACTTGATTTGTTTATAACTTTCCAACAACAACGTCGATTTTGGTCAAATTTTTTGCAAACATTTGAAAATTTTGATAGCCTTTCACAGATTTATGAAATTATGGGTGTAACACTGCCCATTTATTTAGGAACGAACTTTTTATAAACTTATGTTGTTTATCACTAGGACACGAATTTTTGAACTGCTACAGCATTGCGAAAAACGAACATCGAGAAAAAACTTTTACATCGCTTACAAGCTTGTAGTTTTATGTAGCAAAGCACCTCTCGTAAGGTTATTATTTAGCAAAACACCTTTCGAGTTTGCAATTCGATATTCTATTTTATTAAGAAAATATTTATGATCTAAATCCAATTATTTATGTCTGCACATTATCAGAATCCACGTTATTTATATGAGTTCAATTAATTCTAAAATGAAATACCGAAAAAGACACGAGGAAAGTAGCAATTGCCCATTATTTGGCTTAAGGCAATGAATATTTAATTGTTAGTTTTGTTTTAATAAAAAATTGTGCTCTTCCTATTTTCGTTCCTTCTCCACTTTTCTAAAACCAGTTTCGCCTACTATAAGGACAAATTTCCAGCTTGGCAAAATTCGATACGACATAATCTCAGTTTGAATGATTGTTTTATTAAAGTGCCACGTGAACCGGGTAATCCGGGTAAAGGTAACTTTTGGACATTAGATCCCTTGGCGGAGGATATGTTCGATAATGGTAGCTTTCTGCGACGCCGTAAGCGCTATAAACGTGCTCCCACCATACAACGATTTCCCTTCTCCAGTGTTTTCGGTACCTTATCGCCATTTTGGATACGCAAACCGGTACCCTTGGTACCGGTACACTTTGGTATGGGCAATTTTGGTGGTAGTCGGGACTGTTTTGATGTATTTAATGCTCCGGCTGAAGCGTTTGATGCCAATGTACGGGCGGATAAGAAATTTAATTTTTTCGCCAACTCCTCGGAATTGCCTTTATATGCTGGCAATCCAAATGCCACCGCCGGCAATGACAAGTTTGATGTATTTTGCCCGAATGTGGTGATGCCGCCTGAACAGCGTACAATAAATGATTTGGAGAAAATGAAATTGTACTCTATGAGTGCTGCCAGTCGCAACAATAATAGTGGTAATAATAATCATGAACATCACGGGCAACCTCAATATCAGCAACAACTCGAATTACAGCAAGATCGACTAAATCATCAACAAGAACAACACCACCACCAACAGCAGCAGCATTATGAGCGACCATTCAGCAGCCGTGATAGTGATGAAAGTTCAAGCGATCGTATAGATATTGAAAGTCCTGATGAGCAAGATTCTCATATATCTGATTCTTTAGAGAATTTAAGTGTTAATCGTTTAGATACCCAATCAGGTGAAACGGATGATTTGGTACAACAACAAAAGAACACTCATCGAAAAAATCCTACTCCGTGCGTTTTGTTATTCAATAATTATGAAGAAGTAGCCGCCGTTACCGCATCAACACAAAAATTAATATCCCGTCCAGTTAAAGATGCTGCCGACGATAAGGGCGGCGGTTGCAATGACGGCGATTTTATTGTTGCAAATAGTAAACATCAGGTTACCTTAAGTAGGTTGGATGGTGATAAGGACAACAATTATAAACTGACCACTGCTCTACCATTCGATTATGAGGGTGGGCGACCTCTCAAACAGCAAAACGGTACCCGCGACTTCCGTATAGAAACTCTTATTGGCAATAATACTGCTGCCGTTGAGCCAGATGATTGAGAATCCTTCCCACCTTCCTAATTAGACCAATCATACAACAGCAGTAACAGCAGTAACCGACTATATATGGTTTTAAACAATTTTACAAACTAGAGAAATATAATCACATAATAACTGGCACACTCTATTGATACTGGCTAATGTGCCCGTTTCAACGTTTATATTTTAATGAAAAACCGTCAGAATTGTAAAAAAGGAAAGAAATTAATTAAGAATTCATGTATGTTTCTATGTATTAAATAATGTATTATATGAATGTGTTTAGCTCTTAAATTGTCTTTTATGTAAAATATGTTGAAAACTTTCATGTAAACTAACGAAAAAAGAAACGCAAAGTAAATCAAGAAAACGAAGATGACTTTTTAAAAGATCTCAATCGAGTTTGTATTATTAACAAAACAAACGAGTAAGTATGACTTGGAGTCAAATCCGAGTGCACTCATCATCGATGCTTTAAAGCATTTTCAGAAGTTTATGTGTCGAGTATCAACTTTCTACCTTCTTATTGCTTATGAGTAAAACTTTAAAAGAATTACTATTCGCAGTGATTCTGTTGCACTGTGGACGTGAGGTGTTGAGCATTGTTTAACAATTTACTTATACAACTGTATGCGATACCAGGGATTTATTCAATAAAGTTTGGAATCGATATATTTAGTTTCATTATCAAGAGAATTATGATGTTTAGTTTGGAAGTAAAATATACTTGAACCTTGTTCGTTTATTTATCATCGATCTTAAAGCTCTCTTAGACCGCTCTCTTCGTAGCTGTATAACTTTCCTACCTAGGCAGTAGTTATAAAGTTATAAACAGCACAACTGTAGATCAAGGTGTCGCAAAACATAGACCTGGGGGACTAGAGCCTGCTTTCAATTGAAATAATTTGAAATGGTTCAAAACTTCGTTTACGTATAGTGAAAAGTGAGCTGGGAGATCCAAGATTGTTAAGAGGTGCCACTCTAAATTAGCTTAAGTAAGCCCATGGGACAAAGCTGTGCGATGGTTTTTCAGAGTGATTGGCAAAACATTTTTTTTTCGATCTTCTATAGTTTTTAGTAGAATTTTGGCTAAAAAAACAGACGATGGAGAAAATTTGGATTCCGCTCCACAAGTATCATCAAGTAAAATCAGTTCCCGAATTCCGGGCTCAATTTTGTTCGCCTGTGTATTCTTAATAAGCTACAGGATGCTTTGAATGCCATAAATTTCTATTTAAACTTTTACCAGCAGCTTTAAAGCTTGACAAATAATTTGGTACCTGCGCATTTGTATCCTCTTTCACATAACAAAACACACGAGGAGTGGGGTAATGTCTGCTTGGGGGGTTCAATAAAGTCAAAGCTCTGTCAAAAAGAGACAACTCTTTGGAAAAACCCAATCAGGCAAAGGATGTCAACTCTATTATAAGCGGCCAAATATGTTCGAATGTTGAAAACTTTTTACACACATTTAACGTCTCCCCCCTCAAACGAGAAGTCGATTTTTCGCCAAAATCTCAGCAGTTGGAAACTTGACCAACAAAAAAAAAAAAATTAAGTAATTGTGTGGAAAAAATTCCGAATAAAATTAAAATCAAATGTTACTAAAATAAAATAAATAATGGCAACAAGTATAAAAATTTCTCGACTCATCGTAAGTTGGCCACTATGAAGGAGTAAATATAAAAAAAAATTAAAGAGGAATTGGAGAACTCCAAAAAGTGAGTGAGTGAAAGGATTTTGTTGAGTATAAAACGAAGAAATAAAAACGCCTGAGGAAAGTAATGTAAAAAATATTGCAAGACAAACAATAGGTACACAACCTACATCTCATACATAAAACATAGCAGAAGAAGCAGTCGGTGGCTATTGCACGAAAAGCCTGCAATTTTAACTCAAGTGTCAATTATTGTGTTGAACCGAAGAAGTTGCTTACTGCACCGCACACCACCAGACTAAACAATAAATTGAAAATGAAGATAATTAAACGAAATTTACGTCCTTCAGCTAACTAAGAAGAATAACGAGGAAGATTAAAAGGCTGAAAAAGCAGCAGCGGCGGTGGCGGCGGCGCCAGCAGTTGCAATAGCCAGAACAACTCATAAAGGACACGATGCATCAAAGCTTACCTCCCGATACTACGGGTGTGCATAACAATAAAAACGTCCTTTAGTCCAATGCAAGGATTTTGTATACTCTAACACCTACCCCCACGGACATCCATCAATCGCAGAGTCGCGCACAAATTGGAAAATTTGGAACATTCAGTAAAATAAATTCAAACCGTTTTCCCTCATGCTGCACCGACTAATGACGTGTAGAAGCACTGAGTGCACAACATTGACTTGGCTTACACTATTATTTACAAGTACGTATATACCTAATATATATAAAAAAGGACCAATTTTATAATATTTCTTTGGAAAAAACAAAAGTTACTCAATCGGTACGTATAACAAACCTAAAGGTGCCTCATACCTATACATTGGAACGTCACACAGAACCTCCGCAGCCCTTGGTGCTAGATTGTGAATATGAATTGGGGCCGCGCGAAAAAGGTTTTGTACTTAAATGGTTATTCAACAATCATTCCATCTATCAGTGGATACCCTCCGTAAAGGGATTCGCCATGGTAAAGCAAATCTTTTAGTGCCTTCTATTTCAATTAATTTCTAATAATGAAATATATTTCATATTTTCTATTTTTTAGGGTATAATGAAATCGAAAATTAACACCGAAATTTTTACTTTGGAGGGTAGTCCAGGGGTTATATCAATACGCAGACCCGATTGGAATATGACTGGCGAATATACATGTTTTGTACAGACTTTCGAATCAACGGATAAGAGGAGTAGTCGTCTACAAATTATAGGTGGGTAAACGTTAAGTTTTTAGGCAGGAAGGAGCGTGTAGCTTCGTACAAGCTTAATGCTCCTTCATCTGCTCTAACAATCTGGCTATTATGACTGCCAGTTACTACCTCACTGTCCAACGCGAAACTCTGGTTTACCCTTTAGCTTAGCCATTGTAAGTAAAGGGAGTTAATTATTATAAAAAACTTTAACTTACGATTTCAGGAATAACTCCTGTAACGGAACTAGTATTGATTTGGTGTTTATCAAATAATCTGCACCCTAAGAAAATATTTAGTCAATCCATACTAATTCGGCTCAGCTCTCTGAGATAAATTGTATTCACAGACAGACGTACAACAAGTTTACAAATCTTTCTCGATTGGTTTTTTTATATAACTTATGATAAATATGTATTCAATTTGAACTCTATGAGCTCAGGGCGTTTTCCGGAATACCAACCATAGACAGACGTAAGGACATAAGTGACAAAATTTACACAATTTTAAGGGCAAAAATTTCCGTTAATCGTTTTTTAAAGAAATAATTACAATCTTTTTTAAAACATGGTCCCAATATATTATTATTTTGACCCAGAGTGCAAAAAAAATTTACTCAAAGTTTTGATGGAAATTTTTTGCTAATAAGTTTTGAATGATACTTATTTGAAAAATGTAATCAAACTGTATGGCGCAAAGCTCTTTGAGTAATGCCGAACGGGATAGAAATAACCAAATTTACCCAGGCTGTGGTAGAAACTTCTTGGAGCTTGACGTTTTTAATAGTTCCTGGAAATTTATAAAACATACTCAATCTAAAGTAAAGGCTTTTTAAGCAGAACTGAAAATATTTGTTTCCTTAGTCAATCTGAATTTTGTAAACAAAGCGACGAACGTACAGCATTTATGTCTACAAAAATCAAGATTTCAAGTAAATTTTTTTAAATCAATTTAGAGCAATTGCAAAGAGGCCCTAACCTTTTGAGTAGTATTAAAGATATATGATTTCCTAGTCAATCCGAAACAATTTACGCCGAGAATTTTACAAACAAAGAATCGAACGTACGGACATAAATGGTTACAATTAAAATTTCATGTAAATTTTTTAAAAATTTATTAGAATTAATTGTAAAATGAATTGCATATATATATATTTTTTATTAAATTAGTGCCAGAATCCGATTTTCTATTGGAAACCCGAATAGATGGTGAACGTGGAAGTGTTGAAGTTATGTGTGCGGTACAAAATGTATTTCCGCAACCAGTCCTGTCTGTCATGTAAGTTGTTTCTTTCTTCAATTAACCATATTTATCAATGCATCAATATTAGCAGATTTGATACGAAAATCCTGGATTCGGTATTAACACAAATGGATCAGAATGCAAGTGGTTTGTATAGCATGACGGTACGTACCCGTATACCTAAACAGAAATTAGAATCACCTACACCGATATCATGTGCATTTTATCTACATGGTACCAACTATACGAAAAGACGAGAAACTATTTTCTATGGTAAGTAGAGGTAAGATATATATTTAGTTTTATGCGCTTTCAATTTGAAAATTACGTAGGGGGGAGCCTCTATGTAAGAATATCTTTACCTTTATAATTAAAGGAGTATGTTATATAATATGAACTAAATATTAGTAAGTGAAAAGAGCATTTATTAAAAAGTATTGGATGTGTTATATGTGTATGGAAATGGGAAAAAAGGATTTTCCTTATGGAATAATCGTATTTAAGAAAAGGCCTGAACTTCATTATTGATTATTATTCCTAATAATTATTTATTTTTCTCTCTCCTTCTACTTAACCACTCCATCTTCTCCCCGCCGAATAGATAGAGCAACCAATATTCAACACAAGTGGACAACTGTCGCATTAGTAATGTCGATCGCATCCTTAGCTTTAAGCAGTTAGTTTGGATAAAAAGGAAATAAATTTACAATAAATAAAACGGAAAATAAAACAAATAAAAATGATACATAAATATATATATATATTTGTGTTCGTCTAGGATATTTCTATTTAGAATTTTAATGAAAAAACAAACGAACGAAAAAAATTAAAAATATAATGGCAAGCAAGCCATGTAACAAGGAATAGAGAAAAACAAAAAGAGAAAGAAGAAGAAGAAGAAGAAACAAATAAACGTAAAATAAATTTTGCGGTATTTTTTAAAACAAAAGTGCTTATTTTGTAAATGCATGTAAATGTAAGAAAAATAAAAAACTTTAAATAGGAGACAAAAACATTCAAAAAAAAACCTTATGAAAATCTACACTAAAAGTTGATCATATTTAGTATGTATGTGTACTTAGATATATGCTTTAATAAAAAAAATGAAAATAAAAAAATGTAATAAAAAAAATGAAAGTTAAAACAATTATAAAAAAAACTTCGCACTGCATCAGCTAAACTTGTGATGATGGTAAGGCTGACTATATCCTATACACTATTATGATTATATATATATATGATTACAATATTCAAAATTACTTTTTGAATCATGTCTGTCTCTACGCCCACGTAAATCTTGTAATCAACTTATAGATCGAACATTTTTGATATTTTTTGATGAATTTTGGTGTAGCGATGTTTTTTCAGCCAAGGACGGTCAATATTGTAAATGAACTTCTTCGCTCCACGTAGGATTCTTCCACATTAGGCTAATCTAGCGATGACTAGCGAAACTAGCATAAATTGTGGATTTAAGTAGTGTAGAATCAACTATAATATATTCACTTGTTTTATGTGTTTGTTGTTGTTTGTGTTTGGGAGACTATGATTTTCACTATATGTTATAATAACGGTCAATAAACAATATTACAATACAGGGATGGTATTTCAGAAGGTAAGATGAATGTATTGATATAAAGGATATTTAAAGTGAATAAATTATAAAATGAATAAAATGAGAAAAATATTAATTATACATATAAAAAATAAATTCTTATAGGCAAACGTATTGACGTAATGTTTGATTGCATTTAACACCTTTCATAAATCTTACCGTTATATGAAAGCAATAATAAATACAAGTAGTTGCAACCCTGTACGATTGGGTAACATTTAACGGTAATTCGCCCCAAAAAGTATGCTTTAAATAACACTAAAAGGTGGAATTATCATCTGAGTAGTGTGAATTCAAGGTTTATCTAGCACTAACATTCAAAAAAAAACCTTATGAAAATCTACACTAAAAGTTGATCATATTTAGTATGTATGTGTACTTAGATATATGCTTTAATAAAAAAAATGAAAATAAAAAAATGTAATAAAAAAAATGAAAGTTAAAACAATTATAAAAAAAACTTCGCACTGCATCAGCTAAACTTGTGATGATGGTAAGGCTGACTATATCCTATACACTATTATGATTATATATATATATGATTACAATATTCAAAATTACTTTTTGAATCATGTCCGTCTCTACGCCCACGTAAATCTTGTAATCAACTTATAGATCGAACATTTTTGATATTTTTTGATGAATTTTGGTGTAGCGATGTTTTTTCAGCCAAGGACGGTCAATATTGTAAATGAACTTCTTCGCTCCACGTAGGATTCTTCCACATTAGGCTAATCTAGCGATGACTAGCGAAACTAGCATAAATTGTGGATTTAAGTAGTGTAGAATCAACTATAATATATTCACTTGTTTTATGTGTTTGTTGTTGTTTGTGTTTGGGAGACTATGATTTTCACTATATGTTATAATAACGGTCAATAAACAATATTACAATACAGGGATGGTATTTCAGAAGGTAAGATGAATGTATTGATATAAAGGATATTTAAAGTGAATAAATTATAAAATGAATAAAATGAGAAAAATATTAATTATACATATAAAAAATAAATTCTTATAGGCAAACGTATTGACGTAATGTTTGATTGCATTTAACACCTTTCATAAATCTTACCGTTATATGAAAGCAATAATAAATACAAGTAGTTGCAACCCTGTACGATTGGGTAACATTTAACGGTAATTCGCCCCAAAAAGTATGCTTTAAATAACACTAAAAGGTGGAATTATCATCTGAGTAGTGTGAATTCAAGGTTTATCTAGCACTAACATTCAAAAATTTATTTTTTTCATAGGCAATATCATAAAAACAATAATAAATACAACAATAATTGGCAAAAAAACGTGATTAAGTAATCAATCGACAAAAGACGCAAGAAAAGCAATAAAAAAATTGATACTAATTAAAATAATAGAAATGCTGCGTGGGTGATTAAATATGAACAACGATAAATATAACAATAAAATAATCAATAATCTGAAGACATTATTGAGAAATCATTGCCAATTGGATTAATATAATATATATCATAGAATTAGGCCATCGCATTTAATTAACAAAATACAAAAAAAAAAGAAATTAATATAAATCAGTCGGAAAGAAGTAACTATTCAAAAAGAAAAGAAAACGAAATGGCCACAAGAGATTCTGTAAATAATATTGATGCAGACTCATCACCCACAACTCATATGAAATCCACCAATCCACATCTTACACATTCTAGACAAGGTCAATATAAAATATTATTTAGAAATAATATTGTTAATTGTAAGAGGTGAAGAAAAATTGGTATCAATTTGAAATAATGAGAAAAAAAATGAAAAAAATCAATGAATTGTTAAGTGAAAAATTTTCATTGGAATGAGGCAAATTAAAGCGAATAACAAAAAATGTCAAAGAAAAGGACTAAAGGAACGAATTAAGCTTCTTAGTACCTTAAAAATTTATTGAATAAAATTTTTAACAAAATTATTTAATAAATTTTATTATAAATGAAAGGTAGCTCAGAAGTGTCATATCTGTTTATACTCTGTACCACTTGTAGCAAAGAAAATGTTACGTTGGTAGTCCTTAAAGGGCAAATGCCACCATCTCCATTTATAGAACCCCTCCCCATAAGAGGTCCTATTAAAACTAAAGCCTTTGTAGGGCCAAAATTCGCAATATTTACTATTTTTGGATAGAACTTGGTTAAAAATAGTTAACTAACTTAATAATTGGTTATACCAAATTTGACAAAAAAATTAGATTATTTTTATAACTCCTCCTCGTATAAGGCTTTATTAGTCTTTTGCTGCGAAAATTTGCAATTCTTAATATTTTTTAATATAATTTAATAAAAAATAATTAATTAACTCAATAATTAGCTCTGCCGAATTGGGACTTGATTGGACCATATTTAGAACCCCTTTCCATATAACGACATTTTAAAATGACAATTCGTGATGAATTAACTCATAGAATTAAACTAATTATAGCATACTTTGTAAAACTAAGTAGTATAGGGTATTAAATGGTTGGGCTTGATGGAGTATAACATTATTACTTGCATTTTTTTAATAGATCGGCGGCTTCAAGAGATTATATTCAAAGCATTACCGATTATAAGATGTTTCCCTGTTTTAATAACCGCTCAATATAAGTTCCCATTTTTTGGGCTTGTTCCTACTTAAGATAAATCTTTATTTTATGATAATTAACCCAACAACAATAATTAATTATTTATCCTCCCTAACAGATACCATGGAATCCTCACCATCCGAGGTAATCAATATAATTAATAAAGAAAATCTATTAAAACTCAATTAATTGAAACTCTTTTAATAGGCTCAAGCTTTAAGGCGTAGCAAAATTGATAAAGAACGTAAAATAGGTCATAGGCGGGTAGGTGAAGGTGGTGAAATTACCTATAAGAAAATTCAAACCTCACAAATAATGGGCTCCATTCAGTTAGGCATACAACATACAGTAAGTCAAAAGTTATGAAACGATTACGATTACGCTAAAAGCTGTGAACGGTCTATTTATCCTAGGTTGGTAGTTTAGCTTCGAAACCGAAACGTGACCTGTTGATGATGGACTTTTGGGAGGTGGAGAGTATCACCTTTCCCCCAGAAGGTTCCAGCCTTACACCTGCCCACCATTATAGTGAATTCAGATACAAAATTTATGCTCCAATAGCATTTCGTTACTTTAGGGATTTGTTTGGCATACAACCAGATGATTTTATGGTGAGTCAAAATAATAAATGTTTAATAATAATATTGGATAAAATTGATTTTTCATATACGTATATAATTTAATAAAAAAAAGATGTCTATGTGTAATTCACCACTACGTGAATTATCAAATCCCGGTGCTTCCGGTTCGATATTCTATTTAACGCATGATGATGAATTCATTATTAAAACCGTACAACACAAAGAGGGTGAATTTTTACAAAAACTTCTACCCGGGTAAATATTTAATTACATTTCATTACATATTAACAATAATTAAAATTTATTTGAATAGTTATTATATGAACTTAAATCAGAATCCCCGCACGTTATTACCGAAATTTTTCGGTTTATATTGTCTGCAAACGAGCAACGGGAAAAATATCCGCTTGGTTGTCATGAATAATTTGCTGCCATCTGATGTGAAAATGCATCTCAAATATGATCTCAAAGGTTCAACGTTTAAACGTAAAGCTTCAAAGGGGGAACGTGCCAAAAAATCACCAACTTATAAAGATTTAGATTTTATGGAACATCATCCAAACGGTATCTTCCTAGAGGCTGAAACTTATTCAGCTCTCATCAAAACCATACAAAGAGATTGTACGGTTTTGGAATCATTTAAAATTATGGACTATTCATTATTAGTAGGGGTACACAACTTGGATGTGTCCACCAAAGAGAAACAGAAAAATCGCAAATTATTGAAAGTTTATCAGAAAAGTGAAGAGTCAGATAATGAGGAAGGTGTGGCAACAGCAGCTGCAGTAATTATCAAAACAAATGATGTAATCTCCGATAATAATGATGAAGAAACTCAAGGCAATATTAATCGCAACAAGTAAGTTAAAAGTTATCTCCTTCCTTGTACTCCTATTGGTGTAACAAATAAGCGTTCAGTACTGTTTATAGATCGAATAGACAACGTTTGGTGGCCCATTCCACAGCAATGGAAAGTATACAAGCGGAAAGTGAACCAATCGATAATGAAGATAATATGCCGTAAGTTTTGGACTCAACAAAACTGTACCTGGTTCGATGATGGACTTTATATTTGTTTTTAGACCGGGTGGTATACCGGCGCGTAGTGAAAAGGGTGAACGACTTTTACTATTTGTGGGCATAATAGATATTTTGCAATCGTATCGTTTGAAAAAGAAGCTGGAGCACACTTTCAAAAGTATTATACATGATGGAGTAATTATCTCGCCATTTTCTGCGTTCTTTCGTTAGAGATACAAAATTCTTTCTGTTTCTTTTTCACTTTAGGAAACCGTTTCCGTATGTCGGCCCTCTTTTTATGCGCAACGATTTCAAAATTTTATGGCCAAGACCGTTTTTCGTAAAATCCCATCACGTAAGTTGTTAAGTCTATTATAATAATTCTTCAATTCCAATGACACTGTATGAAAATGGTGGCGGAGTTAAGTTTGAATGTTAATAATGTATAATTTAAGTATCCACCCATTCAGTACCGTGTTGTTGGTATTGAGTGCATTTTGCGCTTTCATTCTCAATTGATTGAATGATGGCTAAGTAGTGCTGCCGCCTGGTAAGATTATCATGCCGCTAATAAATCAATTCTCGTTTCAATTCATTGTATATACGATTTGTTTTACATCATTATGCTTATGCACAACAAACACACGCAGTGGATCTTCCCGAGATCAAGGGAAACCATAGAAAATTTCGTACCTTGGTTACCAGTTATATAGGTAAATAGACAATTGAAATTAGCCTTAAACGCAATAGCCGATTGAGACACTCCCTAGCCCCCTACCCTCTGACAACAATTCCGCCAGCTTAAATGCTTTCAAAAAAAAACGAAAACCACCACAAAGAAATCCTATAACAAATACATTTATCCCATACAAACCTGCTTGCAATAACATTATGAAAATCATTTGCTGGCTTTCCTTTTTTCTTTTCGATTTCGATTCCGATCATTTCAATTTAATTGTGTGTGTTATTGTTGAGTTAACATTTTCTTCTTTTAGCCTTGAAGCATTCACCTTCCAAAAGAAAGAGTTTGTCCAAGGCTATACAACGCTCCTTAGACAATGAAAATGAAGCCAAAGGTATGGAATACTTAACGTACCTGTAGCGATCTTTGTAATTATTATAATAATTGATTGTAGATTACGGACATGGTCACTATGCACACCCTATGCCACACAATGCTCACCTAACGAAAAAACATCTTCCCGGTAATATCAAGATGGAATCAAATCATCCAACCACCAGTGACACATCTGCCGCATTAGTCAAGGAGAGGAAGTCTTCAATGCCACCACCAGTAAAGCAAAGAAACGCGCCAATTAAAGTGAACAGCGGCAACACATTAAAGGCCAAAGTACCACCACCTGTACCGCCCAGAGGGTCACCGCGCAAGCGCGACAGTGATTATGGTATTGAAGCATCAACACGAACTCTATCCACTCCAGGTAAACAGTTCTAAAATGCATACTTTTACTAAACTAAACAAAAACACTGTTAGTTAAAAATCGTAAAAAGTCCCAACTGAACAACATTTATAAAAATCAATATTTGACGGTGGCAGAAGAGTATGGTGCACCACGTTTTGGTGATGTCCGCTCCCCAGGTAATGTGCTCGATTGGTTAGAGTTGCACGATATGTTTGAAACGAATAGTGAAAATAAATTATTACCACCTCCGAGGCCACCTCAGCCTATTTGCTTGAAAGTGAAAAATGACGAAAGCACACCTCAACACCTACCACATCTCTTACCATCACTGCCAGTGCAAGAACTATTGCGCCGCGAATCTATGCATTCGGTGAGTTCGACAAGATCACGTACTTCACATGCTCGTCTAAAAACGCGCCTAGATTTATTCCAGCGACAAAGTAGTATTTTATCACAAAGTGATCGTTCTTCGGTAACCTCTATTGTTCGCAATTTTCCACCCATCAACAAGCCCAAAGAGGACTTGTCTACCTACTCACCCAATAGAGGTGAAATGCGTCAAACACGTTTCCTTCGAAAGCGAGAAAAACGTTTACAATATTTGCAGTATGCAGGAGCGGCATTGGCTAGAGAGGATGATGATTTTGAATTGGGCGATAATCTGTTGCAATCGATACATGCTTTTATTGAGGTCAAGCAAGATTTGGAGAAAACACGTTGGCCACGAAAACAACGTCAAAAATCGGCCGCCCCATTGCTGCCATCCATTACACAAATGTCACCGTCTGGCCGCCATTGTATAGCTAGAGGAAATATACCATCAACCATTAGTGAAAGTGATGGCTTTCCATCTAGTTGTAGTTTAAATCTTTTCACTAACAGTCGACGTAATAGTTTTGTTTAGTTTGAATCTCTCTTTAGCTCCTCTTATCCTAATTTAACTTAGCATTTGCTTGTATTAAACGTTTCGTTTATGTATATTATTTTTCATTGTATAATATTATTGCTAGGCACAACGCCATCATGCAGTTCAACACCACCCCCCGCCTTCGATTCGTTATCATCATCTTCCTATCATGAGCGCAAAATGAATGTGGGTCCCGCCTATCGTTCAGCTTCGGCTTCATCGTACAAGGACGATATGATTAGGTAATATATGCGTTGGGTATATATATATATTAGTATGTGTATATAGGAATTGTGGGCGTGACCGATACATTATTACGTCTTTAACTGGATATTTTATCGAATTTTGCACCAAGCACAGTTTTTCTTAACGTATTTTTTTTTATGGTTATGTCTGTTATTAGAGAACGTCCCTTTTAATCAAACTTGATAAATAAAGTATCGATAAGTAGATATACCTGATTTACATTTTGTAGCTTTACTTTCCAACAACAAACACATGGAAGTACGGACTTATGGAAGAATTTGTTTCTACAAGATCGACTTATTCTATGCCTTACTTTACATGAGATTTAAATGTATTATAAGTAATAAAAAGGAAATTCTCCCGATTTTTTAGTGTTTCTGAAATACATATAGACACATACTTAGCTGTGGATACATCTGCGAGTAGTCAATATGGTTCCAGAGGCGGTCTGACTTGGACGCCCCCCGCTTCAGGCGAAGGTTCAACACCAACCTGGACAGAAGGTACTCCAAGTTTTACTGAATCCAGTTCAAGCGCCGAATTTGGTAAGCCCCTCTCTCTCTCTCTCGTATCAATTCATAATAATAAATATCTTTATATATATATGTAGAACACTTTTCACCTTTCAACTCGAGAAAAATTGATCGCTATAAACCCACGGTGGAGGAAGCCCTTAATTCCTTATCATCAGATATGGTAAATGTTGAATGATTGCATCAAATGATTTAATCCTTTGAATATTTTATTAGATTATGTACCCTTAAACATAGATTAATTAACCAGTTATTGGCCAAATTGAGCAACTATACTATTATTGATGTGATTGGAGGATTAACATTCAGCATCATAACTTATTATCTACAAATAATCAAAAAAAAGTAAAAGGACTTTGTGTTCAGTATACATATAAATTAAGAAACACACACACACAAACTGGAAATTTAGAAAATTATTAATATTTTATTTTTTCTATCTTCTATTCTTCTACGTTCTATCATGTTGCGTAGGGCACATGGGGGACTTTGTTTATGTTTGAATGATCCAAAAAATATGATTAAAACTATTATGTAATATTTCTGTAGTTGAAACAGATGGCTCATTCTTCATAGATCATATGTGGGGATTAAAACAGTATGGGAGGAAAGTGACTCAAATCGGCTTAATATGAATCCCAGACAATCGTTTTTGTAAAAATTTGTAAATTAATTCAACTTTTAAGCAAAGCATATTCTATGGGCGTGGCTCCACCCAGTTAGTTAATAAACAGCACGTACTTTGAAAAACTGTGCAAAACATTACTTTTGTTTTTGATGTAGTTGTTGTTATGAATTTAGCAAAATCATCCATTTCACAACGTTCGTGTTCAATAGCCCATAACGTTTGAGCCGCTAAACGAGTTTAGTTGAAAATGACTGCCCCTACCTCGAAAATTCTTCAGCTTTACAATGACACAATTTTATGAGCGTGGCATTGACCACTTAATTATAATAATCCATTTTACAAAGTAGTCTTTTTTCAAAAATGGCTCGTCCTAGGATATCGTTACCCCCATTATTAAATTCTTCATCGAATTTAGAAGGAGGGACGCAAAAATTTCAGATCGATAGGAGCTACCGTTTCCGAGATATAAGCATTCAAAGTTTTCATAGAAGCAAACTTAAAGATTAGGAAAACTCCACTTGGCTCACTAACCAAAGAACGTTATATTTAAAAATCCACAGTTCTTGATATTTTCCAAAAAAAAAACTTCACACATCAATTCCACTTTAAATTATATATGAATTGTGATAAGTTTGAGTCAATAACGAGTATATGTACAATATATAGCCTTTCCCCACACTTGTGTAATTCTAACGAAACAAATTTTCATACATCTCATTACATTTTTCTCATACAGACTGTTCCAAGGGTGTGAATAAAAATGTACATCCGTATTTATGATTAGACAATAATTACGTAAACAACTTGAGATCTCATTTCTATTGTATATAAAAATGATTTAATGAAAAATATTTTAATTATGATCCATTTATCATTATCAGTATAGAGTGAAGGATATGAAGGATATACTTTATATAAGGATATTATAAAAAAAATCGACTTAGACCACTTTCATGATTATAAACAAATAAAAAAGTGTTTAACACCTTCTCTGCCGTATGACACACGTGTTGAGTCGCACTTGTTAACATCTAACAGCCGCATGACACATACACTGAGTCACACTATGGCAAATGGTTTCGACCACATTTTCTTTTTTATATGGCAGCATTGAAGGTGTTAATAAACCATTTCATAATATTTTGATAAATCTAAATATGAACTAAAAATGAAATTCCTTGTAAATGCTTTACAAAATATGCTTAAATTAATATTATGCATCTTATTAGAATTGAATATCAACTTCATTAAGAGTTAGATGACAATTAAATAATTATACAAATTCGGTGAAGAGAAAGATTTTCCTATGCCCACTATCTCTGCATTTCTATTACATCGGGATTGTTAAAAAAAGGACAATTTGGTTTTTTCGAAATTTATTTCGAAGCCACTTCCCTAACAACCAAAAATAATATATACAGGGGATGGACACAATAATATGAACACCTAACATAAAGAGTTTCGCAATTGCAGCTCTTCCATGATTGTTAGCTTTGTGTAGAACTTCTGCGGTACAAAGTGATATACATTCCTAAAAAATATTCAATCTAATGTAGAAATAAGCTTTAGTTTGATTACTAATTTATATGTACAGACGGACACAAAACAATATTCTGAATTTATTTATCTTTTCTAATTTAAGTTGAATAGTAGTGGGCAGGCATCGCATTTATGAAATTTCTATTGCAATATTTTTTCTATCTGTCTTAACAAGATAAAGGAATTTTTTCCAATTTATACAAAATTAATTAAATAGAATTGCGCAATAATTTCTAATGAATTATTTACACTTACATATACATATATACATATATACATATACTAATACGCTGTATATATTATTGAAAATGATTATTTAATTAGCTTGTATGTATATTAATTATACTTCCTTGCAGGCAAATTCTTACATTGACACATTTACTACATATGGAGTTCGTGTATATTTGTACACTTTGGAAATAAATTTTAGCTAATAATTTTACTTGCTAACGCATATACATATACATATATTGTGAAAATGATTAATTGAAACTGTTGAATTTATTTGATTAAATGTAAAACTAAAAACAAATGGAAGTCATTATAAAAAAATTTAGCTCCACGATATGTACAATGCTGGTGGTTTGTTGCTTCAGACTTTTCATTTACAATTTATAATCCTCTCCATTATCTACAACCACATTGATTATATAAAAAAAAAAAAAACTTATGATCTACTCATATCTGTGTAGAAGACAAACTTGGCTAGAACGCATAGCTAGCGTTTTTTAATAATATGAAGAATTTTTCAATAAGGACATAACAACTTTGTATTTAAGCCAAAAAACAGAATAATTGAGATATTAAGCTAAAATTGATTACAAATGTAGTACACGTGTTACATTTAACCATGGAATTGTCGATTTCGTTCATAAAACCACCACGATCACATTTGCTGCGATCGATTAGAAAATAATACTCCATCACTTTTTCACACATATAATCCAAAACGTTGACAATTTCTCTTTTCAAATTTTCCCTGATTTACGCAAGCGTTGTTGGTATGTTGGCATAAACCAACGGCTTCTTGTAACCCGATAATAAGACATTCAATGAGGTTAAATCGCCTAAGTGAGGTGACCATTCGAAAGGGCCTTTTCTTGGGATTATACCAAAGAAAATAGATGAATTGTTTGATAGTAACATCTTATTGGTACCACATATCAATTTTAATAAAAATGCTAACTTTGCCGAACGTTTTGTCTTTAAAAACGTTCAAGTGTGCATTCGCATTAAAATAGAAAAATTGTTATGTCCCTATTGAAAAACGCATTACATACACGATAGGTTGTTATATATATTCATATATATTTTTCCTTTTTTTATCGCTATATAATTTTTTACATTCATTATTCTTATGTTGTAATTTGTAATTTTTCTTGGAATCAATGTATAAAGTGGTTATTAATTAATAAAAAAAAAATTTTTAGTAACTGTTAAGGCCGAATGGAATAGAGTATGAATGAAATTCCTTAAAACATAACATTTTCTATCAGCAAAATCTGTCATTCCCTCCTGCCGCTTTCTTTTGTTCATTTATAAATAATATGGAAATTAAAAACCAACCAGTAATAGTGGAATACAGTTTGAAAGTCGATCGATCTGTTTCTTGCCTTTATAATATTTTTACACTATTGCGTGTCTTTCATAATGGCTTTTATATCTTCAGCATCTAATGTTTCATATTTGAGCAAAGCTTCTGCTAAAGCTTTATGTTCTTTTGCATGTTTTCTTAGTATATTCTTAGCACGCTCATAGCTATCATTAAGTATCTTTTTGATTTCAGCATCTACCGCTTCCACAGTATTTGGTCCCAGCGTTTCACTGGGAAATAAGCCTTTCGAATTTTCAATAGTCCGTAGTCCCACCTTTTCCGACATGCCCCAATCTTTAACCATATGTGTAGCAATACTTGTGGCTTGCTTTAAATCACTACTGGCTCCAGAAGTGATTTTATCAGCACCAAAAATTATTTCCTC
Source organism: Crataerina pallida (assembly GCA_949710015.1). Lineage (NCBI taxonomy): Eukaryota > Metazoa > Arthropoda > Insecta > Diptera > Hippoboscidae > Crataerina > Crataerina pallida. Next base: position 16,573,159 of record OX453293.1, read on the forward strand.
AGCCGCTCTACCACCCATCATGGTATCCATCATGGCTAATAATTGCTCTTTTGTGACATGGTAGCGTTCTTTTTCAGGTATGTAAGCTGTATGTCCCAGAGAGGGACCTCGTGGCATGATCGTTACTTTATGTAGGGGATGTGATTCCTATTTAATAGATCAACATATTACAGTGGTCTATATCATAATTAATAATGAGTTGATCACTTATTTCCTAACCGCTTACCTTTGTATAATAGGCTACTATGGCATGACCACCTTCGTGATAGGCTGTTATTAAGTTTGCTTCTTCATCGGGTAAACGTGCCTTACGTTCCGGACCCATTAACACTTTATCTCGGGCGGTCTCCAAATGTTTCATTGTAACAGTTTCTGCTCCATCAATGGCCGCTCTACCATGACATATAAAATGTTTAATAATTATAATTAAATAATTTGGATATTAATCAATTTCCACCTTAAGGCCGCTTGATTAATCATATTTTCTAAATCGGCTCCAGTAAATCCCGAAGTGCCTCGTGCCAACATATCCAAATCGACTTCATCGTGCAATATCTTTGACAAATATAAAGAAATAATTTCTTTACGTCCCAAAAAATCAGGCGTATTCACTACCACCTGAAAATAAACAAGTTTAAAAAATTTAAAAAAACTGGACACATTCATCATTACCTCAACATCAAAACGTCCCGGTCGAAGCAGAGCTTGATCCAAATCATCTCGTCGATTTGTAGCACCCAATACTATAACTCCAGCATTTTGATGGAAACCATCCATTTCAGACAACAACTGATTAATTGTTTGATTGGCGTAGGGATGCAATACGGAATTCGTGCGCTTGGCGCCCACAGAATCGATTTCATCAATGAATATAACGCAGGGAGCGCGTTGTTTGGCCGCTTCTATTATTAAAAAAAAATAATTCAATAAAAAATAAATTTAACTTGAAAAAATATATGAAAAGGAATTACTTACTAAATAAGTCGCGTACACGCCGTGCTCCTTGACCGACCAGAACCTCATCGAATTCAGGACCAGCGGCATGAAAGAATGGTACATTCGCTTCACCGGCTACTGCCCGTGCCAATAAAGTTTTACCAGTACCGGGTGGACCCACCAATAATACCCCTTTTGGCAACTTGCCACCCAAATTCGAAAACTTTTCAGGATTCTTTAAAAATTCCACCACTTCCTTCAGTTCTTGTTTAGCTTCGTCGCAACCCTTGACATCCTCAAATGTTACATGAATTTCTTCTGGATCCACTTCCACTTGATTACCTAATTGTATGCTTGAATTAGACACAAATATATAAATTATATATATACTGGCTTTATATATGTTTCGTTGTTATTTACCGGAAAACGGAACCGTTGGAGGAAGAGAAGAGACTTAAAAATATACCAATAAATACAACAATAACTAAAAGTTGTTGAAACACCTTTAAAAAAAAAAAAAAAAGAGTTTTTATGAATATATCACGTGCGTGCCTCTCTCTGTCACTCCTTCATAAATACCTTTAAATATTTCATTGTTTTGCCAGATTTGGGAGCATCTTCTGTGGTATTGGCTGCTAAATAACCTTCCGCAAAGGCTATTTTAATTTTACTCTCCTTTAAAATACAAAATTATTATCATTCCATTTTAATACACAATTTCGTTAGGTAACTACTACTACCATATCTTTGTTAGCTCCTGGTTCCCCAGATTGTTGTAATAGTTTCTTTAAGGATTCGGAATGATTTATATCATCTAATTTCTGAGGATTACCACTAAAAGCGGTTTTTAAGCGCGATGTCATGGTTGGATTACGTTTCAATTCCGCCTCTATGGAACGGTCTGTCTTAAAGGTACGTACAAATTTCCTGTAATTATTATCTTGAGCAAACATGCTGAACATATCTAATAGAAAATTCTTACAGTTGTTGTTGAGGCAAGATGGATTGTAGCAATTTTGAATACAATTTTGGTGGCACACCTTTAGCCAACGCCGAATTCAAGGTAATTTGTATTAAATGATGCGAACGTCGTTTGCTTTTATAATGCTGCCTGGAAGTGTTGCCCGTGGTGTCAACACTGTCTAATTTCACATTGTAGGTAGACAGTATATTTCTGACTTTATTAAAAACATGCTGAAAACGTTCTGTCTCGAAAAAGTTTATAGCCGTAGCATTGTATTGGTTGGCTAACTTTTTTACAGCACCTCTACTTAAATTCTCTTTTAGATTTTGCCACACATCACGTCCTTGAAAAACTGAATACTTTTTAACACTGCCAAGACCTCGTCCCATGTGGTGGGGAGGAATATGATAATATTTGTTCCGCTGTACCGTATAGTAGTGAGGTTTTCGACCAAAATTGCCCAAATATAGATACGGCTGCAGAAAAAGAAACCGTAAGGTTATTTTTATAACGGATGATATGGATACCTACCAATGTGTGGGTATAAGCACAAAACATCTTAACACTTCTAGTTATTACACTGAAAATTATTAAATTTTGTTGAGAGTTTAGAAATTATATTGCAAAGCTAACAAAATAAATTTCCGCGGTGACAGCATATATGTCATTCAACAAATCCCAGTATCGCGTGTCGCTGACTGCTGCTCACATCCCTGTTTTCACTTGTACAAATTAAACGGTTTCTTTTTAAGCAATCTTCATAGCAATTATAAAAGAATAAGAAATAATTTTGACTTAAACCGAAAGAAAATTTTTAGGCAGATACTATAACTTAATAAATTTTAGTACATGTATTCAAGTTTTTAGGGTACAAACATATACTCTGCAGCGTCATGTTGCAGTGATGCACAGAGGTATTTCACGTAGTGCTATATTTAATTTAATACAGCGCTGTGCATTATGTTGCTGCTGAGTATATGTTTGGTCCTTTACAAATTCAGAATAGCTCTGGTTTTGAAATATAATTGCAATTTTTTAACATATTTCTGTGCTCATTTCTTAATTTATTGTTTATAAAATGACTATTTTATATAAAGTGCAAGTTCCCTACAAAGATGTAGTTGGCGCCTTGCAAAACTATGTTCTTTGCAAAATATCACCAAAAAATTTGGTTGCTTTTTGTGTAGATCAAAATCTTCAAAGCCATTTGTATGTGTGCGATATTGTAACACCTTGGCAAACATATCACATTCGTTCCTCCGAAAGATCACTAGTAAATGTATTGGAATGGAATGCTAGTGGTAAACTGTTATTGGTGGGTTATAAAAATGGTGTAACAGAAATCTGGAGTATGAAAAACAATTGTATTAACGCATGGCAATTAACCTACTCCGTAAACTTGCCGAATGAGGAAATTATTGCAGCAAAGTTCTTTCATAACTCTAAAGCATATTATTTTAATTTGCAAAAAAAAGATATGCCCGCTTACAGTGATAAGTTTGAACGCATGGAACAACGGGCAACACTGACTTACTTGGGTGGTACACCCATGGAGGGTGGTTTCTTATTAACCGCCTCCGGTTTAATGGGAGCTTTCGCCATACCCAAATTATTAACGTACAGTGATAATGCTGGAACTATTCAAGCTAGCGAATTAAACCTATACACAGAGAGTATTGGTAGTTCGCGCTGTTTTATTACTCACTGTAGCGTTTCCTATTGTCCAACCGGTTGCTTCAATGTGGCCATTAATAATTGGAATGAACCTCTAATTAGATGCTATAAGGTCAGTATCGAACATAATCAAGATGATAGTCTCAACCTAAAGAGTAGTTCTCTGCCCGGCATATTCTTGTCGAAGGATTCGGGCGAAATTAAAGAGATATCCCATGTGCAATGGTGTACCGTCGATTGTGTAGAGTTGGCATTTGTGGTCTCTAATCGTCTGGATGGTAGTTATATTGAGCAACGAAGTCTGTTGAAGAAACATCAGCCAATGCATAAACAATTAATGCGAAATAAAACAGATTTTCTTCAATGGGAGGAGTGGGAGGTCACAGCCAAATTAACGTTAACCTCACAAGTAATCGATTTGTGTTTAAGTAAAATGCCCACCGAATCGATATTGGTGTTTGCTACGCTGCGTGATAATTCGGTTCAAGTGTTGGAAGTGGGTCTAAAGAAAATCGGCTCTACCGTTTTCGAAAGCAGAACAGCCGAAGACCCAGTACGGATGATGCCTTCTAAATTATTAACCTCTGATGTCACCTATTTAAATCATCTGTTGGTGCTGTTTGATAATCTGGGACAAATGTATGCCATGCAAGTGCCCACTGCTCATTATGATAAGAACTATAAAATGAATCCTTTGTCATTGCCCACCGCTCTATTGGAGTATTCCATTGTTACAGGCTTGGATGCGAGTGATGTACTTATGCTCAATTTAAACAATTTAGAAGTATTGGCGGAAAAAATAACTGAAAATTTCACCCGTCAGCCGACACACACGCGCCACTTCTACTACTCAAATTTTCTCTCATTAAAAAGTAATATTTGCCGTACACAATCAAAGCAACAAGACTTTGATAATCTCATTACTTTACATTCCATATCGATAACGTTCAAGAGTCTGATACGGCCCTCAGAACTAAACTCACAAGATAAGGGACCGGCTGAAACTTTATCGATGGTACTATCTGAGCCCATAGCTGATATGGACAAGATGCTGTGTATATTGGAAGCCAAGGAATTCACAGTGGATCCACCCGTGTTGCAAAGTATACAACCTTTAATACAATGGGTGGCGGATTTGGCTTTAAATATTCTACACAAACTACCGGCTGACACAATGAAAAGTAAATTTAATAAAAAGCACGGTTACGATATCAGCCGTGACGTTATAGCTATTGGCAGCATACGTGAATTGGTCGTACTGATACGTATGTGGGGCATTCTGAACCCCCTGTGCCTTCCCACATTCACCAAATCAGTTGAAAACTTTGATGCACTCCCCGTAATATTCCGTTTGTTAACGCGTTTAATGCAAAATCCCAATGAACCGGACGACGGCCTTTTGGATGAATGCAGTGTCTTGTGCACACAGGTATTAATAGCGCCACATCAACGAAACACGCCAATCACTCTCTTGAATAGCCATGCAGCGGCTAAACTGTGTCCGATTGTCTTCCAAACCGGCATTCAACCAATAGCTCTGCAAGATGCTGAATATGAGACAGCGCAATATTGTGATGGAGTTAAGGATGATGTTAGCAACATGTATTTGGGTACGTACGTTAAATCCGTACGGAAATGTATACGTTGCGGTTTCATTAATAATACAAACAAAGTGACTAAAACCGCTGCTCTCAAGTGTTGGTATCAGCGGTGGTTGTCCTGTCACTGCGGCGGCATGTGGCAAATAAATTAACCCATAGGACGAAGAAAAATTGAATAAAACAAACGAAACGCGTCTTATGAACCAATTTGCTATCAAACAGGCGCTACTAGGTGCTGTTTGATTTTGAAAAAATTAAAATAATTAAAAATTCCAAAAATAATACAACAATAAGATGTAAACTATTAAAAAACTGCCTCGAAGCAGCAGTAAAATCTTTTTAGCACTATTTAGTTTATTGTAGTCACTTTCAAACTGTAAAAAGAGGTGTATCCATCCAAGCAGCATTTTCCTCAATCCAATCGCGTAGTTCGGCAACATCGGCGTAAACACCAGGATAATCCGGTGATGCGCACCCTTGACCCCACGAAACAATGCCAACCAGACGACCGCCAGATACTAATGGGCCACCAGAGTCTCCTTGGCAAGAGTCTTTACCCTTGGCAAAAGTACATATCATGGTTTCCTTGACCTTTGAGCCATATTTAAAGCGAGATGAACCACATATTTCCCGACTAACAATATCAACATCTATGTATTGCAAAATTCGGGGTAGAAAATCGGCTCCAAAATATGTTGTACCCCAACCTGTAACAACCGCGGGGGCACCATGCGGTGGAGATTTTTCAGTTAACTTAATACTTTGAATAGTGGGACTAAAAGTTAGACGTGATCGTATCAAAACCAAACCAACATCATTCTTCATTGTAATTGGTGAATATTCTTTATGGGCATAATAAGCGACTGCATCTACCAGGATACCGCCATCGTTGAATGTGGTAGAGCCGGCTCGAACTTTAAGTGTTGTAATATTAAGACCTTGCAAACAATGAGCGGCAGTAATAATGAGACGTTTTGTGTATAGAGCACCACCACAAAAATGTGAACCGGAACGTTGTAAAGAGACTTGCCAAGGGTAATTACTAATAAGGGTAGGTCGACCACCTACAATACGTCCATCTGTTTGAGGCAGCAAGCCTACTGGCACAGTAGAAGCTAGTTTGCAAACGGCAACTGATAATAATAAGATAACTCTCCACATATTTTCAAACAAATGTGAACTGAAACTTCCAGTGAAATATGCACACTATTTATATTTGACCATTACAAAAGACTGATAAAGGTAATAAGGGACAAATTAACTATAATAAAAAGCTTACTTTCCATAATCATGTGTAATTAATACGTTTTATTTTGCGATAAAGCAAAAATCACTGTAAAGACATAAATATAATTGATAGGAGAAGAAAAAAAGTTGTAGAAAAAGAAAACAGAACAAAAATGTACAAAAAAATTATATATTCTCTATTTACTATACTAAGCTGAATATCCGTGTGTTTCCGTTAATTTTTTAAATAGTTTATTGGCAACGATTTCTTTTTACTGATTCACGCATACAACAGATGATTGCTATAACACGAAAATGTGTAATGTAAAAACAAATGTAAAATCTGTAAGTTGCGGTCAATATTAAACAAAGTAGAGTCTCATTTTATGAATTTTACTTTAATTATTGTTAAACTTTTAACATAATCTAAAATTTAAATTGCTTGTATTAAATCGTCTCCCTGATCAATGCTCTGCTCTTGCGGTCTTGCTAACTTCATTTAAAAAAAATGAACAACCATTGGTGATTATTGGAGCAGGTTGTTTATCAATTTATAAATTTTACCAACATGGATCGTGAGGAACCTCATTCGAGGCCTCAGCACCCTTTGGTAAATAAATTTAACATTTTTCATAGTTACAAATCATTAGAATAAATTTGCGTAAAATCGATGAAATTAGGCCAATTATCAATTTTCTTCGGAGGAATTGAGAACCTTACGTGAATGTAATGTGGAGTCATTTTATCAAAGATCTTTGCCACTGGGTACGGCCTTTGGTTTGGCCGCTTACTTCGGGGTACAACAAGGCTACTTAACGGTAAGGCAAGTCATTAATTTGAATTTACTAATATAATTTAATGTATTTTGTTTAGCCCAATGCACGTTATGGTGCTGTACCTAAAATTGTTGTTGGTGTTATTATTGGTTATTTTATTGGTAAATTTAGTTATCAACAGAAATGTGCTGAAAAAATTAAGCGTTTACCAAATTCACGCTTGGGTGAATTGTTGCGCCAACGACATAATCAAGCTAGCGGTTTAAGTAGTTTAAAGCCAGATGCACAATTGGGCGTGGGCATGACAATAAGTCCCTTTACATCATCCCCTTCTGATATATATACCGATGAGAATTTACATCCAAACACTAGGGGAAGTGCTCTTAATTTGGATGTGGAAAGTAGGCCAACATTTGCTGGTTTAGATGACACGTACCGTCCATCATTGGACAGTAAGTAGTGTTTTTTTTTTTTTAACGAAAAAGAAAATACAAATATATCTACTTTGTAGCTACCGCCACTACTCAAGTTGATCCTAATATACCTCTGGAACCTGTCAAACCGGGCATGACATATGAAGAGTTGCGTCAACGCAATCGTGAAGAGTATATGAAAAAACAACAGAATCCATTTTCAAGACCTTTGCCACCAGAAGCGCCCCTTATTGTGAGGGAACGCCCCGAAATTAAAACGGAAGAGCCAGTTAAAAAAATACGAACCAATAAATATGGTGACCCAATGGAATAAGCAACATACAATCTGATAATTATTAATGATTTAAGACTACTATCATGGTTATGTTGTTGTAAGTTATGGAAAACATCAACAACAAAACGAGGAAAAGTTTATTTTTTGTAGCAATAAAAAAATCTTCATATATATTTATAATATTACAAAAACAAATAAAAGAAGTGATGTATAAAATGTGACGCAATTGTTTTATAGATATGAATATATATCATATCATATCATTCCAACTTGCTGACTTCATATAAATAAGCACCCAATAATTTGGTCTGTGGAAAAAACATTACAATGAATGATTGTTGGTGAAAAGTATGCAACAACGCACTAACCCCTTCCATATAATTGTAGATGTCGATTTTTTCATTTTGTGAATGGGCCCCATCATCGCCCGCACCCACTGGTATTAATATTACATTTTTCCCGGTGGCGTTTTGTAGGGTAAGTGTTATGGGTATAGAACCACCCTCACGTATCATATCTGGCTCCATATTAAACACATGTCTAACCGCCTTTTTGGCTGCTTCATAATGCGGATGATTGGGATTTTCTGTCCATGCTTTAGTGCCTGACAATAATTTCACCTACAACAAATATACATATACTTCATATTAGATGAATAAGATTATAATATATTTTTGTTCTACCGCCATTTTGTTTGGTGAGCAACGTTCCTTCCATTTTTTTTGTATATATTTGGTAACACATTCACTAACATGATCGGGATCTTGATTTGGAACCAGGCGTATGGAAAATTTGCCAATTACTTTGGCTGGTATAACGGTTTTAGCGCCGGCTTCATAGAAGGCACCTTCAATACCATGTATTGACAAACTGGGGTAACGCCAACGAGCCATCAACAATTTAACTTTATCTTCGTTGTGCGGCAAACATTGAGCCCCAAGATCTTTTCTATGTATTTGTTTGATAAGTATTGTATTAAAAAAGTAATCAAAATGTCATATAAGTAGCTTACTTGTAATCTTGTACATGATAATCTATATTTTTATACATATCGTGTTCATTGTGCAATAAATCAGCCACCTTTAAATAGCATAGTGTAACAGAAACCACATGTTGATATAAAAGTAATGAAATTATTTAAAATATATATAAAACCAACTTACATCGCGATTGAGGTCTGGTATTAAAATTTTGGTATCCTTATCAACCAAAGTGCTTAACAACCAACATAGATCTGGCATTGCTTCATGTACAGTGCCGCCAAATACACCGCTATGTAAATCTTTAGAAGCACATTCTACCTCAACCGCAAAATAGGCCAAACCACGTAGACCATATGTCAAGCAAGGCTTTGATCGGCCCAACCAATAATTATCCGATATACATACATAATCAACGTCGGACAGAAAGTCATCTTTACGTTTTAATAACAATTCTTCTAATCCCTCACTCCCACTCTCCTCCATGCCCTCAAGTACAAATTTCACATTGACCGGTATCTCTATATTCAACTTTTGATATGCTTCCAAAGCGTGCAACCAACATAGCACAGGACCCTTATCATCAGTAGCGCCACGGCCATATAATTTCTCATCCTTCCGTATTAATTCAAATGGTTCAGTATCCCAGCCGTCCTCCTTGAATGCCGGCTGAACATCTAAATGTCCATAAATTAAAACAGTTTTCTTTTTGGCATCCTAGTAGGTGTAACAAATTACATTAAAATTCAATTGATTACAGTGGTTAAATAATTTGTACCTTTCCTAAAGTGCCTAGTATTACATTAGGCAAACGTAGAGTACTTCCATCGGATAATTTTTGTTCACCTACATCAGCATATTCTACTTCCACTCCTAAAACTTTTAATTTTGCACCGCACCATTCTACCATTTTTTGTACCTCAGGTCGGGAATGTGACCATGCGGAAACAGATTTAATGGCCACTGCTTCTTTTAGTGCATTAATATATTTCTCTTTATTGGCATCAATATGCCTGACACGGATACGAAATCATAAAAAATTGAATTTTATTAAAAATATATGAATTTCATGTTTCGTATATGTAGCAATGTATGTACTTACTCAAACAACTGGTGTAATTCACTGGGTAAGGAAGACATATTAAGGAATAAACCTTTCAATATATTTTACGACAAATACAACAAATTACATATAGAAAATAAATAAAATTCTATCGGCCGACAACACCTTTAATAATCTTTTATATTCTTATTTGATAAGTGCAAATACTCGCTTTTATATATATGAAATATAAAGCCGGGGATGTATGGGACGTGACTGACCTTAATGAACTAAAATACTGTTGCAATGTATCGATAATTCGAAACTATTTAAAACATTGAATCATTTTCTTTACCGGTTTCATAAATTAAATTAAACTGTTTTGGATTTTGTGTTTTTTTTAAATATTTATTTAGCAAATTATTACATTATAAGAAATTATATATTCACTTCCTATGTGTTACATTTGAATTTTTCTTATAATTTTCTTGTTTTGTTCTCTTTTCTTCGTAATAAGCTACACAAAGTGTTTTATTGTTTATAATAATTGTTATGATTCCGATTTAATTTTTGTTTGTTTGTTTTATAATTCATTTTATATCTGGTGGTTGTGTTTGCAAGTGATTCTAGTTTTTGTTTAGTTTCGCTTTTATTTATAATACGTTTTTGATTAATAATAATTTATATTAGTTTGGTTTAATGGCATTTAGCTGTGAACTCATAAGACAAATTTATACGATTTTTGTTTTTTTTTTCTACTTTTAAGTGTTTGTTGTATAAACTTTTTGTGTCATTTTATATTAATTTTTTATTTATTTCTTTTATTGTTTTGTGTCTATTTTGCTAAACTTGTTTAGTTACGTGTCTTTACATTTAACGCTAAGTTGTAATTATCAATGTTTTTATTGTTTTGTTTTCGTGTTCGCGTAAGAAAAAGCCAAAATAACGCTTGGTAATGCAGTGTTTCGAGAAGAAAAAGCAAATTAATTAAAATATTTAAAAAAATTTCTTATAATATTTAGTTTAATGATTTAATAGGAGTTAAATTAGTTAAATTGGTATTGAAGTGATCGCGTTTATAACTGTTATTTATTTATTACTAAATTATCTATAAAATTTTTATTTTTTTTGCTATAGTTATTGATGTATTTGCATGTCCTTTGTACCTTCCAGTACATACAACCAAAATCAAAATCTTAACCGATCTCAACGTTTTTATTCGTGTATCTGTCGAAAATAAAAGTGGAAATATTCAGATGAAATTTTATACACACATATTTTCAGTTTGTGAACGATATTGGTCTAAATAGGTTAAATACCATCCGCACAATCAACAACCATAACATCTCTCTCATATAAATAAAGCAACATATTTGAAAGTTTAGTGAACATATGTACGTCTTTTTAATTAGGCCCACTATCGGGATGCTATAAAGAGCAGAGACATGTAAAATTTGCTAAATCTTAAATGTGACGTAAAAGGCGGCGTCACGCTCTTAGTTTATCTAACCCATATACCCTTAAATAGATACAACTATCGTTTTGTTCTGCTTGTGTTTATTTCCTTGTTGTTGCTTTTGTCTAAAACATATTTTCACACATCTGTATACGCAGTAATAATTCATATGATGTATGTGCTCATAACTTAAAAACAAAACTTTTTGCTGTTATTACAATTGCTGTTATTGTTGTTATTTTTAATTACCATTATTATTGGTAATAGTGTTCACGCCAGAAATTTATATAACAGGCATTCGTTAAAAGAGTGTAGTATACTTTTGTGATATAATGTGTTGTTATAATTAGTTATAGTTCAATAAAAACTTCGTTCGTTATCTTCTCTTAGTTGAGAGTGTGGTGTAATGTATTGGAATTTAGCTAGAAAAGTGTCGTTTATTAAATATTTCTTGTTACTAAAAAACATTAATTAGTTAAATAAACTAATAAGTGTACACTATAATAATAAATATTTATGTATGTATGTATATTGACAGTCACAGGCGTTGTTTTCTTAAAGTGAAGCAATATGCTCTTGATGTGTATATATAATCTAGTATATCCAGAGTACATCATACTTTTGTGTAAAGTAAATTGTGTTCTCTCTCTTGGTACGTATAATTACATTATTTAGTTTTTGTTGTTGTAATATTATTATATTATATTTCTATATTAAGTGTGTTCGTATATTTGTACACAGTGTATGTGCTTTTTTCATCTGTTGTGTTCAAAATGTAAAGTACACTTACTTTTTGATATAAAAATTTATATATATTTTCTTTTTTCTTTTTTCAAGTTATATAAATTAATTAAAAGCTTTTCTTTTTTACAAACTCAAATTCATGCTGGGCTCCCGTGTGCCTCATTTAATTATCAAATGAATTGTAAAGTTAGATTTAATATCAGGATTTCAATATAGCTGGTAGAACGTTTCAGAGTAGACCCGTTTCCACATTATGTGCTGTACCGACAGTGTTCGGATCAAAGCTCATTTTCAATTCTCCAGCTAACACAATTTCTGATATGCAGCCAACAATACCGTTACTGTATCGTTGGCGTGTAAAATAATTGACATCGGGCATACCACCTATACGCACAAAGTAAAATAGAAAGAAAAGGAAGGAGAAAGGGAGGAAGGGGGAGGCACAGTTAATTAATAAGCTAACTAGCTATTCTTCACTAAATTTGATAAAAACTCTTCTTTTTAACAATCAATGAAAATGTTATAGTCGTTCAAGTCTGACTACTTAATACCGTGCACCTTAAATTATGCTTCAATTAGTTTAGTTAAGTCAAAGTAGTTACAAAAATGATCCGATCGGATCCAAATTCGGCACAGCCAATTGTTACGCTATTTTTGTCAAAAAATATTATGAAATTTTCGAATTAGTTATAAAGTATAAAAAATTAATAATTAAAAATTTACACATTTAGGGTGTTTTATGTATCAGTGGTTTCCCTGTTAAAACGTAACAGTTTCATTAAAAAAGCTTAACATTATGTTAAAATGTTATCCTCTACGAGTACCTGGGCCATTTATGTATCATATATTTGAAAGTAAGTTTTAATTGCCAACTTACCCACATACAGTCCCGTGTCAGTGTTTAATTGTCGTAATTTACCCGGAGATCTTAGTGTATTACTTTTGCGGCTGTCCACTTCCAAATGACCCTCCTGAGAGTTTCTACATAAACCAAGTAAAATGCATGGCACTTTAATAAACGTTACAAGCTGTTGTGTGTTAGCTAGCATTGAATTAATTACCTTATGGCACGCACACGATGCCATAAACCATCACTAATCTTGGTGCCATTAAAACGTATATTCACTTCACCTGAACCCAAATTATAGCGAAAATGTAGATATCTAGAAAAATGAAAATCTTAAAAAAATCCTGACATGATTTCCCGAAAATTCCTTTACCCTTTTTCTGTACCCAATGATAAGTAATCGTCATTATCACCATCTTTTGATCCAACTTTTTCTGTCCACAGTATAACACCATTCTCGGAACGGGTTTTAATTCTTAAATTCAAATCGATCGTATAGCTAATAATCTGAGACATGGTGGCGGCATCATTATAATGAAAATAACTATCTTGACCAGCAAAACAGGCTCCAACATTTTTGTGAACACCTATCGTATGATGGGGTTGATCAGATGATAAATCAAATTTACTTAACAAACTCCAATCGGTGTGAGTTTGAGTGCTAGTTGGTAGCACTGAACTGATTGTTGATGTAAATTTATTACTATAAATTTCGGATTTGGAAATTGATGGTACAACGTCGCTGTCCCCATCTTCGTCGTCTTCATCATCTTTATCATTTCCGGTAGTTGATAAAACATTTGCATTATACTCATTACGAACCGGGCCAATTAAATCATTATCAGCACTATTATTTTGAGTTTCTTTCATTTCATTATCAAGTGCATTCGGTTTTAGTGGTACATCGGTATGAACTCCTTCATCTTCTTCACTATAATCATATTCACTAATTACTAGTTTGGGTATTTTAGGAATATAAGGTCCTTTCGTATTTGCCATTATTCTTTGCATATCCTGACGTAATTGTTTGCGTTGATATTCTTCGGTGCTATCGTTATCATCGAATAAAGACTGATCCATTGCGAATGTTTGACTATCATTATCATCTGAGTTTTGTATTTTTAAATCAGTTTCATCTACATCGCCATCATCGTCCTCGTCGTCATCATCTTTACCTTTTTGTGCATCGTGAACTTCCTCATCATTCTGTATTTGTATTGTATCTGGTTGTGAGTATTTTCTTAGTTCAGTTTCGAGTATTACCGGATCTTCGAAAGTTAAAATATCACTTCCAGTATTGGCTTGAAAGCTTTCATAGTGAGTTGGTATGCGACTTAATTTGTGTAGTGGGGAGGTTTTGTGATGTGGATGTAGCCCTTGGGAATGAGGATTGATGTTTGAATAATGACTTTTCATTTTTATAGGTTTAGTCTTCTTCTGTTTATTCCGAATCCTTGATCTACTTAAGATGGTCTCTTGATCTATTTTTCCCGTTGCTTCATAGTTATCGGAGGGTTGTGTTGTTGGTGGGAGCATATGTTGCCGCTGTTCTACCTCATTTTTCCTATCAAGTAGGGCTTTCACATTTTCGAATATTATCTCATCTTCTAATTCATCTAAATCCTCTTCCTCCTCGGTTTGTTTTTCATTGTCTTTTGTGGTGTCTTTTGAGTCTTCACTTTGAAAGATCATTGCTTTACCATTTTCACTAACTGTCTTAAGCGTTTCTTCTATTTCTTTTTGCCTTGCCTGATATCCTCCCTCTTCTTTTTCTTCTTCATTCTCTGGGTATGGCATGAAGGCTAATGTGTCCCCATTTTTGAATGGCTGCCAATTTATCGATTGTCTTGCCGTTTGTAATGTTGTTGTTGTTGGTAAATTTGTGGTGGTAGTGGTAATAGAAGTGGTTGGTATTGTTATGTCAAACGGCAATGCTTCTTGTCTTGTGCCGACCTCATACTGGTGCAACTGTTGTTGCCGTAAATGCCAACTGGGGTGCAATTTTGTTAGACTCCTTTGTGATTTTTTAGATAGCGATTCTTGCACTCCTAGTTGTTTATCATTGTGCGGGATTACATTATCCCGTCTAGGCTGTTTAAAATGTGTTCGAGCTGTGGCTCTTTTGTTATTTTTATCCTTGACAGAGACCTTGTGTCGGGGCTGCACAACCTGTTCTCGACACTGCATATTGTATATACTGCAACTACACTCGTAACTTTCCATTTGCGGTACGCATTCTGCCAATGGGCCACAAGGCCGTGCCACACAAGCATGGGGACAATTTCCAACATTACTACCACCCAAGGCTTCAGATATAATTGCCAATGAATGCCCATTTATCTCAATCTAAAAAAAAAACCAGGAAAAGAAAAAGTGGATTAAAGGTCAAAAATCAACAAATTAGACACAAGCAGTAGTTGCAGTAAATAAAGTAATGGAATGAGTCACTTGGCTAGTTTATCAATCTTCTTCTACTTTTGTGCCACCACCACTTTGGTTTGTAGCTGCACCGTGTATAATGTTTACTTTTTTGTTTTTTTGTGCATTGTTACTTACCCGTTGTATACATCCATTAAGGAAAGCTTTGCTTTTCAAATTTAAAGGTAATTTGTCGACACGATTCACACCACCAACAAATAAATCTTCTGGCAAGGATAAATGCCAAAAGCCATTTGAAGATATGGTCATTGCTTCGGGCAACTGATCAACCTAAATTAATAACGAAAGTGATGAGAAATGTGACAAAAATATGAAAGGAAACTAAACGAACTGAAAAGTCCACTTACTTTTAGAACAGCCAAACGGGCAGTACGTGATATCCGTATAGTATGCCATTGACCTATAGTCAAAGGTTCGGCACTTCTTTTTGTTTAAGAATTACAAAATATTACAATATATTGATTAAGTAAAAGTGAATGAATTCCAAAGCTACCTTACAACAGCTGCACCACTGCCCAAATCAAAGATAAATTCCACAAAACCATTGGTTAAAACTAAAGCAATAAAATGACCCAGACGCTTGGAGCCCGAATATAAAACCAACCCTTCGGAATGTTCAGGCTTCAGTATGACCTTTAACATATATATAAACATACTAAGAATTGGAAAAAAATTAAAGCCAGAAAACAAACCTTTAATTCCAACCAAATCAGAACACTATCCCTCAAAGGTGCATAACGCAAAAAAGACGAACCATTAAATGAGGGCACCTAAGCCCTTTGCTATTAGAGTGAGGGTGAATCAATCATACAATCAGATCATACATACCTGTAGATCCATACGTATTTCACATAAATCACCCACGAAACCCATGGGACATAAGCACATGGCACCCTGATCGGAGGGTAAACATTTGCCACCATGTTGACATGGATATTTAAAACACTTGTCAGTTGCACAATCCTCTGTTTAAAAGAAAATTCATATATATTTCTTTTAATACAATTGTGCGGGTAATTTAATTATATGATCGTCCTTACGTATATCAAATCCTTTGATTACATCGCCCAAGGGATGTTCCAGAAATCTGTAATCATGAGTATTGGCTACAAAGCGTCGTACACAACCAACAAACCCTTGGGTGATAGGTAAACGTTTACTTAAGCCGGTAATGTTTCCAGTACCACCCAAAAATACCGGTTCACGAAATGTTATGCGAGAAAATAAACCCTAAGTAGTATAAAATAAGATTTTTTCTTAAGATTTTTTTCCAATAAATTTTTTTTTTACATTTGAACGTCCTTGAACTTTACTGCCACGATTTAATACTAGCCAAGCATCCCACCGATAACGATAAATAGTAACAGAATTCCATTCATTTAATAAAATCGTCTCATGTGAACGCACACTTCCCACCCCACTGCCACAATCAAACCTAAGAAATCATAATTTAAGGCAAATTTTAAATGATTTAAATGTAAAATATTTTAAATCAAAATCCATTCATTATACCCTCCACACAAGTGTACTTGGGCATACTAAGTTTTTCATTCGAATTTGCAACATTCAGAAGGAGGCGTCAGCATCAAAAACTAAATCGATCTAGACATGTATGTCCGGCACTCTCACTAGTTTTAAATGTGGATATTGAAATTTTGTACAGATACTTCTAGTTTCTGCACGTAGATCGCTATCTAAATTGGGAAATATCAGTCAAGGACCACGCCTATAATCGACAAAATTCTATTTTACTGCCACAGAAATAGACTTATCAAATTTGGTACACATATTTCATCGTTGTTGTCCCAAAAATGGGTGTTGTCGAATAACAGATACGCCCACAATTAACAAAAAACTATATTAGTACAAAACTTGACTTGCCAGCTGATATATACACTATACTACTAGAGGGCGTAACCATGTCACGTCCATTGGAGATGTGGAGGGTATTTAAGATTTGGCCCAAGATAAATTAAGTTTTATTTTGTTGTTTTCTCTTCAATTTACCAAAATTCCACAAAACCTTTATTCAGCAATAAGGCCATAAAGTCTCCGGTTAAGTCATCACGTTCACTACTCAATAATATTATGCCATTAAAGGACTCTGGACGAAATTCCACACGTAACTAAACATATATGAATATAAATAAAAACCAACAACAACTTTTAATATAATTTAAACTGAAATGTTAAGTTTCATTTATTAACCTGTACATGCTTATAAGCACCTCTCAAGGCAGCAAACGCCAACCACGAATGTTTCGAGAATTTCGGTATACGCACTTTCGCATCTGCCAGATAGGTATCAATATATATATACATATGAAAGGTAAAGAAAAAAGTAAAATTAAATTAAATAAATCACGTTTCTCTCTTACTAAACATACAAGAACTATTGTTTACGTTTGTATATAATAATATTGCACTTGTAGCACAACGTGCTGTCACGTAATTATATATAATTTTTTTTTCTCGAAAGCACTCTTAAGTTTCTATTTATTTATCTAGGTATTCAGACTAACCTTCTAAACATTTATGACCAGTTTTGCCAAACGGACACAAACAATGGGGTGCACGCTCCAATGTAAGGCATATACCATCTACACCGCAATCTAAACCACACAGTGATCTTTAAAAGAAGAAAAATGAAAAGAAATTATATAAATTTATACGCAGCACATATATGTTTGGATATGTGTATATGTTCTTCACTACCACAAAGCGGAAAAGTCGACACTGTGTGGAGTATACATATTTGATATTACAGCATCGATACGTTTGTTCATACAACACCTCAAGACAATAAGATCTATTTTATATTCTCCATCCCCTCTTAAGGTATACTATACAATAACTAAAGAGAAATGCCTCCTTTGGGTAGAACCTCAAAACAAATTTAATAATATCAGACACGTAAATGAAATAATAAAAATTTGGAAGGGACAACCTTTTCTTTAAACACTAAACACCAAGTACCTCGGAAGAGCGTCTCGCTGATTTCATACAAATTTTTACACCCCATAAGTATCCTAACTTTGTCAATTTATTTGCAATGCACATCACGATCTAGTGTGTCTGTGTGTTCGTCTATTGTTAGCATTTCTGCGGTCATAAATTCTGAAATATTGAGCTGAATTTTTTAAAGTTCTAGTTTCCACGCGCAGATCGCTATTTAAATTGGGTAAAATCGATCAAGAGCCACGCCCACAATCGATTAAAAACTACATATCTGCCACAAAAATTGAGCTGTGCAGTTGAAATTCGGTAAATTTATAATTATCTCATCCATCGCTGTGTCAAGAATGAGCCACGCCCACAATATATTTATCTGCAAAAGCTATTGATCTATGAAGTTGGAATTTGGCATTCCTATTTATAATTACGCCTTGCCAAAAGAGGCATAGTCAAACAAGAGACACGCTTTAAAAAGAATTGATACGAGTTGATACGTAATACATACACTGTTAGATGGCGGTTAGATAGCAGATACATGCTGCTACGCCCACCGTTTGTATGTAGATGTGAGGCGAATTTAAATTTAGGCTTAGCCAAATTTAGATAAGTCTCATTCGGGCTTTGGATTTTTAATAAAAGCAGAATTTTCATCAATTAAAAGCAATATTTCCTTTAAGTATTTTCGAAAAAATCGTTCAATCAGATGCATGATGGAAAATTTCATATAACTGAAAATTTAGAGAGGACTCGTACTGAGTTTTACATTATGTACGAAAGCTAGTCTTTAAATAATTTGAGAATTGATGGTAATCACCAAACAATTCCAAAATAATATCTACAGTTCAGACTATATATGAAATTGTCAAATGCGATAATTTTTTTTTCGCAGTCTGCAGTAAATTGAAGATGCAAACAACACATTGTAACGATGTTAACTTATAAATCTTCATTCATTGTTTATACTCACTCGATGGTGGTCGCTTCTAGTTTACTTAAGTCTAGTGATATGTTTGTTGATATTAAATAATTGCTATTGGCTATAGCATCTGTTGTTGACATTAAAGATTGCTTTGTATTATTATTCCTATTATTGTTATTTATGCTATTGGTACCAGATCTTCGACTGCTGTTGCTGTTGCTGGCAGTTGTTGCCGCATTCATTTTGTAAGGACTATTGTAACCATCAACCGTACTTGTTGCCTCATTGTTATTGAGTGTTTGCTGAAGAGTGTAACTATTGCTGCCTCTAGTATCTATACGAGTGTTCATATTATTCATGGTTGCTGCCATGTGTTGGTGTTGTTGTTGTTGCTTATGCAGTGGCGATGGTGGTTGATATGTTAAATGACTTAAGGGTCTTAAGTTTAATTGATTATTATTAATATCATCATAGACGAACATATCCTGATTCACATAATAATCGTTAACATCCACCGCATCATTCAAACTTTTGCCGTCATCAACATTTAAAATAGATGCTTCGGCTGCTGTTGTTGCTGTTGCTGTTAGTGCCTTTGTTATAGTTGACGTTTTCATTAATTTCTGCTGCTGCTGTTGCTGCTGCTGTTGTCGCAAATGATATCTCTGCCAGGTGTCGATATCTGCTTCATCAATTGGTTTTTTATTTTTATTGTGATAATTTAATAAACGCAACGCTTTGGGGAAATGCTGTTGCATGTTGTACATTACTTTTTCATGTTCGTAATAATTATCTTGGTCATTGTTGTTGTTATTTTTATCATCTCTCTTCGCTTCACTAACACCATAATTATTATAATATTTATCATATGGATCATTTATGTTATTGTTATTGTTGTTGTTGTTGTTGTTATAGTTATAGTTATTATGTTCTTGTGATATGTAATAATCATTGGAATTGCTAATTGGTTGCTTTGATTGTTGCTTCAAAGATTTAGAATTTGTTAAATCATCATTGTCATCATAATTATCACCATTATTATCACCAACGCCTAAATAATTAGAATCATCATGCAGCTCTTCAGAAGACAAGGAGGCTGAGTTAGATGATGCTCTGGCCAAATCAGCTGGGACATCATATTGGGGACTCAATAGATCGCCAGCACCACCACTATCTTCGGCCTCTCCATTACCATTTGCCAGTTTAGCACTGAATAAGGCGCCCTTCTGATACAAAACATCTTCATCAGATTTACTGTGGCCTTCACTCGAGTTGGTCGAATTTATCACTGTCACATTACGTAAGAAGTAAAGAAGCGAATGATTGAAAAAAATCAAATATAAACAAAAAGTTTACAAAGGTGAAAAATTTAAATGTTTAATTTTTTTAACATAACAGAGATAGAGAAGGACATAGAGACGTTTAACGTAAGTCGCTTGTCTGTAATAAACATGTTCCCGATAGCAACGCTTTTAAAATTGACGGGTTGGCATTGATGTTGAATAAAATGGGTTAAAAGAACCACAAAAGCCTACAAAAGTAAAAACTGAAACAGATTCAATGTTTTATTGGGATTTTTCACTAAAAACGACATCAAGACTATGCTCTCTATATAAAAACACGCTTTCACTCATAAATTTCATTTTTGTAAGCTATGCCCCAATGCCCCATGGTGGGGAATGTTATAGAATTTTTTGTAAAAAAAATATTTCGAAAAATTCACCAATTTTGAATTTACCATTTAAAAGACCGTGTTCTCTAAATTTGAGTGAATTCAGAAGTTTACGTGTATATTTCATATTATAACGGAATGAGCCATTTTTGCAAAAACGTAACTCCTTCAATATATAAAAAGAATTCATTCCATTACTCGATGAGGTTGTGTGGATATCATTCAGTCCGTTTCAAGTACGGCAGTTAGTTTGAACTAAATGCGTATAGCACGCACACGAACAGTGTGAACGGTGTGAATGGGATAAAAAACATTTCGACAGATTTTTCAAATTCTCCAAACAATAGCAACAACAACGACCACACCAAAAATAAGGTAATATTGCTTTGTTTATAACTTTCCAACGACGATTTCGATTTTGGGTTTTCGTGAAAATTTGGAAATTTGTGTAGCTTTTCAAAGATTTGGAATTTGTGGGCGGGGCACTGCCCATTTTTTTAAGAGAGGACTCTTTGAAAGAAGACGTTGTTTATTGGCTTAATGTGTGGTTTGTTTGACCTCTAACTAGAAAACTATTGCTTCGATTTTGGTCAAAGATTTTGCACTAAAAAATTAAAAACCATACGACAGCTCTCAAACTTGTCACATCTATATATAAAGTGGAACTATTGTGCCAAATTTAATTTGAAAATTTCAAGAATTATGGATTTTTTCCATATAACGCTTTTTTTTCGTAGTGAAGTCAAGTGAAGTTTTTTACTATGATATAAAGTTTGTATGGCTGTAACGCTACGAAAACTAAATGTAGAAGAAAAAATGTAGAAAAAAAAAATTTTATCTAACAATATTAAAAACGTTACCCCCTATGTCCTATATGGCCCAATATGAAAGTTTTGGCCTAAGCCAAATATAATTTTTTATTTATACACGTTAACAATGTATATAGAATGTACAAAGATTACTTATACGTATGAAATTCTACATACCTTGGCAACTGTAACCATTTTTATTCAGTTCATAACCTTCGATACAATCGCACTCGTACATGCCATCATGTATTTCGTAGCACAATTGTTCACAAGGGCTGGTATGACCACAGTGTCCTAGAAAAATATTAAGAACATACAATACATGCGTATTATATGCGATAAATTAAATCAGTGATGTTGGGAGTAGAAGTAGCAGTACTACTTGTGGTGGTGGTGGTTGTCGTAGTCGTAAGAACAACAACAACAACCATTTAAAGTGGCAGAAAAAACCATGGCAGCAAAAACCACAGCAACGAAAACAATAATAATAATAACAATATAAAATAATAACACTGCCGCATGACATCATCCAGAAATATAAATACAACCTTGGGGGACAAATACAACTTTGAATATTTTGCGCGCTTCTAAATCATATTGCAAATAACGCTCTCACTATACTACTCATTCCCGCTATAATTATTTTATTCGATAATTAAGTGAATAAATTGACATGCTAGGAAAAGCTGAAGTATAGGATAAAATTTTAAAAAATTTCTATAAAAATTATACCTAATAGGACAAGAGACTCTGCAAATATGGCTGTTGCAAAATTTCACATATTGGGCTAAAATTTGATTTAAAACAATTTCAATCTTATTCGGTGCATGGAAATTATCTGGAAATGATCTAATTTAAGATTGAAAATAGTATTACATTGGGGAACAGAAAAATTTGGCTGCTCCTTTCATAACGATTGAATGGGTTTTCTATCAAATTAAAATTATTCAATCAAAAGCTTCGCATATACTATATGTTGCATGTAAATATCACACATTTGCATTCATTTTTGTACAAGTAAAACCATATGCTCGAGTTTAATAGAAGGACACAAGCTTTGGCGGATAGATATACATATCATGTATATAACCATGTATAAAGGGTATGTTCATGATATCATGAGTAGTAGTGGTGGTGTGCCTAACCTGACATGAGTTTATGGTCGTATCTAACAAATTGTGATTTTGCATTTGATTATATTTATGTAGGCGGTAAAGCATTACTGAAAAAGTACAATAATGCGGTAATTGTGGATAATAGTGGATGCTACACTGTACTATAATAAAACACCAAGTTTCATTTTTGATACCAAGTCCATTTAAAGCCTAATTTTAAATACTTACTGCCGAAGCACAAAATTTCTCTGAGGAAGGAGGATTTCTCTGAGGAGGAGGCCCATTGGGCTACTTGTAAAAAACCATGTACCATAGTGCTCAATAGAGTCATTCAGAGGATGTTATAAATCGCATGAGGTAGAAAACCTTCGCATCTGCTTGTAGCCCTAGACTCTACGGGAATCCGACTCCAAGTGTTTTGTGTTTTTTTTTCCTGTATAGCCGGGCATTCGTACATCAGATGCTCCACGGTTTCAACCACTTTCTCATCTCTGCAGCTCCTGCAAGAGCCATTTAGTGGACACTATACCTGCTGGCCTGTTGATCCATAAAGAGTTGGATAAACTTTAACTTAACAGTAAACCTTGATCTTTGATGGAAATCTCTTAAACTTTGTAACATAATTTAATAATACAAAAACAGGCGAAACCAATACGCCCTAGCAATAATTCTAAATGTCACTGTAGATTATAATGTAAATGAGTACATTCCCCACTCAAAGTAAATTTACCTGCGAAAGAACAAACACACACACTATATATTGTAGTAAACAATGTGTAGCATGTGCAGACGGCACAAGTCTCTTAATTTATTTCGTTTCACACCCATTTTCAAATAATACACAAATTACAATAATAATAGCAAACTTTGCTTAGTCTGCCTTATATTCGTTTTTGCTGTCTTGTATAACTAGAAAATTGACAGCAAACTCACACCCACCTATTATGTGAAATGTATAATAAATTGAAACAGAATTGAATAAAATTTTAGATCATTATTTCGATATACAAATAAACTAACCCATGAAGGTGTGTGAGAGTAATTAACACTTGGAAAACAGAAATCGATGATATTATGAAAGAGAAAGACAAAGGGCTTTTCAATAACATAATAAAAAATGTGCTTCAATGCTTCAAATAATCAAAAGACTTCAGTTATTAAGTAAATTTGATCTCCTAAGGGAGTAAATGAAGATATTTTCCACAATGTAGTTGGAGATATCCTTAATTCCATGGTCTGGCGTGGTCTGGCGTGGTCTGGCTTATTTTGAACTGAAACACTTACGGTTACAATATTTACGACCGCTGCTTTATCTCACTGGTATGAGAATATTCACCAGTGAAATTTTTGACTCGAATTTATTTACTATAGCACGCACAGCATGTCTGTGTTGCCGCCACTGACTCAGAACTGCGATAATAATTTTTAATAATTTGCTAACTTTGTGACCTTCACCATAAAAATATTAACCTTGACTGACGTTTTGATGTTTACGGATTATGAAAAATGTTAAAGGGTGAATTTTTATTAAATTGCAAAATGGTTAGGTCCCTATTGAAAGACCCGTTATAAATGCAGTACGAACAAGGAATGAACTAAACTGTTAAAAAATGAGAAATGCAAAATATTTGTTTTTTCTATTACATAACTCACAATGGTAGAAAAATTTTATGATATGACGATCAAGAAAAACAAAACAGTCGCACAAAATATCAATTTATTCCGAAACATTTGCATGATATGAATTGAACACAAATATTTAAATTGAATTTACAACTTTCATTTTATACCAGACATAAAAATGATAGGCTGCAAGGGTGAGAGAGAGTGGGGAAATATTTTTTCATTTATTATTTATAAAATTCCTGTCACATGTAGCAAGACTCATGTGAGTTAAATAAATTGCTTGCGCACTACTATTAACATTCCTTTGATAGCAGAACATATCAATGTCAAAAATTTTGTTAACGCGAAACTTTATTATACCCATCACCTTGAAATAAACGTATATTGATTGACACTGCATTTGTATGGCACGGAAAGAATCTTTGGAACCTTTTTTAAAAACAAACACATTCAGCAGAAAATTTTTAATAAAAGTTCTTTTAATTGTAAATTTGGCTATTGTCCAAGTGCTCATTGATCTACAGTCACGCCCACAATTGACGAAAATTTACTTATCTACCATGAAATCTGGTTCATAAAGTTGAAATTTAATATTCATTTAATCATCACAAATTTAAAAAAAAAAACTTTTTGTAGTAGAATCCAACGTATAAGCTAACACATGTTACAGTTTGTTTATTAATAAAGAGTGTAATCAAATAACTGCCACGCCCATAAGTTGTCTTTACCTGTAGTTGGTATTTAAGCCAAATTTATTCATTTTTGCGTAACATTACTACCATTAAACGTTAAATACTACCCATGTATAAAAAATGTGGGTTTGGCATGTTTCGATTGTGCCCTTTAATATTGTCTAACATCCATATTAATTCAATAATGATATTTTTTGCAAAAAAACATTTATTATAAATTTAATTTAATGCTAAGTAATGCTTGTTGGAGGCGTATGAGTAACATAGTTATTTAAGAAAAGAAAAAATTCTTATTATTAATTATCATGATGTCTATTCATTTTTATTGTGGCTCTAAAAGGCAACGGACACTCAATAAAGCAGGTCCCTTCGTCCGTCTTTGTGTTTGCATATAGAAATCATTCTCCAAGTGGCAAAAATTGAAATATCGATTTCAAGCTTGGCAGAAGTGTTGGTATTTTATATACGCTGGAGGGTACTGAAATTGGGCAATATCGGTCAAATGACACATAAACAGTAGCCAAAAACTTAATTGCATTTCTAAAACTCATATTTATACTCTACAAGGGAGTATTACTATAAGCAGCAAGTAAAACAATACGATTTTGTAGAGAATTTATCTCACATTTTATGTAGTTTGCATAACAATGAACAAACAACTTTTCCAAAAACAAAATATTACTACTTTCCTTTAGTATATGCTCACAAAATGTTGTTGTAAAAATCATTATGAAAGTTTATGTTAAAGCAACAAAAATTACTACATTTATTTATTTTTGCTCGTACATGATCTGCAATATTCATCTGCAATAGCTATTGCTAGCTACAATGTTAACATATATGGAGTGCTTGTGACATGTGACCATTACATGTTAATCGTTGAGTGGTACTTAGCATTAACATGTTGAATAGGAGCATCACACTGTACATGATGAGTATTATAAGTGTTGACATATGCAAAAATCAATTGTTCAACATTTAATTGTATTGTAATTGATTGCTAGCGTTTCATTAGTTCTTTTTAAGAAACTTACATATGTACAGTTATACTTGTATGAACTCCGCTGGATGTATTAAATAATATTATTAAAGTTAAAATTTTTATGTTTGCTCATAAAGGTAAGATATGCACATATGGAGAGCAGGCACACTTGCTCAATTATTCATTCACATATCACAACTTTTTCTTAAGCAATAACAGTCAACACTTTCTCAGAAACTTCCCATTCTATTAAGAGAATGAAAACTTATGTTGGGAGTTTGTGGGAGCATCTTCTACGTAATTTAATTTATTATAGCAATGGCACAATTTTTCGGTTATGGTTTATTTATGGAGTCGATTTTTTAAAGTTCTTATAACCTCCGCATGATTTAGTTTTGGTGCCCCCCACTTATTTAACTTTTTACTTGTTATACCCTCCACATTAGTGATGAGGGTATACTAAGTTTGTTCTTCCGTTTGCAACACCCAGAAGGAGGCGTCAGGGACCCTACAAAGTATATATATTCTTGATCAGCGTCAAAAACTGAGTCGATTTAAACTTGTATGTCCGCGTGTTCCTGTGTCTGTCTGTTGTTGGCATTCTCGCGGGCGTAAATTTTGAGATATTAAATGGGCAAAATCGGTCAATAGCCACGCCCACAATCGACTAAAATCTCTTTATCTATCTTGATTGAATAACGCAAACGCCTATAATTAAAAAAAAACACTATTTGCGTAAGTACATGAAATAGTCGTATATATAAATATCGCAATAGGAACTTATTTTTTAGAGGATTATAAAAGGTGGAGGGTATTTAAGCTTCGGTCCTAACCGAACTTGTTTAATTTAAGTTCCCATGGTGTAACTTTTTCCTTTGCCATGATATGATTATATTATTATTAAAATACTTATAAGCCGGTTTTTGTAACAACATGTACTTTTAATAGTTTTATTGATAGACAAATTGTTGACTTCATCCAATACCTAAAATTGTGCATTGTAATTTTAATCATGTTCCACGGCTTATTACAAACGCATATGTGCATATATATATAGTACCTACAATCATGGAAATTTATAAAAGAGCGGAGACGATAAACAGACATATTTTGAATCGAATTAAATTTTGTTATAACAAAGTGGAATGTAAGCTGGTGAAGTTGCATGTATTATAAACCTATAATTTTATATAAAATAAGCGTCCACCACTTTATTAAAGATGATTTTGTAAATTTTGTAAAATGAGAATTTCACGCGAAAAAAACTTCGAAATATTTTTTGGCGTTCTCATATTAATGCACACTACTGTCTGTGATATTATGAAAATACGCAAACAAAGTTTTTTACGTTTATATCATAATAGGTATTTAGTCTAAACTGAAAAATTATAATCCCATGCTTATAATTGTGTGCGAATGTCGCAACGTCTCTATAATCAAAACGTTAATATTCACAAAGTGCATCAATATGTGAAAAATGTACGAACGTGTGTATACGAGAAATAGAAATGAACAGAAAGGAGGGTGATGTGTTTTTTTGATGGGTATAAATGGTATTACGGCACACACACACGCACATCACATAACCTATAAAGTGAAATAAAGTGAAAAATTCAATTACCTTGAAATGCGGCCTCTATCGTTATTTCTGCTTCGGCACTTTTTGCTGTTGCCAATATCGATAACAATACAAAACCATGCATGAACATGTTACTCTTTGCTTTTCTCATATTGTTGTTGTTGTTTCTATTGCTGTCAGTAATTTTAATGGAACTAATGTTGAGTCGTTTGGCGCTCGCCGTTTGTCTAACTTATAAGACCTTAAGCTTGCATCTTTACTGGGCCGTGTGATGTTAATGATAATGGTGATATGCTTTATAGTTTGGATAAGTATTTTTTAATGTTTGTCTACAATTTAGGCGCGTTTCTTTATTTTTTGTTTTGTTTTCTTTTTGTTTTCGGTTTTAATAGAACACTTTAGAATAGCGATTGGATATGTGATAACGGGTTTTATTAGTATTAGAGGTGAAATAACAAATGAATTTTATTATTCTCTCATTTGGACTCGTTTATATAAACATTACAAAAAATTGGTGCTTGGTCTCAATGCATCTCATCCTGTAGACGATTTTAATTAATTTCATAAAAAAATTATTCTACATAATTATTTTTTTATGTATTCATGTTATGTTTCATTTTATATACACCCTACATAAAATGGAAAGTATACTCTGTTGGTTATACTGTTTGTAACACTTGAAAGAAGACATTTTCATTCCACAGACATTAATCATGATGATCATCAAAATCCCAGTCGCTCTTAATCGATTTAGCAATGTCCGCATGTCCACGTGTTATAATCTATATCTACAAAATTGAGATATTGAGTTTTAATTATGTATGAATAATCATAACTTTATAAATGAGATGATAGCAACGCCCACAATTGGCAAAAGCATTCTTATACCCACTTACGCAAAGACCTTCGCGTTGATATATAGCCTATATTTTAATAGTCATTAAAAAGAAATCCATATATACCTCACCCACTGGTTACGTAAGAAAGTGGAGAGTACTCTATATTTGGTCTCAACCACCATGTATATTTATATGTGTATGTAAGGCTCCGTTAATTTGCTGGATTTTATCATTAACCATCGTGTGTGTATATATGTATATATATATATAATGATTTATTAAATATTTTAATTGTATAACTTCATTAATTTTATTGCAATTGAAGCTACCATTATGCTTGCTGGGTATGCTAGTTATAAAAAAATGAAAGTGTCAAATAATTGGTAGAAAAACAAACAAACAATTAAACAAATAGCATAAAATAATTAACAACAACTACTAATGATATGAAATGGCGATGATGGGGAGTTGCAATGAACAATAAATTCTGTGTCAGCTTAATATTTATTTATTGTATACATATGTATATGCCAACAAAAAACTTTTTAGAACACTTAGTCACGTACTTGAAGTTTTCGGCAAATTCTCACGTATTTGCGACACAAATATATTTGAATATAATAACAAAACAAAATGTATTTGGGAATATTTGTATAATAATACACCCACTTGCTTAACTGAAGTCACAAGGTAGAATATTCATGTAACTTATTAGGCAAACGTTGAAATATTTAATAAGGGAAAATGTCTTAGTCAGTTATAAGCGACCACTTATTTTCACAAATTATGCTACAATTAGTTGGATTGGGAATTGTTGGATTGGGTCCAAATTTGGCACAGTCGCAAAGGTTTATTTAAAAGAAGTGTGTTGTAGGAGGGGTTTTAAGATTGGTCCAATTTGAGCCATTTTCAGTGCACGTCCTTATATAAATATCATCGAAATATCTCAAAAGCTGAGGTCAAAACCTTGTGTACAAAATTACACGGACAGATAGACATGGTTAATTCGGTTCAGATTTTAACACTATAGTTCTATACCTATAACAGTCGAACTTGTGTATAGGATGATGGGGTGTTTAAAAAAAAGGAAAATGTTACTTAATTGGAGGATAATATCGGCACGGTGTCATACATTTATGCATTTGTAGAAGACAGATGTCAGATGGCTGAGATCTAATCTTTACAGAAAAATTGCGTTATAAGGTATTTTTAAGGTTCGATACATTAGAATCAACAAGGCAACATAATAATGTATTTATTAAAACTTGTTCCTAAACCTACTTATTCTAAGGAGCTCCTAATACTTCCTTCCTTTCCTTAAAAAAAATTTCAATTTATTGTGGTTTATGAAAAGATGAGTGAAAAGTTTCTACTATAAAATTATGAAATTTAAGTTCATACTTCTAACCCTTGACCCTAATGAACATTTTAAGCTTTTAGTTATTTTTTGTTTTTTTATTTTTTCATTTCATCATTTCGTTCCCTTTCTCAAAGCAATAAGCCATAAGTAGGATGGATGTAAGAAAGAGAGAGAAAACATAATAATCTATTATTGTAAATATATGCATGCTTGTGTACATATAGTATAAGCCGAGTACAAATAATTCGTGATTTTTAAAAATATCAACCACAACAGTTTGCTTTGCATGTATATGTTGGGTTAGAAGCCAGTATATACCCTAGTGAAGTAAAGTATCCTATACCTTTTAAAACACATAAAAGAATACAACAAATAAACTCAGGGTGCACAAAAGGGTAAAAGTCAATAATAAAATGTCATGACAACCGCAATAAGGCAAACGTAGAAAAATAGTAATAATAATGAAAACTAAATGCATGACTCGAATACATAATAAACAAAAGGTGGCGGAGGGTGATATGAGAGAGGGTACGAAAAGTGGAAAAATGAACAACAAAAACACGAACATAATAACAAAACATTCATCATAAAATGTATTTACACAATAGCAAGTGAGCAGGCAACTGAAAAGTGGGAAGACCCAGCAAGGGTATCATACTCTTGTAAAAGCACCTACACCACAACCTAGCATCAACAGCTACAAACAAACCCACAACTTATACGACAATTTCGTAGAGAAAATTCTCCTCTTGCAAAACAAAAACAAAAAACAAAAGCAAACAAAAAATGTCATGCACCAAAAATATAATGTTTAATTTTCATGGAAAATAATATACCCAAACGTTCCTTGACTAAAATATTAAAAGAATGCATAACAAAAAGTGTCACTTAGTTACCAGGAAGTGAAACAAACGTTGTTGACGCTATCAAGGATCCCTGTTGTGGATACAGAAATAAAGGCCGAGATTTCTTTGGTTTTTCTTTTTTACCCACCACTTAGGGGGTGCTTCTGATAATAAAACTGCCGATTTCGACAACCATTCATTACTTAGAGACTTGGAGGAAGGCAAAGAACGAAAACAGACAAAAATAGAAACTATCAACGTCTTACATTCGCTCAACATTAATATATTTACCTACTATCTTTATTTAACAGTTGAAGCAGAGTTTGGCCAGACTCTTGCAGTAGATAGCAATGCAACATTTTATACATTCACTAAACCATTCTTGCATCTCAAATAGTTTAAATTTAACGATAAGAAGTCCTAATGCATCAAATGGGACTTGTAAAGAAAATATTATAAAAATTTTGAAAGGAATGAAATGAAAAGAGACTAAACGCAAGGATTACTCATTCATCTGTAGAAGCAACCCAACTTTCACGGTTATGTCAGTGAGTCAGTGAGAGTTGAAGTTCCATCTGAAAAGATACTTACACTTTTTTCTCAGAATTTGAACTCGTCTCTCTCAACGTGCAGAGTTTACTAAGACGAAGCCTTGCCAGTTACCAGTTACCAGGTAACCCGACAGACAAGTTCAAAAACTCTTTTACTTTTTTCCTTAACAAGATTTTAACCCTTGTCCCAGAACTCTCAAAATTAACAAAGACTAATCCTTAGCCAACCGACCAACTGAAAAGATTGCAAGGAAGAAATCTTATCTATGAGTTTTTAGTTAGTCTTGCTTTGGAGTGTGAAAATAGCAAAAACCTCTCATTTTATTTATTTATTTAATTAAGAAGAAACAAGCGTTTGTGAGAGTGTGTGCCTCCCACCTCTTCAGCTCAAGGCTTATAATGAGGCGGGAGTTTGCACCTATAAGTTATGGTGTTATTCGCATAATTATTTGCGAAGTGCAACATAATCTCCCTCTTAAATAATCTGGCGTTCGTCAAAGTCTTTAGACTGTACGGTAGGGAATTCCATAAGCGGATGGCTTAGATGAGGAATTGACGTCAGACGTTTGGGAAATATGTCGTAACGGTTTAATATTACGGTTCCGATTTGATTTTCAAAATTCAAGCCGGTTAAACAGATTATGCGGTTCTTGAGAATTTATGATCTTCTATAATACACACAATATGCATGATTTTAATAAATCATGCAGAGTTACTGATAACAGGGACCTGGTATGTCTAGAGACTCGATCATGTTGTTTCAGCCCAAACGCGTATCTAGCTTTGCAATTAGCTGCTTCATTAAGTTTTTGTTCGGATATGAAATCACAATTTGCAAATAATTTACATCCATGGGGGAGTATTGAAATTAAACAGGACTTGGCCAAAAGTATTCTAATTTTTAATGGTGCCAAAGAGATCTTAACATACCATAGACTTTTCCGACGTTAATGTTGATGTTGTTGTTCCAGATCAGCGTTCGATTAAATGTCACTCCTAGATTTTTACCAAGTCTACTATTTCGACTTTTTGTCCCCGTTAAGTTGATCCTAATCTCACCTAGATCAGCCCACTTGTGAAATGCAATGCATTTGATTTTAAATGGGTTTAAGGACAGACCATTGATGATGGCCCAGTTAGCAATTTTAGCTAGGTCTTCATTGACTTTAGTAACAATATTATAAATATTTTTAAACGGTCCGCTTATGAATATCTGTATATCGTCCGCATATCCCTCTCCCTTAAAAGCTTTTCTTCCCTATAATGATTGCCTTTAATTATTCTGCTGCCCCGACAAAAACAATTTACTACGTGAAGGCGTCCCTACCATTCTTGACGTTCCCGCATTCAACACAAATATTAATAAGCACTACTCTCTCTTTACTCCTTCCTCTAATCCTTTCGAACCATCACCGTGCTTGCGTAGTATAGCATAAGATATAGTGGTTGATTCTAGGTATAAAAAAAAAAAGGAATACGTACGTTTTCTTGGGGGTAAAGGTAAAATTTTTATTTGAAAAGTTTACAAGGTGAACGCTTAGCATATGACATGACTTTATTTAAATTGAGTAAGATTTTATTTTGCTGATAAGTTGTTGGCAAGGAGTTATTGAAGGATTTTCGAGGCTATTTCTACCACTATGATACCATATATAACATAAACTGTAAGGAAATATATGCAAAGGCTATTAAGTATTAACGTAAAATTAAGTCTTGAAATAACTTTTACAATAATTACGTAATACTTCTTAAGCTAAGGAACTTTAACTGAACAAAGTAGAACGTCTATGATTCTTATTTTACTAACACAAAAGTCGTACATAAGTTTAACGTAAATGGCCTTAAAGAGATTTGTTCTTCTAATTTGAAATATAACCCATAGTAGAATTACAATATATAATCTTATATGTTACAAAAACCTTACCTTTCCTTTTTAAAATGGTTTAAATATATAATTTATGAGTCATTGCTTCCAATCACTTGCATATTCTGAAGTTTGTTTTTAGTAAATTCATTAAATTGTTTTCTCACAATTTAAAAATATTAAATAAACCTAGATAGGTAGATACACTCTGGAATAAACATATTTATTATAGTATGTATATGTATATAAATAAAAAGTTATAAAATTTCATATTGAAATTGCCAAGAAAAACATCAACACATATTTTCTTAGTTCTATGTTTCATATTCATTCCAGTATAATACTTAGCAACCACATACATATGTTTGTATATATAAGGTATTTTTAAAATTTTTGAAAAATCAATAGATACATATTTTTCCTAAAATTAAAATATTGCAACTGTTCAAACTTTATTTTGAGGTGAAAACATTAATAAAAATATCGTTATATAGCAAAAACTCACAATTCCTGATATTTTGCAATAAAATTTGCACATTGAGTGCAATGGCACGATTTTTATATTTTTGCCACTTTGTAGCAAAATACATATTTCACCAAAATTGAAGCAGTACTTTTCCAATTATAAGCCAAGAAAGTCGCAATTTTTAAAATTACACAAATACCACTTTGTATGAAAAACACCCGGCGCTCAGAATCGGTCACAGTAAGAAAATTTTGATTTTATATCTTATAACTCAGAAACTGCTTACCGCAACTTGTTCAAACTTTTGGCGAAAAGTTTGGCGTGGCTTCACCGATTTAGTTAATAAACAACATATCTTTTGAAAAAGTCTTTTCCTCGCCATGTCCATCATGCCCAATCTCTCTTAAAAGTTACTAAAATTTCCAAATGTTTGCAAAATATGTTACCAAAATCGGAATTGTCGTTGGGTACTTATAGACAAAATAATGTTACCTTTGTTTTTAATGTGGTCGTTGTTATTGTTTGTGAGAATTTAGCAAAATCATTTGAAATATTTTTTAACCCATTTGTTCACAATATGTACGCCTGTGTACCTTTGCGTTCACCTGATAATATATCTCGTTGTCCACCTTGGTTCTCGAAGGAATTAAAACGGGTTAGAAATGAAAAAAAAAAAAATTAAAAAAAATTAAAAATTAAAAAAATTTTAAAAATTTTCATTGAGTAAATCATCTGTTGTCTTTGCATCCAATAGCAAAAAATGTTATGATGATTATATTAGTCGAATGATATACACTTTTAAATATAATCCTAAATATTTTTAAAAATTTGTGAACTCCAAACGTTAAAATTATGGCTTTCCATTATATATGCGTTTTGGTGATACCGCAAAAAATCATCCTCAGGGTATCTCTAATTTATTTGCTACCTTTTTTGCACAATCGTACTCCTGCCATACTCATTCTTTGTCGCCATCACCTTACCCATACAAAATTGATACGTATGATATATGCCCAAATATTATTTTGTATGAGTTGGAGATTGGTCTACGCAGTTTGAAATTTTCATACTGGCCTGGGCCTGATAGAATCCCTTCATGCAACTTAAGTTATTGTTCTGAGACACTTTATAGACTAGTAACATATCTATTTAACTTGTCTCTTTTGAGCGGCTTATTTTTAAGTGTTTGGAAAAGTAGCTTTATTTTACCACTTCATAAGAGTGGAAGTAAACATTCCGTGGAAAATTATAGGGGTATTTCTAAATTGTCCGCTTTACCTAAACCTTTTGAAAAATTCATAATTAGTAGATTTGTCGGATCAATTAAATCCGTTGTGCCGCCTAATCAACATGATTTTGTTAGTGGTGAATCCTCTATAACTAATCTTTTTGAATTTTCATGCCGTGTTTTTAATTCTTTTAAGGCTGGTAAGCAAACAGATGCTATATATACAGATCTTAGTAAAGTGTTTGATAATGTTATTCATGACCTCCTAATATATAAATTGGGCAGAATTGGTTTTGACTAGTAAGGTGGTTTAAATCCTATCTTACTAATCGTACTCAAAAAATTTTTTTAAACCTCATTTGTCTAATAATATTAGTATAAAATCTGCGGTACCTCAAGGGAGTCATTTAGGTCCTCTGTTTTTTTATCTTATTCATTAAGGACCTTCCTAATGCTGTTATGCATTCCCAAATACTTATGTACGCTAATAACGTAAAACTTTTGTATTCGTCTGATAATATTACAGATTTTAAATTTTTAGTTTCTGATCTCTTGTCAATAGTTGAAAGGTGTAATGTTAATGGCATGAATCTATACATAAAAAAATGCAAATCAATGTCCGTCTGTTTGCTCTTTTAGTGATTTTGGTGTTATATTTGTCACTAAACTAACATTTAATGTCCATGTTCAGTCGGTTGTGAGTGGGGCTAGATCATCCCTTGGTTTCATAAAAAGGTGGTCAAAAGAGTTCGATGACCCTTATGTAACCAAGAATTTATATACAGCCCTAGTTAGGCCTCTGTAATATGGTCTCCTAGTTATGGATGCTATATTAGTTTAATAGAATCAGTACAGAAACAATTCCTTTTCTTTGCCCTGCGAGGCTTAGGGTGGGACCCAAACAGGGTACTCTCTCCATATAAGCATCGTCTTCTGCTTATTGATTTATCAAGTTTTGAAAGGAGAAGATTAATACTTGGCGTCTGCTTACTGCACAAACTCATTAATGGTTATATTGCATCGCCATTTTTATTGAATCAAATTAATTTCTATGTCCCTTCTAGGATGTCCAGATACTTTTTTCCGTTGCACCTGGCCCAATGCAGAAACAACTATGAACTTTTTTTCCCACTTAGAGTTTTGTGTAAAAATTTTAATGATCATTATCATTTATTTTCCATTATATCTTCTCAGATATAAACGTTCAAAATTTTCACAGAAACAATCTGAATGTTTTCTACACAACGCCATCGGATTAATTTTTTATACATATGTATGTACTTATTGAATTGATCAAATTTTTGAAAAATTTTAATGTTTTTTTAATGTTTGTCTTCCACAGTATAACAGCTGTTCAAACTTTCTATTGTTGTGAAAAACTTTACTTGCTTTACTAGGAAAAGGTCGTTATATGGAAAAAATCAATAATTCTTCATATTTTTAAATGAAATTTGGCACAGTTCTCAGAGTCTATTTACTAAAATGTTCAATTAAGACAAGCTTCAGAGCAATCGGGCAATTTTTACTTTTTTGTCATTTTTTTAACAAAGTTTTAAATTCTGGACCTTTTTGTTCTATCAACATCTAAAATTTTGATGCCAATCAATAGAAAATGTCTGAAAAGGGGGCTTTGATTAAATAAATCATAAAATTTTGTTGTCCCCTGCTTCGTTATATACATATATTTA
The DNA here is from genome assembly GCA_949710015.1 of Crataerina pallida. Classification (NCBI taxonomy): domain Eukaryota; kingdom Metazoa; phylum Arthropoda; class Insecta; order Diptera; family Hippoboscidae; genus Crataerina; species Crataerina pallida. The sequence goes on from OX453293.1 coordinate 16,609,743, forward strand.
TACTTGAACCTGTGACAATGGTAGTGAAAAAGTCACAATATTTTAACGCCTTAAATGAAATTTAAATTTAAAAAAATCACAAAAAGGGCTTTTTTAATAATATCGCCTTAAGGTAGTCACGACAATAATATAGGAATCGTATAGCTTAGAAAGATTCATCGAACCATAACCATATTAAAATTCATACAGTTATGAACAGAAACGCAAATCAACATCTAAAATCCTTTACAAATAGATAAGACACACAATGTTCGGTACAAATGTGAAAACGAAACGCAAAAAAAAAACGCTCAAGAAATATCGTACTGACGTATATAATACTCGTATATTATATATGAAGAACCTTGCTATCAACATCAATGTAAAGAAGCATTATCACATAAGCATAACTAAATATTATACATGCGTGCAATACCAGGTTGTTATATAAACTTGAAAGTCGGATGTATACATAAGTTCTTAGTGGGTTTCTTGGTATTGACAATGACTGTCAGTGGGTTAAAGAATGTAACGCATAAGATGCTTTCACTCACAGAGTCTTAGTTTTTCTTTTTTTCTATAATTTCTACCTAAGGTAGGGTGTGTACTATATGTCATTTTGTTTGACAAAAGTCCACGTGTGTGTCTATCCAAATATTGTACTTAGCACAAATCTGAGCTACGCTTCACATGTGTAGATAAACTGTGGACAACATAAATCACTCTGGAATTATGTGCCCTTACAATTTATGTTAATGGTAGAATTCAGGTATACAGAATAATTGTGATATTGGGTTGAAATTTATTTCAAACAAAAAGCACTTGTTACATTAAACTATGGAATTCACGATTTCGTTCATATGATCACTAAGAAAAATTAGAGTAAGTTTTATTAAAGTTACTAATATATAATAATTTCCAAACGTTTGTCGCTTATAAACTTCTTCATAAAAAGGAAATTAATTTTTACCGATTATGAAAAACATTTATAAATGCGTTTTTACGAAAATATAAAATTGTTATGTCCCTATTGAAAGGTTCATTATATACTCGTATACATATATAAACTTTATTGCTTTAGTATGGCTGTGATTGATTTTCATTGACTCTGGGTGTGCAACTGGAGCGACAGTTAGAGTAAAAGACATTTACAGTAAATTTAAAAGAAATTGAATTAAATTTTCGTTTTTCTGTCTTATACGAATAGCGGACAAGGATGACAATAAATAATATTATCTCTGTATGTAAAAAACATTGAAAAGTATTCAGTGATTGATGAATTTAGTTTCTGTTTTATATTATTATTGATTTATTGCGATGATTTAAACACACACCATCAAACAAGATAAAGTTTTTCTTTCATCGTTATTAGAAAACTTGGAAAAGATACCTAAAAGGACATCCATGTATGGGCATAAATGAAAAAGGCCTTGAGTGAACATCATATGATGAACTGAAACATTGATTACATAGTGAGTATGATAATGAAGAAGAGTTAAGGTCGTTTAACGGTATTACTGTTTACGGTATTTACTGTTTCGTTGCAATCAATGTAATCAAAATGCATTAACCCTATGTACGTTACACACTCGACGTCTCTCTCTCTCTCTCTCTTTCTTCATCTCTTCAATTATCTTAAACCCCTAATTGCTGTGTCCCTAGCATTTAATATCCGACTTTATTAATGGCTCTTTCTTTAGTTCTTCTTGTTGGTTTTTCACCGCCTCTCTCACTCTCTCTCCCTCTTTCCTCTCTATCACTCTGATTAGTTTCTTCTTCTTTTTGTATTTCCTTTAAAACAATACAATAAAGGCAAATGAATATCGGAAAAGAAAAAAACTGTTACAAGAAAAAGAGGAAAAATTAAAAACAAACAAAGGACAGGAAAGAAAACCTCTATCAAACTATTCAGTTCGATAACCTACTAAACCATAGTATAAAATTGTTGTTATATTAAATGGAATAAGAGCGCGATAGTAGTGTGATCTTAATCTCTTTTAAGTCGCTTAGTACATCGTTTATTTTAGATTCTGTTATTTTAACTCAAAAAGAGGAAAAATAGACTTTTCGGGGATAGAACATCTTCCTTTCCCTTTGATCCCATCTAATCACCTCCGTCAGTAAACCTGTAAGGTTCAAAACACGCCTTCCACACTCATAATAAGTCCATCTTTAATGGATCAGCGTCCATCTCTCCCTTGAGATCTTCCCATTCCCCAGTTCTGATCTTCTCAAGTTTAAATTAAAAGACAAAAAACAATACTCCTTCTTATAAGCCCTTCTAGCCACCACCGTGGGTGAGGGTGTAAGGGCCATATCCTGCAGTTTTTTTTTTTACAAATGTAATGATAAACTTAATGTTTCTCTTTATATAAACCAAAATACCTTTAGCACTACTTTTCACCATAGAAAATATGCAAATATATAGTTTACGCCTTCTGCTATATATATGGGATCACTTGTTTTATTGGACTTTATGTAGTTTTAACATTTATATCACATGTATATATTTTTCCCCCCATGAACAGTTTATAAAATTTAATTCATTTCTATTGCAGTTGGATTGAATTTCAACAAAAGCTTCTAATGACTTATAGTTGAATAATAGAGACGTGCAAGAATTGTTGCTTTAATATGGTAACAAATAAAGCGAAAACTGTCGTTAGCTTAGTCAAGCTTTGCATTTAGGTCTGTCATAAAGATAACCTAAGAAAGTAGCACAAATCATAAATGGGTCTTTATAAACATGTCGATGGGTATAATTAAACAAGTAGAATAACTAAATGTGGCTTAAACGGAATCTTAAATACCTCTACTACGACAATAAACAAACAGTGGAAGTGACATTAAGTTTGTGTTTTACGTCTATACCCGTCGTAGAGACTCTATTAGACGTTTGTAGGGAATTAAGCGTGGTGACAGGGTTCTTTGCCATGCATTACCAGTGATTTTACAGCCCCCGCGAAGCTCCCACAAGGGGCCTACCCAAGAGTACGTACTGGCAAGAGCCTTAGTTCTTGGGGCTCCAGTACCCCGCGGTACCAAACTTAGTCTTTGGTAGGACTGTCGATCACGTGATCTCCCAACTTCGGACAGCCTATTGCCCATGGGTTGGTATCCCATTGGTGTTATGTTTGCTAAAAGGTAGTTAATGATCCCTAGGAATTTATCTAGGGGATCTTATATAAATTGTTTTTTGCATATTTGTTTTGGCTCCGTGATCCTTGGACGCAGCACCTATACCGGTACTCCGTTTCAGGGCGGGGCCCAAGTGGAAGTGACAGACACACGGAATCATATGCTGATGAAGTATTTATTTGTAGCATTTTTAACGCCCCTTTAGAATATAGCAAAGGTAATGACAGCTTTACTATTTCACGAATCTTATGTGAAGATTATAAAATGAGAAATTTTTATAATTAGAATGATTATGCTTCCTTTACGTTAGATTACGTTGCACAATCCTGACAAAAGCCACATAGAAGTTTAAGAAAAATAAAAAGTTTAGTTGTTTTGTAATTCTAACAATTCATAGCAGCAAACACTTGTGATTTCAGATGATTCTTAAAACCCAGCTGTAATAAAAATTACACTGAAATTCAAATTCCTTTTTACTATATACCCACCAAGTTCAGGTCGATGTCAAAATTTGTCTATTGGATTATAAAATTGCAGTAAATATCATGCGGACTTAAAACGTTAAAATAAAATCTGATTCGATTTGACCATTTCCGTATGTTCGTGTGTTTGTCCATGTAAATTTGTTCTTGAGCTACAGGTCGCATTTTTTGAGATATTTCGATGCAATTTGGTACAAGGACATGTCTTAGAGAAAAATAGTCAATTAGCCAAATTTGAACCTGGTCGGATGATTCTTAGAACCCCTTTCCATTTAATGATATTTCACGAAAAGACTTGAGTGGCAATACCACAAGTATACTAAACTAACAGCATAATTTAAGGAGCTAAGTATTGCAGGGTATTTTATGGTAGATTATAACTGACTTTAACAGTTTCCCTGATTATAACAGCAAAACTTTAACTATAAACTCGAGCAATTAATTTATCATATGAAATTTTTTTAGAGTTTTAAGCACAAGCAAAAGATTTAAATACTTGAACATTTTTCAAAAACCAAAATGTTGCACATGAAACTATGCACCAGGTTCATCAAAGGGCAAGCTGCAAGTAAAAATGGAGGTGTAAGTGTATGTAAGGATAATTATTTATGTAGAGATAAAGTAATTTTAACAAAATACATGCAACCCACTCCTCATATGTGTATTATGCATAAAAGCAAATAAGCATTGTTGCTAAAGTATGCAGAAACAATAAGTGGTTCGAAAGTTTCAGTTGAAGAATTTCCATCATGACTACCAGCAATACCTACTGTGAGCATTAATGGTGGGAAATGTTAATGGTTTTGAAAAAAAAAGAAAATAAATAAAAAAATATCTTTACAATGTATGTACGTGTGTCGGAATGTGTAGAATGTATTCTACACCACTAAAAAATGTCTAATGTGTTATTTTATAAAACACTATCAACACTGGCGTTTATCGAAGGACATATAGTCTCATGAGTGCATATACGCAGTCCTACATACATGTATTCCAAGTTGCTTGTTTGTATATATATATAAACAAAAATTCTGTTTTAACTGTAATATATACCATAGGTGGGGAACGTACAACCTCGAGGCCACATGCGGTTCCTAAGTGTTTCTTGTGCGGACTCCTTTATTGCTGGTTAATATATCCCTCAATGGTTAAAAAAACGTGTAGTTCATCACCATGACGAAAAGTTGTATCTTTTGTAACACTGCGAAAAATTAACGTAGGAGCAATATTTTTATGTCACTTAAAAGCTTACAGCCTTAAAAATCGTATGGATTCGAGTTTTTATGTGCGTTATTCACACTGAATTCAAATGAGCACTGCTTTTCTGAACGGTCTTTCAAAGTAATATGAAAAAATTGCATTTCTCTAGCTTTTCGGGGATGTTTAATTTATGGGCGTGACGCTGCCCATTTGCTTAGGGGAAGACTTTTTAAAAGTACGTGTGGTTTTTTAAATAAAATATGATTCCTCTGAAAGCTGAATTAATTTGCAAATTTACACCGAAAGTTTGAACAAAATTTGTTTATCCGTTTCTAAGTTATACTATTTCAAAAAATATATGTAATCAAGATTAACTCAGTGAGGTAATACATACTCTATTGAAGGGCGTAATCATATATTCGCCATGCCCACTATAGTAGGTGTAGAGGGTATTTAAGACTTGGTCTAAGACAAATTTTTTTTGCTTACTTGTTATATGCACTGTTTATTTATTAAAAAAATAAATTTGTAAAAAACAAACCCCTGCGGCTTAAGTGGTAATTAGGAATTAATGATTGAGTCATTCCCCTGAACAAATGGTTAATTTTAAAAGTGATTAAAGTGATAAATTGAAAGTGATGAAGGCTTAATTCATAATATTGAAAAAATATATTTACTTTTGAAATAAAAGCTTTTAATATACTATACCCATAAAACGTGATTCTTCCATATTATGCTTTTTAATATTAAATAAAATGAAACAATTTATGGAATAAATAATCGAAGTAAATAGTAAACTAAAGTACAAAATTATATCTAAATATAAAACTTTATTTTCTGATAATGTCGGTGCATGTTTAAGCACGTAAGAAAATTAACGTAACTTTAATGTAGGCTCCATATAAATGCGGATTTATTTTATGTGTTTGAGGTTTGAGGCACTCTTTCTAGTACAAGACATATAACATATTCTCCCTTAAGATTCACATATACTACCCAACCACGTATATATAAAGCAAAAGGCAAACAAAATATAGAACAATTACTGTTTACGTGATTTTGTATCACGTTTTTCTTTTCTTCACTTCAGTTTTTACTTTCTTTCTTTATACCTAGCAACACTTGTGGCAGAGCGTTAATTAAGTTGATGCAGACTCTAAAACCTCTCTCCAATTATACCGATCTATGCAGAATCAAAATCTAAATCGATTATCCGTCCGTCTATCCATGCTTAATTGCTTAAGTTATAGCTCGCATTTTTTGAGATATTTAAATGAAATTTTCGACTCTTTTGACTTAGAGAAGAACCCTATTAAAAGTGGACCGAATCGGATCATTTTTAGAACTTCTCGCCATTTAATAGGCATCTTCTTAGAGAAAATTTTTAAAATTTTTTTAACAAATTTCGATAAAAAACAATTCATTAGCCTAATAATTGGCTGTGCCAATAAAATTCAACTATGCAGTTAAGGACTAACCCGGTAAGGTTATAGCTTAACAATATAATTTAAGTAATTAGGCCAAATCTTAACTACTCTCCACATCTACATACAAAAGGTAGGCGTGGCAGGTCATTGATGATGCCCTCTAAAAGTGTTTGCCCTATGAATCTGTTGTCAAATTCAGTTTTACGCTGAGTATGGTTTTTTCGAAATTTTAGCCGTGCTAACATATCCCACCAAGCCCATTATTAGTACATAGAAAATTGGGATAATTATAGATATGCCGAATTTAAAGTTCGTAAGTAAATTTTTGTGTCATGCATATAGATTTTTATCGATTATGGGCTCGGCTATTGACTGATTTTGCACATTTTAAAAAGCGATCTGTGTGCAAAAACTAGAAATATCTGTACAAAATTCACTATCTCAAAATTTACGCCCGTAACACACTTGTCTAGATCGACTTAGTTTTTGATATTGATCAAGAACATAAATACTTTGTAAGGTCTCGGATCTTCCTTCTGACAAACATAGTATACCTCCCATCTTATATGGAGGGTATAAAAAGGAAAGGAACAAAAACAACCAAAAAAAAATTAAGAATCAGGATCAATTCGGTATTCATTATCTCAATATTGAATTTTTATATTTAACTTGGTCATCGTATAAGTAATAAGAATTATTAAAATTCGAACACAAGATCCTTAAAGAAGGATAAAATTCATAATTGGCTCGGCATTGTGAAAATTTAATCAATATAATAAGTCTACTAGGTCGCGACATACATAATATACCGATACATTAAAACATTGCGGAATCGGATGACAGGCGCTTTCAAAATTTGCAAAATACGTCAGAAAAAATGCTCGCAGAATTGGACTCTGGTGAAAATATGTAACGATTGGTTAATTATCATTAAAAAGAGCGCAATTGTCATCGAATTATGTACATATGGAAGGTATCTCAGAGTTAGCCTCTATACCTTTCCTTCTTTCTTTCTTCCTCTCCATTCCGAGTTCCATTTCGATTTTCCTTTCTTACATAACATTTTACACAAGTTTGCTGGTTCAACTTGTATCGCAGAAATGTTGTTTTCACTCTTTTGGTTCTGTTGTTAGTGTTGTAATTACTAAAGTTGCTTTTATATGTGATATGTGTCAATTTTCTATTAACCCACATATCATTATATATGAAAACAACAACAAACATACAATTACTTATCAAATTTCCTATACACGCTGAATTACAAACGAAATCGATATGGAAGACATTTGAACATATGTGACATGTAAGTAAAAAAAATATTGAGTTTGGCATAAGTCAAATGTTGAATATCCCCCACATTTATACTCAAATAAAAGGCATGGCATGTATACGCCTTCTAATATATTACTTGTATCAACGTGTAAATTGGATTCTATGCCAATAGAGATTTTTGTACATTATGGGCCTATCTGTTATCTAACTGCGCCCATTTTTGGTACATTGATGGGGTAATTATTAATATTTGTATCAAATTCTTTAACTTCTTAAAAAAACCTTTCTAGCAGATTTATTGTGGGCGTGACCCCCAATCAATTTTTATTATTATTTTAAATAGTATACAATAAATAGAAATATTTTTACAAAATTTCAGCCTATATTAAAATTTACAGCCATGTGCGGTCTACTAAAACTACAATTAAACGGATGTACAGACGTACATGCTTAGATGGAATCAGTTTTAGATGCTTCTCAAGAATGTTTCTATTCGGACTGCTCCTGCAAACAGCCAGAACAAAGGAATTTTATTTACATGTATCGAAGACTCACATGGATGTACTAATGGCGCAAATTAAGTGAAAGGCTCACGAAATATATTTACTGCTGAAGTCAAGGTAATAAAGTTCTGTTGTACGTGGCAATTAATAAAAATTATTTGCACGTTCAGCTACTTGTTATAAAGGAAAGGTGCACAAAATATTTATTTGTTTAAACTGTACTCGCATTCGCCCTTGAAGCGGCGCTTGAGGTTTGAAAAATGCAGCACAGCAGACTTTAACGGAATATGAACCTGGGTGTGATACGAATTCCACATTATAACAACATAGGTAATTATGCACTGGAAGCGATTCCATTCTCATTATATAAAAACTATCCTTACAAACAAAAACAAAGTTAAATTTGAGCTCAAGAGCCCTTTTTATAATATGATGATGAGTATTGTAAAATATCACATATACCTTACGAACGTACGGACAAAAACAAAAATCATTCCTGAAATTGCAAAAGCAATAACAAACGTAATAGAACAATTCATTTAGGTATTGAAAACGAGAAAAAATTTGCAAAAAAATTGTATAAAAAATACGATATTTGTATTTATGGACATTCAAGGATTGAGAGTTGGAAAATTTAAAACAGTATAAACCAAAAAATAATAGTAAGTCACAGGTGCAGGTTTCAACATATTTGTTAAAGGAACAGTAATACCATAAAGATAACAATGTAATAGCAAACAGAGATGTGTTCCCTTCGCCGTTACAAGTAAAGAGAGTAAATTCCTGATTTCCTTTTTTATTTCTAGTCCTCTTTTTTCCTTGTTTTCCTTTACACATTTTCTATAAGTTTTTTTCTTAAATCTTTTTTTACGTTAAAAATTAGTAAAATTAACTTCTTTTCTTATAAAACTTCAAAATTTCTTTATAAACAAATTAATTGATATTTATAAGTTATTATCTTGAAAATGTGTGTTTTTCAATTATTCCTCTATATAAATACGTTTTTACTTCCTTCTCTTCTCACTTTTTCATATTATTATTTGATATCTTTGGATGTAACTTTCTCGTGTACATATAAGCTTTTCCCGTTTGTGTATTATATAAAATATTTCATCTTTTTTTAACAAAATAACACATAAAAATTATTGGTTTGCTTTAAAAAATTACAATTGTCCGTGAATTTATATCTATATTTTTATATATGGGTTTTAAAAGTGAAAATATTTGGGATTTACTTTTTCCTTTAGAATTTTTTTTGTCATTTAGTTTATTTTAATGTAATGCGTGACGGTGCACTCTAATTGACGGGAGAACAACGAATCAATGTTGAACGGATATTACCATCAGACATGAACTCTCACTACAGTGCTTATGAGAGTTGTTGTATGTGGTAAGTAGATAATTATTTTAATTTTTCTCTTATTCTCTTATATTTTCATTACCTTGCATAAGGTTTTCTTTGCCGTACTCTTTCGGTGAAGGTAATCATAACCGTTTTGTTAAACGTAGTTTACTTTACTTTACTTTACTTTACTTTACTTTACTTTACTTTATTTTACTTTACTTTACTTTACTTTACTTTACTTTACTTTACTTTACTTTACTTTACTTTACTTTACTTTACTTTACTTTACTTTACTTTACTTTCCACGGTACCATACATCTGTTTACATAAACTCTACAAACTTTAAAAGACGCAGAGAGAGAAACGACGCAGAGCGACGTGAGCCATCCAACGCTAACATTATAGTATTTATATGCAGAGACTTCTAAATATATAAAACCAGTAAAAACAAGCTGAATTTGATAACACAAGTCAGTGTAACAAATTACGATTTTTGTCTGTCCGTTTGAGAACTTTACTTGTATAAATTTACGGGATATAAAATGTATACGACATGGGCAATACTTCGTCTCTGTATTTAGAGGACTCTGACAATGGGCTTGAGTAACTTTACAGCGCATGAGCATAAAATCACTTCTGAATGAAGCGAGTACATATTTTATCAAAAAAACTTGTAAAACATATTATTATCAATTTTGAGTGTCAGTGATAGAATTCACGATTAACAACAATTAATAGTAGTAGAATAACAAGAATAACAGCTTAATGCTAATCCAACTGCAATAAAAGTGAACAGCGAAAGATATATTGGAGTTCAGCCAAATCTAGAATACTCTACACATTTGGCGTATAAATATGTACTAAAGGCGCGACGTACATGAAATAAAGTACTGAATTATATTTTACCTAAACTATCGCAACTTTTCACTAAATAAGATGTTTTTTATAACAAGCAAGTGTATTCTTTAAGGCACGCCCTTTATCTAAAAAACAGTGATGATAGATCTAGTTATAAAAACCTTTATAAAACTTGGAAATTTTTATTTATTTATGAAAAAATGTTTATAGTTTAAGCGGCTCTTGGCAGATTCCATTCAATTTATTAACTTAAAACTCTCTTACAACACTTTTAATGTTTCCAATATGATGGCCATGAGTAAACTGCTGAACCTTATGTGAAGGGTATAAAAAGAGACTCAATAGTGTGAGAACCTGAGTGATGGTTATTGTATACTTTTACATCCATATATGTATATATATATATATATACGTCGTACATATTATAAAGGTGAAACAGTAGATTTCAATTAGAAAATTACCATTTAGCCGTAAAGTTAACAAAGGCAGTAAGCACCTCTAATTGTGTGTGTGTTGAGTATTACAAACCTTTAACACTTGCCACCGCATATACAGAATATGTACCCAACACACATACCTATAAAATTTGTGCAATTTTACAAACATTGAAATAGCCTTCAAACGATATAAGTGAGTATTTGTGTACGTTTAGAAACACTTGTACATATCCGTTATATGGTAAAGTGTAAAGAAGGCAACAAAAAAAAGTGTAACAACACACACATAAAAACATAAACAACTGATACCGCTAAATAGACAACAAAACTCTTTCTCTCTCTTCCCTTCAAAACAAACAAACCAAAAAGTAAAACGGGGACATTTGATATGAAAATAATGAACAGTTCTGTGTGCTATAAAATTACAGACCGACTTAGAAAAAGCACATAAGAAAAATAAACTTGGGTCAAATCTTAAATACCCTCCACATCCATAACGGTGGGCGTGGCAAATATACATATATATATTATGTAAATATTACGTATCAGCTTGCAAGTTATGTTTTACGTTAAGTATGGTTTTTTATAAATTATGGGCATATCTGTTATCCGACCACGCCCACTTTTTGCCATATCGATGGATGAAGTAATCATATATATGTGCACTAAACTTGAAGTTCAAAGGTCCATTTTTTGTCAGATATTATGGTTTTTATAGATTATTAGGCGCGACCAAGCCCATTTTTAACACACCAATGAACGAAACATTTATAGATATGCATACCATTTTGTGGGATAAGTAGATTTTTGTCCATTGTGGGCATATCTCTTGACCAATTTTGCCTATTTAAAATAGGGAATTGCGTTTAGAAGCTAGAAATGTCTGTATAAAATCTCACCTCAATATCTCAAAAATTACTCCATACAACAGTCTAAATCAATTTAGTTTTTATACTGATCAAGAATATATACTTTATAGTATCTGACGCCTCCTTCTGGATGTTGCCAACGGAATGCCAAACTACGTATAGCCCCGTACTATGTATAGGGTATAAAAACGCGCCCAATAGTATTGGTGTACGGGGACATATGTAATGGAAAAAGAACACCCCATTTACAAACAAATTGAAATATAATAAACCAGTCAAACTTACAGTTACACTTTAAACTCCACACTTTTATGGGCTTTTAATGCTACACACATTGTCATGCTATAGTATTTTAAGAATAAGGATTTTATTTTATATACACGTAAACAAAAAGTTTCGTTTTCAAACACAATCGATATAGATGTATGTAAAGTGTTTAGTGGCTGTTTAGGGTGATTTGTATAAATTTACATGTGGTTGGGTGTTGGTGCCTGCATACGCATTGAAAAGAATTTTTGTTATGCTTCCAAGAAGAATGAGAAAATGTTTCAATTTTACTAAATATTATTTTTCAAAATGGAATTGAATGTACTTCCGTTAACCTTAACGTACAAATACAGCCCTTTTTCATAATCTATATAAAATATTAACCCCCATCTTGGTAACTAATTTTATATGTAACGCTTATATACATTTCTTTAAGAATATCAGCTGAAAAGCTTATAAACTTAAAAGTCATATTAATACAAAATGTTATGTGTGCGATTCATATTGAGTTGAGTCCCACTTCTCTAGTAGAATTAAAAACACGATTTTCATCGTAGTTTAAAAGCATCACAGAAGCTGTCGCATTGGTCTGGTTAATCCTAAATTTACCCTATTCAATTCCTTTGGTCATTTTCCATCATTCATCCTAAAATTTGCTTAATTTTAACATAAAAAAACAAAATTTAAAAAACCACTGCTTCGATTTTGATGAAATATTTTATTACAAAGTGACAAAACTGTAAAAGCTGTTCGATTTCAAAAAACTTAAAATGTCAAATGAAGTCATTATTTTAAAAAATCATGTCTACATACGTATTTATTTATGAATTTTTCAATTCATACATAACAATTTTGTAATAAAATATGACCGTTTTCATGATCTGTCAAATCCAAAACGTCAACCAAGGTTCACATTATTTGAAATCACGTGAAATTTATAAACATTTGGAAATTATTAAAAATTACCACCATAATGCTGAGTTCAGTCTATGCTCGCATCTATAAGGCTGTTTCACCAGAAAGGCTGTGCATGGTATAGTGGTCAAATTTGAGTCAAAATATCTACTATTGATCATTTTATGCTGATCAAATCCAAACTTATTTTATGTTACTTATGTCCTTCGCTTTAAAAATATTAGAGATCTCTACAAGGTAAACTGGGCGTATGAGTGACAAATAATTATATATTTTATGTGATATATAATCATTGAAAAAAGGTTATATCACCCTTCAACTGCCAGATCTTTAAAATAAAATTTTAATCAAACTTACTTAAATTACATTCGTTTCATATGCATAAAGCCACGTAAAATATTTGACTTTCCATTTGTTTTTATCTTTTTCTTCTTCTCTTTTTATACCCTACACATAAGTATACTAAGTTTGTCATTCCGTTTGAAACACCCAGAAAGTGGTTTCAGAGACCCTACAAAGCATATATATCAGATCTCGATCTCGATGTCCATGTCCGTGTGTCTGTTTGTTGATGGTATTCTCAAGATTTTGAGATACTGAGATGGAATTTTGTACAGATACTTTTAGTTTTCGCACGTAGGTCTCTATTTTAAGCGGGCAAAATCGGTCGAAAAACCATACTCGGCGTAAAACTTGACTTGGAAGCTGATTCCACTATATTCCACCACACCACACTACACTACACTGCTACACCCATCGCTGTAGATGTGGAGGGTATTTAGTTTTCTTACTTGTTTTTTCTTTATATGTTGTTATAAATAAATATGAACGTTATCTTGAAACTTTCACGGAGTTATGTATTAAGTTCCCGAAAAAAATCGCCTTAGGCTAAATCTTGAACACCCAGCACCAATGACTCAGAACTCAAATTTCCTTTGAATAATGAAAGAATCTTAGAAAAAATTTTAGTTTTTGTTACTCTCAAGGCCAGTCATTTTTTTACGCAACATTTTTACGTACCGAAGAAACACTTCTATAAACTGGAAGAAAACATTTACGAGTATGTCTCAAACGACATTCGATGCTGAGACAAACGTTTGGACAAAGTGACTTTACCTTACGGTGGTGGCTATAAAATCTAATACAATACCTGTATATATATGCATAAAATTCATATAATAATATTTTGTATACAACACACGTCAAAGATGTTATAACGTATGTCATTGTAATATGTATATACAGAGTCAACAGTGTACTTACTAGGTATTGTGTTGTACGTCATGCAAGTGTTTAGTTCACGTTCAAGACAAGTCAACCCCCTTTACATATAATTTATGCTTCGTTAAGTACATACACGTGTAAGTTTACATGCTTCCCCTATATACCATATACGATACATAACGTTGATGTGACAGACTTTGATAATAAATAAATGATGTGCTGATATTTACTTTGTGAACATTTTAAACGGAGTATACAACAATACAAATTAATGCCCCGTTTTGCACTATTATTTATTTAATGACTTGTTAGACGATTTTTTATGGCATAACACTTATGGCAGTATTAACAGTTACCGGAAGAAATGGCTTTTTATTCCTGATTATCATCGTTTTTTTAAAGTATTATGAAAAGTTTGAGAGGTTCTACAAAGTATGAAAATGTCTTTCCCACTGCTTGGGCCAATTCCTAAGTACCCATCAATTCCTCTAAGAAATGTATGGGTCGTTTTTCGTTTATCTTTAGGTACACACACAAGAAGGGGATTTACACGGACACTTCTTTCTGAGTGTAGTATTCAACAAGGTATATAAATGTATCCTTGAGTAGCATTAATGAGCCGACATAAACATGTTCGTCCATCTGTGATCTCTTCAAGATGCTATATTGAATTGAAATTTTATATAAACAATTGTAATATCTATTTGAATTGGATCAAATCGCTTGAAATCCACACCCACAATCGATAAAAAACTGACCATCTGACACAAAAATTAGCCTATGAAAAAATGTTGCGGTACACTTACATATAATTACTTTATATATCGATGTACAAAGAAGGGCATGGTCAAATAACATAACACCCACCCATAGAGAAAAAACTGTCTACTTACCACAAAAATTTGAATTTTGTTATACACTTTTATAAATTGTTCTATCTATCGATGCACCAAAAAGGGGCGTAGTCACATAACAAACATTGCCACAATTTACTTACGTTACCAATTTTTTTTGTCGTAGAATACGATTTGCAAGTTGAGTCCTAATACATGCCTTATTAGAGGGCGTAGTTAGGTTCTTCCCACGCCCACCGTTTGTATATATATTTGAAGGATATTTAAGATTTCACCTTAGACACATTTAGTTTTTTTCTTATTACTAGACCAACACTTCCAAAAACTCAAGGAAGAACTGCCGGACAAAACTGATTTCTAAGTACTCTTCTTTTCCTATACTTTTCAACAACAACAACAACAACAACATATATTTCATAAACACTTTTAGTAATAATTGAGTAAGAATTATTATGCAAATACTGAGCAAGAATATTATTTGTCGAATATTGGGTCTGCTAACGAAAAAGAAAAATCAATAAATTCAAATTGTCTCCCTTTTATTCTTCATAATACAGCACATTTACGTTTAATTAAGTTCAATAAAAACATTATATGTATTGTAATAATTCGATTAACTAGGAAACTATTATACAGTAATTGCATACAAAGTGTACACATTGTTGGGTAAAGCATAACGTTTATATTGGTAAAGAGTTGAGGTAAAATGTATTATATTTCATTTATTATAATCATTGTAAGTGCATAATGTTTTCTTGTACAGTTTGTTATAAATCCTGTGGTCCAATAAAAAATAATTTACCATAATAAATAATAAGTAAAACAAGTAAAAAGTTTTACGCCGAATATGGTTATTTTGGGAAAAGTGGGCCTGTCTGCTATAACAACCACTCCCACCGATGAATGGAGTCATTATAAATTTAAAAAACATAACAAATTCCAACATTTTTATTGATTATGGGCATGACTCTCGACCGAATTTGCCGAACTTAGGAACTTCACGGACGGACATGTCTATTTCGACTCGGATTTTCATGTTGATGAAGAATATATACACTTTTTAGAGGCTCTGACCCTTCCTCCTAGGTGTTACAAATGAAATGAAAAAAGTTATTTACCCCCCTTTTATGTGGACTTCTTCTATGAAGGGTATAAAAATATTGTTAATATAATTTATATAGAAAACCTAGCTGGAGCGACATCTAAATATATTCACTACAACATTTTTGGTTGAAAGAGAGAGCGGCCTAAACCATATAAACATATGTTTAGCTGATTACACATACATACATAATATTTATACTTAGATCTAAATTATAGCACAAAGAAAACTGTAAGCAACTCATTCAAAATTCAACATCAATAAACCATTAATATAATGGACAAGTAGTAAACTGTTTATGTGATTAGTACAATTACAATCAATCAACCGTTCACCATCCACAAACAAACACAAGCAATCATCCTCTTGTGGCCAATGCATAACACTGGCCATGTTGGGCCAATTGAGAAATTCCACATAACCGAATAGGCCACAGACCACCACTGTAATAAATATTGAATTACAAATCAAATGAAAATTGTGAATAAATGAAAGAAAGAGAGAGAGGGAGAGAGAGGGAGAGAGTGGTGACATTTTGAGGTTGATAATTATATTTAAATACATCCAAATGAGTTTCTATGCAGTATTTATATAAATAAGCATTCATTTCACACTTACTCTGTTCTAAATATAAATCCCGATAAATATTAGGCAAGGCAAGATGTTGCAAAGCCTTCTGCTCTCTATAAACTTGAGAACATTTTTCATGTGCCAGTTTGCCATAGGTAAAGGGCGTCTCCAAGGATCGAGAACACAAATGATGTGTAAACACATATAATATCAATACTCTGTAAGGCATAAATTAACAAAATACAAAAAGAAAACATTATAATAATTAAGTGCAATTAAACCACATTTATAATATTTACTGATGTGTACGCTGGTAACCATAATTTGGCAAATCATTAAAAATGGTAAGTAAACAAAACGTGTCGAGTAATTGGCAGCTTTTCGCATCCAAGGTGGTTATCCCCGCTAAACAATGATCTATTATTTTAAGTGATTATTCTATTAATATATTTTTATTCTAAAGTCTTTACTGCATTATACTCAATACCAGATTCCGTTTTATTCGGTCTTCCCACTTTACTTAATTGATCATAATTTTCCATTAACGCTTTATAGTCCAAATGTGTAGTTAAACGATCCCATTTAAGACTTGGCGGTAACAGTAAGACATTTTTTTGGAAAACATTTTTTAAAACTATCATTAAAAACATAAATATGTGAAAATGTTATATATATAGCTTCGTCTTTATCAAAATACAATACATACAAAAAGTCACTTATTAAACCCTATTTAAAATAATCAAATTGTATGCCACTAAATAGAGCAAAATCGGCTTGATGGTAGATAAAAATTTATTATACATCTTAAAAATGAAATGTTTTTTACTTATTTGTTGATCCTGCGAAAGGGTACAGTTACAGCTATTGTTCATATTTTGTGTGATTTTAAAAAGTTTCTGGAATATGTTATAAAACAGTTGCTCCTCATAACGTAAAGATTCATAAAAGCGAACTTTTTCTGAAAGGTAATTTAAAAATTTCCAATCAATCGATACATTATACATTATTAGAGAATTGATTAATTGATTATTGAGATGATAAAACGTATATATGTGTATATATATAAATTTCCATATTTACGTTTGATTAAAAATCCACTTAATAAAACTGCAAATTTTACATTTATATTGTATTCATTGCTTTGCTCCAACTTTGTTAACAATTTCATTACTTTATCCACTAAATGTGTTTTTGTGACATATGTTGGCTGTGTAATATGATGAGCATTACCACCACCATACCATTGAAATAGTTTCAAGAGCACTACAACTAAGCACAATTTTGTGTACAAATTGAGAGATTTTCGTAAAAACAACATTTCACTTCAAAATCTACAAAGGTTTTAATGCGTTGTCATTGGTTTTGTTAACTTGAAACATCAGCCCACCATCAACAATGATATACAGTTTGATAATAATGATGGTGGTCATGATGATGATAATAGAATTAATATGTTGCATTGCTTGCCTTGATTTAAAATACAAATCATGATAAATTACCTGTGGATGTGTATGTGTATGCATGTGTTTTCAGTTTGACTAATAGTGCATGGTGGCTCATTTAACTTGATTTAACACTAAGAAGAGATCTAGTGAGAATTATGTGTATAAATTATACTACATGTTTATATGTGCGTATAAGCTAAAGATAAATTCTTATAAGATTTGTGTTATTTTAGATGTATGTTCTACAAAGTAGTATATATTGGGTGTTAAATAATCACAAAAATTAAAAAAATTTCGGTAAAATATATAAAATCTTTTGTAACGGAAGAAAGCCTTTTTTCAAAACTCTTTACGCTGGAATATATAACCGATGAGAATTTTTAAGTTAGATATCGCATTTGTGTTCGTTCTATTTTGCATAACTCTATTTGCGTTCAAACATATACGAGTATATTCTTCGTGGATATCATTTGCCTCTTGGTAGAGTATCAATTTTCATGAGTTTGCCATCTGTTATGTGTAACGGGTAACGTGTACCCTCGTGATAGTCTTTTTCATAACCGAATTTTCTTCTTCGAAATTGGCCAATCACTTTCCCAGTTAAAAGTTACAAATGCTTAAATTAATTATTTACACTTACCACAAATAATATAAGCATTGTACATATTTAATTCCGTTTATATTTTTATAAATTGTGAACATTGAAAATTATATTCACAAATCCTTTTTCGAAAATATCCGCAGCATTTTCATATATTTATTCACATATTATATGAAACTTGAAATGACAATACTTTTTATAAGTTTTGTAAATTGGAGCTTTCGTATTCATCTATATATATACAGTAGTTAACAACGCACTGCATCACAATACAAAAAGTTCGATAATTTGTAACTTTTAATAGTCATTCTGTTTGGCCTCTTTCTCAGTAAAAACTTTGTTAAGTTCACACATTAACTGTGTTTGTTGATTCGTTGAAGAGGCAAAAATTTCTAACTTCTTATTTAATAAAAACATATCGACATTTCGTGGTGATTACAAAAGTTCTAAACACAATTTGGTGGATTTTTTTCAATACAAGAAACAATAAAATATAATCAGAAAATTGTGCAAAATAGACAAAGGCAAATACAATCAAAATAAACTTTTTTTAATTAATAATTAAAAATAGTGTTTTGATTATCAACTCCATGCAACGAATGAGAGTGACTTGTCTGAGTTGGTCTATGTTACGAACACCACCACCATCAATTTGTTTTGTTGTGCTTTGTTTTTTGCAAATCACTTCTTAGTCTTCTTTAGTAAAATTTGAAATCTCATTGGAGAAAAACACGACTTTTGTCAATATATAAAATTGTTAAAACTCCAACACAGAACAAAAGATATAATACGTAAAAAGAAAAAGAAACAATGTCTGAGAATAAAGAAGAAATTTTGGCCAATTTTCAGGTAATAGTTGTGTTTTTTTTTTTTTTTTTTTATATAAAAAAGTGACTGTTACATTTATTGTGTTGTGGTTTTATAAATATACTTTTTCTTTTAATAACACATATAGAGTATAACAGGTATTGAGGATGTCGGAGAGGCATTCTCCCATTTAGAAGACACCAACTGGGATCTTATGGTTAGTTTTGTTAGATAATTTCATAATAATAAATATTTTAAATGCAAATATCAAATAATAAGGCTGCCATACAACGTGTCATACCACAAGACAACGACGCAACAGCTCCATCCTTAACACAGTCGCCCATCTTAACTCATATTGAATCAATGTTTCCACTTAATTTTAATGCTGGCACCTCGTCTACCACTCTAAATAATTTCTCAACGACAGCGAGTTCATCTATTGGTGATTATCCACATCGGTTAAAAAATGGTAGGAATACGAAAAATAATACAGGAGCCGAAAGTGCTTTTGTTCCGGGTATGTAATGAAGTTGATAGTAAATATGTATATATGTCATTAATTGTACTTATAATAGTGCGTCATACATCATCAAATGATGATATTATTGACTTGGTATCGTTAGACACAAACTTAGAAGCCAGTATGTCATCTCCATCGTCGTCAACCAATACAATCAAACAAATACTGTTTAATATACATTTTGA
Organism: Crataerina pallida; assembly: GCA_949710015.1. Taxonomy (NCBI): domain Eukaryota; kingdom Metazoa; phylum Arthropoda; class Insecta; order Diptera; family Hippoboscidae; genus Crataerina; species Crataerina pallida. Next base: position 16,629,746 of record OX453293.1, read on the forward strand.
TCAGCAAATTTACGATATCAGACTGCCTGCTAATGCTACCGTTGGTGAGTTTTGAAGTTCTTGAAGAGTCTTTGAAGATTTTTGAACTCGTTTCTTTTTTTAGATCAATTGAAAAAGAAAATTTTCGATGCAACAAATGTACCGATATGTCGTCAAGCTATACGCGGTTGGCCACCTGCTAAACTTCCCGAAGCTCAAATATCAACAACAAAGTTATCAAATTTGGGATTATCCGCTGAAAATGAATTGATTCTGATTGATTTGACTGAAGAGGGTTATATGGATTTCGAAAAGTGATTAACTTTTTACTTCTCCACTCATTTCGTTTTTATCTGTGCTTTATTTTCTTGTAGCGATGAGGTTACTGAACGTTTGGACAAGCTATTCAAATTGACAATTGTACTGCAACCGGAAGGCACTCGCCATGAATTAACCTTTACCGGACGCACTACAATACAAGATGTAAAAACCAATGTCTACGATGTCACAGATATACCAGTTAGATTTCAAGAGTGGACAGGTTGGCCATATGGCTGCGACACTGACACCACTTTGGCAGTAGGTTACTTTTAAATTGTATTCAATTTTTGATAAATTTTGTGGTTTTTTCATTTTTTATTTTCAGCAATCGGGCATACAACTAACACATAACTTTATATTGCATAATTTAACCAATAAATTTACAACTAATAATACTAACAATTTTACTGCAAATGCAGCAACAATCACAACTACAGCTACAACTGGAACATCAACTACTGCACGCCCTACTAAGTATGAAGTCTTTAATTTTATCTTTAATTTTGTATACCCACCTCCTTGTGTGATATACACACGTTAGCTAAAAAGGGACTTCAGGGACTTTATAATGTTGATAAGCATTAAATTCTGATTAGACTCTGATTATGTGTATTTGTGCAAAAATTGAGATATCTCTAAATTTGATTTGAAACACAGATCAGGAAAAAATCGTTAAAAGGTCACGCCCCCAAAACTTAGGGTTTTTCATATTACCCAATAACTGGATAATATAAAAAGGTAAAAATTGTAAGATTTTTTCATTCTTCCCAAAAATTAAATGGAGCAGCCAATCTCAAGAGGACGTATGGGGTAACAAATTGGCTTTTTAAGCTTTTTTCAATTTTGTTCATAAAAAAGTAAAACAGGATCAAAGTACTATTTAAAAAATACCCCAAATGGAAAAGCATGCATCTTACATAAATTTTATTTTAGTGCCTCAAGGTGGTAGGTATGCAAGTTTTGGGCGTAGCCAAATATAACTTTTTTATTTCTTTTGCGATCCATTTATCTCTTATGTAATTTTACAATATTTAGTGTAATGGGGCAAGATACAGACAGTTCAGCAGATGAGTTTGAAGATGCTACAGATTTTAATAATTGTGAAGAGTTTTTTACTGATACACCACCAGTACAACCAGCCAACAGACACTTAAGTAAATTAAAGTTGATATTTTTCTAAGGAATTATCATTAAATTAATTTGATTGTTTTAGTTTCCAATAACACGGATAATGAAACCACCGGTTCTATACAGTTTGCTGAGAGTTACAGACAACGATTTGGTGAACCGCATCCCGTGTTTTTTACGGGAAGTTTGGAAGATGCTTTAAAGGAAGCTTGTCACCGACCTGCCCGTGAAGTAAGTATAATAAGTATATAAAAAATTTGTTTTGCTCTAATTATCATTCCCTCTGTCTCTCTCTGTTATTATGCCATTCAAGCGTAAATTATTGGCTATTTATTTGCATCATGGTGAAAGTATTCTAACAAATGTTTTCTGTGATCATTTAATGAAACACGAAAGCATTCTTCAAACATTAGCTGAAAATTTCATTGTCTACGGTTGGGATTTAACCCACGAAAGCAACAAACATTTGTAAGTTACTACAACAAATATTTTCCAATTCTATAACATGCGGCTAATAAATTTTATTTAAAATTTATAGATTACTGTCATCGGTTACTGCTTGCATTAGTAATACAGCCTCGTTGACTGTGCGTAATATTTCCATTGATAAATTACCATCAATTTTGATTATTGGGAAGAGTCGCTTATCGGGTCGTACATCGTGCGAAGTGTTATCTGTGATTCATGGTAATTATATGTAGAAATAACCAAATGCTTTCACTTTTAAAATGCTTGTCCAATTTCCTTAAGGCAATGTGGGCTTAGATGATTTATTGTCACGTTTATTGGAATCTGTTGAAATGTATAATGAACAATTACAAGTGGAAATAGCCGAAGAAGATGCTAGAGCTGTACGCTATCAAGTCAAAGCTGAACAAGATATAGCCTATCAGCAGACATTACAAGCGGATATGGCCAAGGAAGCGGCTAAACGGCAAAAGGAAGCTGCCCAAGCTGCTGAACGTCAACGTTTGGCCTCGGAACGGGCCGAAGAAGATGCTCGAAGAGAATCTATACGCGTAGTGGTATATATATATACTTCTACATGTTACAACAACAACACATTTATGCATTCCGTCTATCTTCCGTTGTAGGCCGAGCAATCATTGCCTGATGAACCTGTGGAGAGTGCATCAAATACTACTAAAATACGAATGCGCAAGCCTACTGGAGAATTTGTGGAACGTAGATTTTATGGCGATAACACATTACAGGTAAATGCTAATGACACGGTCACTGTTTTTATATCAATTAAAAAATGTTGAAATGGTTCTCCTAAGAGAGTTTATTACGCGTTTGTTTATATTACACTTGAATAAATATGAAAATAATTTAAAAATTGTAAATTAATTTAATCGAGAACTGCACATACGCTCTCAATAAAATTACTTTTTTTCTTGGATACATTCCTTTAGGATTTATTAAACTTTGCCGCCTCGCATGGTTTCCTAATTGAAGATTACAAACTTATATCGAGTTGGCCACGCCGAGATTTGACCGCTTTGGACGCCTCTAAAACGTTACAAATTTTGAAATTGTATCCGCAAGAAACGGTGATTTTAGAAGAACGATGATTCCAAATTTATATGTAAAACTTGACCCTCTTTCCCTCTCTCTCTCTCTCTCTCTCTCTCTCTCTCTCTCTCTGTCTCTCTGTCTCTCTTATTAACAAACCTCTTTCTAATCTGGCTTTTTAATCTTTTCGTTTTAATTTTTATTTTTAAAAAAATTTACCTTTGCTTGTTAGCAAATTTTTGTAAAAAAAAACAGTTTCGAAATTATTCTTATTATAACAAATTGAAAAACGAAATAAATTACCAAAATTTCTTTATATTCTTTATATTAAAAGAATAGTCCTGGATATTTTTTTCTAATACAATTATTTAAAAAAAAAAATACTCAAGATCAAGAAAGATTACTTGGGTTGAATAAAAAGAATATCAATTTAAATATTTTAATGTGGTTAAAGAGTAGAGATTTTTTTTATGTTATTATTATTTTTCTCAAATTATTACAAAAAATATTTTACAAAGACAAAAACGAAATCAAAATAAACAAGTATAAAACCGCTAAATTTGACTTAGACCGTTATTATAAACAAAATATGAATGAATGATACGAATAGAAACTGTTATCTTCATATAACAATAATAACAACAACAATATGTTTATGCGTACATCCCATATAAGAAACTTTTTATATGCATGAAATGAATATTCACAGATATTAAAAGAATACAATTTACAGTTACAAAAACAAAAAATGTGTGACTGTAGAAACAAACAAGGAAAAATAAATAAGTGAATTAAATTTATAAGTAGCACTTAATGATACATTAAAGGAAAAATATTATATAATAAAGTACACAAACAAACCAATGCTGATGTAGTTTTTTCGATGATTTGCCCGATAAATGCTGAACCGGAGATTGATGGACGGATGGATGGACCATTAATTTAAAGCTTTACGCAATTTCTGAAAAGACTCTTCAATAGGTGCCAATACCACTAATACCGTTAAGGTAACCACTAATATGATTAAGCCCACCATATATATGGCCAGTAAGCCCTTACGGAAGAGTGCATACTGAGAAAGATTATATGGAAACAAAAATAAAAACATTATATATGAAAACTTCTATTTCGAACAATTTTGCTTTCTACTTACTGGTGATTCTTTATTCCGCTCCATCTTTATACTATTGCGCAAACTTTGATGACTCATATCACCCATTTGAAAAACATTAACACGATCTGATTGCTTACGATCAGAGGCACAGCCTGACATCTGTATATACAAATTAATTAAAAAAGTTATTTGCCCATCAAGTGAAGACTATACTAAGTTTGTTGTTTCATTTGCTTTCACCCAAAACGGTTCGAAAACATCGGTTAATAGGGTAATTATAAATATATGAACTTAATTCCAACTTCATAGATCAAGATGGTGGCAGATAAATAGATTTCTATTAAATGTGGGCGTGAGTTTTGGCCCATTTTGCCCAATTTCAACTCACTATTACGATAGTGAGAGTACTAACAACAACAGACAGACGCACATACATACACATCTAGATCGTCTAAGTTTTTATTGCTGATTAGAATGCATCTGGATGTTGACAATGGCAAATGGAATGGCAAACTTAGTATATACTTACTGAGAATAACAAATGTACGATTACGTGGAAGGCCACATACACCACTAATATCCAATCCATCCAGTCAGGCAATTGTGCTTTGGTCAATTTTACCGCAAAAAATATGGTAACAACTACATAAACGGTAACAAGCACATTAATTGGTATTCGTTAAATAACATATTCTATTAGTTACAACGTACTGGCCAAAAGGTGAGCCACATTACCACCCAACCAATGCAACCAATTGAAAATTGGACGCCGCTTAGCATTGGGCGATGGCCGGAAAAAAGCACCAATCGGTTGCATGAAGCATATTATGGTAGTTATTAAGCCTAATATAGCATGAGGATTATTTTCCGCTGACCAACGACGCAATTCCACGAATATCATAATAAATGCCGCCATTGTTAAGCACCATGTACAAACCATGCAAGTGAAATGCCACTAGAAAACAAAAACAAGATAAATTTTTGATATTGAATGTGGTGCAATTGTTTTTACACTTACCACAAACCACTGATCTTTACCAAACAGTTGTCTGCCGGACCAGGTTTGTTTGAAATAACGCGCCAGCACAATACCCAACGATGTGGTGCCAATCCAGGCCACAATCATAAAAGCACCATGTAAGCGGTATAATATATTGGAAGCACCCTCCAAGCTGCTCTCCACCAGAGACAATTGTAATGACTTCTCGGATGGCATATAAACAATGTCATGATACCCAACACCACTTTCTATTCATATTCCAAACAGAATACAACAAAGTAAGTAAGTACCCAAAGTCGTGTCATACGTCAGTAAAGTCGTGAACTACCTTTTAAACTGCGACCAGCCGCCACAAGTAAACTATATTTATTATTAACTAAATCGAACACTTTGCTATTCACTTTAGTTATCTGATCACGTACAATCTTGCAATAGACAGCACCATTAATTACTGAGGATTCCACAAGACGAGCAGTATTTTGGGGCTTTAATAAAAAATACAAAAAGAAAGGCAATCATAGTCATCGAACAAGAGTAGAAGACATCTTTATTTATTGTTTTCTCTTGACTTACCACTCCTTGTCGACTAGCTCCATATTTGTTAGGAGGTGCTGACGTATATGATGTATACATACGAACTTCATTATTTTGTGGTATACACTCCGTTACCAAGTCATCACCCATTTTGTTGTCTTCAGAAAGAGCCATGGCCACGTAGGCGGCATCTTCTACATAAAAAGTGAACACTCATTAGTAAATATTTACAACTCCCCCAAAAAATAACTTACTCAAGCGGGATTTTATTTCAAATTCATAAATGTCACCGCGCACCTTTACTGCTGTTACCAAATCACAATTTTTTTCATTTACACAACCGTCGGGGAGACCAAAACAATTTTTGCCTATTCCGCACTCTCCATAAAAAGGATCATCCGCTGTGGGCGTTGGACTGGGTGTTTGATATTTTGGTATATAAGCAGTTCGACTTGTATTTGGGGAAAAGGTGTGACGCGGTGTGGGCGATTGTACAGGTATTGAAATGGCCTCATCACGTTTTACTATACGTATCGATTCTGAAGGAAAATCCACCCAAAAGGTATCATAGGTTTGAGCCACTGTCGTTCTTTTAAATAAAAAAATAAAAAACAATCATGTTAAAAAGGTGAATTTGTTTAGTCGAACTCTTGGGAACCCACCACCTTCTATGAGTCGATCTATGTGCTATTAGCCGCATTGATAAATAAACGAAACGTGGAACATTAATTAAATCGCTCTTGAACACCAGGCGCCCAGAATTGCTCAGTAAGCAAATCTTAAACATATTTTTTTGGACGGCTTTTGTTCAATCTTCTTGTGTAAACTTGTAAATTAATTCAGCTTTCAAATAAATCAAAATCGAAGGGCGTGGCACTACCCGTTATGATTATTATTTGGAGAATTTGACAAAATCAGTTGAAACATTTTTTATCCCATTTGTTCACAATTCAACTGCTAAACGACTTTAGTCCAAACTAACTGCCCTTATCTGGAATATTTTTCAGCTTCATAATGGAATGTATTTTATGGGCGTGACATTAACCACTTAATTATAATAATTCATCGAAATATCTCAAAAAATACTACCTGTAGCTAGCGCACAAATTTAGATGGACGGACAGACATGGTTGATTTTGATTCTGAATCGATAGGTATAATTGAGGGTGGGTGTGGCAATAATGAAAATAAAAATTTCCATTCATCAAAGAAAAAATTAAATTGAATAATTATAGTATATATATAAAATATGATATGATTCAGCAAAATTTATAAACATTTTGAAGCCAATTGATAAAAAAATGCTAGTGGGCCTTAAAGTTTTTGAAAAGTGATATCGAGGAATGTTGGATATAAGAAAAAATTCCTATTTTATGTAAATATTTAGTAAAAGTCTGTTTGGACTTACTTGAAAGTAATTTCACCTTCAAAGTCTGCTGGAGATTGCCACTCCAAAGTAACTTTAGCCTTTGGAGCCGGACTAGTATGTGTTACCGCACCGCCCACCACATTGTGACAATTCATTAACTGAGAACGCCCATCCTCAGAGGGCCTAAATTGTCCAATCTAAAATATAAATGATAACTAAATCGGTTTTATTTATGTAAAGGAAATGAACAGAGTTTCTCTCCTTAAAACACCTACAATGTCGTAGGGCTGTTGACGATTGCGCGCTTCTATCATAAAACCACCGAAAGTTAAACCATTCGGTACACCGACTAAAACGATACGCATGGATTGTCCCTGAGCCAATACTGTAGTGGACGGTTCTATTCGAAAAGGCGGCAACGAACTCTGTGCCAATATACCGCCCCCATGAAATGGTAGCATATTGTCGCATACTGATGGTGGGGCTCCTTGTGGTAAACAGCTTATATAAGGCATCCATATCAAATTTATTGCTACATATACGTATAATCGTACAATTATTCTGCTCCAACTACTAATGCGACTTTTGTATTTGAGCATGATTGAATAATTGAAGGAGTTGTGACCGTTGTTTCTTTGGGTGACAATATAAGCCGTAATAAACTAAAAATGGAAATATTTAAATTCAAATTAAATAGTTTTTCCAGTTCTTCAAGTTCTTTAATAAAAATTAAACAATACAGTATTCAAACATAAGCTCGGGCTACTTCAGTACAAATATAGATTATTATTATTATTTTCCCATAATAATAAAGAAAATAATCGAGATTTCCAATTTTCGGACTCCATTTTACGACTGTGCATCTGACTAATCAGTCACGTTAGTTGCCTTGAGTTGAAGGAGGAGTTGGAACAATCGAATATTAACATTAAGTTATGTTGGTGACATGTGTGTCATTGTTATTAATGTTATTAATGAAATGCAAAAAGCGCTTCTTATAACCATATATAGTATTTTTTTTGCATTAATTACCCTTTTGTTTTTAGTTGAAACAAACAACAATGACAGCGTTGCTTGGGAAATTACAAAATTTAACCTCCGCTTTAAATGTGATTATAATGTGGTTCGTTTGATCAATGTAAATACAGTGTAACTTCTAAATAAACCCACTTCCTTATCCCCTCCACAGATATTCTCTTTTTGTCAAAATAACTAAATTTGACGTAGATCAATTCTTAAATACTCTTCAGCATAACATGAAAACAGTTGGCGCGGCATGTACTTAATTACATCTTCTATAGTGTATTTATTCAACATTGAATTCATCATAAAAATATGCAGACTGGATAAGATATACAACTCCATAATTAGGTATGTTTTTAATTTAAAAAGACGTGACAGTTTAGCTGCTCACAAAAACCGTCTCTATGGCCTTTCTTTTGATAATTTGCTGAAATTTAGAACTTTAATCCTGCTCCATAAAATTATTACCATAAAGGAGCCAAAATATCTTTTTGATAAATTAGTTTTTTCAAGCTCTCTTAGACACAGACAGATTACACCATTCCAACACGACACTCTAACGTCTGAAAGACAATTCTTTATAAATGCAGGACAGATGCTAATAGGTTTAGGAAGGAATTTGTTAAGTACTATATGTAATTTTTTTCGCTCTCTTCCTTTTTTTTTTCTCTTTTTTTTATTTTTTTTTTTTTATTTTAAGCTTTAAGCTTGGTTGTTGGATCATAAGTAAATAAATAAATGAAAAAATGAAAAAAATGTTATAAACCTATATAAAGAGGGGAATCATTTTACAAAATAAAAAAAATAAAAAAAAATATACTTTTTTTGGAAATTGTGGTCGAGTCTGTCCTCCGTCGGCGCCTATTATTGGTACATCGTCGAATGTGGTAATTATAAATATATGGAACAATTTTGAACTTCTTAGCTCTATTTTTGTGGCCGATAGATAAATAGATTTTTATCGATTGTGGTCGTATCTGTTATTCGATCACACCCTTTTTTGGCACATCGATGGATTTCAACTTTATAAATTCATTATTGTGAACGATATATCGATTTTTGTCAATTTCGGGCGTGGCTCGTTACCGTTTTTGTTCAATTTAAGTAAAGATCTCCATTGGAAGTATCTGTACAAAAATCAATCGCGAAGGTGACAACAAAAGACAGACATACCTACGGACAAGTCTAGATCGACTCAGTTTTTGAAGCTGCCGCCTCCCTCTGACTGTTGCAAATAGAATGGAATAGATAGAGTAAATAGGGTAAAAAACAACACATTTTTTTCCCATGTACATAATCTCTTAGTCATACTTTCATAAGAACAACTCTTAATAAGTTTATGAATGTAAAAAATTTATATATATATAATCATATATATTTATATTCAAATTAAGACAAAAAAACGAGATTTTATGAATCATTAAATCACACTAACAACAGTCCACTGTTGTTCTAAATGATTTATATCGACCAACTTCCTACCACAGAAAACATCTCATTCTTTTTACTCCATTAAGAAACAATACAGATAAATGACTCAACTGTACAAAAAAATGTATATGTGCCCATAATTATATATGAAAGTGATTCAAGTCATATCTTCCAAAAAGTATAAAACTTTTAAATCTTTTAAAACGTTTTAAATTGACTCACACGGGTACATATGAAAAGAAAGCGTATTTTTATAAATGCGGAAATATAAAAAAGGCATTAATTGGTGGTTCTTACACCTTCCACATAAGATGGCCGATATACCAAGCTTGTCATTCTAATTGCGACCCAGAAGTAGATATTAAGCTGACATTGAAGACAGACACTTTTAAAAGCGCCCACAATTAAAAAAAAATTATTTGGCGTGAAAATCGACTTGGAAGTTAGTACGTAATATATACAGTATTGGAACCTATGAACCTACCACGCCTACTGTTCGTATGCAATGGGCTAAATTTAGTTGTGACACATGTTTTTCATATCATGTAGATTTTGTTTTTATTTTATATCCTCGAAACTTATTTAAATATTAACGTCTGCAGTAGTTGACTTCCGCCCTCTAATATTTATTATGGTTTTATATGACTTTCGTAATTGTTAAAGCATGACTATGTTGCATGTTTTTATTTTTATTTTTATTATTATTATTATATTATTTCGACTAACATTCAAATTCAATGTATTTACCGTTCAAAGGAGTGTATAATCCATTTTTATATGTTTAAATAAATAAATAAAATACAAAAAAGAAACAAAAAAACTAAATTTAGTCTAAGCCATATCTAAGATGTGGAGAGTGCAACTACTTACAGGCAATGGGCGTGGCAAATACATTATTATGCCCTCTACTTAGAAATGAATTTTTATGGTGGTTATGGTTGTTTTTGTAATATATAATAATATTTTTAATGGTTGTTTTTGTTAGTTTTGAACGTGTCTATCATCTGACCACGCTCATTTTCTGGCGTTTCCAGAGAACGAGTAAATAAAAAGATGTATACCAAATGTCAACTTCAAAGAACGATTGTGGACGATATATCGATTTTTGTCAATTGTGGGCGTGCCTTTTTGACCAATTTTAACCAATTTAATTAGAATAAAACTACTTAGAAATTTTTGAAAAGAAAATTTTAGTGCAATATATTTCCCGATCGTGATGGTTGGAACAATAGATGGACACATCAAGATCGATAAAGGTTTTCATAATGATTAAGAATATATATACTCTGCCTCTTTTTCAATGTTGCATTGGGGAACAAACTTAGTATAAGTTTGCTTGCACCTTGCACCTTGCACCTTGCATGTGGCATTTTCTCACATTTAGTAGAATTGAAGGGTACTTGAAATCCGCTTTTAGCGACTTAAGTTTATTTACGTTATTCATTTTTTGTATTAATTTTTGTTTATTATACCCTCCACCTTCATTTTGATCATCCGTTTACAATACATCGAAGGAAGCCTGTGAGACCCCGCAAACCATATATATTCTTAATCAGCATGAAAAGAGAAATCGTTTGAGATGTGTTCGACCGTGTGTCTGTTGTTGGCACTCTCACGGTCGTAATTTTTGAGATATCAAATTGAACTTTGCATTTAATTTTGCTATTACGTATTGAAATTGACAAAAACGACGACCAGAACGACGACCAGAATAAACAAATATCTAAACATACCTCGAAAAAATAGTATTTTTAAAAAATTATATATCGCACAATACTATGACTATCAAGTTGAAATTTGGTATAAATATAAGTGGTACCGTTATCTAACACTGTGCCAAAAATGGGCGTGATTAAATAACGCAAACGTCTATAATTAAAAAAACACTATTTGTTGTTTAAAAATGAAAAAATTGAAGGTGGAGGGTATTTAAGCTTCGGTCTTAACCAAACGTTTCTATCTTGTTTTTTTTTTCGTTTAATATATTTTTACCTTGAACTTAAATTCAACTGTTTTTTTAAAGTTCAAGCATTATAATTATATTGCAACCTTTATTATGAGTTTATATTCTTTATTTTTCTTTGCTTCTTTAAACAATACTTGGGTCCCACAGAAATGTTTACACGATTTTTCACTTAACTATTAGACGTATACAGTGTACGCATTCCGAAAGCAATTAACTTTCAAAGTATCAGACGTGTATACTTTATCTATATAGAAAACTAAAAGTTTTATAAATACTTTTAAATATTTTCCTAAATTAAAATGCAAGCCCAACACAGTTACAAACAACTATCAACTGTGACTTGGAAATTTTTATTGTTATTTTATTATTGTTGGACATATTTGGCAGAGGTCTTAAGTAAATTTCTAAGCGGGAAATTAATGATAATTACTAATAACTACCAACACTAGGGTGAAGCTAAATGGCAAATGTGCGATAAAATCTTAGAAAAGAAAAAAGTGAAAGCTTACATAAAATATAAAAAGAAACAAATAAAAAAACTACATAACTTGTGGCAAATCTTGAATGCCCTCCATATTACAACAGCGGTCGAAGTCGACACTCAATAAGCGTTTCTGATATGCGACGCCTGTACCGATAAATAAAATTATTAAATTGAGACTGTTTACCTTTCAAACTAGTCTATAGTAATACTAAACTTGTTTAGTATCTAATACCTATTATATTCTATTAAAAGGACAAGTGTAAATCGATCCATCGCCACCATTTAGTACCCTACACCACTTAGTTCCACAAATTATGCTGCAATTAATTTAGTAGCATCAGGAAACACGCTGCCTTGTTTTAAAGGTCCCTTTGTCAAATCGAATCGCTATGGAGGAAAGAGGTTCTAAAAAGGATCTGATCGGGTTCAAATTTAGCACAGCCAATTATTAATCTAATTAACTATTCTTCCCCAGAAGAATTGTGATTTTTTGCTATATAAAGCTTCTATTATAGTACAACCTTATGGAATGGTCCGATTCGGTCTATTTTCAATAAGGTTTTTCTCTTAATCAAGACATGTCCTTGTACCAAATTTTATCGAACTATCTCGGAAAATGCGATCTGTAGCTTGCGCACAAATTTACATGGACGGACAGGCGAACATCGATAACTATAATTAAAGGTGGATCTATTTCTAGCAGTTATAAACATCCGCACAAACTTTATATACCCTTTGCCGCAAGTGGTGCAGGGTATAGAAATGGAGTAAAGCTAAATTCTACCATGATGAATGAATGATTCATATAATGATCATTCATTGAGTTCACGGGTATTTGCTTTTCCAATGCCAACAACTAAAATAAAATAAACAAATAAAAATAATTAGAGTATATGCTACTGAAAATATATTATTAAGGTGCATATAAAAATATTTCATGTATAAAGTTGTTACACCCTAAACCGCTGAAAAGGCTTTTATAATGATAAATGGAATTTTGGAAAATGTGACCAGTTCCATTGGAAAATATCAAGAAGTATGGATTTTTTCATATAGTGATTATTTCCCAGAGAATTTTTCCAAAATTCGCCTAATTTTGGAAGTGTATAAAAAAGAAGTCATTCCATTACACGACGTGACGTTATGTGGAAATCATTCAGTTCAGTTTCTAAGAAAACTTTGAACGCTCATATCTCGGAAACGGTAGGTTTTTGGGATTAAAAGTTGTTTATTAACCAAATGGTTGGTGCCACGCCCATATAGTACACTTCCTTTGAAAGCTAAATTAATTTATGAAGTAATTTACAAGTTTTCACCGAAAATGTGAACGAAATGGGTTCTGAGTTATAAGACTTTAAAAAATATGTTTAATCAAGATTGGCTTACTTAGCAAACCTGAGCGTCTGCTATTTTCACACAATTTGAAGCTTGTGCGATTTTCGACCATAAGAACGAAATGTTTGCTCAGCTTCTAACCAGAAAAGTATTGCTCCGATTTCAGTAAACTTTTTCAAAAAAAGTGGCAAAAACATAAATTGTAAAAAGTCTGTCTAGAGCCACCCCCTATCTAATCTATCTATCTGCCACAAGAATTGAGCTATTAAATTGAAACTTGGTGCACTTACTTATATTTACCCCTTTCATTGTTGTACCATATAATACATACCAATATTGGGGGGCGAAATCACATATTTGCCACTCCTATCGTTCGTAAGTTCATGCGGAGGATATTTAAAATTTGACCTAAGCCAAATTGAGTTTCTTTTACTTTATAATATTTATTAATATTTTATGAATGCGTGGCCTCTTTAACAACCAGGTCATCGTTCTTGTGAAATGACAGCTATTGAAAAAGTGCATGATACCAAAACAATGTATACGTACGAGTACAATGTTATTTATGAATAATTTATATGTTAATAAATATTGAGCAACAAATTTTTCAATTAAACGTTAACGGTCAGCAGCGTCTTATTGCTGTTGTTGTTACTACTTAAAATTTGTATCAATGGATTATTCTCCCAATGTCACATATTTCAAGCAGTCAGCCTGTTTGATATTTGTTTACATGTGTAACTATATATTTAGTTGTACATGTTTATCTGCATCTGTAGGCAGTTATGTGATCATCATTCATTTGTGTTTTCGCCTGATTTAATTTAAATTCTCCCTTAATTATAATTATTTATATAAATTATTTATATTTATAATTATTGTGGGAGATTATTAAAATCATAACTTGGAATTAACGAAATCCATCCCATATATAAGTAACACATTATTTTGTGAAAAAGAGAAAAGAGTTTATTACAGTAATTACAACAGTTATTTACTCCAAAAAAAGGAAGAAGAAGAAATATAAAACCACTAATGAGAAGAATAGCACGCAATGAAGAAATTTTGTTTTTGCTGTTTTCAATTTTTTTATAGTGATTTTTACACATATTCCATTGCACCGTTTTTGCTGAAAGAAATTGTTGTTTTGGACTTGTTTGGTGGGATCTCCGGTTTTTCTGTTTTTCTCTTTTCATAAAATATTTTTTGTTTTTATTAAACTGGTTGAACTGTGTCTGTATTTGTATAACGAATTAACTAAAAATTGTATTGTAATAAAAATATCTCTTGAGTGTTAAGTGTTTTACGGACAAACAGCATTCTTGCAAGGTTCACTTTTAAGCTGATTAATGAATAATGTTTAATGTGGAAAAATAGTAAATAGCAACAAAAAAAAACTAAATTTGATTTAGCCTATATACAAAAAGTGGACGTGACAAGTACCTAATTACGCCCTTTAATAATGTGTGTAATATAAGTCAACGTAGTAAGCAGAACCCATTTTTGGCACATCTCTCAATTTTTACGATCACGAGAATCACGGACATACGCACTGACATGATCGACTCAGATTTTAATGCTGGAGAGGAATATATATACTTTGTAGTATTTCGGACGCCTCCTTCTAAGTGTTTGCATACAAAATAACGAACAAAACTGAAGGGCATAAAAAACACTCACACTAAATGCTTTAATGTTGTTAATTAGTTTGTATTTTCGTATTCTAACAATTTTGTATATTTTCATATACACACACTCTCACATTTTTATAATAAATTTTAATAAACATGCGATTTTTGGTTAGCACCTTCGCAAATAACACACCAGACTCAACTAAAACTCTCACAATTGTATGAAAACTTGATATGCCACAAAACAAATTAACAACTTAAATAATTACAGCTTGATTACTTAGAGTTAAATAATTTGTTCCAGCACTGACACTCTAATGTTGAATATTAAGCTCTCTTTGACGCTTACTTACAAGTGTTATATGACCCTCTGTTTTCTTTTTGGCCACGCTAGCCTAATTCATTTTGGATGAATACATTTAAGGGTACAGGTATTTTTTTACATAATTTCATAAACTAACAAAGTAACTAGAATCCAATGTTATTATTAATAATATTTTTGCGCCTTTTTCGATAATCCGTTTTATATATAAAGTTTTCCATATAGTCTGTTATGTACGATTATTATTTTTAAATCAATCTGTATTAGCTGGGACATTAATTACTTACATCATCATTTTTAATCTTGGCATTACTGGTTTATAAATTCGTTCTAATTGTTGCCAGATGAGGTTATAGATAAAAGCTGCCTAATTTCAAATATTTAACATAAGTGCCCTCTTGTTTCTTTTTGCTTACCATTTCCCTGAAATCATGTGACAATGAATGAAAATAAAAAAACATCAAATCAAATGAAAGTAGTTGGAAGAATTATCAAAAAAAAATACACAAAATAATATAAATTCCTAGAAAAATTCTTTAAAATGGTTCTAAAAACTATTTATTATATAAGCTATATTATCTTCTTAATAAAATTGGTCAATGGTGATATAATAATCCAGGATGAAGTATTGGTTTGTATAGTTTTCGCCTCGCTCGTAATATGTGCATTTTTATAAATGGAATTTTTTTTAGGAGGAAACACAAAATTTATATACCATAGAGGGTAAAGTTTATCCACCGGAAAACACTGTGCCCACGAATTTTCAGGTGACTGAAGGAGGCAGCTTTAATAATACTAAAGTTAAGTGGCAGGTGGACACATCCGTTACAATTAACGGGGACGAATATAAAGGTTTTCTTCGTGAGGATGGTACATTTATTATTAGTGGAGTACCATCCGGTAGTTACGTAATTGAAGTTAACAATCCGAATTACTCATATGAGCCAGCTAGGGTGGAAATAAATCCCAAAGGTAAATTTAGAGCTCGCCGAGTCAATTATTTGCAACCGGCTCAAGTCGTACAAGTACCTTATCCTTTAAAGATGAGAGTTTGGTATAAGTACAAGTATTTTCAAAAACGGGAACAGTGGAAGGTTTGTGCGAAAATAAATATATAAAAAAGACAATTTCAGATAATTTCCAATCCTACAGATAACCGATTTCCTGTTTAGTCCTATGGTATTAATGATGGTATTGCCCGTATTTCTATTGTGCGTCTTGCCGAAAATGATAAATGATCCAGAGACGAAAAAAGAATTGGAAAATATTCAATTTCCTAAAATCAATAATGATATGCCAGAAATTAGCGAAATGTTTACGTCATTGTTTGCTGGAGGTGCTAAACCCGCAGAAAAGAAAACCAGTTCTAATAAGCAAACTAAAAAACGCAACTAGTGCTCAGTCAAATGGACACATTAGATAATAAAATAAATAAAATTGTAGCTAATATTTTTAATTTAAAAAATATGCACAGTACACATAGATTTAGCAATAAATTCGGGCATTACTTTAAAAAGCCTACTGCTTCTCGTTTTCTACCATCAATTTTACTCTCTTCCAGCAACAACGCCTTAACTAAAGCATCATTCAATTGTTCAGCTACTGATATTCCCAGTTTAATACAGTTAAACATGGTATCTTTATGCAAAGAACCCTCGCCAATAGTATGGGTATGAGACACAAAGCCTGGAAAATAGTTGTTTTAATCATTTTTCGTAGTTTTATTAAATTAAGCTTACTTTTGTCATTCCGTTTTGATACGGCCACCACTACACTAGCAGTGCTGCATTGCTCCTCCTCAGCAGAGGGATCGACCGCGCATGAGTCTCCAATTTTACACACAGTCACCAAAATCGGTATATTATCGATTTGTACGCGTGTACAATCGTAGGAATCATCACTGATTACCAAATCAGCTTCGCCAGCATCCATTAAAGCAGATGTTACTCGGGGGATACGTGTATTGAAAATAGCAGCTTTTGCCGCTATAGAAACTGCATCAAATAGATTACCACCACATTCTAAAATCTATAAAATATTCCACTTTTAATTTAAGAGATGCAATAATAAGAAAATGTTCACCAAACCAATATATCCACATAAAGTTTCCAACAATGTTGTCCCGGCAGAATGCATAACTGCTTTAAATCAAATGCCAATGAAGATTCATAAGCGTGAGTTAAAGTATACGCTAATTCTATAGCCAGTTCCTCCCCACCACGTCCCTCGAATTCGGGAGTAGCATTAGCTGAACTGTGAATGTATAAATATTATAGAAATTTATTGATTCAGTTTGGAAGGATTACTAACCAATCTATAAAGAATTCAATTTTTCCTTGATTGGGAAGCATTGCTGTTGGTTTATCGATTTCCGTTTTAACACCTACTAAAATATCCGTATTAGCCAATCTCAAACGTGCTGAACCATTGGCATTATTTACAACTTCCGTTTCTAATTCCATAGGGCGATAGTCCCTCCTGGAACGTCCGTCGCATCTGAAATTATCCTATTAACAATCAAAACATAAGTATTTTAAAAATATAATAATAAAACATCACTCATTACCTCCACACCATGTAATATAAATGTTTTTTCTGCTTCACTTAGAGCTACATTGGCCATTTCGACTAAATTTTGGTGAATTTCTAAAATTTAATTTTAATAATTCCCAATTCCCACATGTAGTGAGCATTCTTCTTCTCTTAACCATGAGTAAAAATTTTGAGGAAACCACCATCAATGAATGTTGAATGTTTAAAAGAAGAAGACTACATACGAGTAAAAAAGCGTTGTCATTTTGGTGTTTTATAATTTGTAATTTGCTTAAACTTAATCTAAATAAACCTTTCCTAATCAAGTAAATATTATAAGAAAAACAAATATAAAAATGGTTTTTGGTAACGAATGGATGGAAGCTGCTCTCAGCACCGGTGTAAGTTTGTTATTGAAAAAGTTGAAAAAGGAACATGAACAATCTAACCAAATCCTTGCTTTTAGACCACCATAATGGCAGTGGAATTTGAAGATGGTGTAGTAATTGGTGCAGATTCTCGCACCAGCAGTGGCATTTACGTAGCCAATCGTGTTACCGACAAATTGACACGCATTTCGGATAAAATCTATTGTTGCCGAAGTGGTTCAGCGGCTGATACACAAGCCGTAGCTGATATCGTAGCATATTCCTTGAATTATCATGAAAATCAAACCGGTGAAGAACCATTAGTATCAATGGCTGCTTCAGAATTTCGTAATTATTGTTATAATTATCGTGATTCTCTGACGGCTGGCATTATAGTGGCTGGTTGGGATAAAAAACTCGGTGGTCAAGTTTACTCCGTACCCGTGGGTGGTATGATGAAGCGTCAATCCGTAACAATAGGTGGTTCGGGGTCTTCATATATATATGGATTTGTACGGGAATTCCATCGTCCCAGTATGTCTAAAGACGAATGCGTTGAATTTGTGAAAAAAGGTTAGTTTCAGCGCAATGGGAAAAAAGGTGCAGATTTATTTATATATTTTTTGCAGCTGTCACACATGCCATTTATCGCGACGGTAGTTCGGGTGGTGTTGTCCGCATCGGTATTATCACTAGTGATGGAATTGAACGTAAAGTTTTCTTTAATACTTCCTCTGAAGAGCCTGTAGTTTCAGGCCACTGAGTGGAGATTTTGCGTTTTTGGTTTACCCTTTGCTTTAGTGTCAAATTGCTAAAATAATAAAGCGACATTTTCTTCTAAAATCAATATATTTTTTTTTATAATATATCACAACCTTTTTTCATCAAAACTTCACCCTAATTATAAAGAATATAATACTTAGTAAATAACTTAAAGTAAGAGAACACTGACAGTCTTAGGGAGATTGACAATTGAACTGGTTAAGCCACTGCAGGAATTCCTATATTGGCGTGTCCAGCAGACAAACGTTTCTTCTTTTCACGCTTCTGTTTATGATAACCATGCCACATTTCTGGTACCCAGACAGCGATCACTAACAAGAGTAACGTATTTTGTGCGTGTAGACACAAAACGTACGAGTTGGTTAAATCCCGTATCCAACCCAGTAATTGACCAACAGTTATTACTAAAATGCCCTTTGAAATCATATTCAACCCCAAGCCACCGGGCAACTTTTCCGGTGTACAATACCCGGCAATGGTGAGATTGTTATTAAGAACCGTTGCCGACTTGGTCATGCCCGTGAATATGGACATAACAATAATTGTTGTGAAGTCTTTAGATTCAGCCAATGCTAAAGAGTATGAAAATTTAGTATGCCACCCAGTAGTACTTCCATTCCATTTCGTTCATTTAGCTTACCTGCACGGGACACTAACAGACCACTTGTCCCCATTAGGAATATAAGGCGATAGGGAATTTTTAATTTATCCGTTACGCAAGGCAATAGTAAGCGGCACACAATATCAGCACCGGCCATAATTGACATACAGGCAGCGGTGGTGGTGGTACTTAAGTGGACGGAGTACTAGATAAACAAAAAAAAACAATTTATCAATAATTCCGCGAGCTTTGAAAAGGTACTTGGTTTATTTTACCTGTAAAAATTGTGGAAATATCATGGTAAAATTGATGGTGGATGTATAAACCAAAGCCATGCCTACAATCATGCTCCAAAATACCGGATTTTGTAATAATTCTAAATCCATGGCCTGCACTAAATGATGACACATTTTGCTGCATAACTTATCATCTGGTGGATTAGTTGATTTACTTGAAGAATTTTGTTGATTAATATTTTTTGAATTCAATAACACGTCTTGTTGTTGTAGTTGTTGTTGTTTATGGTTAATTAGTTGCTTATCGGTTTCTTCATTATTGTGAATAAATTTTATATCCAGTATGGTGGTGGTATTTTCCTTTGTTTTTTCATCATCATCAAGTAACAATTTCACATGTTGCCTGTTGTTGTAATTTAAACGTGTTTTACTTAGAGTCAACGGCTTTAACATAAGGGCCCCGAGAAGCTGTAATTGTAATAATAACAATAAGTCATTAAACCATGAATGGAAATATTAACACTACTGTTTTTTTAATACCATTTACTTTATTAAAAGTAGATATATTGAGTTTGTCTGTCCATTTGCACTGTTTTGCCGTAAAGTGAGATTGTTTTTCAAAGATTCTACTGAGTATATAAATTCTGCATTACCTTCAAAATCTGAGTTAATGTAGACATTAAGATTTGGGGTCACAAAAATTGATATAGCGCTGAAGCTTTGTTCACACATTCCTAGCTTTTCATTTAAACAAGTTTATCCCAGACACACATACAAGTTACAAAAAAATTAACAGAACGCGCTGTCCTTTATATTAGGTGCCCACACTTTATGTATAAATGATGAATAAGGTATTCCAGGTTTGGCTTCAGCCAAATTTTAGAGTTTTCTTTTCAACTTACACCGCAGAACGATAAGAGAGACATGGCTAAAACGGCCGCTTGAAATCCGTATTCATCCAAAAGGAAGCGAACAATGTGCGGTATTATAACTTGACCTAAGCCGGCACCAGCTAATGACACTCCTACGGCACGGCCACGTTTTGTACTAAAATAACTATTAATCGACATAAAGGTGGAGGGTGCTATCACGCCTAAACCCAAACCAACCTTTCAAAGTTAAAAATTAGAAACATTTTTTCAAGCTTATTTAAACAAATTTACCAAACAGCTGTAACCTATAATGAAATGCCAGCCTTCTGTAGCAAATGCACATACCAGTAGACCCAATGAAACCATAATACAACCCGAGGCAGCCACATTACGCGGCTGAAAACTTTTAATTGCCGGTCCTATAAATAAACCGGAAAAATTCAAAGCCAAACTATTTAGATTGGTTATCAAAGCCGCCGTAAATGTTTCCTGATCTGTATGCTTCAGATGGCCACCGAATAATAAACCAAATACTGATAAAATCGATTGATTAGTCATCTAAACGGGAATTTTGTAGTTGAATTATTGAATTATCTATGAAACAAAAGAGCTTACATTAATAAAAGCTACCGCGGCCACCACCACCCAGCCCCAACCACCGTCCGGCACTTCACTTAAATCATTATCCATTCTTAAATTTCTGTTTTTCCTTCTCTTGTTACGATTACGAAATCTACAAGAAACACACAATTTTTAGTAGAAAATAAATAATAATTAATAATTTTCTATACAATGCCGGCATATTGTATAATGAATCGATACATTCAGCAATCATATTTTAAATTTAAATAATCCGTAATTTTGTAAGAAAACAATATTGATGTAATTATGCACAAAGCACTTCAACACAATGCACAACTCCCTCACGCCACTTATAAGTGGCGTTTGTTTGTAATATCTATTTATACAATTTATTATTATTGCTTTGTATATAAAAATGTAACGATAGATTAGTCGTGATTTTTCAATAATGTCTACAAGTAATAGTTTGTATTGCATTTATTTGTTTGTTTAAAAATACCCTACAGCAAGGTAATAAACGCTTCTTATTTGTTTTATGACACATCTCACACATACATATTTTATTTAAAGGATATCAAATAGAGATATACTCAAATACAAAATACATACTGTTTGACAATCTGTAAAATATAAACTTTTACGGAATTTGTCTTAAAATAGTTTTATTTTTATAAACAATCAAATAATTTCGAAGTTTTCACTTTCACTGCTTTCACAGCTACTTAATGTAGATGGATTGCAGATATTTTTTCAATAAGAAGAAGACATTGTCTTTTATACGGTAATATTAATTTGTAGCAAATGTAACAGTATTATAACATACAGTATAGCAGAGTATTATAACTTATAAGTATTTCTTCTTTAAAATACATAAATCTAATAATAGAAGCGTTTACTTTAAATAGAAGAAGAAACAAATAATCTTGCAATTTAAAATCTCAGCTTATTTCCCCCCTTTGCCATGATATACCGTAACAATTTAAAAAAGGCACCGGCTCAAAAGTTGAACAAGAAGAACTTTCCTACAGGTACGAAATTCCATTGCCTATTATAATGAACTTTAGACGTTATTTTATACAGTAAGTGAATAATTTATACAAAAACAATACCGGAAACATTAAGCTTACGAACACTATGCACATTTTGACAAACTTACCAAAATGCTATTTCGCTGTTTTGTATATTTTTTTTTCTTTTAATTTAAATAGTCAATGAAACTCCGACCTTTAAAAATTGTGTCCTGCTCACTGTAATGGTTTAAAATTTAATAAAACGGAAATTCCATATGGAGAAATTATTTATATTAGTGCTGTGCTGCCACTGCTGCGCTTAATCGAAGAAATGATTATTTACATCTATAAGATTAAACAAGTAAAAATATTATGTTAAGTTAAACGCGACTGCAAATACTCTACATTACTTGGTCACTTGATATTTTAAACTCAATTCATATCTTTCCAAGTATATACAAATAAACAAAAACATTCAGATTTTATTTTTATCATCCTTTTGCAAATCAAATTGTTTATCTTTATGGGAGACCGAAATTCACCATTACGATAAGAGATACATAATTAAAATAAAATAAAAACAATCTTTTAGATATTTCGCACACATCACGTTAAATTATAATATTTTTATTATTAGTATTTTCTTTTTTTTAATGTTAAAAAAAAAAGACGGAAAATATCAGATTACAGCTAAATTTTCAAGTTCAACAGTTCAATACATTTAGACAATAAAAAAAACTAGTTCTTAACCAGTTGAAAAACTGGAAAATTGTAAATAACGTGTTACCCGTACCCATCTGATTATAAGACCGCGATATTCTTTTTGATTTATTTATAAATTAACAATCAATAAGATTCAAGTTTTTTTATAGCAGTTTGAACTACAATCGAAGTTGATGAGGTTTTTTTTTTTCGTTTTTGTTTTTTCTTGCTCACCAATCCATCGTTATCAGTTAAGTATGGAATCATTTTCCAATAAATTAATATTGGAACCGATTCCATAAAATGATATGGGTATAAGTATAATATAAAATTAGAGTAAATAGAATACATATTCGTAAATGAGGTGAAATAATTACTTAGTTTAATTATATATATACATGTATATATATATGTATATGTTGATACTTTTTTATCTAAAATATAAATAATGCAGATGTATATAATTTAGTATTAAACATTAAAGTAAAAGACTAAAAATTAATTGAAAACCCCACATATTACAAACAATGAAAACGTATCGAGTTGAAAATAAAGTTTTATACAACCCAGTTTTTCATAATTCAAATGTTAATGTTCAATGCTGCTTTACATTAATAATAAGAAGCACGATAAGCAAAACAATAATATTTTACAAGTTTTAACAAAATTTTTTATTTTTTATTTTATAGTTTTACAAAATAACTTTTGAATGAAATGGAAACAATTACGGACAATGACAGTGATTGTGAGATTCATTGTGTAGACTTAAGTACCATTACGGTAGCTGATACATCACAAGATACGGAAGTGCAGCTCGAACGTGATTTGGAAGATGGTGAAGTGTGCGATGAATCCTTTCAAGATGATAACGTTTTATTTGAAATTCATTTCCATAAAAAGGTGAATTTTGATAAATATGGAACATTAATTGCTAATATATTAAAGGAAAAACTGCCGTGTGCGAGTGAGGATCCTAATTTACAAATTGACTGTTGTATACAAACAGGCGAAGCCGTTGAAAATAATTTTACAATTAGGTTTATAAAAAATGCACAACAGAAGGAGGTAGAAGTAGTGGAAGAAGAAGAAATATTAATACATATTAGCGGTGAATCTGACGTAGAGATAAACGAAAGCGATAATGAAATACAACGAAAAGTAGAAGAGAGAAGGCAACGGGATCTGCTTAAAGAACAATCACCCGATTTTACCGGCATTATTGAATTATTCGCCATTGACACCGAACCAGACGAGAAATTGAATTCTGATAGAGTACCTTCTTACAAGCGGACTATAAAAGATGCTATGCTGGATAAAGAGGCGGCCACAGAGAAGAAATTAAAATTAGACCAAAGTAGTTTTAGTAGACAAAAACCTACCAATACATGTTTTAATTGTGGTGAAAGTAGTCATAGTTTAAGGGAATGCCGCCTACCACGGCAACAACAACGCATTAAAAATGCCATAAAAACGATAAATAAAACAGAACGCTATCATATCGATGCAGAGCAGCGATTTTCCAATTTTAAACCGGGACATATCAGTCATAAATTGCGAGAGGCATTGGGTTTAAGAAGAGGAGAACTACCATTCTTTTTCTATCGCATGCGTACTATGGGCTATCCCCCAGCGTGGTTAGAAGATGCCAAAATGGAAAAGTCTGGTATGACTCTTTTTAATTCTGATGTAAGTTCAAGATGAATCTTTGAATAGAAATTTCTTTTAATTGAACTGTTTTTTTTAACTTGAAGGGTACCAAAGTGTTAGAATCTGATGAGGATGAAGATGAAATTGAGAGCTGCACACATAAATACAATACGGAAAAAATTATTGATTTCCCCGGCTTCAATCAGCAACCGGAAGAACATTTCTATGATGTAAAAAATTATCAAATGCTTCAGTTGGTTAATTAAAGCTAATAGTTATGTGTTCGTTCCCTATAGGATTACAAATTCCACAACGTGCCGCCCTTTGCCAAGCATCAACTAAAATCAGAATTCATTAAAACCTTGGGCGATAGTGTAGTTAATGGGTATAAACGTAAGAAACTGAGAGATTTGCCTTCTGGTAGTACAATCGAAGAAACAATTAATAATGTCACCTCCGTAGAGATGGAAGATATGGAAATTGAAGACTCTGATACTAGTTTAACCGAACAGATGGAGTTTACACGACCACCACCACCAAGTGAAGAACCAGATAGTGACAGACAACCATCACCACCACCCCCACTCCCACTCCCGCTCCCGCCTCCATCTCCACCAGTTATGCAGCTCACATACGATTCTTCACCTACCGCTATATCTTTAGACTCAACATGTGTTATTGATCTAAGAGAGGAAGACGAAGGTTCCAATTCACCTAGTTTGGCGCAGTTGGAGGCTAAGCAACAAAAATTATTACAAGAACTAATATCTAATAACAGCACTATATTGATTGAAACTGATGATTCTCTAATCGATGAAGTTTTAGGGATGGAAGAGATCCCCGTTGCGATAGGTTCAAGTGATAATGACAATGGGAACAATCCCGAACCGTGTAATGATGCCATTCTGGCAAACGTTATTAAAGAGTCACACATGGGTGTACCGCTTTTAAAATTCTCACCCTACAATGCTTTACCAGCTGGTGAGAAATTCAAGACTGGCGTAAGTGATGTAATCAATTTTGAAAATCTGCCAGATTCTACGGGAAAGTATGAACAAATGAAAGAGGTTTTGACAAAAGTGCGTCAAGCTGTACAGAAATTGCACCATGAAGGTGATAAATAGAAGAACTCCTTGTACGATATTTTTTTTATAATTCCAGAGATGTTTGCATTGATTGTAATTAAATTAAGTTCACCATATACACTTTTTTTTATTGAGAATAAACATTTAATAGATTGTTGTTCATGTTTTCTAAAATTTTGCAAGTTTTTAATTTCCTTACGAGTGCGCAAAGAGCAAAAAAAAATCTTTACAATCACTTTAAAGGAAAACATTCAAAATATTTATTCAAAAAGTAAACATTTTAAGGAAAGACGATACAAGTATCTTCGAGGAATCTATAAGTGGGAGTGATGGCGAAAAGGAAAATAATTTTTTTAGATAAACAAAACAATTTTCATTATTGTACGAATTCTTTTACGAACACATTTACATTTAAAATCTTTATAAAGGCAATGTGTTGTAAGATCACGAACTATTATATTAATTTTGTGGCATTATTTGTGTATAGTTCTTCCAACTTAAGCACTTTCTATTATGTGTTAGGTTGTAAACAATTAATTTACCGCTGGCGGTGCAGGTGGAGGTCCATCGCCACGATCACCGGCGTCTGTGGCACGACGTTTACTTCGTAGTGACAAAACAGATTGGGGCCGTATAAAATACAACACCAAGGCAAATACCATTAACATGGTCATCATGGTATAATTACCACCATCATCGGTACCCACAGTGGGATGACCCAACATATTGGACATCGGCAAGTTGTTGCGTGCTGCACAAAATATAAAAACAGAAATAGGTAAATAAAATATAATTTGCTTAAGCCGAATCTAAAATACCCTCCACGCACTGTATATAAGTATGCTGTGGAGGTGACAGGTAGAGGCTTACACTTGCAAATAGTGTTATGTATTACGTACCAACTCAAAAGTCGAATTCTGTGCCACAGAGTGTCGCAAATGTTATACAACTCCGCCCATTTTTACCACATCCGTTAATGACCCGATATATATATATATTATAAAATTTCAACTGTATTGCTTTACTTTTACTTATGGTGAGATAGTTTCGATTAAGGGCTTGGCACTTAGCCGATTCTGTCTAAAATGAATATTGAACCTGCTTACAGAATTTGATGACTAAACAAAATTACATGTCAATGACTCGTCTTTGGAACTTTCTTCGACATGTTAGTAAACTTAATGTGCCACTTATTGTAATGTGGAGAATATAAAAATCATACAAATATGATGTAATTAATTATATTGCTATCCTACTGCATCAAGATTGAGACACTAATTTGCATTTTTTTTCTTTGATCAAATTCCCAAAATTTTCCATTGTGGTTAGATTTTTTAACTTGTAATACCGAAAAATTCACAATTCACACACAATTAGAAGATTTCATTTAACTAAGTCCCTCTTATAAATGGTGTAGGGTGTAGGTGTGAGTAATATTAATAAAATCTGTATCTCTCACCATCCAAACATATGGTGTCGGAACATTCATTTTGATTTTGTCGTATCTGTAATGTAATCATATTATAAATAAAAATTTTAATTATATATGTTAAACCATAACTTACGAAATCTAATAACCTTCGCATGGCAAATTCATGAGACCACACACATTCACAACCATCAAATTCATCAGACATCTTGAATGGTCCAGTTTTAATTCGGGCTGTAAAAATATTTCAAAATAAATTATTAGTTATAGTTTAAACTACATATGTGTGAAGTTAGACCAAATCTTAAAAGCCCCCCTTGCAACGAGACCCTCTTCTTTATTTTATAAGTAATAAGAAAGAAATTCACAAAAATTGACGATTTGTTAGTTTTTCTTGCACTGTGGGCGTAACGCTGGACCGATATTGCCTAATTTCAATATCAACTAGCGTTCAGTTGAAGTTATTTAAATTTCCATTACGTTATAAACGTTTATATTATTATTGTTTACATTATTACAAGTATTCTTTGCCAGCAGCAATGCTAAAATTTTTATTATAACAAGAAATGACCTAATACCCTTTTTAACACAATATTATTAGTAAAGAATGTATGCAAGTATGTATTGTTTTCAATTGCGGATATGCCTATATGTATACACGTATGTGCGTACGAATGCAGCAGATAAATAAAGGCAGAGAATATGTATGTGGTTTTTAGATAAACTGATTAATTTTTGTCTTTTTACTGCTACTATAAATGACGTTTGGCAGTAAGTATTCATTATTTTATTTAACAATAAGTAATATATTTACGTATTATATTAAAACGTATATTCCTACATGTTTAACAAATGTAGATATTTTTGATGCACTTCACAACAAAACACAACAACTGCAACTTGGCAATGTCAATTAAAGTAATGTACTTTCTCTGTGGAACAACAAACATTAATATGTACCCAAGTAAATTACTTTTTAATAATCAACCACTTGCTGTTTAATGATTATTTTCTTTATATGTCACAGTTACTTTTATTATTTATTCGCTTCACAAACTTCACTATAGATTTGTTTCTTTTCTGCCTCGTTAGTAACTTTATATTTTACTCATCAATATGCAGAACATACTATTTTTATGATTTTCTTTGCGTAATAGTCTTTTTTTTACAATATTACATCTAAAATCGTATTATAACAAAATTTCCGACTTTGCGACAAACAAAAATACTGAAATAATCATGCAAGAGGTACAGTCAAATAATAAATACAGAAGAAAGTAAAGAAGAAGTATTTATGCAAAAATGTTACAGCGTTGTATTCAGGAAATTATTACAAAAAAACGTTATTTGTGGATATACCTAAATATTATTTAGGTTTATAAAATTTCTTTACATTTTTACTAAAATGCCCTTAATATAAAGCAATTCGTTTTTGAGTGCCCTTTTGACAAGGACTGAATGGAAGAATGAAAGGATTGCGCGTTATTCCGCGTTAGTTTAGAAAAATTTAGTAAATAATCGCTTTCTTATTACGAGTCGATCTAAGACACCTGTACTTCTACATTATCACCGTTGGTTTTAAAGAATCATGAAAAGAACTGGACAGTGTAAGATTCCCATCCCAATAAAAGTACACTTTACGTTGCATATTTTTGTTGATTGTGGCAGTAATATTAGGAAAGTCACACAGTGCGACAAGAACTGAAAAGCTTTTCATACCACTCATGTTAAAAAAAACAAGTAAGAAAACTAAATTTGGCTTAGCTCAAATCTAAATACCCTCCACAACCATAACGGTGGGCATGGCAAATATATATATACATATATATATATTGCGCCCTCTAATGTTGTATGGCTTACGTATCAGCTCAGCAGCCTAGTTTTATGGTGAATGTGGTTTTTTGTAAATTGTGGACGTGTCTGTTATCTTACTACGCCCATTTTTTGCACATCGGTAAATCTTTTTGTAATAGATGTAATTTCAATTTTATAGCCCAATTTTTGTGGCAGATAAATAGATTTTTGTTGATTGTATACGTGGCTCTTAGCGATTTGCGTGCAAAAAAATAAAAGTCTTTGTTCAAAATTTCAGTTCAATATCTCAAAATTTACGCCCGTGAGAGTGCCAATAGACGGGCACACGGACATTCATTATTTTTTAAGTATTCGTATGTTTCTTACCGCCTCTATTAAATGTAATGTAATCTTTATCTGTGCGCTTTAAACAAAAAATTTATAACAACTGATATAATATTTTTCTATTATTTAACGCTTTGTCGCAGTAATTGCTTTTAGTCGTTTATTGTTTATGGGAGTATCAATTGAATCAACACATGGTACCTCTACATTTGGTATAAAACGAATTTTTACATAAACGTTTTTATGTTCAAAATAGTAGTGAACTTATAGGTTTCTTTTCTTTCTTTTGTTTCTTCCAATTAAAGAGAAAATATTTTAATAATATTGATGATGATGACGATGTTGTGATAAACTTAACAATAATTTGAATTAAAAATTTGTGGTAAATTAAAGTTGCCGGTAATTACTTCTAAAGAAAGAACGGGAAGAAAATACAACAATGAATTCGCAAAGCAACCAATCAGAAACGAAAACGTATAAAGAATAATATTCACGTACATGCCAACACTTACATATATTTTATACATCTCGATTTCAGTATAAACAAAAACCTACACCATTTAGAAAGTGTTCTTTAATCGACTGTTGCGTGGTCGTTTTAAGCCATATGGGCGACCATTGGATATCAGTTTTGTAAGATTGGTTGTTTGCGGTGTTATATTGGAATCTGTTATACTGTTTGTTTTCGTAGTTGAAGAATCATTATGACTATCCCACGGTATCAGTTTCAAGCCACTATCAATTTCGTCGGTTGGCTGTGGCTGCGGCTGTTTAACTTCATCACTCACATAGGGCGTGCTGGTTTGTCCAGCTTGTGAAAAGAATTCTTGCATGTTAGGAGTGGCAGGCGTTTTAGTTGATTTAAAAAGTTGCTGTTGTTTTTGTTTTGCTTGCATTTTAACAGGTGTTTCGCATTCTACATTCTTTACAGGTGATGAGTTGGTGTCAACTTCGCAATTTCTTGGTAATATTTTTTGTTTTCTCTTATTTTTGTTCAATGATAATACATTTTTATGTGTTATTAATCTTTTAGAGTGAGCAGTTAATTGTTGCTGTTGTTGTTGTTTTTTACATTCATCTAGTGTTGACCTGAGAGATTTTTGTGATGTCGTTTTCGATTTATGCAACGGAGTGTGATCTGAGGGTGAGGGCGAAGGTGAAGATACAGCCTTGTTATCAATTAAATGTTTCCGTTTGGACATTACTTGCAAAAGCAATGGTTGCGAACTTTCACTCCCTTTATTTGGTGCATCTTTTACGCAATTACTTTTATTTGTTTGAGGTTGTATGCGTTTATTTTTGAGTTCTAACAAGTCGTTGGCATAATCACAGTTCTCTAATTCACATTCTTTCAGCAAGTGTGCCACCGATTTTTTCGCCTCCTCACTTACAACAATTTTCGTACCTCTAGCGGTTTTGAAGCCCTCAAAAGTAGTTTTAGGTACTTCGTTGCGAATTTTACTTGTATTTTGAGTTATTTCACGATTCTCTGTTTCATTAATTGATTTGATGCATTTTGCATTCGCTTTTCTTATTAAACATTTATTTTTTATTGATTTCAAATCATTTTCAATATCCGGCAGAGTAGCACTTGTTTTAAAATCTTTTATAAGATCTTCAACTTTTTTTATACTTTCTTCACTAATACACACTTGTTTGCCATTTGCTGTTCGATATCCTACAAAAAAAAAATATTTGAAAATATTTAATATTTAAAAATTTTAAGAAAATTGTATCTCATGTATAAACAGTAACTTACCGTATAAATTAGGCAGCAGCTCATCATGTTGAGTGTTATTAAATTTTTCAAATTCCTCAATATCACATCGATTTGTATTTGCTTTGGTCTTATTCCATAAAACATCTTGGGTCGTGAAAGAGGCAAAGAAATCATCATCGTCATCGAACCAATCTTTCTTTGGTAAAATATCAGAATCTGAAAAAAAAAAGAAATAGCAAATTTATAGTCTACTAAAATTAATCATTTAATATGCTACAACATTTAGGTCCTATTCCAGCTTATATTCACACATTTCTAATTCAAATGCAGAAAAAATGTGAAAAATTCTTCACAAACCCCAAAGTGAGTGTGATGTGCGAATTCAAGTTGTAAAATGTGTAATAAATCTTACTTTCAATATCTTTAGGTAATGATGGCGGCATTTGTTCACTTTCTTCATCTGAAACTAAAAAATA
The DNA here is from genome assembly GCA_949710015.1 of Crataerina pallida. Taxonomy (NCBI): domain Eukaryota; kingdom Metazoa; phylum Arthropoda; class Insecta; order Diptera; family Hippoboscidae; genus Crataerina; species Crataerina pallida. Next base: position 16,661,080 of record OX453293.1, read on the forward strand.
ATAAAAATTTAATAAATTTTTTATACAAAACTCCTCGAAAATGTTTACCATGTGGTGAAAGATTCTGAAAAATTTCTTCGGATAATTTTAATATATCCGGTTCAATAAGAGTATCATCCAAGTCGTTGGTAACATTCAACGAACCCGAAATATTGTCATTACATTTTGGCGTTTGAGGGAAGCCTTTAAATTCCTCATAACTCCAACTATCTTTTGCCAAGATAGGAGGATGTTGCTTTCTTAATGAAATCACCTGATCTAGTAATTTTGGTACGAATTCAGATATAAATAAGTCGTTGTCATTCTTCAATTCCTCATTGTTTTGCAGTGGTTGGGAGTTTTGGGTAAAATAGTTGCTTAAATTTATTAGATTGTCACACAAAGTTTGGGAAGTATTGGGTATAAATACTTCAAAATTTTCCTTATCAGGCATTGCGTCTTCTTGTATTGATATTGGAGAGGGACTTAAACTGATATTATCATGATACACACGATCAACATCATCACCACTGTGGGTTTGGAATTGTTCTTCCAACTTTCCTTTAGCTGTTTTTTTAGAACGTCTGCTATAAAAGCGCGTAGGCTTATGTAATAATTTAAATAAAGGTGTTCGTTCCAGGTACTTTAAACGGCGCTCTGGACTGGGTGTTGGACTGTTATACGGGCTTGAACAAAAATCTTTTAAAATAGCTTCTACCACTGATTTGCTTCCATGTGGAATTTCTGGTTTCGGTATTTGAGTATTCACCTTTAAAAGAGTTTCCACTTTTTCACAGCAATTTATCAATTCCGAATCCGTAATATCACACATATCTATTTGTTCTTTATGTTTAAGATCACATTGATTATTTGTTTCTGTTTTAGAATAATTTTTAAGTAATTCTTCACAAGGCACAAATCCCTCGACATGAAAAGCGGATGTTGTGAGTTTAGATTGGCTAAGGGTACTACACCGATCGGCTAAAACTAAGCACATTTCTGCCTCAAATGGTTTAAAATCTTTTACTATTGTCGGCCCTTTTTTGTGTGCACTGCTAAAACTTTCCAAAGAGTCTTCTTCACAGGAATTGTGGTACAATGCTTCTAAGAATAGGTTTTTTAATTCACCAGGACTGTTTTCTTGCACTGTCTTATAATGACCCTTGCGTAATAATCTGCTATTGTGAGTGGACGAGTGTGAATGGGGACTAGAATCAATGCTTTCTTCTAACATGTTAATTAAGTAAATATTAATTATTTAATAAAATTGTTTTGCATTTAGTGTAAAAAAAAAAATAATAAAAACACAATAAGCTCTTAAAAAATTGAAAATTATTGTAATAGGCTGCATTAACGATATGTTTCTCACTTTCTTAAAAACACAACCATGTACGTTTACAGGACTGCCATTTGTAAAGTCTTGCTTTGATCTTAAAAGACGGCATTTAAATTTAAATTTATTAGAGTGTCAACCCAGAAATGCGATAAATAAATAAATTATTGATAAATCAAAAATACAAATTCTTTTGTAATGTTTCGGTTTGATATGTTAATGCATCTATTTCTGGTATGTTGTTTTGTGCAAAGTGTGCATAAGTATGGTGAGTTTTGCTTCTCCGTTTTGCCATAACCTGTGTTGTATTATATAGTTTTGTATTCTCATTGCGTAGGCCAAAATTATTGCTCTTGTAATTTGTGTAAATGATAAGTAAATGTTACACATGTTTGTTAAATTTTCTACAAAAAAATACAAATTAACTTTACTCAAATTATTTTCATATAAAATAATGCAAATAACTTTGTTTTAATACATAGAAAAAGAAAAAAGCAAGTTGTGCATCGTAAAAGAAAAAACCCTTAAAAAAGTGAAAGCCATTTTCGTACATTGGTAAAGCCAAAGAGAAGGTGAGATAAAAATAATATACATAAATATATAAGCACGGAGAATTATAAAACCAAAGAGAGAGAGCAAGAGGTAAAATTTTTCGATTTTGGTGGAAAAACGGAATACGAATAAGCAGTACATTTTCACACAACAATCAACGAAAATAAATTGAAGAAAAAAAGATATATAAAATAAAAAGATTAAGAGCCAAATACAGGTGGCTTTCGATTGGCAAAATAAGAAATAATTTTAATTGCTGCTGTTAGGGTTTTGTGTGTAAAGCAGTTTGTGAAAATCCGTCAAAATTCTCATCTATAATAGCCATACGGTGTACAACAATTTAATTCATCCAAATAGTGTTCTACGAAAGCCATTGGTAGCCACAGCCACACCAGGAGCCCCCACTTTGCCCATCATGTTTGTAAATTCGATGACGTTCCGTAGCAATCCGGCAAATCATCACTATCATCAGCAACAATCGGCTATAAATCATCATGCCTCATTAGCGGCTGCAGCGGGCCACCCTTTGGCCGCTGCTCATCACGCTACGCAGCAGGCTCAGTTACATCACCATGCTGCTGCAGCCACTGGCCAGGCTGGCCCCTTGAGCCATCATCTCAATGCACACAGTGGACATCATGCTGGTGCCAACAACAACCACCACTTGCCTGGAAGCATTCTAAGCCGTACGCCTCATGCTCCAATGGGCATGGGCACTGGCAACATCACTTCGATTTCACCACACCTTTCGGCAGGTAGCGGCTCCTCGGGAAGTGGTTCCAGCTCCAATTCCTCTGACAATGGTAAGATTTATATTAAAAATTTGGAACGCTCCATAGACAATAAGGCTGTCTACGATACGTTCTCGGCATTCGGTAACATCTTGAATTGTAACGTGGCCAAGGATGAGCACGGCAACTCGCGTGGCTATGGTTTTGTCCAGTTCGATACAGAGGAGGCGGCCCGTGCTGCCATCGAAAAAGTAAATGGTATGCTGTGCAACAGCCAAAAGGTACATGTCGTCAAGTATATACCACGACGTGATCGCGAACAGGAGAAGGCTACGCAGTTTAGAAATTTGTATGTAAAAAATTTCAACGAAGATTTCTCGGAACAGAACATGAAGGAAATGTTTGAACCGTTCGGACGTATAACCAGTCATAAGGTAGGTAGGAGAAATGAAGTGGAAATTAGTCGCAACACTCTTAATGCCACAAGTACACTACAGAGACACTTTTTATTTAAAGCACTGTTTGTGTTCGAGTGCATGTTTGTCCTATATTTTTAGAATCGTCAACATGTGTTAAAATGTTCCTACATTTATGTTGTATCGATGGGCGCACACATAGCACCCACAAAACATTGTTGTGCTTTAATTCAAACTTAATAAATCCATCTTACTCTCATTCTGTACGTGTAGACGCTCACTGCGCTTGCTCTTTGTAGTTTTTTCTTTTATTTGTACCAGTTAAAGTCGTTGGTATTTTATATGCATTAATAGGTAACTGGGCTTATGTAGAACACCAACAATGGACAAAGAGCATTCAGTAGATCTTCAAAATGTCATTTAATGTCACATTACTTGACATTAAAGGTGTACAAAATTTATGATTAGTAAAAATTACTAGTAAATAAAATGTATATTTGGCTTGGGCCATATCTGAAATACCCGCTACCGAAGCACTAAAGTTTGCCAAGGACTCTATGTCACAATTTTCTTCCAAAGTTTACCCTCCATGTACGAAGCTTGTCATTTCATTTGCAAAACCCAGAAAAAGGCATCAGAGCTTACAAAGTATTCTTGAGGTAATCTAGATATGTCTGTCCGTGGTTTTGTCTGTTATTCGCAGTGTCACGGTCGTAAATTTTGAGATATTGAGCTGAAATTTTATGTAAACACTAGTTTCTGCAGGCAGTTCACTACGTACACTGGCAAAATTGATTAAAATCCACGCCCACGCCCACGCCCAATCAATGGAAACCTCTATATCCGCCACACAAGATCACCTATGTACACCTATGAAATTTTATATGCATATCTATAATAACCCCACCGATGTGCCAAATATTGGCGTGGTTATATCAACGCCCTTAATTTACAAAAAAGCGTACTCAGCGCAAAACTCGACTTGTAAACTGTGAACTGATACGTTGTCCATGCACTATTAGAGATCGTAATGTGTATGTGCGCGCCCACCGTTAGTAGGAAGGGTATTTAAGATTTGGTCTAAGCCAAATTTAGTTTTATGACTGATAAAAAAAACTTTAGCAAGATAGAGAAGTTCGATTAAGACCAAAGCTTAAATACCCTCCACCTTTTATAATCCTCTAAAAAATAAGTTCGTATTGCCATATTTATGTGTATGACTATTTCATGTACTTACGGAAATAGTGTTTTTTTTTTTAAATTATAGGCGTTTGCGTTATTCAATCACGCCCATTTTTGGCACAGTGTTGGATAACGGCACCACTTATATATATACCAAATTTCAACTTGATAGGCGTAGTATTGTGCGATATATAATTTTTTAAAGATGCAATTTATTCGAGGTATGTTGAGATTTTCGTTTATTGTGGGCGGTTTTGCCCAATTTCAATACGGAACAGCGAAATTAAAATAAGAATAAGTGTGCCAAGTTTCAATTTGACCGTGAGAGTGCCAACAACAGACGGATACACGGACGGACAAGTCTCAAACGATTTCTCTTTTCATGCTGATTAAGAATATATATGGTTTGCGGGGTCTCCGAGGCTTCCTTCGATGTGTTGTAAACGGATGATCAAAATGAATTTACCCTCTTCCCTATCCCTCCCTTTATCTTTATGTTTCTGTTGCACAGTGCATGTGTCGCTTGACCGCTTGAGTCCGGTTTTAATACTAATCAGTGATAATAGCAAAAACTACCAACACTTCTGCCAAGTTTCGGAATCGATGTCTCAGCTTTTGCGATTGGGTGAAGGATTTCCACACTCACACACACAGACACACATACTTACATATATATATATATGCACTTTATGAGGTCTCTCACATTTGAATTTTTCAGATCATGACCGATGAAGAAGGACGTTCTAAACGTTTTGGGTTTGTGGCATTTGAAAGTCCCCAATCGGCCTTAAATGCTGTTATATCTTTAAATGGTAAGCAATTGGGTGACAAATATTTATATGTTGCTCGTGCTCTCAGTAAAATTGAACGTCAACAAGAAATCAGTCGCAAGCTCGAAGAACGTAAGAGGCAAAAACCGGGACAAGTTTTCTATTATTAAATAAAAAATAATAATAAATAGAATAAAAAAAAAAATAAATAAAGAGAAAACAACAACAACCACAATTTATAATGTTAGTATTGAGAAACTTCAATTGATTCTATTATTACAACAAAAAGAACAACAAAAGAGAGATAGTAATATGGTACAGAGCAAAGAAAACTACAATATTATCCCCTCCTAATAATCACTTTACATCACACGATATATAATACTTATACACACACACACATACACACACCCCTAAACCTACACCGTACAGGTATTAATTATTGTATATGTAGGAATTTTTAAATGAACTATTCAATGGTTTTTTTTTTTTACAAAAAATACGAATAACAAAAATTTAGAGGAAAGTTCGTTTCAAAGAAGAAAAAACAGTTGCTTAAAAAAAACAAAAAAAAAAAATAAAAATAAATAAAAATGCGTTTAATTAATTAAAATTAGCAACTACATATAATATACACACAACAAAAATATAACGCTTGCAGACATCACATACAAGTTAGATTATTATTATTATTTTATTAGTATTGTATTATTAAATTAATTATTATGATTTTCTTGATTACAAAGCAGGAGTAGATCTCCCAATCGAAACACTTGATAACAAAAGAATAAAGAAAATAAATGAAATTTAATGAAGGAAAAATTTTGAAAATATTTTAAAGCACTAAAAAGGATAAATATATTGAAAAACAAAACAAGAAATAACAACCGATTTGATACCAGCAGAATTATGATTAAAATGATTTAAATGAAAAAAATCAAATGAAAATAAAACATAGCAGAAATGAAAAACAAGTAAAGCGAAATCATTTTTAAAATTGATTGTATTAATTATAAGTATGTAAAACCAACAACAGCAACAACAACAACACGTCAAATCTTATCTTAGTGTAACTATAGACACATACACGAGCATTGAAAGAAACCCGCAAAAAGAAAAATAGTAATTAAATGTATTAGAAAAAAAATTTAACAAACTTAATGAAAAAAAAATTAAAAAAATGACAAAAAAGGCCAGCAAAGTATGTAGACAAACAATTTTTTTTATGGATAAAACAAAAAATAAATAAGAACAGAAAATGGACGTTTTTAGCTCAACTTTACATGCAAAAACAATAAAAGAGCTTAAATTAAATCAAATAAAAAATAATATTAAAGAAAAAACAACCGGCACCGCTAACATGTTAATAAATTAATATTTAATAACAGTAAATCCCAAATGAAATATTTATGAACATTTTTCGTTTTACTTCATTTTATAAGTAATTTTTTGTTTGTTTTTTTGTTTGTTTGTTTTAACTCGTAACTCCTTATAGCATTAGCAATAGAGATCTGTTGCAAATCGTAGAGAGATCTGCCTAATTAGAAACAAAAACATTTAGAGCAAAAGAAATCGTTGAAAAAATCTTTGCTGAGCGTTAGCACTATACAGACATATATTTATACATAAATAAAAAAATAATATAATTCTACACATTTACACGTATATCGTATACACTACCACACAGAGGAGATTGTTTATTAATGCGCTTAATCCGATTGAGAATATTTGCAAGAAAAAGAAATTATTAAACCTAACAAACAATAACTACTGTACACAGTTATATATACAATTCTCCCAACCTTTACTTCATATTATTAATGTACTCATACATACATACATACATATATATACATATTTACTTATTATATGAACAAAAAAAGGATCCCTAAAATAATTCTATTTAAAACCAAATAATAATAAAACAAAAGATGAAAGAAGAAGAACTCTATGTATAATGAACACTCATACACACACGTACACTCGAAATCTTCAATAAAAATGCTTTTGCAAAGTGTTTAAAAATTAATAAAAATATCCGCTCGTGCATTTCGTACTACAGCCACGCCACATAAGTAATGCTACAAAAATTTGAAGGGGACAAATATATTTTTTATATACAACGTACATTTTTGTCACATTTTTGTCCGAGATCATTGAAAATATTTTTACCTAAAAATTTTGAGGTGATTTTTTCATTTCTATCCCTCTTCAGTGGCCAGTTTAAATTACTCTTACAATTAAACTAATTATAGCATAAATTGGAGAGTGGTCGATAAAATCGATTGTGATACTCTCAATCGATTACTATTAAAAGGCAAATATCATAGAATGTCGCAATACCACTTGCATAGAGATGCATAATAGGTAACCCATTCGTCCAAAGAAATTTAACCAAATGCGCTCAACTAGGACGTTGATAAAATGAAAGAAAGTTTGTATGTGGGTATCAAACGTTTATTTGAGAGAATTTAACTTCTATATTCTTTGAGTGTGTTCGAGTTGTTATTGTTTTAATAATGGTTTCTTTTATATTCAGCATAATCCAACATCAATTAATATGGCGTGACCAGATGAGGGACAAAAATGCCGTTATTTAACAAAGAGAGAAATTGTATTCATTAATGAATTGTTAACTTCATTTATAATATTTTAAAACATTACGAACGCTGTCAATTTTGTTGACCATTATGTTGTTAATTAAGTATTTTACCGGCTTTTATTTGTGAACAATTTATATTAAATTATTTTATTACTCTATATTATATTAATATAAAAAAATGTTTTCAACGCGAACAACCCGTTCAAATGCCAGTTTAAGTAATGAGCAGGATGAAACCAAAAATATAAAATCCCGCTTGAAAGTGAAACCATTTGATAATGCGCTGCAGAAAGTTTTCTTCATATCTAAGGAAATGTTAGAAGACGATACACAAAAATTGATATTAGAGAAATTTTTCCATCCAGGTAAAGGAACTCACACCTACTTTATGACACGCGATAATACATTCTTAATGGAGGTACTACAACATAATGAAACGCATCGCTGTTGGTTTCTGGATGATGAAGTGTGTTCAGATGGACGCATTTTCTTCACCACTCCAATTGATGCCACATTTTTGGCATTGCCTCATCTGCGTAAGCATTGTACCAGTAAAGCAATGGCATTAGATAATATACGCGATGAGGATGATGAAACTGTGGGTCGTCTAATGACATATTTTGTTAACCCTAACTTCTTAGCATGTGTTGCTGATGTTAAAACGTTATATGGAGTCAATTATTTTAAGTATAATCAAGAGAAAACATTACTATGGTTAGCTACAAAAACTAAACGAGTTGTGCAAGCGTTAAAAGAAAATGGCATTTATTGCGGCCAGAGTGCCATATCGTGGAATTATACCCCCAGTGTAATGAGTACAGATGAAACTATACAAGAAATGGATTATCTAAGAGTTGCCTGTGATTATGTGGGCAGCTATTTAACAATGGATTTGCAAGAGCAGTTAATTAAATATTTGAAAATTCCATCACAAATATTGCCCGCTCCAAGTAATAAACGGAAATCGAGTAAAAGTCAAAAAGAAAGCATGGATAAAAAACAAAAATTGTCCAATGGCAAAGTCAAGCATATAGGTGATGCGAAGGATTCGGCAGAAGATTCTGGGGAAGAGGGTGCAGTATTAGTAGGCAATGTTAAAGAGGAGGAATCCGTTAAACCAGTGGTTATTAAAAAGGAGCGCGTTTTAAATGCCAAAGAAAAGTCATTGGCAAAAGGTGCCAAAGGCACCAAAAATATTGCATCGTTTTTCTCTAAAAGGTCATAGTTAAGATAAACTAAACTGTAAGCATTTAATTTAGTTTTCGTTAAAAGGAAAAAAAAAAAACATTATTTTAATTATAAAAAATATAATTTTATGTGTTTCCCCTAGAGTGGACCCGTGGGGATTGTCTGTTAATTAAGTAGACCTCTCCTTTTTTGTGTGCTGTGCTCTCTGGCTATAAAAGGTGGAAATGTGTTTGATGAAATGTTAGTTTAAACATTTACAGTGAGCTAAACGGTAGCAATGTTTACAAAACCAGATGAAAATTGTGTGTCTGCGGACGATGACAGTGACGAGTGTAGTATAAGTGTTGGTTCTCAAGCATTGAGTGACGTACCCAGTGAGATAATAATCAAAACGCGCATCAAATACGGCAGTCGTTGGACAGCTTTTAAAGCTGTCTTGGCCGAATATTCCAAAAGTACTTCGGTGCATGGTATACGTTATATATTTGAGGTGCATCGGCCTTTTTATGAGAAGTTTGTGTTCTATTTTAAAGGGCGAAAAGGAAAATCTTACAACCGTTCATTATTCCTCTTAGATTGTATTGGCTGTTTTTTATGAGTATTTCTTTATATTTCGCCATTTCATTAATGTGGGCCACTTACTTGAAGTGGTTGGATTCACCTGTTATTATTGGATTCGATGAAACTCTAGTGCCTATACATCGCATACCATTTCCCACCATAACTATTTGTCCGGAAATTAAAATGGACACTCTCGTGTTTGATTTCCATAATATTTCACAACAACTTGCCAATAATGCTAGGCTGACTGAAGAAGAGTTTGTATCCTTTGATCGTTAGATTTTGAGCATTTAATACTTAATGAAAACTTTAGTTTGGCTCGCTTTCAGGCCACTTTGCAGCTGTGCGAAAATGAGGTGTTTAATCGTTTTGCTCGGAACATTTCCAAAAATTTGGACATGGATGTGCTACAAAATTTAAGAGACGTTGCGCTAGATGCAAACACAACCATGCCGTTTTGCAAGTGGAATAATCGCTTTTATTTCTGTCATGTTTTGGTTAAATATGTTTTAACCAATGAAGGTGTCTGCTATCAATTCAATGGACTAGAAGCTAAAGATCTTTATCGGCATGCTCAGTAACTAAGCAATGATCGATTGAATTGTACGATTGAATATCATGTGTTTTATATGTTTATATAGTTATGGCCAATACACTGCTGATCAGCCACCTATCGATTTTAATGAGTATTTTGATAAAGATCTGCCCCAATTGAATAATATAACCGGAACTTGGTCGTTGGACAATGGTTATCAAGCTCAGGGCTTTAATTCATATCCTCAACGTTCAATAATATCATCGGCTAGGAATGGATTTTTCGCTTTTCTAACCGGTTTTGAGCATAATTTCGATTATACTTGTCGCAGTTTTAAGCAGGGCTATAAAGTAAGTATACTGCGTTTGTCATAACATTTACAAAACCCAGAAGGAGGCGTCAAAGATATTACAAAGTATATATATTCTGGATCAGCATCAAAAACTGGGTCAATATAGAGATGTATGTGCGGGTACCCGCCTATAGTTGACTTACTCACGGTTGTAAATTTTGTACAGACACTTATTCTCTATTAAAATTGGACATCGGTCAAGAGCCACGCCCACAATCGATAAATATTTATTTATTTGCCACAAAAATTTGGCTATTAAGTTGAATTTTAGTGCATCTATTTATAGCTACCACATCCATTGATGTGTCAAAAATGGGCGCGGTCGGTTAGCGGAAATTTCCGATTTTTGCATTTTTGCCACATATTTGACCAAAGTCGGGGCAATAGTTTTGAAAATCACACAAATATAAAAAGTTGTGAAAAATGCCCGGCTCCCAGAATTGCTGAGTAAGACAATCTTGATTAAGCATATTTTTTAAAGCCTTACTTAGGAAAGGTTTTTGTTCAAATTTTTTTTGAAAACTTGGAAATTCAGCTTTCAAACGACTAATATGGGCGTGGCACCACCCATTTAGTTAATAAACATTTCAATAAAAAAAAGTGATTTCCTAAGCGAATGGGCAGGGCCACGCCCACAAATTACATAAGATCTCCGAAAAGTTACATAATTTTTCAAGTGTTTGCCAAAAATTTGACCAAAATCGGAGTTGTGGGTAAAAAGTTATAAACAAGAGAATATTATCTTCTTTTTAGCGTGATTGTTGTTATTGTTTAAGAGAATTTGTGCAAAATTCATTTTTTCACCACTGTACCGATTTTAGCTAAACTAATCTGGAAAATTCTTCAGTTTCACAATGACATATATCTTAGGGGCGCGGCACTGCCCATTTAATTACAATAAAAAACATTTAATTTCAAAAATGGGTCATCTTGGGATCGTCATACCGCAATTAATGGATTCTTTAGCTAATTTAAAAAAAAGAGGCAAAAATCTGAGCGTTTAAGGTTGTCATAGAAACTATTTGAACTCACTACTCTATGTATGTGTATGTGAATGCGTTTGTGTGCTCTTTTAAGGTATTTCTTAATTCGCCTGAAAGTATACCATTAACTACTAGTGGTAATTATATCTTAGTACCACATGACAATGAAGTGTTGGTCAGCATTATACCTCAATATGTAATTTCTACAAAAAATTTACACGATTTTGAGCCACATAAGTAAGTAAATATAGACGGTAGTTAAGTATCTCCGAATTAAATAACTTAATAAGACACTTTTATTGTATGTAAGGCGTCAATGCTTTTTCACGGATGAACGCTATTTACGCTTTTTTAAAACCTATTCGCAAAGTAACTGTCAAGCCGAATGTTTAACCAATTTTACGATAACAAAATGCGGTTGCGTGAAATTTTGGATGCCAAGTACATTCTCGTTATATATATGAATTGTAAATAAAAGTAAAACTTGTAAACAAAATTTATTTGATTAGAACCAGCCGATGTGCCCGTTTGTGGCTTGGGAAAAGTTCAATGTTACAATGAGGCTGAGGAGGAGTTAAATGTTATTATACAAAATCAGACAGAACATAAAGCTGCAGATGCCACCGCCAAAATCATGTGCAACTGTATGCCGGCGTGTAATTCCTTGGATTACAATTATGAAATATCGGCCGCTTTTTATGATTTCGGGGCGACCGTTAAAGCTTATCGTGAAGAACTGGACTATGATAAGTAAGTGTGATGTGGTACCATGTAAATATATTCTGATGCATAAGAGTTTTGCATATGATTGCAGTGCTCACAATTCACGTTTGAGTGTGTATTTTAAAGAATCCCAATTTACCGCCATTAAACGTACCGTCATGTTCGGTGTATCCACACTGATTGCCAATTGTGGTGGCATTTTCGGTTTATTCATGGGCATCTCCAGCTTAAGTTTTATTGAGTTTTTGTTTTTTTTTTCATTGCGCTTATTCCACAATTTGCGTCAACGTCATCTGGTAAAAAAGAAAATCATTCAAGAAGACCATAATGTGACAGAAAGTCGATTCATGTGAATAAAGGTTGAAATGTTATTCACAGTGACAGACCTGCAGCGTTGTTTTCTCTTTTACATACAACACGATTTCATGATCAATTGTCTTAAATATTTACATACACATGCGCGCATAATTCTTTTTTAATTATCTTTTATTTATTTATTCACCAATTATTTGTGTTTAAGAATCAATGATTATTTACATATTTGCACAATAATAAAGACTTACACAGATTTTATGATAATTTTACAATAATAAGAATTAAATAACAGCAAAATTATAATGAATAATAGAAGAAAGAAATACATATATAACAATGCATTTTTTTTATTGCCCAAAACCATAATTCATCGATTTTTTTATCAAAATAGGTGTCACTTCTAATAATGGCATGACTTTTATCAGTTTTTAAACATAACGGACTATCTTGGATAGATAATAAATCTCTCTCTCTAAAATATGCTTCTTAATACAGTATTTTACTGCTTATTATTGTATATACGAGTATATATTATTTCACAAAATCACTTTCTAAATCGATTCAATTGTGTCCGTATGTCCAAGCAAATTTATGTTTAATGTACAGAATGGAGCTTTTTACAATATTTTGATAAAGCAAGAGACGAGCTATGTTGGAAATACACCGAATCGGAATATTTTTCGCCGCTATTTCTTGAAACTTTGGAATGATAACGGTTTCTTAAGAATTTTTATCATTTCCCTGTTCTTGTTATACCCATCATTTAAATGATATGAGGGTATACATATTGGCTTTGTGCAATTGGCGGGCCACACCCAAATAAGTTTATATATTCTTGCTCAGCATCAATAGCCAAGTCGATTTAGCTTTTCTGTCTGTCCGTAGGTTTGTGTGAATTTTATGAAACATTTGGTCTGAATTTTATGTGAACGGATATATTTAGTGGACAAAATCGTCCCAAGGACATGCCCCCAATGCCAATAGAACAAAAACTAATTTGCTTTTCTAGTCCATTGTTCTTTGAGGACAGTGGAAGTGCGTATTATAGATTTGGCGTAAGCCTAATATAGCTATTTCGTATTTGTTCGAATTAATTGGTATAGAGTTTCATAAAATCCAACTTGGCTTCCCATAACAGTTTTCAGCTTCCAATTGTTTTATCTTTCAGTTATCTTTGTAGTTTTCTAATTTATTATGGACACTATAAGAAATGTGTGTGAATAAGAAATTTAGGGCGTTGAGCAGTCGAGCTCAGCCGATTACAATTATTACCTATTATTATTGGATAACAAACTTGTTCATAAAGTAAATAAAAATGAAAAAAAAAACGCTTCTTAATTTTTTAAGCAAATACTGTTATAAATACACATACACTTCACAATGCAGCTGTTGGTAAATTAACAAATATTTATAAGGTGTTGCACAAACCAACTAAACTAAAACATTTTAAGCTTTTTAGTTTCACATTCTTTTTGAAGGGACATTTTGTTTAAGTGCATGTATATTACATATATATATATAATTAAACGTAACAAACATTAATAAATGATTTACAGACTGAACTAACTTTGACTTTTCTATTTTTCATATTTACACATTAATGTACGTAAGTGTGTAAAGTTATATATTTTAAGGAATATTTTTTGTTTCTTTTTGGGACAACATTTACATTTACATTACAGCTATTTTTCGTAGCTTTTAATTAACTAATTGATAAGTGATAATTTTTTTTCTTTTGTAAGGGGTTTTCCCTTCAGCAGTTTATGTTCAACATAGTACAGTTATAAAAATCCTTGTTTAATTACTTTTAAGCTTTTGTGTCAATCATATCAATATTGATTTTATAAAATACATAAGGAAAATAGTCGGCTTGACCAAAACCCAAACCGGGTATTTCAACATTCTAAAATTAATTAAAAATCATATAAAAAATAATATAATTTTTTTTTAAACTTACATCCAAGCCACTAGCTTGTGCACCAGCTGAGGAGCCATCCAGATGATCATACAATTGATTTAGGACTTCACGCAAACGTTTCACATTTTTCTTATAGGGCTCAATAAGTATAGCTTGGAAATTGACTGGTAAACCATACCTATAAAGTGTTTGATTATGAAAAATAATAAATATAGAAGTATGCATTAAATGCTTAAACTTCACCTTAATACAGATTCAACAAATACACGCAACGCTTTAACGTGTATTAAGGCGCAAAATGCTTCACTAAAGTTCACCTTCAACCATCTAACCAGAGGGCCCTATTAATAAACAATAATTATTTATGACAAATAAGAGAAAATATTATGACCGGTACAGCCCGATCATTGAAAATCCTACACCTCTTAGTTCCACGAAGTATTGTGGCATTGCCGCATTATATGGAAAGGGGTTGCATCGCATTCACATTTGTTACCGTGACTTTTTTATCTAATTAACTCTTCTTCACCATTCTTTGCAAAAATATATTAGGAATTGCGATTTTTTCCTTTAATTGTTGTAATATGGAGAAGGGTTCTAAAAATGGTTCAATACGGTTTATTTTCAATAGGGTTCCTCCCCGAGCCAATGCATGTCCTTGTACCAAAATTCATCGAAATATCTTAAAAATTGCTACCTATAGCTTGTCGACACAATTACTTGGACAGCCAGGCGGATAACTTATCTTCTGAATCGAGAAGAGTGGGTGTGGCATTTAATAATCAATAATCAACTTACAAATTGTTTCTTTTTGTCAGTTATCAATTTCGTTATTTCATTTTTACCAGCCGCCAATTCTTCTTCATTGTATTCAAAATCGCGTACAATAAACTTCTTTTCACGTGCATGCAATTTAAATTCATCCACCACCTTTTTGAATAACGTTACATTAAACAAACAATAATCGTTATCTTGATTAATTAAAGTGGACGATCGCGGTACAATCATATCGGTAATCTTCTCATAATTGGTCAACCAATCATTAGCCATCATTCTGTGAAAAAAAAAATTCCCAATGTACCGCAATAAGCCATAATATATAGTAAATGTAATACTTTGGTACTATCACTAGTAAGGTAGTTAAATATTCAGAGTCCAATATGAAATGTTCCTTTTTAACCAAATCGGCCAAATTGCGGGTCAATAAACTGCCACTAAAACAAACGACAGGAATACATTTCTAAGGTTTTTATAACTGTTCATTATATATCGCACTACTTACGTTTGCTTCTTTTCCAAATTTTGTAAATTGCCTTTCAAATTATTGTAGGCCGTCGCCTTGGTCTTTAGGTCGCCATCAATCTGGCCCACCTGTTTCGATATAATATCAGCTATATTACGCAATGATTGCTTAATAGGATACTTGGCCATATCCCATTGGAAACGAGTTATGTACGCTGATAAGTCGGCTTACATAAAATAGATGGATTGAGAAAAACAAAAAAATATGTTCAAGGCTAATTCATTGATTTTTTTTATTAATTTCAACATAATATAGCAATTTTTTAAATATTTATTACACATTCATACACACACGTTGACAAATACATTTGTACCATAAAACATAACACAGACGTATAGACATGATCTTGAAATATAGAAACATAATTGTAGCATAAAAGAAAGTTCGGCTGTAGGGTATGTGGGTACATGGCCGCTTGTCCTATGTTGCACATTTTACATTGCGAGTATATATGACTTTAGTAATGTGTAGTGCAAATAAAATTATTCAAAAAAATTATAAAAATATTGTAGTGATAATGTTAAGGTCGGTCAAGCCCATCTTTTTAATATTCCACCAATTATACATTTTCTTATTTCAGTTATGTCAGCACAGCTGATGCATTGTCAAACCGTCATTTTGTGAAATGTCGCGATATGGAAAGGGGTTCTAGAAGTGATTCGATCGGATCCAAATTGGGCACAGCCAATTATTCAGCTAATTAACTATTTTTGACCAAGTTTTTTAAAAAAAATTTAAGATTGGAAAGGGTTTCAAAAATAGTTCGACCTTGTCCAAATTTTCCACAACCAGTTATTAAGCTTATTGACTATTACCTTTTTTCAACAAAATATATCAAAAATGTATTAAGAATTGCGAGTTTTCCTCACATGAAGATTTCCCTTTTAATAGGATTAGACGATAATACGGACAGGTTTTAAAAATCGTTCAATTTGGTGCACTTTCAATAGAGTTTCCTCTTGGGCCAATAAATACTCTTACACCAAATTTATCGCAATGTTTCAGAAAATGCAGCCGGTAGCTTGCCCACAGACCGATTGTAGATGGACAGAGGAGTAACAGACCATGAGCAAAAAGTATAATTTTAGTTCGAACGTCTGTCAAAACAAAAATCACGCTAAAACTCAAAATATGATTTTTCATTTTGATCGATATTAAATTTTGCACACATAATTCTTAAGTTCACTGAGCAACTAGCATGGAATCAAGTATTTTAATTATACATTGGCACGTGAAAACTTATTAAACAAAAGTAAAAATATTCAAAGAAAGTAAAAAAAAGGCCATATTTGGCTGAGTCCAAATCTTGAATACCCACCATCGATGCACCAAAGCTTCCCGAGGAGTATATATTTGCTGAACTTTATAATTAAAACGAACAATTTTTTTAATTTAATATAATTTGTTTTCCATTTTTGTTGCATTTTGGGGACATGTAAATTTTTGCGACCAGGAGAGAACCACAGAACATATACAAGTGGGCAAACGGACATGGCTAAATTGACTTCGCATTCTATGCTGATATACTTTGTAGGGTACTTCAATAAAGCCTGCTCCCATATATATATATGATGGTGGGTATAAAAAAAAGGGGGAAAAACCAGAACTAAAAAGCAGCAAAGCAACAGTTCTCAGAGATATTACGTTGCGTTTTTTGTACAGATAATTGTATCCACCTAACCTGGATGTGGACTTGTAGGTAATCCTGGCGCTACGTTTATATCATTATTAGGGCTGGAACGGCCGTTACCGCCACAACAACTACTAACTGGCGTTGATCTATGGGAAGGTGCGAAGTAGTTGAAATTAAATTCAACATTGAAAATTCAATTATTCGCTATATACAAATAGTATTAATGTTTATAATGAGAAGAAATACAATAGACAGAGAGAGAGAGAGAGAGAGCAAGAAAGAGATGCTGTGCAAAAGCGAGTGCCATTTGAAGTGCCAAGTGAATTGAGGTGTTATTATAAAGCAGTAAATGGCTGTGGCTGTGGCTGCTGCTGCAAATCGAAGTTTTTATTCCTACCTGCGCTTCTTTGTGTATTTCTTTTCTTTTCGTAACCACCACTCTATAGTGCGTTCTATTTCCTTTTGTCCCAGACTATTTCTACAAACTTTACTGAACTTCGTTTCATGCTCATTATTATATGTATGTTGTTGTTGTTGTTGTTGTTGTGTTTTTTGTTTCTTGATAGTATGCGGAGACTTTTGATGAATCTGCTGGTTAAAGATTTTATTCATTTCCGAGAATTGAGCACTATTACAACTACCACTAATGCTACCCAAACTACATAACGTAGTTGTTGTGGTATTGGTAGAATTTTGATTAATTCTATGCACCTTATTACTATCAACAATACGATTAAGTAATTTTGCTGATGAGGAAAAAGAGGCAAAATGTTCATCTACCGAAGCCTCTAAATCATAATCCGCACCACTATCGCATTGTTCATCAAACTTAACGATTGATGAGGTTCTAGTGGTAAAATGTTCATGACTTCTGTCACATTTACAGTTGTTGGGCGATATATAACAACAGGGATGGTTTAAACACTTCATTTTATTTGAGGAATGTGTACACTGGCCTTCAGCGTTAAGCTTAGCTGAGCCATAGGTATTGGGAGTTGTCGAGTCATCATTATTTAAAAAATTCTTTGACGTTTTTGTTGCGTAGGAAAGCTTTGATGCATTATCTGCTGGTGGATCAGGGCCTTTAGTTGATGTTGAACAGTTAAGAAGATTAGATAATAAAATTTCACTTTTTTTCTATTTTAAACGTATTGTGCTTTTCTCACAGGTAGGTACATAATATTTTTTTGACTATTAAACGTGAAATTAATTTTTATAAAAATTAACCGAATTGACTTAAAACCATAAAAGAATAATTTGAATGGAAAAATTATAAAAAAAGTTTCATTTATACAAGAAATGTTTTGTTGCAAATTAATCATAATCACAGTTCAATTCAATAACTTAGAATAACACATGTATAAATACTTCATACATACAAATAAACAATGATCACATAATAATTTTTTTATAAGTGTTATTTTGTGCAAGAAATTTAATAACGTAGAGTTACATATAACAACAATTATCATATTTTTAGTAAGCATAACAAAATAGTACTGTACTTAAAAAGCTTTATATGATCAAGTCGGAAATGTTGAATACCCACCATGAACAGATTTATCTTACTAAAATTTCAATTAAGTGACGGGACAGACATTCACAACAAGATTGCTTTATAAATTTCATCATTATCAATCCTACGTATATGATATTAAAAAATGATACATTACATATTCCTTGTAGGGTCTCTATTGCCTTCTTCTGGGTCTTGACAAGGTGCTCTATACCCCCATACATTACATTACCATGATGAGTATAATAAATATTAAATTAATATAAAGAAAAGTTGGTTTGTAATCGAAAAAAACTGTAGGTTAGTTAGTTTTTAAACCTTCCATTCTCAAATTTCATTAGTAGATAAAAAAAAAAAATAAAAAAAAAAATGAATATGATGAAAATTCACGAATATACAACTTACAATTGTTGGCTAACAAATTTTCATGTAATTTATCTCGCTGATCTTCCAGCACCTCACCCAAATAAGCAGCCACTTTTCGTGTAATTTGTTCTACATACGTATCAAGTTTTCCCAAATCATCAGACAAGCCTACTAGCTGATCCAGAGTACCCACCTGCGAAGAATAAATGTTAGTTCTTTTAAATAATTTTTAAAAATTTTCATCAAAATTTAATCATTACCTTCAAGTCGGGTATTTGAAATTTATAATTATTACATAAATTATGTTGTTTACTCGTTAGATTGTTCATAGTATCGAATGTTTGCTGACAAGTCTTATCGCCAGGAGCTGAGATAAGCCAATACTCAGACATTTCGTGGATTTCTGTAAAAAGTATATGAATCTTTTAATTTTATTTCCTTACGAAGCCCCTAATTAGTTGAATAAATAATCAAGAAGTAAAAGGTTATATTATTACATAGCCAAACATATAATGAATAGTTGATGGGTATGTGAATTTTTCTACGCCGGCAAATAGTGCAGGAGCAGTCATTAATTTTATATATTTGACATTGAAACTTATAATGTTGATAACTGTAACCATTCTATAGTTATCAAGGACAATTTAAACAATTCAAATATTCTGTATAATTGAATAAATAAATAATTCTTCATTAGTCATCACTTTTCCATTTTGCTATTTTAACAAGCTCTTTACACGTTACTTAACACATATATTTCATGCGCCAGAATAGAATACTTGCTGGCAATATTTTATTTTCAATATATTAATACGAAAATTTAATCTTTTCTAAATTTTCAACTATAAAAACATACATAATTTAATTTTTTTTCATATCACATCCACATTTTAAAAATATATACCGTTATACAAACTATCGAATTATCCCAAGTATAAAAATATGCAACTCTGATTAGCGCCACTAATAATGTATCTCAATTTCCTTTTATTGTAATATTCTTCAGCTATAATCAGCTGTTTGATTGATCACAGGTCACATGACGAATTGGATCGATAAAACTGAAATTTTCACAAATTCACAGGAATTAACCAGTTTTTATACAGTAAATTATTTATTCAACAATAGTGTCAAATACGAGAATTTTTTTCCCAACTTCCCAATACTTCTCAAAAATAGCTTAAAACAAATGACCTTAAACAGTAAGATTACTGCATATATTAGCATATATACATTCATTCACTCCAAAAATCTTCTACACATAGAATACAATTATCACGATATGTAGATCTTAGCTTTATGGATAATATAATTCCATTTGTATTTCTGGTTTTAGTTATTGTCTTATAAGGATTTTTTTTTGCTGTCTTAGCTGAGCATAGCTGAGGATATTCAATTAATCATTTTTTCACATTTGCCACTTACATTTTTCTAATTTTGCTACACAACTGGTTTTTTAAATATTAAAAGAGTATAATTAATCTGTTTTTAATGATTTTTTTTTATTGAATATGCTATACTATAATATTTGTACAAATTGATATTTTCTCCCGTACTTTATAAATTGTGCTGAAGACTGAAAAACATGACGTACGTATATAAGTGAATGACAAGTACAAGAAAGAATTGCACAAATTCACGTGATAGACAATGTTGCCATATGTTATATTGAAAAACGCAGTTAGTTTATATATTTAGGATATCTGTTAAATTTTCTTTTTCTTCTTCTTGGCGCATCAACTACAGAAGATGCGCTGCGTCAAAAGAGATATAGGTGCATCACGCAGAGGCGATATTGTAACCAATGAGGTTCTACCGAGGTGTGATTATTGCTAGTTGAAACTGTTAAATTTTAGGTGATGTATTTGATAATCTGATGGAATTGTAATTGTGATTGAAGAACTAAAAATAATTTTGTAATAAAGACTTTGTTAAATAAATTCAGTTTATGATGCTGACTAAAATGTTTATATTTTGAATATTGCAAAAGAATTAACAAACTTCATATACATTCCATTCTACCAAGATAAAGGCTTTATAACGTGTATATATATATGTTAAAAGTATATATTATACATTTTAAGATATATAAACAGAGAGAATTGTACTCTTATCAAACCGGCTTTCACTGTATTTTTCTAAGCGAACTTCTATGTAAGCATAGAAAGGTTGCGTTGCCTGGTCTAATATAAGTGATTCTAATTTAATTAAAACGACTTTCAACTGGTATTTCTTTCATTCATAGTATACATACCGCTCATTAAAAGTAAGATGAAAAGTTAAATTTTTACTCAGTATATTGCATGTACAGGTACTGATAAGCGGTATCAAAGAGTAAATATAAAACGAAAAAAAAAATTCCGGTATTTCAAACAATTTGATTACTTAACAACAAAGAAATTGCAAAATTTAAATAAAAACAGAATTGACTTTAAATGCTATATAAGTTTTTAGTTTAGTGATTACAGTTATATATCGTTAAGTTAACTATGAAGTTAAACAGTTTATTAATAATGGATAATATTGTGAAAGTGTCGTTGATCTTTTCTCTTCTATTTAATAATGGCGGTTATGCGTTAGATAATGGTTTGGCACGTACTCCACCAATGGGGTGGATGCATTGGGAACGTTTTCGTTGTATAGTTGATTGTGAAACATACCCCGAGGAGTGTATTAGGTGATTTAAATTTTAATTTTAGAAATTTGTGCTTAAAATAAATAATTTTTTATTATATTCTTTTTTAAAATTCAGTGAAAATTTATTTAAACGCATGACCGATCTGTTAGTATCAGAGGGTTATGCTGCTGTTGGCTATGAATATATTATTATAGATGATTGTTGGCTGGAAAAAAAGCGCGATAATGTAACTAGTAAACTGGTAGAAGATCGGCATAGGTTTCCCAGTGGCTTAAAAGCTTTGGCCAATTATGTATGTAGAACTCCTTTTGTTATTACTCTTAACGTCCCATCTTCAGTAAAGAGATTTAGGTTTTTGAGGATATTTGTACACAAGTTCAATCTCTGGTTTTTTAGATTCATGCTAGAAGTTTAAAATTTGGTTTATATCAAGATTTTGGTTCTATGACATGTGCCGGTTATCCCGGCATCATTAAACATATGGCTTTAGATGCTCAATCCTTTGCGGATTGGGATGTGGATTATGTTAAATTAGATGGTTGCTATGCAGATATTGATGAAATGGATGTAGGCTATCCGGAATTTGGTAGATTATTAAATAAAACTGGCCGTCCGATGGTGTATTCGTGCAGTTGGCCCGTATATCAAGAAGATAAAGGGAAATTGGTAAACTTTTTGTTGTAATTTTCTGTTTTTGTTTTTGTTATTGATATAAGAGCACCTACGAAAAATTATTGCTTGCAGCCGAATTATGAGGGCTTGAAGGAGCACTGTAATCTGTGGCGCAATTGGCATGATATTGATGATTCTTTAGAGTCGGTATTTCAAATAATGGATTATTTCTCAAAAAATCAAGAACGTATACAACCGCATGCTGGACCCGGCCATTGGAATGACCCTGATATGGTAGCTAGTTAGTAATATAAACATTTGTTAATTACTTTATAAATTCCGTTATATTTTAGTTAATTTTGGGTAACTATGGTTTAACTTTAGATCAAAGTAAATTGCAAATGGCGGTATGGTCGATTTTGGCGGCACCCTTAATAATGTCCAATGATTTGCAATATGTTGACTCGAATATTAAATCGATTTTACAAAATGAGTAAATTTCTTGCTTGAAAAAAAAATATTGAAAAAATTGAATTCTTTTTCCTTCCTAAGACAAGTAATAGCGGTCAATCAGGATCCTTTGGGTATACAGGGACGTCGCATATTATTGAAAAATAAAATCGAGGTACATGTTAATTTTTTTTATAAATTTCAAAAAATTTTTTTAACTGTATGGAAAAATGAACAGGTTTGGTCGAGACCTATTACTCCACTGCTATCCGATGGTAATTATTCATATGCTGTAGCTTTTGTTAGCCGCAGAGCTGATGGCTCACCTTATGCTATAAAATTCATCTTAAAAGATTTAGATTTGCTATATGAGCAAGGTTATAATGTAACGGTAAGACGATGAAATTTGTTGAATCGTTCTTGTTTATATTCTTTTTTTTTTTTAATAGGATCTATATGCAGAAAACAAATTTATTGGTTTATTTAAACCGCTGGATGCCTTTAAAACACGCATTAATCCTAATGGTACGAGAAAGAAATTTTCTTTTTTACACTCTTCACCTTATTGGTGGTAGTGTACTAATTTTGCTATCTGAATCTAAACATGTCTGCCCATGTGTCCGTCGATTGTTAGCACAATTTTAAATCAAAACACGAATCGCAATTAATTTAAGCAAAATTGTTTGAAAACCACGCCTATAAACGGCAACAATCTATCTATTAGCCACACAAATGCAGTGGCTAAGTCAAAATTCTGCGCTTCCATCGTATATTTACAAATAAATTTATTTGGTGCAAAATTTGGCCTGTATATTAACACAATATATAATAATTCTATAATAAGGCATAATCAGGTGCACGCCACGCCCATTATGCTAGTGGAGAGTATTTAAGATTTGGCCTAAGTCAAATATAGCTTTTCTTTTTACATGTTTTTAAAATGTGTCTTGTTTTAGGTGTAACATTCTACAAGTTTACGGTTTCAGCATAAAGACTATCATATGTATGGTTGACTGAATTTCAAATAGTGATGTAACAATATAACATTTTCTATTTACATATATATGTATAGCAATAAAATCTTTTGAAAGTATTTTTTTTTAAATAAACTAATTGAATATTGAAACCAAACTCTTCTCCATTCACAATTACTTAAATGTGATATTTACCGTTAGCTGTCTCTTTAATAAACAAACCACGAAAGGAATGTACCGTAAATTTTATAAAATATTTCTCTCATGTCTTTAATGTGTTCTCATATTATTGTTGGATTTGCTGTTAATGCATTCAAATAATATGGGAAATAATTTTATTTATTATTTTCATTTGAGGCAGAGTTTATAACAAAATTGTGGTAATTTGAACTTGACTCATTTATTTAATAAACACACACGCCTTATCAATAATTACTCCACATAAACATATGTATTTATATATGTATGTACATTTATCAAATTTAATATTTATAGTAGATTTTTTAAAGTCTTTATTAAAGCAGGCTTAGTTTAAAAAACTAATGTTGTACAACAACGGCTATGATGTTTCATTATGCTTAAATTACAGTATCTTGATTTGATTTTCTTACAATTTTTTTTTTCGTTTATATATAAGTATCTTCTTACCGTTTCTGTTTATTGTATATAGCTGGGGATTGGGAGCATTTGGGAATTTCTTTGTGCAGTGTTTTTTCTTAAGTTTTCTTAAGAGAAAGTTCTAAACTAAAAATTATTGTCATATTTAGTGCATTTTTTTTTTGTAATCAAGGAATTTATTTTACTCGTCAGAAAATCTTTTTCATATTTATGACCAACTCTCATAGTATTGCATTTTTTATGATTTTGTATTGTTAAGCTATGGGTGAATGTTAATCAACAGTGTGTGCCGTTGGCGAGTTGTGGTGGTATGCGTTCATAAGTGCGTCGATACATTTCATCGACACTTTTAAGGTAATAAGTGCCAGGAAATAAGCAACTTGTACTACCTGTTGGAGTGTAAGGGGCAGCATGACTATTATTCGCTCGTATATCCATTAGTTCACAGAATAGTTCTGGTTTAACTTTTTCCCGAGCGTTTAGCATAGGTAACACATAATCCAGTTTTGATGTTAACTTTTGTAAATGCTCAGCATTTGTGGTCACCATTATTGAATACATAGAGGCAGCAAGACCTGATCCGTATGAAAACACGCCAATACGTTTACCTAAAAGTTTGCTGGCATCCGAGTCGACCAGCAAGGATACCAAACCCGAATATACTGACGGTGTATACATGTTACCTACTTGATTGGCCAAAAGCAATGATGGTTTAGTTTTCTGTGCAAAAACATCAGCAAATTGGGTCATAAAAGCTTTCTCTACATCCCGATCAAAATATGTGGACTCTAGAGTGGCTTTGTTAAATCTTTCCATTAAAGGATACCTCTTGGCCCTCTTGGTGACGTCCTTTTCCAAAAGAAAATCATTAAACACCAAGCGCGCAACTGATTTTTGGACCAATTTGCAAAATGGTGTGTGGAATAACATGGTATTAAATATTTCAACATCTGCCACTTCTTCTTGCGGATACTTGGCAGCAAATTTCTTAAGGTACAGCTGATAACAAGCATCTAAAGCACTCAGGTAACATTTTATGGATAATTTGCCATCTACCGTAGGATAGGCAGAACTTAAATCCGGTTTATAAAAATCATAAGCATGCTCCATATGCGTGGAACGTAAACCGCGTTCAAAGATTAAAGGAGCATTTGGCCCCACTAGCATAGCCACCGCCCCGGCCCCTCCGGTTGGTCGGGCTGTTGTACCCTTTTCGTATACGGCTATATCTGCACATACGGTCACGGCATAACGGCCGTCCCAACTGGACGATTCTAACCAATTGATTGAATTGAATAAAGCGGCTGTACCACCATAGCAAGCATTCGTTGTATCTATACCCTCAATGTCGGTATTGCCACTATCAGCAAATAGTTGCATTAGTACCGTTTTCACGGATTTTGATTTATCCACCAGAGTTTCGGTGCCCACTTCTAAGCGCCCTATATCTTTTGGATTAATTTGATGGCGTTCCAATAAGCGTGACACTACCGTCAAACACAAGGAATTTACGTCTTCACGATCCGAACAGAAGCCCATTTTCTCCTGACCCAAACCAATTGTATATTTTCCTGGGGACACACCATCATATTGCTCCAATTCCGTTTGGTCCACATATTGAGAGGGAAACAATACTTCAATCGCTAATATACCAACATTTTCTGGCCACATTTTTCACACACACAATGTACAGATTATCGAAAAAGTATAACAACCCGCTAAAATTAGAAAGAACAGTTTTTTTATTTTAAAAATATTTTTCAACTATTTCAGTAATATGTGTAATAATATTTGGTAATGATTGGTAAAAGTTATGTTGCCAACGTAACAAGAAGAGGCACTGTTAACTTTCACTTGAAAAGCACGTTTAATGGTTGGTTAGATTTCCAGTTAACACATAATTTTCCTGTAATATATCCAATGTTAAATTGAAGAAAAAAAAAAATATTATGAAGATCACACATTGGTTTTCTCTCCGAACAAAGTATAAATTTATCTTTTGTTTAGAATAATTTATACACGCGCTGTATCATGAACAATAAATACCTTTTGTTTGTATTACTTTTACAAATGTATTAATTAATAATTTATTTCACGTTTCAACTGGCGATCGTTTAGTACTGCTTATGATGAACTCTTTGACTGGACTGAGGCAAATGAAAGTAAGGCACACTTAATTACAAAATTTTCTTTCAACAAGTTCGTTGATGAGTGTTGTATGGTCCAATGATATTGACTGAATCGTTGTTCACCCTTTTTATACATATTATCTGAATACTTTAATCTTTTCTCTTTATGTTTATATTTTTAATGTGTATTAAAATTCACTTTATTTTTAAATGTTTGAAATTAAATGGCGTGCAGGTCGCCTTGGGTTAAAACTTTTGTTTGATAAGAATAAATTGACTTTAGTCTGGGCTTTGCAAACATTTCGGTACATACGTATTAACAATATGTTATTGAATTTTAAATAAATGCAGTTTTAAAATGAATGAAAACAATTAAAAACGATAAATTTGGTACAAGCTAAAGCTTGTACACCACCAATGCAGGGGAGATAATTATCAATTTTGAACATCTTATCTGTTCATGCATTAAAATATAAATTGTTTGCCATAATGCGGGCGTGTCTGTCCTTTTTTCAAAATTTCAGTACCAACCGCGGTCCAGAAACTACCAAGAACTTTATGACAGACACACGGTTACATTGAGTGTTGCTTAAAAAAATTGTTAATTTGTTGAATGTTTCTTCATATCCTTAGGTTGGGTGTATAATCACATTTTTAAATAAGCTGTGGAGATGGGGAAACTTTCCTTTTCATTTCTTCTCTTTACAACACATACAAATAGGTGGCATTAAAAACATATTATACAAAATAATTAAATGCATAATATTTGTGTATAACGTTGCCTTTCTTAACTTATGCAAATTTTTATATTATCTTATAATAACATACATATAGGAAGTTTACACATACGCATAGTGTGCTATTCATGTTTTACTGATTATTAGTACACGCGTGCCTTGTACATATTAAATAAATTGTAAATTGTTAAAGATGCCAATTAGTATTTTCTTTACTTAAAATATTACTGCTCCAGTTCTTAATAGGATTATGATAAGAAATTTTTGTGGCCTTAATTGTGTTGGGCTTGTTACGTTCGCATACATAATACGAATTGGTAAAAAAAACTTTCACTTTAATATCTATAATTTCACCACTACATAAAAGTTTATGCTTTACCTTATGTATATTATTTTTATATTTCACAATTTATATATATGAATCAATAAAAATGATTTTTAAATGTTTTTATTTAATCAATTTACGTATTTTGATAAAATTGCTAGTTGTATGAATTGCTGTTGTTATTATTTTTGCTACATTTAATAAACATATGTTGTTTGTCAAAAACTAGTTTAAAAGAACTTATTAATTAAGTTATCAAGAAGACCTAATGTAATAAGTAAGTTTTTCTTTTTCACTGTTAACACTTTGCTATTTATAAGTATTATTTAGTTTGCGTTAAATATTGTACAATGGTATTTAATATAAGAAAACTTCATAATAAAAATAAAACTCAATATAGTGTAAAATTTATTTTATTATTAAATCGGGGATGCTTAACATATCAGTCAGCTGATTTCATTTAAACTAATTGTTACATTGTGATAATTATTGAAAATTTTTTTGACGCGAATCTTTTAAAAATGTATTAACAGAAACTAAACAACAATTATGTTATGATATGGATTTTTGTGTATACAATTCAATATAAATATATTTTTTATTGTGAGTAGATTTATACACTATATATAGTCGAATACTTACAATATTTTAAACGTTTATTAATAGTTTCGATTTTTATATGTATATTAATAGTTTTGATCAGCATGGTCATGTGAAACCATCTCACTATGTCCGTTGGTTTGTCTTCTGTAAAACGGTTTATGTCATATGGGTTTTTTTTATATGGTCACAGTGTCTAATAAATAACGAAAAATTATATTTATTTTAATTAATGTTTATAACAATAATTTATTGCAAAAACATTATGAATAAATTATATCTTTCTTTCAATTTGTTAATCAAATTTTATATAATTTTTGTATCTGTTCTATTTTCTTTTAAGTACTACCTAAAAACCTCTGCGGTGGCTCATGTCCAAGTGCTCATTCGTCAATGTTTGTGAGCGTGTTTTGCATATTGTTCATGAGAACAATCATTATGGCCGTGGTCATGATCGTGCCCTGTAAGAAAAAATTAATAAAACTTATCAGCCATGCACAATAAATGGTAATATTGTTCGATCTGATATTTAACATATATGTATGTACATATAATATTGTCTGATATATTAGTTTAGATAAAACCAAATATATGAACATATTCGGTGATGACTTTAATACAAGTCCAATGTCTGGAGTTGATAAAATGCATATTTATATAAACACATATGTATGTGTGTGGGTAACATTCTTTTGATTGATGCCGTGTGTATTTTTTAATTGTAAAGTAAGGCTAATCATTATATTGCTACCAATAAAGTGTAATATTATGTTAGTTATCAAAAAAAAAAAATTGTTTATTTATTGGAACTCACCCAATTGTTGCATACCGAACATAACACAAAAACCGATAAGCGTGCTGGCGAAGGCTAAAAGACCACTGCGATGTTTTGAGAGTATTTCAAAAAACACCACATACATGAGTGTACCACAAGCCAAACCTTGCAGTATCACCGAAAGTGGACTATCGACTCCAAAAGTGGAATTATGTGTGACCAGCATGCCCATAGCTATGCCTATCGGACTCACCACAGCAAACGTAACTGAATAAATTATAGTTAAAGTGAGTCTTGTTCGTGCCACTAATAATTCAACGCCCACACAAAAGGCCAACACTAACTTGTGAGCGCAAACAGCGGCAAATAAAAACCATACAGATTTGACTTTGTCTTCTAAACCAATCGCCAGACCTTCAAAAATCTCATGCAGTGATAAGGCCAACACTATAAATAAACCGCGAAATGAGGACGAGATGCCCTTTCCGGTGTCGCATGCTCTTGGCAAATGACTGTGACCCGGTCTTGCATGGCAACTGTCCTGGCATGAAACCGTGGTAGCTGTAAACTCGGTGGTAGCCACCGGTAATTCGCAATCATTATGTTGATGCTGCAAGGACCCGTTACGTTTTTGATTATTGTAAAATTTCTCTTCACCATCGTATGTTTTTTCTGTAGATATTGAGCTCACAGAACCGTTTTGAAGAGATGTCTGCATAAAAGCATTGGTTTGTTGCGGTTGCTGTTGCTGTTGATCGTTTCTAATTTGCCGACAACGCAAAAAGGCGTGCAACGCTTCATCGATCAAATACATCAATATGAAGCCCAGACACATTAAAGCTTCGGGCAAAGGGAAGGAGAATACCCTCAAGTTGTGGCATTGCTGTAAATGTTGAACGATTTCTTGCACTTCGGGCAATAAATGCATAAAAATTGTGGCCAACAATACACCGCCACCGAAATGCAATAAACACTGCACCACCTTGGACGAGTGAGCACTTTCCTCTTTTCTTGTCCATTGGAAGCGATAATTCAAGAGGTGTGGTACGGATCCGGCCAATAAGGTCAATAACAGCATAGATGTCAGCGCTGAACATTTGGCTATAACCAGATCATAATTTGATGTAGGTGTTGTTGTTGTAGTTGTTATTATTATATGTTCATTATTATTCATTGTCAATGTTAAATTCCTTGTGCAACTGAAATGCAAACCAACCAACTATTTATTAACCAATTGTAAACCTGATGGTCGTTTTAACGTCTTTATACTTAAACGTTACAATTCTTACTAGTTTGTTGTTAGTTTGTGCCTGCTTTGTGTTCTCTGTTTGGATAACAACCGTAGGAATGCTCAGTTAGTAATCGTTGACCGGTATATTGGTTGTTATCTTTATTGCGTGAAAAATTCTGAGCATTTTATGATTGGCACCGACTAATTAGAACCCCTAAACAGTCTGTTATATATTAAGTGAGTGGCGAAGAAATGGTTAAGTTCACTTTTTGCAGATGTTTGTCCATACAAATTTATTTACAAGCTATAGGTCGCTTTTTTTAAGATATTTTGATGAAATTTGATATAAGAACACGTTTGGAGTCAAAAACAAAGTTTATAAAAACGGTTTAATTTGGACAATTTTTAGAACCCCTCCCCTTATAACGTTCCATTATATAGTGAATCTTTATATCGAAAAAATCACAATTCTTAATATTTCTCTACAAAATTTTGAAAAGAGGAGTTAATTCGCTTAATAATTGAGTGTACCAAATATGGACCCGATCGGACGACTTTTATAACCCTTTCCACATAACAGTATTTCACCAAGTGACAAGGACATATATATATATATATGTACCTTCTACCAAGTAAGTCATTGAACATGCCGTTCGCGTTATGATAGTTAAAATATAAGCAAGTTATTATTATTTTACATACATATTTATATCATTGATTTGTTGTATTGTTAATCAATCAAGTGTACTTTAAATGAAATTATATTGTTATTATTGTTTTCGGTTATTTTTTATACACCTGTTTGCATATATATATTTTTTCATTCTGATGCTTTGTCAGATGTCATCACAGATGATGTTTTCTGTAAATGACTAAACAGTTCAATAAACCGCAAACAGTTATTAATGATATGGAGAAGAGCACGTAAGAGAGAGAGAGAGAGAGAGAGAGAGAGAGAGAGGGATGGCTGTTATGATTATGAGAAATTTTTCAATTATTTATTTTGCTTATGCACAAAAATGTCCTTCATATGATGTGTGGGTACTTAACTGACCCTCTGTCTGTCTCTCCTTTTCTCTCACTCTCACTATGACTACCATTCTCATCACTTCTAAATTCTCAGATTTCAATGATATGTGAAAAACCAGTTTTCTGAAACGTAATCTTTATTCAAAGAAGATGATCTGCTGTTGTTGCGAAAGGTGGAAATTCCATTTTATGATTTAATAATTATTTAAGTATAAATCAATTGCGCTTCAATAGTGGGGGAATTTTGTAGTTATACCCTTCAAAAACAAATACTAAGTTTGTCATTCAATTTGAAACATTCAAATAGAAACGTCAGAGATCCAACAAAGTTTTTATATTAGTCAATATTAAGAACTGAGGCCATCTATGTCCATGAGCCTGTTTTTTTTTGCCACTCTCAGGCGAAATTTTGTACGAACACTTTTACATAGTTTCTGCATGCACATCGCTATTTGAATTTGGCAAAGTTCGTCAAGAGTCACACCCACAATCGACAAAAATTTATATACCTGCCACAAAAATTGAATTATCAACTTGAAATTTAGTATAAATTTTAATAAGTATTACCTTCATCGACGTGGAAAAAATGGGCGTGATCATGATAATAGACGTGCCCACAAGTGAAAAAGATTTGTTTATTTGCTATAAAAATTACGCTATGAACTTATAATTACCCTATTCACCGATGTACCAAAAATGGGCGTAGTCGAATAATAAAGACACGCACAATTTATCAATAACCGTAGTGCATACTTTATTATCGGAAATAATCATGTACGTTTCACACCCACTGTGTGATTGTACTTGTGGAGGGTATTTAAATTTTGACCTAATCTAAGCTAAATTTAGTTTTCTTGCTTGTTTTTCTTGTTTTTATGATAAAATTGTTACTAATACAATCTATGAAATTGATTTTTGTGTGTACGCCCTTATCTCATGATGATTTATCTGTAAAACAATAAAAATAAATCATATAATATTTATTCCAGATAATAGGTGTTCCATTGAAAACAAGCAAGAAAAACTATACCATCACAAAATCACATCCACATACAATTTTAGTTTTTTTCATAAAAGTCAATAATAATCACCATCAGATAAGCTGGGATTATGGAATTTTTTATGCTTATATGGGAATTATTTAAATAAAAAATCGATCTTTAGTTAATAGTATAAAGCAATGAAAGCATAAAATCTTAACTGAAAGTGATTCGATTCGATGTGAACACTACATACACATACACATACATATGGTTTTCTTGCGATATTGCAAGAGTTTCTTTAGTATATTATATTCTATTGCTGTTCATTTCACAGCCAGTCTGTCCTCGATTTATAATAATATGTCGCGTGTGCAAGTTTTTGTACAAGAATAATGAAAGTCTTATAGATACTTCTTTACAAATTTACAAGAATGTGTGTACACATGCTTAGTATAAGGTTATAAAAATGTAAGACGTTGTAGGGGGAAATGTGTATCAAAAAAGAAAAGAAAAACAAACACTTAATACCCTACACCAGTTACTGCTGCACAAATTATGCTACAATTAGTTTAGTTGCCTCGGTAAGCGCAAGACCATGTAAATCCCTTCGTTAAATATGATTATATGAAAGAATGGTCCTAAAAGTGGTCCGATCGGCACAGTCAACTATTAAGCTAATATTCTCCATCAAATTTTTGGGAAAAAATAGAGAGGTCCTAACAATTTAGACCATTTTCAATAACGTGCATCTTTGGGTTAATACTCACTATTGTACCAAATTTCATTGAAATATCTTTAAAAACTGTGACCAAAACCTTGCGCACAAACTTACACGGATACACAACAGACAGACGGATAGAGGGACATGGTTGAATCGAAACAGATTTTGATTCTAAAAGGTGGACCGTTTAGGAGTTACAAACATACGTACAATATTAATTTGCAGTAAATGGTGCAGCAAATAACAAGTAAAATAACTGAATTTGGTTTAGGGCGAATCTTAAATATCCTACAAAAACCCAAATAATACACACAAACAATAAGCGTGACATCTTGCAAGTAGAGTTTTCATGTTGAAAAATATTTCTTGTAAATTCTTGTAAATTGTAGGCTTGTACATTAACCGATCATGCTCATTTTTGGCACTTCAATGGATTGGTGGAAATTTCAAATTCTTAACTTAACCGAAAGATCTTTGCCCCGGTACGTGTTGGCGATGAGTTCTGAATTAAAACGAATCTTGAACTGAATGAGCTTTACGCCGACATTGACAATGCCCGTCGTATAAAAATTCAACGCCTACGATGGTGACGTCATTTCTTCAGCTAGGATGGTGTTTGCAAGAGGTAGACCAAAACGTTGGTGGACGGATCAAGTGTTTGATGCCTCGCAAACACACTAAGGCACACATGTCTAATCGGGTCAGATTTATAGGTTAATCAAGAATATAAATAGTTTGTAGGGCCTCTGAGGCTTCCTTATGGGTGCTGCAAACGCAATAGCAAACTTAGAATACCCTCATTACTAAGGTGGAGGGTGTAAAGATACACAATATATATATATATATATTGGTAACTGCGTAGCTGCTTGTAAGAAAACATGCCCGTCCGTCAGTCCATCTGCTTATGTATTTCTATCCATATACTTATTTTACTAAATTGTTTAGCATTTTTTTTCAAATCCCAAACTCAATAGGTTTAGTACGACTTGTTAAAATCGAAAATCGTTATTAAAACATCATATGCTCTCCGTAGTTAAGGAACTTAACTAACATTTTAAAAGAGTAATTGATATACTCTTAATATTATACACTTACGTAATAATACACTAAACACTTTTGTACTATAAACAAGCTTACCTGTTATATTTTCAAGTACTTTTTGTTTTATATTAAATACCATAATATTGATATAGTTGAAGGATCATTCTTTTGTACTCAAAAAATGAAATTAAACTTTCCAATATTTACAAAAAATTTACAATTGAACAGATTAGAGAGAGAGAGAGAGAGATATTATTATCAAAACTTTTTTCTTTATAAATTTTTTTATTTATGTGGAAAATATTGAAAATTTTTTTAAAATGTTTTTTAATCTATTTAATCTGTTGTCAGCATAATATGATTTTTATCAAGTGTAGCACAGCCCACTACTAGAGATATCGTTTAATATAGATAAAAACATACTATGCGTAAGTACGTATATAATATACATTAGGTAGGGAGAGTATTAGTACATTAAGCTTGTTATTCCGTTTGCAACACCTAGATGCACTATTTTGTTACATATTGACCGCACTGCTTCCGTTACGTGCCAATTCTTGTAGGTTATATTACAGTGCATTAAATGCTTTATTCTGCGTCGGTTAAAATGAGCGATAGGTGAAATGTGTAATTTCTCAGACTTCAAAAGAGGACAAATCGTTGGTGCTCGGTTAGCGGGAGCATACATATATGGTGAAAACAGCTGAATTTTCTGACATAAAACTATCGCGACAAAAGAGACAGCAGAACTCAATACTCACTTGAGTAATATTGTTTCGACAAAAGCAGTATAGCGGGAGTTCAAAAATGGTGGCCCAGTGCCACCAGTATATGTCAGGTGTTCATTTTATTTTATCCATCCCCTGTAGCTGTGTCCGTATTAATCTCCGTTTATTACTAAATTACTTACTGTTATAAATTTTGAATCATTGAGTTAAAATTTTGAACATTTTTGCGTTTTGTAGTTAGACTTCTACATAAATCAAGCAAAATCGGTCAAGTACCACGCCTTTAATTTTGTCATGCTTTTGGAAAGACTTTTTGTGATGAGAATAGTTTTTAGTAACTTTTACTTGTTTTGAATTTTGCATTAGAATTGTAGGTGTGTCAGTGCAACTCCTTATTCTCACCTCTGCATGATAGTCTATGACCCACAATTGGGTACATTAAATACAGGGTATATTAAATATAGGGTAACCTAAGCCAAGTTTTTTATTTTTTTACTTCTTTTTAAACATTTTTTTAAGGTAGCTTATTACGAGCAATATAATATTTATTGCCTAATATGTAAATAGTTTCGATACGCATGTGTGAACTATTATATTTATAAAGCAGTTAAAATATTATAGTCGACTTTTTAATTCCCTACACCACCTGGTTCCACAATTTCTGATAAAATTAGTTGAATTCTTGTTACCTAAAAGTCACTTTGTAAGAGAGCGTTATGTGAAAAGGGGTTCCAAAAATAGCTGAATTGTGTCCAAATCATTTTCTATTAAGCTAATTAATCATTTATTAAACTAATTAACTATCGTTTACAAAATTTTATTAAAAACTATTGAAAAATTTAAAAGAAAATAAAATAAAATTTTTGCAATTTAAAGGCATATTTTTAATGATGACGTTTTATGGGGACGATTTCTTGATTTAAAAGAAATTGTTGAACTACCTTTAATGAAAATATAACCTATGGATTGATTACAGGGAATGCAAGGACGTACAGGCGGATATGTTTAAATGCATTCCGATTTTAATTCTGATATCATGCATAATTCACAATAAATACACAGTGGACAGACATCCTGAAATATAAAAACAATGAACATTGTCATAACAAAGCTAGTATTGCATAACTAAAGTTCTTAAGCGCTGTGTGAGTGCATCTCATGCATATTTAATTGAATTAATTTGATTTTCTATAAAAACAATTCTGACAATTTTCTATGAATTTAATAAAAGTTTACGTAAAATATTATTTGAGTAAATGTAAATGTTTGTATGTATGTATGCATGTATGTATGTTTTCATTTGAAGCTTTTCCAATTACCATCGCCATGATTATTCTAATTATGTTTCTCACGGGAGAATAGAGAGAGATGGAGAGAGAAAGAGAGAGGAATAGGCCAATCGTTGTGTTATGATTATTTATACAACTGTTATTATTGGTTTGTAGGATATTGAGGATGTATAGGTAGAAATATGTTCTGATATCCTGCCAGGCGCTTATTGAACCTCCCTCGTTATTGTTCCTGTTTACATGCCCATAAACCTGTCTATACGATGTCAATGGAAGTTTTGTTCTCTCTCTGGTGTTTTAGCATTGTTTATTATTTTTATTTTATTAGTCATGTTTTTCTTGTTATTGATGTTGTTGTTAAGTGTTGTGATATTTTGCGTTCATATTCGAACTGCTGGCACTAATTTCAATTAGATGCAATTCAATTCTTGAGTTAATTTGATCAAGTAAGGCTGATATTTATGTAAAATTCACCCCAATGTAGTTTGAGAGATTCCTAATTCCAGTGAAGGGTGTGTAATGGACTGATTTGGGTGATTTTGAACTGAACATTCATAAAGGATTTACGCCCTCAATATTTAGGTTACTTCAATCGCTGCATTGTCCCAGCACATAATCTCGAATTTATTTACAGCATGCATCGT
Source organism: Crataerina pallida (assembly GCA_949710015.1). Classification (NCBI taxonomy): domain Eukaryota; kingdom Metazoa; phylum Arthropoda; class Insecta; order Diptera; family Hippoboscidae; genus Crataerina; species Crataerina pallida. The sequence continues at coordinate 16,697,562 of OX453293.1, forward strand.
CTTTGCGGTCGTTTGATTATTAAGACCGAATTGATTTGTTAAGAATTGAAGTAAGCTCTTTTAAAGATGCTCAGGATAATTTCCAAACCTTCGTAATGTAACCACCCATGTCAATTTATTTAGTGTGTAATCACCCATATCTTATATATATATATTTAGTTTATTATAAAATATCATATGAAATTAGTTCATAAGTTACGAGCACTTGTGAATATCATATTAACAATGTTCATTGTAAAATACGTAATGCAACCTAGTTTTAAGTATAGTAGAAAACAGAGGCTAGAATTTTACATAAATAATATAGAAAAACCGAAATAAAGTAGAGCTTAAACTCCTACGTGTTTTTGCCTTCCTGATGTAGTTCATCAGTTTCTTTCTGTGGTATGCTGAAGTTAATACAGCATTATCTATTTATTTATTTATTATTTGATGTCAATATTCCTAACTTTTGTTTCTGACACGATCTTGACCGTCATCATCTCTTCATTAGTAAAAAAGGAGCTACCATATGAAGAAATAATAACATCTCACTCGTTTACAAACTTCACTCACATAAAAATGTTAACCTTAGCTGACTTTTTGACATTAACAGATCATGAAAAACATTTAAGAATGCGCTCGTATTAAAATACAAAATTGTTATGTTGCTATTGAAAAATGCGCTGTATTCTAAATCGTTATCAATATCTTAGTCGTGCCCGTCTGTTGTTGGAATGCTCACGATCGCTATAAAGGAAGGACACAAAAAATGTTGTGAATGATGAGCAAGAATTTAAATATGGTTTGGCACGCCCCTTTTCTGGGTGCTACAAAAGTTTGAACAAAAGCCGTATGCTCACATATTGTATTGGCGGGTATAAAAAAATAATATCCTCTAGTCTCATCTTAATCTTTTTCTTTTTCTGTATGTTAATGTTTAACGTACCCTATGAATATTTCTTATGATTGTGAGAGATAAAGATATGACAAGTTAACGTAAGTCGCAAACTTAATTAAAAACTCCGCTCTAACACAGATTTCTTCTTCTGCGCCTTCTCCATGTTTAATGGATGGGTGTATTTGAGTTTTTCTTTCATAACATTCCGACTTATATTTCACAATTTATAACTTATTAAATATTATAGAACTGTATGTGAATGGAATTAAAATGAGTATCTCCTTTTTCTTCTAATTTTTAAAATTCTCAAAATTTTATTTCATTTAAATTTAGTTTTGTTTTGTCATTTCGCGTTGACAAAGAAAAGAATTAAATAGTAGTATAAAGTTATAGTGTACATAATAAAATAGATAAATGAACGCAATCAAACGATATCACTCCATACCAAGGGCGCTATACTTTGTATTAAGTATACATTCGTGCACATACACATATTAGTGTTAACGCAATGTAACGTTAGTATGGTTATGAAAATTTAAAAAATTATCAATAATAGGTTTATTGCAGGCATGTGCAGCATATGGCCCCTGTGTTTTTCCAGCAAGAATAAATAAAAAAGTTATACTAGAGCCAAGGGATATATATGATCGTTGTCCATTTGTAAAAGAAAACAAATTTTTATAATAGTAATTAATAATTACACCCTGCACCACTTGCGTCAAAAGGTATGTTTGTGCGGATGTTTGTAACTCCAAACGGCAAATGCCACACCCATTTTCAGAATCAAAGTCTAAATGGATATAACATTGTCCGTCTGTCTGTCCATGTAAATTTATGCGCAAGGTACAGGTCGCATTTTTTGATATATTTCGATGAAATTTGGTACAAGAATATGTAGCCCAAAGAGGAACCATATTAAAAATGGATAGAACCGAACCATTTTTAAAACCCCTCTTCATATAAGGTCCGGTTATTTGCGGCAAAAAGTAACAATCCTTAATATATCTACAATATTTGTGAAGAATACTTAATTAGTTTAATGATTGACTGTGCCCAACTTGGGCCCTATCGGACCATTTTTAGAACTCATCTACAGTAATGTTTTATTATAAATAGAACCGGTTTATAACGAATATACACAATTTATAATTTTTGTCAAAATTTGATGAAAAATAATTAATAATCTGTATAAAAAATATAAATAGAAAACAAATAAAAAAATTTATTATGACATTTTAATCATTTTGAAATTTATAATAATACAATATTATATAAAATAAAATTTTTCTTTTTTCAAAGAACAGAATTATAATAAACAAGTAAAAAAACTAAATTAGGCTTAGGTCAAATCCTCAATACCCTCCACTTCCACAACGGTGGGCGTAAAAATATATATATATAATGCGCCCTCTAATAGTGTATGTATCACGTATCAGCATGTAAGTCTACTTTTACGTTGAGTATGCTTTTTTATAAATTGTGAGCATGCTTGTTATCCTACCATACCCATTTTTGGCTCTTCGATGGATGAGCTAACCTTAAATTAGTGCTTCAAACTTCAAGTTCATAGGTAAATTTTTGTGGCAGATATAAACGTTTATGTTGATTGTCGGCGTGTCTATTAATCGACCACGCCCATTTTCGTTACATCGATGACGGGAATAACTATAAATATGTATACCCTTTCTTACAAATTGGTGAAGGAAGTATATATATTTTTGTGGCAGATATATAGATTTATATTGATTGTGGGCGTGGCTCTTCACCGATTTTGCAAAAAAAAATGTACAAAATTTCAGCTCAATATCCAACAACCAATATCCATGAGAATGCCAACAGCAGACAGATACACGGACACACGGACATATATGTCTAGACTTTCTAGGGCCTCTGATGCCTCCTTCTGGGTGTTGCAAACGGAAGAATAGACTCATAACCATGGTGGAGGGTCGCATTACAAAAAGAACCACAAATAATTTTTAAAAATTTTAAAGTTTTTCATCCCGCATGGTTTTATAGATACGTACTCGTATGTGCATGTATGTATGTATTTATTAATGCATAACATAACGTAACATTGGGTGACATAACAAAACATTATATGTGTGTAAAGAAACGTACACATAATGGTCGAGAAATGTAACATAACATGTTAAATATTGCATAATATTGTCTGACATTGCTTAGAATTGCGCAAAATGTTAGAGAATGCGTTACATTGCATAAGTATTCCGCAAAATAGCGTATGAACGCGTAATATTACGTAAGTTTGCGTAAAATTGCTCAATAATGCATTACATTATATGTATGCTTACGTATCATTGCGTAACATTACGTAAACAACGCATCATTGAGTAAACCTTGTTTTTGTAAAATCTTGAGGTAAGTTACGTATTACATGAGGTACTTGTCAAGCCTACTGTTCGCATTCGAATTACGCAATTTGTAATGAAATTTTAAAGCCACCCCCGTTATTATGAGAGGCGACATAGGTATTTTTATGCCATTTGATTTAAGTTGGACGAAATCGCAAAACTACCCGTTTATTACACTTAAGCTGAAGACCTGAAATGCATCATTATGAATTAATGCGTTCTTTGTTTTTAACAACTTTGTACTTCCCTGCTTTATATTGTATGAATATAAATAGTTAGTATTGAAGAACTACATAGTGAACTAGCTACGGCAGTTCCGCTTCATTAGTCATAACGTTTATAATAATGTGTTTAAGTGATTGATTGATTCTCTGTTTCCCTCTCCCACTCTTATTATATTTACATTACATTCGTTGATATGCACAGTTTGTATTTGATGGTAAATTAATTGATATTCATTAAATTCTCCTTATAATTGATTAGGAACCAAGAGTGGCTGTGCAAAGGTAAATAAATAATAAAACGAACGCCTTTTAAAAGTTAATGAGAAGCTGTTAATTTAATAATTTCAATAATAATTGGTCAATTAGTGTATAATGTAGAACAACATCACAACAACATCTGTTCAAAGGAAAATAGCAGTAGAAGAAGGATATATTTTTGTAGTTTTTTATAGTCTCCACATAAGATGGGGGTATACTATGTTTGTTCTTCCGTTTGCGACACCCAGAAAGAGGCATCAGAGACCCTACAAGGTATATATGTTCTTGATCAGCTTCAAAAACTGACTCAATCTAGACATGTATGTCCGGGTGTCTGTCTGTTGATGGCACGCATCCCGCATCGTTGTGTTAAAAATACAAAAAACCACACTCCTTATAAAAGTCTATTTTTAAGCTGATAGATAATACATACAATAAAAGAGGACGTAATCATATACCTGCCATACCCACTATTGTATGCAGACTTAGTTTTCTTACATGCTTTTGTTAAGTTGATATATTGTGGCGGGTTGCAGCACGCTGTGGAAAAGGGTATATTAAGTGTGTGCGGATTTGTAACTCCTAAACGACAAATGTCACACCCACCTTTACTTATACCGATCGATTCAAAATCAAAGTCTGAGATATTTAGATTTCCTGGGATTGATACATAGTCCATTGCGTACCGCCCATAGATTAATTTTTGCCAGGTCCTCGTTCAGTTTGTGTGCATTCGTTGTTACTTCAATCAACTGCACGTCATCAGCATAAATATGAATTTTGCAATGCTTTATAACAGTAGGCAAATCGTTGATATATAGAGAAAATAAGAGCGGTCCAAGTGTAGAGTCCTGCGGAACGCCACATTTAACAGGAAGCTCGGAGGAGGCGCAGTCCTGACTAGTAACAAATTGCAACCTGTCAGTGGGATACGCTTTTGGTGAACAGTCCGGAGATGTAAGGTCTTACACTGGTAGTATTCCTCTTAGTGGAATAAGAGGTTCGACCCAGGAACTTATTGCTGGTACCACGGGATGCTAGAGCCCCAGGAACTTGTTCCTGCTAACATATTGAGGTAGGCCCCCTTGTGGGAGCATCGTAGTGGCTGTGATTTCCCCCTAACGGGGTGAGAGTAGGTTGTACCCTCTCCACCGAGGAGTGGAGTCCATATCCTTACAATATGGCTCCTAGATCGGTACCTAACGGGGCGTTGGGAGGCGCATATCTTTCCCCTGCATCTGAGCTCCGGCTTGAGATGCCGTGGGATTAAGCCTCCACGGCAGGAACACACGTTAAACACTTGACTTCATGTCAGTGAAATACGACTTTATGAGGCTTACGGCAGATGAGGCAAAATTGTATTGGTGTTTTAGCTTTGAGCATAGTTGCCTGTGATCAACCGTGCCGAAGGCTTTAGAATGATCTAGAAGTACCAGAAAAGCTGCCTGACCATCATCTAGCTCATACGTATTTCTTAGCTAACATCAATAAGTGTAGTGATACAACTATACTGACGACGAAAACCAGACTGGTACTTGGTGGGTAGTCCGTGTTCGTTAATGTATTTTAACATTTGGCACAGTATATGTTCAAAAACTTTAGAAAAGTACGGTAGTATAGTGATTGAGCGATAGTCGTTAGTGCTCTTAGGGATTGGAATAATTTTAGAGTGCTTCCAGTTGTTGGGGAAGCGACAGGAAGCAGTGATGTAGTTGAAGATATGCGTTATATACAGTAGTAATGTTGGCAGTATAATTTTGATGAACTTAGGATGAAGGTCATTATATCCGATGGCGTTTGATTTAATATGAAGGCAGCTTTCTAGCACCTCATGCTGTTCAACACATACAAATTCAAAGGAATTGAAATTAAACTGGGGGTTGTGTTCGATCATATAAGAGCTTGCAGGATGCACTACTAAGTTACTAAAGAATTGATTTAATTGGTTCACATCAACGTTACTAGATGTGTGTCGTTTTTTATTATCAACACCCATACTTCGTATAACTTGCCATGTACGTTTACTACCACTAGTAGCGTTGAATTTATTCTCATAAAATCTCTTTTTGGCATCAGCAATCTTTTTGTTAACAGTTCTACGAGCAATTTTGACTTATTCAGAGTAAACTTGCAAACTGATTTCATGAACATAAAATCGAATAAAAAAACACATCCATTTTTAAGTTGATTTTTCCTGTTATTTTTTTTTTCAATTATACACGTATTGTAAGTGCAAGTATTTGTTTTTACTTTATATAATTTTTTTTGGTTTAAAAAAAATTTCAATTAAGAAAATTGACCGAAAACACTTAATCAAGAGTAAGACAAAAACGCAATCGCAAAAAAATATATAACACGAATTCTGGACCCCACACAGAAAGTAAACCAACGTAAGCAGACCACTTAATACCATTGAAAAACTGTACAAACAATTGCAATGAATCGAGTGAAAAGTCCGACTCCTTAATACCTTACAAAGCAAAGCTATTAAGTTTAATAATGACTTAAAGTTACTCCTTGAAACTTGTTTACAGGGACAAAGGTTTTAAAAATAGTCAGATTTTGCATTAATTTAGAATATATAAACATTTAAAATATTATTACAAATATACTCCAGCCGGGATAAAATTCCGCACGGTTTATTATTTTGTCAATTCCATTCAACAATTATCATTTTTTTAAGGATTACAAATTCTTACTAAATGAGTACATCCTTCATAATAGTACCCTATAAGGGTTCTCGAAATGGTACAATTTGCTATTTTTCCAATAGGATAGCAATTTTAAAAACGATTCTTCCGCAATAATTCTTAAGATTTATAACCATTAGCAAGAATTCAATATATTATACCTTTTATACCAGGGTATAAAAAGAAAAAAGCATGCACTCTCACAAAAGACCGGTGGTGTCCGCGAAGATTGTACAAGCTGAACAACCTCAGACCAAGAATAAAGTCGTTGTATAAAAGTGTAAGTGGTGTTGGTAAATGCTTGAGTAAGTGATTAAGGGATATAAAAAAAGATAATCAAATGTAACAAGTGAGGTAAATATAAAAACTTTTTATTACCCTACATCAAACACATACGATCTAGACTGGATGTATTAATAATTAAGATAATGAAACTTATAATGTAAGCCGTTGTAGCTTTTGCTGTCTTTTGTTGTCGTATCTTTTTGTTTAAAATGCAAAATGAATAATGGATAATTCCGTTCGGGATTATATAATATAAATCTCAATGTTAGGCAAAATGGGGCGACAGTAAAAGGTAGCGAAGGTTACTAGAAATTAGAAATGGCCGGGATGGCATTTTTTCATAAGACTGCATAATCTATATAATAAAAGATATTTGAGGAGTATTTCTTTTCTGTATTTTCTGTTCGTTTCTTGGGTGGAAAGTAAGGTATTCGTTGGAGAATTCCTAAGTAAAATATTAATAACATTTTAAATTTCTTACACTCAATATTGGGCACATTTAATTTGAACGAGTATTAAATTGTTATCTTTGAATTTTATTTTAAATCTTTCTTCTTTATCAATAATTTTCTTCTTAATCAAGAGATCCATTTTTGGGACATCGATGGATGGGATAACCTTAAATATGTTATAGAATATCACCATCATCACCACTTCTGGCCGAATATAATCTTTGTAAATGAGAACACCGCTCGCTTCAATCGTGAACGCGCCCTCTCTAGTTTGTACACGAAATGTTTGCAGGGCATCAAATACTTGGTCCCTCCACCGGAGTTTTGTTTTGTTTTTTGCGTAACGTCATTCCAGTTCTCTCACGGGCACTAACCTAGTTCGAGAACTTTCATTCATGGCTGAGATGACGTAGCCATTGTAGGCGTTTGATTATAGAATAACTTCCCCGAGAAATAGGTTTTATTTTTAAATATTTAAAGAGTTTAAAAATGTTAAGGAGTTTGAATTAGTTTTCGCTGAGCGAGAACTTATTCAAGATGTGTTGAACCTTAAACGAGTTTTAGGTGTTTAGAGGCCGACTTCTTATGCACGACTTTAAGGAGGTTAGATTTTAGCTGTTTAGGAAGCGAGAACTTACATGCTTATCACAATAAATTGGAGTTTTTTATTTGTTAGTGAATATGCGATATGCTTTAGTGTTCTATGCCGAAATTTCCGTAACTTTCTTGGGCGACCTTGTTCACGTGTTCTTTTGAATTATACTGATTGGAGCTTTAAGATTTAGAGGCATTTTAATTTAATTTTCTATTGGTTGATAAAAAAATTAGTTTCAGAATGATGTTGCATTTCATTCATTGGTCGTACGAATAAATTTATGTCGTTAAAATTTTTCACTCTTATGCTCTTCTTCGAAATATTGAATTCTCCATTTGAAAGATACTAATGAAATGTTATACGTAGTATGCCCATTATTGAAATGAAAAGTGTAAAAATAAAATGGAAACTCAAGTGTTGTATTGAGGGGTGTTGCTGTAGGAGGTGTGGGACAAAGAGTGCATCTTCAAATAACAAAATATTGCTGGTAAAGTACTTGTACATATATACATATTATATGTACTGGTGTTAAGACATTATAATTTTACAACAAAGGGCACATACCACAAAAACTAACATTCTAAAAATGTTTTCTATTGTGAAACGCCTGCCAGCAACTTAAAGTCACTCTGAAGTTAACCCAACAGTTGGATAACTTTATTTTTGACCTTAAGCTATAGGAAAAGTTTTTAAGTATTGTATACTACATGCGCTATTAGGGAGTACATACTTATAATGAATAGAAGTCATACAAAGGCGTAAAGTTATTAGAAAAGAAATAATTTGTATAAATTCTGGTATAGAGACTTTGTTACAGAAGGCATTGGGGGGAGGGACTATGAAAATCCTAAAATATGAATTAATTTTGAATTTACTTCTTTTGAATTTATTCAATTTGATCTGAAACCTAGTTGGTAATCTTTAGCACTCTATGAACAAGTAAAAAATTTAAATTGGACTTAAAACAAATGCCTTGAATGTACATACCTATAAATTTCTATGACATTGTCTATCTCTGCCTATATTTATCTTATTTGCTTTTAAGTTGCGTCATCATTTTTTTATGCGTTCTATGTGTAGTACTTGTATATATTTTAAGTGTTGTTTCTGTTTCCATTTTTGTGCTGTCGTGCAGTGTATGTGACGTCTACTCTATTATATAAAACAACAATAAAAAGTAAAAAGCTTGATTTGGCCTAAGCCAACATATATTTTATATACCCTCCACAAATACATATAAACGGAGAAGAGGGCAGGTGCATGATTCCATTAAAAATTTTACCAAATTTCAACTTAATATCTCTGTGGTTTTCTGTTGCTGATGGACATGGCTCTTGAACGCTTTTGCACAATTTAAATAGCAATCCGTATGCAGAGACTAGAAATGTGTGTAGAAAATTTTGGCTCAGTATCTAAAAGTTTACGGTTATGAGAATAACAGAGACACTGGCATGGACACACTGACATATAAGGATGCTGATCGAGAATACAGAGTAGGGTCTCCGATTTGGTTTTTCCTTTTGGGTGTTGCATATGGTATGAAGAACTTAGTATACGCTCCATTTTATGTGGAGAGTATAAAAAGTTTTGTTTTGATATTGAAGTATAAAATAGCAGATGTGTTCAATAGGAGGCTATTATCAAATGCTTGACAACCCTAGATAAGTGTATCAAGGTGTTGTTTCTTAAAGTAGAAGAAGTTCCTAATACCTCTCGATTAACGGTGAAGCTGGAAATTTAATCACCTCGTCAAAATGTTTGGAACACACAAAAGGAAGCTCATAAAGTATATTTATAGTTTTGACCAGAATTACGTTATTAATCGTTTTATGTTTGTACGTCTGTCTATGCTAAACATTCTCTCAGCTTAGCCTGTGTGCACGAAGATATAATCTTGAAAGTGGTTCAAAATCGGTCGATTTTGACAGTTTTTAATAGTAAAAGCATTATTGTCACCCAGATGCTATAAGGTGGTGATTATCCAAGATTTGGTTGAAGGAAAATATTTTATTTATTTCCTCAGTAGTAAGCGTCACTGTTATGAAACATTATGTCATCTGTAGTTTACGTTTCTTATAAGCTATAAATATAAATATTATTAAATAATATTGGAGAACTTAAAAGGATGAAAAGGTTAATATGTTTTACATATGTATGTACATACTTATATGCGTCAAGTAAATTGCCGTAATCCATAAATTCGATTTAAGCTTTCAAAGGTATTGCTGTTACCTCAAGTTTTAGTGTTTGTGACATTTTCGAAAACGTGCGTTTAAAATTATCGTATAGATGCGGTATGATAGCAATAATATTGGCATGGTTTACAATACGTTGAATGTAATCAGTGTTTGTGGTATTGTACAAAAGCCTGTGAGTGTCTAGGGCTGATAAATACAAAAAGAATCAAGTTTTGTATTTGAAGAATAAAGAATCAAGTCTCAAGCCTAAACCAAATCTTGGTTAACATCTATATTTGTGTATAAACGCTGAAAATCATATATTATATTTTTTACGCTTCACATAAGATGGGGAGTACAGTAAGTTTGTTATTCCATTTGCAACACCCAGAAGGAGGTACAGAGCCGGGGTGTCTGTCTGTTGTTGGCATTCTCATGGAAGTGAAAATCTATTTATCTGCCACAAAGTTTACCAATGAAGTTGGAATTTTGTATGACACATGTATTTATGATTATTATATTATAAAAATCAACACTAAGTCATTATATATCCGCCACAAAAGTTGTGATATGAAGTTGAAATTTGATAAAATTATTTATTAAAAATATACTTCTTTTGTTGATGTGTTAAAAATAAGCGTGGTCGAATAGCGGATGCGCGCATAATTAATGAAAAACCGTACTCAGCCTAAATCATGACTTACAAGCTGAAACTTTTAACACTTTTAAAGGGTGCGATTATGTACGTGCTACGCCTACTGATTTTAAGTACGTGTGAAAGGTATTGAAGATTTGACCTTAGCCGTATACAGTTTCCTTGCTTGTGACTGAGGGAGATTTGTCTTATAAGAAATTTCTCATAATTAATGTACATGATTATGACTTAATCATTGTGTACGTATGTTACAGGAATGTACGAATGTATGACTGTTTTTAAAATTTCAACAATTTTTAAGAATATCCTTACTTGTATTGGTAACTATTTTTGTGGTTTGTTGTTAATTGCAACATGTTGTGGTTGGTTATCTTATTGGCAAACGTTCATAAATATGTTATGATACATATGTATGTGTGTTTTATTAATACATACATTACATTCACCCCTACTACTCCTTTTATGTATGTGGTCATGACTATAGTTTGAAGTTGCCTGCATATTAAGGACTCTTCTTTTTTATTACAATTGAAACAAATACATACAAGTTTATGTAAATATGTTGCTCGTTTATATGCAACATATGGTCATTGGTTATGGTTTTTGCTTTGTATTTTATATTTATTCTTTTGTATTTTGGTTTTGAAAGAGTTTTACATATACATATATTTACGTCATAACTAACTGTTCTGGTGGTCACTTCAAATGTAAAATCGGTTAGGTGGGGTTGAAGTCCTTAAACAGTAAAACTTATAAACTAAATGTTAATGCACAAAGCTGACTAAATGTTGTATGTTTGAGTACGTTGAGTTTGGTGTGGAGTGATCGTATATTGTGATAGCAGCTATTTGACAATGAATTAAAAAATGAATAATTATTTTCAGTTCCTCCCGTTTGAAAGAAAAATACGAAATTTGGCTCAGACCAAATCTTAAATACCCTATAGTCTCTAAACAAAATGTGGGCATGATAGGTACTTGATTGCGACCTTTAGTGTCAAGTTATAAGTCACACTCTCAGCCAATTAAATTTTTCCTACTTTGTGGTACGACCACGTCCATTTTTTTCATATAAATATATAAGCTAATTAAAAATATTTATCGAATTATTTGTAACTTTATTTCAGTGTTTTTTTTGTACTAAGGGTGTGGCAAAGTTTAGTTAAGATCAAGTTTAGAAAAGTCTGAATATGACTAAATCGATTCATGTTTTAATGATGATCAAGAATACATTGAATACTAACCACGCCCATACTTTAGCTTATAGATAAATGGGCTAATATTAATAGCTTTCCATTTGTAGGTTTCTTTTTATGGCTCTGAAAGAGTTGTTTGGATTGTGGGTGGGGCACATGGCTGAACATGACTAAGTAGACTTAGTTTTTATTGATAATTCAAAATAAATATTCATTGTGTGGCTGTTGCAAACTGACTGACTAACAAACATGGCATCCTCAACATTTATTTTGTAGGGTACAGGAATACCCAAAGCATAACTTACTTTTAACTTATTCTGCCGCACGCCACTTTAACAAAGTTAGACTAAGTAATCAACCCCAATAAATAGAATAAGACGTACGTATGTCCATACGTACGTATGAATTGATGATCTTTTTTTTGAAACGGTTAATATGTAAATGATGATCCTTATTAAAACACAGAACTATCCCTGTATTAACCAAATGGTTAAAATTTAGTTTTTTGTGCGTTTGTCTATAAAGGGAGAGAGAGAGAGAGATCGAAAGAGAGAAAGAGAGAGAGAGAGAGTGATCGAGAGAGACAAAGATGTAACAAGTATAAAAATTAAATTTGGTTAAGACCAAATGTTAAATATCCTTCATATCTATATACAAATAGTGGGCGTGGCAGGTATCTAATTAAGCCCTTTAATATTGTATGTATTACATATTGAGTTTTAAGTTGTATACAGTTTTTTATAAACTGTGTAAGTGTTCGTTGCCCGACGGCGCTCCACTTTGGCTAATCGATGGTATGAGATAATTATAAATGTATGTTTCAAATTTCAACTTCATAGGACAATGTTTGTGGCAGATAAATAGATTTTGACCGATTTTTCCCAATTGGAATTGCAAATGTCTGTTTCAGATGGAAATCTCAAAATTACTTTTGTTAGAGGGCCAACAATAGACCGACATACGGACATTCATTCCTACATCCACTCAGTTTTTGATACTAGTCTCTTAAACCTAATTCTGCATATTGCAAATGGAATGGCAAACTTAGTATACCACCATCTTATGTGAGGGTATAAAAATAAATGGTTGTGTTGCTTGTTAATATGGTGACTGTTGACTCGTGCTTAACACACGCCACATGGCCAAAGTCTTGACCAGTTGGTCTAATTTGTACGAACCTATAAAACACTTACAACATTTTAATGCAACAACTGACGCCTTAATTTCAATTTTATTCAATTCATCTTTTTTTTTTGTTATCCTCGAAACGTTAACAAATGTGCAGTATGAGGAAAAAAAAAAGAAAACTCACCATACTACACAAAATATGTATAGAAGAGTGTGATGGTGGCAGTCTTGTAAAGTTATTCGTGAGGATCGCACAAATGTTTTTTTTGTTGCTTTTCATATAAAAATCATCAAAATAATTGAATAATGTTAAAGTTGATGTTGGCTGTTGAGGATGAATTTAAGTGAAAGTAAATATTTGTCATCGTATCAGAATAACAATCAAACAATGACTTTGCAAAGATTTGATTATGTTAACAATAACAACAACAGTAATAATAATAATATTGTCAACACTCCCTTAACAAGGGGAGACGAAAATTTCAACTATTCCTCTTTTTCAGTCTATTCTCCACCATCCACTTTAGTTAATAAAACCTTAAATACAACAACAACGGAAATAACAAAAACATTGCAGGATAATAGGAATTTGTTTATAGATGATTGGTCCAATAACACTAAAGAATTTAATGTTACAACAACTGATTATTGCTGCGCACAATATATTGCAGCAGATTATTATGATGCCGCCTTAAGTGATCAAATCCTTGACAACCATACAGATTCCATAACTGATCCATATAAAAGGATAATTTCGAAAAAATCAAACAAAGATTATAGTACAGGTAATAAGAAAACATTAAGTGCAAACTTGAAACCGCCCAGTTCGACAGTGTTGAAGCGCAGACGTCAGGCTGCCAATGCACGTGAACGTAAACGAATGAATGGTTTAAATGAAGCTTTCGATCGTCTACGTAAAGTCGTACCGACTCCAGCTTTAGAGCAGAAATTATCCAAATTTGAGACGCTGCAAATGGCACAAACTTATATAATGGCCTTGTGTGAGATGTTGCAGCATGATTCGGATACGGAATCAAATGAATCGAGTTACCAACGTACAACAACAACACTAATACATCAAAATATTACAAATATGTCGCCATGTTCATGCTCATCTGCCGTTGCTACCTCCACATCCTACTCTAATGACATTAGCTTGCAATGAGTGTTATTGCTACTGCATTAAATCCCTACCAGGACGTGACTTTATGCGGATTTCTTGCAAAAAAAAAATGATGACTCTTCAATAACTTATGCGCTGGCTTCCCAACTTGGTCAACTCTTTACATATGTATTGCGTTCTTAATTGTAATTTTTTACATAGTTACGTGCTGGTACACAACACTCATGTCATTCATAAGTGAGTCCCTTAACGTGCTATGTTTGCGGCTGTATATAGATATATGTATATACGTGTATAATCTCTTCTGCTTCTTATATTAAGTTTGAAACACCCAGAAGGAGCGTCAGAGGCCAATAAAAACTAACTCAATCTAGACACATGTATCGTTGTTGGCATTATCACGGTTGTACATTTAAATTAGGAAAAATGGTTCAAGAGCCACCCCCACAATGCAAAAACATATATTTAACTTAAATTTGCAAATATTATGCTATAATGTTCAAATTTGATATACATATTTAAAATCATCAATGTGCTAAAAAGGGGCATGGTCGGGTAACAAACACAATTTACAAAAATCTATTTATTATAAAGTTCACAACATAGGCGTGGCTGAATGACCGATGCACAATACATGCACTATTAGAGGGCGCAATCATGTACCTGCCATGGCCACTGTTTGTTTACACATTTGAAGGGTATTTAATATCTGGCCTTAGCCAAGTTCATTGTTAATGTTCTGTCTTATCTCTACCACCTAGCATCTGTGGTGGCTCTAAATTGGTAATTCTCTTACCTTTGAAGTGAAATACATACAAGCGAGCAATTGTGTAAACATTTGTACAGAGGGCAGGTGATGGAAAATTATATTTTCCAGTACAGTTCCAAGTCATAGTGAATGTTAAACATTTAGTAAGATTTACTGATTGTTTTATTATTGCCTTCAGTTAAACGCTTTTTTCCAGTATTCACATAGTTTACAATATTGGCTGAACAACAATTGCAAAAATTTAATTGAATTATTGCGTTTGCCGTTTTTTCAATTCTTCATAAAGAAATTTATATTTCTGCAAATTTTTGGGAAATTTTTCCATTTTTATTAAATTGAAATAAAAAAACCTAACTATAATTCCTATTTATTTAAAATATTATATATAATATAAATAAACAACAAAGTCTTAATATTTAAGTTTTTTATAAGAATTTTTCCATAAAATAAAAATGAAACTAAAGAATGTACAACTAAATTTATTTATGAGTTCATAATTATTATACTATGTATTTAATTTTTTTTAAAGTTTAGAAAAACAATATATAGAGCATATGAATGCTCCAGTATTTATAATGGTACAGAGAAGAACGACTGATTTTTTAACCAAAAGATGTTCTATTTTGATCTTTATTCTCTTGCTTAATAAAATAATAATTTCTGTAGTTTTCTTATCAAATGAAAAGTGAAAATATTTTCCCCTACTATATACAGTCGTTTTAGTTTAAATTATATTTTTGCAATATAGAAGTTATCCTTAAGATAGCGAAATCCCGTATCAAAAAATTTCATACAGCCGGTACGCCCACAATAATGTCTTTGACTGTGGGTGTAAGGGATTTATTTTGCTGGAAGTACGTAATAGAGTTATTCTGCGTTGCTGAAGTAAAAATATTACTAACTATGGCTTCATATTTTGCCACATAGATGTCTTTTGGTTCACACTTTACCTAACAGCTTTAACTGCTGACTTATGTAGGAAGCACCTTACAGTGAATATCTCTTTGCCATTGATCTTCGCTACTCAAACCAAACCAAACCATCCAAATGTGAATAGCATTATCACCAAGCAATTCTAACATTGAACTCCTTAAAAAATCAATAACTTCATATAAAACGTTTTTACAAAATTTACAGTTTATTCGTCTGTCGAACCAACTGGGACTTTAATGGGATAATCCAGTTTGGCAGATGGGTTCAAAATTCATCTGAACATTTTTTCCCTTTAATGTTTAGCTGAATTTGAACCCACGTCTTAGAACGTTTATTACAAAGACAAAGCCTTAACCAACTCGGCTATTGAAGAGACGTTCAATAGCTTCGCTCCCACAAAATATGCATTCTTTTATGTAAGTATTACAACAAAATGGCTTAGTCGATTTAAAAATGTCCTTGTGTACTGTATTTGCTAAAACTTAGTTAAAATATGTTCTTAAGTAATGTAATTAAACAAATAAAACATTTATATTTGGTTTAAGGCAAATCTAAATAACTTATATGCACACAATGGGCGTGACAGATACATGATTGCGCCTTCTAATAGTGTAGGTATTACGCATCAGATTGCAAGTAAAATTTTACGCTGAGAACGGCTTTTTATAAATTGTGGGCGTGTTTGTTATTGAACCACGCCAATGGATTGTAAAAGTATAAATATGTACACAGAATGTCAACTTTTTGGCTCACTTTTGGTGGCAACTAAATAGTTTTTTTTTTGTGGGAGTCTATTATTCTACTACGTCCACATCAACGCATAAGATAATTACAAATTCGTGTAACAAACTTTAAGTTTAACACAATTTTTGTGATGGATACATCGTTTTTTGTTGAATTTGGGTAAACGTCAGTTCAACAACTTAAAGTTTAAAGCCACGAGAGTGCTAAGAACACACACCACATGGACATACGAATGGACATGGATAGATAGACTTAGAATTTGATGCAGATTAGAAATATATATACTTTGTGGGGTTTTATCTTGTGCATCGATTTGTTAAAAAGTTCTAAATTTTACAAAAATAGGTATTAATGTGAATCTTACTTATTCATTAAGAGAAGGCGTAATTCAACACATGGCACGTCCATAATGTACGTATGAAGCGTATTTTAAATTTGATCTAAGTGTTAACTTTTTACTACTTGTTGTCTATGGTGTGTCTATAAAATGCGTACAAACGATAAAACTAAACTTTTAATTGTACAAACATAAGAAAATCTGCTTTCATAATTATATTATTTTAATCATTGGGATCTACCCACACAATTTCCTATTTAATCTGTGCTTATATGTAAGACAGTAATTGTGTGTGTGTGTACAACGTTTGTAGATATCCTTATATCACCATATTTACCCAATGTTTTTTGTTTTTTTTTTTTTGTTAGTCAAAAAATAAACATCAACCAACTTTTATAAATATAGAAAACCTTAAAGTTAGTTGAGTTTTGCAATAAATTTGTTTTTGAGTTACATGAGGTGCAAGAAAAACCCAACTACGGCATAGAAGCGTTTGTGTGAGTACACGTCAACATATGTTGACTTTTTTGTTGTTCTTATTATATGTGTTAAATGAGTTGTGTAATAGCTGACACAGTAAATCTGCACAAATTACATTTTACTTACAACAACAATGCTAGGTAAGTAACACTAGAATGTGACCCAACATGCAGTGTTTAACTGACTGTGCACTTATGTACTATTTCCAAACGATAATCGTGCACATATTGTTTAAGAAATGGAAAAAAAACTCTAAATGTCTTTCTCTTCTTATTTTTTTTTTGGTTTTTGTTTTAATTAAAATTTTATAATTATAACAGAATATAGAGAGATTTTTAATAATCAATTTGGGAATACTGCGGTGCATTAATGTGGAATGTGTGAGTGCGTTATCTATGATTTCATTATACTCCTCTAGCTTATTGTTATTATCAAAGTATTAAGTGTGTTGTATATGTTGGTATGTACTGTGATGTGAGGATACATAAAAGACTATAATAACAATGAATATACAAGTACTTGTATGTTTATATGTGTGTAAGCATTTCCACTACATTTATAGATTTATTTAACGGTGTAGTAGTATTTCCACACATGACGGTTCGTTGTTGGTTGGCATGTAATGTAAGAGGCTGGCATATGGACAGAGGGATATACGGACGGACGTATAATCGCTTGTAAAGGTGTATAAAGTACTATACAGAAATCCTAATGTCATTACGAATGCCAGTAGAATGCATTAGTATTGTAACGTTACTTTGCAGCTTACCTCATGACAGCTATAAGTAAAAGTTTTTAACAACAACAGTAACAATTGTTTACAATTGCATAACAGCACATGATTGGTGCTATTACTGTGGCTTCTATTACTATTGTGTTATTTGTACACTTATTGGAGCTTGTATGTGTATGCATGTGGTTACTGTGTGATTGGTAAAGGGGAAGTGGGAAGGAGAGGCAGAGGTGCGCGCTTGAGTGTTTTGTGGTTTGCTTTGTATGTTCATACGATACTCTATAACATTTTAAATAACATTTTAACGGCATTCTCATTGCATTGCCTGAGTGTATATATATACACACATACTATACATGTTTATGTGTCAAATGAATTGCAATTTTAAATCCTGCCATGCTATGAAAACGCAGAACAAGTAATATAAATTTTATAGAATTTGTTGTCGTTTGGGTGCTCTTACCGAAAAATAAAATTTATATCCTACCGACTTGAGTAAAAAAGATACATATGTATATGTATGAGAATTTCTTGTTAAATATTTATGTGTACACACACACACAACAGAAAAGCCATACATTATAATTCTTATAATACTTGTGCAATTGCTTGTTGAAATAGAATAATAGCTGGAATTGTAAATTAAATTAAAACTGATTTATGAGTACCACCTCCAACTTACCTCATAACTAAAATATGTTATTTTTTTATTACTTTTACATACCAACAAGAAATTCCTTTTAGATATTGGCACAAAACGTGAACAAAAAGGTTTTCTATACCTTATATACATATACATATAATTGATGGGGGGTATAAATAGTTTGGTATTTCATTTCATTTACTTAGCAGGAGGAATATAAGACTCTAAATTTTAGATAATATTATATTATTTAAATTTTGAGCAGTGTTACTTAAGTGGCTCATAATTATCTATAAGAATAGCCCAAAAAAAAAATTGTTAAACAACTACGATGTGATTTGTAAAACATTATACTCAGGCAGCCTTATGTTGGAGAAGAGCAAGTATGGAAAAGTTACACAAATCACGCATATTTAACCACTTTCTCCAAGTAGATCCTTACACAGCCCATAAGATGCAAACCTCACACATTATCACGCATACGCCTATAGTGTGTAGATAAGTTTATTTGGGAGGACGTTTGTATGGCAGGGGTACACACACTTATATGGTAAGCAAACAAACTTGTGCTTCATCTAAAATGTACAAATTTGCTTAGAGCAGCTACACGATTGAGTTTCATAATGATCATAATGTATGTATATCTATGTACTCCCTTAACGTTTAACATTGTTACGGAAAACTTTAAATGTTTGCATATGTCAAGCAAACAGCTGTCGTTCTGTATTACTGTCATTTGAATTATTTAAAGACTTTTATTTAAACACATAATATAAAATTTTCTTTACAAACTAATAAAACTTCTTAATTAACTCTTCATACCCTTTGCTTTCCTATGAATGTATGTGTATTTCTATACCATCTAGTTCTTACTTTATGGCATATACTCCGGAAATTACATGTAGCTTAGCGTCCTTTTACCTTAACAAACAAAAGTGACAGCAACAGCAACAGCAACAACTATTGTTCTGTTACTGTCATAAATTTCTGGTTTGAAAAATGTTGAAAAAAACCAGAAAAATTTTGGTATTAAAGTTTTTCTTTCAAAAAAAAAAAAAAAAACAAAAAAAATGAATTATATTCTTTTCACACACAGCGTCACCAAGAGTGCACTTCATAAACTATTTCCTCTAACAAAAATTATTTTTACTTTATAACCTCTACTTTAATGACGAAGGTTCACTAAGTTTGCCATTCCGTTTGCAGAAGGAAACGTCAGACACTCTACATGAACTGAATTTTTGTACATTTCTAGAGCCTGTAAACAGATCGCACGTCCATTATCAATAAAAACCTATATATTAGCCACAAAAATTGAGCTACGAAGTTAAAATTTTTATATTGGTCGTTCATTAAAATTCAAGATATATACTTTGCAATGTATTGTATATAGAATAATGCAGCGACGCATGCAAGCATTGTTCTTCAGAGTATTTAAATGCAAGCGCTTAACTATAATTTTGAATAATGCAGCAATGCAGGGTTTATGTCTGACGTCTTACTTATGTACTTACTCTGGTTTAGGGAGACAAGTGGTTGGTCATATAAAATATGAGCGGTTGGTGGTAAAAATTTCATATTTTTTTAGTATTTATTTTAAATTATTATTTATTTATTTATTTATTTAAATGTGCTTTTATAGCCCGAACATAAGATATGGGGTATACTAAGTTTGTCATTCCGGTTGCAACACGCAGAAGGAGGCGTCGCATTCCCCACAAAATGTGGATATTCTTGATCAGCATCAAAAATTGAGAGGGTCTAGACATGTACGTCTGTGTGTCTGTCTCTTGCTGGTTGCTGGCATTCTCACGGGCATAAATTTTGAGATATTGAGCTGAAATTTTGTACTTTTACTTTTGGTTTTTGCACACACATCGCCAAGACCACAATCGATAAAAATATATATATCACCTGCCACAAAAATTGACCTATGAACTTGAAATTTGGTATAGATATCCCTTCCATCGATGCTATAAATATGGTCGAGGTCGGATAAAAGACGCGCTAACAATTTACCATACTCCATGTAAAACTCGACATGCAAGCTCAGATGTAATACATAAACTATTAGAGGACGTAAACATATAAACGCCCACTAATGTAGATGTGAAGGGTACTTTGGTGCTATATTTAGAACTATAAAATATTGGTTTTATTCCTCGGAAAACATCTTTATTCTCGTGGGTGTAGTAGTTCATGCAAATGTATATATGGGTCTAGTTAAAAATAAATAAGACGTCTATGTTACAATTTACGCAATAAGTATTTTGTTCGCATCCGTGAGTGAGAACTATTATCATATAATAAAGGCGTATATGGAAAGGGATTCTAAAAATGGCCTGATCGAGTTTAAATTTAGTATATAATATAATAATACTAATTAATTATTTTTCACAAAATTTTCTCAAAAAATTTAAAACTTGTGAATTTTCATCACAAGAAGAATTATCTTAAATTATGCCTTTATATGGGGACAAATGCTATATATGAGTCGATCAGGTGCATTTTCAATAATAATTGTGTTTGATCTAAAATACATTTCTGTGCTAAATTTCAAATTTCAAATAAATATGAAAAATTGTGACCTTTAGGTTGATTACAAGAAATACATAAGGGGACGAAGGGACATGATTAAAATATTTCGGTTTTTTTAAAGGTGAGTATTGCATTTGTATAATATTACACATTTCATTTGACACATTAAAGACAGTTATTTATTCTCATTAATGTGCTTGCGGTGTTTGTTTACGTGTATTTTGGAAAAGAAAAAAATCCACACATACTACTATTGGGTTGGCAACTATGTGATTGCAGATTTTGTTTAGAGATATATTTTACACTTTCTTTTGTTTCGTTAACGTGTTCAAAGTAATGAAACTAATGATGTGAAATCACACTTAGTTCAGTTTTTTGATAGCAAAGATCAGAAATTTTAAGAACGTGGAATAATGACACAGCCTGAGCGATGGAATTGAATAAAGTTATATATTGAAGCAAAAATTTTGAATTTTCATACCTATTTAAAATCCTCAATCACTTACTTGCCAACCCAATAAATAAGGTCATTGATTTTTGTTCTTTTCATTTTAATTATAATAATAACAGTAATAAAGGAAAATCTCTCATATTGTGTGGAAATTAAAGGGAGATGGGAAGAGTAAAAACGGAAATTATATATGTATATGGAATCCTGTTTGTTCAACACGTACGAGCATCCCCACATTATACAGACGTATTAAAGGTACTTTATAAGGATTGAACTGATAAGTGAGAAATTCTGCTATGGGTTAATGGATGGCAGAATAATAAATCAGTCGATGCGTCATACATTTACGCAGAAATATATTTTGTAGATATTGTGTCTGTTTGGTGGTTGTATTGTATAAGTATATAAATGAAAATTAAGAAACATTAATATGATCTTTTATAATCATTGTTATTGAACACAATGCCCTGGCTTACTATTATTGATACGTCTTTCTTTTATCGTTTCCCTTTGGTCATAAATTTATGACATTTAAGAAATGTTTCAACTTCGAATAAGAAAATTATAAATGAAAATTCATTATAATGGTGTTAAAAGGATTCACACAGAGCTTACTAAATGATTATAATTACTTAATTTAATAGCATTAATAGCGATTTAATAGCTTCATCTCTATAATCGCTATATCATGATATAAGTTTCCTTGCCCGTGTCTCTGCCCAATTGTGGTAAAATCTTTCTCTTTACCTTGCCGAGCCAACATTTTGCATAAATTATGGTTACAATGATAAAATAGAACTTTTTCTCTTTTCTTATTAATTTAACACTGATAGCAACAACAAGTTTAATAAGTGCAGTCGATAATATACGACCCAATATTTCTTTCAATGCTAAACTTAATAAGTGAAGTTATATTTGGCTTATGTGTAGGTTAGGCCTAATCCGCATTTATGTGAATTTGGATCAGGATTTTGACGTCATGTACAGAGGTGTTATTTTAGATAACTCGTTAATTTCCCCCAAAATTTGATATACTCGTATACTTTTTTTAATCATACTATTCAATGTTGGATCAATTTTGATCGATTTAAGTATAATCTGTCGACTTGTTTGTAGGGTATTATTTGTATAAATAATTTGTCAATCATTTGACAGCTTTTCGCCATAAATGATATAAACTTCACTTCACTTTACTTCATTTGTTTGTTGTTTATTGGATTTCAGTTATATCCTTGACATTAGTATTATGTTTGTAATAACCAGAAAAAGACGTCAGAAATTCTACAAAATATATATATTCTCGTTATGCATCAAAAACTGAATCAATATGTACATGTATGTCACGGTTGTAAATTTTGAGATATTGAGGTGAAATTGTATATAGACCCTTTAAAGTCTAGTTGGGCAAAATCGGTCAAGACTCACGCCCCAAATTGACAAAAATTTATTTGTCTGTTACTTGAACTTTTAAGTTGAAATTTGGTTTGTATATTTAACCTATCTATCGGTGTGCCAAAAATGGGCGTGGCAGGATGCCCACAATTAACAAAAGTCTTTATATCTGCGACAAAAATGTATACAAGAATTTGAAATTTGTTATCCATATACATAATTATCCTATCGATTGAAGAACTAAAAATGGGCTTGGTCGAATAACGCCCACAATCGACAAAAATCTTTTTATCCAGCATAAAAATAAATATATTCGTAATTACATCATTCAGAGATGTACTAAAAATGGTCGTGGTCGGTTAACACACACGCTCACAATTTATGAAAATACATATTCTGTGTAAAAATCAACTTTGTATTGTTATGCATGCACTATTAAAGAGCGTTGTCATACAGCAGACGCACCGTCTGTATTTAGATGTGAAAGGTATTTAAGATTTGGCCTAAGCCAAATTTACTTCTTTTACTTGTAATTTTTCTTATGCTTTGACATTAACTTTGACTTCATTCTCTTGCCTGCTTGCCTGCCTTATCTGTTATACGGTTTAATGTTCTTAACTGAAAAGGTACATTTACATGTATATGTTTATTATACTCATGGGCTGTGAAATGAAATGACGCGTTAATGGCAAGTATATGCATTTTGCAGGGGGTGTTTCATGTTGCCATGAAAACTAATTTAAAATTGACATAATAAAGGAGTGAAGAAAAAAAGAAAAAAAGAAACTCTAGCTTCTTTGCATTGTAATTAAAAGATTTTTAATTAAACTTGATGATAAACAAACAATTCTTTTCTATTTTTAACTTATAAACGGGACTTTAGGTGATTACATAATTATGAAAAAATTGAAAAATTGCCATAAATTTCATTTTTAAATAATATTATAAATTCAGCATTTAATAGATGAAAGTTGCCTGAAAGTTGCATGCAGTACGCATGAATAATAAATGTTTATATTAATTGTAAAAATTTATTCATTATTGTAATTTTATTTACCATACTTCCCATTACTACCTATTATATATGTGTCTCCCAATGATTTTCCAATTTGTCTGCTGCAGTTTAGTCGAGTTACAATAGCAAATTAAATAATTATTTGTAAACACTAATATATGCAAATGTTTATTGGTAACAATTTCAAGCTTTTATAAATATTTAGGTTTTTATACCCTCCACATAGACAAGGTAAGTTTGCCATTCCGTTTGCAACACCCAGTAGAAGGCGTCAGAGACCTTACAAAGTACATATAGATGTGTCAAAAATGGACGTGGTTGGATAACACAATTTACAAAAAATCACACTCAGCTCGACTTGCAAGCTGATCCAATAATACAAACACTCTAAGAGAATGTATGTATTTTTGTATGTAGATGTGGAGGATATTTAAAATTTGGCCCAAGTCAAATTGAGTTTTCTTACTTGCTATAATATAGAACAGATATACAAGCATGCTTGCATATTTATTATAAATAAAATATGTGTTTGCAATATATATGTGCGTATATATAGAATAAATGTAACAATTAATAAAATTCTATAAACACACACATAATTTTTGGAATGACTTTTATTGTTGCTGTGGTTGCAGCATTATATAAAATTACGATAATTGCTAATTAGTTGGATAACATTCCATACGTAGTATATATATAAGGGGCTCAAGATGACTCCAATATGATGTTTACATATTCATGATATATGATAATATGTACAACATATACATTAATTTAATATATTCACTTCAAAAATGATTTAAAGCTTGTTATCACTTGACTTCTTAAAAGCTACTTACCTTGAAAATGGAGCGATGAATTATTCGAATTCTACGATTTAGCTATTTCAATATTCATTCAGAATCAAAATCTGAATCGATTTACCCATGTCCGTCTGTCCGATTCTATAATCTATCAAGTTCTTTCATTGATGGACATACGGACAAGAAACTAAACTAACTACATTTTTAAAAGATCATAAATGCTTGTATAATTGTAACAAGTGAAACAAGTAAGAAAACTAATTTTTGCTTAGGCCAAATCTGAAATATTCTCCTCATCCACAACGCCCACCAACTTTGTATGTATCAAGCTTGCAAATCGACTGTTAGGCAACCACGCTTATTTTTGGCACATCGATGAATGGGATAACTATAGATATGCATACCAAATTTTTGTGGCAAATTAATCCTTAACCGATTTTGTACAATTTAAGTAGCTATCTACGTGTAGCAATTTAAGTGTTTGTACAAAAGTTCAACTCACTATCCCAAAATTTACGACCGTGGGAATTTGCATCCACCACCTTATGTGGAGGGTATAAAAACACACGCAACAAGTACTTTTTGTCCGTATGTCCATCAATAAGAAAATTTCGATAGTATGGAAACTATGACTCCACTAAATATAAATTTAAAAAAAAGAACATATTTAAAATTTTTTTAACTCTATTGGTTTATATTTTATAAATTTTATGTAAAATATGCTTTACTAAACACAGTGATAAATTTTAAAAAAATTAGTCTTAGATTTAAAGTATAAACCATTTCTCTCTATTGAACCCATCCACTATGGAATAGATAAAATTTCGTCAAGTGCCAAAAACAATAAATGTTTGCGACCGTAAGGTGTGTGTACACAAAGTTAACAAATATTTACATTAGAGTAACACATGCTGTTGTGGATTCAGACACAACTGTCAGACACAAACTGTCACATAGAATATAACTTTTGTTATGGAAATGCAAATATTAAAGGCATACACCATGTTATAGTTAAAACATTATATGTCTATAAAAGTCTGACAGGTTTATGTGCAGAGGCTAGCCAGTACAGCAGTTGCTTCTTATGATGTATATTACTGTACTTTTATGCCTATTGTATTTTGCTTCATGGGCCTAAGGTATGTGTTACGTATGCCCTCTTATATAAGATTATATCAGGATAACGCTTCAACTAAGCTCTTTACACAACTTACCTACCGTATATAATACCCTGTACCACTTGTGGCAAAGGCTATATTAAGTTTGTGCGGATGTTTGAAACTCCTAAACTACAAACCCACACATAATTTAATTGGCTGTACTAAAGTTGAAACCGATGGGATCATTTTTAGAACCTCTTTCCATACTATGATATTTCACAAAGTGACTTATACGGCAATTCCTTGTGAAAACTACAATAATTGTAGCATAATTTATGGAACTAAGTGGTAAAGGTGATTAAGGGGTTGGCCTTGGCCGACAATCACATTTTCACTTACGCTTTTAATCACTTAAAAACATACACTACAAATGTTTTAAACTATGAAAAAAAAGAGAAGCGATTCTTATTTTAGTGTAAAAACTTTACGATTGTTGATTTATTACAAAATAATTCTTCCCTATTACAGTAATATTCAATATCCAGTTCAATGAAGCGATTTATTGAGTATATATTGTACGTTTTTTTTTCTTAAATATACACAACTGCGTTTATTAAATTGAGTATATATATATATATATATATTACATTATAGGGTTGAGTGTAAAGAAAGAAAATATATGGCAATATAAATAATTGGAAATTTATAAGATGAGAACAAATGTGTTTGTCGTCTGTCGTTCATCAGATAATTCAAACTCACGCAAATACTAACACACTTGCATGTAGTATACTTCTAATTTTGTATTTGATACAGAGAGAATAAGATTCTCAAGAGCTAGAGAAGTAAATTGTAAATTGTAGCTCAATTTAAATAAAACTTCTATGCAAGTACACGTTTATAGGATGTAGAAAGATTACTGCGTACAACTGTACGTTTAAACATGTGCTGTACGTATGCGTTTTTGTATTATGCTATATAAAAAACCATTTTAAAGCACAGATGAAAATGATTAAGGATGTGTTTCTACTTTATTGACAATTTGATTATTGATGAGTTCAATCTCTTTTTATTTTTTATTTTTGGTGCGAATGAAAACTAAAGTAGTTATATAAATTAAATGAAGAAACTTCATAATTGTCTCTTTGTGCTAAAAAAAGTTTAAAATTTGTTTCTTAACATATCGTTTTAAAAGTATATTTTTCGCAAGAGGTAAAGAAAGTGCGTTATTTTTTATTGTATTCAAAAAATTTATTTTATTAAAATAAACGCATACAGGTTAACCTATGAGAGCTAGAATTTATCAATTTGTTAATTGACATTTACTTAACCATAGTTGATACTTTGTGGAGAATTGAAGCACAACATTTGCTATGTAGATGTATATAGTACATGTTATATATTAAGTTAGAGAAAATTATACTAACAATTAATACATGTTAAACGGACGGATGGACAAAAGTTTTATATCATTTAAACAAAAATAAAAGTCAATTTTTAATTTGTTTTTTTTTTAAAGTAGCGTACCTATAAAGCATTTCGCTGCCAATCTCACGACTCCTAGATAAAAGAAATGAAGAAATTACTTAAAAACAAGTAAAAAACTAAATTTGGCTTAGGCTAAATCTTAAATACCTTCCACCTCCACAACGGTGGTCATGGCAAATATATAGATATTGTGCCCCCTAATAGTGAACGTATTACGTGCAAGTCTACTTTTACTTTGAATAGGTTTTTTGTAAATTGTGGGCGTGTCTGTCATCCGACCAGGTCCATTTTTGGTACATCGATGGATGGGCTAACTTTTAATAAGTGAACTCAATTTCAAGTTCCTATGTCAATTTTTGTGGCAGATATATAGATTTTTGTCGATTGTGGGCGTGTCTGTTATCTGAACACGCTTCTTTTTTAAACAACAGTGTAATCCGAATACGCTTATTTTTGGCATATCGATGAAGCTAATATTTATAGATGAACATACCAAATTTCAAGTTTATAGCTCAATTTTTGTGGAATTTTTTTTTGATTGTGGGTGTTGCTCTTGACCGATTTTGACCATTTTAAATAGCGATCTGCGTGCAAAAACTTAAAGTGCCTGTACGAAATTTCAGCTCAATATTTCAAAAATTACGCGAGAATGTCAACAACAGACAAACACACGTACATATATGTATAAATCGACTCAGTTTTTGACTTTGTAGGGTCTCTGACGCTTCCTTCTGGGTGTTGAACACGGAAGAAAAAACTTAGTATACCCTCATCACTGAGGTTAACACAGTTCGATTGTTATGTTAAGTGCAGAAACCGATATATTTAGACTTGCTTGTTAGGTTTTCAATCTATTTCGGCAGGCTATTTCGATTGAACCTTATCAAAATACCTAATATTTTGAGAAATATATAAAAAAATTTATAGATCATTATTATTTATGATAAACTCTTAAGGATCAACTAAAATTTCTAATTTGAATAAAATCAATCATTTGGTGTAATCCAAAAAAAAAAAAGAGATGGATAACGGTTCGTGACTAAATCTAACCCACAATCACATACTATTAGTTAACACGTTTATAAAACAGAAAATAGAAATTGGTAACTGCCATTTTATCAACTTGTGTATGTGTATTGAGATGCAGCAATTTTCGCTTAATACATGCAACCAAATAGCTGTTGCGGTGCAATATAGGGCACTAAACACTCAATGGCGATAATTTCAAAAAATTTGCATAAACAACAAAATACAAAAACACACAACAGTTTGCTTAGCTGAACAATATACATGTAAATGGCAATATCTAGCAATCATTACGGTGTTGGGTAGGTAGAGAGAGAAAGTAAGTGAGAACAATATTTGAATTGCAAACATAACAGTTAAAATGAATGTATGTATATATATGATCGTGTTAAGCAACTAATATATCGTAATACGGCAAAAAGCACTAAATGGATATATATTCGAGATAATAATAAACAGACGATAACGGCGCAAATATAACAATAACAACAATAATAATAATGTTTCAATTTTAATTGTCCTTGTCCACCTGTTAGGTAGTTAAGTGCTGCTGCACTATACCTTATTATCAGTTGCAGTTAAAATACCTGTACAGCCACAATGCACACGACTTAATTAAAATTTAATTTAAACCGCAAATTATATACACGCACACACACGCACACACCCATACATAAATACAGTATGTTATACATGCCTAAGTAAGTGTAGGTAAAGCATTGAATTTTGTATAAAATAAAAAAAAAATAATTTCTTTTCATGAATACAATAAATAAAGGGTTCTTCAATAAGGACATAACAACTTTGTATATAAATGAAACACAGAATCATTGAAATTTTGGACTAAAATTTATTTCAGGTGCACTACATATATTACATTTAACTATGGAATTCATGTGGCGCATGTGGTACCATCTTGTTGGAACCATATATCACTGATGGCAAGTTCATCCAATTCTGGCCAAATATAGTCTTCCAAAATGCCACCATAGCGAACTCCTTTGTCAACAATGCAGTCATTGTCTGCGTTAAAAAATATAGATAAAAATAAATTTTTATTATTTTAATTCATTAAAATTTAAGCTCAGTTTTTCACGCGAACTCTTCTACATATCAAAAAAAAAAAGTAAGAAAACTAAATTTGGCTTAGACCAAATCTTAAATACTCTTCACATCTACAACAGTTGGTGTGACAGATATATATATATTATGCCCTCTAATGGTGTATACATTACGTATCAACTTGCAAGTTGGGTTTTATGTTGAAAAAGTTTTTTTTAAAATTGAGGGTATGTCTGTTATTCGACCACGCTTATTTTTGGCCCATTGATGGACGGAATAATTACATATATATCTACAAGAATTCAACATAAAAGAATAATTTTTGTGACAGATAAATAGATTTTTGTCGCTTGAGGGTTTGGATTTTGACCTATTTAGTCCATTTTAAATAGCGATCTGCGTGCAAAAGCTAAAAGTGTCTGTACAAAATTTCGACTCAATATCTGAAAGTTTACGCCTGGGAGAATGTAACGGACATATACACGGACACACGGACATAAATCCACTCAGTTTTTGGTGCGGGAGAATATATATATATTTTGTAGGGTCTCTGACGCCTGCTTCTGGATGTTGCAAACGGAAGAACCAATTTAGTATACCCTCATCACTAAAATTCATTAAAACATTATATTATTAATGACTTAAGCATAACGACTGTTAATAGTTCTATTCTATCAATTAATTGTTACTCATACGCCCTGATACATATTTATTTTGCTTAATAAATTTATATCAGATCTACATACATGTACTCTAATTATAAATCTAAATTTTCTTATATTAAAGAAAAACTTCATTTAATTGAGGATGATTCTTTAAATTTCCATAAAATTTATGGAGATTTTTTAAGGGAGAGTATTAAATTTTTTTTACTCTATGTAGAGCTTATATCATAGACATTATAAATTATACTCAACATCCATGGTAATAAAAAGTATATGCTTGTAACTTCTAAAGGGCAGGTGTCCGTCTGTCCATAACTTATTCATATTTACTTGTTTGATGAAGTTGATTTCATATATGTTGAATTCTATTCACGTAAGAAAACACATGACAAATATTACAATTCCATGTGGATTTGTTTCCCTTGTAAAGACTTCTCTTCCATCTACAATAATCACACAATTCCATTCATTAGAAAATGAAATTATATAAACAAAGTAAATTATTAGAATAAACATATGTGATACATACAATACATATAAACACACTTATTCAATGTAAGAGTTTTGACATTCACTATATGAATGTAAACCAAAAAAAGGAAATAAAACAGAGAAAAATCAAACAATAGACAGCATAAATGAGTGTAGAATAATAAGTGTGAATATATGAAAGCAAAACGAACTAACCAGTAGAATAATACCGAATATGTACCAACCACATACATATTCACATTTACTTACACATTTATACAGGTTATTGTGCTTAATGCCTTAAAGAGGAAGTTTATGGTGTCTGTGTCAATACTGCAACCTCAATTGCAAATATACATACACATACATACAAACACCTCAAATTTTCATTATACAGACATTATAGTACAATAAAATGTGTGACATGTATATAAAAGCATCTACTTAGTTTGCAAATATCTGACTGTGATTGAACGTTAAACAATAAAGATTGACAGTTATGCCTGGTTAGTATGTATGTGTGTGCATATGGACATGCATAAATTCTTTTAAACATTTAATTCTATTATTACACAAAAATACTTGAAGTAGTTTCCAATAAAATGTTGTTTAGATTTTAGCAAAATTTAAATAATTTTTATATATTAAATATCGTAAGTGAACTATGTGCTACAGGGTGTCCACCGGGAAGGTATACTACTTTGTTTTGCCGCCATTTTGGTAAACATTAGTCTTGACAGTTCATATTTGGCAGTCGTGAAGTAGACACGTGGGAAATTTATTATGGAAAAATATTCGATAAACCAACATGTTTTAATTGTTAAAACATTGTTTCAAAATCAATCATCGATTACTGTGACAATGAGAAAGTTACGTGAAATTTTTGGGAGAAACAATGTGCCAACAAAACGCCCTATTTATCGTGTAGTGAAAGATTTCTAAGAAAGAGGGTCTGTAGGTGATAGGCCCAAGCATGGACCACAACGTACTGCAAGATCGGATGAAAACAGAACGGCTGAAGTGTTCAAAACAAATCCACCAACCTCCAACAATTTTGCACAAGGATTTGCATTTGTTTCCATATAAGATTCAGTTGACACAAGAGCTTCTTCTACAAGACTATTTACGCCGCCGTACATATGTCAATAGGATGTTACAGCTTGCCCATGACAACTCTGATTTTCATGAAAAAATCATAATGAGTGACGAGGCACATTTTCATTTAAATGGATATGCGAATAAACAGAATAATCGGTTCTGGGGAATGAGAAACGTCCAAAATTATTCATCAGTCACCTTTGCAGCCATTAAAAGTGAGAGTCTGGTGTGCAATTTGGTCAGGAGGAATCATTGGACCTTACTTCTTTGAAAATTTAAACGGCGTAACGGTAACTGTGAATGGGGAGCTATATCGTGATATGATTGAAAACTTTTCAATGCTACAACTGCATGCTTTGGGCTTGATTAACACGTGGTATCAACAAGACGGTGCCACATCACTTACAGCCAGGATTACAATGCAATTACTAAAAGTAGTATACCTTCCCGGCGGATACCCTGTATAAAGGTATTTAAATGTACAATGTATATATGGATGTATACATATGCATATGTATGCATATATAGGTTTTCCAATAAAGATATAAAAATTTTGTGCATAAATAAAACGCAAAATAATTGAGATATTATGCTGACATTTATTCTAGGTGCAGTGCATGTGTTATATTTAAATGGTTCGATAGCGGATTGCATTGATCATTTTCGTGATGAAATAATATGGTTCAATCGCACCTCCAAATGGTTGAAATTTTAATAATTTTCTATATTATACACTTCATAATAATACAAATGTTAATTTTGCCTGACGTTGACAAATCAGGAAAAACGTTCAAGCATGCTTTGTGTTAAAATACAAAATTGTTTTGTCGTTATTAAAAAACACCACAAACTGCAAAAAATACTACAAAATATACGTAAAATAAGACAAGTAAGAAAACTAAATTTGGCTTAGGCCAAATTTTAAATACCCTCCACATCCACAAGGTGGGCGTGGGCGTGGGTGGTATATGATTACGCGCTCTAAAATGTATGTATTACGTATCTGCTTGAAAGTCGATTTTTATGTGGTGTACGGTGTTTTGTAAATTGTGGCCATGTTCTGATCACGCCCATATCGATTTATGGGATAGGTATAGATAAGCATACCAAATTTCAAGTTCATAGGTAAAATGTTGTGGTAGCTATATACTTGTCGACTGTGGGCGTGTCTGTTATTCGACCTTGTCCATTTTTGGTACGTCAAGAGATGGTGTAAATGTAAATGTATATACCAATCGATTGTGGGCCGAGTTTTTTCATTTTAAATAGCAAAAACGTGCAATAATTAAGTTTTTAAAAATCTTTTGCCCAAAATCTCAATCCCGTGAACATATCAAGAACAGACAGATATACGGACACCCGAACATACATATATATACAAAAGTAAATCCCCCATCTTATGTGGAGAGTATTAAAAAAACAGAAATTATTACAACAAAACAATTTGTTAATAATAGTTAATTGGGTGTAAATCGACTCCATAAATTCTATACTTACATAAGTATCTTTGATATGACGTAAGCTTCATATATTATGCTTGCCGGTAGTTTTGGTATTAAAATGTATTTAAGGTTTAACAAATCATTTTATGCATTTTTGCATTGATTTTAATTAAATTCGCCCAACTATCTTAACTCTGTCATCATAAATCAAGTTAAGCAAACAAATACTATATGTGACCACAAATATTAAACACACTTACAATGCATGTATGTGATTGTATGTCATTAATTGTGTAGCTAAACGTCTGACTGTCTGTCTGTTTGCTTATCTTGATACGGTATTTAATTCCTTAGTATTAAATGATTGTACAAAGTTAAATGATCTAAAAGCAAATTGTGTGCATGTGTGTGTGTTTTCCACTCTCACCACATTAATTAATAATAAATAGTTTTCATTCATTTGCTCATTATTAATTGACAACAGCATGTTTGCTTTATTAATATGATTAGGTGAAGAGAGTAGATGGTTAGTATGTACACATATGTACAAGCACAATTATCGACTATTTTAATATTAAAAGGATTCAAGTGAAGACACTGAATTATGAATTTTATTTTAATTTGAGTTGATTCATGTTCAGAATCATTCAGAATTTGGTTTTTGTGATGGTTAGAATTGTTATTATTTGAATTCCTGTTCTGTTTTAATATCTCAGAGAAAATTTTTTAAATTATACTTGTTTTTCTTTGAGGCGGTCTCCGTATTGGACAAGGATTAGGTTGATATGGTGGTTTTTTATAAACATGTTTATAATGCGACAAATCGATGGGTGTATGTTTCTCCTGATAAGCCAAGCAGGCGCGCCACGGCAGTAGTCCCGTTTTGGTGCTATTACCATAACCGCCCAATAGATCCAAACGCGGTTGCTTCTTTAACACATGCTCACCCATTCTTGTATCCTTGGCCGGCAATATACGATACATAATATCATGAATGGTTGTAATATTTTTATTAAAAGCATCCCCATCCCATAATTTAATGTTGGTTTCTACAGCATCTAACCGGTTGCTAAAGCCCTCTTGCTTCCAATTAATGAAATCTTGAGCTGCTTGGCGTGACTTATCCGGCACCGGTTGTATATAATCGTGTTTATATAAGCTGACACTATTAATGCAATCACTTTTACCATAAATGCCCGGCGTTATGGCATGCCGATCACTTTTATCGGAAAAGCGTTCTTCAAACCAATTACCAATCAGTACGGTGGGCTGATATATATTAGCTATGACGTCGGCTTTTTGATATGGTTTCTTGGCTATTGGCATAATTTTTGACAGTCAACAATTAAGGGCGAAATGCGGGAAAATATGAAACAAAACAAAACAAAAATAAATCTTTTAAAGCACAAAAAATGTTTACGAAAAAACAAATTTATATGTTATTGGAATAAAAAGAAAAGTGAATTTGTGTTTAAAAAAATCAAAACAAAAAATGAATAATTTAAATGAAGTTATGAAAGCAGGAAAAGAAAATAAGTAAAAATTGTCTAAATTGGGACGAAGTCAAATATTAAATACTCTCTACATCTACCTACAAATTATGGGCGTGGCAAGTTCATGATTACGCCCTCTAATTGTAGGTATTATGTATCAGCTTGCAAGTCGAGTTTTATGTTGAGTATGGTCTTTTTAACTTGTCGGCGTGTCTGTTATTCGACCATACTCATTTTTAGCACATGTATGGTTTTTTTTTTAAATATGTCGAATTTATACTCGATAGTTCAATTTTTGTGGCAGATAAGTAGATTTTATCGATTATGGGCGTGGTTTCTGACCGATTTTTCCCAATTTAAGTAGCAATTGGAAGTTGCTGAATTTTTGTTTAAAAACTTCTAGTATCTGTATGTAGATCGCTATTTAAAATGAGCTCCATTGGTAAACAGCCACGCCCATAATCGTCAAAAATGTGTTTATTTATCACAAAAAATAAGCTATCAAGTTGAAATTTTGTGTATAAATTTATGATTACGCCCTCCATTGATGGCCTAAAAATGGGTATGACTGGATAACAAACACGCTCACAATTTACATAAAACCATATTTAGTATAGAACTTTATTTGCAAGTTGATACGTAATACACACTATTAGAGGGCATAACCATATACCAATCACGCCCATTTTTTGTTTGTATATACATGTGGAGGGTATTTAAGATTTGTATTAAGCCAAATTTAGTGTTTTTACTGTTCTTTTTTCAAATATGTCTTCAACACTTGTCAAAAGGCATTCATGTGCGAAATCTTTGAGATTTTGACTGTTTCTTTGTTCCTTTGATCTTATGGCTTATATATTCATACCGAAATTTAAACAAACACTCTTTACCAGTTGTAGTGGTAAAATTTAGCATTTTCATGTTTATGCCAACAAAAACTTGAACATTTCATTTCATTATATGTAAAGTTGTTTATGGCATTTTTATGACATTAACGTAAGCTACTACTTGCGGAATGTGCTTTTCCCAGAAGGTAATGGCAAAGATCCTACAAAGCACATTCACTAAGAGCACCAAAAACTGAACGGTCTTAGGGACAATCTGTTTACTTTCCTTATTTGTTTTTGCAAGTTTTGCGCCTGTACATTTTGAGATATTGAGCTTTTGTAGTTTAATTTTTTCTTTCCATATTAATTCATTTGAATTTATTCAGATTTACAATTAAATTATTATTAGAATCAATTTTCTAATAATAAAAATATATTTCATTCTGTATTTATGTTTGGCTCCTTTTAAACACATTTAAGTAAAATGACATTTCAACTTATTTACGATGCTGCAAATAACGAATTCTGAAGTGTTATCACCACCAAATTCTTCCGTTTTAATGCCACTACACATGACGTATTCCAATTCGTCACGCATTAATTCTGCACACTCCATCTTATCCAGATAAGTCAAAAGATCAATACAAGCCTTTACAATGCCATATGGCGACAGCGTGCGACACTCACTTAACGACAATTTCGTTTGCAATGGTTTAAAGACAGCAAAATATTCACCCAGATCCACGGATGAAAAGAGGCCAGCTCCACCACATATACCACTCAATAGTGAATTAACCATATCACCATAATTGGCCAAGGTACAAATCACATCGAATTGCTGCGGTTCTTTTATTAGTTTCAGAACCAATTCATTAATACTCATTTCATTTATTTCTAATGATTTGAATTGATCAGCATGTATGGCAAGGGCTAACTCACGGAAAAGTCCTTCCGATTTAGGGAAATGATGCGCCTGATGAGCAAAGGTAATCTTTTTACGGTTATATTTTGTAACGTATTGAAAAACGAGATTTAAATATTGAACTAAAACTGGTTCTGCGGTTATAAGCAAAGTTTCAACAACTCCTTGTTTTGGCTCGTACTCCAACTTAGAGTAATCACCCAAATTGTTTTGCCGAAATGTCCAAATATCTAAATCATCAAATTTACTGCCCATGTTGGAATGCGACTTCATTTTCACTATGCACGTATGTAGATCAAATTGCCGTACCAATTGCAAGCGTTTCTCTCTTTCTGTCAAATCTAATTCCAAGTCCACAAATATCGCCGTACGATTACGTAGTAAAGCATACAAATGTTCATGCGGAATGTGGTCGCTATCTTTGCCTGCACTGTCATCCCCAACCACAACATTTTCAAAGGTTACCGGTACTTTGGTGTAGCCTACGAGATTTTGTATATATTTGGCACCTTGTTTGCCGATTAAAGAGGTGCCATTAACCAAGGTCACCACCACTTCGCCACCATATTTGGAAATTGGCACCAAATTGACAGTTGTAGTTGGATTATAGTCTTGAATAACAAATTTTTCGGATGATACCACTTTATCGAAATATTTACTGCAGATATGCAGGGAACGGAATGAAATGTGATTTAAGATTCGCTTCATTTTAAAAATAGAACAAATTTGTTGTTACAAAAGTCGTTTGTATAAAAATTTTATTATTTTGAAAAAATTAATCAAATACAATTTATTTTTGATTAATTCAATATATGCTGCGACAGAAAGGTAATAAATTTTCGATGATATGTTTAGGCATAAAAATAGTTTATGTTTTATATGACCGTACTCTAGAAGTATTAAGAAATTTGAACAATGGGCCTCCGCTTTAATAAATACATTTTTTTACATCAATGGATTAGTTTCAAGGCTCCATGCGACAATTTCAGAAGATAAAACTGAGGAAAACGCAAAAATTTGCAATGATATTAGCCGACGGCGTAATACCCTTAACAGACGTAGGATCTTGCTTTTGAGATAATGAATATTTTTATTCAAATTAATTTTAAATACGAAATTACATGTTAATTTGATTCCGAAATTAATATCAATTACAATCAATTCAGTTTTTAAGTTAAAGTTCAAATGTTTGGTCTAATTACGGAATTAATATAATAACTTGAAAATTAATAGATCTTTTTTACTTTTTCTACGTCCACTTAACTGCTGAAATCGTCCTACTTGTTATACATAAAAAAGAAGAACCGCTACCTTCCATAACTTAGAGATGAAAGATCACGACATATTTTGTATATCACATCTCTGTTTCACTTAAATCCCACATGTGTATCTAAAAGTACATGTATTACATATCAGCTTGCAAGTTGAGTTTAATGTTGAGTATGGTCCATTCTTATCATATCTATGGAAAATTTTATTTTATTTATAAATAAATGTATAAAATTTCAAATTCTCAGATCAATTTTTGTGGCGAATATACAGATGTTTGTCGATTGTGGGCGTGTCTGTTACGGCTTTGCTCATTTTGGTACATCCATTAAAGGGGTAATGGTGAATATGTCTACCATCTTTATAGCAAAATTTTTTTAAATTTAAATAAATTATGGGCGTGGCTATGTGATTTTGCCTATTTTTAGAAAACCTGCTGAAATTAAAAATTCCTGCACAAAATTTCAGCCTAATGACAATGTATGGCGTTTTACAAATTTAAATGTTCATTCGCCCGTTGATCAAACCTCAACTTTCGTGGTAATTCATTTCATCAATCATTTTTTTATTCCGGTGGTACTAGATATATTTGAGCCCAAGTCCTACAGCGGGTACAGTTTACTAAGACAAAGTTGTAACTCACTCAGCCACTGAAAGGATAAAAGTTCAGCTTAGTGTCTTAAAATGTACAATCACGGAAATGTTAACAACAGAAGAACACACGGACACGCAGACATACATATCTAGTTCGTTTCAGTTGATCAAGAATATATTATATACACTTTATAGGGTTTCCGACGCCTTCTCCTAAGTGTTACAAATGAAATGACATACTTAGTATACTGTCATTTTATATTATTTTTATTTATATGATAATAGCTTTTTCTTCAATTGTAATACACTTTTCTGATTGATATTCATATTCACTGACGATTTTCCCACTTAATAATGTTGGTGTAATAAAAAAAAAGTTCACCATTATACACATATAAAAACTTAATTACAGTTATCTTTTACATTGTACTACGGTCAGAGTATATTCTGCTACAAAGTACTTCAAAAATACGCTGCCTACCCTTAAAATATAATTAAATTACTGGATATCAACAAAATATAATGGCAAGCAACAATGAATGCAAGAAGAATGCAACGTAATAAATTTCTGTTCTGCACTCTGTTGGGTGCAGTCATTTAAAAGATATTTTTCTATACCCTCCACATAAGATGAAGGGATACCCCCATACTGAGTTTGTAATTGCGTTTGCAACACCCGGAAGAATCACTCAGAGCCTTTAAAAAGTATATATATTCTTGATCAGCATCAAAAACTTACTCGATCTGGACATGTATGTTCGTGTATCCGCCTGTTATAAGCGTTGAGAGATATTGAGCTGAAAATTTGTACAAGCACTTTTAGGTTTTGCACGCAGATCGCTATTTAAAAAGAGCACAATCGGTCAAAAGCCACGCCTACAATTAATAAAAATCTATTTATAAGCCACAAACATTTAGCTATTACGTAGAAATTCGGTACATATGTTAATAATAACCTCATCTATAAAAGTGTCAAAAATATGTATGGTCGAATAACAGACGGCTACTATAAGCAAAGATATATGTATCTACCACAAAAATTTACCTATGAACTTGAAATTGGATATGCGTATCTACATATAGTTATTTCTTTCATCGATGTGCACAAAATGGACATGGTCGGATAATAAGCACGCCTACCATTTACAAAAACTTGACTTACATGCTGATACGCAATATATACAGTAATCGAGGGCGTAAAGACGCCCCGTAATAATGGCACGGCCACCATTGTAGATGTGGAGTATATTTAAGATTTGATTTAAGCCAATTTTAGTTTTCTTACTTGTTTTATATATTGTATGCAACATATGTCTACGTTTATATCTTTATTTGATGAACATTTAACATGACACTCACCCACCCACTCATACACTCTCAGCTTGAGAGTATGTGTAGTTATATTGTTGAGAATATGTGTTGAATGTTAACATTAATTCATTCATTTGTTGTTGTTGTTGTTGTTTTAAATACTATTGTACTAACCGTCACATGTGTAGGTAAAATGTCTCACGTAGCCATTTGGCTGGATATGTTAAAAGTGATTTATAATATATATTCTTATTCACACATAGAGACAGCGTTGCAAAAACGTGATGGCTTCGCTACGATAGCAAGTGTTTGATATTTTGTTTATATACGTATAATTGTATCATGTGCCAAAACCTAGTGGGTATGCAGATGTATATATATTTCCAATATGAAACGTGAATACACACATAACCACATCATTTACTTACTTTTACTTTCCGCTTGTGTTTTTTTATACACATTTGTATATAAACATAAATATTAAATGATTTATATGTACATCAACTGCTGTCCCATTTCATAAAAAATGCACTTTTTATGAAATAATCACATGAAAAGAAAATATATATGTTAGAAAAGTTTTCAGTACTTTAAGAGATTCAAGTTTTTATTTAAAAAAAATTTAAAGTGAATCACAAAAAAAACAAAAAAAAAAAAAACAAATCGTTTTTGAATGTAAGAACTTGTGCTAAAATTATATTCTGTAGAAATGTAGAAATGTGCTATAAGGGACTGTGTAAACTGAAGTGATAAGTGAATTGCTGCTCAATGTTTCACTTGTTGTAATATTTGATGTTTAACTATCTGCACAAAATCTAAATCGAAATACTTGCAATATGCAAAAGTATCATAAAAAATATGTAAAAAGAGTACCAAATCAAACCAAATCTTAAATACCCTTCATATGTAGTTATAAACGGTGGGCGTGGCACATATATAATTATGTATTAACTTCCAAATTGAGATTTTTGCCACATAAATATGGGGGCGTGTTAGTTATCCGACCGTTTAAAAAGCAATCTGCATTTAGAAAATGGCTGTACAAAACTTCAGCTCAATATCTCAAATTTTATGATTGTGGGAGTGCCAACAAGAGACGGACACACAGATATATAGTGTAGATCGACTGTGGATGTTATATTTTTTTTTTTATACATGTACAATATATCCTAAAAAGTGTATGCTAACCCATGCAACGGCTGCGAAGGAGTTGAGATGAAATTATGGTCCATGGTTTTTTCAATTAATATAAGAATTATGTAACAGTGTGGCCCTAAATGAATATATCTCAAGTATTGTACATGTGTATAAGTACTGTTTTTACTAAATCTTATTGAATTATTTCAATGCTTACAATCCATCCGATTATAAATTAAATCCTTATATTCAAAGTGGCCAACATGATAACTGTAGGGTATTATATAATCTTCTTTATATTCCCTTGTTGGATGTATAATTCTTCTTCTTCCTTTTAAATATTTCTTTTCTGTATTGATTTCCATAAAATGCTTATCACAAGAGCTGCTACAAAGTTACATATATGATGTTGCTACGGCTGTATGGCCACACACACACTCCCATTCACAACAAATATTCTAATATATCCTTTATGTGTATGTTTGTGTTTATATATTCTATAACCTTGTTGTTGGGTTTGTTTATATAAAATGTATTGTATAACAGTACATATTAAACGTTTAGTAACACTAACGTTGCCTTTTATAAACAAGACGTAAAGGATATAAGATACAAACCTATAAATGTATGCAAGAATGTATACGTAGTTGAGTAAAATATGCTTATGGTTTTGGTATACTTAAGTGGCAAGAGCCGATTATATAATATATATAAAAAAAAAACGTTAATAAAAAACATGCATATGTATATGTACATACAGAAATAATTTACAAAGTTTACAACAAATTCATTATGTGGTGTTTAAATGGAATGCCAGAAAGTGATGCGAATGTTTGTAATTGGTAAATGCCACACCCACTTATCAGAATCAAACTCTGAATTAATTTAATTAAGTCTATCGGTCTGTTAATATATTTCTTGTAATCACTGTATAGATTGAAATTTTTCCTTTTTATTGATGAAATTTGTCACAGGAATGTAGATATTTTTGACAATGGACGGACAAAAAAACCTAATTAGTGTAATTTTAGAACCCTTCTCCAAGTAACACCTTCACTGTCATGTGTCACATATGTAAAGTCACACTTTTTAACATCCAGCACGTGCATGACTTACACGTTGGGTTACACCAGCTATGGAATAAATTATAAGAAAAAAATAAATATATTTTCCGTTTAAATGGCGGCACTCTTAAAATAGGTCTTTATTTGACGAAAATTCCCACTGGCGTGACACACTAGCTGTAATATACTATTAGAAAAAATTATATAATTTTTTTTTGTATAGCGGTACTGAAGATATTAAAATAGGCGAAAATCCCATTTTTTTAAAAATCTTTTTAATAATGAAGAACAGTTAAGGAAGGCCGCGATCATTTATATTATTAATCTATAGATAACTTTGGGCTTCTTAGAAGCCATGCCCAAAGGATAGAAGTTTGCCGAGAGTAAATCTATTATTTAGAATCCATATTGGTGTCTTATAATTATAATAGAATTTTTTTTTAAATAAAATATAATTGAGGAAAAACGCGATTTAGTTTATAAATAATTTTGTTCTTTTTACAAGCCGATAGAATTCTGCCGAGAGAATACCTATTATTTAGAAACCCTAAAGGTTTCACATAACAATGAAATATATTATATATTGTGGACGTATCAAATACGACCACGCCCATTTTTTGAAGGAAATCTATGAATGGTTATGGGTTTTGAATTTCAACTTCATATGTAATTTTTGTGCTTGTGAGAGACATTTGTTGAATGTGGGCGTGGATCTCAATCGATGTTTGCTTAATTTAAAAGTTTTTATCTGCACAATCTGCCCACAGTAAATAGACAGATATTGTGCAAATTGAGGGTTTAATATATAAAAATTTACTACCATGAAAATTGTAAGAATAGACGGACACATGGGCAGATGTGTTTCAGACTTTTCATGGAATTTACGAGTCTTCCTTATGCATGTTACAAACATTAACAAATATTGTACATATTCATTACTAAAGTGGAGGATATAAAAACTGCTTAGTAATGCAGTACATTATCATTACAACAACATGAGGATTTTATCA
Organism: Crataerina pallida; assembly: GCA_949710015.1. Classification (NCBI taxonomy): domain Eukaryota; kingdom Metazoa; phylum Arthropoda; class Insecta; order Diptera; family Hippoboscidae; genus Crataerina; species Crataerina pallida. The sequence continues at coordinate 16,740,416 of OX453293.1, forward strand.
AATGCATAAATATGTTAAAATTATCATTTATATCTCAGTCTCTCTTCAATTTAATAGCACCTACACTCGAACCATTATATTATACAAAATTCCTCCTCACAGTAGAATGAAAGAAGAGAACAGAGAAAGAGACTGTCGGAGAAGTTTATCAGAAACTTATTTTAATAATATGTTGCTAAGGAAGACTCAATTAGAAGGCAATTCTTGCGAATTTTACACACTGCTTCAATTTACATCTACGCGTGTAGTTTCCTTTACGAAAGCACTATAAATTCTTTGGCAATTCCTAATGTGCTTGCATAAAGACTTAGAGCTTACATTGGTACAAAGTTATTAAGTAATGTGGAGTGAATTTAGTTTTACCTTAGAGTTGACTATAATATAGAGGAGAAGGAAGGGATGAAGGTAAATATATACTGGAGAATAATTTTACAAATTGAATTGAGGTAATTACAAATTTGCCGACAAATTTTACAAGTTAAACTGTTATCACAGCTGTTTAAATGTGTTGCATAAGTTTTCGTATACATTACATAAGTTCGGTTCAATTTAAAAGTGACGCTTTCAAAACTTCAATCATAATAAAGTATAACCTGTTTGCGGCCCCATCTTTTATTCACATCAATTTGTATTATGAGCCATTCCGTTAATATTCCAATACCTTCTGCGACAGTTACCAGGTAAACTCTTCCATCGGTTCATTACTTTGGTATACACGAAGCTAAAGTTACATTGTTCTTTAAAAGGCAATTTAAAATAGCGGAAAAATTGTGCAACAGACAATTTAAGGATAATGCCAGGGCGTCTTTCTCGTAAACACGTTCGTCTATGTGCTACAGCTAACCGACATTGTCAACCATATAAGTGATGGAAAACGTAAAATGAAAACGTGCCTTGTAACCACTTAGGATTTATTGATTTTGAAAAGTATCTACACGTGTGGTGGCGGTCAATGGTACTAAAAGCACAATATCATGAAGTGGGCAGTGCATTACATTTGCCAAGCTCATCACTCACAATACGGGAATGTTCGTTTCGCATTGCTTGCATATATCAAAGACTAGAAAACAATCAATTATTACACGAACAATGAACTATGACTAGGTTGTTAATTGTTTGATGCAAACTGGAATTGGTGAAAAATTTGTTAAAATGGAAGTGGATACGTATGGAAAAACATGTTTGTTTAGATTTTATCAAACAATCAATACAAGAAAACGTAAATTTATTTTGATAAAGGGCCTTCATCAATAGTTTATAAATTATTCAAAAGTTGATCTAGACATGACCGCGTGTCCGTTTGTCGATTGTTCAGACCCCCATGGTAGCAAATTTTGAGGTGTACTTATGTATGGCGTTTTACAAGCTTAAATGCTCATTAGACAGACGTCTACCCAATCTCGAATTTCATGGTAATATTCTTAACTATGGGAGGATTATCAATACAACGCCACAGATGTGTTCAAATTCTAGCTGAAAAAACTCTTTGACTTTTTTCTCAGTTGGATTTGAACCCGTGTCCTGCAGTCGGTAAAATTTATTGAGACGTAGCTTTAGCCCAATGAGCTACTGAAAGGATTTAAGAAAAGTTTGAGATAATAAAATGAAATTCAGAAGTAATACTTTTTGCAGCTATATGTAGGTTCATATTTGGCGACATAGGTAAAGAGATACGCCCACACAAAAACTATCTGTCTGCCACGAAAGTTATGCTACAAAGTTGAATTTTTATATAAAGCTGTCCTAAAACGGTGGTAGAGATTTAAAAAAATAACAATTTCTTGAGATCATAAGAATGATTTGCCTATTAGAACATACGGATGTACGGCTGTGATTCTCAGTTCACTGCTGGTTTAGGATTTAGGATTCTTCATTGAATCTTGGAAGTCTCCTTCTGTTTAATGCTTTAACAAAGTGATTTGTTACCCCTTTGGGGTGGTGAGTTCTTTATTATGAATTAGGAAAAAATATTACTTAATGCACTACATATAACAAAATATGTGTACATAAAATAAAATTTTTCATAATTAATCATATATTTAAAGGACAACTAAACAACCTTTACAAACTTTACTTTGGCCCTCAATATTTTATTAGTATCAATGTAATGCTTTCCTTTTCTTAACTTTACTTTAATTGGCAATTAAGTGAATAATGATGATTAAAAAACATATTTGAAGCTATAAAAAAGGACATTTAGTAAATGGTAAAAAAAAGGAAAATCTGTTTGGATGTTGGACAAATAGTTACACATAAATTTTTCCGTTTCTTTCGTTCTTATACACCCTGTCAAGGAGAAGGAAAGTGGAACAAGGTAAATTTTAAGTTGAAATTTGCAAAACAAATTGTTGCAGTTTTAATATTATTACTTGGCACCTGCTTTGCAATATTTCTGTTTTCTTTTGTTTAGTTTTTTTACACATTTTTCTCTCACTTATTTGTTGGTTGCCTTAGTTATATGTGCTGTAGATTGTTGCCAAAATGCGAATATGTCTCTCCAATCTAACGAAGGAATTTATCAAAAAATTTATCATATTATACCAGGGAAAAGTTACTAAATTTAGTTTAAGCCGTATACTTTTCGTACTTATTATAATTTTTGGAAAACATTTTTTTCTTATTGTGCAACAAAACACTTGTAAGTACTAAAGTTGAGTCTTAAGCACTCATTAGCACTGAATTATAAAAAAATATTATATAATATATTTTTATTGAGATTAAAAAGCATTTTACTTTTTTTTACAAGTTTTACTTACTCACTTGAACTATAGCTCGGACAAGTAAAAATAAAGAAATTTAAGAAACTTTAAATACCCATTACTTTATTATACAAAAAGTGGGCGTGGCAGGTATATAATTGGGCTCTTTACATATCAATTAGCCAGTCATATTTTAGGTTGTGGGCGTGTCTTCTATTCTGTTGTGCCCATTTTCGCTAGATCGGTGTAAGAAGTATTTGTAAATTTATGTTCCATTGGGTTTTTTGGGCGTGGATTTCAAGCGTTCTGCGTACAATAAATAGAAATGTTTATGTAAATTTCAGTACAATATCTAAAATTGTACAACCGTGAGCGTTCTAACAATAGAATTATCAAGATCAAGAATACATATACTTTATAGAATCCCTGATACCTCCTTATAGGTGTGAAAAATAGAAAAATAAACTTAGCATGCCCCACTATCATGTATGGAGATCATATAAAATGGAAATAGTATATGACAGAGAGAGAGAGAGAGAGAGATTGTCGCACAAAGAAAAAAGTTATCACATTGTAGCAGATGAATGTTATTGGAGCACAAGAAAGAAAATTTAAAGTATAAAAGACTCGTTATTATTTACCAAAAACTTAAAAAATACAATAAAGGGTGTTTTATAAGCTATGTCAGTTCAAATGTTGAAGTGAAATGATGAAGGCTTAAGTTGTTTAGTCTTACTAGACTGGGGTGGAAACTAAAATCTCTATGAAAAATTCGCCACAAAGTGGTTGGAGACGGCGTAGCATCTACAGATTTAACTGTTGCGTTATCTCACGTGCACGGGAACATTAAATAGTCAATATTCGCATTCATAGGCTTTCTGATGAGACGATTATTACGACTGAAAATTTGAGTAAGCGCTCATGTGGTGGTAATTTTAAATTATTTCCAAAGGCTTCTCCTTTGTAAACTCTATCATTATAAAAATATTAAACTTGACTGACATTTTGACTTTTACAGATCATAGATTTTATGAGTTTAAGAGTGAATTTTTATTAATATACAAAAATGTTATGTCGCTATTGAAAAACGTTTTATGTTGTGTAAACTTTGTACGAACTCTTGTTCTTCTCAAATGTTTATTACTTTTTCATCACTTAAGCTTTTTTCCTCCACCTGAGTTTTTACACTACATACGCCACCTTGCAGCTTAAACGTGGACAGCATTTTTAATAGGTTTCATTTTCAGCAATTTTCCGTTAAAGTATTGCATTTCGTTTCGTTGCACGCTTTGTTGGTTTAAACTATTTTTGGAGTACATTCAACGGTATTGTACAAACAACCACACGCACAGCTGACATGTGATATATAGTATATGTGAAGGGTATTCAAGATTTGGCCTGAATCAAATTTGACTTTTTTTATTCATTTATCAGTGTCTGTTCGTATACACACGCACACACACACACACATGTTGTTGCTTATATATGTAGTTATTGCGGTTTGTCATTTCTTTTGGTTAAGCGGATTACCCACTTGAAACAACAGCCAACCCAAATCATGTCAACACTTTTTTGACAAAGTATCTGGTACGCGTACATATATATTAACGTTAGCAGGAATCCGTAGCACTTGCTTGGGTGTACATGCTATAGGGAATTTAATCCAACCATAATTATTGTATAATCTTTATATGATATCTATGAGATGATTTCGTGTGAGGAGAATGTGGTAAAAAAATGTACTTTTTCATTATGATGAAAAGTGCACCAGTTGTAACATTGCGACAAAGAAGCTTAGAACAAAAAGTTTTTCATCACTTAAAACCCTACAGTCTCAAAAATTCGTATGGATTCAGAATTAGAAATTATGTGTTTAATTCATATTGGGTCAATATAAGTCACTTTTCTCTAATGTTGGTACAAAACACGTTTTCCATGCAAGTTTAAAAACAACACAGAAACTGTTATAGTTATATGATAAAGTTCAAACTTGCATCATTCAATTTGTTTCGTCATTTTCTATCAATTTGCATCAAAACTTTTGCAAATTTTTATGAAAAAAATGTTGGAACAATTTTAAAAAATGATACAACAGTTAAATTTCTCCGATGGAACTTAAATTTATTACAATTTATTTAAATATAAACCAAGTTTCATTGGAAAATATCAGAAACATGTGAGTATTAGCTATATAATGACATTGAATGCTTCTACACCAAGTGTTGTTTTTCAATACAATAAAAAATTTCGTTTTCTCAAAATTTGAGTGAATACTGATTTTAATTTTTTTTAAAAATATGTTATTGATTAACTAAATTGGTGGTACCATACCCAGAGAACCAATTCGTTTCAAACCTGAATTTATTTAAAAGTCTTTAAAAAAACTTGAACAAATTCCGTCCAGCCGATTTTAAGTTATAAGACTTTAAAAAATACGTTTAATCAAGATTGGCTTACTGAGCTATTCTGGGTGCCTGGTATTATGTTAACATTTTTATATACGAGTATGCATGATTTTCCAAATTACGACTTGCTGGACATTTAAGTAGAAAGCTAATGCTCTGATTTTAATTAAATATTTTGTGAGATGTGTGAAATGTAAGTGGTTCGAATGAGCCACTTTTCTATCGATTATGCCAATTCCATAAACTAAAAAATTAACTACATTAATATCTCAACATTTTCCCTAAAAAATACAAAACCCATTAATCCTTTTTATGTTGAAAAGCATTAGTGAGTATTTATGGCTTTCAATTAGTGTTTTTTATACATACATTACTTAGATAGGAATAGTGTATAAAAAATTTATGAAAATAACTTTTTGATGAAGCCGGCATTTTTCCTACAAAAATAAACGAAATAGATGTACACGTATAATATTACCTATATATGTATACATTTAACGTGTGTAATAAATAACGCTTTTTATATATTTTTTAGGATCATTTTTATACATTTATTTTGAGTTTTTTCTCTGCGGCAAACACATAATATTAAAGAGTGCTTACAACACATTTATTATGAGATTACAGGCACAAAAAAGGTAAATTATTATCAGGGTAATTAATTCAAACTAATTACAATAAATATGAAATATTTCACACTTGCACAAAAACACATACCGCCACATTAATACATTAATTACTAAGAGAGCAAAAGTTATGCAAAAAAGGTGATTAACAGAACAAACACATAAACAAACATTTTTACGGTTCATTGATTTAATCAGAAACTTGTAAATAAATGACTTGCACATAATCTGTCTACTATTGTAATTATTATCATTTCATTCCTTCTTAATGAATTTGTGAATAAATTCGTTTAAAAGGATTTTTATTACAATAAAAAATTACTTTTGAAAATATTCTTTATACGGATATAATTTTACCCTGCATCTCTTTGAGCAAATATGTATAGTAGTTTATGCGGGTATTTGTAACTCCTAAGCGGCTAAACAATCTGTCTGCTGGGAGTCCATGTACGCAAGGTTTCGGCCACAGTTTTTAAAATATTTCGATAAAATTTGGTACAACCATGTGTCTTGACACAAAGATGTGCACTATTGAGGATCGTTCAAATTGAAGCATTTTTAGGAACCCTCCTCATATAACATCGTTTTTTATAATTTCGCAATCCTTAATATTGACATATTGACAATAATTGAAGAAGAGTAGTTAATCAATATAGTAAATAACTGTGTCAAAAATTTGAATCCGGTCGGACTAATTTCATAACACCTTCACCTATAATGCCATCATTTAAAATATGTTTTTACATTATAAAAACTCACATTTCTTTCATTTCATTATTAACTGTCTGTGCCAAATGTGGACCTGATCGAACCATTTAGAATCCAGCCCCATATAAGGATGTATTATTGTGGAAGCCTTTATACGGCCAAAATCGCAATTCTTAATTATTTTTGACAAAATTTGGTGAAGAATAGTTCATTAGCTTAATAATTAACTGTAACAAATTTGAGCCCGATGGATTTGAACTTTTAGAACCCCTTCCCAGATAATCATCTTTCGCGAAGTGATTTATATTGTAATGCGTCGCGTTTACTGATGCAATTAAATTAATTTGAGGAACTAAGTGGTGTAGGGTATTAAGTAATCGGGCTTGACCGACTGTAACATTTTCATTGCCTTATTTCTATATATGTGTTGGTGTGTTTGTATTTTTACGCTACAATAAAAATGTTGAAAAATTTCTTAATTTCTTATCTCTAATGTATGTTAAAAAAAATACAATTTTACAAGATTATATAACTTTTCTGCATATCACTCCATTTTGATTATAATTTTCTCTAAGAATTCTTGTTTTTCCTTAACTTTTATATTATTTTATAGATATAAAAATAAATTCATAACTTTGAGAACAAATCAACTAATTTAAGAAATTCTCATTTCATCCAAAAAATATGTGATGCTTTCATGAATATTTTGTTCATTCATTTATATTTTATATTGTACAATCTATAGATTTTAGTTTTATGTTTTTTTTTTTGCTTCGACTAATTGATGGTGCACATACACATGGAATGGAAAGCTTCTTTCTATGGTGTAAATAACTTTCCTTATCATTTTTTCCTTCTTTATATATTTACCATTTTTCTTAAATGGTTTTTCATGATCAGAATAAGAGAATAAGGGGGAGGAGTGAATAGAATAGTCATAGCGAGAGAGAGAGAGTGATTTACAACAATTTATGTATGGTCACCTCCCAAACTTTGTTCATGATAACGTATTGGATATGTAAGTGCATTACCCTTGTCCCAGGAGTAAAGTTCCTGCAAAGAAAAATAGAAAAAAACAAGAACTAAAATGAATGCTATGTATGTAACAATAGAAGAGTGGAAGATGGGGTGTTAAAAATTTCAATGAAACCACAAGCAAAACAAGTCAAAATATTATGGTCGGTCGAACCGAACCATCAAATACCCTACACCACTTATGATTTATTATTCAATTTAATTTATTTCTTTGAAATGAAAAATCTTATTTTTTTACACCTCCTTGTATTTTCAAGAATTTCAAAGAATGTTTTTTTATTATTTTTTATTATATCACCCTGTGATAAACATGTTTGTAACTCCCAGACGGCAAATGCCACACCCACCTTCAATTCTACCGATTTATATTTATTTATTATCGATTTAGAATCAAAATCGATTTAACTATGTCTGTCTGTCCATGTAAAATTGTTTGCAATGGCCGCATTTTTTGAGATATTTTGATGAAATTGGGTACAGGGATGTGTATTGGCCCAAAAGGAAATTTTTAAAAAATGGATAGGATTCGACCATTTTTAGAACAATTTCATATGTAAAGTGGCGACCTTCATAGAATGATTAAATTCAATGCTTTTATTAAATAATTTTCAACTTAGATTGTATTTGATTCCTAAATTTTTTTCAGGGTGTCTACTTAAAACTACTTTTTTTCAAATCACTTCTCAAACTGCTATCCCCATCATTATTAGACCAGTTATAGGGTTGCCAACTATTTGTTTACTGTCCGTGTTATCCGAATTGCTTACATATTCAACTTCGTACTTGGCGTTTTATGTTCCCCAATAGGTTTTCCTTTACAAAACCTATGTCACCTATTTTGAAAAAAATTCTAGTTGAAAAAATCGTGATTTATAACACTTAGTAGAGCTTGCTAATAAAATGTATAAAAAATGAAAAGATTTCTTAAATCATCTAAACATCAGAATTCTACAGTATCGGCGTAATATTAAAGTAAAAATGTGTCCTTTGTTTTTCTTATTATTAAAAAAGATTTAAAATTAGCGCCTAATCTAATGAAACTGCACAGAACGGACCTCAGGTTAATCACAGGCTTCTACATGGGTCACAACTTCTTCAAATTTCACTTGAAAAGCGGCGGCATTTCTGATACAGACGCAAATGGCATATCATATTTTACGTGAGTGCATAGTATGCCAGATATCGGGTGTTAGAGAGACACTTTATAACTCTGAATACAATTTAATGCTCGGGGTCTAGGAGGGTCATACATCAAATCGGTCTTAACTCTGGAGAACTTGAGCTAGCACAACAGATTTCTTCAAGTCGCAGTGCGGTTGCCCACCTTTTTTTTATATCTATAATCATCTACCAGATTGTTACAAACAATTTTAAAAGACTGTATAATCAAAAATTTTTAAAACATAATGTACATTTATACTGAAAAATGATAAAGGTAGCGTTTGTATTCAATTTTATACGAGACAGAGACTGACTACGTAGACTAATGAATGAAAAAACCGACAAATATTTTATATATTTGTATAAATCGTAGATAAGTAAAAGAGTGACAGGATCTTTTAACCTTTTTAATTAAATTTTCGAAAAAAACATTGAAAAGAGAGATATGTAAAAACTCACTGTTGTTTTCTTTTTTCTTCTTTTGTGAACTTATTGTGCATTTGAAATTTGCATTTGAAATTTGCATTTAAATAAATTTGCGATTTAAGAAAAAAGAAAAAAACTGATTGCTTAAAAACCAAACATTTTAAATCAATAGTCTGTTTATTTTATACATAAATTATGGGCGTATTATGTATAATTGGGCCCTCTTTTCGATAAGTTTTGAAGTTGCGAAACGTCCAATTTTATACCAAACTGAGTAAAAAACTACATTAGGCTTAGGCCAAATCTTAATCCTTCACATGTATTTACAAATAGTGGGCGTGGAAGGTATATAATGATCCTTTCCAATTTAATTTTTTAACTTTATGTATTACCTACATGGCCAGTCGAGTTTTTACGCTGGTGTATGGTGGTGGATGGTATGAAAACTGTTTTTTTTTCAATTTCAGGAGTGCCTTTTTCGGTTTATTAATTAATTAGAGAATTACACATAACAAATTTCAACTTAAAGGATACAAGTGATTTTCAATCGTAGACGTGGCACGTAACCGATTCCGCCCAATTTAAATAAGAAGCTGTGGCCATAAAAATATCTTAATTTTTGCACACGTAAGCATTGGAATGGATATAGGGGCATCCTGAGAAGACTCGGAATTTTATTTTACAAAGAATATTTTTTTAATCTTGACCGTTTCAATGCCAAAGTACATGGACTCCCACACACCTGTTACTTAATTAAGATTTTGATACTGGTCAGGAATAAACAGGGGATGGACAAAATAATAAGAACACTATGCAATTTAGTCCGTTTAAATAATTTGACGGGATTGTTTATATATATTTCAGTTCTTTGTTCTGCAACGGTTAAAACTAGTGATCGGTAAAATGTGTGATCTCGATAAAGGGCAAATCTTTGGTGCTCAGTTAGCGGTGCGCCTGTGACGAAAACAGCTGACTTGTTTATCGTTTCACGAAGCGACAGTGTCCAAAATATGGTAAAATATCATCGGCGTAGAGGAATAGTGGGCGAAACTCAAAGATACCGACGGATACCGGACGGACATTGTAAAGAAGGAAATTGCGTAGCATTTTTCTTCCCACAGCTGTTCGTCAGCTTCACCACACTGATGTACGCTATTAACGATCCAGGGCCGCCAACACTAGCAAGCGGCCGAGTGTGGTGAAACGAAGATTCGAGAAGCTCAATTGGCGATAGAGAGAGAGAGAGAGAGTTGCCGAGGGTTCTCCGAGTAAAAAATCGTGAACACAAGATTATTCGGTGTGAAGTGTTCAAGAGGACAGGTGCGAAAACAGTTGTGTGCTAGGCTGGAAATATCATGAATTGAATATTAATCACAGAAGTCTTAATTAATTACTTTACGCGTGACCATTATTATTCCTTAATTACTAATTAATTGAATTCTGTTGACTGGAAGTTTAAAATTAAATATGTCTACTTTCTTTATAATAAAAAAAAAAAATTATATCATTGAATTGTCATTTAACTGAACCCTGCCGACGTTTATACAGGTAAATTTATAAATTTTGGCGCCCGGGCAGGGACCCTGTGAAAAAAAAAAAAACAAAGAAATAATAAGACAAACTGTGCAAGAAAAATAATTATAAAACTAGTCAGTGAAAAAAAAAACAGAGGGAAAAAAATATAAGACATTCTGGAAAAAAAATAATAACACAACAGTGATAAAATAATTCTTATACTGACATCCTTGAAGTGACTAAATTGAACGCAGTAAGTTGGTATTTGTACGTTTTATTTTATTGACATATATATTTATTCATTGCTTGGTACGTAGTTTAAACCAAAGTACCAAAAGCTTACCAAAACGTACGATACATAGTGACCTTCGAAGTGTCGAAAGACAAAACGCAATTTAGCAACGGGACGAATAAAGTTCCGTTGGCGAAAAGCGGTCATTGATCTTTGAAGTGACGCATTAGAAATTTTGTAGCTAAGAGGAATAAGTATATAAGGGAAACAAAGAGAGCATCGCCACACAAACGTGTGAGCCAGAGACCTCAAAATATAGAGACGGAGTGTCACTCTCTTTCAAATTTGTTAACAGAATCTCAAGATTTTTTCAAGTCAGATACAATGCATACAAGCAAATGTATACGCAAGTAATAAATGTATACAAAAATATCAAATGTTCGTATACATAAATATGTTTCTTGTTTTGTTACGCTGACTTGTGTTATCAAATGTAGCTTGTGTTAACTACTTTTATATATTTTTTAAAGAATTGTCCAATACTTTTCTGCCCCATAATACAATAAAAAAAACTTGAAAAACACAACTTTACAAAACATCAAGAAAACATGTATAAATAGTCGAAAAGTGCTTTCCACTTTTCGACTTGTCGAATAAAGAAAGAGAGAAGAAAGCCTTATTTTAACATATTAATTACAACATTTATTTATTCATTCATTATTCATAATATATAAAATAACATACGCACAAATGTTTGCAATCAATAGTATTCCCTTTGCTTTGCTTGTAGAACAAAAAAAATAACAACAGTAACACATGCGTAAAAACCGAAAATCAACAAAAAACTAATTCTTCAGGGTCAGTTCATAACATACCGGTCTGTACGAGCGGTCGCTAGTCGTGAATCCTCTCCAGGGTTCGAGGAAGCCGAAGAGGGGGCTGTGGGCGTTACGCCCAAGGTACCCGAACGGCATGCGATACCACTACAGAAAGCTAAAATGGACAAGCGAGCCGTAATGGACGTCATAAGGAAATGGGGTGTCACGTATAACGGCACGGGGGACCCATTTTCATTTTTGGAGCGCCTTGAAGAGATAGCAGATTATATGATATTGATTTAGATAATCTGCCATGTGCTATGCCACAGTTCCTGCGCGATCAAGCCCTTACGTGGTTTAGAAACAACAACGCCCACTGGGAGGCGTGGCTAGGTTTCAAACGGGATTTATTGAACTTTTTCCTGCCACCTCGTCACATGGAAAACATCGAGGACGAGATACGCGTCCCAACGAGCGGTTTAAGAATTACGCTCTGGAGCTGCAAAACAAAATGCGACCACCGCCACGACGTGAGGCGCATCGTACGTTGAACCACCCAGCTTCTGCCATCGTAGATTCACAGAATGCGTGCCACCGTTGCGGCGAATCAAGTCATTTAGTACGCGGGTGCAGAATCAAGCTCTTCTATTGGAAATGTGGCCGTCCAGAAGTACGCACAATAGATTGTTGCCGTAGCAACCCGTCGGGAAACGCGAGAGGGGCCCGAGTCCAACAAGGGGCGACTGGGTCCACGCATCAAGCCCCCAACAATACCCGCAGCCGTCATCATCAGCAATAACCTGCCAGCGTGACAAGCTTGTAGATACGCTAACTGTCGGTAGCCAGGCGGTCACCGCCATTATAGATACTGGTACGATAAGTTGTTTTATCAGCGAGGCATTTTCGAGCCGCCTAAATAGTAGCACAACATGGAAAAGTGTACGCTTGGAAGTGTCCCTAGCAAACAGCTCCACGCGTGACGTGACTTTAGCGGCGTGCAGTTGGGCGACGTCAAGCACACATTACGGTTCCTGGTTCCCCTCCTCATGCAGGGCCAAATCAAGCTATACAAGTTAGTCAAGAAACCAGTCGGCGCAGTCAGCAAAATCTAGTCAACCATAGCAAGGTCGACACAGCTCCACGGGTTTATAATCCGGCACTAAGACAGATGGCACAACCAGAGGCAAACCGTGGCGAAGACCATAATAGTGCTGCCGGAAGCACGAAAGGGCCTACAGGGATATCGAGGCGGAAACGGCACAATCAACTTGTCGCGCATATCAAGTTCAATCCAGATATCAATTCGAAATCTCGGGAGAATCAATCAACAGCAGGTACCGTCAATCTAGGAACAACAGGGACGTTACCGAAAGCCTCGTACGACGTGGACGAACAAAAGTTAATATCGGCATTTCTCGACAAAGAACTAGCTAAGTTCAAACAGGTGTCGGGAAAAACCAACATTGGCGAACACCACATACGTATGCTACACGAATGTCCGATAAAGATCCGTTACTAGACACGAAACCCCTCCATGCAAGTGATCAACGCTGAAGTGGATCAATTATTGGAGAGGGGATGCATTGAGCCCTCGTGCAGTCCCTACAACTTTCCAATTACTCTAGTCAAAAATAAAAATGCGGCATGGCGTGTATGCATGGATTTTCGCCAATTGAATAAACACTCTGAACTGGATGCGTATCCACTGGTGTGCGCGTATCGGACATATTCTTGACCGTTTACGAGAGGCGAGATATATCAGTAGTCTTGAACTAGAAAATGGCTACTGACAGGTCCCAATGGCGGACGAAAGCAAGAAATTCACCGCTTTTACGGTATCAGGGCGCGGGTTATACCAGTGGAAGGTGATGCCATTCGGCCCACATTCCGCTCCTGCCACCTTCCAAAGAATCTTAGACCTAGTGATCGGCCCCAATTTAGAGCCGTACGCTTTTGCGTACCTGGAAGACATTATCGTTACCGGCAAAACTCTGCAACTCTGTCGAACTTGCGAGAAGTCTTCAGACGATTACGCACGGCGAATCTAAAAATTAATGCTAGCAAGTGCGAGTTCTTCAAACCTGAGGTAAAATATCTCGGCCATATTGTGACAGACCAGGGTATCAAAACTGATCCGGAAAAGGATGCGGCGATAGCCTAAATGAAACCTCCAGAAAATATCCGCGAGTTAAGGCGCTATTTAGGTACAACGTCGTGGTATCGGCGATTTGCCGTAAGAAAACGATACTATTGGCCGGGAATGTACCGAGATATCAAGCGGCATGTTTTGCAGTGCAAGTCGTGCCAGAAGTATAAGGCTAGCCAGCAAAAACCGGCTGGGGAGATGCTATCGTTTATCCCGGATCGGTTATCTGCGCAGATTTCGTAGAGCCTCTACCGCGCTCTCGGCAGGGTTACACGGTGCTCTTGGCGGTAGTGGACAAGTTCTCGAAGTGGGTCGAACTGACTCCACTTCGGAAAGCTACCACAGAGAGCGTAATACGCACCTTGCGGGAGAAGATCGTGGCCAGGTATGGTGTACCTAAAGTCTTCATTTCTGATAACGGTACGCAATTCACCAGCAAGGCGTTCCGGCATTACTTAGACGCAACCGGCATTAAACAACGACTCACAGCGCCCTACACCCCACAAGAAAACCCTACGGAATGAGTTAACCGTACCATCAAGACGATGATTGCGCAGCTGGCGAACGAGGACCCTCGGAAGTGGGATGAATATCTGCCCGAGATAATGCTGGTGGTGAACACTAGTGTCGCGGATTCTACCGGATACGCCCCAGCATTCCTAACGCAAGGTCGTGAACCCAGACTTCCTGGCGCTCATTTCGATGGCATGACGACGGGAACTGGATCTCAAAATAAATCTCTCGGAGATCTTTAGCAACGCCTTCGCGAGGCATGGGAATTAGTTCAAGTAAACCTAGGCAAGACGGTACAAAACCAAAGTAGGCACTACAATCCTTGGAAACCTGAGATCGGGGACAAAGTATGGGTTAAACAACATGTCCGGTCTAAGGCAGTTGACGCCTATGCAGCTAAGTTAGCTCCTAGATACGAAGGGCCTTACGAGGTCACTAGTCTCGTCGCCAAAGTTCTTGTCTCAGTGCAACGTGCTGGTCAATGTCGAACATGTCATGTGCAGGATTTGAAGACCTTTATTGAGGCGGAAAATTCATAAGTTACCTTAATCCATATCATCTCTTCGCTTACTCTCCGGTCCGGTATTGTCACCATCGCCCAGGTACCGACAGGAGCCGGGGAAAGCCACGTCGTCCATAGGGGGGACGTGGTGTAAAGAAAAAAATTGCGTAGCATTTTTCTTCCCACAGCTGATCGTCAGCTTCACCACACTGATGTACGCTATTAACGATCCAGGGCCGCCAACACTAGCAAGCGGCCGAGTGTGGTGAAACGAAGATTCGAGAAGCTCAATTGGCGATAGAGAGAGAGAGAGAGAGTTGCCGAGGGTTCTCCGAGTAAAAAATCGTGAACACAAGATTATTCGGTGTGAAGTGTTCAAGAGGACAGGTGCGAAAACAGTTGTGTGCTAGGCTGGAAATATCATGAATTGAATATTAATCACAGAAGTCTTAATTAATTACTTTACGCGTGACCATTATTATTCCTTAATTACTAATTAATTGAATTCTGTTGACTGGAAGTTTAAAATTAAATATGTCTACTTTCTTTATAATAAAAAAAAAAAATTATATCATTGAATTGTGATTTAACTGAACCCTGGTACCGACGGTTATACACCGGCACGTATAGGTAAATTTATAATCGCTATAACAATAAAAAAACTGCCGCGGCGAAATTTACAGCAAAACTATTCAGACACTCTACGAATTTATGCCGCGAAGGTGTTTTAAAAGCAAATGGTGACCCAACACCTTATTAATAAATTAATATTGTGCACATGTCAAGTGTTCATATTATTTTACCCAGCCCCTGTATCTACTTTTGAAAAGTCCCCGAAGGCTTTTTCTTGTAGTTATATCTGATTCAATAAATAAATAAATAATTGATAAATAAATAATACAGAGCATACATATAATAAACTCTAAATAAGCTGTATATGGCATCATTATATATGTAAACGTGTATTTAAAAGTAAATAAAAAATATTTCAATGTTACACACTTACCACGGTATACGGGTTGTAACCAACTGTTGTGGTTTTGCGGAATGGATTAGTGAAGGGCAAATCAATGTTTAACAATTTGCCATTATATAAATCTACAGCATAACGGATTTGAGAGTTTTTCTCCTGACCAGAATCAATGGCGTACAGGTGGCCGCAAACAATAAACATTTCACCAAACTTGCGATGATCCAATGTTATGTTGAAATTATATTGAACGCGCAGATTTTCAGCGTTCAACTATAAACGATTTGAAAACACATACATACAATTAGCATAGAAATCCATAATGTAAACAAGGCAATAGTTGAATATAAAGTGGGCACTGAATAACTTGATAAATGTCTGCTCTTTTGGTTAACTCAGGAACTTTTTTATTACTAATATGCCATTTAATTTTTACATGTATGTGTGTCAGGTCTCTTATTGAACTTACCTTTGCCACCAGGGTATTGTTGGAATCGTGAGTACTGTAAATTACCCACAAACCGACCTCATCCACATTAAAGTCCATGTAGTTGTAATCTGTTGAGTATAATTTATTGCCAGTAGCTATGCCTGCATACGGCAGCTGAATGGCTGTAATTAAAGTCAAACAAGATACAATACGTTTGTTATTGCTGCAATTGTTGCAGTCTGTGGTGAACCTGTGCCAACCAGCCAGCCATCTAGGCAATCATCTAACCAACCACACACCCGTGACCCTTAGTGAATAATCACATATACGTATGTGCACACACATATAGCAAGAAATATTATTGCATCATTGTAAGGCAAATATAGAAATTGTTTTTTGCTTGGCTGTGTTACTTCCCGTCCTTCTCTGTTTACATTTATTCTTTCTTTCTATTCTTTAACCATTGTTTCTGTTTTTAATGTTGTTTCAAACGTTTCATTAAATCTGTGTGTGTGGGTGAGTGTGTGTCTAGGTTATGATAACCCTATTCCTAACAAAATGTACAATATATGCATCGTACTTACAGGTTTTCTTCATTGTTGTCAAATCCATTTTCACCACCAGATCGGTATTGTATTGTTGATAATAAAAGGAACCATTATAGACCACATGTGCATTACCCTGAAAGCATAAGCATTTGGCAAAAAGCAATCAATTATTTTGTTTATTCTATTTTTTATCTCTATTTCAATTAATTTGTTGCCATAATTCAACCTGAAATCCTTCAGCTATTTCATATTTCTTACGTGGCACGTCATTCTTGCGATATTGAATTTTTGATGTGAATTCATATAAATTGAAATTATCCTTTTCATGGGTAACGTAGGTTTTGTCACGATCCACATCAGCAGCGGCGGAATCTTTCAACCAAGAGCCATAATTTTCATCGACAAATTTATGAAACACTGGCTTACCTACCGCATACAAAAGACAACCTAAAAAAGAAATCAAAATAATTTAATCGGCCAAGTCGACCCATTTAATACCCTACACCACTTCGCCCCTTAAAGTATTCTACAATTAGTTTAGTTTTGTTAATAAACGCGAGGTATTACCATACAAGTCATATGAAATACCACTATATGCGAAGGGGTTCTAAAAATAGTCCGATGGGGCCCAAATTTCTTACATTTGTTTGTTAAAGCTATAATCAACTATTCTTCCCATAATGTTTTCACAAAATATTGAGAAATACCAAATTTCGTTGAATAAAAACTTATTTCATATTAGGGCCTTATATGGAAACGGGTTCTAAAAATAGTCCGATCTTATCCAAATTTGTTAAAGCCAATTATTAAGCTAATTAACTATTCTTTACCATTCTTCGGTTAAGAAGTTTTAAAAATCGCGAATGTTTGCGATATAAAGTCTTTTATTATATTATAGCTTTTTGTGGGAAGTGGTTATAAAAATGCTTCGATTCGGTCCATTTTCAATAGTGCGTAATTTTGATTAAGATGTGTTTGTAACGAAATTCATCATAACATCCCAAAAAAAACGACCTTGTTTCCGTGCAAATTTACTTGAACAGATAGACAGATAAAGTTAGACTCAGATGTTGATTCTGAATCGATCGAATTAATTGAAGGTCCCTTTTAGAAGTTACAAATATTCGCATAAATCTAATATAGTCTCTGCCACATATGATGCAGGGTATAAAAACTAAATTCGGCTCATGTCAAATCTTAAATGTACTCCACATCCATAAACAAAAAGTGGGCTTGACAGGTTGAATAAGATTTTTTGTAAATTGTAGTAATAAATATTATATTACTATGCCCATTTTTTCATAGCTCAATTTTTGTGATTGGTGAATCGATTTTTGCCTATTGTAGGTGTAGATTTTAATTAAAACTAAAAGTCTCAGTACAAATTTTTAGCTCAATATTTTAAAATGTACCACTGTGAGAGCACCAACAAAAGACAGATGCACGGATGGATGTGTCTAGAGTTATTATTATGTGTGGATATTTTGTAGAGTCTTTGACACCTCCTTCTGGATTTTTTGTAGAATTTGATCTTTAGGGCAGAATTCAAGATATTTTTTTAATTATTAAAATATTCATTTGATATGTAGTCCGAACTTGTTCAATTACTTTGATTCATTTTGTTTTCTTTTTTTTTATGAAAATCTTCACTCTGTACAATTCTTTGAAAAATAATTATCGTAAATCTATTCTAAATGGCTAAAGCAAATTACCATTTATACTAGATCAAGCGTAACGATTCAATTAAAACTTTATTTGACTTGACTAAACGATTCTAAAGACCTAAGCGAACGTTTTCTTTGTAGTTTGCATGCATAAGGTATTCTATATAAGTTATATTGTACAAACTTGCACAGAAAGAGACGTTAAGGTCAACTTACTCTTTTTACGTTTCGGTAAACCGGGATAACTATAATTTCCACTTGGTTGAACTTCAAAATTAGTATTAATCAGATCCTTACACTGTAACAAGCTGGAATGAAACAAAATAAAACAAAGCAACACAATAATCAATTGTTACGAACCGTTATAGGGAAATATTGCACAAAATACAATATTGTTGTAAAACAACTGTGAAAATATTAGCAACGAAGGTGCATTTACTTTATTTTGATTTAATTTATATAGAAACGCTATTGTGTTGTTAATCCACAAAAAATTAAAATAAAAATAAATAGCTTTTTACACTTACCTAGGATCGGGACATATGTCACATACAGGACATCCGCTTTCTGGAGGTGGTTTACCAAATATTTTCACCTCTTTACCCACATAAGGCGCCTGACTGTCAGGATCTTGAGCTGTAATATTAGTAATAGTGTTAGAGAGAAGCGGCTAATTTTTCGACTCAATTCTAGATTTCTAAATATTTTTTAAAGTCTTATAACTTGGAAATGGCTGGTCGGAATTCGTTCAAATTTTATGTAAAAACTTTTAAATTAATCCAGCTTTCAAACGAAATAACGAAATTTTATTTTGCACCACCCATTTAGTTAATATATATCATGTATTTTTAAAAAGTCCTTTCCTAAATAAATGGCCAGTGCCGTGCCCATGAAATTTGACTAAAATCGTAGCTGTCGTTGGAAAGTCGAAATATTTTTTACCCCATTTTTTCACACAGTTCGTATAACTTTGAACCGTTATACGGATTTTTGCCCGTATCTAGAAAATTCATCACATTTACAATAACATATATTTTATGGGCGTGAAACGGCCCACTTAATTATCAGAACCAATTTTACAAAGTGTTACTTTTTTTTACAAAAATGAATTATCCTAGGAACTCGATACCCCGATTATTAGATTCTTCATGACTTTTAGAAAAAGGGGCACAAAAATTTTCAGATTGATAGAAGCTACCGTTTCCCATATATAAGCGTTCAAAGTTTTTATTTCATTGAAACAGACTGAATGATTTCCACCCAACGTCATCGAGTAATGTAGTGACTTCGTTTTATCTATTGATTTGGTCAATTTGTTGGAAAAAAAAAGCTCATTGAATTAATACAAGGATATTCTACTACTTACCTACAATTGTAAAATTAACCATGGTAGCGTTCAGTTCATTCCTAGCCACACAATAATAAGAACCGAAATCGTCTTTACGCAAATTTGTTATAGTTAAACGCATCTGAGCTTTAAATCTATCAAGATAATAAAAAAGGCGGTAATGAAATTCTCGATTACTTTTTTACTTTTTTTTTTAAAAGAAAACTGTTAACGTGAAGTAATACTAATAAACCTGTTTGCGTACCCATCCGGATATGTTTCAATACGATATTTATCGCCGGGATCTAAAATTTTACCATCATAGGCACGTTCCCAATATTTGATTGCCTCTGGATAGGCCTCTACTAAACATTCTAAGGTAGCGGCCCGTCCATATTCAGTATAAATCTCTTGTCTATACACAGAAATCATAGGTGGAACTATGTCCCGTAGCGGTTATTATGAAAAAAGTGTTCATTCAATATAAAAAGAAACAGCAAAGGAAGAAAGAAGAAGCTGTTTACTTACATTGTACTTCTACTAAAAATGTTGCATTAGCTACAGGTGCTATGCCATTATTGGCGTAGCATGTATATGCCGCCATTTGATTGCGCGTTATGTTGACAAATTTTAAAAATTCCCCATTTATAGAAGACACTGTATATAGAAACAAACACATTATAATTAATTTATAATAAAGGGCCTAGAAGTGAACAAAATAAAATAAAATTTTCTAGTGGGATAACTGCTTTTTCTTCGGATTTGGAAGTACACTTGAGCTTGAACCGTTGAATATCAAAATCTTTTAATAAAATTAAAAATAGGTGGAAGATAGGTCCAGAAACCTCATTAATACCTCTACTGTTATGTAACACATATGCTACGTCACAGTTTTTTAAATCTAACAGGCGTGTGACTCACACGTTGAATCACACTAGCTACACTTTAATAGATGTAGAAATATCATTAATACATTTACTACCTCGTGACATAAGCGTTGAGTCACACTTTTTAAAATCTAAAAACCGTGTGACTCATACGTTGGGTCACACTAGCTGTAGTTCGGCGACAGAGACCCTATTTTTTACGTTATAAAAAATGATTAGTGGGGATTGTCTTACTAATTACGTAATTTTTTGTCAATAAATTTTTTATGCTTTGCATTTGGGCAAAAATCTTGAAATTGTTTTATTGCAACCAACTTCAACATATAATTTAACAATTTGTATGATTACACAAAATTAATGGATAACTTTTCTGTTCAGTCTAAACAAAAATTTAATTTATTCACCATTTTGTTTAATTAGATAACCCAAAGCAAAATTGTAACATTTGTCATTGGAAAGTTTTTGAAATTGAAAAAGTTCAAATTGTTTACTTTCTACATACTTTCAATTCCATTTACGTTAATGGTATGTCCATCATCACGACGCCATTCTACGTGAGGCAAAGGATTGCCGGTGGCAGCGCAACTTAAATTTAACGTTTTACCCTCTTCCACAATCAGAATACGCTGATCATAGGGAGCAGTTGTATCTGCATAAAAATAAAAAAAATAAGAAAAGGCATAAGAAATTGAAAAATGGCCAAACATACGCGGATATTTTTTATGAAACGGATAATTTAGATTACATTTGATTGGGTCTTACCGGTAATGGACGGCGGTATTAATAAATCGGTGGCGTAGCTGCCATTATGAAATTGTACTTTCCAGGCATTAATACCCGGTACACCGGGTACACCATTTGTACCTGGCTTACCAGGTCTACCCCGAGGGCCAGCAATACCTACAGTAAAAGAAAGTGAAACTGTTATAGTCTTTTACACAATTAGATTCAAAATTATAACACAATCACTGTAGTTGTATCAGTAAACGGGAGTCTTTATTACATAAGTCATTTCGAGAAATGTCAATATATGGATAGGGGTTCTAAAAATGATCCGATCGAATTCAAATTTGGCACAGTTAATTATGAACCAAGTTGAGACTTCTTCACCAAGTTTTGTTAAAAAAATTTAAGAATTTCAATTTTTTCATATAAAGACTAATTTTAGCAGGAGGTGAAGAGGGTTCTAAAAATAGTCCGATCCGGTGCATTTTCAGTAAGGTTCACGTCCTTGCACCAAATTTAAAATATATTAAATACCTTATCTATGGAAAGACGGTCATGATAAAACCGATTCAGATTTTAATTCTAAATCGATGGGAATAATTGAAGGTGGGTGGGGCATTTTCTGTTTAGATTTGTTACAAACATTTGCACAAACATAATATATCCGCGATATAAAAATTGTTTGTGAACATTCTTTTGATTGAAGTTATTTAAAACAAACGGAGATATCTAGATCGACTAAGAGAATTGCAAACGACATAACTAACTGGCTGACTGATTGATTAATCAAACACTTCACTGTATTTAATCATAATTTTTGTAGAAACACGTGCAAAATCCATCTTTTTCTTTTCAAAAGAGTGCGAATATAAAAAAATCATGTGGATTCGAACTTTTGTACAAAAACCCTTACTGAACAATTTTCAATGCGTGTGTGTGTGTTGAGATACACTGTTGCATAAAAAAAAGTGTTGTTGCTGCTGCTGTTATTATTATTGTTCTTGTTTTGTCATTTTCTAAAACTTTCTTTTCGCAAAAGTGTTATAAATATAAGCAGAATGAAATATGCCAAAGGGACAGAAATATGCAAATAACGTGCAAACTAAACTCAAAGTTAGCTGCGCTTAGTGATTTTATAAAGTTTTTTCTGCCATATGAAAAATAATAACAATAGCAACAAGAAAAACCTATTACAATATTAAATAGAAAATGTAAGTTACGTGAGAGTAACGGTACAAAAAAAAACTGTATACTAAGCTTACCTTTAAGACCACGTTCACCCGGCGGTCCTTGTGTGCCTTTCGGTCCTTGAGCACCATCTTTACCGTCTTTGCCATTTTGACCATCGTTACCATCGCGACCCGGTATACCATCTTTACCGGGCACCCCATCGGCTCCGGCGCGACCCGGAACCCCATCTAAACCGGGCTCACCGGGTACACCATCTCGACCATCTAAACCTGATCGTCCGGGTATGCCAGTATCACCTTTCGGACCTCTGAGACCCACAGGGCCGATTACACCGTTTGCTCCGGGTGGACCAGGTAAACCCACGTCACCTCGATTACCTTTGGGCCCCGGAATACCTGGTAAGCCAGGTGGACCGGAGGGGCCCTTAGGGCCTACATCACCCGGTGGTCCCGGTGGACTGGGCGGACAATATTCTTGAGTACCCTTACAAAAACCCGTAATCATTTTTTCCGGTACCCGACAATACGTATTCAAATATATCCAATCATCACCACCTGGAGCCGCACCCTTTAAACCATTACGTTTACGTATCTCCAGATCCTGCTCTTCCAATTCTTTGCGATGATTTGGTGTAAAAAACTCTATAAATGCATCAGCTAAAAATAAAAGTGAAAACAAAAAGTTTTTTTCTCTTTAGTGTGGTGATTGTTGTTATTGTTATTATTTGAGGAATTTGACAAAATTTGTCGAAATATTTTTTATCGATTTTTTCATATTGTTCCTGTTCAATAGCGTATAACATTTGAACCGTTGTACAGATTAAACTAAGGGCAAAAATTCATCAGCTTTACAATAAGGTTCATTTTATGAGCACTTACTTATAATAACCAATTTTGCAAAGTATTCTTTTTTCGAAAATGGATTACCTTAGGACCTCGATACATTGATACATCGATTATTAGATTCTCTAGAAAATTTAGAAAAAGGGGCGCAAAAATTTTCAGAGCGATGGGAGCTACCGTTTCCGAGATATAAGCGTTCAAATTTTCGTAGTAAGACACTGAATGTCGTGCACACAACACAATTGAATCTTGGAATGACTTCTTTATGTCTATTAAATTAGTCAGGTATTAGGGCATTCTCTGAAAATAGTGAATGTTTATCAATTGATAGAAGATGGTTGAAGGTATCGAATGATACAAGTTTGAGCTTGATCGGACTCGTAGTGGTCAGCTTCTGTGCTGAGATTTTTGATGAGGTTTTTCAAGTGATTATTTCCGTAATGCAATTTTTAAATATTCATTCATAAATATTCATGGGAACTTTTCGACTGTGCCCATCTTCTCTGCTATACAACATGTACCTAAACAAATCAAATCATACAACCATCATCATTAAGAGCACGAGGGAGGTATTAAGGCAGTATCAACGAAAAAAAAAACATTGAAGAGCTATAGTGTGTTTGTGTGCGTTTTCCTTACGTTATTACCGTACCGCAATGGCTTTTAGTCTAAAATTCCACTTACCATGCATAGCTGTTGCTGGTGATGATGAGATATCGCGACGTTTTCTCCTCTTACTAGCTGCTATTGTTTTTTCAAGGCTTGACTGGTTGTTGTTCTTATTAATGTTGGATTTATTGTGGGTGTTGTTGTTTTTATTGTGTGTGTTGTTGTTGTTGTTATCTTTGTTATAATATGGTCTTTTATCATCAACATCTTCAGCATTATTTTGATCATTTTCCGGTACATTCACAAAAGTGCGATGATGTTGACTAACAGCACTCGTTCTACAATTGAAACATTAATATTAATATTCATGGCATAAGGAATGAACTTTTCAAAAAAACCTGCCGTGGAAATAAAGTAGAGGACTCTCAACAGTAACATCATCTACAAGTTAGTAAATTTGTGTACGTATGTGGCCATGTATTTATATACATATGCAAATTAGAAATGTTTATGCAAGGTATGTGGTATGTAGGCCACAGAGAGGAGAAAAGCTTAACTGGAAATGTTAACAAATGTTTTCGATTAATTCTTGGAAATATATGCTGACCATTTCATATGGAAATAATAATTTTAAGCATACATAAACAAATTATAAAATATATATACAAGTATTAAAATAAATTTTATGAAAATAAACTTTCAAATGCCAAGAGCATTTGTTAAGTTTTTAAGTTTTCTTGTCTGTACGTCCAAAAACAGCCTTTAAAATTATTTAATACAAAATAGCAAGTAAACGAGTAAGGAAACTAAATTTGATTTAAGTCAAATCTTAAATACCCTTTACATGTACATACAAATAGTGGGCGTGGCAGGTATCTAATTACACCCTCTAATAACAATAATTCAAGTCGTGCCCAATTTTCAAACATCGCAAAGTGAGATAATTATAAATATATACATAAAATTTTCCTCGCTCACTTTTGGCACATCGATATAACGCATAATAATAAATATATTAAATATCCACTTCATAAATCAGTTATTGTGGCAGATGCACAATATTTTTGTCGACTGTGGGCGTGGCTCTTAAAGATTTTTCCTAATTTAAATAGTGATCTTCACACAGAAACTAGAAGTGTTCTATTCGGGTACTTCCTAAATGTGACCATGTGGGTGCCAATAATACGCGGACGTACAGACATTTTTTTGGAATGCGAAAATTCTAAATTATATTGTAGAGAGTTTAACCCTCTAATCAAAAGAACTCTTACAAGAAATAAATGATAATAGTGTGGTTATTAAGGACACTCACTGTACAGAAGGTGGCTTTAAATAACTTTCTTCAAAAATGTTTGATCATACTAATGATCCAAGTTTAATATTACTTAACTTCAACGCAATGTATTTTAATCTCTTTTGAAAATGTGCAGTTATCTTAATCCTCTTACTTTACTTGTCTTTGTGTAGTGAAAAGTTCTTTCATAGTGCCTTGGAAAGAAAAGATATTCAATTTTAGCTAAATGTACTTAAGAAGCTCTTTGTCTATTTTAAAAAGGAATTTAAAAATAGATTAGGTTAGAATTTTCTACAAGTCTTGTTGTATATATTATATATACTCATACTAAAAAATTGTTGAGGGCACGTTTACTCGGACTGCAACAACTTACCTTTGATTCTGGCCACTCACTGGCGTGTCATTTGCATCGCTGTAATTGCTATTATTTGGTGCATATTCAATTGATTTGGCGGCAATTTGTAATTGTTCCCGATTGTTGGATATTTGCTGCCACACAATTTGTTCAATCATCGTACGCAGAAAAGGTTCAAATGTTAATAATTCTCTACGGAATTGTTCTTGATGAGACAAAAAATTGTTGTGGGTATCAGAGTCTCCCTCGTGGACGCCTAAATGTATTTTGCTGTTTGGCAAACGTTGTCCGTTTCTATTGATAAAAGTTGAATTGTGGCAATCGTTTGAAGAGACATGAGAATAGAATAGTACCGATAAAGTGGCCAAAGCCAGTGTCAATATTGCCAAACATGAATATATCGTGTATAAAGAGTTGTCTGGTAAGATAGTGTTGGTGGTGTTAGTGGCGGCTGCGGCTTTGTTACAATTGGACAAAAGGGAGTTTCTGGACTTTTGCTTATTGGTTGTTGTTGTATTTGTTGTTGCTGTTACTGCTTTAATGTTGTTATTGTTTTTATTTTTAGTCTCATTTTGCTGTTGCTGGTGATGGCACGCATTCTTATTCACAATTGAAGGCATATGTTCCGTTCGTTTGTTTGATTGGTAAGTGTTATGCTGTAGAGGCAGTTGTTGTTGCTGTTGCCATTGGCAATTGTTTTCTGCATGTTCCCGGTCGTTTTGTAAATTGTATTGGCAATTTTTAAATTTTGTAGATGTGATGAACGCTGGTGGTGATGTTGTTGCTGATGTTGCTGTTGCTGTTGCTATTGTGATAAAAGCATCATCTCTGTTGGTAACTGATACTGGCACTGATACCGGGTTTTGTTGAGTTGTTGTTGTTGTTAATGGTGTTGGTAATTGTTGTTGTTGGCTTACTGCAGATGGCATTTTTGTTATCTGCCGCCCTATCACTGCCGCACAATAACCATTCATTACACCCTTCGGCATTATTATATTATTTTCATGTTTTTCCGTTTCTGCGTCTGTTTCTGTTTCTGGTTTTTTACGTTTTTTGGCACTATGTCCCATTTGATTTATGGCCACAAACATTTTTTTTATTTATATATACTTGTGTATGTGTGTGTGTATATGTATGTATGTTTATATATTAATGATAGCGATTGTATTCTATGTAAGCTGGGTGTCTGCGGAAATAACGTTTTTGTAGCTATCTTATGTAGTTTCTACTTCTCCGTTTCCCAGTAACTCCACCGCCTCCTGCTCCTACTTTTCCTTTCTGATATTTTGTTGCTCAAAATACATTAGTTTGCTATTTCTCCACAATTTCATAGAGAAAACCCAGAAAGAAATTGAAGTCAGAGTGTAAACATACGCATTTACTAAGAGCTTTATTTATCTTAACAGTCTATGAAGAAAAATTATAAGACACGGAGAGTGTGAATCAATAAAAGATAGATACAAATGAAATATTTAGGGAGATATTTAAAAAAATCTTTTAAAATCATTAAACTAGAAGGATTTGTTTTTGAGGCCGTTCTTTGAGCACAAATCATCAATTCTTTTATATTTGCCAATGAAACTTAATCGAAGTATCTAGCTTGAATTGGGCAGAAAATTTTATGGTGATAAAATAATATGAAAGTTGTATAGGAACAAATACTAAACGAAATGTTTTTAGCTTAATATGGATTATTTTTGAATCAATAACCTATAAAAGCAGTTATTTTTCAAATTACCTACCTTTTTGTAGGTTAGTTAAATTCAAAATGATCTACACGAGCAGTGATTATTAAAATAACTTATTATTTAATGATGAACTATGAAAATTTCTATATTCAACTGACTTACAAAAAATTAGTTGTTTTCAAAATATTCAAAATTACCTAAAAAACTGTTATTTTTAAAGTGACCCACAAAAAAGTAATCACTTTCTGCATTATCCACATGTTACTTTTCAAATGATTTACAAATTAATCTTCAAAACAACTAATTGCTTACAAAAAAGGGCACACCAATACACAATGACTGCTTTGTATATTGGTGTGCCTTTTTTAACCTTTAAAAAATTGTTATCCGACATTAATATACACAACACTACATTAAAATTACTTTATCTTGGTATAAAGGGAAGCGGATGCCAAAGACTGGTTAACATTTATTTAGAGATTATACAACAAATGAAATGCTGTTGGTATTATTTTTCTTAGCAAGAAACGTAGGAATTTTTAAGTTTTATAAAATATTCTAATGAACTCTTCTCTCCTCAATAGTGATGCACTTTAGTAAACCATACCTGTACACGATATAAGCCAAGATAAGATTATCCTGTTGCACAATGTTATTTATGAATATATTTTATTTCTATTAAATATATAATCATAGAATTGTGTTAATTTAGGATATTGTTTAACATAACAGGTGTACACATCGAACGTAGTGGCACAAGAATTTGCACCTTTAATATTCCGACAAGCTCTCTGTATTTTTCTCAAACGACATGTATCCACCAAGCGTTCTAGATATGGATTCGCTTTAATTGTATTGACGTCTCCATTGCTAAAAAGGAAATCCGAGAAGAGACAGTTTAAAAAGCACCTATCGCCTTTGGTGAAAGAATTGTCGCTACCATTCTTCTTTAAAACCTTTATGTTATAACTGTTATACTGATGAGCGCACATTTCCAATCGGTAGTGTATCAGATGTTGATTGTATGGAACCTTGAGAAAGGACTAAATAGAGATTTTATTTTATATTTTCTAAAGAGAAAATTACTCCTCCTAAAAAACTTACAGGATCTGGTTTAAATTTTCGAATCTTAATCCTTAAGCAACTGGTTAAAGTTAAGCTACAAAGCACTATAATTAAAGTAATTAATATTTTCATAATTGCTTTTATTTTACAACACAGTTAAACAGAAGTGAACTAATGTAAAAACGAAGTAATGAACTTGACTTTTTATACGAGTGCTGAAAAATTCAATAAACAAAATATTTGTTTTATCCAGCTCTTGTTACATACATTGGACAATAACAATAAAACATATACGAGTACGTTGCTACATGTTAAATTATGTTGTTTGTATTTTAGTTTAATTGCACCTGTTACAGATGTTTATAATTGGCATTAAATAAAAAACAACAAGTCAATCATTTATATTTAGTTTGAACTAAATTTTCAATTTCATAGAGACAACTGTCTATGTTATTCCTGAAAAATTTTAAGATTGCATAACATTTCTAACTCGGTTCTAATGTGGTATGTAGAGCACTTTTTAGGTATTGTATTATTTGAGCCGTAACATATAGATAATTCTTATAATTATAAACATCCGTGGACGGGGTTGGATTCACTCGCAATTTACAAAAAACTTATTTAACAAAGAATTGTATGCAATACGAGCACTCAACTACCTGCCACTCCCACAGTTTGCGTATAGATTGGCAGGATATTTAAGATTTTTAAACCAAACTTTGTTTTTTTTTATTTTTTTAAGGGGCGAGGTAACCTAAGTTTGTTATTTTTTTTCATCTACCAGCAGGATACTTCAAGGACCCATTTATTTCTTTAAAACTGTTTATTTTAGTCTTCAACATGAAAAAGAGAATTTACATGATATAATTGCAATAACGAAACAGTTCTCAGGACAAACTTATACTTTGTATCATTAACGCGGCGTTAACTTCTTTCATTACATATCGCTTGAAAAGCCAACTTTTAACAAATAATAGTTTTTTTTAGTTTTTTCCTTGTTTTGTTAATCTTTTTTAGCTTTAAGGTTATATGGATTCACAACGTTTATAATGAAATGGACAAATGTGCTCTAAAAAGATTTGAACGTTAGCAAAAAAAGCTGTATTTGGCTTAGAGCAAACCTTGGATACCCATTACTTCTCACATAACTAAATGAAATGCAGGACTGCTAACGGTGGCCTACAAATTGTGGGCGCAGTTTTCATACAATTTTCGCCATATATTAAATTTTGAACAAAACATTTTTCTGATTTTTTTAACAAAATTGGAAAATCATTCTTCACACTTCTTCACAGGGTGGGAGTGATAGCAATGTAATAAAAGCATTTAATCAAAAAGTAAACTCCTCTCAACTTTTTAGATGGCAAACATTTTAAAAACTGTCAGCCTCCTTCATAAATATTTTGACAAAGTAATGATATCCGCATGGTGGGTAGGGCATATAAAAAAATTAAAATCTCCATCACAGTTATGCACTGTTGAACATACTCAACGGATTTTATATGTATTGTACATATGTACAAATTATGTACGAATGTGTGAAGCTTGTGTGGGACAACACACACGAAGTCTTTGTTGAACAAGAGAAGGCAGTAGAGGAAGCCTGCAGTTTCTTCAGGCATCATGTTTTTGTAAACATATATTGAATGAAAGGCAGCATGTCCACTCGTTAGAGTATCTTCATACCCTATATACATAAGAGGGAGGGGTGAACTGAGTTTGTCATTCCATTTGCAATACCCAGGAGAAGGCATCAGAAATCCCATAAAATATATTTCTGCTTTATCAGCATCAAAAACTGTGTTGACCTAGACATCAGTGTCCGCGTATCTGTCTGTTGTTGGCACTCTCACGGCCCATACACAGATATATTCAGCTGAAATTTTACACAGAATCTTGTGCTCATGGTTGGGTATTTAAATTGGACAAAATCAGTCAAAATCCACGCCCGCAATAAGATAACATTTATATTTATTTGCCACAAAAATTTAGCTGCTAAGTTGAAATTTCGTAAAGATATTTATGATTACCCCTTCATTGTTGTGCAAAAAATGGGCGTGATCGTATAATAGAAAGGGTCACCATTTACAAGAAACTCTATTCAGTGTAAAACTCAACTAGCAAGATGACGTGAAAATTAGAGGGCGTAGTCGTGTACCTGCCATGCCCACTGCTTGTATATACTTGTAGATGGTACTTAAGATTTGTCCTAAACTTGATTAAGTTTTTTCCATATTTTATACATTTATGATGCATGCTTTAAGAACAAAAAAAAAGAATTCTAACATCGAAGTAAGAAAATTTTATATGGCGGTCATTAAATCCTAGACCCATCATCAGAATGTATGCAAGATAGAAGAAACAAGTAAAATAACTATTATTCGTTAATAATCCTTGAGATTTTCCAATGAAACTGGACAATTCAATCCATTTATATCTCTGAGGTTGATGGTTGATTTGTGACAAGTTTGAATCTAATCGGATTTTTTTATGTTTTGGCTTTTATTTTTTGCAAAATATTTGACTAGAATCGAAATAGTGGTTTTCTAGTTATAAGCCAAGCAAGCGGTAATTTAAAATATCATATAAATATCAAAATGCCTGACAAATGCTGGGTGCTCAGAATTGCTTAGTAAGGCAAGCTTGATTAAACATATTTTTAAAATCGTATTGTTCGAAATTATTTTTCGATAATTATAAACAAAACAATTTTACATTGTTTTTAGTGTGGTGGTTGTTGTTATTGTTAATATAAAGAATTTGACAAAAGTAGTCGAAATATTTTTTAACCAATTTTTCACTACCTAATAACATTTAATCCGTTATATGGATTTTTGGCGACCTAACTGTTCGTACCTGGAAAAATCCTCAACTTTACAATGACTCATTTATTATGGGCGTGGCACTGTTCACTTAATTATAATAACCTATTTTACAGAAAAGTCTTTTTTCAAAAATTGGTCACCTTAGGACCTTCACACCACCATTAATGTATTCTTCATCGAATTTAGAAAGAGAGACGCTAAAATTTTTAGATTGATAGAAGCTACTTTCTGGGTTACATATGTTTGCATAAAGCCATAAAAGTTGGATTCAAAATATCCATCTGTGGTGACATAGTTTCACGTACTGCATTACGTGTACGTTGAGTCTGTTATAATTTTGCCAGTCAGTTAAAAAGTTCATGCACTCAGTAAATACTGTAAAAGACTTGTGAACCAAAAGTAACTGTACATATATATACATATATATGTGTGTACTCTGATTTTAGTGAACTACCTAATACTTAAAACACTTTTGTTTCGTTGGGTTTGTGTACCGTACGATATTAGAAAGAGAATTTCTTATCATTTAAACTGGATTTTCTACAATAGAGAACAAAAGACTGATTTTATAAAAAAGTGCTAGAGTTGGGATAAACTTAGATAGGTGGCTGCAAAGTTGTATTAAATTGTTTAATTTGTATGTAAAGAGTTTTTCAATAGGGACATAACAATTTTGTATATTAATAGGGACTGACTCTTAAATGTTTTTCATGATCTGTCTATCTTCAAACGTTAGTCAAGGTTAACAATTCACAAATGTTTGAAAATTATTAAAAATGACTAACATAATTTTGAGTTGGCGGTAATTTCTCAAACAACATTGTGGCGAATTTGCATCTCACACACTTTCCAAGATCAAATTAACCCAATAAGTGATCATTTGATACATGTTACGTTCTTATTTAGAAAACACATCATATGCAGGAAGTATAGATATGGATTTTGGCAGTTAGGCTAATGAAACATTCCTGGCCCAAGTGTACCAAATGAAAATTGAATTTGTTCATTACATAAAGCAACGTTTAGTGCCAGTTCCTCTGTAGTAACCTAAACTCACAATCACAGAAAACATAATTTTTCCATTTTTAATGGATTTAAAAAATTTTATGCGAAAATATTTTACACGGTTTTAATCAAATAATTTCATTTCAAATTCAAAATGAGTTTCCACTCTAATTACAAGTGATTCTTATACAACCCTTTATGTACATACACACGTACATGTGCAGCATTTTCTATAAAAGCGTCCTCCACCAATTGATGATATTAACGGTGCTATGATATTGAAAATTCTTTACACGCACATAACCAGTGTACGCCAACATTCCAACATGCAATGTGAAAATAAAAATTAATTAAACGGCCACAAATGCCATTAAATGTATGTTTAATGAATTCATTAAATAGATTTCATAAATACAACGAGTAAACACTGCATTTGGTTTAAGTCATATGAGAGATACCTTTAACACATATACCTAACGTGTAGGCGTTTTAAATACGGTTGTAAAACTGTGAAAAAGGAAAGTTTCAAAATTCATGTGAGAACAGAATTTTCATATTCACTCCAAGTAAGTCTTCTTTTTGGAAAAATTTGACTAATGCAATTTTTAGCTAAAGCAAGAGAAAATCCTAACTAATTCAATATATGTAAAGAAGTTATTCCAAGATTCAATTGTGTTGTGTGCACGACATTCAGTTTCTTACTACGAAAATTTGAACGCTTATATCTCGGAAACGGTAGCTTCCATCGCTCTGAAAATTTTTGCGCCCCTTTTTCTAAATTTGCTAAAGATTCTAATAATCAATGTATCAATGTATCGAGGTCCTAAGGTAGTCCATTTTCGAAAAAGAGGACTTTGTAAAATAGGTTATTATAAGTAACTGATTTTGTCAAATTCTCCATATGAACAATAACAACAACCACCACACTAAAAGCAAGGTAAAATTGTTTAATTTGCAAACATTTGGAAATTTCTGTAGATTTTCGGGGATGTTTAATTGATGGGCGTGGAACTGCCCATATGTTTAAAATGAGAAATTTTTTTTAAATACATGTTATTTTTTGAACTCGTCCACATAATATTCTTCAATTGAAAGCTTATTTAATTTACAAGTTTTCACAACAAAAATTTAATAATTCCGTTCAGCCGATTTTATATTATAAGACTTCAAAAAGTATGTTCAATCTAGGTTAGCGTAGTGAGGAAATCTGGGCGCCTGGTATTTGTCACATATTTTCATAATTGTGCTATTTTCAAAATTACGACTTGCTTGGTTTGGAAGCTACTGCTCAAATATCAGGTTTTATCTATATTTTGGATGACTGTACGCATATTTAAATTAGGCAATCCAAAACAAATGTGATGCCCATAACCCACAAAAATTTATTCACAAGTCACAAAATGGTCTCATAAAGTTGAAATGTTCATATATTTATAATTCCCCGTCCATAGATGTGTTAAAATTGGGCGTGTTCCGATAACAGACACGTCCCCAATTATACATAAAGTGTTTTTTTTTTTTTTTTGTGCAGAAGTCGACATTTAAGTTCATACGCTCCGCTCTAACTTTTCCTTTAAAAATGTAGTGTTTTAAGCGGAATTTATGTTCTTTTGTGATAAATCAATTACGCTGTATTTTTAGTTACTATAAAATGTTTACAAAGTATAATTAATCGTTCGTCTATATGAAATATGGTCAACAATCATTAAAATATTGTATATACACTTAAGGTAAATGTACCGTAAAACAAACACGCTGGTGCACAAGGGTCGAAAATGAAAGATTAATTGAAAATATTTGTTAATTGTTTTGCCTTTTTTTATGGGAAAAATCATAAATGTTTTTGTGAAATTGTAATTGTTGTCAAAGTAAACAGCGAACGATTATTTATCAAATAATCAAATGAGTCTTCACAGAAAGCACCACATTTGAATTTTAAACGTTTTTTAAATAATATGTAGTCACGAAGCTGGCTATAAAAGTTTGGAGGAGGAAGAAATTAATTTTTTTTAAAAAGCAAAGTATGAAGTAACTTAAGAGTAGGCCGTTTACCCTTCACTTAATCACATTATAAGCACAAATAAAACATTGTTTTGGTCGCAAAAGTCTCGTTTCTACGAGGGATGAGTTTGAATTTTCAATAGAGATCAAATTTCAAACAATCATAGCCAATTTTCCGACTAAATTATTAAAGAAATATCCACCTAAGTTTCTCATTCCAATTGCAATACCTCGAAGAAGGGGATCACGGTTGGTACATACAGTATATATAGACAAAATAATATGTTGGCAACACTGCTCCCTTGTGCCAAGTGTTTAAGTTATATTTCAGTGTGGCA
The DNA here is from genome assembly GCA_949710015.1 of Crataerina pallida. NCBI lineage: Eukaryota > Metazoa > Arthropoda > Insecta > Diptera > Hippoboscidae > Crataerina > Crataerina pallida. The sequence goes on from OX453293.1 coordinate 16,774,967, forward strand.
AGACGACATAAAAGTACCGCGGCAAATGTGGCAGCAGAACTATTTAGGCACTCTACGAATTTTTTAGGCAAAGAATTACAGCTGATCTTAAAACAAATGGTGGTCCAATACTTATTAATAAATAAACATCGTCTATACATCAGGTGTTCGAATTATTTTGTTCATCCAGTGTATTTAGATATGGAGGTTATTTTAGATTTGGCATAAGCCAAATTTATTTTTTTTTTAGTAAAAAGATGGAAAATTACATTTTTGTTGGCCCATTACACGTGGTAACTCAGCCCAACCCTTTCATTATACTATGTTGTATGCTGTATCTAAGTAAGATAAATTACAGTGCGCACATATATATACATTGTTTTCCTAAATATGTAGATAGTCCTTTTATTGATTGCATATAAATATCTCTCCAAAGGACGGTTACGTTTTACTATATATAATCATTTATTTTTATTGATCCGCAAAGTTATTTATGTGCGTGAGTTTTCTATCTTTTTATGATAATATCGTACATTGGCTATAAATCCTTATTAAAATCATATTAATTATTAACGCTTCTGCAATGAAATGACAAATTCTGTTCGTACAGCAACGCGACTGTTTTTTTCTAACCAATAGTTGTGTAAATGCAATAATTTGTTAGCAGAATATTTATACTTTCGAATTATTTTTATATACATAACATTAATAAAGTTGTTTGCCACAATGACAAATTCCAGATTAATCAATCTGGAAGTTCTTAGCATATACAAAATAAACCAATACTTCTGACCAGCCATGTGGACAGTTATTAAATTAAAGCAAGTTGTGATTTTGTGAAATCACACAAATATCAAAATGTGTGAAAAACATCAGGCGTTCAGAATTGGCCAGAAAGCCAAACTTGTACGAATTTTGTTAAAGTTTTTGTGAACACTTGTAAATTAATTAAGCTTTTAAAGGAAATACATTGTATGGGCGTGGCACCACCCATTTAGTTAATAAATAATATGTATTTTTAAAAATTCGTTTTTTAAGCAAATGAGCAGTGCCACGCCCATAAATTACACACATCAAGGTAGTAATGATGTATTTGAAAAATGTGAAAAATTAATACTTGGCGACTTGGACATATTGATGCACCAAAAACTCACTGAAACAATTTTACTTTATTTTTAGTGTAGTGATTGTTGTTATTGTTATTATTTTTATTAGATTCTTTAGCAAATTTAGAAAAAGAGGCACAACAATTTTCAGATCGATAGAAGCTACCTCTTCCGAGATATAAGTGTTCAAAGTTTTCATAGAAACAGACTGAAAGATTTCCTCACACATCTCATCGAGAAATACAATGACGTCTTTAAATTGAATTAGTCAAATTTTTGCAAAAAAGGCTCATTTTGACTGAATATTAATGGCGCACGTAAATTTCTGATTTTATAGTGTTGTTGTGGTAATCGTTTTATTATTTAATGTGTAGAAAAATGTAAAATGCTTCAAAAAAAAAGCTAATTTTTCATTCCGTTGCATTTGCATTTAAACACAAGTACTCACTTGTTATTTGTAGTTGGTGCATACACAAGTTATACGTTCACACAATACCTAACCAAGATTGTAGCCATAGCTACTAAATGTTACGATAGTTTTTTTTTTTTTTTTGTTTACAGAAAAATAGAAATTTAAGGTTTATGACGGTTAGCTATTATTACAGCTATAGCGTTGTGTTGCTTTATATTTTCAGCGGCAACATGCTGCAATGTTACACATGACACTGACACTAATGGTGATGAAGTGATGTTGGTGGTGGAGGGCTCTGCTACAGTTTTAGCTTTATTCTTAGACGATGTTACTTCTTCAACTTCTGCTGTTGTTGTTGTTGAGTGTTTTCGTTCAAAATCAGCATTCATTGTTTGCACGGATAGTACGTGATTATTTTTATTTTCATTTCCATTAGCATTTGAGCTGCTGACTGTGGCTGGCATCACTAAAGCTTTTTCTGAAGATTTTCTATACTCACGACGGGAGGATTTACAATTCAGCACCAGCATTAGCAAGGAGACTTCAAAAAATTGATTTGCTGTTTTGGTTATTGCCGTTCCGAAACGTTCGATATTAATCCAGTGCGGTATATTCATATATAAACACATGCTGAGTCCGTTCATTATTCATTAAACACGACATTTATAGAATTCCATTTTTTTTTTAATTTGTTTTAATATTCAGTATCTATAATCTAACACACTCTTTTTCTCTCTGTGTTTAGGTAAAGTAGAGTATTATGGCTTTGAATATAAAATAATTTTGTATTTATTTCACTGTTTTCCTTATATTTTGTTTAATCTTTTAAATGAACTTCATTTTGTAGCAATTTTGTACACTCCACATAGGATGGGGTAAGGTATACTAAGTATGTTATTGTGTTTGTAAAATTCAGAAGAGAATATATAAAATTTTCTGGATTAGCATCAAAAGCTGAGTCTATGTGGGGATGTCCGTACGTCCGCCTTTTATTAGAACGCTCACGTTGGTATTTGCGGAGTTATTAAAGTGAAATTTTATGCAAACATTTATATATTCTATATATTGTGTTTAAATTGATTGAAATCGGTTAACTGTTACGCCCACAAACAAAAGAATCTCTATCGATCAGTTACAATAACCTGCCTATAAAGTTGAATGATGTGATCTCTGTGCCAAAAATGAGCGATAACGCGCCCACAATTAAAAAATTGTAAATTCGTATTATGGGAAGAAGCGTTATATAAATGTAGAGAGAAACCCTGATCAGACACGTGCCACGCCTCCCTTTTTATAAATGTGGAGCGTATTTAGGATTTACTGTAAGCCATTTTTTAGTTTTTGTACTTGTTTTCTTTCACTCTCTCTTTCATTTAAAACGACACTTTTGTTTATTCATTCATAAATTTCCTCGCTTTCCATCATACGTTCATAAGCGAAGCGAATCCCATATAAACTCATACATTGTTTTTAAATATTTATATCAATATATGTTGTATTTAATATTTTATTATTGATTTCTTTGCCTTTTCCATACTATATATTTATTTATTATCAAAAACTGTTTTACTTCTACTCTCATTATTTTATTATATATTATTTTTAAGGTTTTGTATAAAATGTTTGTATGGCTGCAAAACCGAACCATACAAATACCGAGTTATTTACAAACTAAATTGAATTTCACAATGAAAATGCTATTTATATGCCGTATATAGTTTCTTAAAACCCTAATCACTCTCTTCCGAATCTAATTCTGTTCACAATTTTACTCTTAAAATGAAAAGTTCTCTTGGATTTTTTTTTATTTTTTTGTATTTTTTTTTATTTCTCTAAAGGATACTGCCTTCGAAACAGAAAAGTACTTTATAAAACAAATATACATGTAAACAATATCTGGGGAATATTTGCAATATAACTTGAATGCCTAACAATACACGTGGTCTCTCCGGGTTGTTAGAAGTTGACAAGTTTAAGTAATTTGGCGTTGATATTTATTTTTATATTTTTCACAAAATTTAGGATTTAGCATTTGTTGTTTGTCATTCTATATGCAACACTCGTCAGAGAACAAAGTATATATATCCTTGATCAGTATCAAAAAATTAGTACATCTAGACATGAAAACAAAAATTTAGCTTTGAAGTTAGAATAAAGTACACTTATTTATAATTAGCTAATCCATTCATGTACCAAAAATTTGCGCGGTTGGATAACTGTTACACCAACAATCGAGAAAATCTATCTATCTGCTACATAAATTGACTTAAACATCATACGCATATTTATAATTACGATGTGCTGAAAATGGATGGGGTCGATAACAGACACGCCTACAATTAACAAAAAACCGTTTCCAGCGTAAAACTTAAATTGTAAGGTAATACTACATACACCGTTAGAGTACGTACCAGCCACGTCCACCGTTTCTAAGTAAATACCCACCACATTTAAGATTTGGCTTAAGCTAGATTTAGTTTTTTACTTATTCTTTTTAATATTGTTTAAATCAAAACTAATTGCAGCAAACCCTATCAGAACTTACTTATTATTACAAAATTTTTATCATTTATTTTATAATTCCTATAAATTATTCCCATTACCTAGGAAAACAGTTCCAGTGTTTTACCACTAACGTGTCTTTTTCATATATTCTTATTTCAACTTGCTAAACGTTGCCGCAAGTTATGTTTATTACGTTTTTTGTTTGTTAAAAAACCGGAAATTTTCGAAAGGAAATTAAATTTCCTTACATATATCCGGCACAGAACAGACATGTTATCTGTTAAGTAAATTATAAAAACCAAAATGGCAAGTAGTACACGTATCATATTAAGAGCAAGAACTTTAAAGCAAGTCTTCTTAAATGAAAAAAAAAACTAAAATAACCGCCAATAGTTTAAGAGGTTTTTTCAGTATTTATACACGAATCAGTATTATCATGAGTAATATTTAGTCTGTACGAATTTTTGAAATCAGTTAGAAAAAGTCATTTTTAAAATAACTTACAAAAACTGTTATTTTTAAATCACGTTTTAACCATGTTCATTTATTCGTCTATTGTACAGATCGCCTTTTTTTACATATTTTGATGAAATTTTGTTCAAAGACATTTATTTATTTATTGGTCCAAGGAGAAATTCTAATGAAAGTGAAAAACGAGGGGCGATAATTTGTAATTATTAATATTGTATAATAAAATTTGGAGCCGAATTGATTGAGAATTGGCTTATTAATTGACTGGGTCATATTAGAACATGACTATGACCAGATTATTCCTTTCCATATAAAGGTTTTCCATGAAGTGACTTTTATCATTTATGACAATTACTCGCGTTTAGTGATATACGAGTAATTAAACTAAGAAATAGCATAATTTGTGGAACACAATTATATAGAATATTCAATATTCAATCTTGACTGCCTATTATATTTGCACTTCTGCTTAAAATACCCTACAAAACAAGACATTTTTTAAATTATTTACAAAAGCCGTAATTTTACAAACGAGTTAAAATACAAACAACCTACAAAACAGTCATTCTTTAAATGACCTACAAAAACTGCTATTTTACAGCAATATTAACAAAATGAGATCTGAATCACATTTACTCAGAGAAAATGCAACAAATAAAGTTGTTGTTGTTATTTTTTCTTTTTTAAAAAAGTATATGAGAAAAGTTTATTATTTTTTCATTAATTTTTTATCACGATGCACAGTGTATAAATAATTGTAAAAAAACTACCAAATCGAACTCAAGTCTGCAAGACACTAAAAATGTCAATCTCATGAATTTTATATATTTACTTACCTTCTAATGAACTTTCTTCCTGTCAAACTACTGCTAACAATTTAATTTGTTCCGCGTACAAACAACAAATGCAAACATACTTTAACGTATGTAATATAACATTCATCTTATTTAGAAACATCTGTTTAAAAAAAAAAAGATATATAAAAATATTTCTAAGTAAATCTAAATATTGACGTGATTAATGTTGTATACACTTAAAGTCACTTTTTTCCGTTTTTTCTCTGCTTTTCTTTCTAAAATTACCCTCTTTAGAAACCTGCGCGTTTTTAAATTTATTTACTCTTAAACAATCAAAAACCTGCGCATTATAAACATTTTCTTCAGCTGCTGCAATTATAACCTGTAGACATGTATTGGTAATCAAACATGTAATCAAAACAAAAACGATGAAAAACAAAGCAAAAAGGAGAAAAGCATGTGCGTGCATCCATTCGCATTTTCGTACTAGACTGAATACCGCATACGCAGCAATGGTTTTTATATTGAAGCGCACCTGCGAACTTGGCGCAAAACGCGTATACAAAAGTATACCTTTGTGCGTGTGATATAAATTGTTTAAAGAGACGTTTTAAAATCGTTTTTGTGTCACCGTAATGAGGAACAAAATTAAATGAAAATGAGAACCACAAAGCAATAACAGTAAAGTAGAACTAGCACACATATCTTACACATGATTATATATAAAATAAATCTTTCATTTGTTGAAGTATGAGCAAAGCGTAAGATGCTGTTGCCCAAATTAATAAATTTCTAAAAAAAGGATTTTATATAGAAATTTTGTGCGTAAAAGTAAAGAATGATTAAACGACTTTAATGGTGCAAATCCACTGTTTCAGTAAACCAACCTCGATTAAGCATATTTTTTGAAGTCATATAACTTGGAAACATCTGAACGAATTTTGTTCGAACTTTTTGTGAAAACTTGTAAGTTAACATGCCCATCAATTAAAATTAAAAATAAAAGCTACACAAATTTCTAAATTTGTGCAAAAAATTTGATCAAAAGCGGAGTTGTCGTTAGAAAGTTATAAACAAAACAATATTATGTTAACGTGACGATTTTCAACTACAAAAAAAATCACTAAAAAAGCTAATTTTTAGCAAATTGATGAAAAATATTAATTACACTTCATAGGGAGAGGTTTTCGTTAATTATGCTCGTGGCATTTGGCCGATTTCACCCAAGTTAAATAGGAACCTGGATACAGACACTAGAAATATTTATTCATAATTTTTGACAGTGATTGATCCAACAAAAGAAACATGTATGATTGTATGGCCTTTGGCGCCTAACTGAATAAAGTATTATTATTATTATAGACTGGGCTATTTTTCACTGCTCATGTCCTTAGTAAGAGGAGTCAAAGGCTTTTAAAGTAGCTCACGAGTTTTCTGGGCTCAGAGCTCCACATTTCTTCTAGTGTTGTCATATAGTAAAAATGTATAAATATATAAATATGTGATGTCTGCTTCTACTGGAAGCAGGACAGTTGCAGAGTGTGTCTCAGTGGCCGCATTACATAGTCTGTATGTGTCATTTTCAGATAAGTCCATCATACATTGTCCTCTACAGAGGCCAGGCTTTATTGGAAGATTTTTTAAACGAAGTAATGTAAATAATAAATATTAAATCACCCACTTTAACACGCTTTTAACCTTTCATTAGTTCAACTATTAACAATCGAATAAAACATATTCATTGCATTTATGTAACATAAGTTGCTAATACGGGCCCTCACTTATAATGGTCAAAGTTTAAACAAATTTTTATAAACTAAAAAATATGCAAGTTTGAAATTTTTTATGCGCACACTTACAATATGTATATATATATGTGTGTGCTACACAATAGTATATATTATAACTGTATTCTTTGTTCATCGTACACACACAATACCCCCAACTCATGGCACCTATTTGCCTAAGGATGAAAGCAATCAGGAAAATAGAATGTTTTCAATTTTATTCAATTTATTAAAGAAACGGCTGCACCCACTATGTATATATCCGTACAATGTGTGTATATAGGAAAGTTCCTAGAAAAAACACTTCTTTGTATAAAAATAAAAACTCTTTATCACACATAAAAGATCTTTCAATGCAAATAGGATTTAACAATAAATGATTTTCTCAAATCCTTTTTCATTTTTTAGAAAAGAACAAGTGAGAAAACGAAATTTGGCTTAGGCCAAATCTTAAATACCCTCCACATCTACAACGGTGCGCGTGGCAGATATATATATATAACGCCCTCTAATAACCCTTACGCAACATCTCGCAAGTCGAGTTTTAGGTGGCGTATACTTTTTTGTAAAATGTGGCCGGGTCTATCATTTGATTACGCCTATTTTTGAGGAATGAGTTAATAGTAGATGTACAAACCAAATTTCAAGTTTATAGCTCAACTTTTGTGGCAAACAGATTTTTGTCGACTGTGGGCATGGCTCCAGACCGATTTTACCTATTTCAAGTGACGATCTGCGTACAAAAACTGAAAGTGCCCGTACAAAAATTTCGCTCAGTATCTCCAAATTTGCGCCCATGAGAATGTCATCAACCAAAGGACACACGAACACACATGCCTAGATCAACGCAGTTTTTGATGCTGATTAAGAATATATAGACTTTGTGGGGTCTCTGACGCCTCCTTCTGGTGTTGTAAGTGGAATGACAAACTTAGTATACCCCCATCTTATATGGACAGTATAGCAAAAACAAAAAAAAAACAAAAAACTTAAATTGAATTTTCCGTTTTTTTTTTTACTTTTGAACTAAAATTTCTTTATAGGCTGATGGAAAAAGTTTACTCTTACTCTCCCTTGTTATTTATATTATGTTGTCTAAGCAATTACTTTGAAGGGTAGCGGCATCCTTTAAAAGCTGTCATCATGGTGTAATGTCTGTCCTGCGGATCTGGTATTTGCTTATTTATGAGATGTAATAGTCACGTACATTTCGTTCCTACTCCATGCTCCCTCTCTCTGGCTCTCTCGCACGCTTACACCTATGCAGTACATGTTTTTGCCTTTAAATTGCTGTTGAATTCAAATTTTATAGCGTCATAAAAATAAATGATGATATCACAATTTCGCTAAATGAAATGATGTTTTGTTAAAACATAAAACAACATAGAGAAGTTGGGTTAAGACCGAAGATTAAATACCCTCCACCCTTCCTATTGCCACATATATGTATACGAGGACTATATCATGTACTTAGTGTTTTTTTTTAAGTATAGGCGTTTGCGTTATTCAATCACGCCCATTTTTGGCACAGTGTTGGATAACGGTACCCCATATATATGTATACCAAATTTCAACTTGATAGGCATAGTATTTTGCGATATATAATTTTTTAAAGATAAAATTTTTTCGGGGTATGTTGAGATTTTCGTTTATTGTGGGCATGTCTCTTGACCGATTTTTTCCAATTTCAATACGGAACAGCGAAATTAAACTAAGAATAAGTGTGCCAAGTTTCAATTTGATATCGCAAAAATTACGACCGCGAGAGTGCCAACAACAGACGGACATGCCTCAAACGATTTCTCTTTTCATGCTAATTAAGAATATATATATGGTTTGTGGGGTCTCTGAGGCTTCCTTCGATGTGTTGTAAACGGATAATCAAAATGAATTTACCCTCTTCCCTAAGGTGGATCAGGGATCTACCCACAATGCTCCAAGAAGTAAAATTTTTTTAATTAATTCCTTTATTAAAGACCAACAATAGTTGATACTGAAGTAAAATTTTGCAAGAATATAAAAGAAAACTTTTTACCGTATTTGTAAGATTCTAAAATTTATTCCGTTTAGGGCTCCTAAGTAATTCTATGTCTAGATGTGAAGTCCACGGAAATGTGTCCAGGATGCGATGTAAAAAGAAGCTAAGATTTGGCCTAAGCTAAAGCCTTGTAAACAGCTTCCTACAACTGTTGCATTTTACATAAAACGTAGACTAAAAAAAAAATTGGTCCTTTTTTAAATTAATTTTTTTTCAAATTTTTCGATTTTTTCCCTTTCAAAACCTTTCAACAATTATATGAAACACTTTTTCATATATAATAGAGTACTTTGTAAATTTTCTGTCATCACTAATACGTAACATAGTACACATTTCTTCTTGGGTGAAGAAAAAATAAAAAAATAAATATTTTGAAATAAATGTAACGAATGTCGGTGTCACACTCATTTACTATATACGTAAGTGTTAGTGTCAAACCATGTTATTTGTTTACTTAAACATCTGTGTCATTAGGACAACAAAAAAGTTTCCCTTTCAGCATTTTGTTGTTTACATACACTATTTTGTTGCACAGTTTTATAAACTTTGTAGTAATTAATACAACTACCGTTCAAACGTCAACAACATAACATGCGATAGTCTTCTAAAATATCCACATATTACTACGTATTCCCTTTAACAAATAAAATGGTTGTAAAACAATATTTTGTTGTCCATGTAAATAACAGAAAATAAAAACTGTTTAAAAGTGAATTTCTTTAGCAGTCGGTCAGTTATTAAGTCACACTCACAATAACTAACGTTTTGCTATAAAACTACATGGATTTAATTGCCTTAATAATCTCTTCCTCATATTTCAAATGTCAATACTTTTGAGAAAGGGGATCTTCACTACTTTCAAACTGAACGATATTTAATAAATGATTTCAATGATTATTTTTTTTAAATACATTAATACTTGTTCAACTGTGCGCTTAAATTACACCTACATGTATACACATATAGCTTGTAGATGCATTAAAAACACTTCAACCAATTGATGCTCTGTTACCAACATTCCAATAATACTACCTCTAAATATCTGTATTGTATATTATACATTGGCAGGATAATGTCATTTTCTACAGTCAAAGTACCTCATTGTTGCCAAGCGAATGAGTTGTCGTTGTTGTTATTTGTTGATTTCCCTCCACAGATACTAAGATACTAAGTTTTTCATCTGATTTGCAACACCCAGAAGGAGGCATAAGAGTACACAAATCATATATATACTGAACCAGCATTAAAATCTGAAACAATCTAAGTTAAAATTTGGTATGCATTTATATATAATTATCTCCTTCATCGAAATGCCTAAAAGGGGCGTGGTCGGATAACAAACACGTCTATCGTTAAAAATATATTTATCTGACACAAAAATTGAGCCATTGAGTAGAGATTTAGTATATATAGTTATACTATTTTTATAGCCCAATTGTCGATGTGCCAAAGCATGAACAAGCACGTTTACAATTTACAAAAAACCATATTCAGCTGAAAATGTCGCGTTGCAAGCTAATGCATACTATTAAAGAGCAAAATTATATATATACCTGCCACGCCCACTGCTTGTAGGATTTTTAAGATTTGGCCTAAGTCAAATTAGTTTCTTTACTTCTTTCTATTTATTTCACTCATTAGTATTTTTTGCTTGCTCTGTGGGAGAGTAATTAAAATGTTGAATGGTTGCGCGGCATATCGGAGCAATTCTGAGTGCAGTGCATTGCTAAAAAGAATGCTTCAACAAACACACACCATATTCACTTGAATTGTTAAGTAGTTAAACATAGACAACGGTAAATGCCAATTCAACGAACAAATAGAACAAATTGTACAAGTGAGGGAGTACCATAATTGTTCGTGTAGCGTACATATATCCAAATGGCTTTCGTTTTCACTTTAAATTAGAGTGAAAAACGAGCAGTTGAATAATTTGATCAATTAAAAATTTTTTACTTTTTATAGTAATGAGGCTTCATTAAGTTTGTTATTTTGTATGGCAGTAGCGGGAGCACGCTTCAGAAGCATTATAAAGTAGATATATTTTTGATGAGCATCAAAATCTAAAGGCAAGGTAGATGTGTTCGTCTTGGAAAAGAAGAATTTGGGTTACAGAGACTGGAAATGAGAACTGAAAAAATGTAAAAACAAATGGTTTCCTATTTAAAATGAACAAAATTATATATTGACCATGCCCAAAATTGGAAAAATCTTTTAGGAACACAAAAACAAGTAAATAATATATAAAATATGGCGACGGTAGTCCTAGAAGTATCCAAAAAAACAAAGAAAACGAAAAAAAAAATTGAAAAAATATCTTTATTTCTCAACATAGTCTCCTTTCAGCAGGATCCACTTTTACTAGTGATAATCAATAGTTCCGATGCGCTTTTATGATGAAAGCCGCGGAGCTGTCCAAGATAACCATCAACCTTAAACTCTTGACTGTTCCTTCCTTCACAAATGCGACACAATTAACTCGTAATTCATTCATGATTATGAATCGATGCAAACGCTGGGTTTTATTGCTAAGCATTACCCCAAGCTTCCCTCTCTCCCTATTTGAACCATTAATAAATATCCCTATCATATTAAATTTTGAACAGACGAAATGAAATTGTTTGGCGAGTGCTTAAGGATAATGCTGGTAATTTTCGTTCCCCTTTAAACATCCTCCTTATGCTCTATAAAATTTCAAGAGATGAACCCTTCATATAAACATTTTTTTTCAACATGCCACTGAAAACTGCATACAGCCAATTTTGAAAGAGATTTTTTCATAAAAAACATATACCATAAATAAAGATAATTAAAATATTATTTAATTTGCGTTTTTTCTTCCACCATACACTTTATTCAGCATGCTTGAGATAATGGCTCATAGTTTAAAATAAATAAGCTTTAATTTATTAAATTATACTCTGTAGAAGATATTATATAATGTAAAGCCTTCAAAACCTCCTCTGGCTTAGACCAAATCTTAATTATCTTCCACAACTATATACAAAACAGTGGGCGTGGCAGGTATGTGGTGACTCCTCCTAACTCCTTCTATATGTATTACGTATAAGCAAGGAAGTCGAGTTTTATGCTGAGTATGGTGTTTTGTAAATTGTAAGCGTGTCGTTTACCTGACCACGCCCATTTGGCACATCGATGGATGGGATAACTATAGATATGCATAGTTGATTACAAATTTGTAGGTCAATTTTTGTACCAGATATATTGATTTTTGTCGATTTTTGGCAAATTGATGGATGAGGTAATTGCAAATAAATGTATCAAGTTTCAACTTAATAGCTCAATTTTTATAGCAAATAAATAGATTTCTGTCGTTTGTGTTTTGGGCATGGCTTTTGAACGATTTTGAATATTTTATTTAGCAATTTGCATACAAAAAAAAATTTTTAATTTTAGGTTAATATCTCAAAATGTATGCCAGTGAGAGTGCCAAAAACAGACACGCGGACATACATATCTAGATCGACTCAGTTTTTGATACTGTTCAGATATATATATACTTGGTAGAGTTTCTGGGTGTTGCAAACGAAATTAAAAACTTAGTATCTTATGTGTAGGGTATAAAAATTTTACCTTTCCGACAGAATTTGACCAGACAATTTAACTCATACTCCAATGGTTGTTAAGAGATGTATACAAGTCCCATTTTGCACTTTTAAATTCTTCAATTTATGGTTAACAATGTAAATTGCACTTTAATTGATTTTTAAATATTCTGCAATAGTGCAGCAATTGCCAACAGAGCATGTTTCACTAACTGTAATAAATTTCGTATGAACATTAAAAAACAGTTGTTAAAAAATACTTTCCACACATGAAATCCTTACCTGGCTTTAGTTGAACAATAACTTATACAAAAATTTGTGAAGGCGATAAATTTTGGCGAAAAGTTTAAATTTATTTCACATACCTAGAGATTGATAAAAATGTTTGCTGAAAATACAATATTTCTTAAATTTTTATGCAATTGAATAAAATAATTCAAATAAATAAATCAATTGGGTTGAAATTATTTTAAAATATTGAAAAGTTTTGAAAAATTGTGATTTCAAACTACTTTTTGTATCCAGCTTCATAGTAAGTATGTGGTGGTATATGTGTATAACTAGACCAAATGCCCACAAGAAGTCGCCGAAGAAGACCCTATAAAGTATATATATTCTGAATCAGGAATAACTACCGAGTCAATCTAGACAGTCCGTTTATGCTTATGTTGGCACTCTTACAGTGATGCTGAGCTGAGCGTAGTTGTAATCAATTGTAATCAGAGTCGTAAATTTTGACAAATTGAGTTGAACTATGTTTCCGAAGGCAGATTAGTATTTTATTTTTTGGCAAAATTCAATTAAAATCAATTAAAAATTGAGCTACTAAGCCAAAGAAATCATATTAATTTTTAGCTCTTCCATTGATATACTGGGCACGAAAGATTAACAGACGCGCTCACAGTTTACAAAAAAACTATAGTTGACGCAATATTCTATGTTAATGCAAAATATAATCACTATTAGAAGAAGAGGATGGTGGAAGAGTTCACTTTAAAACTTTTTCTAAATCAAGTCAAGTATGAATTAAAATGTATCATATTTAATGCCTTTTTTGTTCAGATTCTTTAGGATCTTCAATGAAATCTTTAACGTATCATATAAAAAGTTGTTTCTCTGTTTTTTTTTTTAAGTAAACCACAGCTAAGCTGGCTTAGCTTAAAGGGATTAAATGTGTGAAATAGATACCGATCACCTAGTTTATAGCATGTGTGTAAATGACACCAATGCTGTCCTTATGTGTAAATAAAGTTAAAAATGTACAATTCAATTAAAAAGTTAAAGGAAATTTATGTGGCACGCTTGATAGCAGTGGCAGCAAAAATCACTATTAACCAACAACGTCAGGAAAGAAGCAAAACAACAGCTACTAAAGTTTTTCACCCTACTCACGCACTAATTACTCTAGACTCGGTAAAGGTTTTATCATTATTTTCCGAAGCTATTCAAAGACAAATGTCAGTCAATCTGTCCATTGTTATTGCCCTGTGTTTGACCTTCAACATGTAAGTAGTTAGTGATTAAATTGTTAATTTACAAGCCTGAATAGTGCAGGGTATTTCTTGATTCAGTTCGTTTAATTATATTTTACACGTTCTTTATACTCTTTTTTCATTTGTCTCTTTCATAGAACCAACCGCACCAGATTAGCAAATGAATATTTATGAACGGACGTCTGTATGTGGCAAAAAAATGAAAAAAAAAATGAATCCTTATTAAATGAATTCTTATTCATTTTTTTTTTTCATTTTTTTTCACAAGTGTTGTGTGGACATAAGATGTGTGTAAATTATAACTGTTAGCATTGAAGAGAAGGCAAAAGTTAATCGTTTGCGAAAGATTTACTGTTCCAACTACTGTAACAACTCAAAACAAAAGTTAAAACTAAACTAACAACAAAAGGAATAATGAAAGAAAGCCGGTTTTGTTATCTACAGCATATATAAAAAGTTGGTATAAAGTTGATGTCCAGAATCTCATCAATTTTAGTTTAAGAAATTTTGATGACATTTTGAATATGTTGCCTTTAACTACGCAGTGTTAAACTCACCTTTCCTCATAGCTCATTTTATTCACCCTGGACATTGCCTGTTAAATGGAATATGTTCAATACAAAATAAATTAAAAATTAAACGCTTCTGTTCCCTATAAACACACTCTGTGGCATTCGCCTCATGACTCTTACGCTCTATGTTACAAATTTAACAACTCATGCACATACTCGTATATACTTCAACACACGTAAACGGATCGAGTTTTCCCCTTTTTCACAAATTTTCAGTTATATACTTTGTTGTTGTTGTTTATGTTTTGAAATAAAATAAGAGAATGGCAGAAAAAAGAAAAATAACGTTACTTTAATTAAGCGCAGAATTTCAGACAAAACAAGTAAAAACAAATAAAAAACTAAGTTTCGTTAAATGCCCTATAAAAAAATATGGTGGTGGCAGGTTCTTGGTTACGGTCTAGTACTAAGAACACTATACAATATAGTGCATCTTGTTGCATGTTATTAACGCTGCTCTCGTGTAAATAAACTAAAAGATAACTGAGAGAGACCGACAAACATTAAAAAGAATTGTGACCAGATAACATAAAACTAACGCGACAAAAGTGGCAGCAGAACTCAACACTCACTTGAGTAATACTGCTTCGACATATTATTTTGTCCACCCTTTGTGTATACGTATATCTTGTATACATTCAAGTCGAATACTCTTCACATCTAATTTTTGTTTGTATTTCTTTATTGTAATTATATTAATATTGTAACTAATGAAATAAATACATAAATCTATGGTATATACAAAATGTGGGCGTGGCAAGTACCTTTAAGAGTGTAAGTAATAAGTATTAACTTAGATTTCGAATTATGTTCTACGCTATAGGCTATAGATTATAAAAATAAATTGTGCGGTTGTCGGTTACCCGAACACGCCCACTTTGGCACATCAATGGAGGCACTAATTGGAAACATGTTTACGAAAATTTAACTCCATAGGTCAACTTCTATAGCTAATGTAGAAGTTCTTTGTCCCTTGGGGGCATGGTTCTTAATAAATTTTGCTCAAGTGAAATTGCTACGTATGTGCAAAAATGAGAGAGATATGTCTGAGGAAAGTTGCATTTCAATATTTCAAAATATAGGACTTGAGGAATGTCAATAAGAAGCGGACACACGAACGGACATATCTAGATCTACTCAGACTTTTAACTTTTTACCTGCTAAACTTAGTAATATGGAAACAACTAGCAAGAAATTATTATTTGTGCACTGTGATCGGGGGTGCGTCGTTTAGCCAATTGTAATACCAACCAGTTGATTCAGTATATATGCAAAACCATGAATATTTGTCCTTTCCCAATAGCGTCTTTATGAATGTTTCGATACACATAGTAGCCCTTCAGCGATTTTACAGACATGGATCTAATAATAGCGTTTTAGCAACTTGTGTCTATCCGTCCATTCCGTTCTAAAATGAAAAACAAAAATTCTTGCTTTTCTTAAACGAAACGAGTTCTGTTTACTTTTTTTAAAATATTTTATTTATGTTTTCTCTATAACGTACAAGTTATTTTTGTAACAACGGTCACGTGTATGTGCCTAACATTGTAACGGTGTAACGTTTTGGTTTCATTTTAGATAAAGTTATTTATTTTTATCGCGAAACATGAAAAATTGTGTGCACACATAAATATAAATCAATTTACATACATACATACACACGCTCTAAAATAACACAATACCTCCATTATATATATGAAGCGTTTCTGTTCTATTGGTAAACAACTGACTGACCTTTACTAAGCAAATATTTTTCAAAGGTAAAGATCACAAACTGCACAAACATTTTATAAAAACAAGTGAAAATGTTATAGTCGGTCGAGTCCGACCATTTAATACCCCTCACCACTTAGCTCCCTAAATTATGTAATTGTACCTGTATGCACAAGGAATTGCCGCATAAGTCACTTCGTGAAATATGTTTGAATAAGAAAACAGATCCTAAAAATAGTCCGGTCGGGTTTAAATTTGTAACAGCCAATTATGGAGCTGATGAACTATTCTTCACCAAAATTTGTCAAAATGTATTAAAAATTGCGAATTTTTTCCATATAAAGACTTCCATTACAATACAACCTTATATGGAGAGGGGTTCTAAAAATGCTTCAATTCGGTGTACTTTCAATGGGATTCTTTTTTAAACCAATACATGTCCGTGCACCAAATTGCATATAATATATCCAAAAATTTGACCAGTGGAGCACAAAGTTACATAGACAGACAGACGGACAGGATTAAATAGAATTGAATCGATCGGTATACTTACAGGTGGGTGTGGCATTTGACGTTTAGGAGTTACAAACATCTACACAAACTTAATGTACCCTTTACTACAAGTAGTGCAGGGCATAACACCACGTACACAAATATATTTTATGCAATGAAATTGAAAAGTTGTATAAAATCCAAGTTAATGTTGTAGTCGTCCTGCACATATGTTGCATTACATCTAAATACAATTTTTTTTTTTTGCTGACAACTTTATAAAAACAATTATTTTTGACAATTTTTTATCTAGAAAAAAAGTACAAAAAACCACAAATTTAATTGAATTAGTTTTGAGACCACATTTGTTTTTTTTTTTTTTTTGTATATCATTTTTATAATTATAAAGTTGAAAATAAATGAGCGTTGATTGCAGAAAAACTTTTTTATACAACTATCCTTTTCTTAACACAATTTATTTAATTATTATTAAATCCAAATAGCGGCTATTATTAAACAATTATTTAATTGCATAAAGACTGTCATAAAATTATGAAATTTTCACATTATTGATTAATTGAAATATTTTCATTTATATTTTATTTTTATTATTTAATTTATTTGGATAAAATTTTTTAATTAATTGAATAACAAGGCAGATATATGACAAATTTTTAATGTATTGTAAACATAAGTAAGGGATAAAAATGTTGTTAATAATTAACACGTATTTGAAAAAACCTATTTCCCTAAGCAAATGGGCAATAGCACGCCACTCAATTGAACTTCCCCGAAAAGCCACAGAAATTTCCAAATATTTGGAAAAAAAATTAACCAAAGCAGTAGTTTCCTAGATGTAAGTTAAGCAAATTCAAATTCATTGTTGTTGTGGTCACTTTGAATGATTTCCACATAAAGCCATCGAGGAATGGAATCACTTCTTTATATAAATACATATTTATGTATATATATACATATTGAATTAGTCGATTATAGCTTTATTTTAGTTTAAATTAAAAACGTTTTAGAGAAACACGACTCTTTTTAACTCAATATAAGTAGCACACTTTCCATTCGAAATTCCAGCCCGAAAGCTGGTTTCTCTAAAAGGCAAAATCATATCATGATATAAGTAACAATGCCTCGTTGCCCTTACTAACGATAACTACTGGCTTTCACAAGCACTACTAATTTATGTACATCTATACCTGATATACATGCAAATGTTGCCTCCTTCCTTGAATATTTTGTAAATAAAATATATTTAATATAAACAATGTGAAAACAAATGCCTTGAATTTCTGAATGTTTTAATATTCGGTTATACAACATAACGTTTTTTATATAGCGCCAAAAAAAAAAAGTAAGAAAACTAAATTTGGCTTAAATACCCTCCACATATACAATGGCGGGCGTGGCAGGAATATATATTCCTCCCCCTCTAATATAAATATAATATCAGCTTGGAAGTCGAGTTTTACGTGGAATACGGTTTTTTGTAAATTGTGGGCGCACCTTTTTGTTCGTTTATAGTTTAGCCGAGGCCAGAGAGGGCGAGATATGGAACAGTTCGATAGAGTACTCCATCTACTGTTTGTCCATTTCTCCGCCTCCCTATCTAGACAGGAATCTCACAAGCACTCGTCAGCAAGCACATCAATGGATAAGTTATTTATAAATAAACTGATAGCTCAAATCTAGTGGCAGATAAATAGTAGATAAATGGTTAATTGTGGGCTTGGCTCTTGACCAACTTTGCTAAAACTGTCTGTACTAAAATTTTTAGTGAATATTTCAAAATTTACGCCCATGAGAATGCCAACATCAGGCAATCACACGAACACACGACCATGCATGACTAGGTCGACTTAATTTTTGACGTTGATCAAGAATGTATATACTTTACAGGGTCTTTGTCTCCTCCTTCGCGGTGTTGTAAACGGATTAACAAACTGGCAATCTTATGTAGAGGGTATAATAAAAAATGCGCTCAAAATTAAAAGAAAAGGTTATTTAAGGTAAAAGTTGATGATTGTGGTGAAATTTGAAAAAAGAGTGCCATGCCCCCAGTTCACTCATAAATAATTATAAAAACGTTACAGATGTTTTGCTTGTTTTTAAATATGTTGCTCATACGTAGACCTGATCGATCTGGGCGACCCTCGAGCTTCACATTAGTTACGTTTTTAGTCTGCTGAACCCCTTTCATCATCATCATCACTTGTTTTTGCAAAATAGTACGGGTATGCAAAACCCAAAAATAGCAATAACTTAGAACAAAACCCACAAAAATGTACACAAGTAAGCAAGTAAGTAAACAAACATAGTTGATATAGTAGGATAACACGTTTAAACCGGAAATTAAACTGTTTTGTGTTGTACTCAAAATTCCCACAAGGCAAACAGTTTATATATAAGTACTATATGTATAATATGCACACACACGTTCTTACATGGATTATGCATGCGTGCCTGCCTGCATACTAACTTATATGAGTGTTTACCTATATATATGTATATATAATGTTTAAATATTGTGTTATTCTCTCTCTCTATTTCTTATGCTGATGCTGGAGGTGGGAAAACATTATCTACGTTATGATGGTAGGGTAAGATCCAGCTATGCGGAAAACGGTATAAAATTGTTTACACTTGAACTTTTCCTTTTGTTACGTTGTTGTTCTTGTTTACTACGATGTTTTTTTGTTTTTTGTTTTTCTTTTTTTTTTTTGTTAAATAAAGAGCAGATAACCGCAAAACGTTAGCTCGTGACTTAAATTAAAATCGTACAAAGCAAAAATATTTCTAGAAAATCGAAAATTGCTTGATTTAATATTTTTTGAAATTATTATACTTTACATATAGGATGGGTACACTTAAGTTTATTATTGCGTTTGCACCCAGACAGAGACGTCAGTAACTTTACAAAGTATATATATACTTGATTGATAAACGTGTCCGTATGACGTGGCAGTGTCACGGTTTTTAATTTTAAGATATTCAAATAAGACAGCATTATTTAAGAGCCACACCCACAAAATAATATGAACACCATGCATGTACGTTGGGAACGCTGCTTCCGCGTACATATAACTATAACGTATCCATCCAAGTGCCAAAAGTGGGCGTAGTCGGATAACAAGCACGGAATAATAACTTGTAAATTAAGGCATAATACATATTTTATTAAAAGGCGTAATCACGAATCTACCACACCCACTGATTGTACATACATTTTCATACATATACTTTTTAAATGTATTTAAAATTGGTCCTAAATCGAATTCAGTTTTCAAAATTGTTTCTCATAGAGGCAAGACAAATATGGCAAGTCGGTAAAGCCCCACCACTGAGCTCCTTAAATTATGCTGCAATTTGTTTACTTGCGTCTGTACATAAGTTATTTCGTGAAATATAATTATATTTCTAATAGAGTTCCCCTTCGGGCCAATACATTTCCTAGTACCAAATTTCATTACAATATCTCAAAAAATAATAGGACCTCATATAAGGAGGGGTTCTAAAAATGGTCCAATCCGGTCTATTTTCAACAGGGTTCCCCTTTGGGCCAATACTTGGTTTGTACTAAATTTCATCAAAATATCTCAAAAAATTCGATCTGTAGTTTGCGCACAATTTAGATGGACAGACGGACTTTGTTAAATCAATTCAGATTTTGATTCTAAATAGATCGGTATAACTGAAGGTGCGTCGTTTCGGAGTTGCAGGTTATAATGGATTAAACTGAACCTTCGTAACTTGTGTTTAATGACCAGAAATGAGAAATTTCAGCACTATGGAAAACAAATAGAATTTATTGTTTGCCACTTTCAAATTAAACAAGGAATACATATCCACCCCTCCCTGCCTAATTGGTATGTAACAAACATTTCAACTTCGTACTAATTTTATTAAATGCTTAACATCACATCAGAGAGATGCTTTTATAGCTTGTGCTTTATGAACAATATGTGCATGTTTATTAATCTCGTAGAGAATAACGATTGAAAAGACTGACAATGATTTGCTTTTGTTCCAGCATTAAATCATTGCATCATTTTCATTTAAGTTACATGTAGGTAGAGATAGGGGATGTACAACACTTTGTTAAAATGTAATAAAAACTTGGAGTAGGAGCTAGCTTAAAAATCTTATATTTTGCACCAGCTGTGTCTCTCTCTATCCCTCTGTCGTCTATGTGTTTGTGTATAGAAGGCGTTTCCATGATTGCAAAACCTAAGACATTGATTCCAATCTTAGCACAAGTACAATATTATTGTAATAAGCTTTATACGTTGGTTTGTTTAAAAATAGATAAAAACTACGCCCACAATTCAACCAAAACTCAAAAAGAAAAAATGTTTAAGACTTTAACAAAGCTGGGATAAATAAAATAAAATGGAATAGAACGTTGACAATTGACAAACGCACCACTAAGAAATCTGTGGCTATACTTCCGGACATCGCCTTATCGGTTCAGATTTGATGTCGATTAAATGTATATAAACTTTATTAGGTCTCTGATGCTCATAGTTGCTAACAAATATATTACACCCTCCTTACAAGGTATAAAATCTATGTGACAATAAAAAGTAAAAACAATATTTTAGTCTACCCAATACCACCAATACCCTATTCCATTTAAACTAAAATTACTTAAGTTGTATCAGTAAACACGAATCCTTGCCACATAAGAGTCAATTCCTGAAATATCTTTTTATATAGAAAGAGGTTTCAAAAATGGTCCGAACGAGTCCATATTTCATATTCGACTTAATCAATTATTACCCCTATTAACTGGTATTCCCCAAATTTAATCAAAAAATTTAAAAATGGGAATTTTTGTCAAATAAAAACTTATTTTAAAATGGAATACTATCTGGGGAGAGCACCTAAAATTGATCCGATCAGACCCGTTTCCGAAAATTTCGCTTAATTACAAGATATACATGGAAGGACATACGGACATGTAATTCGATATATTATTAAAGGTGTGTATGGGATTTCCGGTTAGGAAATACGATATATCCTTGTACCACTTCTAGAGTATACATACATATATACAAATAAATTTGAATTTTCACCAATTTATCAAAAATTACAATTATTGCTGTGCAGTACATACAAGCTTTAATATTTAATACTTAACATACCCATCGCACAGTTTTTGTCTGATAACAATTTCGCAAAAATAACAACAACAATTGCAATACTGTATAATATATAACCATAAACCGTTATTTGTGTTAGCTCAACTAACTAAACTCGCTAATCTTCCAAATGATGCGAATTTTTGAATATGGCCAAAATGAAACAAAAATTATTTTATTGATTACTTTTTAATGCACAAACAATAAACAAAATTGCAATCTAAAAATGTACTCATGCACATGCACGTATAAATTTAATATTAGTTTTGCATTTATTTTCTGTTGCACAAAAGTCATTCTCCCTCTATGCAGATGCGTAGGTAAGGTAATGACTTGTATTGTCAATGTGGAAATTTTGACAACAATTGATTTTGACAAAGCCGATAAAGAGCTTATTGTTTAGTACGATTAATGCAAATTACTTTGATTAAAAATTTATAAATAATTCTTTTTTATAATTCATAATTCGAGCCCAACAGAGTAAAATGTTTTTAAAAATTTGGCAAAATGATATCAAAAGAATCAAAAAGAAACAAATTTGTTTTAAGCCAAATTTTAAATACCCTCCAATTACATCCTGTAGCAACGTATAAAACAGATGTTGTACACACCACTTTTTTTTTTTTTAATTGTAGGCGCCTTTGTTATGCAACCCCGCCCTTTTTTTTTTTGTCACATAAATGAAAAATCTTAATATATAAGTATGTGTACCAAACTTTAACTGCTTAGCTCAATTGTTGTGGTCGATTTCTATACATATGTCGATATATTTCTCTCCCACATTTACTTTTTTTATTTAGGAGCTTACTTTCTATTCTACTCAAAATATACGACCATGAGCGGTCATTTCAATGAAAGGTATAAAAATAAATATTTGTATGAATACTTGGGTATATTTAATGTTTAAGGAAATGCGTTGACAAAAAGTAACGCATAAATGTCTTTCCGTCCACTTCTTGTTTAAATTTTGTTGTTTTCATAAATTTTTTATTCCTTACTTTACAAAACGAACAAAAACAAAAAAAAACTACACCACAATTGCCAACAAAATGTTGCCAAACTGTAGTTTCCATTAACACGTTCACTATCATATGTACCGCTTATGGTACATATTAAAATTTATTTGTACGTTAAGGTGAATTTTTTAAACAGATGAAAACATTTATACATTATAAAAATATAGAATTGTTGCTTATATTATTTTGGGCCATATAATGACATTTATATTACAAATTGAAACATGAAACAACAGACGTTGGCTAAGTCTTAATTTAAATTTCCTTTAAATTTAAAAAATAAAAAAGTTACATTTAGCTAAAGTGGGCGTGGGATGAGTACTTTTTTAATGACCATCACGTTTCACCTCTAACATCGATTACCCTTTATCAATAAAATATTAGATGTGTTGTAGAACTGGCACTTGGTCATTTATAGCATGAGAGAGAACGTGTTAAAGTAGATTAGAAGTCCTCCTCCACATTTACTATTTTCATAATATGTTTGTTTTGTGTATTGTTTGGACTACATCAACATTTGGTATAGCATCAATACTCAAACTTTTTTCTTCAAAGATACAAAAAATATCTATGTCCTCATGTCAAGTTGGTGAAAATATATAAAAAATCTACATTTATATCAACTTGGACCAAACCTTAGATACCCTCCACATTTACATATAAGCAGAGGGCGCGGTAGGTACATGATTTCGCCCTCTAATAGTGTACGTATTACATATCGGTTTGCAAGTCAAGTTTTACGCTGAGTATGATTTTTTATAAATTGTGGGCATGTCTGTTATCCAACCATGCCCATTTTAGGCACATCGATGAAAGGGCTACTTTTGAGTGTGCATACCAAATTTCAACTTTATAGCTCAATTTTTATAGCAGATAAATAGATTGTGGGCGTGGCTTTTGACTCAATTTAAATAAATTTGACTCAACTCAATGTTCGAGTCTAGATCGACTCGGATTTTAATGCTAATGAAGAATATATATATATACTTTGTGGAGTCTCTGATGCCTCATTCTAGGTGTTACGAATGGAACGACAAACTTAGTATACCCCCATCTTATGTGAAAGGTATAATAACCAATTAAAAAACAAAAAGTCACTTTTGTTTGGATTTTAGAAAACTTTTCATACACTTTCAATTGAAATGTTATGTTACGTGAATTGGAAGTTTTTTTCATTTCATATTTTAAAGTTCTTGCGTTCAATAAAACTTCCTCAATTATACCTTGGACCTTAGTAAATAAAAATATACAAAAATATTTATGCGAAATTAAAGAAGAAGACTTTTAAAGAAGACTTCAAAGACTTTCAATAAATGCATTGGTTTTGTTCACTTGTGCATCTCTTCTGGGATAATAACTTAATAAATAACTTTGATCGTACAGCCCCATCTATCAATTTTTGTATAAAGTATAACAGTGCGATTCAGATGAACTTAATTTATAAAAAGTGAACACTAAGTTAAGGCAATGTGATCGCTTAGTTTTATTAATGAAAGCACTTCAATCCCAAACAGAGCTTTTTACTTAAGCTTTTATAAAATGTACGGTCGATCGTTAGGCGGGGGTAAATTGTAAGAATTGCTTGCGTCTACTTTTTTTTGAAAGGATTAAATTAAAATTGTTCTTTTATGAACTGTACTCTTATTGCTTTAAAGTTGCTACATGAACATGAACAAACATGAACAAATTGATATGAACAGCATGCAATATAGTACATCGTGGTGCATGTTGGCAACAAGCCAGACGGTTGACGGACGGTTAAAACATGCGATCGGAGAAATGTGTGATCTTTCACACTTCGAAAGAGGGAAAACCGTTAATGTTCGGTTAGCGGGAGCGTCTGTGACGAAAATAGCAAACAATACCAAACACCCAAAAATCTGCAACGATTTCTTTAAAAACGACGTAACATAATTTGAATAAAGCCCGTGTTCTTAGTTCAGGAAACAAAAACTTTTCAAAAAGCTCACTATTTTCCTGGACGCTAAACTATAGATTAACTGTGGCCTTACCAAATAATTATTGATTGTGCGGAGGCTAGCAGCAGGATGACCTACCCGGAGAATGATTTGCGGCATCTCTAAGGTCAAAACACATGTTCTAAAAATATCATTTTCAGAAGCACCCAACTTTTTGAGATGGTATCTAAGCTTATAGTGCTCCATGTAGAGACTAGTCATCAACAGCTTCAACTCGCCTCTTTGTAGTTCCAAAAGTTTAATGCTTGGCCCTCTTTGCTTTTGCCACATTATGGAATGGTTCTGGACCAATCATTTGTTAACAAGTTTTTCTGTTTGCAGTCGGTTTTCTCTCTCTCTCCTCTTGAGAATCCCTTGTGAGATTGTGGTGTTGTAGGCCCCACAAAGTATATATATTCATGATCAGCATCAAAATTTGAATCATCTTCGCAATGCCCGTCCGTATTAGTTACAACGTAATTAATATAAGATCTGCCCAACTATTGCATTCTTTTTGATTTGTCTGCAAGCCTTAGTCTTGTAGAGTTCCTAATCGAAAATATTGCATTTAAAATTCCCCTTTACTGACACGATTAAACCACCATGACACGCTTCAAACTGACCAAATGTTTAGCATTTGTTTTGTAACAATGAAAAACTCTTATTCTGTCTATCACTTACTCCTACATAGACTACTGTAACATTGATTGTTGAATATATAATTTGTAAATGTCATATGAAGTAAATTTATGTAAAATATTTAACAAAGGAACACTTTATGACGTGCGATACCACACGCATTTGAAATGTTTGTTTGTGCTTTTTTTATTATTATTATTTCTTGGTGGGGCTTACGCATTGGAATTGAAACGTTATTCATGGGCAGGCGGGATAAATTGCAACACAATAAAATATGAAAAAAAGCGAAAAACATTTGAAATTGAACCGAAAGGGTCTATATACACAAAAAAATTGAATTCAATTAAGATTTATGTTTCGATCATTTATTTACGAGTATGTACGGGTCATGTATCATATGTGGAAAATAAGAACTTGTGCAACATACAAACAATATGACAGAAGTAAACAAAATGTTTCATCTGCTGATACCATATGGAAATGCAAACAGTTCATATGAAATTACGGAATTTGAGGCTAAAACATCATGTGCATCGAAGGGGATTTAATCGAATTTATCGAATCTATACCATTTAGTTACAAAAGCTATGCTATAACTTTGTTGTTGTTGTGTTTGAAAACGCAAAGCACTTTATGAAAAAATAAAATCCGATCGAGTCCAACTTAAGCTTAAATAATTATTAAGATAATACTAACTTAAATGAAATAAGAGCATTCCACGAGGAGGATGACAAAAAATTGTCCAAATTAAACCAATTTTCAAAAAGCTTGCATTTGGATCATTTTACGCCCGCGCGTAAATTGTAGCATAAAGTAACATGGACCCACAGACGGAGACACTTAAACTGATTTATTAGTAAAAGATCTGTCAATTGCATACGTACCATTCCCACAGCTTAATGTGGAGATATCCTACTCCAAAGAGTAATTTTCACCTCAATAACTCAAAATTTACGCCCATGGGAATGACAACAACAGACAGACATACGAACACTCGGACATAAAAAACAAATATACTTTGTAGGGTCTCTGACGCCTCCTTCTGGGTGTTGCAAACGGAATAACAAAACTATTATACTTCCCTCATGTAGAGGGTATAACAATTTTAGTTTTCGCATTTGTATTTATTTATAAAAGAGGAGTCGTAAGGTTATAAAGCGCTACCCACCTCTCATCTATACTACATAGATTACATGTTTTCAATTGTGCATTACAACAATGAGTGTTTATGGAGATTTCGCTTTATATCAAAATAATATAAATGCATGTACTCAGTGCTATTTACACTTTGTTATCTCTTAAACTTGCATATAAAATGCAACTTGGAATGCAACAACTAAAATAAATTATTAAAGTAATTGCGTTCGTTTAAACTCTTTTAACGAGAACCCCGTTTTCATTGAGGGAAAAAACTATAAAAAAAAGTGAGAATATAAAAAGTATTCCTTAAAAATGGATGAAAAAGAGTGGTTTCAGACTCAAATACTTCCAAAACTGTTAACAAATGGAAAAATTGTACAGAGTGACCTGCCTTGTAACAATAATGAATCACCTTCAATTACAGCTTTAAACATTGATTTTATTGGCTCCGATAAGTCATTCATGTTAACTACATGTTATAATGTTCACGTTAAATATGAAGTTCAAGGTTTACAAAGGGAATTGCACTTATTTGTTAAGGTATGTTGGCTTTGAAAACAGAAATGATTCAAATTAAAAAAAAATTTAAAAATATTCACAGAAAACTCCTAATTTACCGAGTTCTACGTATGAAGCTATCAATTTTTCAGCTTTATTTCATAATGAAATTATAGCCTATAAAGAGATTCTTCCAGCTTTCTTTGAAACCACGTCCTGCCCCGCGAATCTGCCTTCGTACTATCTCAGTGAATTGCAAGAACCATTTGCCATGATCATATTGGAGGATTTCACGCACAATGGATGGCATTTATATCCAAAAAAAGTGAATATATCTTTAGATGCACTTCAGATGGCCGTAAAATATTTAGCCAAGTTTCATGGCATTGGCTTTGTAATGTCCATTCATCATGAAGAAAAATTCAATAAGTTAACGGGACTTTTAAAAGAATCACGCTACGCTGCAGATGATATTTCTCATACCTTATGGGGTCTGACTCTTAAAGAAGGTGTTAAGAGAGCTTTAAAAGCTGCCCGACATTACCAACCTTACGTAAAAGAGGACTTCTTATTAAAATTGGAAATTTTATTGGGTGATAACTATAAATACGCCCGCTGCAGAGTACAGCCTCGGAAGCCGTTTATTACTTTGTGTCATGGTGATTACTTGCGCAATAATTTAGCCTTTAAGTTGGATGCGAAGGGTCAAGCCAACGACTGTATGATGTTCGATTTACAAACCTTACGCGTCTCATCGCCTATGAGTGATTTATCCATCTTACTGTCTCTCTCATCCTATGCCGCCGTACGTTCTAAACATTTCTCCGAATTATTCGAATGTTATGTGTCACAATTAAAGAACACTTATGAAATGTTAAGTCATCAAACAATGCCAGAATTCTTAAAGTACCTACCACACCTTAATTACATTATTTTCACTGCGATTGTAAATTATTAATATTTTTTATTTTCAGCAACGCCTCATTATTGACTGAATATGCTCGTTTTTTGCCCTATAGTATTGGTATAGCTGCCGCTTTTCTACCAAACTTAGTAGAACCCGTACAATTATCCAGTCAAGAGTTTTTATCCCAACAAACTCACGCTACTGAGCACGATATAATTGAGAATGCTATGCTACGTGGTGGTGAAGAAGTTGATTGTGAGTTGGCTCATCAAATTAAGGAGTTGTACGATTTGTGTTCTACTTTACATATAGATTTAGCAGAAAACTTGTAAAATATCAAACTGATAAGCAAAATAACTAAATTTAGCTTAAACCAAATCTTAAATACCCTTCACATCTACAGAAGAACGATGGGTACGATGATTACGCCCTCTAATACCAAATTACATACATTACATATAAGCTAACAGCTTAAGTACGGTTTTTGTAAATTGTGGGCGTACATGCTATACGTTCGCGTCCATTTTCGGTTCAATGATATATGGAATAATTATAAATATATATATCAAATTTTAACTGCAGTGGTCCATTTTTGTGGCAGATAATTTTTGTCGATTGTGGGCGTGACTTTTGACCAATTTAAATAACGATCTGCGTGCAGAAACTGAAAGTGTGTGTGTACAAAATGTAATAGCTTAATATTTCAAAATGTGCGACGGTGAGAGTGTCGACAACAGACGCACATATAAAAATTGATGCTGCTCAAAAATATATATACTTTGTAGGGTATCTAATGACTCCTTCTGGGTGCTGCAAATGGAATGACAAACTTCGCAATTTACTAAAATCTATTGTAGTGCAAATTTTGTTCTTTATAGTAAAATTTGACATTTGCAAATGTGTCACGCCCCCTTGGACCCTATAAAAGTGTTAAAAAAAATCACAATTCCAAAAATTTCTTTACAAAAATTAGCACAAATTTAAGTTCTCTGGCAAACTAAGTTAACTTGTACTTAAAACCAAGTGGTGTAGGTTATTAAATGACCGCTTTAGCAAGACATTTACATGTTGATTAATCATTCTAATTATTAATTCTTTCCAATTCATGATTAAAACTTCAACACGCACTACAAAATCTTGGAAAAATAAATCAGAAAACTATAACACTGAATATAATTATTAAACTTAATGAAAAAGTCTCCTTTTGTTTTGGTGCGTGTCAATTCAGCTTAAGGCTTAGGCTAATACGCGTACAGGGCCAGACTTTCAACTCAACTCATTTGCATTTTAAATGCATATATTAGCAGCTGCACACACTCTGTCACTCTGTTTAATGAACGAGATTTGTTTGCGTGATAAATGTTGAAAAATATTCGTACGTCCGTTCGGTAGATCAGCTCAGTGCAGTTCAGTTCGGTTCGGTTTGGTTTAGTTCATTTGCCTATTCATGCTTCTAGAGTACCAGTGTGACACAATCACTAGATAGCCTTCTGAAATAAATAAAGTTTCCACGCAATTTTAGACAAATTCTTTTGTAGCTTAGGGCTTAACTTCAGCGCGTTAACCCGTTTGTGCATATTTTTCGTTAATTTATTTTCATTGCATCCATTCCTGACATTTACTAATAGTGGACGTCATTCCTTTGTACAAGGCACACAGCGCACGCGCATCCTTATGTGAAGTAAGCAGCTAACAAACGGTAGCTAAACAGTGATTTGATCGGCACAATCAAACTTTTTTGATAAGCATCCACAGCAGACCCCAACCAAATTGGTTACAAGTTGTGTATAAGTGTTACTTAGCAGTTAACAGAACTGTTACTGGAAGTTGTTTCTAACATTTGAACGAATAACACAATGTGGAATGCAATTTCAAAATCTAATTGAAATGTATGTTTGCAGTGATTTGACAAGAGTAAGAAATAATTCCTGAATTCTCTTCCTATGTAAGTTTTTAAAAAATTCATTATAAAACATTTGGTTTTTCAATAAGGACATAACACAAAATAATAAAACTTTCGGTACTTTAGTTGATCCAGAGGTTTCAGTTTTTCAATTAATTTCATCTTGTAAACCAAGATGTTTATGCAAAATTAACCGCAATGTGATTTGAGGGAATTGAAGCACTTACGGCTGCAATGTTTTCGGTATCTCGTCTGTTGCGTTGCCTCACTGGTAGAGGAACATCCAATAGTGAATATTTTGACTCGAATTTATCTAAAAAGCTCTTACAGCCAAAAAAATAACAATCACTCTTAAACTTACGATCACCAGCTTCAAATTGCGGTAATAATTTTTAAATTTTCCAAACATTGCATGATAAAAATATTAACCTTAACTGACATTTTGACGTTGACACATCATAAAATAGTGCGTTCATTTTTAAATTAAAAATTCTTATGTCCTTGTTGAAAAACACAACTCGTTATATGGCTGCCGTTTTAGTCACATCTCGTATAAAACTTTAAATCGTTTTTTAAATAACATTTTTTAAGCCCACAATGACGAATGCTTCCTTATGATACTTATCAATATAAGCAACTTGTTATTGGCTACTGTTCCATGTTCATGCAGATTATTAATGAAGTAGCAAACTAAAAAATGATTCATACACATCGATCCATCATTAATTTCTGTACGCAACAGTTAACTGAATAAATAAGCAATCATTTAAGTCCGAACATATTAACAGAACGCAGTTAAAATGTAAAAAAAAACGAAAACAAGTGAAAAAGATAAATTTAGCAAATCTGGATTACCCACCGGCCGAACAAGTGTCAATTATTAACTTTATTACTGCACATTATGAGTACCATGTAAAAATCACTCAAAAAATTAGTTTTTTGGTGTCTACCAACGCTTCTGTCAAGTTTAGAGTCAATGGACTGAATGGACAACCGGATATGAATGAAATTATTTCAGAACATATAAATTTTGTGGGGTGTTAGAGACACCCTTTTATGATTGTTACATTACAGATAATTAGGTTTATAAGCACTCTATAATTACAAACTACATATTGTGATGTGAAGGATTAAAAAGGATATTTAAGATATTTTGTAACTGAAATATAGTTTTTTATTCCAAATATTCATTTTCACAGTAACAGTAACTACAAGTGTTATGTGAAAAGCTCTGCATAACACAACATAGTCTCCTTCTAGCTGGCTATAAGCGATTTTTTCTAGCTTTGATTTCCTCTTTGTAGGAAGAAAATGTTGGGCCCATGATCATCCATTGAAGCAAAAACCAGCATTTTTTTCCAAACAAACATTGCCAAACTTCAAAATATTCTCATAACGCTGATCTATAGTGATCAAATGCGACACCTATCTTGCCTCCAACTTTCATTCAGTATGCTTTATATAGCACTTTATCTAATGCTTTCTAAGTGTACTGGCTTTTGTACTTTCCGTCGATGGTCATTAAATACCATTTTGTGGATTTTTCGGCGGAGACATTCCATTTAATCTTTTCTTTGCGGGGGCAAAGATTTTAACTCGTTTTAACTTTGCCATTTGTTCTGAAGCAGACACCTCAATTATTGTTAGGAGAACGTTTACTAAAGATGGCTACTTATTACATACTAAATAACATATCGTCGTTAAGCTTTATGAAGGAAATACCACCTACCTTAGTATGCAAAGGGTCGGGTTAACCTCACATATGGTTATGTTCAAACATAAATTGGTTTATAACTGCAAGTATGCCATAAACCACAATAGAATCCCAATCCATTTCCGTTTAAACACACAAACAGATTCTTATTTACTTCAAACATGTGTGTGCAGTTGGGTGAGTGATACATGGTAGTGAACCCTGTTAAAAGTGGCATATCTCTCTCTCTCTCTCTCTCTCTCTCTCTCTCTGTATTTGTATATATTTATGTCTCAGTTAATGAATGTAATCAATTGAAGCAATTTAAATGTTCAACCGTTAATTGTCATAATCAATTATCAAAATACCAACTGCTTCCACAAATTACACATTATTTCTTTACAGAATTTATCTCTGCGCCATACAGGCCAAATTAAAAGATCTGGTAATTATACTGTACCATAGCAAGTTAAGGATAAAGCATTTATTGTAGCTTCATTAACACGGCACGTAGCATTCCACACATACACACACTGTTTCTCTTTTAATTAGCAAACGATAGCTTTTCCCGTTATTAGTTATTTCGTTTTTCTAATTATATAATAAAATATTTGTTGTTGTACTCGTATCATGTTGCAGTTATGAAATTGTTGTCCACCTGTCAGTGAATTGATATTTATCAGTTTGTTAACATCAGTCACGTTTATTAATGGATTTAAATAATGTCGCCTTCGGTCATAAGTGTACATATATGTACACATTACATACTCCTCTCTCTCTCTCTATATATATGGCTTCGCGTACGCACAAATCATTAATATTATGTCATAAATTTATAAATTAGACTTTCAACATAAAAAAAGAAAAACATATGCACTGGCGAACACTTTAACTTAAGATATAAACCCGCCCACCGCATTTAAAAACATCAGCATTACAATGCCTTAAGCAAAAACACGTTCGCTTAAGTTTATATGTATGTTTATAATGATCAACAAAAACAATTTAAAAAAAAATAAACAAAGCAAAAATTTGTTTGTGCATATGAAACGAAAAAATCTTTGTAGCAAACTTACCTATTGTATGTACATACATGCATACCATTCAATTTGTATGAAAATACGTTAGTGCGTTAAATTTAGTTTAGCAGCCATGTCTTACCCACGGTTGAGTATATAGTTTCAGCTTAACACCAACGTTTTCATTTATAAACTATCATCATGTTTTATGCGTTTGGTTGTGTATGTGTGCGTTGTGTGTGTTAATATAGAAATATCAAATATACCTGCAGCACCTGTTTTTTTTTTTTAGCAATAAGTCATAGAGCTGAAAATGTGTGTATATGCGTGTGTTTATTAATTTAAACAATTTTTTGATTTTATTTGATTCTTGTTGTTTTTATTAAATGTTATCTAAAGCGGATTGGCTGCATAACCGCAAACAACTTTTTAGTTTAAAATAAACAAATACATGAAGACAATATTAAGCACCTGAATTCATGAGTTTATTATTATTTTTTTTTTTTTAACATTAAAACGTTTAAATCAAACGCACGTACGATTTTTACACGTCTCTATCCGGTTTGAGCGTGTGATTATATTATATTTGTTTGTGCACATGTTTATGATTTCATTCAAAAATTATTTCAAACATGGTGCACGTCGCATGTCTGTAACATATTTATTACATGGTCCTCAAAGTAACGCCATTTTGATTTTGCGTATACAAAAAGATGTTGAAATTTACCAACAAAGTATTTAATATAAAACTTTGATGGTAGTTAGCTCAAAAACCATTTTGATTTATCACCAATTTTCGATAATAATAGAGTAATTTGTTAGGTTTTTAATTTAATTACCGTTATTTATTTTTTTTTTCAATATTTTTGATATTTATTATAAACTATTAAACATAAATTGCAAAATTACCGTTAAATGGTAAAAAGGTGTTGCCATTGTAGTATAAGAAAGAAGCCCTTTTATACTAAAATTTACACCACTGCTTGTTTTATAAATAAAATAAATCAGCTGTTTACTATAGTTTTAGCAGGACGGGTAAAATGTGTTTTGATTCTTAACAAATTTATTCCTTGTATTTAATAGCCATATATAAATAAAGCAAAAACCTGTAAATGTCTTTCCCTAATCGTCAGCAAGTTTTGCGCTTATATAAACATTTAATGCGTTATGGTAATCAATTGGTTTTTACCGACAAGACATATTTTTTGGGACGTGTAAGAAGAGAATTTCGTGAAAATCTTTCTGAAACGAATTCAAAGAAAATTGAATTTAATTTTAAGGTAAACCCTGTAATTTAAGGAAAGTTTAGTTTAAAAATTTTGTTTAATAATTTAAGAAAGGTGAAACTTTATTGCGGAAAGGACGGATTTTATAAAACAGCATGTTTTCATATATAATAAAATTCATTCCGAAAGCGAATAATTGTAAATATGTTACATCGTTTCTTCTACCACTACGTTCAAAACATAAATGTGTAGACTATTCACATTATCCCACATTAAATGAAGCTGATTTAGAAGAACATTTCACTCGAGGTAGTGGTCCTGGAGGACAAGCCGTAAATAAAACATCAAATTGTGTTTTTCTACGTCACATACCCACTAATTTACTGGTTAAATGTCATACACATCGTTTGGCGTCCAAAAATCGTACTGAAGCTCGTAAACTATTGTTGGAAAAATTGGATGAGCATGTAAATGGTGAACTTTCTATAAAAGCGCAATTAAAAGCCATGGATGCTAAGAAGTCTGCAGAACGTAAACGTAGACAAAGTAAATTACAAGAATTAAAACAAAAGTGGAAGAAACGCGAACAATCGAAGGCTTTGTCAAATGAATTAGATGAAAAAAAACCTAGTTGATAAAAATTTGAAAAGTTTATACAGTAAGGCAAGAAAAGAGTCATATCTTATATGGTGTGGTCATGTATGATGTAACTCTTCTTGCCTGTGTGATATACATTAAAATATACAACAACAACAAAGAAATATGATCTCTTTAATACTTAATTGAAAGTTTATTTTAACCAAGGAAAATATCGAATTTATGTCTTACCAACTAGAAAAATCTTCAAGTGTTGCTTTGGCAGAACCTTTTGTACGCATGGGAACACTGAATAGGGTAAACCTGGATTTATTGTCTTCTTTTACATTGGCTTTAGTAGCTTGTAAATTTAAGTATTTCCCAACTCCTTCACGGTATACTTTCAAAGGTTCATCCAATCGTTTTTGTTTAGCAGTTTCTTTGGCTTGCTGCTGTTGCTTATCAGCCTCATCGCTTCTTTCTTTAGCTAGTTGCTCGGTGGCTTCTTTAAATGGGTCCACAAATACTTGAGCGCTTTCCAGAATGATATCTTCAATAGGTCGATCCTTATTATCCACCTCGATTTGTTCCATTTTATGTAGAGTTTCCATACCACCCACTAACTTACCAAATATAGTATGTTTGCCATCCAAATGCTTACACGAACGATACGTTATAAAACTGGCAAAAATATTTATATTTAAAACTAAAACAAGAGATAATTATTTATTGTAAGTTACAATTGTGAAGCATTTGTGTTTGGTCCTGAATTAGCCATTGAAAGCATTCCCCGACCCGAGTGACTTAAGTTGGGTTTAAATTCATCTTCAAATTTCTTGCCCCAAATTGAAGTGCCACCAGCACCAGTGTCTGTAGGATCACCGCCTTGTATCTGAATTTCGCAAAATATATTTTTGCAAACGTGATTGTTTTTATTGAAAACTTACCATAAAATTTCGAATGGAACGATGAAACTTTGTTCCTGTATAATACCCGTCAGTGGCATGTTTAATAAAGTTCTCGCAGGCACGGGGCACTTGATCACAATACAATTCAAAATTCAAAGGACCCATATTGGTGGTTAAACGCACATAACCTTTTTTGGTGACACGTTCATATTTTACCAAATCTTCATCAATAATTGCTGCTTCATGCTTAGACACTGGTACCATAGCGGTGGATGTAAAGCTGGCTGCTACCGCTCCTGTTGAATAGTGAGCAGCATTAAATTTATCTGCTATCTGTTTGGCCGTATTGGGTTTCTCCTCAGCAGCCTTATAATCTCTTTCTAATTGTGCCAACGTTTCTCTTGTTTCCATATTCATGGCTTTAATTTTCTTCGCGGGATCCTTCAATTCCATTTCCTCCTCTTCGGTTAACATACGTAAATTTTTTCTAATATGATGAAATTTCGATATATCGAACTTATCCAAACTTTGAGGATCTTGTATTACGATGATGTCCTTGCGTTGAAAAGGACTATCATCAATTAAATCTTTCCAATTTTTACTTTTTATATTCAATTGTTCAATAGCCTCCCATGAATAAACATTGCCGGTGGTGGCCAAGGCCACAATGTGTGAAT
Source organism: Crataerina pallida (assembly GCA_949710015.1). Lineage (NCBI taxonomy): Eukaryota > Metazoa > Arthropoda > Insecta > Diptera > Hippoboscidae > Crataerina > Crataerina pallida. The sequence goes on from OX453293.1 coordinate 16,811,208, forward strand.
TTTTAGTAAATGGCTTAAACAAGGCGGGGCAATGATATTCATCTTCGGCATTCTTGTAGATATTCAACTTAACTAATGATTTAGCCTCCAAAGCTTTTCCCGTAACAGGATTGATTTTATACTTTTTAAGGAAATTATGTATGGCCTCCAATTCGAATATATTACCCTCCCTATCACAATAGGGCACTTCATACGGCTTCAAACATATGCAGCAATGATCGTATGGCAAACGCTTAAATTTAATGTGCTCATTTTCGGCCAATTCAAATTTTTTGCCACCATATAATTCTGTCCACTCCGTGTATGTCAAATACCTATTTATATTTTAAAAAATTAGATGATTGCACATGATTTCTAGTAAAACAAGATTTAAAAAACTTACATTTTATCTTTCTGATGTTGTCGTTTACCCATTTTTTCGATTTAGTACAAAATAATCGCGCAAAAATTACTTAATATCTTGAAATTTATAAAACACTGTTTATTTTTATATCTTCTTCTTAATAACTGCACAATTTACGTTGAAGTGAGTTCGTTATTAACTGTTTACAAAGGGTAGTATTTCCTATTAGCATCTGTGTGGTTCATTTTATGTGAATAAATTAAATTAAATTACAATTTAAAAGGAAACTAATTTTACTTAATGAACTTGTTAATATCGAATGATTAACAATTAATTAGTTATTTATTTTACGACATGCACTGCCACTGCACTGTCTCAAATAGATAGTTTGCACTGCTGCTTTAATATAACGAATCCGGTTCAAAAAATGTACAAAATGTACATTATGTGGTTTACATGATCCCAAGGAATATGTGAAAAAAACAACCCTGATCTATTGTAAATTGTATCTGTCAGCCCCACGTTCATTAATTATATAATGGCCTAAATAAAAATGCGATTTTTGTTACATACAGTCTTAAGGTTAAAGAGCATTTGTTGACCAACTTTTTTTTTATCGGACTTAAAGTGCCCCTCCCAAATAATTTTTGGCCGTGCTTATCCACCTATTCTGTCCCCCTCATATTGAATATCATTTTACGATTTTCAGTATTTTTCGATGTTTTTTATTGTTATTCTTGATTTATATCTAAACATTAAAAAACAATAATCTTTATTCAAGAATTTTACTTCTAATCGTTCTTTGTATTCTGCCTCTGATTTTTATGACCTTTTCTTATCTCTTGAATCTTTTTTTTCTCAAGCCGTGTGGCCTTGAGCTCATGGAAAAAGAGATATAACAAAATTAATTTGTTTTACTTGCGTTACTAAGTTTTCCACATACTATTTCAAACACACACATAAACATAAACATGTATCAGAGCGATCGTTTCCAATGTATTAACGCTTTAACATCTGTTTTCAGGTGACTCTTTACAAGCGAACGTACATATAAATGTGTGTGAATAAGTCGTGTATGGCCAAAGCAAGCTGGCCGGCCGTATAAATCAACATTTTTTTGTGAACAGCGAAAACAGTTATAAAAGAATAGATTATAAATAACGGTTCTTGTTTTTAAAGAAAAGCAACCCAGAAAAACTTTTAAGTACCCATACCGCAACACACAGACATTTTACAATGTAACCCACAGCACGTATGTTGATAGAAGTCATTTGATTTTGTCATTTAAATATATAACGCACATATATCATATATCAGATTTCTTCAGGTTATAAATTTTCCATGTTAGTAGATAGAAAAACGCCATTCACAATTTGCTTGTGTCCAAAGATATTCACTGATAACCGAATGCCGTTGTGCAAAATGTTGTACATATTACAAAAGAAAAACACACAGCCTAAGTGACCTGTGAAACGTAAATTCATAAGATCACACACATTATGAAAGTATTGTATGGCAGACGTACTGGCTTACATTGATTTTACTAAGAAAAGGAATTTTTTAATGAATAATAATCGACCGCAACGTGTATCCACATAATAATAGTTTTCACTTCCCTTTCTTTACCTCTTCAATTTTGCTATTTTTTCAACAATGAAAATAATTTCCTTTTAAGAAATAATAAATTTAATATATTACGTATCATTTAATTGCATTTTACAAAAAAAAAATTATTATAAAAAAAATAACAAAAAAAATAAACAAAACTTACATGACCATAGTACATATAATGATGACAAACTGTTATGTAAAGACCTCACAAACAGCAACTTACAACAGCCGCCAGCAAGAAATACTCATATGTGGTGAGTTGGTTGTGTGTGGTGGCAACATCACAATCTCTGGACTACATAGACGTATGCCAGCAATTAACCTATCCATCACTTTAAAAGACGCACACGCACACACATCGGCAATATTATTCATTCTGCATATGCATGTATGGTAAACAGCATTCGCAAGAAATTGTTTATTAGCCGTAAAGGTTGTTGGCTTCTGTGCATGTAAACGCCACGACAGACAAACCGCCTCACATGAGAATATTTAAATTCAAAAGTTTCGATGTGATACCAAAAATATGTCTAAACATACAAGCAGACTCTATTCACAGTTTTCTTAACTTTATACGGATATGTCCGCATAAGCGGGACACAAGCTTTTCTTTGACATGGAGAGTGTAAGCAAACAATGACAAATTGGCCCAATGACAGGAATTTGTTTAAATGCGTACCTATGTATACATACATACATTCAAACCTTCTCTTTTTTGTTATAAAGTACTACAAAGCCTTGCAGTACAATAACAAAAATTTACTATATTTCAATCAGTCCGGCATTATACTGCAACACTCCGTAGACACATTTTTAACATATAGCAAAAATTCCAGATACTGTCAGGATCGTTTTCATTTGACAAACAGTTTGTTTTATATAGGTGCATATTTTTTGTTTTTGTTTGTTTGTTTTTCTTTATATAAATTGCCACCATTTGTATCAATTTTTGGTTTGTTTGCAATTTGTTTTACAGTTTTTATATAAAAAACAAATGTTTAGAAGGCGTTCGAGGGGTCTATTCATGATTTCATGAAACAGTAAAAACAGTAAAAATCTGTCACACTAATGATTACAAATTAACAAAATATGTTCCAACCTTTATTTTAAGCATGATATTATAATACGACTAAAACACGGAACGCCTTCTGGAATTATTGAAATATTAAATATACTCGTATATCGTTAATGAAATACACAACGACTACCCTTTCATCACTTTTGGGAGCAAGTATAAAGTATACGTTTAGTTATACCCTGCCTCGCTTATGCCAAGGGGTATCGATTTAACAATGTCCGTCTGTCTGTCCATGTAAATTTGGGCTTATGCTGCAGATCATATTTTTGGAGATATTTCGATGACATTTGGTATAAAAACATGTATTGGTTCAGAGAGAAGTTTCTTTGAAAATTGACCGAATTGAACCATTTTTAGAACCCCTCTCCATATAAGGTTGTATTACAATAGATGTCTTTATAAAGCAAAAACTCCCAATTATTGAAGAAAATCTCTTCAGAACATAAAATATAAATTACATATGTTTTTTCTTCCGTTATATAAACTTTACTTATCACTATGTGAAAAATTATCTCTTTTGTACCTCCATTTAAAATCACAATTCTTAGTATAGTTTAATAAAATTTGGTGAAGAATAAATTAATAGTCTCATAATTTACTGTGGAAAATTTCGACCCGATCGGACCACTTTTAGGACCTTTGTCCATATAATCATATATCACAAAGTGACTTATATGGCCATGCCTTACGTTTACTGATACAACTAAACTAATTGTAGCATAATTTGTGGAAGTATGGGAGGTAGGGTATAATATTATTATATATTTTTACTCGTTTCATATTTTTCCCATTGTTTTTTATCAAAACTTACCATTAAGCAAACGCATTAATAAAAAGCAAAGTTATCTCAGACAACTACAAGTCAAATTTCATTCCATCCATACAATACTTAACATATGTATTAAGCGGCAATTTGTAATTTTCTTTACAGTTGTCAAATGAAAAGTACATAAGCACACGAACGGCTTAACAAATGCCATACAATAGATAACCACTCTAGCTTAAGAACTTGCTATCATTTTAAATGATCGTTATAACGAGCGCTGCTAAAACATTATTTGTCGAAGAAAAGAAAAACTAATAACATCAAAACAGCAAAACCTAATTGACTAAAAACCCTGATAAAGAACGCATTCATATTTAATTAATGTCACGTGGCAAATAAACTACAGTCACGTTATGTTCTCTCATTTATTGAAAACACATATATTTTGTGCTCTGTCCGCAAGTCAATGCTAAACTCAAAAAAAAAAATGTGTCTCTAAATTGAGACTTTTGCTGTAAGTGGGCTGTTATTGAATTAGCATGGTGTGGATGGCATATCACAATATACTGTAAGTGAAGAGATTTGGGTAATGTAGCGTTATTAACTTAAAAAAAGGCAAACTCTGATGTACGTGAGTGTTTTTTTTTTTGTGGAGCACGGATTAATGGAAGATATTGGTAAACAAACATAAATCTTAACTTTAATAGCATTGGGCAATTTCAACACTTCCAAACTGTCAATGGAAATTGATCAATAATAAATAATACCCGAAGATAAATAAAATCACTCTGTCTCACTCTATCTTTCTCTTTGCACTATTACTTTTTAAGTGTACTTCGTAGGATGGGATCAGAGAAAAAAACTAACTTTGGCTTGTGGATCATATATATAAAATATACCCCAAGGGCGTGGCCACGTGATTGTTATACGTTGTAGAAATTATTTTTGTCAGTTAGGCGAATATGTGGATAAGCTTGGATTTTAATATTTTTTTGTTTATTTTATGCAAAAACCTGCATAATAACTTCACTTTGTTACTATCCCCATTTTAACTCACACGTCCACTTTGCCAAAAATTGGCATGGTCGGATAACAGATACGCTCACAGTTTACAAAAACCCGTACTCAGCGTAAAACTAGACTGATACGTAATCCGTACCTGCCACGCCCACCGTTTATGTAGCTGTGGAGGATATTTAATATTTGGCCAAAAGGGTATACAGTTTTTTTACTTATGACTGGGACAACCCTTCGATATAACAGATCTAACTCGACTTTATCCATAAAACCTTTTTCTAGTTTTACAAAGAGGACTTAAATTTACTTTAAGACGCACATTACACTATCTTGTTTTCTTTTCATCCTCGCATAGACGAAGAGTATGTCTTGTAAAGTCCATTTGATCCGCAATAGAGAATAGCTTAATAGTTGATGGTAGTGATCCCCAGTATGAACTTTATGCAAAATTTTATATTTTATTGCACACTTTCCCATAAACATACTCGTACATACATAAAATCTATAATAAATGAGAACTTGTCTAAGCTTACAGGATATGTTATGGGATTATTTCCCATAAAATACAATCAGGTGTTTGTTCTTCATTTGGCAAAAAAAGAAAAAAAAAGCATCTCTACACACTAATAACAACGACGCCGTCCACTTTACTTCTAGCATTCATGACTTTTAAAAAGACATCTTCCACTGAAGCCGATATGTGTGTAAAGTGTCTGGGTGGAAGAGGAAGATTGGTTTTAGTTACTGTCTGAGGCACCACGAAATAGCTGTCGCCTGTCATGGTGGCAGTCAAAGTCGCTTGAAATTTATTAAAATCAATTTGTAATTAGTGGTGGAAAGCAACATGATGAAAGCCAACACACGACGACTACGCCTATTACGTATGTTTGTACTTAACTTATACCTTACATTTATTGGAATGCTATTTTTTTTTAATTATTATATATACGAGGTGTGTTCAAAAAATAACGAGAATTTTTGTTTTATGAAAAAAATATTTATTTATTCATCAATATCTATTTTGTCCCCTTCAAAGTAATCCCCCTCGGATATAATACACTTGTGCCAACGCTTTTTCCAATCCTCGAAACACTTTTGAAACTCGATCTTTGTAATAGCTTTTAGCTCTTTCAGCGATTCGCTTTTAATGTCATCTATGCTTGTAAAACGACGGCCTTTTAATGTTCTCTTTATTTTTGGAAATAGAAAAAAGTCACACGGAGCCATATCTGGCGAATATGGAGTTTTGTTTTTGGCCAAAAATTCACGAACAAGCAATGAAGTGTGAGCAGGTGCATTATCGTGGTGCAAAAGCCATGAATTGTTTTGCCACAAATCCGGGCTTCTTTCGGATTGCTTCACGCAAACGGCGTTGAACTTGTAGGTAGTACTCTTTATTGATTGTTTGACCTTGTGGCAAGAATTCATGATGCACTATGCCATTAAAATCGAAGAACACAGTGAGCATAACCTTCACATTTGACCGCACTTGTCGAGCCTTTTTTGGTCTTGGCGATCCAGAATGCCTCCACTGGGACGATTGAGCCTTAGTTTCGACATCATATCCGTAAACCCATGTTTCGTCAGTAGTTCTGCATCGTTATTAATTTCATTTACCGACTCCTGAGCAACTTCCATTCGCCGCTATTTTGTTCGAAATTCAACAATTTTGGAACGAATTTTGCTGCCACACGTTTCATACCCAAAACATCCGAAAAAATTTGATGGCATGAGCCAACTGATATGCCAACATCATCAGCGACTTCTCTGATTGTGATTCGGCGATCGTTCATAACCATTTCTTTCACTTTTTTCACGTTTTCATCAGTTGTTGATGTGCTTGGGCGTCCGGGTCGTTCGTCATCTTCAACGTTTTCGCGGCCATCTTGGAAACGCTTATACCACTCGTAAATCCTTGCTTTACTCATAGCAGACTCACCATATGCCTTTGTTAACATTTTACAAACTTCACTACACTTTATTTCATTTTTTACGCAAAATTTAATGCAGGTTCTTTGATCCATTTTTTTTCATTAACGAAAATCGCCGAGCTCGAAAAACACGTCTCACGTTAGCGGCTGCCACTTAAAAAGTAAACAATGAATATTGCTGAAAATTGTATCGTACTTCAGGGGCATGTGTACCAACATAATAAAAAAAACTCTCCCTCCAAACTCTCTCTCCAAACCCGCGAAATTTAAAAATTCTCGTTACTTTTTGAACACGCCTCGTATATATATATATATATATATATATATATGTATATAGAACAATCTGGAGTATATCATATGTATTTTATGTTGCCCTAATAACTTACAGGCTGGCTGTACTTTGAATGCTCGTGTGAAACTACTGATGAACAATATTATGCCTTCTTACATACTTACCATAATTTATATTCTCAGAACACTTTGCATTTGCACAAAAATGGTGTTCTGGTGTTATTATTAATGGCGTAATTATGGTGTATTCATGCACCGAGAGTGTCAATGTCTTACATGCTGTGACAGGTATACAACTTCAAGGTGGTAAAAGACTTTGTCTACTATTTAGGCGCGGCTGTTACTATGTCCAATAATGACAGCTTGATGATTAAGAAGAAAATTACTTTAGGCTCTCGGCGTAATAAAAATATCCCAATCTAATATAAAAGCTGTTGGATTGGGTTCCAATTTTGTACAAACTTAACGTTCTGTTAAAAGAACTTTTTGAAAAATTTTTGTATAATTCAGATTATCAAACTCTATAGCTTTAGTAAATATTGAATTTATATCCCATTATGAAATTGTAAGTACTGCGACCCATCTATCGAGGGGTGACCTTCTGCATGAAGAGCAGACTGCGAACCGAAATGGACACAACACATATTAGCTACACATCATGACTTCAGCTGATGGAAACAATTTTATATACTCTGGCGTGGCGGGTATGCTTTCTAATAGGGAATGTGTTAAGGTTGCAAGTCGACTTTTACACTGAATATAGTTTTTTATAAATTGTGTGTTAGCCGACCACGCTCATTTTTGACGCATCAATAGATGGAATAATTATTTTCGTGACAGATATATAAGTTGCTTCGGTTGTGTGATGTTATCCGACCCAGCCAATTTTTGGGACATCGATCGAAAGATTAATTATAAATATGTATTCTTTCAATTTCAAAGTTCGATTTTTGTGGCTCATAAACCGATTTTGCCCAATTTAAATAGCGATATGCGTGCGGAATCTAGAAGTGCTTGTACAAAACTTCAGCTGAATATTTACGACCGTCACAGTTCCTATAACAGACGGACATCAACTTAGTTTTTCATGCTGATCATGAATATATATACTTTGTAGAATCTCTGACAAAACAAACATAGTGTACCACTCATCTTATGCATAGGGTATAAAAATAATTTATATAATATAAATCATTATTCTATTGTATTGTAAAAGGTGGGATTCCAGCACAACGTAACGAAATACCAATCAGAAGCTTTTTTGAATTATATAATAAAGTGAATAATAAATTATATAAATTTTAAGATGACATTGACTTGAGCTAGCTGTTAAATGATTAATGGGTAGGATGGTAAGGGAATGTAGAACGTAGTGCTAAAAAAAATTAATATGAGTTTCGAGAAAAAACAATAGCATACCTTGAGCACTTAAAGACAGATCAAGTACCTCATGGCTATTTAAGCGGCTAGAGATATCGAGAAAACAAAAGTGTCTTCTGCTACAGCATCTCATTTTATGATTGCAACTTGTTTTATTGAACTCATTATATTCTCTATCGACACAGATTAGAGAGGATATGGACGTGACTGGAGTATGTTAAAAAGCATAATTGCTTCATTTTTCACATTTCCCGCTTTTAACCATAACAACACATTTGTAAGACAACGATGTTGCTGTTAAGATTATAATGCCACAAATGTATTGAAAGCTATTTTAAACAAGGGAAGGCAGTCAACCAAACAGCCTGCTCTCGTATTATGGTTGAAAGAGGATTAAGAAAAAAAATCTAAATCTTTAAAAATGAGGATAATATAATGAAAAGTGGTATTGTTGAGTGTTGATATAGCAATCGGTGATATGATAAGATTATAAATGGTGTAACAAAAATTCAATTTCCGTTTATATAAAACAACAACAAATTAACAGCGCACATATAGCAATGGTATAGAATTAAAAAAAGAAAAAAATTATCCCATTCAAAGACTCGATTTTACCAATAATTAAAAGCTTCGATTATATTTATAAAGAGAAAAATTAATTCATCTATATGGATGGATGGTTAAGTAAGTGTTGGGTTATGTTTGGTGTGTTGTGTTGTATTATGTTTAGCAATATAATGATTTCCTACCCGACACATAATCAAAGTAAGAAACATTAACCATTTGAATTATGGCATAAAAGTATTACAAGTGTGCTTAACATTGGTCGTGCAATCCTTTTAGTTTTTTCCTATTTTGTGCGCTTTAGCTTTATACGCTTAAAGACTATTAATGAGATTAACGCAAGTTTAAGAACTACAACATGACCACTATAATTATAAGTAAATGTGATTAAATTGAATTGAGTGCAAAGTTAAGTAGATTTAACACATAACTAAAAAAGGCGTTCGTTAGAAGAACTTAATTAGAACTTAATTAACGACCACTTAAGCACTTGGGTATAGTAGACCATGACGATTAATTAACAAAAGAGGAAAATTAACCGAGAAGACTAAGAAAACTATAAATGTACAACAATAACCATTTTTTAATGCAGATCACATTTAACATTCTCGTTCAACTTTTGTAATAACTAAAATTCCCAGCATTGTGTAATAGTGATATGAAGAGCACAAGCGTACAGAACTGCTCGAATAAGTGAACCGGCCTGTTCATTAATTGGTCTCTAGATATACGAATGTACGCGCATCCACATATTTTTTCTATTCTTATAACTGTCACCACCACACCAAATCAAACTTATCATAGCCAAAGGCACTGACATCTCCTACGGTGCTTTTGCGTAGCAGGAAAATAAAAATGCGTACAATTGTTGAGGTTTGTGTGACAGTATTGAGACTGAGCTGAAACTGCATTATGTGTCCAACTGAGTTTCAAGTGATATATGTGTATCATTTAAGAAGGATAACTTGACTATAAATTGTGTCATATGTTACTGTGTCAATAATATATTGTATGAAATAAACGTGCGTAACGTGAGTAACGCAAAATTATACGATTAGAAATACACACATACACGTAGTATTACAATTTTTTGTTTAATTGCAAAACCTTAGCTTTTGTGAAAATATTATTGTTCTACTCAACCATTTAATACCCTGCATCACTTAGTTCCATAATTTATTTATACATTAGTCATATAAATGGTTAATTTTTTATAAAAAAAACTTTAGTCCTTGTGATAAAGAAGTCTCTTTAAAAAAACATTATAGGGAGAGCGCTCCAAATCCAAATTTTGCCCAACTAATTATTAAGCTAATTAACTATTTATCATCAAGTTTTGTTAAAAAATTTGATGACTTTATGAGGAGGCATCATAAAAATGAACCTTTCAGGTCGATTTTCTATATGAACAGTTTTTGACTTAAAAGATCTGTTTGGGTTAAATTTCATCAAGAAAGTGTTCTCATATAAATATAAAATTCAAAATAGAAAATGACAAAACGATATGTTTTAAAAATAGACGGATTACGTTCATTTATCATAGTAAACCCTTAAAACGTTTACAAGAACGTCACGGACGTACAGACGATTATGATTAAAGGGAGTCAGATTTTCAGTATGATGCGATCGTTTTAATTGAACATGAGTGTGATACTTGGCCTTTAGAAGTTACGTATCTTTGTACCACTTTGTGGTGCAGGTTTTAATGAAAAACTAGAGCAGGTGTTCCGGGAACTTGTTAGAATTATATTGAATCGAAAACTCAATGATAACGCAAATAACAAAAGCAGATGTTATTAAATTGAAGCAAGGAAATAAATTTATATGTGAATACAGACGCATTATTACCAAATATAAATCTAAAGTATCGCCATCATTGATGGTAAAGCAGACCGGCATTTAATGAAGTTTTGACACAACTGGCGGCCTTGCAATCTACATTAAAAGAAGAAAAAAAAACCAGTGCAACCAACCACCATTTGAATCAAGATGAATGGAAAAGATAAAGAATGGCTCTGTTAGAGCATTATTGCGGTCATTGCATAACTTTAGAGAATTATTAAGTTATCAAAGTGTCACAATATGCTTAACTCGCTGAAGTCGATATACAGACCCAAGCCAAATAGATAAGCGCCTGCTTAATATTTAAATTGTTTAATATTACCATTAGAAAGAAATAGTTTCTATTTTATATATATGAGATATGTATTCAAAAAGATGATCAACAACAGTGTCATGAATAGCAACATAGTAGATTTCATATAAATTGTGTGCTAAGCTCATGCTCTGCAGTTCATCTATAGAGTCTTCTATAACAGATACATACCTATAAAGTTGAACATTATTTTTTACTTATAAACACATTTACACACTCTCGATGTACGTCTAAGAATCTCAACAATTTTCTTTATAATATTTTGCGCCATTAAACCGAATCATACTTTTACACATAGATGTAAACGTACACTTGGTACGTATGGGGATGTGTGTGCAAAAGAGATATTGTAAACGTTATAACGACATGACCGTTTACACGGATTTAATGTGTTAAATATAATATTTTCTGTTGCTGCACATGTGGGCAAAAATCGCCATCTGCTCGTTCTTGTATTATAATTATTCCTTGCCAAATGTTTACCAACTTTAATGGGCGTTTAGACGAATGTATATGTTTTGGCGAATGTGGTTCTTTCAAGGTCTCTGCTTTTTACACTCTCCATGTAACATGAAAGGAAACCAAGTTTGATTTGCGTTTGCAACATCCACAAAGAGGCATTAGGTACCATGCAAAGTATATATACTCCTGGTCAGCATCAAAACCTAATTCGTTGTAGACATGTCCGTCCGTATGTCCTTTTTCTTGTCGCTAGACTCACAATTGTAAATATATCCACAAAAAAACTCTCGGCCACAAAAACTAAGCTATGAAGTTGAAATTTCATAAAAATAAATTCGTTGAGCTTTTCCATGGATATAACAAAAATGGGGATACGGGGTAATACACAGGCACACAACATACGAAAAATCAGTTTCTGTGATAAATCTTCTGAAAGCTGATACTTATTACTTGTTAATGTATGTAGTGGTGGAAGGTATTTAAGAGTTGGACTCAGTTAAATTTAACTTTTTTACTTGTTACACCCTCCATATAATAAGGGAAGAATCCCTTGTTGTTGTGGGTGTTGCAAATAGAATGACAACAGCTTCGGAGGCCTCACAAAGTGTTGTGTCATTAGATGATAAATGGCAACCCTGTACGAGTAGCAATCAGAGATATAATGTCTGGCAACGTTTTTGGTGTTCGATCTCTCTTGTTTTCTAAAATGTAAAGTGCGCTTGAGACTTGTAAATAAATCGTTCGTAGAAATAAGAAATATAAAAAAGGAGTTTCATTAAAATGTACTCGTATACACAATAACAAAGTTACACCGTCTAAGTATCATACTTTTATTTTTGCTCAGTATCAAAAACTAATTCGATCTAGACACGTGTGCGCCTGTTGTTGACACGTACGATTGTAAATTTTGAGATGTTGAGGCAAAGTTGTATACATACAAAAAAACCATGGACCAATGGACTTAACCGGATAACAGACACGTGTACAATTTCAAAAAAATGCCACGCCCACTGTTTGTATGTACGTACGATCTCGATCAAATTTTGATTTTTTCTTATTTTACCTTAACTTTTCATTCATGCCATTGACATATAATGATTTTTTCATGATTGATGGAAAATTGACTTTTGTATCTATATCCTTAGCTACCCTCATTGATATCAATCACTATTAATTACTTTCATAAACACTTTTCTATACAAAAATGAAAATCGCCATCTTTAAATGTTTCTTTTTCTCCGATTCTCTTAATTAGTTTCTACGTTTTATCAAAAATTCCATCTTATTACTGTACTGACTGTATCACATTTTTTTCCATTTTGATTTAATGATGAAGTTTTATCGCCTTCTTAGTTGGGCATATAAACATGTTTGGATATTGATTGATATTGAAAAGGAAAAAATATTATTGAAAAACGCTCAACATTATCAAATTTGTTATGAGAGACGTGGTGTCCAATCGACAATTTAATTTGTTAGTTTTGCTTTAAAAGGAGATGCACGTTATAATATTTTTTCATTTTCATTATTTGTGCTTGTGTATTGTTGGTTAGATTGAATGGAATGTTCAAAGTGTGTGCAACTTACACACGGCGCTGATACGACACACATATGATTTCTTCTTGGCGTTCGTTAAACCACAAAGCCATAAATAATCCAAACATACTATGCGTATAATAAATCGATATTTTTTATAAAAACAAAACAAAAACAAAAATGCAAACATAGTTGCACGTACATAGTCAAGGGTTGTGTAGCCATTCGACTGAGAAGATATATAGCAACAGAAGAGAAAAAAGGACTACATTAGGATTATTACAAGAACAAATGCTGAAGACAAGTAGAAAAGCAATTTATATGGGTCTTTAGCCAAATATTCACTATCAACCACGCTGGGGCATTACAAATAAAATTTAAAAGGTTAGGGCCCGTGTCTGAATGTTATCCTTAGACACGATTTGAAGGTCTTCTAACGCCTCCTTCTGGGTATTATAAAGAGAATAACAACTTAACGAATACTTAATATACCTTGTGGTAAGTACAACAAGTAGGAAAACTAAACTTTGGCCTTAGGTCAAATCCTAAATACCTTGCAACGCCCACATATATATATATATTTACCCTCTAATAATGTTTGTGTTACGTATTAGTTTGCCAGTGAGGGAGTTTTACGCTGAGTATGGTTTTTTGTAAGTTGTGGGCGTGTCGATTATTCGACCGTGACCATATATATGTGCATCAATTTCAACTTAATGTTTCAATTTTTGTGGCAGATATATAGGTTTTTGTCGATTGTGGGCATGGCTTTTGAATTTTTCACACAAAAGTTAATTTTTATACCACCCACCTTAGTATACTCAGTTTGTTGTTCCGTTTGCAACACCCAGAAGGAGGCGTCAGAGACCGTTATTATATATATTTTAACTAAATATATTAAAAAGTGTGCCTTAGACATGTATCCATGTGCCCGCCTGTCGTTGTCATTCTCACGGACGCGAATTATGAGATATTGAGCTGAAATTTTGTACAGGCACTTTTACTTTTTGCACACAGACCGTTATTTAAGATGGGCAAAATTAGGAAAAATCACGGCCACAATCGACAAAAATCCATTGATCTTCAACAAAAATTTAACACTCAAAAAAGAAACCCCAAAAGGCAATTGTATCAATACAGCGCGAAAACATCTGCGATATAGTTGGTGGTTGATTGTACATTCACCACCCATGGGGACCAAAAAGGAACCAAACTATCAGCAACAGTCTACAAGCCAAACAGATCATCCGACAAAGTAATTCTAACTCTAAACGTAAAAAAAAACAATATAATAATAATAATAATAACAACAACAACATTGAATTAAGTAACAAATTCAAAGCAAACAACCAACAAACACGAGCAGGTACAACAGCAGCTATGTTATAATGTATTGTATATAAACAATATGACAAAAAGAGGAACTCATGCTGAGACAAAAAAGACTAAAAGGAGAAACAAAAAGCACTCTAACACAACTAACATTTGTTAGCGGTATTGCAATTAAATTATTATTATACTATTGCAGTAAACTGTGTATGCGAGTCTATGAACTATTCCCCAGAAGCTAAAATCATATTTAGATCAAAACAACATGTGTATGTACCGTACATATATGATACATTCAGACGTGCGTGTAGAGTGGGTATGTACATGTAAGAAACGCTAGAAAGTGTGACATATTAGCCTTAACCAAGAAGCACAAGGTTGTTGTGATGTACGATATACAGCAAGGCAGTGTACAACATTAGTTATCATCGGCATTTTTATAACGGGCGTTAACATGTTAATTGTGAGACAGACACCGACAATATTCAAACTCGTTTAAAGCAAACTATTTAAACAACGAATACCACTGACACTAAGCCGACAGAAAACATACGCAACCATGTTGGCAACATTGTAATGTCCTTAACATTGAAGGATATTTGAAGATGAATTGCATAAACATCTCGGTCAGTCAGTCCGTCACTCAGTTAGTTAGTTAGCTAGTTACGTCCTGGTATGCATTTCAACCTCTCTTTAATTGATTTACATTTACAATGAACCAGATAACATGCACTTTTTAGTAGCATTCATGATAACAAAAGATTGCTTTAGATAAGAGAAAGAATGAAAAACGCGTTTGTAACATATCTCTTGTTTATATTCACAGCT
This sequence comes from Crataerina pallida, assembly GCA_949710015.1. NCBI lineage: Eukaryota > Metazoa > Arthropoda > Insecta > Diptera > Hippoboscidae > Crataerina > Crataerina pallida. The sequence continues at coordinate 16,826,499 of OX453293.1, forward strand.
CGATTACATAATATTCACAACAACAAGAAAATGCAATTTTCTAAATAATTAATAATTTATAGTAAAAAAACAGAAAAAAATGTACACATACATTATAATAGTAGAGACAAAACTTGTGAAACTTGAGTTGACCACCAGGCAAATAACCAGCAGCATCCATTTAACACAAAAGTTGTTATAAAACAGAACATAAATCAGGCTAAAATATGAAAAGCATGTTATCAAATTGTGTATTTCAGATTAAATTGCAACAAACTTACCACCATTTAAATTGTGTTTCCACAATGTTGTTAAGGTGGACAAAAAAAAACAATGTGCAGTAAAAAAACCGCGTTTGGCTTCAAACACAATTGGGATACCTTCCATATTTATGTATATCTGAACTGTAAAGGTGGTATGTATAGAATTGCTCTATTAATAATTATTTCGCCTAATTTGTACAGGTCCCTTTAGACAGTACATAAAATTTCAGCTAAATAACTTTAATTATGCTGCTGGGAGTACCGACAACAGACAGACATACGGACTTATGGGTAAACTTATATTGTTTTAAGCTAATTAACTATTTTTACTTATTGCTCCTAAACCACTTCACCTAATTTGTATGAGTACCTTGGGACTGAAACAAAATTTCCGCAAAATAACTTAAATACACTAATGAGGGTATTTGTGAGGAAAATAATAAGGAAAACAGACGAATTGATGTTATTGGAAAGCATTCTTGCGTAGCAATACTTAACAGCAGTTTTGCGCGAAAATAATTGCAGCTAAAGGGAATGTGTTATAGAATATGGAAATTAGCGAGAATGAAGTCAGGTCCAACCTTATATCTCTGAAGGTTTCACACTATCCGGTTGAAAACCCAAAATAAAAATGGACAAACTTGACCAGATCCCTTAGTAATATCACCAAGGATCATATCACGTTTAACGTTTCACGACATTCTAAATATTATGGAAATTCTCGATCTTTCCACATGCTTGCTTTAAAAGCGATCGTTAAAGAATAACAGACACCCCACACTTTTCAAAAAAGCTTCTTCGGTATAAAATTTAATATTTGTGATAATATTATAATGGAAAAATGAAAGTTGAGATGAAAACCTTTCTCTCGAAGGAGACATATTTGTATAGGCATGAACCGATCCTGCCAAAATAGCTATGATCAACATTTGCGGTCTGATAAAAGCCAAAGGTAAGTTTTTGCCTTCTATCAGTTACGTACCTTAGAAGGTGTATCAAGTCCTGGTGGTACGTGTTCAGAAAATAAATCTAGTCATTAACCGGTCTAGGCTAATTGTTCATACCTAGGCTTGATCATTTGCGGTGTGCTATAGGCCAAATTTAGTGTTTATTTGCCACATTGCCTGTTATCCTAACACCCAGTGTTAAGCTTTTGTTTTCTCCGCATTTGTAGCATTTGTATGTATCATGTTTATCCCATCTATAAATTATCTGACACCGTTTGGGTGAGTCTTTTACTTTATGCTTTAAATATGGTTATATTATTGTAAGTGAAGAGATTATACTGGAGCATCATGTTGGTAAATTCGTTAACTTGATCCCGCTGTGTATGCTGTACCATTTTCTGGTTCATGTTTGCATGTAAATTTTTCGTGTTCATAGATAAATCTTTGCCACATATTCTCTATACGTACAATGCATATATTCTTGATACGTTATTAGGTAAAATGACATAAATTTAGTTCAAAAGCGATTATCTCTTAGATAAAACATTTTTATATTCTTCTTCACAGAGTGGTTTCCAATAAATTTACGTTTTTACCTATTTGGTTTAAGTTGAAGAGATTCACGAACATTTTTTATGGCAAATTGTAAAAAGCCAATTATTTATTCAATTTCAATCATTTAGCTTTACAGAAAGAGAGAAAAACCACACGTTTATTAACGATACCACCTAACAAACGCCAAACGCAACCACAAACCATTCATTTACTAGACATTTTTATGCAAATTGTTAGCGCACGCTTTAAATTAGCTCCGGAGGGAATGCCGCAACGCAATACATGAACAAACATATCGAAGGTGTTGCTTGAACAGAAAAAAAAATCATTACATGTTACATGCAGTTCAGAAGAGAATAATTTTGCTAGGGTATAATAAGCTAGGGATTCGTGCTTGCTTCCCATTCTTCCATTAAAATAATTCCGGATCGTTTATTAAGTTTCTCATACTATTTGCAACTCTCAAAGGGAATCTTCTAAATTTAACATCAAAATGGCCTTGCCGGGTCCGTACACATGTCCTCCTACCTGTTACTCGGCCGTTACACTCAGATTGGGGAATTTGAGAAATTAATATTTCAATTGCAAAAAATTGATTAACAGTCACTAGCACCCTTAACAGAATGCCTCATGACAACAAAAATCCCAAAAAATCTCTTTATTGAAAATATCGACCATTGACCGAGAATAGTTATTGATATTACGTTGAGATCTTCAGAAAAGTAGGAAGCATTAAACGAACTTATTAGCAGTACCAGTTTTTGGTCTAAGAGGAAAACAAAGGGAACTTAGGTTCAACCGATAATCAAAATATTTAAGTCAAAGTATTTAAGTAGCCTTAATGTTCAATCCTCTGTGAAGTAATGTCTACAGTCATCTATGCAAACCTGGCTTGACGAATCATGCACACGAATCAGACACGTTGTGGGCCTTAATCGGTTAAGATTTCTTTAAAACGTTTTAGTCATTTTTGTCATTTCTACTGACCGATTGCAACTTCTTTAGGTCCTTGGACTTTCGAACTACCTCGAATTTCGAATTATTTCAGAATTGTAATGGTAAAGGAGCGGATTAGGTTGACCAGCGCATGACCTAAAAATTCGATCACAACTGAACAAGTAAAACATATGTTTTGTTCACTAAATGCAGGTGTGTGTTTGTGTTTTGGATTATGTTTAAGTATAAACTTACATAAGGTGCTTATATAAAACGTTTGCATAAATTAGAGATGCACACGCTTTTATAGTTAAAACATCTCCTAACCGTTCAACACACACACTACATGCATTCTTTACAATAGCTATGTTGTTGCAAGGTGAAAACAACGGTGTACACGCTATGGACATACCCGCTGATAAACTGAATGTAAGAGCATTGAATAGATAAATAAGTATCATGGCAGGTTGTAACTTTGTTTAATACTCGTATTTGAATATTTATTATATTATTATTCAAAGCTGTGTGTTTTCCAAAAACATACACACGTATGTGTTGTTACTTGTAGTGTATGGCTAGCTGGTTATGGATTAGCAATGTTTGTATTCTATATAGCACTATAAGGAAGAAGCGCATGGCTATGACTATGGACTACATAAAACACTTCAGTTTAACTTAATTGCCTTTAAAAACTAACAACTAATTAATCATTAATGTGATTAAAGCATCAATCACATGTTTATCGTTTGTTTATGTGGCACAATTTTTCAAAAACTTGTCCAAGCAAATACATAAAACACAACTCATCTATTACTTGATCGTTATTGTTGCATTTTTATACCCTCCACCTTAGTGATGATGATACACTAAGTAAATTATTCTGTTTGCAACTCCCAGAAGGCGTCTGAGACGCCATATTTGATTCAATCTACACATGTCCGTCCATATGTCCGTTAAAAAATAAAAAGCGGGTGCCTAAGATTTGGCCTAAACCAATCTTTGTCTTTTTACTTCTTTAAAATAAAGGTCAATTATTTACTTTTTTTTCTTCTTGATAAAAACAATACACATATAATGTACATGCGCAGCCGCATTTGTTCAATTTGGCTAATTGTCACATAATTGCATTAATTATGGCTTTAAAGAATTGCCTTTTGCTGTTGTTGCAAATCCATTTAGTTGTCAATTGGATTATATGTGATTTAAGGTCGCGTTTTTGGCTTTTAAAAGCAAATTAAAAAAAAAAGAAAAAACAAGCTTTTAATTAAAAGCCAAGTATATACATCACATGTTGATAAATCACATTTCAAATTCTTGTTGAGTAAGAAAAAAAATGTACATTCTGGAGCGAATTTTTATTGCAGTACGTTAATGGTATAATTTAGAATTAAATTAATGTACTTGAGTAAGAATTTGTTTCCTTTGAAAATCGGTAGTGTTGGGTTATGTTATAAATTGCAGCTTTTAATAAGTACAAACTGTTATACTGTTAAAGCTAAAAACAGTTACACTGTTATACAAATAAACTGGTATACTAATATTATACGTGATTTCTTTAAAGTGTTATATTGCGTGTTATGTCTAGAAAGTCGTATACTGTTAAACTAATGTACCGTAATTTTTTAAGTGTTATATATTATGTTTCGTCATAAAACTTTGACTATTAAACTGTTAAATTGTTATACTGTTATATTCAAATCCAAGTTTTAAGTAGTTCAGTACTAATCTAAAGTACTTAAATATCATTTATTATGTTCAGTGGTATTAAAAAGTACGCTTTTCAGTATTAATTATATTGTAGTTCTATACCATTTATTTATTATTCAACGTTTCGCTTAAGCTAAATATGGCACGCCTAATGATACCAACCATTTCAACTAATCACTGAACATTTCCAAATTAGTTAATGGCTTTAGACTGGGGTGTGGGGGTGTGTGGATAAAGCAAAGTTTATTATACAAATAAGTACATTGTCCTCATAACAACAGATGTTGTATTTTGTTCAACTTGATATAGTTTTGCTAAACAATTTGTTACCGAATCCACTGATTTGGAAGTGCGAAAAAATATTTTGTACTACCCGTCAACTTGTACTTGTGCACAGCTTAGTGGATATTTGTAGAGTGCAGCACAAACATTAAAACGAACGATTGCTGCTACACAAGCCCCACATGCATTATATGTTGGAAATGTAGCCTTCGCAATGGAAGCTTTGTTTGATATTGAGTTTTCTCCCAATTTGTCTTTACATGTCTTCATGGACAAAGCTTAAATAGATAATTTAATTAAGATTTAAGTTCAAAGAAGAAACAGAAGACTGAACCAACAAACTGAATTGATGATTTCATAAATCCTTAACCAGGTTACAAGTGTCACTTGTTTATATGTTATTATCCTGCTACACATGTGTGTCTATGTATATATGTGCTCGTGTAACTGTAATATCAATCAAGACATATTTATGTGCGTTGGCACGCATTAATTGTTCACGATTGTCTAAAAAATGTTGTATCCTTAAAAGCTTCCAAAGTGGTTATAAACTTATAGTGGCTCATAAACATAAGAAATTAATGGTTTCGAGGAAATTATATACGATAGAAACAAAAACAAAAAAGGAAATCAACTATAACAAATTTATGGTGTTGTCCATATGTGTACTCTGAACACACACGAATCCAACCATAGAACCGAACATTCAAATATATGGAGTACTCTACTTAGTACAATATCGTTTGCATGTGGGTATGTAACTATATATTTATGTTTATAATATTTTTTTTTTGTACTTTCCTCTAAGTAGAGTACAGATAATATCTGAACATGTAGATTTTAAGTTTGACTTCCTTTCACATCCTCCAAAATGAAATCATTTCAGGCTATAGACAAATTATTATTAATTATATGGTGGAATAAGTGCTACATGCAACATGTTCGTTGCATGTTCGTTGCATGAGCAAAGAAACAAACTGGATTTACACCTTCTGGGGCTAAATGATTATATTGATGATGACCATCATATACTGTAAAAAAAAATTTTTTATTGTCGATCTTTATCACTTGAAAATTAATATTGTTGTGTTTGCGTAAAGAGGAGACAAATTGAAAAACAAAAAACGCCCACACCGAAATCATTTTTTTATTTTATTCTTTAGTGATGAAGGTATACTAAGTTTGTTGTGCCGTTTGCAAGAAGCAGGCATCAGGTACAAAATATATCTTAAGGATGGATAAAATAATATGAACACGCTGCAATTCTATCTATAATATTTGTTGCATACGCTCTCACTTGAGTAATACTGTTTCGACAAAAACAGTATAGCGGGAGCCGTACAAAGCTAACATTCATGGAAGGGCTGCAATTACAAAACCGTCCGTACGTAAGTTTCGCTTTTAAATCCAACGTTTTCCCACTTTAACGGTTTCAACAGCATTCACGCGAAGCGAAATGGCTAAATCAACGCTGATTAGGAATACGCATATAAAGGGCTATTCAATCATTTTCGACGCTTCAAGTTAACTCAAGAAACTTCGGTTCTTCAGTTAATTTGATCTTGCAAGCCAAGATCTTTAAGCAAAATTCGCCACAATCGATTTGTATTTTCTCGTTATCCTTTTTTGTGAAGTTGTTCATATTCGCCTTTCTCTTCTTGTTCTGATATTGCATTTTTCTTAGCCTGATCAACTCACATAATCGTTAATTTTTATAAAGATTTCTTCTTGAATATTTTCCCTAATGCGACAGTCAGATGTGTTTCCTTTTTATTTCGAGATAGCTCAAGTTTTTACATATGTCCCCCCATGCCTACTCCTTGTTAACCAGAAGGCTTTGGGAACAAGTGCATATTTACATATAGGTAGTCTTTCAAGATGACATGGTAAGTTTTGTAGATTTAACACTTACATAAAGCGTGTAGGCCGACTCTACCTGATGGGTTACCTTGTTTGGCGTTGTGGAGAGTTGGCCGAAAAGCCAATAATATTTGTTTGCTTTGCTCTGTTTTTTTATTTTTTTTTTTTTATTTTGTAGTTTTAGAACCAGAAGTAAGATGAGAAAATATTTAATGGTTTTGGCATTTTTACAAGAAGCTCCGCAGACTACAAGGTGGAAACGTTGTAATGCATGTGCTTAACATTCTTCAAAACACAAGGTGTTAAAATCAGCTAGCCAGCCAAGCAACCAACCAACTCTAGCCAGTCGGGCATTTGGTTAGATTGACCAGAGCCGGTATATGGAAACGACAATAACAATAACAGCAACAACAGCAACAACAGAAAGAAACATCTGAAAGTATTTGAGAGTTTATACCTAAACTCATAAATATTACTAAAAACAACAACAACAACACTAAAAACAATATAGGCAGTGAGTTAATGAAATAAAATAAAATGCAAAGACATGATTACATGATTTTTTTTTGCTTGCTTAGAGTGGTCATCATCAGCAGGATGGATGGATAATGAGCACAAGTGCAATAAGTTTTTTCCTCTTTTTTTTTTTGTTGCAGCCTCGGCCGGATAACTAAAACTAAAAGCCAACATATAACTGTCACGCAGCATGCATAACATAACATAACCGGCCTCAAAATTCATTTAAGCCGCTCGTTAATGCCTGCTGCTGCATTAAATGCTGTCCAACAAGATCAAATAGAAAACGGACGACAAATAAATATATAAGCGGACGCAATGAGAAAGAGAGAGAGAAAAGCAAATCGTATAAATTACCAGAATTTGGCACATGGTAATTCGTTATTAATTACATGACAATTCCTTAAGCTTTGAATGACAAGAAAAATCAACAACAAAGAATGCAAACTGTCAATACTTTTCCATCATATAGTGAAATAAAATGCAATGCATTTACATATATACCTCATCTAGCTAAATAGTATTTTTAAATAAACCTCACACAGAATATCTTTTTTTTTTTAAGAAGCAAAAATCCAGTGAAAAACATTGTATATGGAATGAAATGGCAGTAAATTTTTATTAAAAATTACTTACAAAGTTTATATTCTTGATTAGCACTCAAAAGTAGATCCAATTAGACATGTCCGTCCGTACGTCTGTGTGTGAGTTCATTTGTTTTCAAAAATTAAGCTAAAATTTCGACTTATTGGGCGCAGATCCTTATTTAAATTGGACAAAAAAATATTGTATGGGGTGACTCTTCATTGGATGGTAATTTCTACATCTAGAGGGTAAGGTCGCCATGATGCATGCAATTATAAGAAACAACTCCTGAATGCCAATCTTTACAAAAGAAAAAGAAATCGGTCAAGAGCCACGCCCACAATCGATAAAAATTTCTCTATTGCTCACAAAAAATACAAGTACTTCCCATTGATATGGCAATAACTCGCCCGATCGCATAACAGACACGCCCCCAATATACAACAAATGTTACACTATTAAAGTGCGTAATAATATAGAGCAGTGGAGAGTATTTAGGAATTAAATTGAAGGGTAAATATTTAACAAACATTTTCTTGCAAAGTACTACGAGCACAAGGGATGAACAAAGTAATATGAACACCATGAAAAATAGAAAATCTTGTTGTATGTTCGCAATACCGCTTCGTATAATATTCACGAGTGACAGTATCCACGGCAACAACAACATACACAAAAACAGCATCGGCCAAGTGTAATAGTGGAAGAGACTTCAAGTTAACTGACAGAGACCGACGAACATTAGAAAGAATTGGAGCCAGACAACACAAAAGTACCAAAGTGTCAACCGTGCCAGTAGAACTCATCACTCACTGCGTCGTCAAAAAACTAACACTCATGGAAGGGCTGCAATTGCGAAACCCTTTAGATCAGTTGTTCTTATTGTTTTGTTCATTCCCGTATGTGGTTGAGTTACAGGTATGAGGTTGCAGAAAGAGAAATTCAGGTGCACCTGGGACCTAATAATTGGATTATACTAATCTTGATGAAAGCAAGCTAAAATGGATGATATTTTTTTGAGATTTTAATGCTAATCAGGAATAAATACACTTTTTCCTAGGGTCTCTGAGAGCTCCTTCTAAGTATTGCAAATGTGATATCTTAGTATTCCCCTTCCCTCTTTAGTCGAAGATATGATGTAACATATCATAACCTGAACGTGATTGATAATAGGCAGACACCTGAAATGGCAGACTAAAAAATGGCAGATGACAAACTATGATGCCAATAATATATAAATTGTATAATACACACAAAAAGGCAATGATAATGTATGTGCGTCTGCGTGTGTGTGTGTGTTTGTTTATTCCTACTACTACTATGGTCATAAACAAGACAACCAACACCATAGCTAACTACCACAATGATAATGATGACAAGCAACCGACAATAACAACAACAAAATTGTTATAATTAACAGCTTGTCACATAAAAGTGAATTTTATTTATAATAAAATGTACAGAAGTCCTGACAAGCAGATTATATTGTTTCAACCATGCGCTATTGTATGAGGGCTTGGAGTTTCATTTATTAAAATTCAAACTGCAAATTAATACTCCATCAAATTGAGCTTTGAAGCAATTATTTAAATAAAGAAATCACCTCAGGGATTAAATACTTGGCAAGACTTTTAACTTATCTGTCAACACAATGCACTGTCACGCTCTATTCTACATATAAGATTATGAACAAAAGAAAACAATATACACACACATATACAAAAACGTATCTTTCTTGTTTAGAGTTTTATACCCCATAGACTAAGTTTCTACACTTGTACACTTGCTGCTACTCTACACCAATATTGTGCGTCGTTAGGTATGAAATGTAAACTATACGCATGAAGGTATAAAAATAATTCAATAGATGATATCCGGGTGTGGTGGCAAAATATGGCTACTTGTAAAGGAGGCTGTGGTGGTCAGTTAAGAAATTAAAACTAAAACTGAAACCGAAACTATACGAATTGTGTGTGCGGTGGTAGTGATCTGTATAACAGCAACAACAACAATAACAACAATTACTACTGCATTCAACTTCTGCCGAATCATCATCATCTACTAACCACTACAATCATACTTTAATATCAGATCGTTAACTACTACAGCTGCTCACTTTTATTTGCGTAACTTTCTTGTATGCTGCTAACCTTCTGGTTGTCGACATTTTTTCTTATATTACGCATTTAATTGACTAGCAAATATTATTATAATTTATTTATATATATATTTATACCATTTTTACATATTTATATAAATACTCACACAGTTGGGGCTGATGGTGAATGCACCTGAACGTGATGCATCACATACTGAAAAATATGCAATTCATGCAAGTCGTGGAATTATGTTCCTGATCATATCTGTTATACATATTTGTTTGTGTGTGCGCGTGTGTTTACATATGATTAAACAGGTTTTGACATACTTTTCTTCTTCTTTTTTTTTCGTTTTATTAGTTTTCATAGTTGACAAGACAATCCTGGTGGTCTGACGTTTAACCTTTAAATTCTGTTTAAATTGCAGAAACTCAATACTGCAGAAGATGCGTATGTTAGATCATAAAAGATCAAGTGAAGTGAAAATTACACTGGCTTTAATTTTCATCAGTAATCGTAGCAATGCCACAATTATCCAAAATATTAAATGAAAGAGGTAAAGTCAGCTAAGGCGGTATCTTGAATACCCAGCAACGCCCATTCAAAGCTTTTCTATCTTACAATACTTTATAAGTAATGAAGAAAAGTCCGTAAAAATGCTTCATTTATATGTCTGTGCGTAATTTCAATTTTCTAGTTGTTAGACCAACTTTGCTCCATTTCCATACCAACCAACATACAGACACCACCAACACTTTTGTCTAGTTTGTAATCTATGGCGACCAAGCCAGTGTTAACCAAACAAAAACTTACACTTGATTAGATAGACTTGGAGCTGCATTTCTCTTCAAGGTGATCAGAATATATAGAAAGAAAACTAAATTTGCTTTAGACCAAATCTTACATATCCTCCACATCTATAGACAAAAAGTGGGAATGTCAGTTATATGATTCAGCCGTCCAATAGTGTATGTACGTATTACGCATCAACTTGCAAATCAAATCTTAACCTGAATACGACTTTTTTATACCCTCCACCTTAGTGATGGTATACTAAGTTTGTTCTTTTGTTTGCCGAGAAGGAGGCGTCAGAGACCCTACAAAGTATATATATTATTGATCAGCGTCAAAAACTGAGTCGATTTAGACACATATGTCTGTGTGTCAGAGTGTCCGTGTGTCTGTCTGTTGTTGGAATTCTCACGGGCGTAAATTTTGAGATATTCAGCTGAAATTTCGTACGGGCAGTTTTTGCACGCAGATTGCTACTTAAAATGGGCAAAAGTGGTCAAGATCCACGCCCACAATCGAACAAAATCTATATATCTGCCACAAAAACTTACCTATTTATTATGCGTATCTATAGTTATTTCTTTCATCGATGTGCCAAAAATGGGCACGATCGGATAACAAAGACGTTCACGATCAATAAAAATCTTTATATCTGCCACAAAAGTTGATCTAGGACCTTGGTACGCGAATACATAATTATCCCATCCACTGATGTGCCAAAAATGGGCGTGGTCGGATAATAGACGCTCACAATTTACAAAAAACCATATTCACCATAAAACTAGACTTTCAAGCTAATACGTAAAACAAACACTAGTAGATTGTGCAATATGTATATATTTGCCACGCCCACCATAATGGATGTGGAGGGTATTTAAGATATATGTATGTTTATAAATATGTGTACCAAATTCCAACGTTCTAGTTCAATTTTTTTCGGTTGTGGGCATGGCTCTTGACCGATTTTGCCCACCGATCTGTTTGCAGAAACTAAATTTTATTATACCGTGCACCACCATGAGGTAAAGGGTGTAATAAGTTTGTGCAGATGTTTAGAACTCCTAAACGGCAAATGCCACACCCACCTTCAATCATACCGATCGATTTACAATCAAAATCTGAATCGATTTAACCATGTTCGCCTGTCCGTCTGACTGTCCATGTAAATTTGTGCGCAAGCTACAGGTCGTATTTTTTGAGATATTTCGATGAAATTTGGTACATGGAAATGTATTAGCCCAAAGGGGAATGCTATTGAAAATGGATAGGATCGGACTATTTTTAGAACCCCTTCCCATATAAAAATAATTTTTGTATTTCATAAACAAACAAAAAATAAAAAAAAATTCTGACACTTGTATCACTTTGAAACTTTTGAAAATACAAGTAGATATAGAAAAGTAAAATTTTTCATTTTTCAAAGAAAAAAATTTAATTGAATAATATATAAAGTGTTGTAGGGTATTTGATGGCCGGGCTTGACCGACTATATTATTTTCACTTGTCTTATTTTAAATTTATATTTATTTAAATTTAATGTCGCATACTTTACGACCGCGAAAGTGTCAATAACAAACAGGTGCACAGGTCTCTGGATGTTACAAATGGAATGACAAGCCACTCATCTTGTGTGAAAGGTATAAAAATCAATATATAAGGGCACCGTTTGAGTACATAGTAATACATACTATGACTTAATAATTATTCATAATGTTTAAGCCCTCGAGAATTAATTACAATAAAACTATCATGCTATGGCAATTACAATTAAATTCATTCAAGTTAGTTTGTAATGTGTCACCACATTAAACGGTTCATTTGTAAAAAAAAGTTAATGCAATACTTGCAGAATAAAAAAAACAATGATTTTAATAAGTAAAAATGAACAAAAAAATACCAAAGAAATATTATTTCTTAAAGAAGAATCTATACAATCAAACAATGGTGAAAATGATTCAAGCAACTTTAATGAAAACGATATTCAGAAACCTATTGAACCCGACAAGACATTAGAAATTATTGATATTACAACAAAGGTACCCACCCTACTTAACAATATTTCATTTATAAATACCAGATAGTTTTTATGTGTCATTTAGGTTGAATTTTGGTTAAAACAACTTTTAGATGAGAATTTCGAAGTGCGTCAATTAGAGCTGTTGGGTATATTTGCAGTCAACACTCTGGTTATAATATTTAATACATACAATTTGGTCGTATTTCTATTGAAAACGTGGTATACCCCGAGCGAAGTCAAGTACAGCTTACACAAGCTGCTCTTCTTTTATGGCTATCATATAGTTGATGTAATCTTTGAATTATTAATGGTTGTCATATCGTATAACATAGCGTTTAGAACGGTAATTAGTTAGATAATAACTGTTATAGATATAAACGTAATACTTTTCTTTTCATAATTAGGTTAAATCAGCTGCTGTTATTATTTATGAATTCACTTTTTATGTGACAGATGATATTTTTAAAAGCCGAGTAAGTTATATAAGTGTGATTATTAAAAATTTAAGCGTTGGACGTATGAAAGAAGCTGTATTTTGGCTTAATATCCTCCACCTTAAAAGGATTTGTAAACTGTAATGAATAGACGTGTAAAAAATGTTGGGTGTACAACTTTGCTTCCGCCTTTTTTTTGAAATAGATGCTACATTGTGAGAAACTGATTACACATTTACGATACATGACACATACGCTGTCTTCTACTTTTTCCCATCTTTAGGGTTGTGCACGACTTCCGAATCGAAATAAGTGGTCACCCTTCACAATACGGCTGACACATTCACTTGAGAATAACTTTATGAGGAAGACACAAAACTATTAATATTTCGATGGCCTTAGGTTTACAAATGCCTAAGCTTTTCCCTAATTTTTTTTTTTTTTAACTAAGCATGTTTTGTACAAAATTTCTGCACAATACTTAAATTCTTACAAAGGAAGGCATTTCAATAGCAGACGAATGTACCGACATTTACTAAAATCGAGTCACATAATAATATTAAAAAAGAATAAAATTTCAAGAGGAATTCAAACAGTGATTTTCGCTGGGGACCCATTTTAGTTATATCTCTCAAAACATAATTATCACGACAACAAAACGCCGAGTCTTCGGACCGAAACTATTTATCCAATCAATTTTGCACTTCTTCGAAACCAAGTGTAACCTAAATGTGAAAGGCTTCATAGATCTGAATAAGTGATAAAAAGAAGTATCAGGTCTATGGAATACAGCGGCTGTGACAGTATCTGCAATTTTCACTTAATTCTCTTTTCATTGCATTCTTTTTATTATGCTTGTAGTTGCAGCAATTATGGTCCTTAATTAATAATTCAAACGTTTATAATATTTTTGGTATTTTAAGCTTGGACGGTTCCCTTATTTTAAGTGTAAGTTTCTTTTATATTTATTCAATATTTAACCCTATTATCTATTGTTTTATCTATTTATTTATACTTTTAGATCATCTCTACAACAATAACTTATATAATAATATTGTTACAATATCATGGTCAAGGTGATATATGTCAAGAATCTTTAAAGCAAAATGCTACTCAACTTTAAAATAATAAATTTAAATACGAAATTGATTCTTAATCGAAATTGACACGAAATTATTTAAATAAGTTAAAGTATTCGAAAAATATCATTATAAGAAAGTATTTTCGGTTTTTTGTTAGAATTGGATGAAAATTGATGGCAAATATCAGTAGGGTTCTAATAATATGTCCGTAAAAAAGACCATCTATGACAAAAATTTAAAAAAGGTATATATAACTGAGGCCAATTCTTGGAACACCGTCGATGCACGAACGTATGTACTCTATTTGGAGTAAATTCATTAAAAAACTGCTGCTACTTATGTGTTTGTTGCATCGTGGGAGTGGCGTTTGACCGATTACGCCCAATTCCCATGGTTTCGATTCTCATCCAAAATATATATATATTTTTTGTAATCTCCGATGCGTTATAAAATGAAATTTAATTTTAATCATTCTATAAACTGGGATCCGCTTTTTAATAAATAGTCCTTGATGATCGCTCATATCACCAACCTCCACCATAATATTGTAGTAAAAAAAACTTCATTTCACTTCATCATAAATCTTTCAATTTTCCATCAAATTACTCCCCATCGTCTTTAGTGACAGTTAGCCATCGCAATTGTTGAATAATTGTTTGTATAAACTTTTTAGAGGTGAATGGTTCACCCCAAATACTGCGCATATGCCACCCATGAAATTCATATTCAAATTCATGATATTTTATTTATATCCACTAATATTAATGGCAAATAATAAAATAAAAAAATTTGAAAAAAAAAACATTGTGTGCGACGCAGTGTGATATTACTGTTCAGTTCGGCTTTTCCAAGACAGATTTTTGCCACTAAATCCGAAAAAATGGGAAAAAAAATTAATATAAGGACAACAAAGAGAACCTATATGAAAATGCAGGCAGTTACAATTTATGGAACAGCAGTAGTAGAGGTAGTGGTACAGTCACGATGGTGATGGCGGTGGTAAGGCTGGTGTTACAACAATATTTAAGTTATAGTTATGGTTATAGTTTGTCACGGAACATGCAACAGGCGTGCAATAATTGCCAATTACATGTGTAGTGAACAAGTTCATGAGCCTAGCAAGTACTATTTTATATGAACTACAAAACCACACGTTACCAAATATACAATAATTGAAAGCGGCAACTGAACACAAACACTCTCACGGCTGTACATATGCATATATAAAGAGGTACTGGAAATGATTAAGCCTTCAGCTGGCGGGTATTACTTATGCATGTATGTTACTAGACTATATTATTTCATGAAACCGTTCCAGCCGAGCCTTTTGCCTTATTTATCTATGGCCCGTTTTATTATTCTAAACATCAAGTCAAGAACCGCAAGGGTACGCGTATATTAATGACTTGAGTTAGTTGGCTAGAGGAACTGGAATCTTTTTTACTTACAAACACATATGCGTTACTATTATTATTACGGTTTAACTTTAGTATAGTTGTTATTATATTTGGCATGAATGAAAAGCCGTTTTGATTAAGAGGGACAAATGAAATGAACAAAGAAAAGGAAAAACACTAATGAAGCCATTAAAGTATATATTGCAAACGTCATTTTAATCACCTGCAATAATAAAATGTGATATAATATTATACAAAGAGTATAATAAGGTGCACACACAAACACGCGCGCGCACAAACTAGATTTACGCACAACACATAAACTCGACTTGGTATTTTAATGAAATGTTTGCCATCGTCTCTCTCTCTCCCTCTCTCTCTCTCTCCCTTAGACAAATAGAGATCATTACATTAAACAATGTTCATTGCAAGAAACGATAGAAAAAACAACTTAGTGAAGTTTTTATCCTTGGGCATTGAAAAGTGTCAAGAAAACTTCAATTTTATAAAATGATAATATCATTAAAAATACAAGGAAAGGAGTGTGAAATGAAAAATGGAAAGCAAGAAAATGGTTCATATACTCACAAGATATTTAGTTAAATCATTAATTATTAATAATAATTCCGCCTACACACAAATTTTGTACGCTATGTGCTTTATACGAGAATGCTTGTAAGATGGTAAACATGCTAAAATGCGTGTTCACGTCTACCCAGGGGGGGGATTCAATAATAGATTTTATTTTATTTTCATTTTTATTTAGTTGTACTCGCTATGGTGTTTTTTTCTTTAAACTTAATTACTGATTCATTTAGTGATGAATTATTGGTAAAAGTGCAATTTTTTCGAATTAAAAAAGTTACCAAAAAAGTGTTTTTAAATAAACATCAAGTATCTCTGTTTGCTATGATTTATCACAATTGTAGCTTTTACGCAAATGTACATGAACAGACAGGTGGACATTCTTAAATCGATTCAGAGAGTGGTTCTGAAACCACCCTTACTTAATAAAATTAAACAATAATTTGTTGCGGGTGGCATCACTGAGCGCGAAAAGGAGAATGAAGAAGAAAAGAAAAAAGAGAAGGAGGAAAGAAAAAAGATGGCGGGCGACACCGGTTTTTTTCTTTCTTTTCCGTTTTCGACTTGGGGTGAGGAGGATTGTTGAAAACGCTTGAATATAATTTTGATAATAAAGTCAGGTTTAAAGAAGGGAAAATATAGAAAAGGTAAAAAGAAAAAAAAAAAAGGGAAAGCTCCCTAGTGGTAATAAGAAAATCAAATATAAAAATGAAATACGAATTTTTCAAATATGAATATGAAATATGAATTTTGTTTGTAATTCTTCTTTTTTTTTTGGTCTTATCGTTGGATTTTCTTGAAGAATTATTTTGGTATTTTCTATTTGTTACTAATGAATATCTGTGTTACATAATGGATATTGTATGCACATGAATTTGATTTTTTGTAATATATACGAGTATATAGCGGAATTATATAATGAACATAATAGTTTTGTGTTTCCCTTTGAACTAAACATATATATATGTAAATATGTTACAGAAAGAATGTGTGTTCTCTCAAAATTAAGCTCATCATGTAAATAAATTTAACAGCAAGTGTAAGAACTCAACACTCACTTGCGTAATACTGCTTCGCCAAAAAAAAAGTATGGCGGAATCTCCACAAAGCTAACATTCATGGAAGGGCTGCTAATGCGCAACCCTTTATGTAAAGTGTTTAAATTACTTTATCCATCCATTGTATCCTTACATGGGAGTCATTGTCATATAAAAATCACTTCGTGTAATATTGTTATACTAAAAATAATCCATTTGGATCCAAATTTAAAACAGTTAATTATTAAGCCAATTAACTTTTCTTCACCAAATTTTATTTAAAAATATTAAATATTACGAACTATCGTCATACATATATATAATGATGCTACAGCTCCTAAAAATGATCTAATCCGTTCCATTTTCAATGGTAATTGTCCCTGGGCCAGAAAATATCCTTGGGCAAAGATGCCTCAAAAAATATTCAAAACTGTAATCTGTACGTTGATTGCAAGAAATACTATAAAAAATGTACAGCCGTACGGATACGATTAAATCAATTCAGATTTTGCTTATGATCCGATCGGTATGACATTTGCTGTTAAGCAACAATTTAGGGACAATTACGTCTAGAACGATTCAGATTTTGTTAATGATACAGTATATCACGTTCCGGAACCGTGCCTTCGGAAACAGTGTCATGACCTTTTCATGTTTGAAATAAGATGTTATGTGAAGAATGCTGCTAAAAATTGTTTAATTTGATCCATTTTGAAATAAAATAAGATATGTCCCAATTATCTGTTTCATTTAAAACCGTTATTTTAAAACTTAAATCTCTTTAGAAGGCATTCCGTGTCGATTATTAGGGACACACCCGCACTTAGTATACTTTGTACACATGTTGTGCAAAGCAAATAACAGATTTCAACTAATATCTAAAAATTTACCATTCATCCATACATATACATGATTATTGAATGGTTCAACACAAATATTTCCACCATTTTATAATGAGCAAAACAACAAAAATGCTAACAATCGAATGAGAATATGAATATGAAAATTAATAATAATTTGACAGAAAATATATATGAAAACGATCACAACGATCGAACAAACGAACGAATTAAACCGCAAACCAAACTGGACCAAACGCCCGAAAAGAACCAACACATTCAATAATAACAAATCAAAACGCAATTACTTGCTTATTTATTAATTGGACGTTTCACGCTGTTCTACATCAATACGCTGTTCTATACAACACCACCGCTCTTACCACCACCACTATCATCATCAAATACGCCTTACGTGCCATAAGCGAATACAACAATAACCGATGTATTGATATTTATTCAAAGCTAAAAAATAATGTATTGTGCGTACGAGGTAAGTATTAGCGTGTATGTATGTGTGTTTATTTCTAATCCGTTCACTTTATACACACTCGTTATTATATACGAGTATGTGTGTACATCACAGGCCATTGAGTATGGATTATAATTCTCATGCATATAAACAATGATTAAATAAATTATCTCTGTAATAGCGACTTATGTAAGTATCGCCGCATGGCCAGCCATAGGTAGTGAAAGGCGAAAAAATGAGATAGCACCCAGTGGAGGGGGTGGCACTTATCAACAGTACATTAATTCACTCTATTCAATATATCAGCATACAAATAATAATTTCTTAAATTGCGCATTATTAAGTGTTTAATTTACAGCCAACTGTTTGGGGGTTAAACTATAAAATCCACCAATCAAAGCGTTAGCATTTTAAGCAATGAAACATACTGTCTTACAGCATCATATCATAGGCGCAGCATGTATCGAAAAAACAGAATATGTATGTATAAAATAGAATTTGACTTAGGCGAAATCTGAGATACCCTTCACTTTTAAGCTTAAACTGGTAGGTTCGACATTTCGCCCTCTTTTAACTTAGTTCATGTTATGACAACTTTTCAATAGGGTCATAACAATGTTGTATTTTAATACCAACGCACCCTTAAACGTGTTTCATGTTCTGTCAATGTCAAACTGTCAGCCAAGGTTAACATTTTTATTATGCAATGTTTGGAAATTTTTAAGAACTTCTTTCCACAATGCCCGCACCTTTTAGAGCGTTTACTCCAACTTTCGAGCGTAATAATGATAACACCAGACAGGCTTTGGTGGATAAATTCGAGTCAAAATATTCTGTATTGGAAATTTCTGTGCCATTTTCAAAAATATTTCACCCGTAAGTGCTACAGCTCAAAAGAAACCAAATCAGTCGCTTACAGTCGATGTTTCCAGGAATTGGTTCACTTTTTAACTTCATAGCTCCACCTTAGTGATGGTATAAAATTAAGTTTTCTATACCTTTTGCAATACCCAGAAGGAAGCCTCGGAGACCTTACAAACTATAATATACTCGTACATATAATTTTTTGATCACCATACAAATCTGAGTCGGTTTGGACATATTCGTCTGTGTGTTTGTTGTTGGAATGCTTACAGTTGTGAGGTATCAAGATACGGCCACCAAGTTGATGGTGAAATTCGGTATACATATTTATAATAACTCCATCCAAAAATGGGAGTAGCCAGATAACATACACGCCCACAATTTACAAAAAAAAATTATTTGACGCAGAATTTTCAGTTGATACGTAGTGCAAAAACTCTAGAAGTCATTATCAGGTCAATGCCACGCCCACTGTTTGTATGTGCCGATTTGAGGACATTTAATATCTGTGAGAGATTTTTCCTAATTGTGGGCGTGATTTTGCCTACTCTTAAGCAAGACACTCTCAGACTATGAAGAAAAACTGTTTGTACCAAAGATGAGACATTTTCCACTGTTCCTACCCCGTTCTGTTTTACCACTTTTAATTCTTTGTCTTGTTGTTGTAGTTGTTATTACCTCTTAATTGTATAATTTTGTTAAAGTTTAAAATGTTTTGTTCGTGCTTCCCTACATGTCAGCCAGCCTTGCAAGTATGTAGGTTTCGAGACATATACAGAATCAAAGGAAAACAAGTTTTTTTTTGAAAACAAAAATACCACAAATATAATAAAATGAAAGAATTTCATTGCATATTAAATTATGGTATTTGTTTGTAAGGGAGTATCTTAAAATGCTTTCTTCACTTGCTTATAAATTTATTTACACCAAAAAGTTTTCGTCAAATTGTTTGTATAATATTTTAGATAAAATTTTTGAAGTCACTGTTACTTTCAGTTGTTATTCAACCGGCTCATCGTTTTCTTTTTTCTTCTTTTTTGAACTCGTCTTTTTGCTGTTGACTTATATTTTGTCGGTATATAAATTTTTCTGTGTGTGTTTATATATTTTAGTATAGGTATTGATTTTTAATTAATTCCGGTTTTGATAGAAATCTCTTTTCTTAACCGTAAATCGTGAAGGGAGAAAAAGATGTGCCTACGTGACATGAATTGTAATGTAATCCATTGATATGTAAATTGATTGATTCGTTTGAACTTGAAACTAATGAAAGCAAACTAAAAGCATTAATTGAGATGCGAATTCCCAAATAATAAATTACACACATAAGGTCACTAAAAAAAATTTAACAAATTCGACCATTCATGACCACCTGAAACGCCATGGTTTCATTTCAAAACTGAACATATGAGTTAGACAGGTTAGACAGGTTCTGGTAGGAAGAAATTCAATCCGTTGCAATAAAATCTGCAATTTATTTATTCATTTCTTCATTACTTTGGTGATATAATTTCATTTGTGTAAAATTTTTAAAATTTATGTGCGTGACTTTTGACCGATTTTGCCTAATGTAAATAGAAATCCAGTGCTAAACCTAGAATACGGCCATGACAGTTCCAACAAAAGACGGTCACACGGACGGACATGTCTAGATTGATTTTGATGCTTTTCTGGATGTTGTTAATGCCATAACAAACTTGGTACACCCTGAATCTTATAAGGAGTATATAAAAATACAAAAGCAAAATAAGTTTATAAACACATTTATCCGTTTAATTTCTAATGTAAATTGTATCACAGAATTTTCTCAATCATATTTAATAAATAAACCCTTGTTGATGTTATTACAAAAAGAATACCTGCACATATACCCATACAAGCAATACAATAAAGATAAATTTCAATTGAAAACATATTTTACTTCAATACTTCATTCACTTAACACGCATCATAAATAAACGCACAGGGTCTGTCCGGTTTACTATTAATCTTAAAATTCTCGCGTGAAGCCTGTTCTATAATTTAGTTTAGTTTAAAAAAAAATCAAAAACTTAGTGTTCAGTTCGATTTTAAAGCTCGTTCGCGTTGCATCTTACGGCTTTTCTGTGTAAATTATAGCGTTAAAGATCAAAAAACAACAAAAAAACAAAATAATAAAATAATATTAACAATAACACAAATGCAAATACAAACACAAACACACACAAAACACTCACTCACCACCAGAAATATTTAAACATTTTAATGAAAAATCGTGTTAACGCATGTGCTTAAGAAATGTAGAAAACGCACGGTTGAACTCGTATTTTATACAAAATGTTTTGTTAACAATTTTATCGCTTTATATACGTTCAATGGGCTGGCAACGTTTGCGCGTTTGTTTTTATTGCAATTGTGTTAATGCGTTTTTCTATTGGTCCCCCGGCTATAAACTAATAACGTTCGTTTGTAAACAACTACTAATCGTGTAGTGTAAGAGGTCTGGCTTGATGTGCGTTTAAAATTTCGTTTACGTATGCGCAGTGGGAAAAAATTACTGCAATAAAATTATGTATATTTGTGTATGTGTGTTTGTTCGTGCGTGAATATTATGTTATTACGTTGTTATGTTTAATGCGTTTGATCAGCCTAGCTTTTCATTAGACAACAACATATTAACAGTCTGTGGATTGCAACTTGTTTGATATGTAAAATGTTACATTGCAGAGAAAAGTCGATTTTGTATAAGAGTTTTAACACAACAAACAAACATCTTATTATTTAAAAGTCTCTGGACACATGTTTGATGCATACATTGGAGATGTAAAGCAATTTTACTCTTCTTACTGAAGGGTTTAACAATAAGTTGCATTCTCAAAGAACTCATTAAACAAATGAAAGAAAACTTTATAATATTTGCCGTTACTTTTGGCGTTAGTTATTTTTTATTGTACTCTTTTGTTTACTTAAATAAACATAGATAAACTCACTGACCGTTTTTAATAATTTTGTATACAAATTAAAACTAATTAATGTTAAAATTTAATTTAAAAAATTAATTTAAAATAATTTTTTTTAATTACATAATGTGAAAAAACTATTGTGAAATATCATTATAACTCAATAGATGAATTAAGAGAATTTTTAAAAACAAAGTCCATAAATAAAAAATTTTTAAAAAAATTTTATGTTATGTTATGATATGTAAATAAAAAAGGGCTCTAACAAGAAACACAATTTAGTGCAAAATTGTTTAAAAAATAATATAAACAAAAAAATATGAAAATATCAACAAAAATATAAATAAAAAATGAAATAAAATTAAAAATTGTTTAACTACAAAAAAAATGAAGTTTTTATACGGTATAATGTTATAGTAAAACTGTTATACACTTTATTATATTTATATCCACATCTACATACAAATAGGGGGCGTGGTAGATTCCTGATTACACCCTCTAACCGTATACAGCTTACAAACTGAATTTTGAACAAATATAGATATTGAAAATTGTGGGCGTGTCTATTATCCAACCATGCACATTTCTGGCATATCGATGGCTAAAGTAATTGTAAATATGTACTTCATTCCTCAATTCTTGTGGCAGATAAATATACTTTGGTCTTTCTTTGGCCTGTTGCAAAAGATAACGCCACGCGCTTCGGTCTTGAGCGCGCCTTCTCCAGTTTTGTACACCGAATGTTTGCAGGTCAGCAAACACTTAATGCATCCACTGCAGTTTCGGTCTGACTCCTGCGCGACTTCCTTCCGCTTCTTTGCACTATCCTAGCAGGGGCACTTTCATTCATTTCAGCACAAAATTTCAGCTGTTTGCAATTTAAAATTTACTACTATTGGCTTTAGTGCCAATAACAGACATGGAAAGACACATAGACATGCAGATTTTAATGGTAATCAAGAATTTGTAGAGTCGCTGACACCTTATTTTAGGTGTTGCAAACGGAAAGACAAACTTTGTATACCTTCATTTGGCTTAGACCCAGATGTAAGTGCCCTTCACATTTGTACCTAAACGGTGAGCATGGCTAACAAGCCATTCAGCCGTTCAGGGCATCGAAGTAAAAAATAAAAAGTAACTATTATGGTGTGTACCAGTTTAGAACTGCATGCAGACTTTAACTGACGAAACTGTTATACACGTTAGACTGTGTTAATACTTTATGTTTTTATGGTGGTTTTACGATACCTTGTACGATTCAGAATATTTAAATTAATGGCTAACCAAAAACTTTATAGTTGAATATGTGATAAATAAACACATACAATAAGATTTGCAAATAATAACTTATTATGCAAACAATCGAAACGAAGAACTCGAAATGGATAATAACTTAAATTCTCATAAGCACGAGGCACCGCGCGGCTCTATATCATCAACTACTTCATTGGAGTTGCCATTAACACCAACTCGTACAATTAAAAAAGTTTCATTTTCTGATGAGAAAACAACCCCAACAACAACAACAACAACACCCATGGCATCATACACCACTATGGCAACAGCTACTGAGGAATCACCAGAAGATATACAAAATGATATCGCAATACCACCGCTTATGGAATTTATGGCCAAACAAACTCAACAATATTTACAAAAATTACATGACTGCTCAAGCCAAGAAGAAGAAGAGGTAGATAATCGTACGAGTAGTGCTTTGTCGTCTAGCATTAATGGTAAAAAGAATATATTCACGAGCAGCTTAAATATTAACTTATCAAGTCAAGATGAAGTTAAGAAACCAGTACCACCTATATCCCCAACGCGTTTACGTTTAAACCCTGTAAATAATTTACAAGCTAAACGCATAACAGAAGAAGAGAAAAATATCTCAAATAATCATTTAACAGAATTACAAACTACTGATAACTCTATAACAACAACACCCATTGAATACCACAAGAATAGTTCACGTTCTAGCTCTTTGACAGAATATGCCACCACCCCGAGTACCTTATCAACCAATTCACGAAAATCTTCCATTTCAAATTATTCGCAATCAACACCGCCCATAGAATCACAAAGTAATAGTTCGCGTGCTAGCTCTTTAACTGAAGATGGTTCCACGTTTAATACTGCGTCAGCTCAATCCCGAAAATCATCTTTCACTTCACAGCCATCATCGAAGTTACCCGTATCATACGATATACTGCAGACGCAAACATTTCATGACAATTTCAAAGTAGATGATCTTGTGCAAAGTGTTAAAGATGTGGAACGCTATAATTTAACTTTAGATAAAACAAATTTTAGTTCCATGGAATTGGAGGCGAGACGTGATAAGATGCGTTGGTTATTGATATCAGAATGTAGTGCTCAGCTGGGTGATGGCAAACATACCAGAGAAGGTTTTCGCAAATTATTTTTAGACGAGGTATGGAATGTTTTAACAATTCATAGAAAAACAAGTTAAAACAAGGGAAAATATTATAGTCGGTCAAGCCCGACCATTAAAAACCCTACAACACTTGATATATTATTCAATGGTCCGATCCGGTCTATTTTCAAAAGGGTTTATTTTTGGGCCAATACATGTCCTTGTACCAAATTTCATCGAAATATCTCAAAAAATACGACCTGTAGCTTGCGCACATATTTACATGGGCAGACGGACAGATGGACAGACGGACATAGTTGAATCGAATCAGATTTTGATTCTGAATCGATCGGTATAATTTAAGGTGGGTGTGGCATTTAGGAGTTACAAACATCCGCATAAGCTTAATATACCTTTTCCCACAGGGTGGTGCAGGGTATAAAAATATATTTGGCTTCAGCCAAAACTTTAATGTTCATAAAGTTCCTTAAGGAGTATCTGCGTCTAATATATCTACTTTACTTTTGTTTAGAAAATTTCTCTGAAAAATGGTCCTTTTTCAGTTTTTCAGTTTTGTTTCACTGTATGTCGCTTCAGCGATTACGCCCAATTTCAATGTGCAGTAACTGCCAACACTTCTAACAAGTTTGCAATTATTTTATATACCATTTTCTTCGACAAGGGAATAAACACTCACAGAACAGTCTTGAGTCTCCGATGCCTCCTTCTGAGCATTACGAACTTTTTGACAAAGAACCCCCAAATGCAAATGATCACAAAACTCTCCAAGGAGTATAAATCTCAATTTTCAACTTTCAATCTTCTATCATTTATGAGTAATTCACTCCTAGGCGGACTTACAGACATGCCCAGATCAATATTAGACTCTAATATAAAATATATAACTGAATCCTCCTTCTGGCCATAGAAGTTTTAACAAAACATGAGGGGGTAAGCATAACTAAAGAAATATTTCTTCGAAAAGTTGCAAATGAGTCATTGATTCAATTTTAATAATATACAAATATTTTTTTAGCTTTGCTTTTTTTTTAATATTAATAAATGAATAATTAAATATCAACAACAACAGTAGAACAACTTATAGTCGAAGTGCCAACATAAACAAATTATTATGAAAAATTGTATTTTAATAAAAAAGCACGTTTTCTCGACGCGCTTCATGTAGAGGATATATCGACTGCAATGTTATGACACACAAATGGTTATATACATATATGTAACGAAAATTATAATATATTAAACATTTTTACAAAATGATAAAAGAACGCATGACGCTATTAAGGCACGGCACACCGGTGTGGAAAAAGAATGGAAACTTTTCAGTAAGGTCACAGAATGATATTTTTCCACAAAAACTTCAAAGAGAAAAGTTCTCAGATTAGAAAAGGGAAAAGAAGTTTACCATCCAATGATTTTACTCAAGAGTTTCCATCTTTTCTTCTCACCCTATAAGTACTTCGCAGTGCATCGTGCAGCGAACTGCACTGCTTAGCTCGGTAAGAAAAGGTCTGTACATTGTTAAAACTTATGATGGTCGGTTTAATAAATAAAAGCTAATGTTTGCGCCTTCCAAAAAGTTAAGAATAATCTAAGGTGATATAAAAATGTCCATCTATCTAGTTGTACAATAGCTGTGAAAAGTTGTTAAACTCGACAGAAGTCATTTTTAAGAACTCCTCTCACATAAAATCGAAAAATAACTCATTCTAAGGTAAATGCTAACAACTCGTAGTAGTTCATTAGTAAGTTACTTACATCTTAGCAAAATAATTAAATTGAAAATTTCATTAAAAATGTTGCAAAAAGTAGAGACGGTTAATAATTGAATGTGCATGTTTTAAACAACCTTTACCAACATAAGCTGTACTTGCTGTATGTTGCACAGCGTATCGTATTTACTTTATATGTATACTCGTACATAAATATTTTCATATCAAAGATTTATAATTTCCTGAACTTGCTGCGTGAAGGTCACACCTCCAAATATAGTATATTGCCCCAAGCAATGTTGCACTTTATGTATACCGGTTTAATGATATTCGAGACAACCTTTTCTTTGTAAAAAAACATATAAACTACAATGTAAGATATGAAAAAAAAACAAAAGAGTTGAAGGTTAAGTATACCTATTATTAGTAGGGATTTAGGTTATTGTACAATACGTGTACATTGCTGAATACAAATGTGTATAGAATATTGTTTCAAAGGAAAGAAAAACCTACCTTTTACTATACCAATCAATTCATCATCATTATAACCCTGTCCGTCTGACCATCCATGTATATTTGTAAACAAGCTACAAGTCACATTTTTGTACATACTTCGATGAAATTCGGTACCAGCGCATACATTGCTGTAAAGAGCAAACCTATTAAAATGGAACCTAATTGAACAATTTTAAAAAACCCCTCCTCATATAACATCCCATTTTAAAGAAAGTTTGATTAACGAAAATTTGCAGAATATTATGCAACTGAAAAATTGTTAACATCTACAAAACATACATAAATGAATAAAACAAATTCATAACTGAAAATATGGTACTTAAGTGAAAATAACTGAAAAATTTCAATATAAAAAAAGCAAAAAGACCCAACATATTATATAGCAAGTGAAAGATAATTTTGTGTATACTATTTTCTATATAATTGATTTTGTCTGAAACAATTATCAATAAATAATTCAAACAAAGTGTAATAATACAGATATTGTGAACCCTTATGTAGACAATATAAAAAGCTTTTAACGCATACATCCCTTTGTGAGGTACTTTGTAATTTACAACGAAACAAAGTGCAAATTACAAAGTACCGCCCTCTTTTAATGAGGGTTTGAGGCTCAGCCTCGTACGAATGAGGATCAAGCGGTGAGAAATGAATTAAAATTACAATGCTCAGCATATAAGGTATTTAACAAATTATACGTTTTAACAGGGGCGGATACAATTACAGTTACAGCTCATTAGCTAAAAGAATCACATTGTGAAATTTTAATGCCCTTAGACATTACGAGATGAATTATGTAGGGTTATTGATTTGTATGAATTTCACTTGTTTTTATACCTTGTACCACTTGTGGGAAGGGGTATATTAAGTGTGTCCTAAACGGCAAATGCCTTAGGGAGTTACCATCAGTTATACCGATCGATTCAGAATCAAAATCTAAATAGATAGGATCGGCCATTTTTAGAATCCCTTCCCACATAAGATAAGGTGTAGGGTTGATCGACTGTAATATTCTCAGTTGTTATATATATAAAATTTTTATACTTATATTAACTCTCTTGATCAAAAATTATGACCGATTCATAAACTCTCTTTACAGGAATTTCAACAAAAGTTTTTTCAACTCTTCGATTTTGAAAATAACAGCTATTTGAAGCAAGATCATTGGATAGAACATTTGAAAGGTCGTTTAACGTAAGTTAGCAAAAATGATCGAATTTATTTAAAGTGCAAATGACGATTAATGAGATTAGCCTGACTACTTGACTATTGATGGGGTAGTTTCTTCTAGCTTCCAGAACAGAAAAGATGTTTGAAATTTTTCCAAATTTTTAATGTAAGAAATTCCACATCTAAGTAATTCAAAACACCATCATCTTGTATTTCTTGTTCTTTTTTTTTTTGTAAGCAGTTGATTAAATAAAAGTGTTGGCGTTGTCAATTCACTTATTTAACTCATGTTACTCGTATGTTATTGGCCACACACATGTGTTCAGCATATGTAGTGTATGTGTTCCGAACATATGTATCCTTAATGTATAATACATAGAAGCTAAATAACAAGCAACAACAATTATAAACTATGTAACGCAATCTACCAAGTGTTCATAATAGCATAGCACAGAAATTGTGCGATGCTGAACCGTACCGTGACCACAGGCCAAATTAAATGGTAAAGCCTTATGTATGACATGTATGCGTGTTTGGCCAGCAAAAATATATTTCTTTCGCTTAATGGAATTATGCTTTTATCTTATTACTTCTTAACTGAACATGCAAAGTTTCATTTCATTTTATTCTTATTTTTTTTTTTTGTTGCAGACATGATAGAGAAATGGATTATGCCGAACAATTAGAATCAGTGGCTTATGTGATTTGTGGCGAGAATAGTAAAATATCATTTAAAAATTTCTATGATGTATGGCATGCACGGGGTGTAAGTTGGTGTTTGGTGCTCTCTCTGTTCCCTCTAAGTACTCTCCTTACTTCTGTTATACATTTTTACAGATTTTTGATAAATTATATCGTTTAATCGATAAGGAAGGTACAAATCTAGTATCGACCAGTCAAATTATGGAATTTTTATCGAATCTTACCAATTCCAGGTCAGTCTACACATTTTAAATAAAGTAACTACAACTGGAACTAAAATCAAGTGTATCTGTAATGAAGACACTTCTTACCAATAGTAGAAAATTGTTAAACTAATTGATTTATGTATATGTAAACAAACAAGCGAAAATGTTGTAGTCGTTTATTACTCACCATTTAATACCCTACACCGCTTAGTTCCGCAAATTGCAAATTAGGCTACAATTGCTTTAGTTGTATCAGTAAACGCGAGGCATTGAAATAATGAAGAAGAAATGAAGAAAAGGATGTCTAAAAATGGTCCGATCGGATCCAAATTCGAAACATCCAATTTTTAAGCTAATTAACTATTCTTCACCAAATTTTTTCAAAAAATATTAAGAATTGCTAATTTTTGCCAAATAAAGACTTTTCTTGTAATACAATCTTATATGAGGTCCTCTTTGAATCAATGTATGTCCTGGTATCAAATTTAATTAAAATATCTGAAAAAATGCAACCTGAGGTTTGCAAACAAATTAATATGGACAGACTAACGGTCACCGCTAAATCGACTCTAATTTTGATTCGGAATCGATGGATACAATTTAATGAAGAATTACGAATATCCACACAAGCTTCATATATTTTTTGCCACAAGTGGTGCAAGATATAAAAAATGGCAATTAATCAAAACAACAGAGCATTGAAACATTGAAGCATTTAATTAACATTTTTTATATAAGGCAACAAAATACAAGCTTTTATATGTCCATACATATTTATATTGTTTTATTAGTATCATGTTAAAGTTTCATGCTTTTGAAGTGACTGTCTATCATTAAGCATTTCCAATTCTTTTCGTATATTTATAAACATAATATGGCGGCGCGGAAAATATCAATAGACCACGTACCGGATTTGATAAAAGCTCTTTGGCTCGTCTAGAGCAATTATTCCGTAATACTGTTGGTAACGAACAAGAGATAAGACGTGAAGAATTTAAGAAAATTGTTACCTCAAAAAATGTAAGTACTACACGTCTCATTTTATTTGCTAAATGTTTATGAAAATGTCTTTTTTTTATCAAAATTTAGCCATTCTTCACCGAACGTGTCTTTCAAATATTCGATAAGGACAACTCAGGTTCAATATCATTGCAAGAATTTATTGATGCAATTCATCAATTTTCAGGACAATCGGCAGACGATAAAATACGTTTTCTATTTAAAGTTTACGATATAGATGGTAAAGGGATAGTGTTTCATGGTTTCTGACAATCAATTAATTCCCAAATTGTACTCCATAACTAGGTGATGGTTTAATACAACATAAAGAGTTGCATGATGTGATACGTGCCTGTATGGAAGAGAATGGTATGGAGTTCTCGGAGGAGCAGGTAATTATTACTTAAAAATACCACTCCCAAGCGTACATCAAAAATTATCATTTCTGCTATGAATTCTATTTCACCTTCAAAAATTGTTACTTTTACTTCATAAACGCTTATTTATACCTCATGAGAGAGTCATTTGTATTTCAACGGAGAAGTACAAATAACTCTCTCTTGAAGTACAACTAACGATTTTTGAACTGAAATTGAAAATTTTAAATATATTGATGATTTTTGAAATTAACTTGACGATTTGGGAAGTTCACTTGGAAATGGTGTAGCCTTACGCAGGTTGTTAATCGAAGGGTTTAAAAACTATAAGTTGTGGATCCTTTAGGACCTACATAATTCATTTTCATTGCTTCGTTACTATTTTACAGATAGAAGATTTAACAATAGCCATGTTTGAAGATGCTGATCCTTATAACCGTGGGGAAATTACTTATGAGGCGCTAAAAAATCAGTTACACAAACATGGCGGTCTCTTAGAGAATTTATCAATAACGTAAATGAATGCTTTATATTAAAAAAGTTATTCCAAAACCAAATCAATGTAATTAAAACCAATTTCAGCATTGATCGCTGGTTAGTGCCTATAACACAGACGAATGAGCCGAAAAGCAAAACACCTTGTATTAATCGCATACCGGTACCGCATCAACTAACTCCAGCTTATATGAAAAACAATCATGTCTTTGTTACATATTTGGCTGCCTATATAGTCATTAATGTGTGTCTTTTTGTATCCCGCAGTATACAATATCGTAGTAATAATATATACGTCATTTTGGCCAGAGCTTGTGGTAAATTTACTTATTGTACAAAACCTATCCATCCAACTGATCTGAAAATTTCTTGTTTTTTCAGGTCAATGTTTAAATTTCAATTGCGCTTGGATTTTAGTGCTCATGTTGCGGCACACTTTAACCTATCTACGTTCAAACGGTTTATCTACATATTTGCCGGTAGACAATCACATCTACTTACATAAAATGACCGGATTTGTTATATCCATTTTTAGTCTTATTCACACCGTAATGCATCTCTGCAACTTCTCTATGATTGTGGTGAATGATCCAGAGATTAATAAAGCTAATTTTACTGTAGTGGAGTGGCTTTTAACCGATCGACCGGGTTTGTTTGGTCTAATACCGGGTTGTGCCAATCCTACCGGAGTGGTCTTGTTTATTATTTTACTCATAATGTTCATCTGTTCGCAACCGTTTGTACGTCGTAAAGGCTCCTTTGAAGTTTTCTATTGGACACATCTGTTATATGTACCATTTTGGATATTATTGCTTTTTCATGGACCGAATTTTTGGAAATGGTACATAATACCCGGCATTGTGTATGTGGTGGAAAGGGTTTTACGTTACGTGTGGATGCGTGGCGAACATGGCAAGACGTACATTAGTTCTGGTTTATTGTTACCATCTAAAGTTATACATCTGGTTATTAAGAGACCGTATAATTTTAATTTTCGTCCCGGCGATTATGTTTTTGTTAATATTCCGACCATCGCCAAATATGAATGGCATCCGTTTACGATTAGTTCAGCACCCGAACAAGAGGACTACATGTGGCTACACATACGTACCGTAGGCGAATGGACGAATCGTTTGTATAGATATTTTGAGAGGGAACATCATAAACTTCATAATGGGCCCATAATGCCACATAAACAAGCCATACCCACATCCAGTTTATTACGCATTCAAGAAAATAGTGAAGCATCGTCTCCCGCAATAAACTCACAAACTCCACAAACTGATTTTCTAGCAAAAAATCTTCAACGCAATGGAAAAAATCATGAAAATAGAATTCAACGTCAAAACTTTATACCCTCCAAATTGGCCACACAAAATATAAATGCCTGTGATACTAATGCAGAAAGTAATGGACCTGGTGATCGCATACGTAATTTAAAACAAACGTTGCAGAGAACTTTCTCTCGCAAAGATGCAGAAAGTAAGGAAAAACGTTTATCAGGTCATGCCAATGATGCTTTTATAACGGAGGATCAAGAAGGGGAAATAATCCATGATCGTGGTAAGCGTAAAAAATTGCAGAGATTATTGCTAAATAGACCGCCATTGGAAAAGAGTATCTCCTTACCCGATATGGCCGGAAAAACCATAAAAAGAAGTCATTTGAAAACGTACGTTAATTGAACACAACTACCAGTGCCTAATTTATTACCATTACAGACTACAAGCCTTAGGACGTTCTGAATCGGAACGATCCTTTGATCAAGCTCGCATCAGACGAACCCGTTTACATAGTGATGGTTTAGCCTATTTAAGTCCACAAAATCGTTCGTTGGCGCAAAGTTTTCGTTATATGCGAAACAAACCCACCATAATTGCTTTTAAAGCACCCAAACGTCAAGAGAAGGAAAATGATGAAAAAGTTTTACCAACCAACAATGGTGACACACCTACCAACTTTACACCAACTTTATCACAGAATAGCGTTGTAGAGAAATGTAAGTTTAAGTGTCAAACAAATATATTGGAAATGAAGGATAATTGATAAATATTTTTTTTTTTTTTTATTGCAGTTAGTTTAACAGAAAAGATGAATCCTTTAAATTACGGTGGGGGGGAGGAGAGCAAAGATTATGTAATGGCTAAACCGTTAGAGGTAAAAATAGAGTAAAAATGTTATGGTCGATCAAGTCTGACTATTCAATACCCACCCAAACACTCAGTTTCAAACTGTTTTCATGTATCAAGAGGTGTTAAATATAAATAGTTTCGACCAAAATATGCCTTTTACACTGAGTGAAATATTGGAAATCTGAATCTTACGGTTATGGTTTTTGAAAAGAAAACTTTTATGGAAGGGAGAACCAAAATGGACCCTTCGGTTCCAACGTTTTATAATCAATTATTAAAGCATTCTTAAGCAAATTTCGCTAAAAAAGATTTTCGGAATTATTTCAAAATAGGGCGTGTGGTAGAGATTCTAAAAACTGTTCCACTTGAACATTTGTCTTGAATAGTGGAATTCACTAAGACTACAAAGAGGCGTAAATGATTCAGACACAGAATATTACCACAAACAATAAAAATTGTTAATTATTCGGCTTAATTCCCGTGGTGTAGGCATTGTGGGAATCGATTTCACGACCACCTCCATTAGAGACTCGACAGAGCAAGATTTATATAAATACTTTAATTATAATATGCACCAATTACAATAACACTCTATTATACTTATATATTTGCCTAACAACAACAACAACAACAAACATTATCAAAGTAAAGGATGATATAGAAAAAGTAAATCATTTAAAATCAGCCAAATTTAGAAGGCGAGGGACATATGCCACCTTATCCACACAGGGTACCTGTAACCCAAACGACAACATAACACTAGACGAAGGCATTTCAGAGATTTGAATTTTTCTATATTAACAATTTTCAATCTATATAGAAGTAGAAGCTCCAATTACTTAACATATTGATTTCCTATAAACTTATCAAATCTTCAATAGAAAAAAATATTTTTTATAAATTTATTAGATTTTTATTGACGGGCCATATGGTGCACCATCGTCTCATATATTTATGGCACAACATGCCGTTCTAATCGGTACAGGTATTGGTGTTACACCGTTCGCCTCTATACTACAATCGATTATGCATCGATATTGGAAGGTGAGGCACACGTGTCCGCGCTGTAATTATGAATGGTCCAGCGAAATACCGAAAAGTGTTATGCATCTGAGGAAAGTAGATTTTTTTTGGATCAATCGCGATCAACGTTCATTCGAATGGTTTGTAAATTTATTGTCACAACTAGAAATTGAACAGGCGGAATTGGGCGGTGCTATGGAAAGGTAAACCAAACGTAAAAAAATATATAGAAAGTATTGTATGTAAAAGAAATCATTCCACTCACTAGATTCTTAGATATGCATATGTATATAACGAGTGCTCTGCAGAAAACGGACATGAAAGCTGTATGTTTACAGTTGGCTTTAGATCTGCTACATGAAAAGGTTGTTAATCTCACTATTTGTTGATAAGTTGATCAAAAATTAATTGACATTTTTCATGAAAAAGGGTAAGCGAGATTTAATAACTGGTTTAAAGACACGCACCAATGCTGGCCGCCCTAACTGGGATAAGGTCTTTAAGCAGCTGAAGGCTCAAAAGAAAGGCAAAGTTACGGTTTTCTATTGCGGACCACCACAATTAGCTAAAACATTGCGCTACAAATGCGATGAATATGGTTTTACGTTCCGTAAAGAATGTTTTTAAAATACATTTTGTAATGTTTAATGTTAACTATTCTGTTAAAAAACGAAAGAGATTAAAAACTTATTTTGGTAACAATTTATAGAAGAAAGTATTTAATATTATATCAGATGGCTTAACCATTGTAGACGTTGTATATTTATGTCGGCGTAAAGCTCATACAGTTCAAGATTCATTCTGATTTGGAACTAATTGGCAACTCGTACAAGCCAAAGACCTATCGAAGAATTTTTCTCTCAAAGAGCCTCAACATGCTTCAGAGTCTAAAGAAAGGGATGATGAGAGACTTATAAAGTGTCGCACGAAAGGGGGCTGTTGAACTGTTTACTTAGCCCATAGGAGCACCGGTTAGCAGTCATAAATTCCTTTTATCTCCATGCTGAGGGCATCGCGAAACCCTGAACGTTGAGGCCATCTACTTCGTTTTATCCTCGTTCACCTCTAGACCCATTTTCGCCGATTCTTTCTCAATTCTTGCAAATATTGGTATTATATACCCCGCTTTCCGTCCAATGATGTCAATTTTATCGGCATAGGTGACAATCATGACACCTTATTCGAACATTGTGCCACTAATATTAACCTCAGCATTCCGCAAAACCTTTTACATGATGATGCTAAAATGGATACAAGAAAAGTTGTCGCCCTATCTGAGGCCTCGTTTGGTACCGAATGGTTCAGGGAGATTCATTCCTATTTTGATTGAGGTCCTGGTGTCACTCAAGGTCATTTTGCTAAGTCTTGTCAATTTAGCGGGGATATCAAACTCAGACATATACGAGTATGTTATGTTTGTAGAGTCTCCGACGGAAAAATGACCTGAGCACACCCTCATCACTAAGGTGGAGGGTATAAAAGTACTTATCAATACCTTTTGTTTTGAGCATCTTATCTAATCCAATAGAAAGTTTTAATTTTGAATCTTGAGATAAATTATATTGATATGAATTAAATCAATGATTAACCGTACACAGCTTACAACGAAACACTAAATTCATAATTTCCTTATTTTTTCTTCCAAATGTTGTTGTGCCTTAATTTAATGACAATTGTTTAAATTCTAAATCAATTAAAATATTTTTTATCATTTCACGTATTATGTGACAACACTTGGACTTATTAAATATGTTATAGTGTATCCACTTTTATCAATTAATTCAGCCTATTTAATTTCTTTGCCAAATGGCAAAATTTATAGAACACTCCGGTTGTGGTTTGCGCTGTATAGAAATTATTTCATCATTGATGTGATCTACGTTATAGAAATCTCTTAACTCAGCAATAGCTTGCTCCTCAATTTGTGTTAAAGCGAAGGACTTGTGTCGCATACGTTCGTACTGTTCCCGTTGTCGCTTTTCGTCGGCCAAAATCTGTGAAAAACTATTACTGGTAGTAGGTGGAGAGTTTGCATTTACAAGTTTTTTGTCATGATGACGCATCATATTAGCAAATGAAGAGGGATCTGCTAGATCCCTGCCCGTAAGCGGTGGTGATTTGCCATAGTCGTTATCATTTTTAATTGGTGACACTACCACGCCCCAGGCATTGTTTACGTATGTTGGTGGCGATGAAGCCGGTTCGGGCGTGGATTCCGTAATTGAACTTGTCCGTCTTGCTCGTTTTCGTTGTTTTTGTGATAGTTTTTCCCGTGATGGTGTTGCCAAATCAGCTAAATTAATATTAAAGGCCTTGGTTGCGTTACTTGATGCGTCCATTACATCTTCTAAACATTTGCCGGCACTTTCTGATGTTTTTCGCAACATTACAAAATCTCCGTTAGGTTTACTTTCTTGCTTCAATATATCATTGGCCTTTAGGATGTGTTCTAAAGTAAACTTTTTCTTTTGTTCCTTCTTATCAGTGACCTTGGACCACACCTTTGAATCCATGTTTTCTTGCGATGTATGATCAATCATTTCGACATCTTTGCTTCCAGTTTCTAATGATTTTGCGTGTTTTTCGGCCACACTTAAGGTAGCCATCATTGAGGTAATGGCTTCGCGTTCATAATGTCGAACTCTAGTGGTGTTAGCGGAGACTTTCGTTTCTTTAACTTTTTGTTTTGTTGACGTTTTATCCTAAAATTAATTAATTATTGAAAAAAATCTAAATTTGGTTCAAGAGAAATCTTAAATACCCTTAAAATGTCACAGTCAGCTCGACCATTCAATACACACTTTATGCATTGCTCAGTTGTATACACTATTTATACTATGATTCTTATGAAAATCACTTCTAAACTTGGTTCGATTCCGTCTAAACTTAGAATACTTTGCAACGTGCCGCTCTTACCCTCCACGTAGGCAAAATTACCCCCTCAAGAAGAAACTTTTTCAAAAATACCCCATCACCCCCATATGGGTTCGATTGTTGGGGGTATCGAATTCGCGACTTTAATTATACACTCCACCTTAGGGAAGAGGGTATATTCACTTTGATCATCCGTTTACAACAAATCGAAGGAAGCCTCGGAGACCCCACAAACCATATATATTCTTAATCAGCATGAAAAGAGAAATCGTTTGAGACATGTCCGTCCGTGTGTCCGTCTGTTGTTGGCACTCTCGCGGTCGTAATTTTTGAGATATCACATTTACACTGGGCACACTTATTCTTAGTTTAATTTCGCTGTTCCGTATTGAAATTGGAAAAAATCGGTCAAGAGACATGCCCACAATAAACGAAAATCTCAACATACCCCGAAAAAATTTTATCTTTAAAAAATTATATATCGCACAATACTATGCCTATCAAGTTGAAATTTGGTATACATATATATGGGGTACCGTTATCCAACATTGTGCCAAAAATGGGCGTGATTGAATAACGCAAACGCCTATAATTTAAAAAAAACACTATTTGCCTAAGTACATGATATAGTCCTATATATACATATATGTGGCAATAGGAACATATTTTTTTGGGGATTATAAAAGGTAGAGGGTATTTAATCTTCGGTCTCAACCGAACTTCTCTATCTTGTAGTATTTACTTAATTTTAAGGAATAGTAATAATTGAAACTTGAACCATTTTGGAGAGGTAAGTTATAAGGGAGGAGATACCAAAATTGATCTCATCTGGTACAAATTTAAGGCAGCCAATCATTAAAAAAAAAAGGGCCAAAAATTTACAATGACAACAAAGAGACCAATAGATTAACAGTCCGATAAAAGGGATGATGAAACGATTGATTGATATGGTAAAGGTAGCTTTTTTATATAATGTATAAAATTTAAAAAATCTTCCACAAACCTCATTTTCATTCATTTTATAATCCAAATCTACTTGAAAATCCTCCACAAAACTTAATAAGCATGCATCGTCAATGGCGGCTGAATCTGGTGTTATTACCCGATAATCGAATATATGCTTAAACATATCGCGATAATGTTGATTGATACACTTCAAGGCAGACGGCTCACAATTGTGCAAACTCTTTTGTAAAAGAAGCCTCGCCATATTCTGGCAGATGAAGTCTAAACATCCCTTTTTCAAAACAGCACAATTATACATACAGGCAAAATCTAACATTTCACCACATCTCCTTATGGAGATTTTCTCCAATAGCATGATTTCACAAACTTCTCGTAAACGTTCAATGAAAAATTGATCACAAAATACAATCATATTGTACAGGAACGTTTCACGATATTTCTTTTTGCGAAATTGATTAATATCCAAACTGTAGAGAAATTCGACAATAGTCAACATATATTCATATGGTATGGTTGTGAGGTGAACAACCGTCTGTTCGCTCCAAGTGTGTGTAAACATCATTTCGAAATATTCTAAACGTGACACCAAAACACATTTGTGAACCGCCAACTCGATGTTATTTTCGCAGATAATACGTAAATCGTGCAATTCAGGGAAATCAGTGTGGCGTAAACGATTGAAACGATACTTGCATTTATCCACGTCCAAACGCTTGTCATTGCAATAACTAGGAAAAGAGAATTTTTGTTAAAATGTCTGTTGGTCACACATCGCCACTAACAGAAAACCATACCTTTTTAAATACTTGGCAAAATTATTGAGTTGAAATATTTCCACAAAACTTATAAACCAATTCAGAACTTCTATAACATTTTGTGGCCTATCCTCGGGATTTATACTGTTCTGAATATCTTTCAAATCTGATAATAGCACTGTAAAAAAAACCAAATAAAAAGCTACTTTTGACTTGCCAAAATCTTAAATACCCACCATGGTACCTATAGAGTATAGGTGTCAAAGTTTAAGATTAATATGAATTTTTTTTAAATCGTTTCCTTTTCCCGTTTTTTAGCACTGTGATCTATTTTACACAATTTCTGTTTCACCCTACATGCATAGACTGCCAACACAAGTTCGGAACGGATAGCTCAATTTTGGAAGTAAGCACATGATTTATTCAAGCTCGGACCGACAGACGGACCGATAAATCAATGCACTTTTCAGTGCAGAAAGGAAACAAAGTAATTATATTCCAACTTTGTTGATTCTTATTTGGACATTACGAATGTGTTAACAAAGTAATATTAACCCCCAAACACATATAATGGTGGGTGCAAAAAGTACTCAAATGTAATAAAAAATGAATTTTTATTCATTAAAAATATTCCATTACCTTCTTCGTTGGGCAAGTAATTGGTATAAATATATTTCAGCATTATTTCAAACATTTTACTGGTTAAGCCGGGATAATTTAAAGGCACATTTTTATCTGTACTGGCTCTTATAATATTACGCAGCGTCATAGAACGCGAATAAATTATAAATTTATTTGCTGGGAATTTATCACCATCCACATAAAACACAACATCATGTATATTGTCGTACTCGTTGATATCATTGCTTAACTTTTTAAATGTATACTGTTCTGGTACTAAATTTGGCAATTTAAAGTATTTTATATGAGACTCCTGTAAAGCAGCAAATGACACAAAATCTTCATCACAAAATATATCAAGAGCCCGATCAATATTATGAATGATTTGTAAATCGATGCGTATCATGAAATCTTTGGCCATTTCAGTGGAACGATTATCATAGCGACTCCATATATTGGCTACAACTTGGCCACGTTTTGCTTTTTCTTCCTTGCAGTATGAGGGCATAGAGACTTGTTGGCATTTGCCTTTATAAACATCACCCTGAGACAACAATAACACTTGATTGCTTTTATATAAAATCTTATCGATTTGTGTTAGGCGAGGAGTAAAAGAGCATCTGCATAAAGGTAATAAAAAAGTTACAAAAATAAGTGGCAATCATATAATGCCCTACATGTCACTTGGTTGCAATTGCATAAAATATATAAGTGATGTAGGGTGTAGATATCAACAGATGACGAACCTATAAAAAAGTTGCGTTAATTGATACCATAAGAACACGACATTAGTTTGGGTTAAAATTAATAATTTTAAAGCACTGGCTGAGCCTTTTTCAGCCACCGTAACATTACCCTCTATTATGGCTATACTCTTTAAGGACTCATAACTGAAATAGGAAAACATTTTTATGTAAACAAAACACAACCGTATTAATTGAACTCACTTGGGTGGTTTCAGTGATTTGACTTTATAATTGTGAAAAAGTAAAATCCAATTGTCTACAGTCAACACAACAATGGCTGCACTATTGGCTTCGACATGTTGAATTCTGGTGTTGGGAGGTAATTTCATCTAAACACACATTATTTGATTAAAAAGTGCACGTGATTGAATAAAATATACCATTTTAGGCAGTGGCACGGTTTTTGTGTTAACATCAAAACCCAATTGACCCAGATTTTTGCCCCATACATATATGCAATCCAATGAATAAGTCAGTGAATAATAATCACAAGCTATGACGTTGATTAAATCCTCTATACCCCAAGACTTTAGGGTTAC
Organism: Crataerina pallida; assembly: GCA_949710015.1. Taxonomy (NCBI): domain Eukaryota; kingdom Metazoa; phylum Arthropoda; class Insecta; order Diptera; family Hippoboscidae; genus Crataerina; species Crataerina pallida. Next base: position 16,866,914 of record OX453293.1, read on the forward strand.
GACTTGTTTAAAATGCAGCAACTTTTCGGGATTCTCTTTTAATCCAAGTTGCCCGTGATCATTTAGACCACAAACATACACCGCCGAATTATTGGTTAGTAATAATGAATGTTTACGAGAGACACTAATGCATGCGACTTCTTCAGTTGAATTTTTTAATTTCACTTTTTTTGGTGTAGTTATACTATCCTCATTGCCCACTCCTGCAAAACCAAACAAAAAACATCCATTGTCGGAGCACACAAGTAGGTAGTTTCTTCACATCACCTAATCGACCTCCCTTGCCATGTCCCACCGCATACACGTGACCTCTTTTATCGAGAAATAAGCTATGATAAGCGCCCAAAGCAACAGCTTCTAAGGAGATTTGTTCTTTACGAAAATAATCCAACATTTGTGGTACATTTTCAATGCCCTGGTCATTGCTAACGCCTAGATTATAATTTTTATTTAAGCCCCAAACCAAAACCTCATTACGCTGAAGTCTATAAAAATACAAAAAATTAATTTCGTTTATCCTGGTTATCCTTATATATACATATGTATATATGCACCTACACATTTCCAATTGTAGAACAATTGCACAAACGGCACACTTGCTGCAAAGGAGTTCTACGATCTTCATCGAGAAGCTCTAAGCTGGCACCGTATCTTAATAGTAAAATAGCACAATCAATGCAACCATAAAAAATTGCCCGATGTAAAGGTGTACTGCCCGATTCGTAATCCCGGCCACTTATAATGGAGCCCTATTAACATCATGTTAACTACTACAAAAAAATTTAATAAGCACAACCCTCTCACTTGGTTCAACAGCCATTCCAAAATTTCGTAACGACTTACGGAGGCAGCAATATGAACAGCGGAGCGACCCTTTAAAATAAGATTACATTTTTTTTATTTGAATTTATATTTACTTCATCAGAACTTACCAAATCATCGACATTATTGGCAAAATTGCAACAAGTCTTTGCCACATAGGCGGCCAATTCATCATCCTTAATAGAACGTTTAGTTAAAGCCGAAGTAATAGCATTACCATGAGCTTTTAAGCGACACTTTTTTGTACAGTTATATTCATAATTGTTATTATTAAACATTTTATTTTTTCTATAATTATTGTACAGAAATAATTGCAAATTCGCAGCTTCTCCTCTTGAAAAAAAACAGCTGTTTATTCTTATGTGAATATAAACAGTTGTTTTCAATAACTGAACTAATATCTCAAAAAAAACCTTTAGTGTTCAATTTAACAATTTCAAAATAAAGTACAATTGAATAAACATTTTTTTTTAGTATGAATGTGGAACTGATTGCTGAATTGGAAAATGCTCGCCGAAGTATATTGTCCACCTACCAATTGGCACTAACTTATGGAGATCAGAGTACAATACAATATACTCTTACCTTAGATAGCCTTTCACACTCTTACAACTTTTTCAGAAAATCGAGATTCACAGATGTACCTCGATTTTATTTCACAATTAAGTGAAATTGAAAATAATGCTCGAGTTTGTGAAAATGCTATGGATGAAGCCAAAGAAACAGCACGCACGGTTGAAGAATTTCTACAAAAATACAATGTGTTACTACAACAAAAGAAAAAATTTGATGCGAAAAAAACTGCCGCCTATAAAGATTTTCAAAATAAATTAAAAGCTTTGTATGAAAGTGCTGCAACTAAGGAAAGCGATTCTCTAAGCGAAGATATTCATGTCGTGGTGGAGGATGAGATTTGCACAGTGGATCCTTGGACTAAACAACAAATGCAAAATCCTGTACGAAATACGATATGTGGTCATCGCTATGAAAAAACCTCAATTATGGCAAAGATTAAAGCCAAAGAACGAATAACGTGTCCAGTGGTGGGCTGCCGTAAAAATTCTTTAATTAAGGCAGCACATTTAGTTGACGACAATGAATTCAAATTACGTTTACAACAAATGAGGCAACAAAAAGAAAATTGAACAATAGCAAAGTTTAAAAGGAGTTTTTTTTTATTATCAATCAGCTTGAGATATATTTTGTGAAGCACTAATTAAAGTATCACGCAAATCTTTCGCAGATTGTATGTGACCCCGCACTGTATTCAAATATGTAGAGTATGGCATAGGGCCAGCAGCATTGTCCTGCATGTAAGGTTCAGAGCGCATTGCGGTTACGGCACCAGGCAAATAATATTGAGAGGATTGAAATTGCTGCATACAAGCATACACTGTTCTCAAATTCAGCTCCATTATGTCACAATACGAATAAAATTCCTCCAAATGTTTATCATAATGAGCACTATTTACAATCGAATCCCTTTTCAAGTTATCTGCGGCATTATTTTGTTGCAAACTGAATGCACCACCCCTGTAGGTCATGGCTAAGGCATCCTTTAATGGTCCCATTACACTCTTAATTTTGGAAATATTATCAGGTTTTTCCTTGGCTAACTCGGGCATTGTAGGATTGGTTGGGACACTTTGCATTGGCTGCATCATTGCATTTGGTGGAACAACCATATTACTGACATTTCCCATTTGAGGCTGGCCCATTCCATGCATAGGAATATTAGGATTCATTGTAGTTATTTTATTTTAAAAAATTTTTTTAAAATAAGTTGTACCACAGAATCGTGAAGTTGTATATTTTTACTACACCTTCAACCCTAAAACGTATGTTTGCAGAACATTCTCCAAGAAATCATATGACTTTAGTGCAGCACTGCATAATGCTTACTTTTTGTCTTGGCTCTGAACTGTAATCGTTAGCGTAATAAACAAACCGTTCGTCTAACCCAAAAAACAACTCTGCTTTTAATTTTCGTTAATACGTTACAGGTTATGAAATTCATTTCGTGTATATTATGATTAATTAATAAAAATTATTATATATATTTGTAAAGAGCGGCTAAACGAAAGAACTACACTTTAAAGTAAACGTTGACGGCAATTGGGGGCGCCACATTGACAATACAAAACCTTGCCCGGGACAACACCCACTTCATAATTGTAATTCCAGGTTAATTCCGTGCCTGAAGTGATGTGACATGAAGAAAAGAATGCCACCCATGGAAAGCGCAAATCATGCGTGTCCACAAAAACACTTTGCACAAACAAATTGGGGGAACATGAATGCTGCAAGTTATTTAAAGCAACAATTTTTTATTATTATCTAAATAAACAATAATGCGAATGCGTTATTATACATACATTGAAATAACGCCCCAAATTTCCAGTAATCTTGGCATCCATTACATAACAAGCTTCATCTCTGCCAAAAAGTTTTCGCATAGAACTGAAATGCAGGGATAACAATAGCAACACTTAACCCAAATCAAATCGTTTATTGGATACTTACGATTCTCTTACAGACTCCTCATTCATATCAATGTTGGGATTAAAACTAATCACTTGGCGCTCTTGAAATTCATCCTCGAATTGTCGAGAATTTCTAAGTTTAGCTTTCGATCGCGACATATACGATTTGCTCGGCGTAAAGTCATCATCATCTTCTGGATCCGGATTATAGATATCCTGATTAAAAAAACAAAGAAAACATTTTAAAGAAGAAAACCTAATTTGGCTTAAGCCAAAGCTTAAGCGCCCTCCACATCTACGACGGTGGGCGTAACAAATATATTTATATATATATTGGGCCCTCTAACTGGTGTGTGTATTACGTATCAGCTTGCAAGTCGAGTTGTATGCTGGGTATGGTTTTTTGTAATTTGTGGGCGCATTCCCACCCCCATTTTTGGCACACCAGTGGATGAAAAAATTTTTGATAAGTATACACAATTTCAAGTTCACAGGTCAGCTTTTGTGGCAGATATATATATTCTTGTCGATTGGGGGCGTATATGTTAGCCAACCACGCCTATTTTTGGCGTATCAGTGGATGGATTACTATAAATAGGAGCACTTAATTTCAACTTCTTAGGCCAGTTTTTGTGGCAGATGTTGTTTGTGGGCGTAGCCCCTAACCGATTTTGCTCATTTTAAATGCCAACCTGCGTGCAGACTAAAAGTGTCAAACACAAAATTTCACCTCATTGTCTTAAAAGTTTTTCAGTTTTTCTCTGACGCCTCCGCGAAAGAGCAAACTTAGTATACCCTCCAACTTAAATGACTATTCCAGTATTTCCACCCACCACATATGATACGAGTACATTAAAAATCCCGCCCCATTGTTTTTGTTTGAATTGGGTGCCATCACTTACATCAACATGCATGAAACGGTTAACCTGTTGATTTACCAAATTCGGCCGAGTTGGAATAACAGAAAGATTCAACCCCATTGAGCCCTATTTTAAGTTGGTGGGTTGTACAACACCGTACCCTGTATTAGTGGGTATAATATACCTGCCACGATATATATATGTGTGGAGAGTATGTTAGATTTGATCTAAAGCCAAATTTATCTATTTTTTATTTCTTTTCAATTTACATCTTCTGGCTCCGGTGGCTCCACATCCGATTCGTAGCCTTCTTTAATTTGTTCCGCTACCTCAATATAATCCAGTTCAGCAAAGTATTCATCACCCGCGTCCAAGCCGCCCTAATTAATAGAAATGTTTAAATTTAAAAATATCAAGAGCAGCAACAACAACAGCAATTTTTCATCTTCGGAATCTTACCTCATTGGCTTTGGCCTCAGTTAGCAAATGTCCGGCATATATGCAAATGAAACTGCCGCGTGGTATATCATTGACGCAGCGTAAACCCCAACCACGATTGGACGTTTTGAACACCTGCAATTTCATTTGTAATGAGTGCTGCACCACACGATTCAAGCAATTCGATTTGCACTTGCAGCGAGCGTTACACTCGTATATGCCAGTGGGTACATGTTCCAACAAACGTTTGTACTGATAGCCAACCTCATGTGGAGGCGTATTGGGGTTGCCGTACTTAGCTCCGGCCAAAGTCAATTGCCAACAAGAACAACGACTTTTATCCTGAAACGGGAAAATTTTACTCCAAATGCCAGAGATTTTATGTCGCTAAGCTCTACAAATAAACTCTTACCGAACAATCATCATCACAGTCACAACCCACCAGAAATTCTACATCGGTATTGATGTGCACACCTTCGGTGGGTATAACCTTGGCTGAATAGCGACATTCCGGCGGCAAAGTGTTATCGTAATAATTCACCAACGGTATGGCCATTTTTTCCTGCCCACCCGATATGTCACGTTTCTGCACAATGGCACTGGCTATAACGTACTCAGCTAAACAATTCGTTTCTGGACTGAAATCGAAATTGTCAACATTGAGTACGTTCTGCGTGACGCGCAAATAATAGTGCAGTTCCTTCATGTTGCGCAATATGCGTCCGCAGGGTCCCCGATAGGCTATTGTCTTCTTAACTTTCTGCCGTACAAAGAGGCGCTCCCACCCCGAAAGTAGGGGTTTGGAGAGAGGACTGTACGCACTTAGATTGTGAGTGATTTCGAACAAACAGGCCTGCTTGCAGATGTGCGGTTTGAATTTAAGCGGCGGCAAGTTGCGTTTGGCTGTATAATAAACGACCTAAATATAAATAATGAGAATAAAAAACAGTTTCAGGATAAGAGGAACGAGGTTGCCGGTTAAAGGCTTCCGCAACATTACCTTGCCTTTGGGTTTGTTTTCATCTTCCACATAAATCGTGGAATTGTTTAACGTTTTCACTGGCATTTGAGCAGACGCTTGAGAATTTGGGGTCATGCTGTCCGGTCTGCCAAAGGTTTTGCGTGCTACCGAACGAGTTTTCTCTGCTTGTGAATTCGATGGTTGACTTGAAGTATCCTCATCTTGGGTGTAACGTATAAACGGCTCTGTGCGCTGGAATATTTATTTGTTTTCATAATTAAGTACTAAAATCATTATTCGGGTGCACCCACCACTTGTGGTAAATTGTATACTAAGTACGTGTGTACTCCTAAACGACAGGTGCTGCATCCACCTTTATTTATACCGATCGATTCAGAATTTGAAATCTGAAATCGATTTAACTATGTCCGTCTGTTCGTCTGTCCTCCCGGACCAAATTATGATATTTCCCAAAATGATACTGATACGGCCACACCTTGCCTTTACTGATACAACAAAATTAATTTTTTTAAAAATAAATAACGAACCACTGAGGGGATGGTCCCTACACGTGCATGCACTGTGGCGGTTAGGAGGGTGTAGGGTATTAAATGGTCGGCCTTAACATTTTCACTTGTTTTTACTTACACGTGGCAAACGTGACACCGGTGCCGGTGCAGTCTTTTGTAATGATTTCTGATATTCTTTATAAACTGGTCCCAAGCGTAACGAGCCCCTATAAATCCATTCCGTATGATTACGGGTGCCCTCAAATTGCATTAGAACCAGACTGCAATCAATATCCACGACACGTGCATGCAGCCAATAACCGTTCGATTGAGTGCTCATCGACTGACCCTTCTGGGTCTGAACCATTGGTCGATTAATTGAATATTGCGTTAAATATTTTTGTATGAAATCTCTAGATGCTGGATGCACATCCTCCCACACATTCTCCGACACATGGCATACCAAGCGTACATCTTTATGGTAAACGTATTGCGTGTAGCCATCATCGTAAAATATCAAATACCTAACCAAACAAGCAAATCACATTTGAGTCAGGGACGAATTAAGAGATGTTCATTTGTTATTGTTGTTATTGTTGTACTTGCCTATATTTATTGTTGGGCTTTAAAGGTTCAGCAATAATACCAGGATAGAAGGCGCTTTGGACGTTCACTTTTTCCTTGCCTCGACTTAATGAACTGGCATCAAAATACGCTATAACGCGAGTACCTAAGCAAAGCCAAGGCATTCGTTCAAAGTTAAACTAAACTAAACTAAATGAAATTCAATCTATGCCCACCAATCGGTAATCTGCAGTGCGGCGGTTCGTAAAACGCCAAATGTTTGATGGGTACAGTTTTAAACATTTGATATTGAGATTTCAAAAACTTGATCTTGTAGTGCTTAAGCGTCTTTTGTGTGGTCAAGTTGGCCTCCACCTGTTCAACAACTTTGCACGGCACCCAACGGGCAATGGCATTATTTTTAACCGCATAATAAACACCATTGACTTGTACAGCGGAACGCTCCACCTCACCAGCTGGGGGTACAGGCTAAAGAAACAAAAACAAAAAACATAACAAAAATATTGAAAAATTTCTCACATTTACCTGAACTTGTGGTTCTACCACCGTATTGAACGGTCGCCCACTATTCAAATCTAAGGGTGGCAGGGGCCGTACTTTTATTTTTGGACACTGATACAAAGCTTCATGCATTCGATCAGCTTTACGCTGCAAGCCACGCAGTTCGATGTCTACCAAGAGACACTCTTTTTCCGCACTCTTCAAACGTTCCGATAATATCGTTTTCGACCACGTCAACTGACTTTGTATATCCACTCTATTTAGAACGTTTTGTATGCAATTATCCAATTCCTGTTCAATTAATAATAAATCGCCTTCGGAGAATGTGGTTTGTTGCTGTTCATCGCTTGCCGGTTTGGTTAATGTACACGCTTCTTCCTCATCACTGCTGTCAATGATTTCCACAAACTCTGGCCTACCTTTCATAATATTCGCCAGCAGTAACGGTTGCTTAGCGTCGAGTAGACCACAAAACTCCTAATAAAAAAAATATTAGTTAATATAATTATTTTATTCACAAAGGAAAAACACAACCTCATACGTGTCCAATGCTGTGTCATAACATTCAAGGCAGACGTACTGTGCTTTGAATTTTTTCTTGTTGACGTGAAAATAGTTTAAAGCAAACAGTGGCGCTCTCAGATATTGTTTGTGTTGTTTTTGGCACTCATGGTTGACACATTCTTTGTTGTAATAAATTTCAGGATCTTCCGCTTCGTTCGCATTTTTTTCTTTCACAATTTCCTCCAAAGGTTTTTCACATAATTTTCCAAGTAAATTATCATCTGGTACCTCATCATTCACTTGATCAAGCTCTTTGCTCTTTTCAGGAACATTCGCTTCACCAGTGTTGTCTTCCGTATTGGCGTCTACATTCATAATATCATTTTTCAATTCACTCGATGTCGATGTACTTGGCCCATCTGCAGTCTTGGAGGGCATAACATTTTCCACTTCCATTAATTCATCATCGTCATCAATTTCAATAATGGGTACAGCAGGTTCTGCCACATGTATAACATCATCATCATCTTTAATTGTTGTATTATTTTCCCCTTCTCCTTCATCCAGTTGATTGCCTTCATCTTCTAGTTGTTTTGTGTTAACTGCTGATTCAGTCTCTGTGTTGGTATCTTTATGCTCGGCATCTGTGAGATGAGTTTCATCTATGATGAGTTTAATGGAATCCTGACTATCGCCCGCTTCCAATGGTTCTATTTGTTCCGTTGATTTATTCTCTTCCGCTTCACTTAACTTCTCTACCAGCTCATTATTATTCTGCACCTCTGGTGCTGTACAAGGCCTTTCATCTGTTTGTTCTACTCCTTGTACACTTACAGACATACTATCTTGTTGGTCATCGTGTATAATTTCAGTGAAGTTCACACTTGTTTCTAAAACACCGTCAACGCTTGTAATATTTTTTCCCACCTCAGGCTGAGTGGTCAATTCCAAAGTTACTGAACTTGGTCCTTCTGAAGGATTTGCTATTTCCGACATACTTAATATATCTTGTCCTATTGGATCCTCAAGAATTTCTCCAATCACCTTCATTAAGGTTTCATTTAATTTTTCTGGCGCGGTGGAGCGTTCAATTACTTGTGCTTGTTCTGGTGGAAGCACCAAATTTGACAACTCATTGTTAGGCTTTTCCAAATTTGGTGCAAAATTGGAATACATTGCAACTTCCAAAATTTCCGATTCATTTAATTGATTTTGTTCTATAGTTTCTTCTGCTTTACTTTCTTTTATATTTTGCTCAGTAAGATATGTTTCTACCGGCTCTGGTAAAGCATCATTTATTTTTATCAGTGTATCTGCTACAATTTCTTCCTTATTATCTACATTTTCCAATTCTCTTTTACCGTTTGACATTTTTCTTATAAACTACTTTAACTTTCAAAAATGTTCACGAAATAAAAATTTATTTATTCTCAACTTAAAACATTTCTACCATATGCTACGCCGGCCTTTCTCTGTGAATTATAACTAATTCTTAATTCTATGGATTGGCCAATGAAATTATTTGTAGTATTTCATGGAAATTCCTTTAGGAAGCAACGTTTTTTTAAAAAATATAATTTATACAAAAAAATTTTAATCCATAATTATCTGGCTTGTTAAATTGTAAATTTATTAGAGATACGCATGTTATACAAAACTAGTTCAATTAAACAGCTTAGTTTAATGTATAATAGAAACGAATTCCCCTTCCAGTTGCTAGCTAATTCAGCTCCCGGTCATTTGCACCATTTTTGGTCAATTATTCAGGAATTAAGTTAATTTAAAAAATCATTTGTTATTTAAAAATCAACAATTTATAGTCAAGAATTTATATAGTATGAAAGTGATGAATAATATATTATAATATCACAAAGTGAATAAGGGAAATAACATATGAAATGCTCTTGATTGAAACTGCAGTGTGGCAACCATTTTCTTCTGACAATTGTTTAAAACATTGTCGATATCATCAGTCAGTAACACTGTGGTAAATTCTTCTTTAGCAATTATATTTTCATAACCATATACTTAACACAATTTGTATTAAAATTAATCAGAGAAAATGGCATTTGGTGATTATCCAGCAGAATATAATCCTAAACAACATGGGCCATATGATCCGGCTCGGTATTATGGCAAACGTAAGTAGAAAAATTATGTTACGTTACGTAATATTAATGTCTATTTGTTTTTTTTATTTTAGCGGATACTCCGTTTGGGCAAGTGAAAGTGGGTGAGTTGGGTGCTTGGTTGAGTCGCCGCAATAAGAGCCCACAAGCGTTAGCTGGTCTTTTTAGTCGAGCCTATTGGCGTTGGCAACATAAGTATGTGCAACCCAAACGAGCTGGTATTGCTCCATTTTTCCAATTTACCTTTGCAGCCATGACTTTCTTTTATATAATAAACTACTGCAAAATGAAACATCATAGAAACTACAAGTATCACTAAACCAGCTGCCAAATATGCTGAAATGGATAGAGTGTTTATTGTGAAATCTCTTCTGGAGCCTCACTAATTCCTTTCTTTGGTTTACATAGATGTGAAAACAAACACAATGAAATAAAATTTCAACAAAATACTGGCCTCATGATTAAAAACTCTTTGTGATATATTTATTGCATGTAGGTTGCAAATATATATTTTTGCAAAGGTGCTGATTATATTATGGCTTGCCAAAAACATTTAGAATGCCTGGCTTATATAGGACTATATTTGACATGGTGTAACTTTTTGGCAATATGCAGCGGGGGCAGGCACTACTAAGTTTTATACATTTTTGATACATGATATAAATAGTATTTGAAATAATGCAATTGTCGCGAAAGAAAAAATAAGTTATATATGAATTAACAAATCGGTTCTACCTTAGTTTCACAATTAATGTTCTGATTAGTTTCACAATTTACGCTGCGATTAGTTAAGGTGGGCCATAAAATAAAAACTTCGTAAAAAACCTTATTTGGAAGGGGATTTTAAAAATTTCTGAGTCAGGTCCACAGCTTTTAAACTTTCATTAAATTTTATTAAAACATATAAAGTTTTAAGATATTCGGCAGAAAAGGACATAATTAAAATAATTGTCTTTATGTAAATTTCATCAAAAAATATAAAAAACGTTGTGGAAACATGGACTTGTATCGATTAAGATTATCATTTATTTTTTACCACCACTTTGTAAACAATGCTCAGCTGCTTTGATTCAACGTCTATTCTGTGAAGAATTTACCATCTTTTTGGCTATGAAAAAAAATGTAAAAGTGTTCAAAGAATTCATTTATAATAATTCACAAAAAAATTTAATAATTATTAAAAATGTTAAATTTAGAGCAAATCAATACGTTGTTGGCTAATACTCCAACAGGGTTTCTCAAGCCGGATGATGATTTTTTCAAGAACAGTAACGATTTACTTTTGGAGCAGTATAAAAAATTGGGAGCCATAACGGATCCTGAAGACGAAATTTATAATAAACCAGCAGCTATATCTATATATTGCAATATTGCGGGATGCCAAGAAACCTTCGAAGACATAGCATCATATCAAAGGCATTATAACACCATTCATCGTTTCCATTGCGCCGAGTGTAAAAAATCATTACCTACCGAACACTTGTTAGACATGCATTTATCGGAGCAGCACGACTCCTTTTTTGCGGCTCGCGCTGCAAGAGGAGATCCCGTCTATGAATGTTTTTTGGAAGAGTGCAAAGGACGCTTCCATACAGCGGCACAGCGCAAAGAACATTCCATTAAAGAGCACAAATTTCCTGGTAACTATCGATTCGATGAATTCTGCCAGAAAAAGATTACTAGTACGAGCAAAAATAGTAAAAATGATATCAATGACGTTCCAGCAGGGGAGGATGAAATGGATACAGATTTGAATAATTCAAAAAGGAAAGCATATTCATTTGGGCATCAAAAAGTTCCAACATTTCAAACAAAAGTTAAGAAAAACCATAAAGGTAGCAAAAGCTTAGAACAAATGGACACATTAAAACAGGTCTTAGAAGAAATATAGATTTTATTGTAAAGATTTTATTAGAAAATGTAAAAATATCTTGAAATACACAATTGAAAAATTCTTAAGTTGCACCATTTTCATTTTCATTTGTTCTTAGAGCTGGGTCTGCAAGAAAATAAAATATTTATATAAATAACTTTAGAATTGAAAAATTATACTTATTGCTGCTGTTGGCGTTTATGTAATGATACAACACTACCAAAAGAAAAAGGAATACTCCCAAGACATTGGAGAAAACAGCCAACTGAACATCCGTAATCATTTTAAACTCTTTTTTTTTTTAATTAGGCTGCAAATAAAAGGGACACGTCACTTGCACAATAATTTTGTATTATTAATAAATATATAATTTTATTGCACGCAAATGGTTTTAGAAAGGTATCAGAGAATTAGGTATTAAATACTATACTATATGGTTTGTTTTTTAATTACTTTGCCCAAGAATAATGTGATTTTTTGCAAATTGTTTCACTAACCGGGAGAAAAGGTTTTTTGTTTACTTTGAATAATTAGAGATGGTTGTAAGGCCGGCCGATTTTCGATTGTTTGGAACGTAACTTTTACTTTACTTTATTATTAAACTATAATTTGATTGGCACGATTTATACCACACTTATAATTAATATTTTATTAATATAATTATTTTAATTATTTCTATTAATCCCTGGATTGTATTGATTAATAATAAATTTTTATTCTGAAGCGTACTTGTGGATTCTAAAAGTAATTAATTGTAAACAATTCTTTTTTTTTTTTAATATGAAATTGGCAATTGACTGAGCTCGCAGCTCATATGTCCAGATTCTTGATGAAGTTTGACAAACCGATTTAAGCATTTGAGGTTAAGACAAAATAAAAAAAAAGAGTTTGCAGTCCTGTCATATGTCCGTCATGTCCAAAAGTCAAAAACGCACTTCAAGCAATTAAAATTAATGTAAAAAGTTTTAGAAATAATTGCCATAAAAGACAATGTTATGCCGCGTTTGCCTACAAGATTGTGAGCAAGTGATACAGTTATTTAAACATGAGCAGGATTTAAATATGGCTGAAGTTGTTGGCCAACATTTCTGGTTTGAGGTAAATCTTTGATTTGTACATTCTGCGTGACCTGGAATGATTTATACAAAATATATGTTTTTAAACAGCCCATTATCACAGACGAAACTACGGTGATTTGTAAGGGATGTTGGCTTAAAATTTATGATTTTCATCAATTTTATAACTACGTAAAGAAAAATCATGATAATTATGTATCGCAATTAAAGGATATCAAAAATCTTGAAGAAGATGTAAATATTAAAATTAAGGAAGAGAATTTTGAAGTGGAAACTATTCTAGAAATAGAACCGAATTTAGATGTGGATGATAATCTGCAAAGTACCGTGGGATTAGAAGCAAATCCCTTGGAAGAGACGGAATTGTGCTTGCCCGCTAAAACCAATAACAACTCCTCAGGTGATAATGAATTTCATTCGTCGGATAGTGAATGTTTGGATCAAATGATCATTATGAAGAAACGCAGAATAAAGCGCAGAATTCAAAATTCAAACAATACACCATCAACTACAAAAATGCGTAGGATTTCTACAAAATATGATCCAATCCTAATAGAGAGCTTAATCAAAAAACATATACGCATGGTATGCGACTTGTGTGTTTACATAGGTGAAACCTTTTCAGACATTATTAAACATTTCGGTACTGAACATCCCGAGGAAAGACCCTATGTAGTGTGTTGTGAACGAAAATTAAATCAAAGATATCTGCTAAATCAACATGCTCTTAAACATGAGGATCCAGACTTTTTTAGGTATGAATTCTCAATTCTTAGGTATGTCAAGCGTTATTTCTTGATGAAAATTTCTTTATAGGTGCCACGAATGCCAGAAATCTTTTGTCGATAGTAGTGGATTACGGGCTCATATGTTATGCCATCATGCCAAAGAAGAAGAAAAAACACATGCTTGTGAATTATGTCCGCAGAAGTTTGCCCGGAAACTATTTTTAGAGTTACATAAGGGCTCGCACGTACCACAGGCAGAAAGGTCCTTCATATGCACGAGATGTCCCACGCGGAAAGGGTAAAATGAAGTAATAGTCATCAAGCTTTAACATTACGTTTAATACAAATAGATTTGCAACAGAATACTTGCTGCAAATTCACTACAGTATGAAACATAAAAGAGAAGCGAATGTTTGTCATGTATGTGCCAAAAGCATAAACGATAAGCGATGTTTTGAAAAACATGTGCGTTCCCATCATGAGAATAGCGGTCCCCGTCTGAAGTGTACAATACCGGGTTGTGATAGTTGGCTTAAGGATAAAGATAACTTAAAGCAACATCTAAGAGGTCACAACACAGAAGGTAAAACCTATCAATGCGCCCAGTGCGGTAAAATATGTAAGAACAGCCGATCCCTAACCAACCACAAACGCAATAACCACTCTACGGAAACATTCAAATGCGAACAATGTGATAAAATTTTTAAACGGGCGATAACCTTAAAGGTTTGTTCCAAGTTTAACATTTTACAAGTATTGATTGAAAAATGTTTTCAGGAGCATATGGCGCAGCATACTGGAGAAACTTTATATAATTGCCCCTTCTGTGTCAGAACTTTCAATTCCAATGCTAACATGCATTCGCACAAGAAGAAAATGCATCCGGTAGAATGGAACGAGTGGAGAAAACGTAAATGTGGTTCGGTGCCAAATGTAAAAAGTGAACTTTTAAACAATTAATAAGATATAAAGCAAGAAATGTATGTATGTATATAAATAGAGTTAATAATTATGGAGAAGAAGAAGATATATATTGTTAGAATGAATTGTTATAGCCACCTCGTTAAAAGAAGGCGATACTTGTGTGTGATTTCCTTTTTGAAAAAGAAGAAGAAACGCTTGAATTTTGTTTCAATCTTATATTCCACAAATAAAATACACCCGCCAAAATGAATTTATAAAGAAGTGATTGTGTTTTTTAAGGAAATAATCTCACAAATAATTAAGAAAATGTCCTCAACCATTCAAATAACTTTCGAGGAACTGCAACAATTACCAATAGATAATGTAATCAGTAAATGCCCCAACCCCGAGTCAGCCTTAAAGATTTGTGCAAAAAGTTGTGCAAAACCCACAGATATTTATGGCGTTTGGGTTCACAAGTTATTCAAAACTTATATTATTACCAAATGTACTACCAGCGAGATCAAGAGTATTGTGGATTATTTAAGTGGAACGTTTAAGAAATTTGTAAGTGATTATATAAATGGAATAAAGGAACTATTAAAAATCATTTTTGTAACCTTACGAAGCTGGTTGTTCAGGAAGCCTTAAAAAGTTTCAATACATGGTTGGTGGATACTGTACAACTATTGAAGTGGCTTACTACCATGTCTGACGGATTAGATGTAGCTGTTTTCAAGCTAATGTTAATCTTGGTTTTCGATATTTTTAAAGCATTCATAAGATCATCGAAAAGCTGGTAAGAAAAATAAGAATATAGATAAAGATGTAATTATTTTAATTCTTTTTGTTAATTTCTTACTAGCCAACTGAATAATCTTGAGGTTTTGCAACAGCAATTACATTCACTTATCAAGAATTATGTAAGCTACATAAAAATCCAGACTCAAGAAAACTTTTTTGATATGACTGAAGGTGGGGCAATAAGATTTTCTTACAATTTAATTAATGACAATTAATTTTTGTGCTTTTATATGTTCTGTTGCAGTATTACATGCATTGTGTGAAATAGGTGCGTTAGTGTCCTCCCATGAAATAAAAATCGCTTTAGAAACTTGGCGTTTAGTAGCCAAGTTGACGGCATGCTATTCAACATGGTTTGGAAGCTTAAATGGGGAAGATTCCAAAACATTACAAATGGATTGGATAGACAAACCATTGGGCAGTGTTTTTGAAGAATTGTTGAAATTAATGAAATATATACTTCACGAGGTAAATAAAAAAACATTTTATACAGGATAAATAAAATATTTACACCAAAAATAAAATCTTGTAGGACATCCTCAGGAATGACAATTTTTTAAAATTGATTTTATTTTATATCCAACATTTACGATTTATGACAAATTATGATCACAAGCAAACCTTTGCAAATGTGCAGATATTTTTTGAAATCTATATTCTGAATAAACAGTAAGTTATAATAAATGTTTAATTAGAATAATTATAATAAAATTATTATTTTTTTAGTGCCTTACAATTAAAGATAAAACATCCTTTAGTACATTCTATCAATGAGGAACTTACTGAATTATTTGCAAAAATTTATTATAGAAAAAATGTGGAGCAAGTAAGTTGTGGTAATAAAAGAAATAAGCACTGCTACATGTACCACCCATCACCACCTTTAGCCAGTTTCGAATTTAATTAAATATTTTTTTCAATTCATTTTCAGTTTATACTGCAGCACTGTTGCTCTGATAATTGTACCACAAGTTGTGATTTGATATTGAATTATGTAACGTTATGTGTGAAATATCATAAGGAGAGACCGCACTTCATAAAACATAATATACAAATATTAATACAATTATTCGATCAAGGTATGAATACTTTAAACCCTTAAAAAAAATAATTTTTTTTATTAAATAAAAGATTTCAGAATGTACACAAGGTAAACAAGGGTATAATACGACTTTAGAGTGCTTCGCATGTATCGCTATATTGGACACCACTTACAGTTTGCATAAGCATCTAAGTGAAATTCTATTTCATCCAGATAACCTAACCTTGGCTTTAGCTAGTTCAGATGTTTTAAAGATTTATTACGAGTAAGTTGTTTACAAAAATAATGCGGGGTATACTAAGTTGGTTTTTCATTTTGCAACGCCCAGAAAGAGGCGTCAGAGACCCTACAAAGTATACATATTCTTGGTCAGCATCAAAAATTGAGTCGTTGTAGACATGTATGTCCATGCGTCCGTGCGTTCGTCTGTTGTTGGCATTCTCATGGGCGTAAATTTTGAGCAGAAATTTCATACAGGCACTTAGTTTTTATTATTAGCTACAAACTTAAAATTTGGTGTGTATAGCTATAAATATTTCGTTCATCGATGTGTCAAAAATGGACGTGGTCGAATAACAGATACGCCCAAGTTGACCTTTGAACTATAAATTTGGTGAACATTTGGGGAGTATTTGAGATTTAACTTAAAAAGAAATTTCGTTTTCTTACTTGTTTTTTATTATTTTTAAACAGATACAGTTTGAAACATTTTGGTTGGGATTTCTGTTTGCCGTTTTTCAAGTTTTGGTTAAATTGTTTGAAAAAGTTGTCAGTATGGACATTTTCTTTGGAAAAGTGGCTAATTCAATATATACTAAATGATATGCGGAAAGTTATACCTAAAGATTTATTGCAACAATTAGTAAAGGATTCAGTCTCTAATCGGGCTGCAAACTGTGGAGAATTGTTTCATTTAAGTGGAAATTGCAATTTAAAAAATTTGGTCTTGGATATACGGAAACATTTCACCGAATTACACCAATTAACTATACAAACCACAGCCTATCGTGATTTAGTAAGTTTTTCTTTTCAATATATTTTCATTTTTGCACCTTGCACTATGGCAAAAGATTTATTAAGTTTGTTTGGATGTTTGTAACTTCTAAGCGCATCTATACTTATACCGACCGTTTTAGAATTAAAATTTGAATCGATTAAACCATGTCTGTCCCTCTTTTTATTTAAATATAGTGGACATTTTTGTCCATACGTCTGCGCGTCCGTATGTTTTTGACATTCTTAAGGTCGTATATTGTGAGATATTGAGCTCAAATTTTGTACCAATACCATTTAAATTCGGTCATGCCCATAAGCTGAAAACCTGTCTCTTAGCCAAAAAAAGAAAAAAAAATTGCGCTGCAAAGTTAAAATTCGTTCGATTTGCCAAAAAATGGACACTATCAAGTCGCTATCAAATATGCTCACAATTTACATAAAACTATACTTGACGTAAAATTCGACGTGTATGTTATAGCGTAAACTAGACACCATTATAGTGTAGTGTTCGGGTATATGCCACGCCCCCTTTGCAAGAAGTTGTGCAGAGTATTTAAGATTTAACTGAAGCCAAACTTAATTTTTTGTTCATGTTTTTTTTCCAATTTTAGATTTGGAAAATGCGAATTTTATTTCACCACCCCGAGTATATTGATGATGCTCTAATGAGCCAATTACATGAAATAATTGTAAAACTTTTTCAACACTTCTCCTACAGTGAAATACACATTTTTCAATTATTTTTTGATATTAGCTTTAAAGTAATTTGTAGTAAAGGGGAGTGGAAAAAATATCACATTTCAACAACTGAACTATTAAGTAATTATGAAGAGAAGGCTTTTAAAATATGTTCAGTTCATATGATAGAGTTTCTTTTGTCGCATCGAATGGACGGTACATTTAAGCTATTAAGCAATTTGCCTATAACAACATACCAAATAGTACGAGAGGTAATAAATTGTGATATGGGCACATTTAGAGAACCTTTTACATCTAGCAAACAATCACATATTGTTAAGAATGATCACAAACGAATACGTTTGAGTGAGAATGTTGTGTCGCTCAGTACCCAACAACTGTTGAATGAAATGTTACAACAATCAAAATATTTATTAAGTATTAAACAACACTTACAAACCTGCGATGATGGCGTAATACAAAGCGTTATAAGTAATTTGAAAAAATGTTTAGAAAAGCAGATTGTAGATTGAGTAAAGTTGAAACAAATTTTTATAAAATTGTTTTTTTTCTGTATTTACAATTATTCAATTTCTTCGTCCATAAGAATGCCTGGAAAAAATAAAGAAATATTTTACGTTAATCAATAATAGAAATTAAAAAAAAAAACACACCAGCAAAACTGGCCGACGTAAAGCACACCAGAGTGCCAACTATAAATGCTCTGAGTGCTACAGAGGTGATGAGAGCACGACGCTCGGGCGCCATGGCTCCTAAGGTACCAATCAAAATGCCGATTGAGCTGGGGTTGGCAAAGCCGCATATAGCAAATGTAGCAATACCAGCACTATGAGCCTATAAAATATGAATTAAATGGTAAGAAGGTCCAGCTATAAAGCCTTATGTAATAACTCTTGCGTTTGTGCTTTCTTTAGTTACCTCCTGATTACATAAATGTAAAGTTAAAACATAAGGGTGTCGATTGAAACATACGAGTATATATACAAATAATTATATTGTGATAATAACCTACACTGATAGCTTTGCTTTGCATGTAAACACCTAAACGTTCGTATGCGACAAATTCATTGATTATCGTTTTGGTAGCAATAACTTTTGCTATAATTTCACAATCTTTCCATGGCACTCCCATAATCCAGGCCAATGGTATGAACAGTTTAGAGAAAATCAATTCAAAATCGATATCATCTAAGCCGACCAGCAAACCCAGCCAGGTAACGGTAGCATTCAGGAATGTTATAAAACCAACAAATGCAACCAAATTTGCTATAATACCCAAAATAATGCATATAGCGTTATTAGCACCATTAGAAGCAGCATCCAAAATAGATGAATCTTCACTATTAAATAAAAGAGAGCCAGAAAGAGAGTGAGAGAGATAGAGAGGGACTTCACTACTGTTTATTTATTTATTTATTACTTCAGTTAATAGTATTTTTTTTCTAACAAAACGCTCTATAACGACATTTAGTATATCTTTTCTGATAGTACATACGTACACACATTGTCACGGTATCTATTTTTATGAGCTTTTAGTTGTTTTTATACTCTCCGCATTAAATGGGAGTATATAAAGTTTGTCCTTCCGTTTGTAACCCTTAGAAAAAGACTTTAGAGACCCTGGAAAGTATATACCGTCTTGATCACCATCAAAAACTGAGTCGATCTAGACGCGACCGTTCGTGCGTGGTCTGTTGCTGGCATTCTAACAGTAGAAAATATTAATATATTGATAATAGGATTTTGTACCGACATTTATAGCTTCTGTATGAAGAACGCTTTTTAAAATAGGCAAAATTGGTTAGGGGCCACGCCCACAATTGACAAAAATCTTTGTATCAGCTACAAAAAATGACCTATGACCTATGAAGTTGAAATTTGGTATATGTATTATAAATACGCATTTGCAAGAAATGGGCATGGTCGCCTAACAGACACTCCCAAAATTTACAAAAAATTCTATACAGCGTGAAACTGCACTTGCAAGTTGATAGTAATAGAGGGTGTAATCGCGTATTTGCCACGCCTTCTGTTGAATCTTTTTAGGGTATTTAAGATTTGAACTAAGCCAAGTTTCGTTTTATAAGTTATACTTTTGCATATAAACCAAAGCCGTACAGACGAATACAAATCAGAAAAAAATTAATAATATAAAGAATGGTCTTAGCAGATGCATAATACTGTCTACTGAGCACCTTTGACTGAAAAAATATACTTACGATTCCACCAATTGTATATTATCCGATTTGGTTTGACTTTCTTCCGTTTCGGGCAAGAAAAGTTTCGACAAGGCCAATGAAGCTGGAGCCGCCATAACACTAGACGTTAGCAAATGTGCAGCTGAAGCACCAAATTTTAAATAAGCCGCCAAAACTGAACCCGAAACGGTAGCGAACCCAGACACCATAATGGAATGCAACTCACTTGCCGTTAGTAATTTGATATAAGGCCTTATAAGTAATGGACACTCGGTCATGCCGAGAAAAACATTAGCTGCAGCATTAACACTTTCACAAACTGTCGTATTCAGCAAGGCTTGCAGTAGCCAACCCAGTTTCATGACAATCCATTGCATTATATTCATATAATATAAGACTGAGATGATGAAACTGAAAAAGAATATGACGGGTAAAACGGAAAAAGCGAAAACACCATCATTGATGAGTGTATCACCAAAAACAAAGCGACTGCCCGCCTCGGCATAAGATAAGAATGTGGATACTTTGTGGCCAATACAATCAAATATATTACGGCCCACCTCCCAACGTATACAAATCACACCCAAAACAAATTGTGTGACTATGCCGGTTATAACTGTACGCCAGTGGATGGAACGGCGATGGGAGGAAAATATATAACCCAAGGATAAGAAAACACACGGACCCAATAAACCAATCAATTTTCGTAGAAAATGGCGCGTTTCAAAGAATAGAAAAACGGCAAATGCTACCGCCAGCAGTAGTAACACAATCACTTTAACAATTCTGTAAGTAAAATACAAAATGACAATAAAAGAAAAGTTTTAGTAAATGAAACACTTTCTCTACCTTTGTTTTCCAACAGCTCTCCACTTATTAAGGCCACTGTCAAAGTAGGGGCGTTTTTGTAAATGTACACGAATTTTTGGTTTAAATAAACGATAATAAAATAAACCCAAATAGATGAATATGACAAGTAGCATTAAGAAGCCATAACCACTACAGAATTCCATGCCACATACCGAATTAACTGGAGGCCGTTGCCGCTTATCCAAACAGTGATTGATTTCTGAATGAAAAGGAAGCTTCAAGTTAGTGGTTTCTTTTTAGGAATCATTGTAAAATACAATTACTTTCATTTATAAAATAATGAGTAGAATAAGCAAAATATGCCACCGCCCCAGCATGAATTAAACAATGTAAACTTGTTTTAAAAAGCTTATTATTGTACTTAAAGAGCCATCGTTGTTGTTGTTGTTTAGTTGTATTAATTAATTCCGCCTCAGTCTGGCATTTAATGGTTAAAAAGAAGAAGAATTTGTAAAAATTCAGTCAAAATCGCTAAGAAAAGTATGGCCCTTAGGCCAGAAAATTTGTTCATGCCTGCATTAAATGATAAATTCTTACCTACCTTGTACTCGGTCATGGGTATAGCACTATGTTCCATTTCCTATGAATATTTAACAAGCAACAATTTACAATTAAGTTTTGACCTTTCAGAATTCCTCCTACTTACATTATTATCACTTGTACAGCTTTGATTGTAGTTGCCATTAATAGATGGTTCCATGATTGTTCCTCTTTATTCAATTTTAAATTCAAACGCACAAGTTCACTGGTAGAAATCATTTATTTCTAAGTCTCATGGATTTAGTGTGTATGCGTGTGTTACGGAACACACACCTCAATGAATAAAAAATAAAAAATACTGTTTTTAACAGTATTATTTATTTTATAAGTGACTGTATACACAGATGTTTATGAAGTTTGTGCAGGTGTTTTTGGAACGTCTAAATGTGATTTGAGTCGGCATCAATTTTAAATGTTCGTCTGTCCATAAAGAACAGTACAATAACTTTGACATTAATTGAGCAAATTTGGAATCGAATTAGAATTTATATGACATTGGAATCACACTTAGGGACACAACTGAACTAGCATACGTTGTGCAACCAGGCCGTGTAATGTATTAAATGATCGCGTAGAACCGATTATAGTATATTCACTTATCTTACATTGTTTTGTACAAAAACATATGTTTTAATTTCATTCCAAGTGTATTTATCAAATAAAGTAAAGTTAATGAAAGCAAGGGAAAACGTTGTAGTCTGTCAAACCCTACACCTTGAAAATTGTGCTAAACAATCAGTTTAGCCATTTAGAGTCATTTTGAGAAATACTATTATATGGAAGATATTCTAAAAGTGGCCCGATCGGGTGCAAAATTAGCACCGTTTAATTTAAGCTAATTCATCAAAATGTTGTGTAAAATTATTAACAATTGCGAATTTTTGCCCATGTAAAGACTTGCATTATAATAAAACCTCATATGTGGAAGAGTTCTAAAATTCAGTTCAATTCGATCCATTTTCAATAGACTTCCTCTCTGGGCCAATACATGTCCTTGTAGCAAATTTCATCAAAATATCTCAAAAAAAGGTGACCTGTACCGTACAAATGAAATGGACAGACAGACAGACACGGTTAAATCGATTCAGATTTTGATTCTAAATCTATCGGTAGGTGGGTGTCTTATTTGCGCAGAGGAGTTACAAACATCCACACAAACTTAACATATCCTTGGTTCATGGTAGCATAATCAGTTGTTTGTCTTAATAAGTGATTGCGCTAAATTTAGATTCCATGGCACCAGTACTCCTTATGTACTATATATGTTAATATATCTACTACACTTTGTTGGATAAGTGAGTAGTGTATCCCCAATACATCCCATCCCCCAGTTTATTATTCCATTTGAAAAAACCAGAAGAAGGCGTCAGAGATCTTCTTGCTCAGCATCAAAATCTGTATTGTTCTAGACGTGTACGTTCGTTGTTAGCACTTTCACGGTCGTGAATTTTGAGATATTGAGCTAAAATTTTCTGCAGACATATCTTCTTTCAGCAAGATCTACCTACTAAATTGATCGAAAATGTTTGTATAAGTCACAAAAAATGACGCATAAAACTTTAAATTTGGTGAACACATCCAACTATGTGCAAAAAATGGGCGTGATCGGAAATGTCAGAATTTATAAAATGTTTTTTACATCTGTGGAAGTTGATACCTGTTACGTACCTTCTTAGCAGGCATAATCAAGCATCTGCCACACCTATATTATATATGATACATGTAGGAGGAGGGTACTTAAGATTTGGCTTAAGCCAAATTTAGTTTTCTTACTTGTTTTATTATTAAAACGATTATTAGTACGAAAACAGGCAACACATTATGTGTATGCACGATTTCACTGTAAACTCACACTTTCGAGGTTTTTGTTTTTTAACATAAAACACTTAAAGAATTGTTGAAATTGTAAAATTTGAATGAGTACGAACATTTGTAGTTGTTACGGTTATTATTGTTGTTTTTTCTGTTTAGGCGAAATTGCTTTGTTTACTTGAAATTTATATGATTTATAAATTAATTATAATTATAAATATTTCCTAATGCAATAATTAACATCAGGCTAACTCACTTTATTTGCGTGACTGATCTACTGCTG
The DNA here is from genome assembly GCA_949710015.1 of Crataerina pallida. Lineage (NCBI taxonomy): Eukaryota > Metazoa > Arthropoda > Insecta > Diptera > Hippoboscidae > Crataerina > Crataerina pallida. The sequence continues at coordinate 16,890,530 of OX453293.1, forward strand.
TCGTGTTGAACGATGACTAGTTACTGACAATATGATAAGTATTTAAGAATGTTTCTCATTTCAAAGCTTTTGTTAACAATTGTTAAGAGAATACAAGTACAAGTGTGACAAATATATTCTATGACACCATAACAACTAATAAGTTTCCGGTTATAAATGTTTTTATAAATCATGGTTAAAAGAAATTCGAATTTTTTCTAATCTCTGTTTATTTATGAGTTGTATGGAATAATAATTCGTTGATTGTTGGAAAGAGATAGAAAATAAATCGTTTAAGGCACAGAATGTGTAGAATGTATTCTCAAAGATAACACCTTTGCCATATTCAAGTGTTGTTGTTATAATGAAACGATTTGGTGTATATATGTAGGTTTTAGCTTTTTGGGTTCCCTGAAAATATGTGTTCGTGGTTTTATCATTATCTTACAGGTCGTACTCAAAAAGTCTTATTCAATTCGTGCTTTTCTCGTAAAGTTACTGTGACATCTGGTGTCCCACAGGGTAGTCATTTAGGGCCCCTTCTTTTTACTCTATTTGTTAATGACCTCCCTACATGTATTAAGTATTCAAAAACATTGATGTTTGCTGATGATGTAAAAATATATTATTCTTTCGATTCCTTAGTTTATTCTAATTTGCTTCAGCTAGACTTAAATGGGTTATATATATGGTGTAAGGTAAATGGTATGGAACTGAATTTAAAAAAGTGTAAGAAGTTATCTTTCACGTGGTCCTCAACATATGCTCGAAAATGTTTCTAATTTTCTTGATTTAGGTGTTATGCTGGATTCTAGATTGAAATTTAATCTACACATGGAGTCTGCTGTGAATAAGGCGAAGTCCCTATTAGGATTTTTGAAGAGATGGTCAAAGGAATTCAAAGATCCTTATATAACTAAGCGTTTATACACCGCTCTTGTTAGATCTACGTTAGAGTATTGCTCCGTTGTCTGGGCACCCAGCTACAGATGTTACATTGACCATATTGAATCTGTTCAGCGTAACTTTCTCCTTTTTGCTTTAAGAAACTTAGGCTGGGATCCAAGTTGGATTCTTCCTCCCTACGAGAATAGGCTTCTTCTCATTGATTTGCCAACGTTGAAAATAAGGCGGGAAATTTTAGGTGTTATATTTGTTACAAAAATAATAAAAGGTATTGTTTGTTCACCCATTTTGCTTGAGAGGATCCCTTTTAACATCCCCAATAGGTTTACTAGGCACTTTAATCTAATTAAATTGTCTCATTGTCGCACAAATTACCAATTACATAACCCCTTTCGGGTTCTTTGCCAAATGTTTAATAACAACTATCATCTTTTTGACCCAGCTACTGATGACATTAGTACTATTAGAAATATACTATTACGTTCGCGCTTTCGATTGCCAGACTGATGGTTTTGTTGGTACATGTTTATATTGTAAATGTACTAACAAAATGTCTTATATTGGATCTGTTTGCACGGGTGTCATATATGTTTGTAATGAGTCGTGCATGCACATCTCATCTTTTCTTTTTTAAATATATATATATAAATATTTTGTTATTATTATCATATAACTATAACTAAGATTTATCTATATTTTATCTACTATATCTTAACTTTTGATTTACATTAATATTATTCATATGCCTTAACAATGGTTGTATTGGTTTTACTAATTTTAATTTAGTTTATTTCTAAGTTGTTCCCGAGGCTGCTGCTGCTGCTGTTGTTGTTGTTGTTGTTGCTGTTGCTGTGCGGCTGCGGCTGTCTTATTTTATTTTATTGTATTTTTTATATATTTTTTTTTATTAGTTTAATATTATATTTTGCCTTACTTTCATCATGAATTAGTTGAAATTGTTTTTGTAACTAATGGATTTAATAACAAATACAAATAAACACCTTATCTGCCGCATAGAAAGCAAACCTAAACTTGTAAAAAAAAAATAAATTTTTGCCAAATCTTAAATACGTTCCACATCTACATACAAATGTGGACGCGGTAGGTACAGGATTATCCCCTCTAATGTTGTATACATTATGTATCAGCTTGCAAATCGAGTTTTACGCTGAGTATGGTTATATGTAAATTATGGGCATATCTGTTATCGGACTACGCCCATTTCTGGCGCATTTATAAATGGGATAATTATAAACATGTATACCAAATTTAAACATCTTGGGTGTGGCTCTTGACCGATTTTGCTCGATTTAAATAGCGGGAAGTGTTTATATGAAATTTCAGCTCAATATCTAAATGTTTAGCAGCGTAAGAATGCTAACAACAGGCGGACGCACGGACGGATTTGTTTAGATCTCCTCAGCTTTTGGTGCTGATCTGAAGAATATATACCTCCACCTCCACCTACGTGTTGCAAATGGAATGATAAATTTAGTACAAAAAGGTAAAAAGACTGTTATAATCAATTTAGATATTAAGTTGAAATTATTTTTTATTAGGTAAATATATGTGTATGTATATATATTTAAATGGTATAGTATTTATTGTTTAATTTATAAGAATTAAGCTTAATTTTTAATGTTTTAAATTTAACAAATAAAATTATAATTAATCACAGTCTCCTACATGGATATGTATCTGGGGAAATACAGCTCATATATGTTAATAATAAAAAATTGTCAATTCTTCCATTAATACATTAAAGCTTACTACTTACTGGAGTTTATATGTATTTTAATATATTCCATGTATGTGCTATGCTAAGAAGCTATGATAAGAAGAAAGAGAAAAACTCCATAAATTTGTACCGAAGCTAATGAAGTTTACGGTATAGTTACAAACTATTTCAACACATGTAACTTAAATCTCAATTTTAATGAATGTTTTTTTTCGTTTCTTAACTAAAGAGATTATCGCACGTTTACGATGAGGAATGAAGAAGTACTATATTAACGTAATGAAAACGTTTTACGTATGTAATTAAAAAAATAAAAACTAATTATTTATTTAAGTAGCATAAGATGGTAATGCCTGCTCAAGGCGTTGATGTTCTAAATGTAGTTGTTGTTGATGTTGCCGCTTTTGTTCTATATGTTTCAAAACTTTAGCTTTTTCTTCTTCCTTTTCAGGAGTAATTCTTTCGCTATTTTTATTATTATTATTACTATTATATTGTTGTTGTTGTTGCTTTTGTTGATTATGATGATGATGATAACTATGTATTTCCCCAGATGTGTCCAATTCATGTTGTTGTGGATAATGATGATGAGAATGATGTAACTGTGATTCGTTGGTCTTATGAGCTTGATAATGATGATGATGGTTATGGTGATGGTGATGGTGATGGTGTTGCTGCTGCTGCTGGTGTTGTTCATGTTTATAATTGTCAATATCATCATCAATATACTTTGGTAATTGCACTTTCAAATGGCGTCGATATTGATAATGTGTGGGCTGCTCTTCATCATCATCGGTTTCGTATAGCGCATCACGTAAATGATTATTAGCGGTTGGAGTTATAAATGTACTGACCTCACTACTATCAATCTCACTAGTTTTCTCTTCTACGATAGGATGCAATTTACGTTTAAAATCATCGTAAATTTTTGCCTTATTTAAATTGTTAGTCAATGGTGCAAATGATGCATAACCGGTTAGTTTAACATCTAATCTTGGATATCTAATCAAAAGATTGATTATATGATATTGTTAATAATTATGATTATTGAATTTATGTAAACGTTTACCTTGGCACTTCGAGCGTTGCAGATGTAGACATAGACGGCCCCGGTCTGTAATAGTTCCATGGGATTGCAAGATCTGCAATTGTTTGAAAATATCTCTAATTAGTAACATTCCTTATTTACTTGAATTAAGCATGAAAGCTTAGAAGCATTATTAATTTTTATAAGCGTTTTTGGAGCAGCCACATATACTTAGCGTAGTTAATAATTAAAAAACAAAATTTTAAAAAAATGTTATCCTTATACTTTACATCTTTTTTACAAAATTATGAAAGTAGTAAACGTGTCTGAGACCTATGGATAATCCATAAAGTTGGCCTTTAATGCGGGAATGATTAAAATTTTAATTGGCCTTGGAAAGTCCAGGTTCTGAGAAAGCTTTTGCAATTGAAAATGATGTAATATTTTAATGAAATTGATTTCAAATGGTAACAAAACCTTGAAACTTGGCCGTAATTTGTTCAATTTTTCATACGGTCGGGAAGATTACTTAAATAAAGTATAAGTATGTCGAGAAAATATTGCTGATAAAAAATTTACCACCAAAAAGTCAGAGAGTGTACTAAGTTTGCTATATCCAAATAGAAGTCTCGGAGACTGAATCGAACATATCCATGCGTGTGTCTCTCTATTATTTGCACTCTCATGATAGTAAAATTTTGAGATATGAAGCTGTTCAGTCATTGCTATTTAGATTGGAATTTAAATTGAAAGAAATTGCTTTACAGTCACGCCCCTAATGGACAAAAGAATACCTATCAGACACAAAAATCAGTCTATGAAGTTTAAATTCGGTAAATGCATAAATTTATAATTGTTCCATTCACGGATGTGCCAAAAATAGACTCGCATAAACAACAAAAATCCAATTATAGGGCACAAAATTGACCAATGAAGGTGAAATTTGATTATAAAGTACTTTCCATCCATCCCTGTGCCAAACATATGAGCGGTCGAATAATATACACGCCCATATATGATAAAAATGGATCTATAAAGTTGAGATTTAGTGCACATATTTATAATTAACCCTCCATCGTTATGCCTAAAAAATGGGTGTGGTTGGATAACAAACTCCACACCTACATAAAAAACAAGTAAGAAAACTATATGATTACGCCCCCTAATGCACTGCTTATCAGCTTACAAGTTGACTTTTACTCTGAGTTTGTTTTTTGCAAATAGTGGGCGTGTCTGTTTTTTGATCACACACATTTTGGCGCATCGGTGGAAAAGTTTGTAAATATGCGTACTAAATTTAAATTTTTAAATTTCAATTTTCATGGCAGATATATAGAATTTGGTTGGATGTGGGCGTGGCTTTTTTTTACCGATTTTGCCCATATGAAATATCGATTTGCGTGCAAAAACTAAAAGTATCTGTACAAAATTTTAGCTTAGTATCTCAAAAATTATGACCGTGAGAATGTCAACAACACAGAGACACACGGATACACTAAATCGGCTCAGTTTTTGATGCTGATCAAGTATATATGTACTTTCTGACGCCTCCTTCTGGTTGTTGCAAACTTAGTACACCTTCACCATTAAGGTGGAGGGTTTAAAAACTTCATTCAGAATAGAGAATGGGTACCCTATTACATTAGGTATTTGCCACGCCCACAAGCTGTATTTGAAGGTAGACGAGATTCGGTTTAAGCTGAATTTTATTTCCTTATGTTTCTAATTTTTACTAATTCTTATTTATGTAAGTATTGGTATTTATCGATACGGTATAATAATAATCGATTTTCTTCGACTAGACTTTTTATTTTGTTTCCACAAATGGTTACAATTTTTGAGCTTCTTCTCTTAGTGAGTCTTTGTCGATATTATTTATATAAAGATGTAGAGTATTTTTTTAAATAATTAACAATTATTTAAATTAAAATAATAGTTTGCTTATTAGTTCGTTTATATATTTCATAATAAATTTAATATAATTATATAATATATTGCAAATTACGAGAACAACAACAAAAAAAAAAAAAACATGCTTAAGCTATTTTGCAACGGAGCGGGCATAAAACCATATAAGCTTTTTGTGTATTAAGCCGATAACACATTTGGAACTCATTTAAAGCCTTTAATGCTTTTGTTGTAATGTATTTCTTACCCCAAAAGATTAAATTATCTAAGTATTGATTGGAATGATATTACGAATTATTCTTTTCATTTTTTCGTCCTACCTAAATGGACTGTTTGCCTACACATACGAACCTAGTACTCGTTTTTAAAAAAATCTATATAAATATTATCTAAAAAATGTGTTTTTTAATATCTTGTATAATTGTTTGCTTAATTAAACGTTAGTTAGCCGCATGGCAAACAACACACATACCTGCCTGATTACAATTGGGCGGTTTAAAGAATAAGCCCGGCTTCAGTGGTTGCTCCTCTTCATCGTGCACTTCGATCATAAGCCAACCAACCAAGACGGGTGCTCTAGACGGTTGATGATTTTGCATTTGCTTGCTAACACTCTCCCATATGTAAATGGCACGTTTAATATCAATTTCAATCCAACCTGTTTTGGAAGCATTCGTCATAATGGTGTTACAGATGCGTTTCTTGCGTTCTTGGGTGAAAAAAAAAAGTGAAAAAAGTTCTTATATTGGAATATTTTTTTTTCTACAATAATCTCAATACTTACCTACGGTACCTCGCTTATTGCGTCTTAACTGTTGAACAATCGATACAGTAACCCGAATCTGTGAATCCAGCAATGGGTCTGTACAACGCTTCGATTTACCTGCAGCTTCTTCCACCACCCCGCTATTCGGAGATTCTTCGCTTCCATTTGGATTGATTTTATATAAACGCAAAATTGCTGAATCCAAATTCAAATTGGATCGGCGAGTCTCAAATAATGAGTGAGCAAATTGCATGGTAATATTGTTGTCTTGCAGCCAGGACGATTCACTCGTTTCTGCATTACATTTCGGATAGGCGGCCATTTCATGAAGAGGATATTCTGGACTCTCATCAGAATTATCATTACCATTACTATTGCCATTGCCACCATTCATAAGGCCACCAGAAGTTATTCCGCCACCATGAAAAGCATTCAGTATATTATGAACAATATTGTTCATGCTTAAATTAAGAAAAAAAGAAACCAATAAAAACTAAATTTAGCTTAGGGAAAATTTAAATACGCTCCACACCTACATCACAAACGGTGGGCGTGGCAGTGACATATATAACGATTCAGCTGACACTAAGTACTTTTTTTTAAATAATGGGCGCGTATGTTGGGTACCTATGCATGCTCTGGTTCTTGACCAATTGGGTCTATTTTCAATAAAGAGCTTTGCATGCAGAAACTAGAACTGCTTGTACAGAAAATTCCAACTCAATATCTCAAAATTTACAATCGTGAGAATGCCAACAACAATTGGACATACGGACATACATATCTAGATCGACCTTGTTGTATCTCTGGCGCCTTCTTCGGGCGTCAAACAAACAAATTTGGTATACGCTCCTTTTTATGTGGAGGGTATAACAACAAAAAGCAACAACAACAATAATTATATGATAATTTTATTGAAAATTACATAAAAGCGATTTTGAAAAATTTGCAGAATAATAACTTGCTGTTACAACAATAACTATAAGCTTCACTTGTAAATATAAACCATTCGCGAATTTGCTGATTTATAGTAATTTTATTTTGTCTGGAACTTTTTGGGGTTAACAAAAACAGTTTATTGCTCTCTCGCCGGTTGCAGCATAACGTAACATTTCTGATTTAATATTACATTGTTATATAAACAGTTAATGCCCTTGAAAGTTTTTTGTTGTCTTTCAATTCTTACATTACCATTTATTTATTATAGTAAATTAAGTTGATTTGACAATATCACTCCGGCAATAATAAGGTTGTTGTTTCGAAGGAGGTGTTAGGGATCCTAAAAAGCACTCTGGTGATAGCCCGATCCAAGGAGAGGCGAAACGTCCAGTGAAGACATATTAACCTATACCGGGTACACTAAAGTGAAAGCAGATACCTCACAGTTTTGTGAAAAATGCAAACCTTATAAAAAACCAAATCTACACTTTCATGCTATATAGGAGCGCATAATAATTGTAATAAGCCCCCGGTGCGACAAATAGCAGACACAGTGTACTTTAACAAAAAACAAAAATGATACTTAGTGGCACACATTATATACACATTTGCTAGGCTTGCATAAAAAATGTTTATTTGAAAAGGCCAATTGTTGTCTATAATCATTGAAGATTGTATAGTATACGTAAACGACACAGTCAGACAAGCACTCAAACCTTCAATCATATGAAAGATTCGGGTTTTTTTTCTCTCTTGGGATTCATTTCTAATGTTTCTGTCCGGTGCGTAAATTATACGTTTCAACTATTGTCTGCTCAGTGAAAAGATATTTATGTGTATTTAGTGTACCCCCCCGCATGCCTCTCCATTAACCTCACTCACTATACACCATTAACACCATTCGCAGACACTTTAATTCAATTGCGACTTGGTTTATATGTATGTGTATTGTACGTACGTATTCAATTATATTGTTTATACTTGACGTTAAATGTTATGTCACGTTTATATTCAAACAAAACTGTGCCTGCAGCTCAAATATTATATTTATACGTGTTGTTGTGTTTACTATTCTTATTACATAAAATTATGCCTCAATACTGTGTGTGTTTGTAAATATGTGTTATAAGTGTATACATATATATTGCGTATGGATGCATAATTTATATATAAAATAATCTTTCATTCAAAATGAATCATAAATGTAAGTCAGTTGGACTCTTTTGTATTGAGTCTACCTTAATGACGGAAAGTGTACTAACAAGGTGTAATTAGTATAGCCACTGACACATGCACACACATTGTTGTATGTATGTTTTTTTTGTGGCAACAAGTGTTGTACTGAAATATGTTTTGTAAGAAAAGTATTTAATTAACTCAAGTTGGCAGGCCCACCAACTCAATAAATAATTAAAATGTTTGTTTACACACCAACATACATATACGCATTGTTAATTGAAACTCGTGCAATTAAATTACAATGAATTGTATTTTCATTATAAGGCCGGGTATATACATAAATGGGTGTAAAATATAATGCAACTGATTATGTTTAGTTGCGATAAATTTTAGAGAATATTATGAACATATCTCCATAATAATTGTAAGCATTTTAAGGTTATTTATAATATGAGACAATATTGTGTAAATGCGTATAAATACAAAAATAATAAGTATAAACAAAAACAAAAACAAAAACACAAATACCAGAAAACAACCGTACCAGCCGGTCTAGACAGTGTCTAGTCAGGTATTGTGTACTTTACATACAATTGTAAACATAAACAGCAACAAACACATTTTGCCAGCAAACTTTTTACATACGTACATACACTCAAGCAAGCAATAAAGACAGAAAGTCAAATGTTACACACACACATATTTACTTAGTGTGTGTGTGTGTGTGTGTGTGTGTGTGTTTTGGATGTATATTGTCTAAACAAAAAGGCTAAATGGAAGCGACCAGGCCATTAGACATTTATTAAATCAAACCAAACCAAACCAAAGCAGACTGTTAGACAATCAAGAGACAGCCATTTGACGCCGCCATCAAACTGTAGCTTATTATAAAGAGACGTAATTGTTAAGAAAGGAAGCTACAACTATAAACCGCAATTTTATTTTTATACCTATTCCATCCATCTTACTCTTTAGCATCTTCTTCTTTTTCCATTTCATTTCAGTATCTATTACAATATCTCGTCAAAGGTTTAGTGTTAAGATGAAAAAATGAAGATGATGAAAAAAGACAAAAAAAAAAACAACTAAATTTGGTTTAAGCCAAGTTTTAAACACCTTTCACATCTGTATGCATACTAAGGGCTTATGTCTTCTAATAGTGCATGTATTAGGACCTATAATCTTACAAGTACAGTTTTACGCTGAGTACGGTTTTTTGTATATTGTGGGCGCGTCTGTCATTCGAACACGTCAATTTTTGTCACATCATTGATCGATATAAAAAAATTACAATCATAGCTCAATTTTTGTCGTAGATAAATAGATTTTTGTCAATTGTGAGTATGGGTCTTGATCGATTTTGCTTAATTTCAGTAGCGATCTGCGTACAGAAACTAAAATTATCTGTCGAACAAAATTTCAATACAATATCTCAAAATTTACATTCGCGAGAGTACCAACAAGAGACGGAAGCACGGACGTATATATTTTTTTTTTTTTTTTAACGAAGGGGAAGCATTGAAAACCCAGTCAGTGTGGGACTCTCACCCACTAAAACCCCTTCAACGTCCGACGGCAGGTCTCCTGGGACTACCGTTAAGTATTACGTCAGGAGAACCGTCTGAGCCTCAGCTCAAATCGTACGTATCATGTCAGTCATTCTCTGTCTGTATCTTTAATAGATATCCTATAATAATATAATATAATAATATAATATTCTATACTAATGGAAAATACATAGTTAGTGAGTTTTGGTTTATGGTCAGAGGTTTAGGTTTATGCGGACCTCTACACACCCACCTTCCATTAACCGATCCATTCAGAACCCAGATCCGGACCGATTCAATCATGTCCGCCTATGTGTCCGTTTAAGATTTGTCTAAGCTGCGGGTCGCAATTTTGGAAACATTCTACGTGGTACAGGGATTAAAGGGAACCCTACCGAAAGGTATCCAGTTTGAATCCTACGGTACAGTCGTAAGATATTACTTCGCAGGAGGAGATTTGCCATTACGCATGTTTTAGTCTCTGGATTGTTGTTCCAATCTCCGTAGCACTGTGAGTACGAATGCAGCTATGTCACTGGTCATTAGCCAGTTTTGCGCATTCTCTGTCATGAATTTAATTGTGTTCTCCACTGTAGGCATTGAGGAAGTCTTGTCTCTAAAGCGCCTACAGTAATAAAATACATGCTCTGCGGTCTCCTCGTCCTCGCAAGATGGGCACAGAGAAGACGTGCATCTTCCAATCCTATGTAAGTAGCTCCTGTAAACTCCATGACCGGATAAGAACTGCGTGATGTAAAAATTTACTTCCCCAAGGTTCCTTTTTATCCAGGTATCTATACTTGGCAGCAATTTGTAAGTCCACCTTCCTTTAGTTGACGTATCCCATCTATTTTGCCACTGATTTAGAGAATTTTGACGCTCTTTCTTCTTTATAAGTTTCACCTGTTGGGAAGCATTAGCCTTTCTTATAAAGATGCGCTTCATTTCATTCAGCCAGTCCCATACAGTTTGTATAGCTCCATTTGTAGCCGCTTCGCCTCCGTTTATATGTTTGGCCACCGCTACGAGAGCAATATCATCCGCGAATCCACTCCTCGAGGTACGGGCAGATTTAGGCCGTCATTGTACATCAAGTTCCACATCAGTGGCCCAAGAATTGAGCCTTGTGGTACTCCTGCGGATATATTATAGGATTTCGTTCCCTCATCTGTATTATATAGTAATTCTCTGTCTTCAAAGTAACTCCCGATTAATTTAAACAAGTATTTGGGGCTTTTAACTTTTTTAACTGCATTCAAAATGACAGGCCAGCTAGCCGTATTGAATGCATTTTTGATGTCTAGGGTTACCACCGAGCAATATTCTTTGGCACCCCCTTTCCACCTTTTGCCTTCAATGGCTGTAGCTGCTATTTTGGTGACTAAGTCCACGGTGTCGATGGTGGATCAGCCTTTTCTAAATCCAAATTGATATTCAGACAAAGCGCCTGTTTCTTCCACTGGCGGGAGAAGGCGATTGTATATGATTCTCTCCAATATCTTGCCCAAAGTGTCCAGCAAGCATCACCCGAAATATCAACTATTATCTCGGGTCGAGCCGGTCTCTTTGGAAAAACGGTGTCAATAATACTTCTTACTGCCACTGGGTCCGTAGGCTGGGGGCTACCTTTGCTAAATTTTTTCGTAACCACCTTATAGGCTGTTCCCCAAGGGTTTACGTTTGCTTCCGCGCAAATTTGTTCAAAGCACCGCCTTTTGCTTGCTTTTATAGCCGATTGTAAGGCTTTCCTTAGCGTTCTAAATTCGTTTAGGCGCTCTGTAAACCCTGGCCTATTCCGTGATCTTTGCATTTTCCTTCTGGCTTTCAAGCATAATGCCCTTAGGGACTTAATTTCATTATTCCACCAGTAACATGGGTTATTTCTTCTATTTCGGCACCTTCTAGGCATAGAAGCATCGCAGGCGTCCTTTACTATCGAGACTAAGTCTTCGGCCATCTTTTCTGCTGGGTTCTGATTGATTGCAGTCGTCCCTAGGACTTCTTTCATTATTTCTCTGTCCAGGCTTGAGACTTTCCATTTGGGCCCAGTTGTCATAACGTGCTGTCTGTTGTCCTTTGCGGCATTTCTAATGATGTACATAATTGCTTGGTGGTCGCTATGGGTATATTCCTCGCTGACCCACCACGATATGTTTCTGGCAAGAAAGCTGTCCACCAACGTGATGTCAATAATTGAACCTCTTCCTGCTTTCCTGAAGGTATCCTTATTTCCCGTGTTGCGATTGCTATGTCTAGAGAGGCAAAAGTTTCGAGTAAACTGCGGCCCCTTGCGTTTGTAGATTTACTACCCCAGTTTGTTGCCCAAGCGTTAAAATCCCCACCAATAATAATAGGGTGTCTGAATCTAGCGTCCGCTGCCAGAGCATCTAGGAAGTCTTGGTATTCGTTGTGCGTCCATCTGGGTGGAGCGTAGCAGCTATAGAAAAAAATCCCTTTAATTTTGACTCTTATAAAACCCCTTGATGAGTATGCGACATCTTCCTGTGCGTGTAGTCCGCATGACCAAACCGCGACGCATTCAGTTTGGTCTTTAACCCATGTAGTATTGTCTAAGTGTCTATAAGGCTCACTTATTAAGGCGATGTCCACATCCTTTTCCCTGATTGTTTCTTCAAGTAGGCTTTGAGCTGCTTCACAGTGGTTAAGGTTGATCTGTAGTACCTTTAGCATTTTAAGCTCGATAACGCTTTCTTCAATACTGGACACCGTCCGCTCCCTGCTACATGTTTTGCGTCGATACTAGGGTTATTTTTACAAAACATGCAAAGAGGGTCCTTAACGCAGTTTTTGGCAATATGTCCTTCGAGGCCGCAACGGCGGCACAATTTCGAACGATCAATGTTGCTTTTACAACCTCTAGCTGTATGTCCAAACTCAAGGCATTTGAAACATTTTTTCAATGATTTTTGTGCCCTCATTCGAGCAATGACCCATCCAATCCTCATTTTTCCTAATTCCAGGAGTTTTTTAGCCGTATTTGCCGGAACTCTGATAGAGGCAGTCTGTGTATTGCCATAAGCTTTCCGAAGGTTTAAAACTTCACATATATTTTGCGCCCGATTATCGCAATGAGGGTTTAAGGCCTCAATTATGTCGCTGGCTGTTGTGACTTCGTCTTTGACTTTTATTTCCACCACTTCTTTCTCTGTGAGGTTTTTAACACGGACGTATATGCTTAGATCGATTTGGTTTTAGATGCTCATCAAGAATGTATATCCTTCTGAGTGTTGCAAACTTTCCCTCTTATTTGGAAAGCATTAAAAAAGAAAATTAAATTTGTGTCTTGGACCAAATCTTACATATCTTCCACATCTATGTACAAACTACGGACGTGGCCGGTACTTGATTACGTTATTTTAGTGATAGGTGTCAACACTTAAATACGCATGGTGAATTCTACACAAAAAACTATTTTTTTTATATTGTGGGCGTGTATACAATAGAAAACTGCCCATTTTGGCATACCAAAGTACCAAAATTTAGTAGCTCAATTTTTGTAGTTGTAGATAGATGTTTGTCAATTGTGGGAGCGGCCTTCTTAATTGCAATCTGCTAGAAAGGTAAATTCTTTACTTGTTTAATCACAAACTTATATATTATTCGATACATAACTACATTTGATATACAAACAATATTATGTATGCTATTTAACGGTTAAATACATAAAAACAGCTACCGTGATTTTATGCCGGAGTCACGCGTCTAAATAAATGTACCACAAAGGTACATTAAATGAAAAAACTAAGACCAGAAAAATCACACACACTTAAATACAATCATTTAAATAATAATAGTCGACAATAAAATATAAAAAAAAAAATGAATAAATAAAAATAAAAATAAAAATAAAATAGCATACATTCCACAAATAAATATCTTATGTGAACATCCACATGACTATGACTCTGTACATCTATATGTTCATGAACATGTATATGTATGTTTAGTATAATATATGGAAATTGTTTGGCAAGACATTCGCATAGCAACGACCTACAAAAAGTTCATTAACGGAGATACTAGACATGCACGAGACAGTTTGCAGACGCAAAACTCCAATAAACATACAATTTAACGTGTGAGCCATATGTACAAACATCCACATGTGCATGCACATATTTTTATGTATGAGTATGTAATGGCCAAGGAGCCAGTGTACCACTGTATGTATATATGCAAGTGAGCCTAAGCATATGATTCCTTTTTTTTCTTTTAGGCACTTTGAGTATAAAGTGGTTTGTGTGTGCGTTTATGTGTGTAAAAAGAATTATTAAAAAGCCCCTGAATATAACATTATGCAGTTGATTGGTGGGATGTTTAGCTTCATCATCAATAAGTGGATGGGTAGACGGACGGACGGACGAATGGCTGGTTTTTTGGTTTGCCCGTGTGCCTAGTAGAGTCTTGATGCTTGAGTCAAATCGAATAGTAAGGAAACGATTTCATGGTGTTGTAATTTGTTGATAACAAAGTGCAGAACGATTTCTCGTGCCTGACGGAAAACTATATTTATTCATTTGCCGATGGCAGCACCTTGCAACTTCGACACCAATAATAAATGCTGCAACATGAATGATACCTAAACTGAATTGCGACCTCATGATAATCTGAAAGTAGGGTCGAACAGATTTCATGCCGTAAAGAAATCAGATGATAGAAGCGGGTCTAACCCTCTCGACACTCTTGCACTTGTGGGTAAGTTCTTTCTTGGCAAGTGTTTTACGGAAATAAAAGAGGTGTGACCTCCATTCAGGACTACCTGGCTTCCTATATGATTTCATCCATTTGTTGTTAAACTGCCCGTTTACCGTACAACATACTAGGGTATGCAATTTTTAACCGTGCTGCTCACCTCTGTTAGAATTGATGACTCTCCCACCATTCTTGACATTCGCACATTTAAGTCGAACCTGCACAAACACCACTCCCTATACCTCCCTTCCTCTAAACGTTACTCTGCTGTTATTTAAATTGCCATAATGCTTACAAGCAGTATATTCGACTATAATGGTGCGTGACTGGCTGTATTGCCGACAATATTTTCCACCAAAATTTTTTGTTGCTCATTTATATATATGTTACAAATGCATCAACGAATACAGTTGTTTAGTCTGGTGTTTTATATGTGTATGTGCGTGCGCGTCAGTGCAAGCATGTTCTTGCCCATAGTATCAACATTAACATTTAGTATAAATGATTTGTTGTAATTACGCCCTCTACATAAGATGGGGGGAATGCTAAATTTATTATTTCATTTGTAACAACCAGAAGGAGATATTAGAGACCATAGGATATATAATTCTTGATCACCAGTCGATCTAGACATGTCCGTCCTTGTGTCCGTCTATTGTTCTCATTTTTTAGTTTGTGAACGCAGATCGCTATATAAATTGGGCAAAATTAGTCAAAAGCCACGCTTTAATAGCCAAAAATCAATTTATCTGACACAAATTTGTCGATTGGTCAAAAATAAAACAATCAATACAAATCTATTTAACCGCCATAAAATTATTAAAAACTATTAAGATGGAATCTAGTATATAAAGTTGTAATGTAACCCAATAATCGATGTGTCGAAAATGGGCGTGGTCCTATAACAGACGCGTCCACAATATACAAAAAACATTACTCGACTTGTAAGTTGCTACGGAATATACTATGTACTTGCCACGCCCTTCGTTTGTATGTAAATGTGAAGGGTATTTAAGATTTGGTCTAAGCCCAATTTGTATTTTTTAATTGTTTTTAATTTACGCGCCTACTTCCATCACACTTGTGTCGGTTTAGCACGCGTATGTGCTCATATGTGTGCATTGATTGCAAGCGTTGCTTTTAAAGAAGGCGTGCGAAATAACAAGTCATTGTTGTTATTGCTGTTGTTGCTGTTTGTTGCTTTCTTCAAATTGTAGTCTTTAGACTGAAAGTATGAATAATGTGAACTGAAGTGTTTATGCTGCGTTGTGTACTGTATATGTGCAGACACAGATGTCTGACTGATGTCTGCAACATTGCTGCTTTGGAAAGGACCAAAGTACTTCTACCACTGTTGTTGCGGTTTACAACAACACATTTATGATCTTGCTAATTAAAATGCGCTCACTTTTATGGTTAAATGGGCTCGAAACCACAATCATACTGTCTGCTACTGCTACTGTGCAAGAATATACAGAAGCTGAGTTCTGGTTTGGACTGAGTTAATTCGACACCTAAAGGTAAAATGAAAATAGTGGAAGTCGGTTAGGTCTACAATTTTTCTTACTATTAATTATCTTACTTGATTCCGTAAATTCGCGACTCAGTGTCATATAAAAGTCATTTTAAGAATTTGTTAATTATTAATAAATTAATGAAAAGGGCATTTTCATCTTTTTTTAAAAAAATTGCACTTTATGACGAGAACTGGCGGAATTACTGGTACGCGGTCCAAACGATTGCAAAGGGTCCGGTAAGGTCCAGAAGTCGCAAATTGCGAAAATGCGGATGCAACACAATTTACAACTTGGTTCTTAAAGCTTCACTAATTAATTTACTTAAAATCACATCCAAGGTCTGATGTTGTGTTGTCGACTTTTTGTAATTGTGTGGAGGTGATATAACAACAAAGTTTTTTACTATAAAATTTATTTCTATAAATGATATAAAGAGTGGAAAAATCTTGGTATATATACCAAACTAGTCTAGTTGGTTGCTCTTTGCGTGATTCAAAGCATAGACACATTGTGGAAGTAAATTGAGCAGCATACTATGTGAAGACTGATGCAGACGTCTGGCAGATTAGATAAAATTAGTCAATCAGTCTATAATTATAACAATAAGTACATGGTCTGGTTGTTAAACTGATGACTTCAAAATTTGCATAGCAACCATAAAAATAGGCAAGTTAAAATAGTTAAAAGAGTTTTGGCTTATGCTAAATTTGGCTTAAGCACCCTCCCACCTTATATAAAAACAGTGGGCATGGACATCACCTGAGGTTCCGACGCTGAATAAGATTATTTGTAAATTTAGTGAAAGTGTCTGTTATTTGACCACGCCCATTTTCGGCACATTGATGAATGGTCGATTTTGGTGCAGAAACTAGAAAAAACTTCACCTTAATATCTCATATGTTACAGACAGAAGCACGGCGGACATGTCAAGATCGGCTTTCTTTTTTGATAAATTTTGACTTTCGATTGAGATACATATTAACAATATATATAGTTTGTAGGATCTCTGAAGCCCCACACTGGGCTTAGCAAACCTAGTTTACCCTCATACCTAAGGTGAAGGGTACAAAAAACTTTTACTGAGTTATTAGTCTCTAGCCTTTCAGGAACTGGATATTTTAATACATTTATTTTGAGCGGCTTTTGGAAATATTTCAATTTTATATTTGATCTTTGTTGTAGAGAAGATTATTTGTCTGTGACTTTTATATGCAAAATATTTGAGGCCTCTCAATTTTTTTTTTATATCTTTTAAAAATCATATCAATTTGTTTATAATTATAAATGTTCAATGAAAATTTGCAAATAACGCAATATTGTTTAAATAAAGAAAATGTTTAACATTAAACAGATCACAAATTGATCATCGATTAGCTTTTCACTCTTATCCCCCATCCAGAGAATACTATTTATGGATACGTAAGTCAATTTCAACTTTGCTTAAGTATTTTACTTCAAAATTTATTCAAAATAAATATTTAGTTTTTTATTTCAAAATTTTGCCTTGCAACGGTACTACCATGGTAGTAATGTCATATGCCCTGATAATGGGGTAAAATTTTGGTATGCTTGGTCCGTTGCTGACTCTCTAAAGTGAATTATTTGCACTATGCACGCTTTCCGTGGCGTAACATATTTTCCGATGCGCTTTAACAACGGTCATGATTTCCTCATTTGTTTGTTTATAGGAAATTTGAGTGAAGGAAAAACAATGTGCAATAATAACAAGAAAGGTCGTAAAATAATTTTATACAATGTAATGGAACAACTACAGCAATTAATTCTAGTGAAGGCTATATAGAAATGCTGCAGTAGTCTAGTGCGTATACTGTGTATCAAGCCTATTGATCTGTATGTACGTATAAATCGATATGTGTTTATAAAAGTTTTCATTTTTACACTAATTCAATTGGAAAACACGTGGTAATTATATTGTCCAATTTTTCCGGTCTAATGCAAAATTTGAACGTTCGTAAAGAACAGATTAATAAATAAATTGATTTGTCTGTGCTGAAAAATAATCAAACGAAAGAACAATGGAATTATTTTTGATGTTCAATAACAACCTAAGTACGAAAACTACCAACATTGGTTTTTTTTTATATATCAACCAGCAAGTCTAATTTTGGGCTAAATAAGGCTTTTTATAATACGACCACATCCATTTTGTACAGACAGATGGAGTAATTATTAATGTATTTGCCAATTTCAACTTCAAAGGTATATTTTTGTGGTTGTGAGAAATTTTTGTCGATTACGGGTGTGGTTTGTGACAAAAATGTTGTTTAATTTAAAAAATTATTTGCGTGCAGATTCAATTTCTTAAATTAAATTTTATATTATACGGTGCAAGGTTCAGGACCCCATTGTGTGCGTATCATTTTGGCTAAATTAACTTTTTTATTCAAGCTGATCAAGAATATACATACTTTTACACAATATACCCGCACATCATTATGTTGGTGGGTATAAAAATCTTAAATTTTTTTTTTCAAAAATTTTTTTTAAAACAATTTAAAATTTGTATCAACTCACCGGTATTCTTTAATATCTCGAAAATATTGGGTACTATTATTATTAATTGCCGCTCTCTGTTTGGCAGCTGTGACGCCGGTTGATATACGTTTCATTTGTTCTTCGGTTAAGTTGAACCGTATGCGTAGATCTGTTAAATTGGATGTATCTACATATTCTGTGTGAATAGATGAATCGTCAAATGGGAAATTGACATGACGTTTAACGTTAACACACAATATAAATTTACAGAATGTCAGTATAATTAAATTGATTAACAGCAAGCGGCACATTTTGCTACAGGAAAAATATTGTAACAATAACAATAAAAGAACAATTGTTGTTTTTTGTTTTTGTTAAATACAATAAATTCGAATTCGTTTCGTTGTTGTTGTAATCTTAAAAAATTATTGTTTTTTTTTAATTATATGTATTTTCTTTGAAGAAGTTCTTGTTGATCGTATATTTTTTTATTTGATTAAATTAAATTTGTTTATTATTTAGTAGTTGTCTACACTCTTAGAACACCAAGTACGAAATGAATTACGCGGTGTAATTGAAAACACTTAAATAACAGAGTTAACATGTTGCTTGCTGCTAATGTATGAAAAGGCTAGTTTCCGTCTCTGCTGCCACACACAAATAACAGTATTCTGTTAAACTATAACATAATATAAGCGTATGCTTGCTTGCCTTACTGGCTGAGTTTATAAAACATG
Organism: Crataerina pallida; assembly: GCA_949710015.1. Classification (NCBI taxonomy): domain Eukaryota; kingdom Metazoa; phylum Arthropoda; class Insecta; order Diptera; family Hippoboscidae; genus Crataerina; species Crataerina pallida. The sequence continues at coordinate 16,909,982 of OX453293.1, forward strand.
AAACAATAACAAAACAAAACAATGCTACAAGTATTATTCAAACACCCATACAGATACACACACACACTCACACACACACACACATAATTGGTGTGTATGACTGCGAGAGCATATTTCTTTTAGTAAAGTGTTCGTGTTACCAAAAGTACGAACACGATTAACGCGACCATGATGATGAGACTCAAAACTACTACCACCGCACACACACACACACACACACACACACACACACCAGCTCCAACACCATCAGCACCGGCAATAACTGTGTTGATGATGACAACGATTGTTATTTTGTAGTGTTTATATGTCATCAACACATACACATTTAACATAACCATTTTTGTTGTGATTGGTTTATGTTTAATTGTCATTGTATTGGTAATTTGTTATATGCTTGCTGTATATGTGTAAATATGTAGTAAGTTATAAAAGCTGGTATAATAATGCAGCGAATGCAACCCTTGCACAAATGACACACACATGCAGACATAGGGAGTCGTTACGTTTTATGTTTTTTTATTAAATAATTATAAATAAGCTTTTGGAAGTTATGTAAAAAGTAAGAAAATAAACACTAAAACCTCGATTAGTGTACACTATTAAAAAATTTATAAACTTTTCACTTCCAACGTACACCTCATATCTCCAGATAGAATTTGATAATTTCGAAATATTGAAAATCCTCTCTTCTGTTCTAATCACAAGTTTATAATGAATACTTCTCGATATTAATCAAAACAAGTAAAACGGGACTGTATTAGTGCCAACTCTAAGATACACATCATCATTAACCTCTTACAAATAGTTAGGAAATAATATCTCAATTTCTTAATGTTAATTTTTTATTTAAATGGGACAAATATTCTAAATAAATCTATAAAACATTTTAAGCTTCATAATAAGTTCTTTTTAGGTGACTTTGACTTTGCCAAATATATATATAACTAATAATAAAAAATTTGCTTTGTATGTAATAAAGGAAGATCCCTAAAAATTGTACGTTTTGTAAAATTGTAGGAAGGTACAAGGTCCGATTTTGCCTATATTGAACAGGATACTTTTAATATTAATAATTTATGTGTGCACCAAATTTCAGTTCGTTATCTCAAGATTTGCAACCATGACATTGATGAAAGCTTCGGGTGTAAAATTTAGGACCCCAATGTGGACCTATTCTTCGCCTGATTTCGCTGACTTGCAATAGAGAATAATAGAAAACCTTCAAAATTGCCAGTACAAAATTTCAGTGTGACATCTCAATTTTTGCGACTGAGAGTTCCAACAAAAAAGTGTATTAATAATACGGACACCCCGACGGACAGATTGGCTAAATCAATCTTTGATGCTGATCGAATATATATATATTTTTTGGGGTGTGGCTCGCTCGCTTCTGCTACTTACAAACGTCTGAACAAAAACAATATACTCTCACATCATTATGATGATGGGTACAAAAATGTATTATATTTTTATGAAATTTTTAGAAAAAAATTTGCTAAAATGAAACTGTAAGCTCATTAATAAATCAAATCATTTAAAAATAGATGCTTTTACCGTTCTAATGGTATAATTTTTTTAAAAAATAATAATAGTATCGAATATGATTGATTGAATTTTGGTATATATGGAAACTTTAAAGCCCTCCCTCCTAGAAACAAGATTTTCCGATCAAAAAAAATCTTGCCACTTTGTACAAGGACATAATTTTATCCAAAAAACGAATTCTATAGAAAATTAATCGAATGGGACAATTTTTAAAACCCCTTTTATAATAGAGGGGAGTTTATATAAACAAAGAAAAGTGTAAATTCTTTACTTATTTTGAACCAAAATTGGTGAAGAATAGTTATCTAGCTTAATAATGATCTGTACCAAATTTGAACGTGGTCGAGGTATTTTTAGAACCCTTTCCCATATAACATCTTTTATTAAAGTTGATCCATTATATGACAAATTTAATAAAAATTGGTTGATGTCATATAGAGATTTTAAAAATTAGACTATATTTTGCAATATTGGACCAGATCGAAGTATGTTTGGAAGATCTCTTCCTATACGGTTTTTACGCAAAGTGACTTATTGAACAATTTAACTCGAATTATTTCAAGAACAATAGGTTAATATCTAAACTTTAAGTGCCACACGTAAAGTCGCAATTTTAATATTTTTTGACCAAAATTAGTGACCCGTCTCCAAGTAATGATATTTCACGAAGTGACTTAAGTGGCAATACCTCGGATTTAGTTGTGTAAACTAATTCTAGCACAATTGGTGTAACTACGTAGTGTAGCGTATTAAATGGTCGTACTGTACCGACTGTAACATTTACATTTGTTTTCTTTTAAAATTCACTAAAATCGCGCGTAGTTTTTTTTACTTGTTTGGTAATTAGCAATTTTTGGTGTTTTTTTCCAGTTCCTTATATAATCAATAGTATTGGCTTACATTACGAAAAATGTCATTGCACTGTCTACGTATTAATGTATGTTATGCAAAAATAAAACACAATACGCACACATACACAATACTGTCCCGTCAACAAGTCTGTGTGGCTAGTAGACTAATCGTCTGCTCTTCGCTACACTGTTAACATACGAGAGAAGGTGTCAAATTCGAATATTAAACTATAAACCTCAATTCACAGGCGTCTACGATATATGACTGTGAATGCTATGAATACACATAAGTATGTAATTATGTACAATACAATATAACACTAAAAAATCTATGTCAGCATTTAAGAGAGAGGTGTCTATAATCAAATTTAACCATTGTTGCTTACACATATGTGTGGTATGCTGCTTGTATGCTTGATTATAACATTCAATAGATTCATTCATTCTGTTAACATTGGCCTTGAACTTGAAAATTAGTTTACAAGTTATTCATTGTATAGCTCGTATAACGACATACAGTTCAATGTTTCAGACTAATATTTATCATCACATTAACATATTCCAAGTAAATATTGCGACTGCGGTGGAAGAAGTTAAGCAAACTAAATGCCAAAGATGTCAAAGGCATGTCAAAAAGGAGGAAGAGAAAGGAAGGGGTGAGATTCGTAGTTAATTTATTCTTGAATTTAAAAATAGGGGTTTTTATAATTATCTACCACGCCCACATTTTTACAAAATTCCTAGATTTGTGGCGAAAAGTTCAGTTATTAGTAGAGTAAAGTAGATCATTAGATTAGAATTATATAACTGCCACGCTTTCATTTTTAGTATCAACAAGACTAAATTTGGCTTAGACCAAATCTTAATTACTCTCTACATCTACAAAAATGGGCGTGGCAGGAATATTATTACGCTCTCTAGTGTATGTATTGCGTATCAGCTTGCAAGCCTAGTTATACCCTCCACCTTAGTGATGAGAAGTTTGTTCCTTCGTTTGCAACACCCAAAAGGAGGCGTCAGAGACCCTACAAAGTATATATATTCGTGATCAGCGTCGGTTTTTTTTAGTTTTTGCACGCAGATCGCTATTTAAAATAAACAACATAGGCAAAATCAGTCATGAGCCACGCCCACAATCAACAAAGATCTCTTTATGAAGTTTTTCATCTGACTATATTTTAAAGCTGCAATGAAATGTTAGAAATTATGAAAAATTAATACTTGGTGACTGGAGGGGTTGAACCTGGACCGGTTTCGAACTAAAACACTAAAAGCTTATTAAAAATCTATTTATCTGCCACAAAAATTGAGCTATAAACTTGAAATTTGGAATATTTATAATTACCTTATCCATGAATGTGCCAAAAATGGCGCTGTTATATAACAAAAATCTTTATATCTGCTAAAACAATTTACTTATGAATATCGAATTTGGTATTCATATTTATAATTATCCCTTCTATCGATGTGGCAAAAAACGGCGTGATCGAATAACAGGCATGCCCACAATTTACAAAAAACGATATTCACAATAAAACTCGACTTGCCAGCTGATACGTAATGCATACACTATTAGAGGGTGCACATACCTGCCACACCCATTATTGTAGATGTGGAGGGTATTTAAAATTTGGTCCAAGCCAAATTTAGTTTTCTTACGTTCTTGTTTTTATTCTAGGTAAAAAATAGTTCCCTTGCGAGAGTATAAGATTTTTTGACAAAACAACTCCAACAACACCAACATTAAAAAAATCCACGTATTTATATATATATATATATGCATACATATATGCATATATATTATTTGTAATGTGAGAATTGATTAAATTATATGATAAATGTGTGTGTTCAAAACCACGCATGTTGTTCAAGTGCGTAATATGTATTCTAAGCACAATCATTGGGAAATTAGTTCAAGACGTATATCATATAAATACAAACAAATTTAAAGAAATGCTTACACTATGAATAGAGGTATATACACACACTCACAGTTACATTATGTAAATTATTATAGAATTCTAACGAAAACATTAAGCAATACAGGAAATTCTTTGTAATTGAATGTGAAGAGAAGCATATAAGGGGAAAATATTCTACCTGTAGTTAACAAATTGGAATAATTACGCATCGTAGTAATTTTGACGTCTAACATCGCAAGGGTGGGGGTAGTACATCACTTAAACACCTTCTAATATATTTTATATATAATTTTTTCAAAAATTAAATCCTTAAGTCACTTTATCTTCGGTAATTTATAAGTAATAAGGAAAGTTTAGTTAAAAAAATGCTCCTTTTTCAGTGGACTGATTTTACCCAATTTCAATTTCAATATGAAGCAGATCGATATCTCTATGAGGTCTCTGAGGCCTTCTTTTGGGCATTGCAAATGTTCGGACAGAGTGACAAACACCCCATATACATGTATGGGTACCAAAAAGTTTAAAAGTCAACACAAACATTATTCAACATGTTTGCTGTTGAAGAAAATATTCATTGCGGGTGTTTTTATACTAATAATAAATAATAATAAAATAAAAATGATAATAAAAGAAAAAACAAGCAAAAAATAAATTTGGTCTCGGCCAAATATAAAATACTTCCCATATAACTACTTTCTGAGTATCTGACAAAGTTCTTTAATACACGTATCAAGGTCCGAGTTGAATTCTGTATAAAAAAGTTTTTGCGGGCGTGGCTATTGACTGATTTTGTTTAATTTAAATAGCAATCTGGGTGCAGAAAGGGACAAGGGCAAGGGGTTCGAAGTATGGTTTAACTCAGTCCTTTTTCAAGAGATCTCCTCTTTGGCCCAAAATATACTCTTATACTAAATTTCATTGAAATAACTCAAAAAACGCCAATTGTAGCTTGTACACAAAAATTTAAATATTAAGACTGATAGACGGACATGGTTAAATTTATTTAAAGGCGGGCCTCTTGAACCGTTTAAGAATTACAAACATATGCACAAACTTAATATATCCTCTACTACAAGAGGTGTAGGGTATAACAGCAACAACAACAACAACACCAACAACACCACCACCACCACCACCAACAACAACAACAACAACCAACATTTATGTAATCGGAAAGACGTTTGGTGCCAATTAGATGCGTGTTGTGATGATATGATGAAGACTTGAAGAAAAATGTTTTAAAAAAATTTAAGAAAAATAAATTACCAACCTACATATATATGTTATATGTATTCCCATTTTGTAGTTGATTTAATTTATTGGCAAATCGTTAAATCGTGGCAAGTGTTTGGCTGTGCTGTCTGCCTGCTTCCATTCTTAAGAGTTATCAATATTTATGATATGTGCTGTTGTTGATGTTATTATTATTATCATTATTTTAACTACGTAGGGTATAAAACTTATGTTTTTTGTACAACTTACAAGGCAAAGGATATTTTGAATGAATCAAATAAACAGACAGTAAGACACATAGTAACTGATTGAAATCGTACATTACATATATATATGCATATATATGCATTATAGCTTACATATACAATATATATACATATATATAATGTGTGCAAGATCATCAGCAGGGCCATTATCATTTTTGTCTGTAGTCTGACGTGTGACTGGAGGGTTACGATTGCATGCAGTCAAACAGTAAAAGGCTACAACAATAAAATCAACAACAACATAAGCAACAATCACAAAAAAATTAAAGAACATTATGTTCAAGTTGGAGCGTCTGGCTTGTGTCGGCCTGGCCCGGTCTGGTCTGGTTGGTTTAGCTTAGTCTGGCATAACTTCGTTTGCATTTCTATGCACATTTTGTGTTAAATTGTTTGTATTCTAAAGTACATATTTATATATATATATATATATATATCTGTATGTGTGTGTGTGAATGTACAAAAATGCATATGCATGTAACTGTGCCTTTGGCCTAGTGAAGTCCTCTGTCACGTCATAATAAAGCAAAAGGCATAAATATAATGACACTTTTTTCATGTATACGCATCCCCTTTATTAAAATTTGTTTAAAATTTAAAAGGAAACATCTTAGACCAAGTAAAGTTGAATTCGCATCGAGTAAATATGAATCGTTATATTTGTCCATCTGTCCACCTCCTTGAAGAATCTACTGTCATGGTCGTAAAAATTGAGATACGGATTCAAAATTCGTGCAAAAATTCGATAAAATCGCTCGAGCAACATGCCGTAAGTTCAACAAAACTATAATATTTAATTTTTGGATATTAATATTTCAATATGTTTCCCTTATTTTGAGTTTATTAGGACAACAAGTTGGAAATTGATATAAATAATTCTCCAAAAGCTTTGGGTCCATTCAATTCCAATAGTTTCCGTAAAATTACATAATTTGATATTATAATTATGAAACGGTTTGTATAAAACTTAAAAGTAAAACAACACAAAAGCCAGGCAGTCTAGCCACAGGTCTGCACAACTGTTCCTGCCTGACAGGTAGACTGTCTGGTTGGTTGTTTGGTTGAATGTTATTTGTGTGTCATAATTAGGGCTCACTTGGCCATGGTCCACTGCATATTTAACACAGTCTATAAACGTGCATATATATGAGTCTAAACACATAAAAATTTAAACGTAAAGAAAAAGCATTTCAATTAAGGTTGAATAAGTTTTTTTTTATATTTTTCTTAGGCATAAAAATAACAATATTAAAACTATTTAAGTGTGCTTGGTTGTCCTTTTTGTAATAAAGTTGGATCCATGAATGAATACTAAATTTATATATAACACTTTATCTCAACTATGGATTTCTGCACCAAAATTTATTCTACATTGTCCATACATAGTTAAAAAATAGTTTATAAGTAACCTGGCGTAGGTTCAATCAATTGTGGACCCGGCTTGTATATATTGTTATTGTGTATATTGTTATTTTTTGTAGTCCAAAATTATGCACACAATTTTTAACAAGTGCCCATTCTGATTTTGAAAATGAACAAAATCGGTCCATGGATGCGCCCACAATTCTAAAAAAACACAAGTAATTTTTGCTAATTACATTAATAGCTTCTCTTATGTAAAAATTATGATAACAACCTGAAACTAATTTTGGCTTGGGCCAAATCTTAAGTACCCTTCACATCTATGGTGAGCGTGGCAAATATATACATACACATGTATCAGATTACAAGTCAAGTTTTATGGGGAATATGTTTTTTTGTAAATTGTGGGCGTCTCTATTTTTGGTGGATGGCATAACCATAAATATGTCCACCAAAATTCAAGTTCATAGATCAATTTTTGTGCCAGATATAAGGTTTTTGTCGATTGTTATGCGACCATCCCAATTTTTGGTTGGATGATGGATGAGCTAATTTTAAATACGTACAAAAAATTTCAATTTTCGTAGCAGTTATAAAGGTTAATGTCGATTATGGGCGCGACTGTTAATCAACCACGCCCATTTTTTGCACATCGGTAGATTTTCGTAACAGATAAATAGATTTTTGTTGATTATGGGCATGGGTGGTGGCCAATTTTGTCCATTTTAAATGCCGATCTGAGTGTCTGTACAAAATTTTAGCTCTATATCCCGTAAGAACAGACAAACACATGAATACAAGGTCTCTGACGCTTACTTCTGGGTGTTGCAAACAGAAGAACAAATCACTGAGGTGGAGGGTATAAAAATGAGCCCATGGAAATTCCTACATAGAATATTTAGAAAATTCATTTTAACTGGGCTCACCTTTAAAGAACATAAACAACACTTTCACAACGTCTAGTGACTTATTTAAAATATTTGACAGATATTTAAAATTTTAGAAATGATGCATGAAATCGATCACAGTGCTTAACTTTTTGTATCTAGTCCACTTTCAGCATACCAAGAAGCTGACCTTAGGGGAAAACATTTTTGGGGTTCATTAGCGAAAGTAAACATATTGTGTATTAGATTTTTTGCAATTTTGAGTCTCCCAGACATTGCGGGGCTCCGTCAGAGCACTTTCTCTTCGTGTTATTAACTGGTTTAACAGTTACTGTATACAAGTATGGCTCGAGTAATTATTAATTCCCCAATAAATGTCGACCTTGTACTTTTATCTTTGTCTGTTGTAGGCTTCAACCGATTTTGCACCAGCGAAGTATATCTGAATGAAATTTTAGATCAATAGCGCTATTTTTACAGCCGTAAGTGTTTTGGAAATATTCAATAGGACGCAAATTTCAGATTTTGATACAGACCAATAATATATATTCCATTGAGACCTGCTGTAAAATCAAAAATTTCGAATTTTTTCTTTTTCTACTGTAAGGTATTAAATAATCGTATGTATAATAATATAATTTACTTATTTTTATACTCTTCACGTAAGATGGGTGGTACAGTAAATTTGTCACTTCATTTGCAACACCGAGAAGGAGGTGTCAGAGATTATACAGAGTATATATATTGGGCAAAATCGGTCAATAGCCACACCCACAATCGACAAGTGCATGTCCGCTACACAAATTTAGCTAAGAAGTTGAAATTTGGTACATATCAAATATGTATAATTACCCTATTCATAAATGTGCTAAAAAGGGCCTTGATCAAATAACAAACACGCCACAATCAACAAAAAGCTACTTGCCACAAAAATTAAGCTATGAAATTGAAATAATACATGATTATAATTACTCTTTCGATTGTATAAGACACGCCTACTATGTAAAAAAACCATATTTGCCGAAAATCTTGACTTTTAAGCTAATACTTATTATATTTTTAAAGGGCGTAATCAAGTACCTGTCTTCCCCACCTGTCATATGTAGATGTAGAGGGTATTTAAGATTCCCGCTAAGCCGCATTAAATTTTTTTACTTGTTTTTTTCAATCGTGCTTGTTACACTCTAGACAATCAGCAGACATATTATGCACTTGCCCCGTTTCGTTTCTGCGGTCACTTCTGCCCGTCGCTCTATTGTTGTTGCGTTCACTGCTTGTTGTTCTGGTGTTGCGTTGGATGCCTCAAGTCAATTTATGTCGTGTTTTGTTTTTTTATTACGTGTGCATAAATCAGAGCTAAACATGAGATCGTTAAGAGGCACGCCTACTTAACATAAAAACACAAAACAAATTAGCTTCTGGTCTTAACATTCATTGCAGTCGTCACCTTAACTATGGTTATTGTAGATGGTGTTTCTTGTTGCTGTTGTTCATTTTTTATGTTTTTTTGTTTGTTTCCTTTTCAACTAAGTTATAAAAACATGTGAAAACAATTATGTTACAAAAAAAAAAAGGGTTATATACGAGAGTATAAATGAATGCCAGGTGAAAACAAGTGTCCAAAATTAGGCTTAAATTAAATCCTGAACACCTCTCAACTGGGCAATATTATGTTATCTACAAAAGCAATTTTAATACGGTTCCCCATTTTCTTCGTCCATTCATCTGTTCACATAAGATTATAGGCTTGGCTATTTAGTATAAATTTCGAATCATTATCTTTTATAGACATATCGAGCATAATGGACCCAGCGAACCAATACTTTATTTTAAATTTCTACATCGCGAAAGTCCTTCTAGATATTACAGCAGGTTTTTTCAAAGTGAATCGAGTGATTTTGGTTATAAAAAATGAAAAACGCTGATATGTGCAAGCGGCGAGACAGTGAATAAGTTAGGAAATATTCAATTAAAAAAATCTCAAACGTCATATTTTGTATGTCAAAGCAATGTCAAAATGATAAACCACAATAAACAATACACACAATGCTCGCAAATTTTCCTTAACGTGTGTTGCGTGCATACCGAATATAATTTTATAAAGTTGCTTGGGTTGGTCCTACTTCAAAAAAATTGCTTGAAGATTATTCTGCACAGCTATGTCTCTTCTTAAGAATTATACAGGGTAAGAAAAAGTAACGAGTAAAGTTTTACGGTGAAATTTTTCCTCAAATTAAAGAAAAAAAGTTGTTGGGTTGGAAGAGGGAATTTCAAAAAGGAGTTCTTTTGTATGTTAAGTCGTTAGCTTATACTAACAAGCCAACAACGATAGATACCTCAGAAGTTTAGAGGAGTTATGAGTTTAAGCATTATGGAATATTGGTCCCAAAGAATCGATTGCTGCCGACATATGAACGAGATCAATTGCTTAGTTAAATATAACATGTGTACTGCATTTAAAATAAATTTCAACCCTATACCTCAATTATTCTGTATTTTTTTAAATATAAAATTGTTATGTCTTTATTGAAAAACCCTTTACTCATTTTTTGTTGACACCTCAATGACAAACTTGGTATTTTGTAATGTGTGTGGTATAAAAATCTTTCCTATGACTGTCATGTCTATTCCATGGTTATAACTATTATTACATATATATTATTACACTGAGATTATTTTCAAAACTTCCTTCAAAACACTTTAAAAACAACAGTATGTTCACTTTATGTGTATAACTTCTACAAAATTATTAAAATCGTGGTATTGCAAATTTAGGAAAGGCATACACATTTTGTAGTTACGTTTGTATTGCTTAAAGGGTGTTTAAAAAGTATAAATAAAATTTATAAAAATTATTCTACATTATAGTTGTGTGAAAGCTGTTTGAAGCTATTTGAAGCGGGTGAAATAGCGACAGGGCCGCGCTCACAATTGGCAAAGACCTATCTATCAGCCACAAAATTGAGCTGGGAAATTGAAATTCGGTATAAATATTTTCATTGGATTCTTCCACCAATGCACTAAAAATGGGTCGGATCGGATAACAGACACGCTTATTGCAACTTACATGTGAAGGGTATTTTCTATTTGATTTAACGCAAAATTGTTCTGTTTTCGTGTTTAGGGTATATTTGACCTAGTTTTTTAATGCTTAGAAATCGTTGGCATTTATGTTATTGTTGTATATTGACAAAAATAATATCTCATATTTCCTCCTCAATCATTTCAAGCAAACGTTATTTTATTTTTTATTGTTGTGGCAGTAGAGTAGCAATCTTTAGAGTATAGACCATAGGTGGGGAACCTTTTTACCATTAGAGGGCACATTTAAATTAGACAGCAATAAGAGAGGCCGCATAAGCTGATTGACCTAAGAAAGTGACTTTTGTGAAATTATTATAGTTTTGCTATAGATTTAACAATTTATTGCATTATATAGAAAAAATAAAATATAATACTACAAAATTTTAAATATAATATACATATAAAATAATATAAAAATATTATAAAAAAATACAATAAAAAATATTTTTTTATTTACTAAGTTAGTGACTTATTTGGCTTTGTTTTTTGTTTGACAGAAATTGTATATTTGGATCAAGCTTCGTAACACATAGCTTTAATTGATCCTCTAAATGTGCATCTGTAATATGCGTTCTTAAATTTGTTTTTATTTTTGACATGAGAGAAAATGTTGTCTCGCAACAGTAGGTACTTCCGAAGCAGGAAAGTAAACGGCGAGCATGTTCTCGAAGGCATGGATATTCAACAGCATTTTTCCAGATTTCTATGCGTTAAAAAGGGATTTGATGATACTATTTTCCCCTAAATCAATTAACTCCATTTGTAGTTCTGCAGGAGCCTCGGATATATCTATTAAATGTGGTTCAAATGCCAGTTTCATAGCAGGAGTGTGCTCGTCAAAATTAGAAAATCTATTCAAGATCCAAGACACCTACATATTCATCGAATATTTTATTTTCACAGTTCTGCTCATTTAACATTTTAGCTAGCTCCGGGAAGTGTTGTGCAGATATTTCCGATCGACAAAGCAATGTTTTGAAAAATGATAATTTTTTTCTAAACGCTTGGATCTTTTGCCACATTTCATAAATATACCTCGTTTCACCTTGCAGGCAAATATTTATATTGTTTTGTTTTGTCATCATATCAGTTCAAAAATGCAAGGTTTCTGAGAAATACTTCATCTGATAGATCACATTGTTTTCCTTGTTCTTGATAAAAGTTTAAAATTTGCCGTCGTAAAGACAAAACTTTTATCAAAACCTGAGTGTCTTGCAAAATGGTAGATTTTGCGCAAAGATTTTGCTGATGCAAAATGCAGTGAAATGATATCAATTTTTACAAGTTTGAGTTTTCCTTTTTTAACAAAGCAACGAATCCTTCTTTTTTGCCTTTCATGGAAGGTGCACCATCGGTGCAGACACTGACTAAATTACTGACATTCAATTGTAATTTATTACATACTTCTTTGAACTTTTCGAAAATATCGGCTCCGCGAGTTCTTCCAGTTAGTGTAGTAGTTCTTCGTAACATTGAAAATCTTTAGTTATAGCACGAATAAAATATAAAACTTGTGCCGAATCTGTTTTATCAGTGCTTTCATCTAAAGCAATTGAAAAATAAACATCTTCATTCTGTATAATTGTATGAAGTTGCTCTGTTACATTTTGCGCTAATTCGTGTTGTCGATGTTTGTATTTGTCGACATTTCTTGGATCTAACATACCCACTGCTTCAACAATACATTCTTTAATTATTTCAATGTCACTAAATGGTTTGCCCCTTTTTCCAAGCATATGTGCTATTTTATACGTAACAGCACAAAGGCACTAAAAGATGCCTGCTGATGATGCTTCTCATTTTTCAACTTTTGAAGTGCAGCTTTTCGTGATTCACCTTCTAAAGCGAAATATTTATGTTCTTTATGAGTCAAATAGTGTTTATTTGCATTCGCTTTTTTTAAAGTATTTAAAACTGTTTTGCACAACAAACACATCATTTTATCTTTCTCAGCAGTAAAAAAAAAATCCAACTCCCATTCTACATTAAATGTTCTGTTTTCATCACCTAATTTTCTTCTCTTACTATTTGACATGATGGATAAAAAAACATCTTTGACAAGGTAGTTGGCGCTGCTAGCGCTAATTTAAATTTTTTTTGCAAAGACAATCAGCTGACTAATGAATTGCTCTGTGTAATCGATGATGCAACCAATCAATATCGATGTAAACATATCGTCTGCTGGCATGTGGCTGCTCTGTATGACAAATTTTGTAAATAGTAGAGTCTCGCTCATGCGTGTTAGAGTCCGTTTCAGACTAGTATTCTGACGTTATGTTACAATATGACTGTCTTTGGCGGGATTTTTCGCGCAACTGTCATGGCGTTGATGTACAATAGTTGTTTGAAACGAACTCTGCCATTTTGTACTAGGTGGCAAAGGGCCGCACAAGAACCTCGCGGAGGCCGCAGGTTCACCACCTATGGTATAGGCTATATAGGCTTACTTTCAATTAAATGTCTCATGCTATTGCTATTGTAAATAGTATTATAAAGGAAAAAAAAGCAAAGAAGCTATATTTTGCTTAAACCACCCATCTGGGATACGTTGCAGATATATACTCTAAGGCAAGATATATTGTATACAATTGCTTTCCCTTTTAATCACGTGAAAGAAATTTTAATAATTATGGGCGTGGCTGTTGACCGATTTTGCTTATTATAAAAAGAAACCTACCGATATGGATTAAAAATGTTTATTTTACACTTCAGCTCAATATATCAGTTCTGCTAACGTGAGAGTTTCCAAACAGACATACAAACGGTCATAGCCAGAGAGATTCAGAATGTCATATATACTTATGCAAATGAAATAGCAAACTTAGTATACCTCCAAACCTATATAGATGATGAAAAATATGTTTTTAAACTTACGCTCGGCAGATGAATAGTTACAATATTTTATGTACGCATTGTTAGTTTTCCTTTTTTTATACCTACCACTAAGTTGTATAATGTGTACGTATTCTTGAGCAGCTTTTGATAACTGTCGATCAAGACAAGTATGTCCGTGTGTTTTTTGTTGTTACTATTCTTTTTTGATATTGAGTTGAAATTTTGTACAGACAATTTTAATTTTTAGTACGCGGATCGCCATTTAATATGAGCAAAATCTGTCAAGAGCCACGCCCACAATTTACAAAAACCTATTTATCTGCCATAAAAATTGACCTATTAAGTTTAAATTTGGTATATAAATTTATAATCGTCCTATTTATCAATGCGACAAAAATGGGCGTGATCGGATTGCAGATATACTCCCAATCGACAAAAGTCTATGTATTTGCCACAACACTTGTCTCATGAACTTTAAATTCGGTATGCATATCTAGAGTTATCCCATCTATTGATGTACCAAATATGGGCTTGGACTAATAATAGACGCGCCCACAATTTACTAAAAACCATACTTTACGTAAAACTCGACTTCGGAACTGAAACGTAATGCAAACATTTTTTGAGGGCCTCATCATTTATCTGTCAAGCACTCACTATTGCAGATGTGGAGGATATTTAAGATTTTCCTTAAGCCAAATTTAGTAAGTTATGCCTGGGTAAGTAGTGCACATAGACTACTCTACACTCCAAAAATACTTTTCATCTATTGATAAAATGTACCCAAGTTAAGTAATGTATTAGGATACCTTCTAACACTTATAAATTGTACACTTCTGTAATATTAAAATCAATTCAGATAAATGTCTTTGGGAATTTTCGATTAAAATTACTTTCATGTACACATAAGCGTGAATAATTTATTGCGATTTTGCTTTTGATAATATTTTAGATTTTCGTGGCTGTAGTGGCCATTTCTTCCATTTTTCTCTTGGCATTGCTGGGACGTAGTTTAATTATCTAAGGTTGTAATAAAGTTAACCCTTAAACCAAAATAGCTCTGTGCTATTGTTAGTGAATAGTGAACATTAAGAAAAATAATCAGTAAGCAATCACTTGCGACACTGCGCTATTGTTGTTTAACTTTATTTTCCAACTTACTCAAATGACACGCCCACCATTAAGTAGTCACGTTTACGCCTACAAGTACTTTTTTACCTTTTAATCTTACACAGAAAGCTGAAAATTGACAATTGATCGGACAAGAGGAGCGCCCACAATTTAGAAAGCTCACTTCAAGGTGTAATTTGGGATATGTAACCAGTAGCTTTAAAAAAAGACTAAAGTTGCCCCTTTATCCAGTAACAGGTAGTTTGACGACCCTTTCATATTAAAAATTCAAAAATGTGTCTCCATTTTTTCAAAATATTGTCATTCTTCCTTCAGACAAAAATGAAAAAATCTTTTTTTTTGATAAGTATAATTTTTTTTGTGTTGTATTAAAATTGTATTTTTTTGTCGCGTAAAATCCCCTTTCAGTGTCGTCTATCCAATGTTTTTAACATGTGTGAATGTAGTGCTGCCTGTTATCGTGATCCGCCACCAAAAAAATTTCGCCGTTTGTCGCTGCTGTTATTGGAATGTTGGCAACGAGAATATGATGTACGGCCGTATCGTAATTTCCGTTTCGACCGTTTGGAGTGTGAAGAACGTTTGGGTCGCGAATACGACCACTTCAAGGATTTCGCCACCGTTGTGCAATTTTTGCGTTCCCACAATGTATGTTCAGTACGGTTGGTGGGTTTACCTATTCGTTCAATGTTACATGGTTTTGTGGCTGGTTTAAAAAATGTTACACATATTGAATTGAGAATGATGAGTTTACCGTTGAGATTATTTAAAATTTTGGAAGCAACCGTTCATGTGCTTAATGTTAAAGAATTGATTTTGGAAGGTATAGAATGAAACGCCTTAGGACCCCGAGATTTTCTAATAATATGTTTTTAGGCACCCCCCTCAATAACGAACAAGTCAAATGTTTACAAGCGATGCTAATTGATTCGGAAACTTTGCTATATATAAATGTGGCCAGTTGTAGTATAACCCAATATAATTTTGTCTTGTTGGCTGATGGCATACACAAATCCACATCTCTAATCGGTTTCAATTGCAATCGTATTTTGGGCGGCCACCTGACTTTGGATTCGGACAAGATTGCTCACACTGTATCCTCGTTGATCTGGCAGAATAAATTGCAAGAAATCGAGATGCAAATGTGCGAGTTTATAGCGCAGGACATGGAAGTCATGGCTGAATATATGCATAATAAATGCTGTCGTTTGCGCAAGTTGAATATGTCCAACAATAAAATTGGACCAGATGGGGCCCATTACTTGTTAAAAGCTGTAGCGGCCAGCAGTTCACTTACGCATCTCTCTTTGAGTGGTTGCGGTTTGGGTACTCATGGCGGTGAATTGATTTCTCATTATTTAAGTTCTTGTTATCATTTGATATTCTTGGATGTACGTTATAATGAAATAACGCCAGAAGCCGTTACTATGATATTGCTGACCCTGAAGAAACCATGTAAGCTGCAGAAGTTATTGTTATGGGGTAATCGTTATAATCCACGTACCGGTGAAGTGCTACAACGTTTGTTAACTTCGCGAGTGGTACCGCAAGATTATATAGACTTAACAGCAACATTTGACAATACTATACCCGGCTATCGGGTGATTCCGTGGCGTATATAAATTTTCCAGTCTTTTGTTTTTCCTTAAACATTTATTGTGTTTTTAGAATATTTTTATATCACTTTTTTTTGGTTTAAGTTTTAAATTTCCAATTTTAGTTTTGAAATTGTATGAGAGTTCCTAATATCAAAAAAAAAAAAAAATCGTACTGTACGCAATTATATTAAACAAATTCAATTAGATTCAAGTCTCTGATACCTTCGGCATTTAATGTCATATTTATAGAAAAATAGAAAAAAGGAATAATCAAAGAATATCATTTCTCTTTTTTTTTGTATACAATTTAATGTAAATTTAAATTTAGAAAAAATATAAAAAATGGCTTTACATTGTGGTAAATTTTTGAAAAGTCCACGTTTAATGGGGTCTGTCCAGAATATCCTTTGCAACATTATGCTGAAACGTACCACCACCAATGATCACACCAATACATTATGCGGCAAACGTGAATACGTCGGTTACGGTATAAATGGTTCGCCCGTGTATTTCGACTGGGTGCAATATCCTATGCCGGCTATACGTTTTCGTGAACCGGATGAAAAAATATGCGCTTTACGAGAAAAGGAAAAAGAAGATTGGAAGCAATTAACCATTCAAGAGAAGAAGACGTTGTATCGTTATAGTTTTTGTCAAACATTTGCCGAAATGAAAGCTCCAACTGGTGAATGGAAGTTACATATCGGGGTAACTTTATGGGCTTTGTCACTTAGCATATTTATCAATGCATTGCTGAGCCTTTATACTCAAGATTTGCCAGACACGTTCGATGAGGATCGTCGTCAAGCTCAGTTGAAGCGTATGATAGTATTGGAAGTGAATCCCATTACGGGCTTAGCTTCGAAATGGGACTACGAAGCGGATGATTGGAAGTAAATTTGATTTTTGTAATTTTGTTTATAGTTTACCAGAGTTATTCTTTCAAATGTCATAAATAAATGCATAATTAAATTAATATAAAAACGAGTAAAAAAACTAAATTTGGCTTGGACCAAATCTTAAATACCCTCCACTGCAGTGGTGGGCGTGGCAGGTGTATCATTACGCCTTGTATGTATTACATATCAGCTTGCAAGTCGAGTTTAACATGGAATATAGTTTTTTGTAAATTGTGGGAGCGTATGTTAACTAAAAATGGCCATTTTGGCACATGGCTAGAATAACTATAAATTTGTGCACCCAATTTCAAGTTCACAGATAAATAGATTTTTTAATTGTGGGCGCGTCTGTAAACCGACCACGCCCATTTTTGGCGCATCGTTGGATGAGACAACTATGGATAGGTATATTAAATTTTAAGTTAATAGGTAAATTTTTGTTGATGGTGGGCGTGGCTCTAGACCCATTTTGCCCATTTTAAAAAGCGATCTGCATGCAAAACTAAAAGTATCTGTACAAAATTTCACGTCCATATATAAAAATTTACGCCCATGAGGCCAACAACAGATCCACCAATTTTGTCAAATTTAGTTTTTTTACTTTTTTAAAATAAAAAAAAGAAATGGTTAAATTTTTTTAAGAACAACCACCTTGTTTGGAAATAATTCCTCAAGAGACAACCTGTTTTATCCAATACAAGACATAAAGAGCTTAGAGCTTTAAAAAAGTTTTCACAAAAAAGTTTCTTTTTATAATCATGCTCTCTCCCTAGAGTATACTCCGTCGTACATGTTTTCAAGTTTGAATTCGTTAGCTGAGATGTACAGTCTGTTAAACTATAATTAAACTTATTTATGTTTAAGTGACAATAACAATAAATAAAAAGGTAAAGTTTTAACGTTCACTTCCGGCACAAAATCAAACAATTACGGTTGTGTGGATAGTGGTTGTGCCGTTGTTCTTGTTGTAGATGACTAACAGATTTAACAGGTACTCGATGTGCAGAGGAAAACGTTTAGCGGCTGATGTTAAACCAAATCGATTGATGGGCTGTTCAGCAGGTACGGAAGGTGGAAGTTGGAGCATTTATAATAATGAAACTTTCATTGTTTATGTGTACATAGTAACTTGTTACACTTAATATACCTTAACAGAGAATTGAAACGAAGGTCTTAAAACGTGCCCTGCACAAGTAGATAATTTTGTGTTGATATTAAAACAATATTGCAGAGACAGCTGTTAAAGGATATTTTGTCCTGTTATAACATTAGTAATAAATGTTGGTTGTGTATCAGTAAAAAGCTGACTGCAAACAGTTTTTTTGGTGTATGGCGGAACTTTTTGCTCAACAAATCACAAATTTTTATTCATTCAGTTTTAAACAACACGTCGCTAGCCACGTAACTACTTTTGTCGTCGTTTGTCCTTAAATTTAATTTCACATCACACGCTTAAGTAGAAAATAAAGTTAAAATCAAAAATTTAAACAATTTATTTAATAAATAAAAATTAATTTTTCATCGTTTACACCAAAAAAAATTTTTTTCTTTTATTATAAATCGAGTGATTGAATGAATGAATGAATGAAGGTTTATATGTGTGTTAATGAATAACTTTCATTTTACAACAATTTACTATAAAACATTTGTTTTTTTATAATTTTCAAGTGATTCGTTTTTTTTATGTGTTTAATTGAAAGTAACCCTCAAGGTCATTCAGTGAAATCAAGTCAAACTTTTTTCATGTATGTATGCGACAGTTATAGGAAGAGTTAAAAAGTTGTATGTGTGTATACACATATAACTTATACGGTGTGTAGGTGAATTTCTGTTGAGGAATATAAAATAAGGAGAACATTTTCAGTTGAAGTACCAAATAGGACTTCAGGCGTATTCACGTATTTGAACTTGAAAAGAAAGTGAATTTAATTAAAGGCAGCAAAACATAACTTTTGGGTATGAAATGCGGAGAGAAAAGGAAAACGAAAGAAAAGGCTTTCCTTAGAATAAAACCATATACAAAAACAAACATATGCACACATGTATAAAATGTACAAATTTATATAAATATTTACAAACAAAAACAACAACCAAACAAATCAAGTACACATATATAAAAAACGACAACAATTACAACTGATATAAAAAGTAGTTAAAGTTCTGTTACCATCTGGTTATTGTTGTATCCTTGCCAGTCGTACCTGTAATTTGTTTAAAGCAACACATTAATAAATATAACAATAACAACAACAACAACAACAACAATAATATATACTTTACAACAATATACCATAAATAACAATAATAACAATTGAACACTCTAAAAACCTTGACGACCATCCATCACTAACAATAAAAATATAAGGATATGGTAATAATCTAAAACGAGTAAGGAAACTAAATTTGGCTTAGGCCAAATCCTAAATATTCTCCACATCTTCAACGGTGGGCGTGGCAAATACATATATATATTGTGCCCTCTAATAGTGTATGTCTTACGTATCAGCTTGGTAATCTAGTTTTACGCTGAATATGATTTTTCGTAAATTGTGGGCGCGTCTGTTATCCGAACACGTCCATTTTTGGAAAATCGATGAATGGGTTAATTTTGAATATGCATACCAAATTGTAAGCGTGGCTCTTGACAGTATTTAGCCCATTCTAAATAGCGATCTGCGTACAAAAACTAAAAGTGTGCAAAATTTTAGCTTAATATCTTAAAATTTACACTTATGAGAATGCCAACAACGGACAGACGCACTGACATTTATGTGCATGTTTAGATCGACTCAGTTTTTGATGGATCTCTGACTCCTTTTTTCAGGTGTTGCAAACAAAATGACAAATTTAGTGTACCCCTCATCTTATGTAGAGGGTATAACAAGTGTTATAGTATGTTGTAGACTATTTAATACCTTTCACTACTTAGTTGTACAAATTATATTATAATTGGTTTAATTATACTGGCTAACCCGAGCCATTCTTATTAAAGTCATTTCATGAAGTATCATTATACGGGAAGGTTTTTATATATGGTTCGATTAGAACCAAATTTGTTAAAATCAATTATTAATTTCACCAGACGGATAGACTGGCATGATTGAATTGATGCAAAAAGTGAATCGTTCGGTACTATCTGAAAATATACGCCTATTCGAATGCCAACAACAGACAGACATATAGACATACATGTCTAGCGGTTCAGTTTTTGATTATGATCAAGAATATATATATTTTGTGGTATCTCTGACGTCATTTTCTGGGTATTGCAAACGGATTTACAAACGTAGTATAAAATAAACTTTATGTAAACTTTAAATAAACAAAAACCATTATTATTATGTATATTATACAAACAATGTATCACTCAAATGCACCAACAAATGAATGAAAGAATGAAAAAAACCGAAATATTGATAAGTTAACCTCTAAAAGATGATCTCGTGTGGCAAGAAAATCTCTTTCCTTATAGATTGTTTGCATGTTGAAGGTGATAATCTAGTAAAGTATAAAATTATAGTTGTACTATAAGTGAAAAGCAATTAATTTAAATGCTTCAAACCAACAACTATAATAAGAAAAAACCCACCTTAAACAATTTTTATATTACTGACTATTCTCTACTTATAAATCAATATCAAAGAATGTGAAGTCGTACAATTTTACAATTTTATAAATTACCCACAATATAATAATAACAATAACAGCAGCGTTTATAACAAATTATCATCAACTATTGAAAAAAATTATAAAACCAAAGAAAACATGAATGACAGTCAACATTTTTCGGCCAGCGAATTTAGTTATATGCTACAGCGTGAGGTTTGTATGTATAGGCTAATATGCATGTCAAACTTTTTCTTAAATACAAATATTTGAAGTGCAAATGAATTTAATTTAAATGATAATTAGTGTAATCAGTAAACGAGCAGCAGAGAGGGAAAGGGAGAGTTTGTATATAAAGAAATGTAGACCGTTTTCATTAGGAGTCATTGTTATTAAACTAAAACGTGCCTGCAGGTTAAATACAATTAAAAAAACAAAACTAAATCTTAAATATCAATAATAATGATGATGACTTTGTGTGTGTTACCAGTTACTTCAATTAGCTAAACAGGTCTCTCTTTTTAGTCAAACTATCTATCTAAATCTTAAATATGCTACACTATTCTACACACAAATGGTAAGCATAGCTGGCACATGATTACGCCCTCTAATGGTTTATGTATTACAAATAAGAATCGTGTTTTCCGTTGAATAAGTTCTTTTGTAAATTATGAACGTTATCTTTTATGCATTTTGGGTATGTCGATGAATGAAAGTTATTATAAAGTGTACACGTTAATTTTTTTCAACAGGCAAATAGATTTTTAGCGGATGTGGGCGTGGCTCTTGATTGATTTTGGCATTTATAAATAGCGACTTGCGAAAAACTAGCCAAACTTGCAGTACCTCTACAACCTTTTATTTGAATATCTCAAAATTTGCAATCATCAGAGTGCTAACAACGGACAGACGCACAGACGAATATGTCTAGATAGACCTCTAATTATAAGATTTGCTTTTTGAATAAAGACATTATAATGGCGACGAGCTTTTTTTTTGCGTAATTGAAAAATAAAAATTACTTTTTTTGTAAAAAGTAAAAATAAATTAAAAAGTTACATTTTAAAGTAAAAAGTATTAAAAGTAAAAATTACAGTACAAGTACACAATATATAATGTCCGATAATGGTACAGTTTTCACGTCTAAAGATTTTAAACGTTTTGTTGAAAATAATGGTATTATTCATATTACGACCCCTGTTGGCAAACCATCTAGGGAGGCTGAAAATGTAGTCAAAACAGTTAGATTATTCAGTTCCAGGTAGAATTTCTTGTATTGAATGTAAAGATGATCATAATTTAAGTATATTGTCTGATCCTTTAGAAAGAATAAGTATCGTTAATGATCGAATAGATAAACAAAATAGCGTAAATATTAATGAAAATCAAAAGGAAAATAACAAAACAATAGAAAACATAGATAAAATACTAGAAGAACCCACAACGTCTAAAGATATGTCTAATATTGATAAAAACAACACAATGTGAAAATAATGTAAAAGATAAATATGAAACTAAAAATCAAATATTGGATCCACCTCGTGATAAATGTATGTTACGAATAAGCAAACCAAAACCTTAAATTGTACAGGATTTTCCCCGTAGTTGTTATGGTGTGAATATTAAAAAAAAAATTAGTAAATTGTTTTGATACTACGGGTAGGATCCTAATTACGAGGGGGGCATATCTAGTGTAATCTTCACATGTGCTCCTCGTTTATTATCGTTAAATATTTAGGTTGTAACATCTCTAATTATATGATTTGCTTTTTGAATAAAGACATTATTTATAATTATAAACGTTGCGAATTTGAACTTTGAAACTTTACCAATACATTTGCTGAATAAATTCGATCATGTAACGTTGTGTTATTGCTTGCACTGGGTGCAAAATCAAAGGTTTATAGTATAATCGAAGAGGTATTAAATAAAAATCGTGATAATTGTTATAATTTTGCGATATTAGGCAAGCTTTAAAAAATATTTATAATTTACTACGTCCAAAAGGTGGAGATTGCTTGTTGGTATATCTTGTTTCTATTCCGAATGGCGATGTGTATATTAAACTAAGCAAATCACCCAAATAGTCTTCAGTTATGGAAGATGTGTATAATTTATAAGTCCATTTTACTATGCAATGGATCTCAAATAAATTATGGAGAATATTTTGAAGGAATGTGGTTTTAGTGAGATTCAAGTGGAAGTGCGCAATAAGTTTTATATCAGGTTATACAACCACTCACCCATTACGACTTTTATTTCACTATTTAAATAAATTTGGTTTTTTATTTTTTTTATATTTTTATTATTATCAGATTTTATGTCATCCGTTTGTCCATTTTTACATCGCCGTCCTTCACAAAAACATTCGGAATATATGATGGATTTTGTCAAAGTTGTGAAAAATATGAAGTTATGGCGTGATTATGAATCAAAAGTTAAAATTTCATGGCTATACAAATTAATGGTTTTTTATGCCAGGAAAATGTAGCACTTCAAAGGATAAACAACAGTGCAATTTATCGAAAAAGTTCGTGCTTTTGCTTTTTTGTTTTAATATAAATACACTAATAGTAGTTCAAATTACACTCAAATCTGTTTTTGTGCATTATGTGAAAAATTCAATCAAATTAGAACATAATTGACGAAGTTATTGATACGTCGTCAGGACATAACCGCAGCTTTTAAGAAGCACCACATGAATCTAGCTTTAAATACGTTTTGGAAAAACTCAAAAACGATGCAATAACTTCAGTAAAGAAGTTTGGAAAAAGTTTTCGATATTGGAGTGTTTTCCTTTAAGTGGTCCCTATCCACCGCATAAAAACAGATTTGAATGTAATTGATTTCTTGTTATACCATCCTCGTACCTCTGGAGGAAGGTATAATAATAAACTAGTAAAAAAGATAAATTTAGTTTAGGCCAAATCTTAAACAGCCTCTAGTTATATAGTTTAATTTTAAAATTTATATCATTGAATATGATTATACTCAGGGTACAGTTCATATTCTCATCAAGAGATTGGTTGTTAGATGTCATGCACTCATTACTATGCAGCACACATATCATTGGCATTTCCATGAACTACATTATATATATTTTTTTATTTTTCCTTAATCTTTATAAAAAAGGAATTTGTCGTGTGTACGTGTGTGGGGCTTATACACTTTTCGTATTCCTTGTACTTCTTCATGTTTATACATGTGCATTCTATAGAAAATTCAGTTGACTGCACAATCGAAATATGCTACATCACGTACATACTTGTACTATACTTAATCAGGTCTTTATTTGATGATGTGTGTATAGTATTACAAGTAAGTTCCCAATTTTAATGTTAAGCTTGTGTGTGATTGTAATGTTGTTCTAAGGTAAATGGATGTAAATGTTAATTAAAGGATATTTAGAAAACTAATTAAATTGTGAAATCAATCGATAAATTTTTAAACCAAACCAGTTCACATCTTTATACGAAATACGGACAGACATGTCTCAATTGAGTTATATTTTGATGCCATTTTAGAATATACAAGGGATGAACAAAATAATATGAACACCATTCAATAAAGTACATCTTGTTACATGTTGGCAACACTGCTTCCGTGTAAATAATGCGACGCGTATTGCATAGTTATGTGCCAAGTCTTGTAGGTTATAATTCAGTGTATTAAACACTTTATTCTGCGAACGTTTAAAAAAGCGATCGGTGTGATAAGAGCTCAAATCGTTGGTGCTCGGTTAGGGGGAAAACAGCTGAATTGTTTAACGTTTCACGAGCGACCGAATAGTGGGCGAAAGTCAAAGTTAACTGACAAAGACCGACGAACATAATTATAAGAATTGTGGTCAGACAACATAAAACTATCGCGGCAAAAGTGACAGCAGAACACGAATCTAATCCGCGCAAAAATGCAGCTGCAAAATAAAATAAATTCAGGTGTTTATATTATTTTGTCTTAATTCTGGGTTTTGCAAATGGAATAACAAACTTCGTATGCCCCCATCTTATGTTAAAGAATTTAGCTTCATAATATTTTTATTATAAAACATTTTTTCAAAATCTCATTTAATGAGATTCTTTTTTTTTTTTTTTTGGGAATTTCATTTTCTTTGTTATATTTTTCAACAATCATCTCTTCGATGAATAACTTCATTACATAGAATATTATTCATAATTTCTTTGAAATTCAATTTCAGTTGCAGAGTGATCAGCAGCAGCAGCAACAGCAATTCTATAACAATCAACAATCATCATATTTTTATGAAGAGAGTAATGGTGGTGGTGGTCCTTTAGGTGCCTATGACCCTGAGAGCAATAGCAATAGTAAACATATTCAGCAACAACAACAACAGCAACAGCAGCAGCAACAATCAACTAGGCAGCCTGCAGATGATGTAGGTCCATCGGGTGGTGCAGCATTGAATGAAACATTGTCATCATTGCCACAAGCCTCATTCAACTACATTAATTCTATTGTAGGCAGTGGTGTGATTGGTATACCGTATGCATTCCATCGTGCTGGCTTCGGCCTTGGACTATTATTGCTTATACTTGTTGCTTACATAACCGACTATTCGCTCATCTTAATGGTAAGTGAAGGCACCTTCCACTATATATACAGACCCTGTGAATGTGTGTGTTTGTGTGTGTACTTAAGTTAAAAAGTTATGACTTTTTATATCACACACAAAGGCCTGATAAGGAGTGCATAAGGGTATATAATGATGATGTTGAGATTTTTGTCTATGGTATGTAAATGTAGTGGCTGCACCAAGTTGAATGAGTCTGTGAATGAAAGTGAAAAAAAGATTGTTGCCTTGTACTTGTAATATGATATAAATATTGTAGATGCATGTCTATATGGGTGGGTGTAAAATGTGACTTTCACAAACATTTTCTCAAATTTTCTCCCCAGCCAATGTTAACATTGCGACATTGCCTGTTACATACACTTTAGGTGATGATAATCTTCTTTGCAACAATAAATTCAATCATTTTGTATGGATGTTTATGTACTTATGTGTATATTATGTAGGTTTTTTTATTGTATTGTATATAAACGTAAACAGTTTAATATAAATAATTGAGTGGCTCGTAAAAAACGACGAAACTATTTTTCATATCATACCCGTAGGATCGTAAAGAAAGCTTTTAGAATCGTGATAAAATGCGTTTTCATTTCATGTTGTGTATGTGACAGGAAATGTTTGGCGAAAAGTATTATGACAACATTTACTAATATCCTCGAACATTTCATTCAAGGAAACTCTTTACAAACATGCACAAGTATTTGTGAGACACTTAATGGGTGGAATGACGATAAATCGTTTTGGATAATGCATCTGATTTTAATTGGTTTCTTTTTAGCAGTTTAGCAGCTATAAACATAATTAATTAACGTTTTACTTTTTGCTCAATCAGTTTTGTTGCTTATTTTAGGTACGTTGTGGTCACATTTGTGGCCGTTTCAGTTATCCAGGCATTATGGAAGCAGCTTATGGCAAATACGGTTATTATCTATTATCCTTGCTACAATTTATGTATCCATTTCTTGGTAAGTGCTAAGGTCACTCGTCAACTTCAAAAACAAACAAGTAAAATATTACAGTCGGTCCCTTCCCGACCTTTTAACACTCTATACCATTTAGTTCTACAAATTATGCTATTAGTTGTATCAGTAAACGCGAGACATTGTCACTTTGACAAGTCACTTTGTGAAATATCATAATATGGGAAGGAGTTGTAAGAATGGTCCGTCTGGGTCTAAATTTGGCTCAGCGAATTATTAAGCTAATTAACTATTCTTCACCAAATATTGTGAAAAAATATTAAGAATTGGTAATTTTTGCCATAAAAAGGTTTCCATTGTGTCAGTTCATTATATGGAGAGGGATTCTAGAAATGGTCCGATCTAGTCTACTTCCAATACAGCTCGTGTTTGGGCCACTGTATATCCATGTCCTACTTGTGGTGCACAAATATATGGATAGACCGACAGACAGATGGACATGGTTAAATCAATTCAAATTTTGATAGGTGTGGTATTTATCTTTTAGAAGTTACAAACATGTGCACAAACTTAATATACTCATTGCCACAAGTGTTGGAGGGTATAACACACAAAAATCAAAATCTAAGTTGATCCAGCTATTCATCAATTTGCCCACATATCCGCAACACGATTTTTTTTGTTTTGGTTTTTTTCATTGCAGCCATGATATCGTACAATGTGGTGGTTGGTGATACATTATCTAAAGTGTTGGTGCGTATATTCCCCTCATGGGGTTCATCAATGGGTGCTGTACGCTTTGGTGTGGTATTAGTTGTTACGTTGGGCGTTGTAGTACCACTCTGTTTGTATCGCAATGTATCTCGGTTGGCTCGTGCCAGTTTCTTAAGTTTAGCTTTTGTGGTGTTCATACTATTTACCGTCATCATTAAACTAATATCCGGTGATTATAAAGTGTATGTTTGAAAAAGTTTAAATAAATTAATATAAAATGAAAATTTATTAAATAAATAACTATAACAACTAAATTTTCATTTTATTAAACACTTTAACTCATTCATTTCCATCAAATTAGAAGAAAACTTGAAAATTTGAAAAAGTGATACCATTATGTATTAGGAACATTCTTGATCAGTATCAAAGTCTAAGTCGATTTAGACATGTCCGTCCGTGTGTCTGTTTGTTATTAGCACTCTCAACGTCGCTAATTTTGCGAAATAAATTTTTTACACACACTTTTAGTTTTTGCATCCAGGTCGTAATTTTAATTATATAAAATCTGTCAAGAGTCACCCCCATAATCGAAAAAAAATTTGTATTGTAGATATTGGCAAGTTGGTCCACGTCCACAATCGACAAAAAAGTATATATCTGCCACAAAATTAAGCTATGAACTTAAAATTTGGTGTGTATATCTATAAATATTCCGCCAATTCTAGCTAAAATTGGGTTTGGTAAGCTATAAGTCACGTTCACAATGAACAAAAGTCTTTGTATCTGCCACAAAAATGTAGCTACGACTTAAAATTTGGTATACGTATCCACTGTTATCTCTTCCACCGATATGCCGAAAATGGACGTGTTCGCTTAAGAGGCACGCACACAATCGACGTTAACCTTTATATGTGCCACAAAAATAGAAATAGCGTAGTCAAATAACATACACGCCCACAATTACGAAAGATCATATATACCATAAAACACGACTTGCAAGCTGATACGTATACATATTCTACTAGAAGGTTTGGAAGTGGAGGGTATTTAAGATCTGGCCGAAGCCAAATTTATTTTTTTTACTTGTTTTCGATTAATTTAGTTTGTGGAATCAATATTTAACTTTTAATAAATCATTAATTGTATATAAAACACCATAAATTGGAGTATTCATTTATGTACATTAACCTTGTAATTGATAACATGTCCTCTTGCTTATGAAGTCTATTAAAATAAGTATAAAAGTGTACAATTAGCTGAAGAGGCACAAAGTTGTTTTTCTTGACAGACTGACTGTATTTAAAAAATAATTTTTACCATAAATCATTGTGAAATATACTTTTACCAGTACCTTGTTTGTTGTTTTCCTTTCTTTTCTAAAAACTTAATAGCACGAAGGGACTTCATTACGGCAAAATGTATAAAACTAACTAGCAATTAAAACTATTTTGTATTTTTTTCAAGTATGCACTAATTTTGTAACATTATTATTTAATGTAATGTAGTGAATAATAAAAGAGTCAAATGGGTTAAAAATAAGTATAGCATTTACCCTGGATAGTTTTAAAAGTTTTTTAACTTAATTAATAGTAACAATGGAACAATTTTCATTCTTCATCTAACCTAAGTTTACCTTTAAAATTACTAAAAAGATTCTACTATCTTACATTTTAGGGCTGATTCCGCAGATTCTTGGAAATTTGCTAATTCCGATGTAATACCTGCCATTGGTATTATGGTATTTGGTACGTATCATGTGTCAGCTGTAATTATTTTAACTAACACTTTGATACAATTTAGCATTTATGTGCCATCATAATACATTTTTGGTTTATCAGTCTATGCGTAATGCCACTCTAGAACGTTGGGAAAAAATTACGCATGTTTCTCTAAGTTTTGCTTGGTCAGTAGCTGCTCTATTTGGCATTTTCGGTTACTCTACATTCCGCGCCTTGTCACAAGGTAAGTTGAGCTACTTGAAAGAATTTCTATTTTATTGTATTAAATATCTATGTGAACAAAGTTCTTTCTGTTGTAGTAGTTTAAAAATAGTTTATTGTTGAAGGCTGCACACGACACACCCGCAAAGTTTTTGTTTTTATGATTATCACTTCACCAATCGACTTTTATTATGCTAATACATACTTCTTTTCCCTCAACGGTATCGGGTGTGTAAAGTTAAATTTTTTGCGGTTTTTACAGAAATACATTTGTTTGCAAGTTTATCTTTCTTTCAGGTTTTCTTTATTAGTATGTACTTAGGTTAAGTTTTATGATAATCCCAAAGAACAGTGGGCTAAGTCGTTTATAAAGTTGATATATTTCTTTGAATAGGGAAGCTTATAGCTTATAGCACTTGTTAATACGTAGTTACTTATTTGTAAATTGTATACAATTGGAACGAAGTGGGTTAGGGTATTAAATGGTCGCCCTTGACTGGCTATTGATATTTTAGGTCTCACTGGTAAACTATTAACAAATTATAATTATTTTTTATTCGTATTTTCTTCTTTAAGGTGATCTTTTAGAAAATTATTGCTGGAACGATGATTTAATGAATTTTTCTCGGGTATTATTCTCCATATCTATACTTTTGACATTTCCCATAGAGTGTTTCGTGTCACGAGAGGTATAGAAAAATTTATATGTAAGTTTTTATGATTGAAACTTTCTTATTGTTTAGATTGTTCGAGCCTTGGTGCATCGTTTTGTGTTAAAGGAGCCAATTAGTGAATTTACTCAAGACAAAGACCCCAAACGTGAGAAAGGTGCCGAAGTTGATGCCTATTCCAAAAACATAACGTTAGCTATTGTGTTTAGTTCATTTATATTATCACCATTGACAGAATGTTTGGGTTCAGTTTTGGAATTAAATGTAAATGCATGAAATCTATAACACCATTTTATTATTATATTTGTGCTTTATATGAGAAAAAAATATTCAGCATATTCAAATAACGAAATCTTGTAATTTGTAAAAGGTTAAATCGTGAATTTTTTCCGTAAGTGTAAGGATTTGAAAAAATAGTGAAAGACGGTGGGAATGGACGAATAATTTATTTATTTTAAAATTGGCATTAATATTGGCTCATCTTAAATAAAAAAAGGGGCGTGACAGGTAAATTATTATGGTATATTATACTAATAGTGCTCGTATTTATTATGTATCAAAGTCAAGTTTTCTGCTAAATAAATTTTTTTTTTTAAATTGTAAGCATTTATATTATACGACCACGCCCAATTTTGGCAAATTATTTGACGGGGTAATTATTATTATTCATATAAAATTTAATAGTTACACTTCTGTAGTAGTTCGGGAGTTTTTTTTTAATAACCAATAATTTATATATACAATCAAATTTTATACAAATATAAAAATTTTGCTTTTCAAAGATAACAGATGATAAAAAAAAACTGATCCATGTGGTCTTTATTTTAAGGGTCTTTTGGCGGCTATACCTTTGGCCTATATACTGCCTGGTTTGGCTTTTATAAGAATGGATACAAATCCACTGTTATCACGTGAAAAACTACCAGCTTTGGGATTGGTAATTTTTGGTACTATAGTCACCATTTTAGGAGCAGCTGTACTACTACCTAGTCTAAATAGCGATTGTCGGGCCGACGTTGTTATGGACTATTGCCGTCAAGAAAATGTAGAAGCACAGTCAGCTAATGTTACTTTAACCGAAAACGAATAAAATCATTGATTATTCTTTAATGGCATATGAAATACTCCGTTCGGTATGCTAAATTATTTATATTTACTGAAAAAATACATACAAACATATATGTATATATAAAACAATATATCTGCCCTTGTGTATATAACATATATATAATATAAATATTAGTTTAATGTGAAGCATTTCTTATAATAATATTTTAGTGATTTCTCTTTAGATATTATAGCATATGTATCAGAAATTTCAAAATAGATAATGGGCCAAACCAGTACTATACGATTGTAGTACATATTATTATTTTTATTAAAATAAAACAAGTAAAGAAATTAAACGTGGTACAACGTAGGGCGTGGCAGATATATATATTACGCCCTCTAATAGTTTCTTTTTTAATGTAGGTACAAAGCATCGAGACTCTGACCCACTAAAACCTCCTTTGCGTCTTGTATTACGTATCAGCTTTCAAGACTACTTTTACGTTGAATAAGGTTTTTTGTAAATTGTGAGCGTGTCTGTTATCCGACCATGCCCATTTTTGGCACATCGATGGATAAATTAAATAATTATTCTGAATTTCAACGTTACAGCTCAATTTTTATAGCAGATACATAGATAACCAATTCTGCCCAATTTTAATTGCGCTCTGTGTGCAGAAACCAAAAGTGTCTGTACAAAATTTCAGCTCAATATCTCAAAATTTACAACCGTAAGAATGCCAACAACAGACAAACGGACGGCCGAACATACTTGCCTAGATCGACTCAGTTTTTGACCCTGATCAAGAATTTATATTTTTTGTAGAGCCTCTGACGCATCTTTCTAGAGGTTCCAAACGAAATAACAAACTTAGTGTACTCCTTGGTGTAACTCATCTTATTTGGAGTGCATAAAAAAGTTTTACTTCAATGGAAATAAAAGCTATCTTAAAAGAAAGAAACAATTACATACTTATATATCTAAACTTATACCAACACCCTTGACCAAGCTTAATAATCTAAAAAATCTATTGTAATTGGAAAATGTAAAATAAAACACATGCACACACACACATTCACGCACACCTACTTGGGAACTTGGGAACATATAAAATTACTACATTTTTTTTTATTACTTATTAATAGTTCCTAGAAGTGAAATAAAATTTTCTAAGAAGAAATAGAAAACAATTCTGCAGCTCAAAACCTACTTGAGCTTTTGAAACTTTAATAATTTAGATTTTCTTCTTATAAATATGCATACTAAATGCAAATGTTTATTTGAGAGGAAAATTTGATTATTTGCATATAACGAGTTTTTCTTTAGTTTCCAAGTTCATTTTAGATTTTTTATTTATCTTGCAACAAGTTGAAGCTTCAGTTGTGCCTTTAAAATATTGTTGTGACTATTATCTTATATACCCTAAAGAGCTTACAATCTATTTTATGTACAAAAAAAAAAACATATCAAATTATTCTCACCGTGCAATAGCAAAAATTAAAAGAACACACAGCAAAGTATTAAATAATTTACAAGATTTCTTTCACACAGAGAACCAAATCCGCAGTATATGCTGCTCCCACTCAATGGTTAGGATAATTTTTCTAAAATTACAATTTGGCTTAAGCCAAATCCAAAATACTCACCATCGTTGCACTGAAGCCCTCAAGGAGCAACATTTCTCTATGCTGACTAAAATAAAAATATTAAAAATAGTCTTTTTTAACCACACCATGTGGAGACTGCCAAAGCTTTTGCTAACTATGCTAATTCAATAGCTCAACAATTTGACTAGAAAAATGATTTTCAGACGAACAAACAGTAATTACTACTTTGATGAACTTTCAGGTGGTGGGTACAAAATTATACAAATAATAATAATAATAATGATAATAAAACATAACTTAGAATACAACTAATTGGAATTCTATTTAGGGAAAACAAAAATTGTGCAAACAACGCAACAACTATATATAAATATTTACATACAATCTATTGTAATTTAACTAGAACGAAAACTTTGTATATGGTATATAGAAAAAGAAGCTTTGTTCATATAGTACATGTACTATTAATGTAATATATTTTATAAAAAACTTGGAAACATTTTGCTGGACCGTTTTACACTTTCAATACATTTATGTTTACAACAATCACTCTGTTCGGAGTACATCGCATTTCTTATAGCTTACGTCATATCTTCAAAACAAAAACGTATTTTTGAACGTATATTTGAATTTTGGTTTATGAGCAGGCGATTCAATGATGTTCCGCCCATATAGATTTATAAAGTCACAATTAGGAAGATGTTCTAAAAATGATATAAATTTGGCCATATAATTATAAGAGTTTTTTATTATTTATTGCTCAAAATAACACATGAACACCTTCATTTGCGTGTGAAACATACGTTGAGTCGCGTTATATACAGAAAAAGTAAAAGAAAAAAATGTTTCCACCACAGAGACCTTGTAGACCCCTTTTTTGAATGGCGGCCCTGAATGTGTTATATATTATGAAAACTGACTGGAGTGAAAAACATAAAAGTAATGAACTTTCGCGATGATTTAGATCAAAGATCAAAATTAGCTTTCAAAATTTAAAAAAAATCATTAAAAAGCAATTTCAATACAATACATAGCTTGTAGCATATATTAAAGTAGTATAGGTTAGATGGAATAACAGCATCTAAATGATAGTATCTGATACAATGTGAAATATGTTATAAATAATCGTAATAACTATACATAAATATATATTGATGTATGTTAATTAGTAATTACATGTTATGCAAAATTTAACTAAATAAACTGAAAAAGTGAATGAATTTAATAAAATGAAGACAGACAATTTTTCTCGTTATTTTAACAGTGGTTTTGCGCACGACAAAATTATTTTTATTGGGGAGGGGCACAAAGACCACAACTATTGTATTTTCTATGCAAAAAGTGTGAATGTTTTTTGTATAAAAACTCCAGAAAAATCACAAACATTATTCAGTTTTGCAAGTTTCTTAAAACTACAATTAGTTTCTTAAAACTTCAATTGTTTTTTTTATACTTAAAGTAAATAATTTATAAAATGGCGAATAAAAACGATTTGTTGTTATTGTTTGAACGTCCCAGTGAACCGGTATTTATGGAGAAGGGTGCCACTTCAACTGTGTTTGATATACCGGATCGCTATTTAACCGATCGCTATCGTCCTATTGGTAATGAGGTGCAAACACGTTTTGGTGAAAAGGCTCAACGTCGGGTACCCGTGAATGAGATCAGTTTACCCGATCTACGTATACCCATGTCCTTAGCTCGGGATGAACAGTTTTCTTTGTTTGTTCCACGACATAGGAAAATCGCTGGCCGTTTAATTGACATTTTTATGGGTGTGCGTACCGTTGACGATCTACAAAGTGTGGCTGTATATGCTCGGGATAGAGTGAATCCCTTCCTATTTAATTACGCTCTATCGGTAGCTTTAATGCATCGCGATGATACAAAAGATTTAGTGTTGCCATCATTTGCTCAAAATTTCCCGGAGAAATTTGTTGATTCGAAAGTATTTCGTCAAGTACGTGAAGAAGTATCTGTAGTGGCGGAAGGATCACGTATGCCCATAGTAGTACCACGTGATTATACAGCTTCTGATTTGGATCCGGAACATCGCTTATGGTATTTTCGGGAAGATATGGGCATTAATTTACATCACTGGCACTGGCATTTAGTGTATCCGTTTGAGGCCAGTAATCGTAGTGTGGTGGCCAAAGATCGCCGCGGTGAATTATTCTACTATATGCATCAACAGGTTATTGCACGTTACAATCTGGAGCGTTTTAGTAATAATTTAGCCCGTGTTATACGTTTTAATAATTTCCGTGAGCCAATTCCGGAAGCTTACTTTCCTAAAATGGATTCTTTGGTGGCTAGTCGAGCTTGGCCACCACGTGCCCAATTTACACAAATTAAAGACTTGAATCGAACTGTTGATCAAATAAAAGTGGATATAGGTGATTTGGAGCGTTGGCGAGATCGTATTGTTGAAGCCATACAGCAGGGTTTTGCCTTGGACGTAAGTAATGGAATATTTTGTGTGCTATATTATTTAGTTTTGTTGAATAATGTAAAATATAATTAGGCCAGTGGCAATCGTCAACCATTGGATAACGATGGTGGCATAGACATTTTGGGCAACATGATTGAATCTTCAATATTATCACCCAATCGTGATGTTTATGGCGATTTTCATAATGTTGGACATTTGTTCATTTCCTATTCGCATGATCCCGATCATCGCCATTTGGAGTCTTATGGTGTCATGGGTGATTCTGCAACCGCAATGCGCGATCCCATATTTTATAGATGGCATGCCTATATTGATGATATATTTCAAGAGCATAAAAGACGTTTGCCGTCTTACACTTTACCTCAATTACAATTTGAGGGTATTAGTGTAACAGGAGTAGAAGTTAAATCGCAAGGTGGCCGCCCCAATGTCTTGAATACCTTCTGGCAAGACACTGATGTAGATCTGTCCCGTGGTATGGATTTTGTACCACGTGGCAACGTGTTTGCTCGTTTCACTCATTTGCAGCACACACCATTCGAGTACACCGTACAAGTTAATAATCAGAGTGGTGCTAAACGATTTGGAATGGTACGTATTTTTTTGGGTCCTGCAATGGATGAACGTGGCTTGCCGATGCCATTTAGGGAACAACGTTTGCTAATGATTGAATTGGATAAATTTGTAACATCATGTAAGTAATTTTTCATACATAAAATCCAGCGGGATTGTACGTTCAATTGTAAATTATTCATACAGTGAACCCTGGCTCGAATACAATACGTCGTCGATCCACAGAATCCAGTGTAACCATACCGTTTGAGAGAACTTTCCGTAATCTAGACACAAATCGACCGGCCCAGGACTCACCTGAAGAATTAGAATTTAATTTTTGCGGATGTGGTTGGCCTCAGCATATGTTAATACCGAAAGGTACGCAGCAAGGCTTAAAATGTCAATTATTCATTATGATATCCAATTATGAAGATGATCGGGTATGTGTTAGATGAAAAATTGCTTTTAATTTCATATGAAATAAATTTTTCTAAATATATTCTAGATTGATCAAAATTTGGTGGGAAGTTGCAGTGATGCATCATCTTATTGTGGTGTAAGAGATCGTCTCTATCCCGATCGTCGTCCCATGGGTTTTCCCTTTGATCGTTTGCCCCGTGAAGGTGTTGATACATTGACCACCTTCTTAACACCGAATATGAGCATAGTCAACGTGGATGTACGCCACGAAGATCGTACAGTTCAACGAATGTAAATTGTTTGGGATGCGGAAAATTATAATGATTGACGGACTTTGCTTTATATAGAATATAAAAAGTTTTTTCCATAATCTATTTACATATATATATTATATAATTGAGAATATTTTTTATAAATAAAGATCTATATCACTGGCAAGAATAAGTACGATTTCATTTATGATGCGCTACTATGGATATTCCATTCTTCCTTATATTCGCTTTATATTATATAAGCTTGACATACATTAATACCCGATGTTGAACTTTCTATTCATTTGAAAATTCACATGAACCACACGCACCTCTAAAGGAAATTTAATAGTTAATACGATAATGATTCGCTCAATGGTCAAAAATTTCAATTAAGTATTATTTGCATTTTATGACCTGTGAAAAAGTCTTTCTAATAATCTTGCATTTTGGATAAGGAACGTCCTCCGGAGCAGGTGCGTTTAAGCAACTGATTATAATTTTTTTTTTTCATTTTTTGAGCTCCTTTTTACATATAAAACGAACTTGAGAAAATATATAAAATCGTATAAAATATCATGTGGGTGTGAAACTGAAAATTTTTCAAAAAGATTGGGTAGCAATTCTCTATTTAAGAAAAAAAACAAATAAGAAAACTAAATTTGGCTTAGGCCAAATCTTAAATACCCTCCACATCTGCATTGTTTACGTTCAAAAAGAATCTAAAAAGTGCTTCTGTTTCGGTTTTTTCACTTTGAGGATACCGCATGATCTCTAGCGCAAAGGGTCCACCAAAATATCGAAAGCGAAAGATAATGATTTCCACACATGGACACAGAGAGGGATAGACAAATTCGGTGCTATACAGGTACCTCCGATGCTTTGTGACACAGTGTACACAGTGATATAAATTCTATGGATTTAATAATTTTGTGTTAAATTCATGTACTTGGGTATATAAAATACATATCATTATATATATCAATTCGTAGTGTTTACTACCGTACAATATATGTATTGTTTACAATAAGTTTTTTTATGTTTTTGGAAACCGCACGTTTCGAGATATGCTAGTGTTTTATTCAACGAGCTATTTAGTCAAATTTTGTAGAAACCGCATATTTTGGATATATTACCGCAATTACCCAATTACGCATTTTCACGCACCACACAATACGAAAATCGAATGTGTGGGAATCTAAATGTTATGCCATCGTTTTTTGGGGGTATAAATAGTTCACAAATTTTTCGGATAATCATCATTCTTGCTGTGCCCTCGCATATTTACGTACTTTCATTCGTTAATCTATTAAATTTTATTTTACAATGGATAATGAAGATGATAATGGAGAGGACTTGCTGTTACTTTTCGATCAGCCCAACGAACCGATATTTATGGAGAGGGGTAGTACGGCTACCGTCTTTGATGTGCCGGAGAATTTTTTAACTGATCGTTATCGTTCGATTGGTAGTGAGGTGCATTCACGTTTTGGTGAAAGAGCTTTGAAACGTATTCCGGTAAGAGATATTACTATGCCAGATCTAACGTTGCCTATGTCCTTGAAGCGTGACGATAACTTTTCTGTATTTATACCCCAACATCGGCGCATTGCTGGCAATTTAATTGATATATTTATGGGAGTGAATAATGTTGATGAGTTGAAAAGTGTGGCCGTTTATGTTCGAGATCGCTTGAACCCGTATCTGTTTAATTATGCTTTGTCAGTGGCTTTGTTGCATCGTACGGATACAAAAAGTTTAACACTGCCACCCGTAGCTTTAAGTTTTCCCGCTAAATTCGTGGATTCTCAAGTGTTTCGAAAAATGCGTGAAGAAATTACTGTGGTAGCGGAGGGGTCACGCGTACCCATAATAGTACCCCGTAATTATACCGCCTCTAATGTTAATCTGGAACATCGTCTGTGGTATTTCCGTGAAGATATGGGCGTGAACTCACACCACTGGCACTGGCATTTGGTCTATCCATTCGAGTCCACTGATCGTAGCATAGTAGCGAAAGATCGCCGTGGTGAATTATTATATTATATGCATCAACAACTTGTAGCCCGGTATAATTTTGAGCGTTTCAGCAATGATTTACCTCGTGTTAAGGGTTTAAATAATTTTCGAGAACCTATTGCTGAGGGTTATTTTCCTAAATTGGATTCTCTGGTGGCCAGTAGAGCATGGCCACCGCGTTTCGATAATATCCAACTGTCGGATTTGCGGCGAGAGGCAGATCAAATAAATGTGGACATAGCCGATATGGAATTATGGAGTGAACGCATTATAGAGGCCATCCATCAAGGCTTCGTGGTTGATGTAGGTCACAGTTAAAATATAAGTTTCTATTTTAACTCTTTTGTGTAATTTACTGTCACTTTAGGAAGCAGGAAACCAGATACTGCTGGATGAGATACGGGGAATTGATATTTTGGGCGATGTTATGGAATCTTCCATAACCTCACCAAATCGTGCCTTCTACGGAGATTTACATAATATGGGTCATGTATTTATAGCCTATGCCCACGATCCGGATCATCGACATTTGGAAAGTTTCGGTGTTATGGGCGATTCGGCCACTGCTATGCGTGATCCAGTTTTCTATAAATGGCACGCTTTTGTAGATCAAGTTTTTCAAGAGCATAAAATACGTTTGCCACCCTACAAGTGGCCGCAACTTAATTATGACGGCGTTACGATAATTGGCTTGCAGTTGAAATGTGATGGCGGTAAAGTGAACGTATTAACCACGTTTTGGCAACAATCTGATGTAGATTTCTCTCGAGGTCTGGACTTTGTACCGCGAGGTAATGTTTATGCTCGTTTTACCCACTTACAACATATACCCTTCACGTATACGATTACGGCTAACAATAACGGCGAAGCTCAACGCTTTGGTATGGTTCGTATATTTTTGGGTCCCAAGTTTAATGAAAAGGGCGAACCAATGAAATTTAGTGAACAACGCTTGTTTATGGTTGAAATCGATAAATTTGTGGTGTTGCGTGAGTTATTTTTCATGTGTAAGATAAGATAGTATTTTCGATTCATTTGTAATTTCAATTGTAGTACATCCTGGCATCAATACCATACGACGTCGTTCCACTGAATCGAATGTTACTATACCCTTTGAACGCACTTTTCGTAATTTGGATGTCAATCGCCCAGCTGCTGGAACCACAGAGGAACTAGAGTTTAATATCTGTGGCTGCGGTTGGCCTCAACATATGTTAATACCCAAAGGTAAACCTGAAGGCTTAAAATGTCAACTATTTGCTATGATCTCGAATTATGAAGATGATAGGGTAAGCAATCATAAATTTCTTTATTGAATTTAATCCTCTTTTTAATACCCCTATATACAAATATAGGTTGATCAAGAATTGTCGGGCAGTTGCAGTGATGCGTCTTCTTATTGTGGGGTGCGTGATCGTAAATATCCCGATCGTCGTGCTATGGGTTTCCCGTTTGATCGTTTATCTCGTGAAGGGTCTGAAACTCTAATGACATTTTTGACACCCAACATGAGTGTAACAGAAGTTTCAATACACCATGAAAATAGAACCACCATACGTTCGATTTAATGACCCTCACAGCTGATTTCTTATATATTCAATTAGGTTAAGAGCTATAATTAGCGTTAGAATTAATTACATGTTGATAACGAAGATGCTCTTATCAATAAACTGAATAATATGAACTCACAAACTTTCTATTTCTTATTCAAGCTTTTAGTCTGTTTTGCAATTTTGAAGTGAAACGTTTCTTTTATTACAAAATGAATCTTGCAGTTTTGGTAGTTGTTTATATATTCTCGATTGGGGTAAGTTCTTTTCTATAACGAACGGAACAACAAATGGAAATTGATCATGTGCTTTTTACTTAGTTAACCAAAACAGATTCCACGTATGAAATTGAAGCCCAAACATTTGCCAACAAGTCCAGTGAACGTTATTTTAAATTGTACAATCAAATTGCCGAAAATACATATTCCTCGTTAGATGATGATGACTTTGAAGATATTTTTACAAAACTTCAAACGGTACAAACAATAGCCAATGAATTGGTACAAATATCAACGGAGGCCGCCCAGTTCGATATAGAAAAGTTGAAAAATCCCGAATTGAAAAAAGCCTTAAGAAATTTACGTAAAGTTGGGGATCTCTTTGTGTTGGGGGATGAATATTTTTCTTCAATTTTAATAAATCTAGCCTCGCTCAGAGAGTTATCTACTGATAAAGATGTTCAACCTTATATGGGTGGCGTTAATCGGCCGGATCAAGATGATAGCCCTCTATCTTACTATCCTGATGTGCAAGAGATTTTTGAGATGAGTAACGACACGAATGAATTGCAATATTATTGGGAAATATGGAGAGAAAAGAACTTGTTTTGGTCTTCGGTTAATTTTCAAACTATCGTAGATGCTTTTCGTAAAGCTGCACAAATTCTAAGTAAGTAGGGAAACTTGTGTAAGTAACATCTTCGTAAGCAATTTTTCTTTTTTTTTTTGAAAGGCATGACCCCTTTAGAGTTCTGGTATCGGTTTTATGATAACAAGGACTTTTTATTGGAAATGGAGCAAGTAATGCAAGAGATTAAACCGGCTTACCAGCAACTGCACGCTTTCATACGTTATGAATTGTTTAAGAAATACGGTGGTGAGGTTGTGGATTTGAATGGACCCATACCGGATCATTTATTTGAACAAGTTTTGGCTCAGCCATGGAAAGAGAACAGTGTAATTGAATCTCATTTTCCATTTATTGAGTTGCCGCCATATGACAGTTTCGTTAAGAGTTTTAATGCCAAAGCAGCCATCGATGAAGCGGAAAGATTTTACAAATCTTTAGGTTTTTCGGATTTAGATGCAGAATTCTTTAGGGAGCGCCTTAAGGAACATGATGATAAAGGGAATAGCGGTGATTGTCGGGCGGATATTTTTGACCTTACCCCAAAAGTGTTCATGAAGTATTGTCACAAAGTGAACTTTCGTAAGTTTATGCAAAATCACGGCTATTTGAGTCGTATTCACTACGCGGAGGAGAAAACCCATTTGCCCTCGTACTTTTTTCAATCATATGATTTGGAGTATCCAATCGGAGAGACTGCCATTCTATCTGCTTCTACCCCAAAACATCTAGTTGCCATTGGTTTGGCAGAACATTGCAATTTTACCGAAAACACCTTAATGAATCGTTTGTTCCGTATGGGTATTCATACTCTACTCAACATCCCAGTATATTTTGTACATAGCAAGCTTATGAACGATTTGTTCAATGGAACTATTGAAATGGATGGTATTAATAAGCATTATTGGAAATTAATGCAAAATTATGCTGGCGTTGAACCGCCCTCAGATCGTAAAGAGGATGCTCTGGATTTTCCCTATTCATTCTATTTAGATTTGGAACAAAATTATCAAACCAAGTAAGTTCCGAAATATATGGTTCATTATTATTAAGGATATGGTTATAAAGTATTTTGTGTTTTTAGGAAATTCGTTTCTGAAATTTTAGGTTATCAGTTTTATAGAGCTTTCTGTAATCAAACCGTTGAAGTGGATGAATTGCATAATTGTGATTTCTACAACAATACGTCAGTGGGTGAGAAGCTGAAGTGAGTATATTGTAACGGTCTAGGCTGATCTTTTTATATAATTGATATATTTTCATTATTAGGCAAATGATGTCATTGGGCTCTACCAAATCCTGGCATGAAGTCATTTCCATTGTCTTGCCCGATAAAGCCGGTTTGCATGGTGATGCATTATTAGATTATTATAAACCGATTATTAGCTGGTTGATGGCTAAAAATAAAGAAAACAATGTTAAGATCGGCTGGGATGATACAAAGAAAAGTAAGTTGTGAAATTATTCATTTTTTTATTAAACTGCTGCCAATTGATTTTAATACGTTCTTACAGAAATTCTTTGATGATGTGTGCGTGTGTATAAAAAAACGAAATAATAATATATTATAAATATATTATGAATAAAAAAAAATTTCCGAAAATGACGGTTTTTTATTTGTTTCTATAAAACTAATAAATTGTCTTTTGGAGCAGCCTTTTGAACATAAGGATAGGAACTTCGCTAAGCGGTTGTTGCCATTGCTACGTGCTATAAATACAGTTAGTACAATCTGTCTCATCTTATTCGAGTAAAAGTTATAGAAAAAACAACTACTTGTTGTGAATCCATTGTACACAAAAGCATATGCAAATTATGTATACGTTTACATATGGTCCTGCTAACAGAACATCATTCATTGTAAACATCTGTTTTATTTCAATTAATTAGTA
Source organism: Crataerina pallida (assembly GCA_949710015.1). Lineage (NCBI taxonomy): Eukaryota > Metazoa > Arthropoda > Insecta > Diptera > Hippoboscidae > Crataerina > Crataerina pallida. Next base: position 16,952,677 of record OX453293.1, read on the forward strand.
AAAGAATTCTATTCTTAGAAAAGTACATATAGGGTAATTACAACAGCACCCTCCCACACGTACTCTTCACTGCAGTTTAGTTCTGTCTTAATGTTGTGCAATAAATTTTCTACATTTTAAATTAAAATCAAATCCAGATTTAACTCAAACAATATAATATGTGTCAGATTTAGCTTTTATTAGGGCATACCAAGTTTGTCTTTACGTTTGCAACACCGGGAAACAATTTTAACATTAATTTGTAAGTTCATCCGCATGTCCGTATGCCACATTGTTGTTGGAAGGCCAGAAAATTGATACATTGAGGCTTTATTCTGAAACTTTTTAACAAGAAATTTTGATTTTTGCAAAAGGGTTCCGATTGGAATTGTATGAAACCTATGAGCCGCGCCAACATTTAAAACTTTTTCTATTGAAAAAATGAATCTAACAAAATATACATTTTTTTTCATCTCTATGCTAAGAATCATATTTGGATACAAATCATGATCACAATTTCTAAAAATTCTTCTTGAAACAGAATTAAACATTTAAGGTAAAATGAAACATATGCTTCAATATCTTTAAACATGTTATTGAATATGTTATAGTTGGTTCTAACTAACTGTTTAAATATCCTAAATCACTTACAACGGCAATTTGTGCTATAATTAGTTAAGTTGTGTACATAAAAACGAGCCATTTTCAAATAAAAATTTCTTTGCAAAATATTGATATATAGAAAAGGGTTCTAAAAATGGTTAGATTGGATCCAAAATTGGCATAATCAATTGTTGAGTTATTTAATTTTTCTTTATCAAAATTTATTAAAAAATATTAAAAATTGCGTATTTTTGTTATATAAAAAAAATGGAATCTTATACAGGGAGCGCTGATAGTGTTATATAAATATGGACTATTCACGTGACTTGGGATTATTTTTGGAGCAAAAGATATATCTATACCAAATTTTATTAAGAAATATACAAAATAGCAACTTTGAATACATGGACGGACGGACAAATATGATTAAATTTATGCAGATTTTGATTTTGGTTTGGATGAATTTTGTTAAGGGTGTATATGGAGTTTGCTATAGAGAAGTTAGAAACATCAGCACGATGAGTGTAAAATGTAAAATAAGTATACGTACCACTATTGTGGTGTAGGGTATACATCGTTTAGAGAAGTGGTATTTATTTTAGGAGTTTTAGATATTATTAAAAAATAACATTCGCATGCTCTTAAATCTACACACTCTTTATATAAATTAAACTTCCGGTATTTTATATTTAAAACAGAGCACGCGCGACTAAAATTAAAACCTTCACATATTTATATTGTAGAATATCGTGAGATTATATGTATGTAAATAAAGTGATATTTTTAAAACGCATCAGGGCTACATAAAGTACGTTTCCACATTATGTGAGCGTATAGATCTAATAAGATATTAGAGCGGAGTGAGTATGTACGTAGTCCTTACATTGCTGCTATTCGATTAAACAAGAAAGCACTTCATTAGTAGAGTTTCAGTTGTAATGGAATCAACACGAATTATCGCTCAAACTCAACATAATGAAGATTTTTTTTCTCATTTTCTTAATAAATCAACAAGGTAAAAATCATTTATTATCAGGTTGGTTATTTCAATGAAAAAAAACTCCTAAAAGGAGGTGACAGAGACTTTATAAAGTGTGAATATTATGGTTCTGAAACGACATAAACAAGTGTGCCTCTGTAACTGTGTGACTGCCCTAATATAAATTTTGCCAAAAATGGTCGTGGTCGTCTAAGAGACTTCTTCGCTATTTCCAAAAGTTCCCCTTTTTGGCAAAGACTGCCACGCCCACTGTTTTTAGTATTGTGTAAGTAATAATGAATTTCATAAATTTTTCAAATTTTTTTTCTTTAGTTATTTCCACGATGAAAATGTTCGCTGCGCTACCATATTATTAAATGATGTTCTTAAGGAGCCAATTTTAATATTCATAACAATAGCTGTAGTAATTGGTTCCTCTTGTTTGTTAAGCGGTCTATTTTTATTATTTCTAGTATCGAGAACATTGCAAAATGAAGTCAGCGAAGCTATTTTATTATTAGGTAAGTAATTGATTGAAAAATATTTGATGACCAAGTACGTACTTTCAATGTACATAAATGGAATGAATAAAGAGTAAATGTGGTTTTTCTTATATTGCAGGAATTGGCTTCTTTATTGCTTCACTGGCTGCTGTTGCTTGGAAGTTAACCACTAAACAGCAATTGAGTTCTTTCTTAAAGCAACTGAAAGAAGAAATTGTATAAGTATTATTATGTATAATGCAACAAGGATATAAATGAATTTAACTTTTTTTCATGCAAGTTCAATTTTCCCTTTAAGTTAAAGTAAGTTACTAATCATTATAAGTAAATATCATAAACTTTTTAATGTAACAATTTGTTGCTTATTCAAATACAGTTATCTTGACAAAGTCTAAAAAGTCTCTACCAGAAGGTAAAAGCTTCCATCTTATATGGAGTTTATAAAAAAAGAAGTAAGAAAACTAAATTTGGTTTAGGCCAAATATACTTAAATACTCTCCACAACTACTACAAAGTGGGCGTGACAGATATGTCATTATGCCCTCTAGTACTGCATCAGATTTCAAGTCGAGTTCTACTAGGTAAGGAAAAACAAATAATAAATACTCACCATCTCTAAATGCAAATAATGGGCGTGACATGTATCCGATTTATAGTTTTGTATTACATATCAACTATTTCTGGATCAAATATAGTTTTTTGTATATTGTTTTATGCCCACGCCTATTTTTGGTACATTGACGGATGCCCTTTTTCTAAATATATTCATCTACATGTGAGGTGATATTTGGCCAGCTTGGTCCTATTTAAATAGGAACGGAACGGCATGAACGGATATGTTTAAATTTACTTATATTTTTACGCTGATTAACAATATGCATACAATATACTTTGAAGCGTTCATGTATATGTATATGTATGCCATTTTGAAACCGAAATCTCACTCAGGCTTGGTGTTGGTTAAAAACTAAATTGAAGATGATCTGAATTGATATCAAACTTGGTTTTTATACATTAACATTTCATAAATAAATATAAGTTCGTTTTTTACTTATTTCTCTTGGTTTTTCTTTCTTCCATCGCTGAAATAATGTTTCACCATGATACCGTGTTGTTGTGGATAAAGATAATAATAGCAATGATGATGATAAAGATTATTATGATAATGTAAGCTTGGTAATATTTTGATGAATAAGTTGCATTATATCCATCTCTCATCTCCCTCTGTGGCAGGAGCTGCGAACATTACTCATCCCCTCTTCTAAAGTTGTGGTAATAAACAGAAATTGTTTGGCCAGCTGCCAGCAAAAATTTCTTTTTCAATTTTTCACATTTTAATATTATAAGTACAAGAAAAAATAAAAAAGAAGAAGACGAAGAATATATTAGAGGAACAATACAGGCTACTTTAAAGGATAATATTATACCAACTGAAAACGTAAGAGTAAGCATCTTATGATCTTTCTAAATCATAGGGTGAAATAAAATGCACTTTGTTATTACCCTTCATCCTAAATGTGAGAGTATACTAAGTTTGTCATTGCCTGTACAATACTCAGTTAGAACTTTGGCAGTTCACTTAACGTATATGTTTTTGATTAGCATCAAAAGCTGAGTGGATCTGCCTGGCTAGGTGGGTGTCTGTTAAAAATCATAGTGGCAAAAATTAAGATGTGAAAGTGAAATTTTTGATTAGTTTGAAATGGGTAAAATTCTTTAACAGCCAGGCGGAGTCAGGCTATTGAGGAGGCAATAAAAAACACCTAAGAAAAGCAGTATTATATACATGTATGTCGCGCCCACACTATGTGTAAAATTGTGCAGGATTTCCAAGCTTTTACCGAAACCATAATTCGCTTTTTTAATTATAGAAAAAGCATTTTTGTCGTACAACACGTCTGAAGCTTTTTTACTTATTTTTCTCTGTATCTCTAATCTCTACAGATTTTGAACCGATTTTTGATGATATTCTACTTAAATGAAATTTATAATAAAACTGCGGCTTATTGTCTGATAAAATAAGAAAACGTTTATTTATTTATAGTACCACACACAAACACACACACACACAACAATAATAATTATGTTTAAGTTAAAATGCACATAAGTCACACAGCAGTAAACAGACTTCTAGCCGTCTTGTTATTATGATTATCATCAAAGTAAGTAAGACAAGTTTTTCTTCTTCTTTTTCCTTTTTTCCTTGACAGACTTTTTTTATTCCACTAAAATGTTGTTTACTTGTTTATTTTGGGATGACTTTAGCATTGAATGGGTGAGAGATGCTTTAGGTTTATGTTAAAAGTATGTTTCTCAATAGTTGTTTAGACAAGGATGTTTGTGCCTGTGTAAGAGGGTTGCTTTTTAAAGGAAAATATTTAAACTTTAAATTTTAACTTTTTCACTTGACATAAGAGTTTCTTCTGTTTCTAATCTTTTTTTATATAAATTTTTAATGAACATTCATTTAAGTTGAATGAAGTATTGCTTGTGTCGGCATGTGCTACTTTTATGGGCGTGTGAATAAAAAGAAATTTAATGAAAACATGAAAGCACGTCATTCTGCTCAAAGAATCACCATCCTGTCTACCACTTATATTACTTAGAAAAAGGAAAAAGAAGAAAATTCAAATTGATTTTCATTCTATTACATGAAATAAATTGAAATTCTTTTTACCAGCTATAGAAGCCAATCACGTATCACGATGAAATGCTGTTGTTGCCATTGTTGTTGTTGTTGTTTTTGTTGTTATCGATGTCAGCATAAACATCATCATCAGTGTACGCTTAAGTAGGTCACTTCATTCAACTCTTCTGCAGCTAGACGTAACATTAAAATGAAATATGACAAAAGATTCCTATAATCCGTTGACCCAATTTCATATATATACACACACACGTACTTGTATATGTGTATTAGGAACACCCATACACACACTCACACACCATCACATTGATAATACGTTGGAGTAGGTTTATGTTTAATGTTCGTTACCCTGTACAGCTGCATAACAATAGCAGGAACAGAGCAGTAGCAACAAATATATTATGTCAACATAAATTTTTATAAACATTACATATCCTGTCTCTTCCATTTACAGAATCATTCATATGGTTGTTGTTTTTTTTTCATTTATTCGCATATTCTTTCCTTTCACTTACCGTTCATTGTGTGTAGTGGGGGTGGGAGCTGTTATGTTATAACCTTATTTATACTTGAATTTCTATCATATCCTACACCACTTGCGACAAAGGGAAAAAAGTAAATTTGTGCAGATGTTTGTAACTGTTAGAGGGCCTTAAATGCCACACCCAAGCCATTGAATCACAATCTGAAACGATTAAACATGTCCGTCAGAGTGTTTGTCTGTCATTTGGATGAAATTTGGCACAAGGAAATTTAATGGCTAAAAGAAGAAGCATTTTTAAAATAAATTTTTGGAACCCCTCCCCATATAAGGTTCTTATATATGTAGAAAATCGCCATATGGCAAAAAATAGCATTTCCAAATATTTTGTAGATATTGAGCTGAAATTTTTTATAAATATTTTTAGTTTCCGTAAGCAGATCGCTAAAATGGGCCTGGTCGAATAATAAACATGTCCACAATCAATAAAAATCATCTTACATGCACGTACACGTACACTCGACTTGCAAGCTGATACGTAGTACATACACTATTAAAGAGCGTTATATACCTGCTACGCCCACTGTTGGTATATAAATGTGAAAGATATTTAAGCTTTGGTCTAAGCCATATTTTTCTTACTTGTTATTTTTAAATTTGCCATATGTGAGTGGGAGAGATTGTTTAACACATGAACGCTCATAATAACATTTTAATATTTTCAAGAGATTGAGAAGAGAAATTGCAAAAAATGCTATATGTGCTTGAGGCCAAATATTGGGTACCCTTGATTTTGGCAATAAAATGAAATTATGAATTGGTAATGATGCTTATGAAAAGTGGGCGGGGTCTTAAAAACCCATAAATTGTTTATGCTTGTTGTTTGTTGAATGAGTCCGTAACCCAATATTATACAATTTGAATTTTATATCGATTATAAGGTCTTTGAAGGGTTTTGCAAAGATTTGAGAGGGGCTAGTTATAGCTCGGATGTAAAGGATTTAAAAATTAGTATTTTTAACGCGCCTAGGGGCCCTAGCCATATTATTTGTTTTAAGTTTCCCTTTCGTCCTGTCTTTCTCCCTCTATTACTTCTCAACAATGAAAATGTACTTATACATATATCATTGTTTAGCTAAAAGCAAAATTTTTTATAAAAGTATGTAATGGTGCATAATATATGTATGTATCACGTGGTTTCTGTGGTTTTTGGTAGAATACAGCTGAACTTATATATTGACTTGTTAAGCAATTGTCAGACATTTTTGGATGTACTCCTCAAAACGCGTTAACTGCATGTAAGGATACAAGGATACAAACAAAATGTATTTAAAGCAAATTTATAACTTTCATACTAATTTACATGTAGTTGTGTAATAAATAAAAGTTTGTTAAATGAAATTCTTTAAATCTGGACCAATCAATATAGAAATCTATATTGGTTACAAAAATGTAATAAAATTGTTCTCTGTAGTATTAATTTCATTATTCGTGAAGGAGTTCTACTACAAATGATGTTTCCTATAATAAGCATCAAAAATGTCCGTATGTCTGAAACCTCCTTCAGTTGTAAATATTGAATTTTTATTTACAATAAAAGAACCTAATTGGGTACTTGCCACGCCTATGCAACATTTCAGCTAAGCTCCAATAAACAAAATATATTGTTTATGTTTCTCATTATTGCTGCTTTCTTACAATAAACTCTCTCTGCAGCAGTACTTGCGAACGAATCAATGTTTTGCACAGTAGTGTTGAGTTTCCGTTTTTTTCGTGCATGTGCTAACATTTACGATAATTGTTATTGTATAGTTGTTATAACTGTTTATTGCTGTTCATATCTAAACATGCAAACACACACACACACACACACACACACACACACACACACAGATGACTGCTAGGCACATGACTGCCAAGCAATTTATACATTTTTGGAGATTTTTACAACTCCGGCTCTAGCTCTGTTCTCAATTTGTAAGCATTTGCCACATGAAACAATAAAAAGCATTTGTTTGGCACACAAAAAAATAAAAATAAAACAAAATAACAATGTGTTAAAGGTGGAGAGAGGGAAGCAAAAAAATATTATCAAAATTTAGTATTGGAAGCGCTAACCTAAGCAATCTTAAACATTTTTTTAACAATACTGTTAATTATTTGTTATTATTAAAACATTTAAAAAAAATAAAAATAAAAATTAAAAAAAAAATAAATTTGGTTAAACCTAAATCTTAAATTCCCTTCACACGTATAAATAAATTGTGGGCGTGGAAAAAAACTGATTACGCCATCTAATAGTGTATGTGATATGTATCATCTCTTATACTTTTTCATCATTTTTTTTTCGAAAATTGTGGGCGTGTATTTTATTCTCTTTCGCCCATTTCTACATAAATGCGAAAGCTAAATATAAATGTATTTACGTTTATAACTTAATAGTTCAGTTTTTGTGTGGAATAGAGAACTTTTTGTCAGTTGCGGGCGTGGCTAACAACCGATTTTGCCCAAATGATGTAGTGTGCTGTGTACAGAAAGTATAAGTTTCAATACATACAGGCGGACATGGCTGGATTGGGTAAAATTTTTCATGATAAACAAGAATATAAATGATTTTCGGGAACTTCGCGGTTTTTTTTTTTGTAGTTTAGTTAGCACACGTAAAGACATAGTACAGCCTTTATATATATATAGAGGGTATTAAAATCAAAGACTTTTACTCCTGCCCTTCACAACCATAAAAAATTATTATCAATAAGTTTTTTAACGTTAGAGTGTTTATGTGTAAGTGTCAGTATTCTTAAATGTCAATTTGTTCAAGTGTTTTTGTGTAACATTTGTTTTTTGTGCTCTTGTAATACCATTATATGAAAAAATATGGTATGTTTTTGTCAGGATTCTTCCGCTATGCATCATCAATTGAAGTGTAATTGAAAAATTTCTCTTTCTCTCTCTCTCTCTCTCTCTCTCTCACTCTCTGGCCACCCACCTTTATCCCTATAAATCTATGTCAACTTTGGTTCTATTGTATTGTTCCCTTAACACCGAACTAAACTATAAGCGAACCAGTAAAAAAAAAAGATTGTTACTGTTGCTGTTGCCGCTTTATAAATTGAATTGAATTTATACCAAACACTCTCCCTCTCTATTCTCAAAATGAATGCATTATTAGTATATATACATTTACAAGTAATATACGAACAACATCTAACCAACGTTTATAACGGAATAACAGTTCCATAAAGAGGGTATACCGGAGAGTGGAAGAAAATGGAGAACAATGAGTTTTCATATAAGTGGTTTGCATGTAAATAAATTTCTTTAAATCGAATATAAGAAAAAGATACTAAATCCTTGACAAACGAGAATAGAAGAGCTGATAATACAGAAGGAAAGTATATTCAGTTGCTTCAAACGATTTTAATAGAATCGATATATATTTGGAGTTTTGCTAAATCTTTGAATCTTTAAGAACTAACGTTTGTTTTTCAAGGCTGAGATATGCTTAATCACTCTAAAGTTTATCGGAAGATTTTAGGACCTTGTTTTTATTTACAGTTTCAAAATATCAGTTATAGTTCTTCATAAGATGCAGGATATAACTCTATGCTCTACACTCTATAGAGAATATATATTTTTGATTAGGATAAAAAACTGAGTCAATTTAGAAATTTTTGTCCACATGTCCGTACATCTGTCTGCTGTTGGCACCATTATGGCCGTAAATTTTGAAACATTGAGTAGAAACACTTCTACTTTTTATAATTTATTGCAGGTTGTTTTTTACATTTTAAAAAATCAAACAACAGCCACACCCACAATTAACACAAATTTATTTGTCTGGCAAAAATTGGTATATGGAGTTTATAATTATCTTTATTCTTTGTTGTGCCAAAAATAAGCGTGTTCGGATAATAGACGCGGCCACAATTTACCAAAAAAAAACCCTTACTCTGCTAATTATAATTTGATTTGTAACACACTATTAGAGGGCATAATAGTGCCTATAACCAAAGCCACTGTTTGTATATTATTGTGAAGGGTATTTCAAATTTGCCCTCTAATCTGAATTTAATTATTTTATTTCTTAATTGTTTAGTTTTGGGCCTTTTTTAAACATGTATATGTTCCGTTTGTTATAAACACACTACAATGTTGTTGTTGTGCTTAATAACACATTAAGCAGTGAATTCATGAATATGTAGCTTTTATTTAGACCAGAGGGTATACATGTACTGTGTATTTTTTTTATTGTGTATGACTTTCTCTTGTTCTTTCCCTTGGTTGGGTAATTTTTTCCATTTAATTGGAAAAGTTTTGCAATTTTAATTGTATGTAAAATCTTACTTTCCTTCTATTTACATTCCTGTTATATGTACAATAGTATTATGTTGTAAGGAATAAATAACAGGGCCTGAAGAAAAAACAAACCACCCACAGTCACATAGAAGGGTTAAATCGACTAAGAATTCCATTGCGATCCCATGAATTTACATATTTTTGGAAATGTGTCGGGTCTCCCTCTGGGTGTTATAAACTCCAGATTTTGATGGTGGGTATAAAAAATGTCACATACTAAAAAAATTTGAACCAGCGGTGATAAATGTTTTTTAGGCCAATACTTTTTTTATTACATATATCAACAACAACAACTCAATATGTTAAAGAGGTAATTATAAATGGAAACGGAAGCGTTGCCATGTATGTTTTGTATATTGCGGAACAATGAACTCTTCTTATCTATCCATGTATACTGTATAAATATGACAAAAAAGGAATCCAAAAAACGACTTTGAAACGCAAAAAGGAGTAAAATATGGGAAAAGGAAAAAGCATTGAAAGCAGACAACATTAAAAACTTTGCATCTATTGGAAAAACTTTTTACCAGTTGTTGAAACAAAAACAACAATAGCAACGAAAAACAACCACAGCGTAAGTGCAAGTTATAGGTTAGTAGGGTTAGACTGTGACATATATGTACATTACATATACATATACAAGCCCATCCATATGCAAATTTCACTTGTCTTGTACAAAAAAAAAAAAAAAATTACTAGTTTTTGTGCTATATTATCTCTCTCCCTCCCTCTTTATGTACTAAAGCCCTTGCACTTTTTTTTATGTCCTTTGAATACAATGGGAGAGTATACTAAGTTTATCATTTCATTTGCGACACTGAGAAAGAATAGATCAGAGACTTCACAAAGTATATAAATTCTTCTTCAGCATCAAAAACTGAGTTGATCTAGACATGTATATCCGTGTGTCCATTTGTTGGGCATTACCCGATCGTAAATAATAAAATTGTACTAACACTTTTATGCGTTACTTAAATTAAGCAAAATTGCTCAAAAGGTACGCCCACAATAGGCGAAAATCTATTTCTCTGTCACAAAAATTGAGCTGTGACATTAAAATTTGGTCTACATATTTATAACTATCAAATTTATTGATATGTCAAAAATGGCTGTGGTTGTACAACACATACGCTCACAATTTCCAAAAATCATACTCAGCGTGAAACTCGATTTTGAAGGCGATACCTAATATATACACTATTAGAAGGTGTAATCATACATCTGCCACGCCCACTTTCTGTACATAGATGTAAAGGGTATTTAAGATTAGACCTAAGCTAAATTTAGTTTCCTTACTGGTTTAATATAAGGGAGAATGACTTGTAAATTGTGCAACTGAATTAAATAGCGTTCCCCTTGAGTGGATAAGAATGTTAACGACTAATATTGTATCACAAATAAATATTTATTAAACAAGTACAAAAAGCTATATTAACTTTGCAATTTTTTTAGCATAAGCATGATTTCAATAAAATAACTGTGTGAATAAATAGAGAATATTTTTCAATTTCATACAAAATGACGAACTTAATACACTCTTAGAGAGTGTAAAAAGTACAATAAGATCAATAAGTTGAATTGAGAAATTATGAAAAAATAAATTTTTTATGTAGAACTTTTTGCTATTCGTTGCTTTAACTAAATATTGATTTTTTCCTTATTTATTAAGAATATAATTTTTTTAAAATCTTTTTATTTGAAGTCTAAAAAGTCAATAATGTGACGTTTATTGTTATTTACACTACGTTTACATTAATGAGGTTTTCGCGGTTGAAACGGTTATCACCTTACCAAACAATGTACTTAAAATATCTTCCATTTTTAAAAAGAAATAAACGCCATAACATAAAATATCAGAGTTGTAATTATATCAAAGCAATGTAAACATACGTAGTTAGGTAACGTGTTAACTCTAACAATTTCGCCAATGTAAACGTAGTATTAGTATACAGAATATTGATTGAGTGGGTTATGAGTTAAATATATTCTTAAGCCGATTTTTAAATAAATATGTATGTTTTAATATTATCATACTCTGTCATTAATCATACGACCCAGAGACCTTCATTAAGCATTAATTAATTAACAACCACTAGAATATTTAAGAGTTTATTGTGGAAATTTTTTCAATAAGGACATACTTAGTTTGCTAATCTATTCGCCCTACCCAAAAGGAGGCGTAAGAGACCTTACTATACAGGGAAAGGACAAAATAATATGAATACCTGACGTAAAGGGCTTCGCAATTACAACCTTTCCATGAATGTTAGCTTTGTGAAGCTCCCGCCATACTTTTTTTTGGCGAAACAGTATTACTCAAGCGAGTGTTGAGTTCTGCTGACATTTTCGTTGTGTTAGTTTTATGTTGTCTGGCCACAATTCTTTTTAATGTTCGTCGGTCTCTCTCAGTTAACTTTAAGTTTCCCCCACTACTAATCTTGGCCAATGATGTATGTTTGTGTACGCTGTCATTATTGTGGATACTGTCGCTCGTAAAGCGTTAAACAATTTAGCTATTTTCGTCACAGATGCTCCCGCTAACCGAGCCGTTGTAGCCGTCGCATAAGCAAACGTAAACTGTGCTATATATTTATAATGACCTTATCCATCGATCAATCCATTCAAATGGGCATGGTAGGATAATAGACATATGGGCATGTCATTTACAAAAAAAAAATTAATTTTCTCTTGCATATAAATATATAAACTATTAGAAAACGTAATCATGTATTATCATGGCATGCCCACAGTTGGTAGAAACTCAAAATTTCCAAAAAAAAAAAAGGAAACTATACTTGGTTTAAATCTGTTCTTGTTCATGTGTTAGCGCATGAAATTAGAAAACGTAATTAATTAAGGTGGTGGAGAAGGATATTTGAGATTTTATTTTTACTTCTGCTTTTTCACTTGGTTTTACACAACAAGTATTTTCTATCTTGTTGCTATTCTAAGCCTGAAATCAATAAGTTGAATCAGTTAAAACTAAATAATACTCCGTACGTGTATATTACATTATATTACATTATATTACATTTATCTTAAGCTGCCTTACATCTTGACATCCGTTTCCTTTCTTTTTTTTGAAACACTAGATTGTAATGCTCATTATTAATGTACTTTAATGAAGTCATTTTCCCCCCTTACTTAATATTTTATATGTATGTGTAATGTGAGCTTAAATTGATGTTTTTGTTCTTGTTTTTTTTGTTATAGCTGATATTATTCCATGACATAAGTACAGTGACTGTCATGTTACGACTCTTTCAAGTTATCACTAATATTTCATAGTTATCTGGTTAGAATTACAACGTCAATATGTTAAAGCAAGAAAAATAAGAAGAAAATGAACAATTGAACGTTAATCTCTAGTTTGTAATACTTAAAATATTACAGCAACATGTTTTTTAAACTTTAACAAAAATCTTTTCTCTTAATCAAGAGATTGATTGGGGCTGACAGACCTTACTTGAAACATTTTGATAAATGTTCTACAGCAGTACTGATTAGGTATATATTTAAAAAGAAAAGTAGTTTTCTCGTTTCATTTCAGTGGGTTCTCCAATGTGCAGGAATGCCATTTATTTGCCATTTTTACTAATGTAAGCTTTTCTCTTCAAACCATATACCATTTGATCTTATTCCTTGTCAAAGTGAATGATAGATGATGAAATAACAACAATAAAAATAAAATAAATAAATAAGTAGGCGGTGAATACAGTTACTTAAGGGCTTTCGGAGGAAGAACTTTTTTGTTTTTTTTTTGTTTTACCGAAGGGGAAAGCGTTGAAAGCCCAGTCAGTGTGGGACTCTCACCCACTAAAATCCCTTCAACGTGTGACGGCAGATCTCCTGGGACTATCGTTAGGTATTATGTCAGGAGAACCGTCTAAGCCTTAGCTGAAATCGTACGTATCATGTCAGTCGTTCTCTGTCTGTATCTTTGCCGTACGTGTATGCATGATAGACACATATTTTTAGACGATTATCCCTTAGAACGGAGAGTTGTATTCAAAATATTGCGACTAAATATTCTATTGTGTACAAAGTGTTTGGTAATCCTACGGTATCGTCATAAGATATTACTTCGTAGGACGAGATTCACTATTAGGCGTGTTTTAGTCCCTGGATTGTTGTTCCAACCTCCGTAGCACTGTGAGGACGAATGGGTGCCATTAGATAAATGAGAGAATTTGTGGAAAAGTTCACTTAAGCCCCATAGCTTTAAACCCGTATCATAAAAGGTTTTATTTAGTTAAGATTATATATTGAATACTTTTTGTGATGCTTATAAATAATGGGCGTGATTCAATACATTTTTTCTGTAATTAAAGAACTTTTTTGTAACAAAACATGACTTAAATCAAATATTTTATAGTGGGCGCGTATGATTCTTCTTAAATGTAGAAAAATTATCTCAGAAAGCCGTATACGAATTTTAAGTCTTTTACTTTTAACAGTTTTAAGTAATATATACGATATTTTGAAAAAAACCTCAAAAATAATGACATTTACTTTTTCTAATTGTGAGGCAATCACGACTGATTTTGCCCGATTTCAAAACTTATGTTTTTGTAAGATTTATCCATATTTCTGCTAAGATTGGAGTTCATATCTTACTTTTTGAGGTCGGTGGAATGTTTACCATAGAGAAAGTTGCAGACGGACAGACAGATATAAGTAAATTTGTTCAGAATTTCATAATGGCGATGAATATATATATTTTCTATAACTTTCTATTGAGTATTACAAACATTTTAGCAGAGTGAGTATATTTCCGATGATGGATAAGAAGGAGACAACATATATATATACATATGATATATGAGCGTAAAAAAAGGGTGCAATATAGAAACGGAGCTAACAGTCTAACAGTTCATGCCCTGCAAGTCATTGAGAGGCTTGGTATGTGTCACAGGCACATGTCATATTTTTGCTTTTTTATGTTGGCCTATATTTATTTCTTCGGATAATAGTGACAGTTGAACGTTTTTTCGTAATGACAATTATTTGAAAAGAATTTGATTGCTAACGAATCAAATCTACATATTTACTCATTTCACTATAAAATCATCGGCATCTGTTAATTGGTTAATATGGGCTTTGCAACTGTTTTTATGATGTATTGGAAAAAGTGTTCAGAAGGCTCGGATGGAAAATATTTTATGGAATGTAAAAATTGAAGAAAATATATTAAAAATTGTACATATCCTAACATAGTTTTCAAGTTATATGTGAGTCGGCGTTTCGTACCTCATATTCGCTAGCTCCCACTGACTCGTAATTATGTCATTGTCTGTAGCATGTAACATTTTCCTGTCATAAAAGTTGTATTGCATGACCCCCGAGGCTATGTATTATACCGTTCCTACATACATACACTCATACATATATATAAATGATATATGGTGATGTCAGTATTGAACTGACAAACCAACTCTATGGTATAAACGCAAGCCTTTAGAGAATATATTGTTATGTATGTACAGAAGGACTCGAATGGAAAAAAGTTTACTGGCCTAAAAAAGTGTTGGAGCATCTATGGTGTACAATATATAAAAGTTTAGAACAATTGGAAATATTCAATGTGTCTGCATTAGGTGTACAACTGAACAGCAGAATAGACAGTTTTTTTTTAATACGACATAAATAATACTAACAAAAATACATATTACAATTTATGATTTGTGGTCGCTAGAAATTTATTATTTACTATATTTTTATATATATGCACGGTTCACACAGTGTTCAACCACACTTCCTTCCGTCTGTCCTTCCTTCCTGCTTGCGTGCCTCCTTGCCTATCTTTCGTTTTATTCATAACTTTTGGTTGTTGTTGTGGCATTTTAAGCACAATTGCGGTTTTTTCTGACAAAAAAAAAAAACGAAATTCATTTCAATTCTATTGTGTATACTTTAGTATACGTATGAAGGTTTGTTGTTGTATTATCGAATTTGTGGCCATTGTTGTGCGTGGCTTTGTATAAAGTATAAAGTTGTAAATTATCACTTCCAATAAATTGTTTATATTTAATAATTTCTCAAGTATGTGCGGGGACTATCCTCTACTCTTGTCTTTTCTTAAGTCAATCACGCCCATTTTTGGTACATCAAGGGATAGGACAACTATAGATATGCATAACAAATTTCAAGTTCATAGGTCAATTGTTGTGGCAGATATGCAGATTTGTTTACTATCCGACCGTGCCCACTTTTGGCATATAAATGAATGGAATAATTATAAAAATGCTTTTAAAATTTCAACATGATAGCTAAATTTTTGTGGTAGATAAATATATTCTTTTCGATTGTAGGCGTGGCATTTGATCGATTTTCGAATATCTAAAAATTTACGACCATCACGGTCGTTATGCCAACAATAGATGGACACACGGACATACATGTCTAGATCGACTCAGTTTTTGATGCTGATCAGAAATGTATATATTAGGATCTCTCTCGCTTCCCTCTAGGTAATGCCAATGGAAAGACGAACTTAGTATACCCCCATTTTATGGGAAAGTAAATTTGTATGTGTATTTGTGTTTATATGGCATATGCCCTATACATACAAAGAAAATCCCAACTTTGTAATAACGCATATTTTTGCGTATTCCATTCAAATGGTATTTGTGGTTTTGGTTTAGTTTGTTTCTGTTCACGTTCGTCTTCTTCTTCAACTTTTGCTTCTACTTCGTTGATGTCGTCCTGTTGTCTTGCTTTGGAGTGTTGATTGGTGTACAAAACATGAGTCGCGGTTTCCATGAAGAATGAACAAATGCGTTTAAATGAAAAAGGAATTTCTTTAGGATGGAAATGGAAAAACTTTTAATTGAATCCATAAATTTTCTTTAGAGGCATTCTCATTTCATTTCTACTTTTATGCGATTTTTTATGTTATGCTTTTGCTTTATCGGATGGCATGCTGTTTTCAATAACATTTGTGGCAAGTAGCAGCTCATTTTTAGTGGAAATTTTCTTATAAAATTTTTAATAATTTTTTCATTGTTATATTATGAGGGGGATTGTAGACTGTCCATACGTACAGTGCTTGGTGTTTCGGAAATTTCATTTAATTAGTAGTTGCTTTATTATTACGTAATATGTGGTCTAATTTAGTTTATGTTTACTATTTACCTTCATTCAATGCATTTTTAATTATAAATAATCCATGATGAATATTTCAAACATTTAATGCTTCTAACTAATGGCTAAACAATGTGACATACCCACCTGCCTATTTTCCAATATACGAACCAAGGGTGCATTTATTTTTGATTTTCATTCAAAACTTTACAATGTAATTAGTCCAACTGTGAACTTCATTAGCTATGAAATGATGGACGGCATCAACATTCATCATTATTGTTATCAGACTACCCTCTCTATAATAATCCAAAGAAAAAACAATGTTGCTGCAGCAACCAAACGATTTGAAATCTGTAATGTAAAGCTACTCAATTGTGTGTGTATATATGTATTATTTGTTTGTATATTGTACCAACAAATTTTTTTCGTACTATTCCTTTTTTTTGTTTTTTTGATTTTGATAAAACCTTTAAACTCCACTCGGTTGGTGGATTTTAAATATTAACACATGAGTAAGTTTTGGAGAGGTCTCTCTCTACTCTGCTACCCACTTTACTCTACATACAATAATACTACAGCGAATAATCAAATTGTTGGGTTTTTGGATAAAATTTACATATCGTCCCATGTGGTGCTGTCAAGAGTGTACTTTGATTGACTTTAATTTAGATTTTCGAAACAAATTGTTTGACATTGTATTTACTTACACTGCTTGATATAATATTTATATAAATGTATGTAAAGTTTTTGGTAGAAAATCCTCTTAACATTTAATGGATCATTACACTTAAATACGTTTAGTTAGAGTAGTTGCTGCTAGAAGAAAATTCAAGAAAAAAAGAGAGAATCTTATGAAATTTTTTCAGTTATTATTATTATTAACAAATGTAACAAAAACAAAATAAAACCATATAAATAAAATTTAGCTTGAGTCATCTCCTAAATAATTAATATGGGCGTAACAGACATTTGATTACGTTCATCAACTTTTGCGTTGAATTGTGAACAATTTTTTTGCAAGTTGTGAGCGCTTCAATTATTCAATTACGTCCAATTTGACATTTCGCAGAAAGGGCTACATATTAAAATATTTGTATCTTTATGGTAGATTTTTGCCAATTGTGGGCGTGATTTACAACCGATTTTGTTTTGTGTGCAGAATATAAAAGTGTTTATGTAAAAATTCATTTAAAAACCTGAAAATTTAAGACTGTGAGAATGGCAACAACAAATAGACATACGGAGGAACTTCTTTAGATCGTCTCAATTTTTGATGCAGCTCAAGAATATATATAAAGCTTCATCTACACACAAATATTAATAATGTTTTCTAATTCGCTGTGTACATATACATTTCAATTTGTAGTGATTGTTAAATTAAATAACGAAAAAGTTTCTTTTTTTGCTTTTGATTTCATTCTATTTACGTTTTATGGTAGCTTCGGTAAATATTGTTACAGAATGTTTAGTTTTCTATATAAAAGCTAGAAAGGGTAAAATAGGGAAAGAGAGAAAGAGAGAAAGAGAGAGAGAGCGAGAGGGAGGAAGAGTTAACTGCTGTATTTACTGCTTCAACAACTCAACGCAATTCTTTTGTGGCGTACGAAGGACGTTTACACACATAGTTTATAAAATTTAAAACAATTCTCCGTTTAACTGATAGATATTTTACTGCATATATAATATTACAATGTATAAAACATTTACATTGCATACAAAACAACAACAACAATTTTATGGTCACTCCAACAGCACTGTTGGCTGTGCATGATAGTTAATGGTGAATCTACAATATTTGATGTCATTAGATAAAAAATGTTGTGGGGTTGTTACTTTTTTACAATCATACTGTAAATACAGCCACAGACAGAAAAGAATTAAAAAATCAATTGCGTGTGTGCGCGCGTGTGTGGGTGTGTAATTAAAAAGTCATAAAAATTCATTTAAAATTGAATCAATCAATCATTTTAAGGTTACTTACCATGACTTGACATTTATAGCTGGTTTATATTTGTAGGGAACAAAACAATTTACAGACATATAACATATATAGATATAACCTATATGAACTGCTTTTTTTCTTTATTTATTGCTCTTTAATGTGTGTGTTGCAAAAATGTTTCCGAACTCCGAACTGTATATGTTTTTGTCCTCCTTCCGGACTTCTTCTATGGGAAATCATATTACGGAAATAACATATCATTAAAAGGGGTGTGCCTCAATTTCCTGTAGCTTTTAACGTACTCTAGAATGTTTCTCATACACAATATAGTCTCCTACATCCTTACCCTATTTGTTCTTATTCTTCTTTTTTTTTTTTTGTAATCATGTAACTTCCGTCATGATTTTTGCTTTTTCACGTATTCTATCAGTGACAAGTGTTTATTTATAAGTATTTACGAGTATTAGTAATGTGTGTACACATGTGTGTCTGTGTGTGTATTATAAACAGGAAATTAACTATATGAGAGTACTCGTCTCTTAACATGTTAAAACATGTCCAGAAAATTCCTTTCATATAAAACAGGAAATTTCATAAAAATCATTTAAAAAAAGCTTTTTAATGTACAGCTTGTCGATAATATGATAATACATTTACTTAAAACTTATACATTGATCAGGATTTTTATTTTTCATAGAGACTTACATTGTAATAGAATTTCATATGAGAAAGGGTTCTAAAAATGGTCCAATCCGGTATATTTTCAATAGGGTTCCTGTTTGGGCCCATCTTGATTCCGAAATGGCGAGGTTCAGGTATAAAAAGAAAATTGTTAGATAGATAGGTGAAAAGCAAGTCATTTATGAAGCGCTTAAGATTGCCCTCCAATTTTAATTATTAACTATAGGCATGACACTCTTGACTTAAGGGATATTCTCATGTTACTTTCCCTTCTATTTTTAGCTCCCTTGAAGCTTAAAAGCAACAGCTCTCGACCCTCGTCTCTAAGAGGATTGGTTTTCAAAAAAAGGGTAATATTTTTATGTTCAATATTTTCATTATTACGTAATGTATTATATATATATATATATATATTTTTTTTATCTTTCTGGAGATAATTATGTTTTCTATCGAACGGTGTATTAAATATTATTTTACCGTTTTCGTTTAGTAGAAATTGTTGAATAACTAATGAAGTTTTTGTACATAAAAATATGTTTAATCTTTTTTAAATAAACTCGCTTTTTCCCAAAAACTTGCCACTATTACATATAAAGAAGTATATATATTTCAAATCTGGAAATCTTTATCTTTAATATATAATACATCATAATTAATCAACAATTTTATTATTTTATATTTTGTTTAATAAACATCATTACATCTTGATTTTTATACTTTCTAGTTTTTTATTTATTTATTTTATTCAGCCTCATAAAAAAATGACAGGCCATAGAAATTATTAAAATGTACAATATATAAATAGTATGTGTGAGATATTACAAATGATTATATTCAACAATTTGCAACAAATTACAACAAGACTATACAATAAGATGTTTCAAGTTAAAATATAAACGTACAAAAGTTATATTACATTAATAAAGTATACATATAAATAATATCAACTATACATTTGAGAACGAAAATACTGCTGTATTAGACTCTGATTACAAGCTTCAATTTTTGTTTTAAGGCAAATTTAGAAGTAGTTAATGCACGAATGATACAACAATTATTGCCATAATTAGTCCGACGTGTATGTAGATGTCTACCAGGTATATTAAACGGGATTAGTTCTAATAGTTGCGGGCAATCTATGCTACCGCATACTATGTTATATATTAAGACGACACTATGTATAAGTCTTCTAGTATTGAGCGTTTTCATACCAAGTAATAGACAACGCGATTCTTAAGATGGCATATCACCGTTAATAAAAACTGTAGATAAAGCAAATTTAAGAAATCTTCGTTGTGTGCGTTCAATCCTAGCAATATGGGTACTATAATATGGAGCCCAGATTACAACACCATATTCGAGTTTACCTATTACAAAGGATGAATAAAGTAGTTTAAGAGTAAAAGGATCTCGAAACTGACTGTGGCGTTTTATGAAGGCTAATTTAGAATACACTTTGGGTATGTTATGATTAATGTGGGGAATAAAACCCAGCATCAAACAAAACACCCAAGTCCATAACCTCATTAACGTTATTGTTTACATTGTCAACAATATAGTAAATATGAGGTTGGACTAAACGGCTTTTGGAAAATCTTATATACGAGCATTTATTAGAGTTTATAAGCATTCCATTCTGGATACACCATCACAACACACACGATCTAAATCCAATTGTAAGTTTATACAATCCAATATATTACTTATTTATTAAAGTAAGAAATTAGCATTAGAATAACAATGTATTATATCATTCATAAATAAGATAAAAAATAAGGGTCCAAGTATACTACCTTGAGGAACACTCGACACCTGGTAGAAAGTAGCACACAATGCGTTTTCGACTCTAACATGCCATATTCTGGAAGATAAATATGATTGTACCCATTTTAAAAATTGTGAGTGCATTTCAAGTTTATTCAACTTAAGAAGGACTCCTTTAATATACTATATTAAGTGGTAATTTGTCAAAAGCTTTGGACAAATCTAAATATATAGTATCGACACTATATCCAGAATTAAAGAATGATACACAGTACTCAGAGAATACAACTAGCTTAATTATTGTGGATCTCCCAGAGACAAAACCATGCTGATGATCGCTCAATATAGATTTAGTTAAATAACTAAGCTTACATGTTCTTTATATGTTATATTCGACCTATTATTAATATAATAATTGGAACAATTAAGCTGAAAAGAAGAAATTGTTTCAATAACTAAGCTTACTATAAACGATTTGCTCGAAACTTTTGGAAACCGAACTGATTTTGGAGATGGGTCGATAAGATTTCACATCATTCCTACTACAAGATTTGAAAATCGGAGTTATATGAGCAACTTTCCACTTATCAATAAAACCGCCACTACTAAGAGATTTGTTAAAGATTATGCTGAGTGGTACATTAAGTATTGTGTTTTGCGTCTATACCCGTCCTGAAGACCCAATTAGACGTTTATAGGGAATTAAGCGTCCCTGCGCGCCCCACCCGAAGGAGGTCCCAACTTTAGAACTTTCATAATAGGCCACGTAAGTTCACCCCTTGGTGACAGGGTTTTTTGCCATGCGACCAGCGATTTTACAGCCCCCGCGAAGCTCCCACAAGGGGGCCTACCCAAGAGTACGTACTGGCAAGAACCTTAGTTCTTGGGGCTCCAGTACCCCGCGGTATCAAACTTAGTCTTTGGTAGGACTGTCGATCACTTGATCTTCCAACTTTGGACAGCCTATTGCCCATGGGTTGGTATCCCATTTATATTATGTTTGCTAAAAGGTAGTTAATGATCCCTGGAATTATCCAGGGGATCTTTATATAAATTGCTTTTTGCATATTATTTTGGCCCCGTGATCCTTGGACGAAACACAGGGCGGGGCCCTGCTCAGTGGTTCACCAAACAATTGCGGAAGACGTTTAAAAAGACAAATATAGAGCTCATCCGAGTCCATCTTATATGAATTCTTAAAATTAGCAATAGCTGATACAATGTCAGCAGTATCTATATGGAGAGAACCAATATTGACCATTTGAACAACATTATGAAGAGAATTCATCGCGTTAGAACTACTCATAGAATAATTCGATTTGAAATATTCGGCAATAAAATGTATGTGAGTAAAATTAAGACAAGAAGTTTTAAAGTAAATGACATAGTAAAAATAAATATTTATTCTTTATATTCTTTAGAGAGAGAGAGAGAGAGATTTAATAGTTGTAGTAAAATATACAATAGTGTGTCTATAGTCCCCGAATTTACTGTATGTATACAAAAATTTAATGATATTTTTAAACATTTTATTTCTGTTACTACACGTGTCACGCACAATGCATATATTTATATAAAACCCACCACTAAGTTACAGTTCTCCCTCTTTTTCTGCTAAATGTGGATTTTAAGTTTTAAAAAGCACACTCAACTTTCCAATCTTTCACAGAGAGATAGAATTATTTATTTTGGAGGAAAGAAACATAAAATCTAATGCAGTAATTGAGAAAAAAATGCAAAGTAGTTTAACTTATTAATGGCCGAAAAGTCGGAGGCACTTGTACTAAAAACATAAACATGGTGGGAAGAATTTACCTTCTTTTCTTTCTTGTTGTAAATGTAAATATTTTAAAAGGCCCGCCTACCTCTAATCAAAGATGACAAACGATCATATTTCTAATGAAATTTTCATGTGGGAAAAATCTCTGCCTAATTATGGAATTATGCTGGTATTGATATATGTACTGTTCCTGCAAATAATCACTTTTTGGGTTTTGCTGGTGAATTCATTTTAATTAGTTGCAAACCAGTGCTTGTGTGAACAGCGTAGTTGTGATTTTTTTTTGTGGAAGTCCTTGACTGAACTTTGCTTAAGTGCATTGTACTTGTATTAAAAGTATCATGCGTGCGTAATATATGCAACACCAACAAAGTTAAAGTCATGTGTTTGGTGTGTTTTTTTTTTTGAAATTGATTCCCTAGAGACTTACAACTTACCGCACGTGTACGATGATTGTGTGGCTGGAAGTGATAGCTTGTCTTAGCATTAGATGCTGTTAGGGTTGGTGTTTATGGCATTATGGCTGTTTTTGTTGTTTTAGTTCAACGTAATCTCCCTGCTACAGTTACAATATTTTGTTTCTTTATTTTTTTTTTGCAGTATTATCCGACCCAAATTAACCATGACATGCATGCTCGTTTGTACGATTCACCTTATACTGCTGTCCTTATACCTACATACACACACATACTTTATCTTGTGCTGTTAATCTCTACAGATTCCTGATATCAGGTGTTATGTGTATTCACATAAATGCAGAGTCCGTACAACTACCTGGTGACATAATTACTTCATTGGATGTGTTTTTTAAATAAACTTCTTTTTCTACTCACACTATAAGGTTGTATTTTGTGGGTTACTAGTATCAAGTTTATAATTTTATAAAGTTGCAGACTTTTAATAATATTTTTGTGTGAAGCGATGTTCCACTCGGACATTAGACAGAACAGAAACATTGTTGTACAAACCTTTCAAAAAGTATGTACTTTACAAAGGTTTGCAGCACCCAAATGAACGCATTGGAGATTTTATAAAGCAAGAAAATCAATGTCGAACTAGCTTTGTCCGTCGTGTGTCCGTCCCCTGTAATGGTAGTAAATATGGACATATTGTCTTGAAATTTTGTGGAGATACTTTTATTTTGAGCAAATTGGACAAAATTTGTTTCGAGCCGCGCTCTCAATCCTCCAAAAACTATCTACAAAAATTACGCTATAAAGTTGAAATTTTATACATTTAATTATCTGGGGCGTTCCAAAAATTTACCAAAAATAACCGAGGTGGGACTACAGACAGACACTTTTGCAAGTTGCAAAAAAAAAAAAATAGTTTTTGTGTAAAATGCAACGTGAAAGCTGATACTTATTAAGTACTTTACTTAGAATGAGACCATGAATTTGGTAAATATGGGCATGGTTATCGCAGAATTTTTATCGAATAATACACTGAAATATAATCTACAAGACGTGGCACGTAAACTGTGCGTTGTATTATTTACACGGAAGCAGTGTTGCCAACATGAAATAAGAAGTACTATATTGCACGGTGTTCATATTATTTTGTCCATCCCCTGTACATGTATATGGAGAGTATTCAAAATTTGATTTATACCAAATTTATTATATATTTATATATATATATACGTATATGTGTAGATATGTACTCTCGATTATTTAATTTTATTATTGTTTTTCGTTACGTTATAAATCATATATGAAGAAGACAATATATTTGGTTAGACATCATTACAATATTGTTATAATTAAACTATTTTAAACATATCATAGATTTGTACAAAAAACTGTACACATATGTATAGAAATGCACATGAACATGAACATTCATTAGTTAAGCAAATTTAATTAAATTAAATCTGAATTTATTAACAATGGATTAAAATGAATAACAGAAGTTGATGTTGCTGCTGCTTATATTACTTTAAAATCTGGTTTATATACGCAAAATTCCTATGGGCTCTAGATAATAGATAAAAACACCAATGAATGATGAATTTACTTAACAGTCTAGTATGAGTATTGTGTGTTTTGTGAGTCTTATATCTATCTATATACAATAAGTTTGCCTGTACTGATAAACAAAAGGTAAACTAACGGAAGTAACCAGGACAATTTATAAGAGCAATTGCAATAAGACAAACAGACTCACATAAGTAATAACCAAAACGCAAATTAAACGTGAAAGAGGATTGAGAAAGTGGCCCTTTTTAGGGTATATATTACATATCAGCTGGCAAACCGAGTTTTATACTGAATGAAGTCTTTTGTAAATCGTGGTCGTTTTTATCCGACAACACCCATTTTTGGTACATCGATGAATGGAATAATTGTAAATGTGTGTATTAAATTTCAACTTAATAGCTAAACTTTTGTGGGACATAAGTAGATTTTTATTAATTGTGGGCGTGTCTGTTATAAAACCACGAATACGTTTAGCATATCAATGAATAGGATAATAATGAATATGAGTACCGAATTTCACTTTCATAAATTAATTTTTGTAGGGTAGAGTTCGTAGAGTCTTTGTAGAGTGTAGAGGCACTTTCTTTTGGTTGTTGCCAATGGAATGACAAACTTTGTATAACACCCATCTTATGTAGAGTGAACAATTATTGTATTAATACTTGTCAGGTTTACAAGTCCATGTGTTTGTGTTTAACAACTGACCTCAAATAATCTTAAATAATAAATTTGTACAAGAACTTGTGTTTTGTGTGCGTGTGTGTGTGTGTGTGTGTGTCTAGGGCCGAAACCACATCAATCATTATAAATAAAATTAATAATGTTTCACTCCAAGCTTATGACTAAGTAAATATAAAGCCTTATGAGTGCATATTTGTGTATTATGGTTATAAGTTCATAAAATTAGGATTAGGTAGGTAGATATTTGAAGAGATTTAATATTGTAAGCTTAGAAGGGATGTAAATTGTTAAATTGAATATTTTGCCATTAGTTGCATTTGTAAAATCTTAGGCGGTACGGTTTGCCATTTCATTACATGGGTGATTACATAATTGTTTATCCGTTTTGACTTGGAGATAAACTCATATATTTTACCTTAAAGCTATATATTTGACCAGGTTTAAATGAAATGCACTTTCAATGAATATCAAACCACTTTCGGATGATATACCAAAAAAACAAACTTTTTGTTTTTACTCTGTTTTTAGGTTAAAGACTTTAGATAAATCCTGTACAAGCTAAATTCGTCTACTCTCTTATGATATGGAAAGAAAGAAAGAAATGTTAAAAAAATATGTATTTTTTTGGCAAACTAAACATAAATTACATCAGAAGAAAACTTTGCAGACACTTACATACAAAAAAAAAAAAAAACCAAAAAAAAAAAAAAAATAATCAAAGAAAACAACTAAAATGAAATTTGGTTTATATTCAATTCTGGGTACGTCTCCTCTATTCCACCTTTCTTTCGTTTGAACAAGCCCACCATAATCAAATAAAGTAAACGTCAACATTTGTAAGAACTTTCAAAAAAATTTATAACACTTTGAAGGAAAAAAACCACTTTAAAAACTTTAAAATATCTAACAAGCGCCTGAGTTGTAAAACTGTACGTGTGAAAAATGATCTTTGCAATATATATGTAATAAATTAAAAAAACATGCTTTTCTGCATACGGATGAGTCATTTATAACCAACTCGGATCGTTAGAATATTTGGTAGCTTAGCAAAGAAAATATTTTTACACAAAATCAAAGTTTAGGTGTAAAGCTGTTTAATAAAGAAATTAACTCTTTAGTTAATTTTACCCGGTCAAGCGTTTTGTATCTTAAATATCACTCATACGCCACAGAGCTCTCTCTAAGAATAACTATTACAAATACTTTGTCAGAGATAATACAAAGCATATATATTCATCAAATTCTGAGTCGATCCACATATGCCCGTCCGTGCGTCTGTCAGTTATTAACCTTCTCACGGTCGTAGCTCTAGGTGGTGAATACCACAAATTCGGATTAAAGAATAAATATATTCCGTACAGTGGTTTTTTTTTTTAACTCACTACAAACATATTTTAGAGCCAACTACTTTATATATGTTTGGCACCAAACGAAAACCACAACGCACTGTTTAGCTTCTCTGCACAACACGCAATCTAAAAATAAGAAAAAAAGAGAATAAAAATAAACCAAATTAAAAATTGAATATAAAACGATATGGAATGCAGCAAACATTTTCCTAGAAAACTTTCCCAAAACATGTAAAAGTGTTTGTTGTGTGAAAACTCATTATTTATCTTTCTATGTTATTCTACTAAATGCACGTACGCTCATATGGTGGCACATAGATAGCGATAAGAAGCGCTTAAGTTGAGGTAAGTTGAACCTAGATCACCCTTTACACGTATGTATGTGTAAATTGTGGGCGAGGTGGGTGTATAATTGCACCCTTCTTTAAAATTCTAACTCTGTAGAATTTTGTTTTCGCCAGGATTTCGCCCACTTTTAGATTTTTTTAAGTATTTGTGTATATATTCGTATGTATGTGTTTATCAAGCTATTTTGTAGGCGCGAAAGAACTTTGTCAAAAGTGGGCATGTTCCTCTGAATTTGACCATTTTAAAAACAATCGTAACAACATGGATAAAAAATATCTGATAAAAATTTCAACTTTTATAATCGAGATCGTTTCGACGCAGACCCGCGGATAATGTAAGGAAAGTATTATTTTAATTGCTGCCAACAAAACTACAATATAAATTTAGTATACCGCCCACTAGAATGTGAAAGATATAAAATATAAGAAAATATAATACAAAGTTGAAATATAAATAAAGGGCGAAAAAATGTAACATATTCTTCTCTATTTAAACACGGAGAGAACACGACAATGTCTGCTGCGTCAACGTTTAAATTGTTTGCTGAACTGTAAACGGTACAAGATAAATTATATGCCATTATAATTATCTAATGGAAAATTATTGGCTTCATTCTGTTGTGAGTTGTTTTAAATGTCTTTTTTGCGTTTGCTTTTGCTTTTGTTTTTATTGTTGTTGCTGGTTTTCATGGTTACAAAACGTTTCCCCCAGAGACGTTAAAGTTATGTTGAGGTTTTTCGGTTTGCTGAGGAAATTTATGTTTATGTTTATATTTGTGTGTATGTGTAAAAATTGGTTTAAGTCAGAGAGTGCGTGTGAATGTATGTTTTGTTTATGTGAAAATTATGGCTTAATTATAGCAGCCCATAAATAAATATATACATTTTTACGTATGCACAGGATTTAAGGTAAATCTTTAAATTTTTTGAGTTGCATTTTTTTATAGCCTCCACATAAGACGGGGGGAATATTAAGTTTGTCATTCCGTTTGCAACACCCAGAAGAATCAGTATCAAAAACTGAATCGATCCAGATATGTATGTCCGTAGATCCGTGTGTCTGTCTGTTGTAGGCATTCTCACTGTCGTAAATTTTGAGATATTGGGGTGAATTTTTGTATAGACTTTTTTAGTTTTTCAGATCTATTATACGCACATCTCTATGTAAAATTAACAAAAATGGTCAAAGGCCCCGCCCACAATCGGCAAAAAGCGATTTATCTGCCATGAAAATTGAGCTATTAAGTTGAAATGTAGTTCAAAAACTTGTTAAAAAAATGGGCATGGTCGAATGCCACAAAAATTGACCCAAGAACTTGAAATTCGGTACACTTACCTTTAGTTATTTTTTCCACCGATATACCGAAAGTGGGTGTGTTCGAATAACAAACACGCTGATAATTTACTAAAGAAGCCATACCCAGTTTATAGCTCAACTTGCAAGCTTATACGTAATATATAGATTATTAGAAGGTGTAATCATGTACCTGCCACGTTTGTATGTAGATGTGGAGGGTATTTGAAATTTCGCCTAAGCCAGCTTCAGTTTTCTTACTTGTTTTATTTTACTTTATTTACATCTATGTTGGATTTAGAAATAAAGAAAAAAAGTAATCTCTTCGTTACGTTAATGATGGTAGATCGTCCCCCATATAAACAACCCTCAATTATATACGCCCTCACAATTTTTTTCCTTTTTTTTTTTTTTTTTTTGATTCACACAAAAGAAACTTTTCTTAACTTTTCACACTCTGTCTTTTTTCCATTTTATTTGCATATAATTGTCGTCTGAATAGAATAAAAGAACAGCCAACAACAATAACAGCAGCCCCGTAAACAATTCGTCTGAAAGCAGGAAAACTTGTCAAAATAAACTTTTCACATAAATAACTTGAAAATTATTTCTACACTTTTATCAAATACATGCAACTTTTCTTTCTTTATTTTGGTTTGTATGCACAAGCACGCACTCAGCCTTATCCATATTGGCTAACATGCCTGAACACTGACTCCATTCAAGTGAAACTATAAAAATTTTGCATCATTAAATGAAAGGAAATAAAACCGGAAAATCAGACTAGAGGGTGACTAGGTAGAGAGTTTAAACTTTAAAGTCCTAAAGCGTACAATATATTTTTAGTTATAGTTGAAATGGAATATTGTATATTATATGTAATTATAAGGGTTCAATAATGTCCTTATGATTAATAATAATTATTTTATAATGAGCACTAGGACATGTGGTGCTAAATTGATCAACGAGAGTAATTATAAAATAGCTACATTTGCTTCAAGACAAATCTTAAATAGCCTTTACATACACAAACAAACAATAGGTGTGGCAGGTACGTATTGCATACGTTAACTTTTAAGTTGGATTCCTCGACATATAATAAATGTTGTATAAATTGTGAATGCATCTGTTATTTGACCACGCCCATTTTTCAAAACATCATTCGATGGACTAATTATATAAGCATAGATCAAACTTAAGCTTAAAGCTCAAAATTTTATGAGGGATTTTTAAATTTATGTTGATTGTGGGCGTGGTCCTTAACCGATTTTATCTAATTTAAATATCAATAAATATGCACAAAATTTTAGCTGAATATTTAACTAACAACTCCCAACACGGACAACTAGATCGTCTTAGATGTTAATGTTGATCAAGTATATAGAGACTCTGTCGTCCCTTTATGGGTATTGCAAACAGAACAAAAAAATCTTACAATATGTAAAGGGTATAAAAATTTGTCAAAATGGAATGAAATTTTTTGAAAAATCTTCTACTTTTATAAACAATATAAAATCTGTTTATAAAAGTTATTAATTTAGTGTCTACAATACAGAGTATTTTCATAACTTTCCATAACGGAAATTAGAGATTTTAAGCTCTCCATCTCTTCTCTTCCTCTTTATAAATCCTTTATCTACAATTTTGATTCATTACGCGATTTTAATTCGCCGCTTAAGTGAATAGTAACCAACGACGCGTTTCTAATGCAAACATTATAAGTGAATGTTGTGGGTGTGGGGGTCTGTAACTATGTTAACCATGAGTATATATGCATACACATTAGACCAGTCCTTATTTTAATTTTTTCGAATTTATATCACGGAAAGCGCTAAAAACATTTCGTTTGGTGACCAAAAAACACAAAAAAAAATTGAGCACGATTGGACAATTTTTAGCCGTGTCTCAAACCACTCCTTGTTTTTATTACTAGAAATAAGGCTAAAAGTAATTTTTTTATTTTTGTTAAAGTAGAAATTGAATTCACTATACTTAATAATATTATCAAGCAGTTTTCTTATAATTATGTACTTTTATTTTTCTATCTTTTACGATAAGTCATTAATAAAATTTTACTTTTTTCTCTGCGCTCGTGAGGTTATGGGCTTGCTTCTATAATTTAAAAAATAAATTAAAAATTTTATAAATTGAAAACTTTAAAATGCCATCGAACAACAACACCATTGAAAAGCTGCGAGGCAGCGAAAACTTTGAGGATTGGAAGTTTTCTGCCGAAGCTTATCTCGAGATGAAGGACTTGTGGAAAGCCGTTGAAGGGACTGAGGACAAAGCAAATAAGCTTACCCAGGCGAAAGCGGAGCTGATCTTGATGGTAGATAAGACAATATATCCACATATTCGTGAATGTGTTAGTGCACAAGAAATCTGGAAGACCTTGGACAGCTTGTATGAAGATTCAGGTTTGATGAGACGCGTGAGCCTCATTCAAAGGTTCTGTTTAGCAAAGCTGAAGGATTTTGCTTCAGTTGACGCATATGTCAATGAAATCCTTACAACAGCACACAAACTGAGAAGTGCTGGGCTCAAGCTAGATGGGTTCGATGATGTTGGCTGGACTGCCGGACACATACAAGCCGATGATTATGGG
The DNA here is from genome assembly GCA_949710015.1 of Crataerina pallida. NCBI lineage: Eukaryota > Metazoa > Arthropoda > Insecta > Diptera > Hippoboscidae > Crataerina > Crataerina pallida. The sequence continues at coordinate 16,983,739 of OX453293.1, forward strand.
AATTTAAAGTTCGGGCGTAAAAATAACTGGTGACACAATTAAACTTAAGCTGTTGCAAGATGTGAAGGAAGATAATGCTTCAGATACTGCATTCTCAGTAAAAAAGAAGAAATCGTTTTCGAAGGGGCCAAAGTGTTACAAGTGTCAAAAATTTGGCTATATTGCTGCTAAGTGCCCAAATAAATTATCTGAAAAAGCTATGCTTGGCATATTTATGGTAAATGACGTCAAAAGAACAAGTGGTTCTTTGACTCCGGTGCATCTGCCCACATGTGCAATGACAAGTCTTGTTTTATCAGCACACCTTAGCCTAAAAGTTTAGATCTCGTCATCGCTAACAACTCCAAAATCCATGCCAAGGGTGTTGGTCGCGTCGAAATGTCAGTGGAAGTTGTTTTCAAAAGGGAGGAAGTATCCTTTAATGAAGTGTTACTCGTTCCAGAACTTTGCATCAATCTATTGTCAGTTTCAAAGATTGTTCAAAAAGGCCACAAAGTGACTTTCACAAACAAAGGATGCACCGTAATCAATCCTGCTGGAAATACCATAGCCACTGGTCGTCATGACAACGGCATGTTTCAACTAAATGTTGCGAAAGAGTTCGCAAAAGCAATCAAAACAAAAATAAGCGATTTTCAACTATGGCATAAGCGTAGTTTAAAGAAGATGTTTTAAAGAAGATGATTTGAAGATGATGAGGGGACTCATGGAAACGTCAAATGTGACATTACAACTGAGGGTTGTGTAACTTGCCTGAAAGGAAAATTTTCAAAATTACCATTTAATGTAATGGGGAATCGAGCGACGCAACTATTACAACTGGTTCATTCAGACCTTGTGGTCCTATGGAGACGGCGTCACTGGGAGGTTCTCGTTACATGCTAACCTTCATCGACGACTACTCGCATAAGGCATTTGTGTATTTCATCAAAAGCAAAGATGAGGTCGCCAGCAAATTCACCGAGTTTATGCAGAAAATCAATTAGGTAAGGTCATCAAAGCTTTAAGAAGTGACAATGTCACCGAGTATTGCAATTCCAAAATGAGGAAAATAATGGTAGATAGTGCCATCCATCACCAAGTTACGGTACCAAACACACCACAGCAAAATGGCGTGTCAGAGAGGATGAACCGAACCATTATAGAGAAAGCAAGGTGTCTATTGATAGATTCAAATCTGCCAAAGAAGTTTTGGGCGGAAGCTGTTTACACTGCTGTGTACTTGTTAAATAGAACACCGTGTAAAAACACCAAAGAAGTCACTCCTGAAGCGAAAAGAAACCGAATTTAGATCATTTAAAGATATTCGGTTGTAAGGCGGTAATTGGCATACCAAAACAGAAGAGACAAAAGTTGGATCCAAAAGGCAAAGAAGCAATATTCGTCGGTTATACCGAACATCCACGAACTTATCGTTTTTACGATCCAGTAAAAGGAGTGGTGTTTACGAGTAGAGATGTAAAATTTTAAGTGAATCCATTGGTACTGAACAGCAAGTGGATGAATTGAGAAGCATCAGTGAAGAGCATGAAGAAGAGGAGTACTGTAGAAACACTTATGAAGCTCCTACAGCTGATGAAAGAGACGACACTACATGTGAAGATATTGAGCAAAATAGAACTGAGAAGTCACACAGTGATTCACTGGAAAATGGAATCACATCCTCAGAGAATGTCAGAAGGTCCAGTCGCTAGAGAAATCCAACCGAAAGATATGGCTATGTAGGTTTCGTTGAAACTGATGATGAACTAAAGACAATGAAGGAGGCTTTGCAAAGTCCAGCAAGAGAGTGTTGGCAAAAAGCAATAAATGAAGAATTGAGTTCTCTTAATGAAAACGGCACATGGGAGATTATTAATTTACCTCCTGGAAAGAAGGCAATCAGTATCAAATGGACTTTTAAGATAAAGTGGAACTCGGCTGGGGAAATAGAGCGCTACAAGGCTAGATTAGTGGCACGAGGTTACTCGCAACACTACGTAATAGACTATGAGGAAACCTTTTCCCCGGTAGTGAGATATTCATCAATACGATTACTTCTCAGTCTAGCAGTACGATTGGACCTTGATATTGATCAAATGGATGTAGTAACAGCGTTTCTACAAAGTGAACTCGAAGAGGAAATTTACATGAAAATACCAGAAGGTCTTGATGATCATGGCGGTATAGTTTGCAGGCTTAAAAAATCTTTATACGGTCTTAAGCAAGCAAGTAGAGTCTGGAATAAGAAACTTGACAGTGTATTAAAGAAAATAGGCCTGAAGCAATGTAAGAGTGAACCGTGCATCTACTATAAGAGGTCACAAAAGGACATCATATACGTGGCAATATATGTGGATGATATCCTCATATTTAGCAACAACAAGAAGGACAAGCAGTTTATTAAGAAAACGTCTGTCCGACAACTTCAAAATGAAGGACATTGGAGAAGCACACTACATTTCAGGTATGAAGCTGACAAAAAACCGTAAAGAAGGACTACTGTGGTTAGATCAGGAGTTGTACATCAAGAATGTGTTGAAAAAATATAACATGGATGAGTGTAACGCAGTATCTACTCCATTAGACTACAATCAAAAGCTAACAAAAAACATAGGTGAAGAAATGGTGGACGTGCCTTATCAAGAAGCCATTGGTAGCATTCTGTACGCTGCACAAATAAGTCGCCCAGACATAGCATATGCAGTGGGGGCTCTATCAAGGTACTGCAGCAATCCTAAAAAGGCACATTGGGAAGCTGTCAAGAGGTTCTTTAGATACCTAAAAGGCACAAGCCACTATAAGTTACAATTCAGCAAAGCACAAAGTAAGTACTTAGAAGGTTTTTCTGGCGCGGATTGGGCTGGGGATCAGGACGATCGAAAGTCCACTACTGGTTACGTTTTCAAGCTTCAAGGTGGTCCATTATCATGGATGTCGAAAAAGCAGCAAACTGTGGCCTTGTCTACTACCGAGGCAGAATATATGGCCTTGGCAGCTGCCGCCCAAGAATCCCTATGGTTAAGCACCCTGATGAACGAACTATGCTGCAAACAAACTGTAATAATCAAATGCGACAACAAAAGCGCTTTAAATCTAGCGGAAAATGCACTTACCACGCTCGCTCAAAACATATCGACATACGTCATCACTTCGTAAGAGAATTGTTGGAGTCTAAGAAAATCAAGGTCGAGTACTTAAAAACCGACGATATGGTTGCTGACATAATGACAAAAGTGTTACCATTGAAAAAACACTTGCATTGTTGTAAATCTTTAGGTTTACACGCTGATTCAATTTAGTGGGGGTGTTAAAGTGGAAATTGAATTCACTATACTTAATAATATTATCAAGCAGTTTTATTATAATTATGTACTTTTACTTTTCTGTCTTTTATGATAAGTCATTAATAAAATTTTACTTTTTTCTCTGCGCTCATGAATTTTTTATTCAAAATTATTTGAAAGTTAAGTTAAGTTTAAGTTTATTGAGACTTTTTTTTTTTTTTTAAACATTAGAGAAGAAAAATAACAAATTGAAGCATGATGTAAGAGTACTTAAAACTATATTGTATTATTTTAATAGCAGAATGGTTAAACAGCTTCATGCTACTTATATAATGTGTTAAGAAATTGTGTTACATAATATGTAAACGTAAAAGGGTGACGGACTTGCTCCCGGGCCTAGCATAATGAATTGCAAGACTAAATCTAAAGTTTAAATTAAATTTGGCTTAAAACTAAGTTTAATAATAAAGGGGAAAAAAGTAATAGTAATAATAAAAAAAAAAAAAAAAAATAATAATAATAATAATTAAAAGTTCACAAGAGTTTACATGTAACTGATTAACTAACCCCTATGGGTATTGGGGTATGCTTGTTTGTAAAAACATGGCATTAATGTTGATGAAGGAGTAAAAGAAATGGAGTCATGTTTAACACCAATTGGTGATAAATATGAAGTGTTAGACCAAATGAAATCGGATTGAGAATTAAAAATTCGCTGTAATAATTCGTTATCGTGAGAAGATAACCGATTAACGAATTTTTCCAGCAAATTAATGCAGTATAATGAAATTTGAATTATATTTGCATTTTCATATATGTATTTATTTGAGTATCTCTTATTGAAGTCTTTAAAATTCTTTCCTATGCATCTTCTTAAAATATTTCTTTCTATAACTTCCATTTCTTTTATCATGGACGGAGAAATACTAAACCAAATTGGAAAGGCATATAATAAGAGGGAACATATGCTAATTTTATATATTAACAATTTTGTTTTAATCGGTAGATATTTATTATTGAAAAGGCGTCCAAAGCAACCTTTAACTTTATTTGCTTTACTAAGCATTAAGCGGGCGTATTGATTAAACTTGACAAGTTTGTTAAATATAACACCCAAATACTTAATACTATCTTTAAAAGGAATTTCAACTCCCTCTAAAAAAAGTTTTAAGTTTTTACTTTGCGGAACTACAAAGTTTTTACATTTACCAGAAGCATTTCTAAGGCAAATTGCTTCTGATTTTGTAGGGTTTATTTTCAACCCCCACTCTTTGTAAAAAGTCTGTGCAAAAGCCAAATGTGCTGAAACTAAGCTTAAGGCAGTCTGAGGACTCTCATGATGAGCGTAAATTAAACAGTCATCTGCATAAAGAATACTATTGGAATGATGAAATTGATGAGGAAAATCGTATACTGAAATATTAAATAGATGTGGAGCTAAAATTGAGCCTTGCGGTACACCACGGTTAATGTCACAAATAATAACTGCTCATCAGTTATTACCAATTTGAATTAAAAATTTCCTATTTGTAAAAAAATTTTTGAACAACTTAATCAAGAAAGGATTGAAACCAATTTGAATCATTTTAAAAAGTATCCCGTTGTGCCATACACTATCGAATGCTTTTTCAATATCAAGCGAAACTGCTACAGTACATTTTTGTTGCCTTAAATTACAAATGATATCATTTTGAAATTTACATAAGGCATGTCCTGTAGAGTGCTGTTTTTTAAACCCAAATTGAAAGTTAGGGATGTACTTAGAAGCAAAGTCAGCATCCATTATGTCGCGAATTATTTTTTCAAAAAGTTTTCCTAAATTAGATAATAGTGAAATCGGACGAACATTATTTAGGTCTGTGCCAAACGACTTTTTAGGAAAATCTTAGCAATTTTCCAAGAATCCGGAAAATAACAGTTATTAATACAGTTATTATATAAAACAACTAAGTACTGGAATACTTTTTCAGGAAATTTCTTAATTAAAAAATTAGAAATATTATCAGAACCAGAAGATTTTTTAAAATTTAGAGATTTAACTAAAGCAATAACTGAACTTAAAGTGGTCAATTTGGAATTTCGCTGTGTGTTCAAAGCATTAAAACTCTCATCAAAAGTAAATATTGAATGAGAAGTCGAGGAAATAACAGAATCTATTGTGGAGGAGATATAAGTAATGTCTCTAATAGGAGCAGTGGGGCTGTAAACTGCTGAGAAATGGTCCCTTAATATATTCACTTTTTCAACAGTGTTATTAACAGAATATTAATGATTATATTAGGTGAAGAAAACTTCTTTTTACCGCCAAGAATATGAAAAAGTCCTTGTAAGCATTCGGGCCAGGAACAATGCGTTCTAAATGTTTACGAAATATTTGTGCTTGTTCAATTTGTATTTGCTCCTTAATAATAATTTTCAGCAAGTCAATTTGTTTGGACAAGAGCTTATAATCTGAATTGCTTCTATTAAGTGTTCTTCTGTAAATAGTTTTCAGCCATTTTTGCCAATCATATTTTATCTTAAATAAATTTTTAATATTATCAGATATTATAAATTTATTACTAGAAAATTCAACTTGAGAAGAATGCTCATTGCAAACAGAATTAATTGACTGCGAGAGTTTTTGAATATGCTCATCAATTTCAGGAATTAATAAATTTCAATTTGTAGCGGGAAAATGTACTGCGATTTCTCGCTCAAAATCTCTTTTAAAAACATTCCAATTAGTATTCTTGAAAGAAGAGAAAGTATTGGAAGGACTTATAATAAAATCAAAGTCTAAGAACTTTAATTGAAGTTTCAGAGGAAAATGATCCGAAAAACTTGGTAAAGAGCGTAAAATAAAATTAGTCCTAGCAAAATCAATTAAATTTGTAGATAATAGAAAGTCGAGAAAAGAATCACCGTTAGGGTAAGAAGGCATGTTATCTGAAAGACGGACGAAATCTTGGGAAAACAACTGCAGGCAATTGAACAACGTGTTATCATTGCTATTGTTGCAATTATCGCCTCAAGAAATGTGCTTTGAATTTAGATCTCCTCCTAATATAAGACCATCATATCTTAACGAAAGGTTAAGTAAAACATTAAGGCCATTAGTAATTAAGGAAGGGTTACAGTTGCATGGAAAATTTAAGGAACCACAAAAAATTTTTTTTGAACATTATTTTTAAGAATATTAACTTCAACTAAAGAATTTGGAAATGCTAGCTCATTAACAAATAATTTTGAGAATGAGATCCGAAACAAAAGAATAATTATCAATGAATATTTTGGCATGTCTTCTTAAGTGCGTTTCTTGAATAAAGGCTATATCAATATCATTAGCCCTTAACAAATTTTGAAACTCTAATTTTCTTAAAGAATCCACCAAGGATCTTACATTAAAAGTTAATAGCTTGAAATAATTACGGACCATAAAATTGTTTAACTTCATTTAATAAACTTAAACAGTCTTTTTTCGCTTGAGTGGGGGACAAACTTTTATAATTATCTATGAAATTTTTTACTTTCTCTTCCAGGGAAATTTCTTGAGGTTTACATAAAAAACTTGCTATTTTAAGAAATTGCTCTATTAGGGAAGGCTTCTGACTGCGGTCTTCTGTCTTATTAAAAAGACTAGAGAACGTTTTATTAGGTTTTATAAAACTAGAATTAGAGATTGCTTTGGACACATTCTGTGATGCCTTAATCAATCTATCTTTAGCCAACTTGGTTTCGTTCCTTTTGAATGAAACAAATTTTTTATAAATGGAACAGCCTTTCCAATTGGAAGGGTGCCCATATTCTTTACAATTAACGCAGAATGGTTTTCCGTCTCCATCTTTATTAAAACTACATTGGCCTTGAGGGTGATTTTTCTCAAACTTGACGCATGCAATCGGACGGTTACAGTTCTTAGAAAAATGACCCCATTGCTGACAACGCCAGCATTGCAAATGATTGGACTTTGATTTTGGCAGCTCCCAATGCACAACTTGGTTTAATAAAAATTTCAAGTTAATAATTTCAGATATACCAATTCCAGGCATCAGAGTTACCAAAAACAATCCCGTATCAATATTATTTTTTTTTGAAAAACCAGTGGAAAATTTTGACACTTTGTAAATTGCTTTAGGAACAATAACGTCCAATTCATTTTTAATATCTTCTGTATCTGTTTTATAGAAAAGACCTCTGAGAACTAGACTTTTACGTTTTAACTCCTTAGGAGTGTATGAATAGGAATCGATTTTTTTGCCGCGAAGCCATTCCATCATTTCATTATGAGCCGTATTCTTATATAAGTATAATTTGTTTTTATTTCTATTTTTATTCACGATTTTAAAATCAATTTTTTTTTGTTTTAATTGATCAATTAAATTTTTTATATTTACATTGTACAGAAAAATGGGAAGACAAGATTTCTTAACAACCTTCTCATTTCTTTTACTCCTTACCTCATTATTTTCTTGAATTGGAGATTCGTTCTGTTCAATTTCTATTTCTCCAAGAATTGAGAAACGATTTTGATTTCTACTATTTCGGCTACTGCTTTCTCCTTCATGTTTGGGAATTTGCTGAGGACGACTTTGACGCCCCCATCAATACAACGCTTAATTTTTTTACTAGTTGAACAATTTTCTTCAACATCCATTACGGAAGCCAAATTATTAGCTTGAGAGTTGGAAGGCATATCCACCATAATGTTTTCTTTATCGCTTTTATTTTCGTCAGCAATTGCCTTCTTTAAAGCATAGCCTAGGCTGCTTTTTAATTTGTCTGATTTATCGGGAGGTAACTTATTTAGATGATTTCCCGGAGAGACTTTTCTGGGATTCTTCGATTTTCCACTTATATTCATAGATTTAATGAATATGGAAGTTGTTACAGTTTATATATTTTTTAATTAAAATTGTTTGAAGGAAATTTTTGATTTTTAAAATTTTTATATTAATTTTTTGTTTGAAAGAAAAAACAATGCACGTCTATCCTGCTTGAAAGTCTATTCTCAAATTATTTGAAAAATAAACCTTAAACTAAAATATTTTAATTAAGTACATATTAATAATTATTTAATTTAATAGTGGGGTCTTTTTAAAACTGGGATAATTCATATTATATTCTTTGATCACTTGAAAAAGGAATTGTTTCTCTTCTTCATTGTGTGTTAATTTATTATTATCTGTAATGAATTTGGCACGTCTTTCAGCAGCATCGTTTACTACAGATAAGTTTTGACAAATTTGAGAACCTTGAACGTAGTCAAATCTTTCATTCCAATTCGATGGATCGACTTGCAAAAATTCTTTGGAAATTTCTAAGCGATCAAAGAACGCGTGTGTGTTTGAATTTACAAAATCGCTTAAATCCTTTTGTGAATATGTTTCAAGGATATGTTTTGGATTAGCTATGATTCTCTTGCATTTTTCTTTATTTGCTTGAACATTAATTGCTTCAACCATTTTTCTTTTAACATCAATACTTACGTTAGAATCGAAGAATGAAAGACCGACTGCTTCTTCGGACAAATACCATAAGTGATTGCTAACTTTTTGTAGCAAAGCACAAGATATATCTCGTTCAGGATAAGCAATTATACTTTTGATTAATTTTAGGTCTTGATTTGGAGCTTCAATAAGCTTTGGTGCATCCAAACCAGACTTTTACATAGATACGAACTATGAAAATACAGACACTACGTATGCCGCTCAGTTCTTGTTATGTCAGTTGAATTGATCACGGAAAAAATACATTTTAAGTGTATAAATTGCTTTTGACATCCATCTAGCATTATAAGTTGCACCAGATATTCGAAAGGTGTTAAAATTCGGGACCGTACCTCCAAGAAAAATGATAATTAATTGTAAAAATTCTTTGTAATCGTGCCTACAATGAGTTTGCTTCAAATTATCAAGACGCTAATTTAATTAGTACTTCTGGTGCGGTTGTCATAGCAACTCTGATTTCAAATACTTTTCGGATAAGAATTTTATCTGTTCCTATCATACAACCTGGTCTTCATTTTTCACGCTGCTTTAATAAAAACTTCCTTCTTGTTATGAATTTCAGTTTTCCGACCGTGATTCATTATAGACCTCCATTCATTGTATAATTTTTCCCATTTTTAAATGCAGTATTTTTCGTGGTGTGTTGAAATTCGAGCTTTCTGCCACAATGTACTAACGTCAGCAACAACTAATCTAGAACTTTCTCTTAAATTTAACCAACTATTCGTAAATTATAAAATAATACTTGTAGCACTTGTTTTCTTGATGGTAATTTAGCACCAGTGATCAATTGATCCTATTAACAAAATATTGTCATCCCATCGAAGTCTTTTGTTTGCCATCGCTTTGTATTAAAACTATGTTTATGCATTAAAGTGAGATATCTATAATATATACATTGTCTATATGTATAAAGACTTTATTTTTAAATTAAGTGTTAATATGTAATTAATTAAAATATTTTAGTTTAAGGTTCATTTTTCAAACAATTTTGATTAAAAAATAAAAAAAAAACTATTTTTAGTCTTATTTCTAATAATAAAAACAAGGAGTGGCTTGAGACGCGGCTAAAAATTGTCCAATTGTGCTCAATTTTTTTTTTGTGTTTTTTGGACACCAAATGAAATGTTTTTAGCGCTTTCCGTGATATAAGGATGGGTCTCATACACATGGTATGTACGTGTATTGACAACAGGTGTAAATATTAACCGTTTGCTAATTTAATGATTCATCGCTTGAATGCAATAGTAGCAGTAATGCAATCTATGCCCGAACCGCTTTTAAACACCAAACGGAGAATGGTGGACGACAGTGAGTGTATAGTGGGTTTGTTAGTGTGCTTAAGCGCCTTTCAAAGTGCCCCTTTGCTGTTTACAACAAATGCCGTTCTGTAGCTATAACTCCATAAACATGAACATGAGTTGTAAGTAATTTGAACTTTTGGTTCAATTAAACACAAATGTGAATTTAGGGAAACTCCTTTTGAGTAGGTGTCTATATAATCAGCATCATTTGTAGTTATTTGAATGCTGGTAACTTTGATATGAATAAAGAAAGCTATTTATCAATATCCGTCTGTCCGTCTTACCATATGTTTAACGTACAAGATGAAATTGGGTGCAAGGTTATCTTAATTCATATATGAAATTTATAGAAAGAGTCCTTTTTATTGAACGACAATCCACAAAATACTCGTCCTGCTCAAATTAATTTTTGCTTTATTGGCCTGAAAGCATAAGTCTAGGTCTAATGCAGAAAGTCATCCAAGCGAGTGAACGTAATCATATACCTGCCACGCCCACCGCAGTAGATGAGGAGGATAAATCGGATTTAGTTTTCTTACTTGTTTACATAAAAATTTTTTTTTACATTATTGTGAACAGTGTCAGTAGAATGTTGAATTTATTACGAATTACTTATTTGCACAAGTTAAGCTAAACCCCAATTGGCCTTCTAACAATTGAACAGTCAAACTAAAAGCAATTGCAGCAGTAATTAGTTGGAAGCAATAAAACACATCATCCCTGCCCCACAATGGTTTTGCATGAATGCAGAATGCGCATGCAGTTGTAAGATTTGTAAATATAAAAATACGAGTATAGCTTCATAAATCCATGTAGCAATATTTCATGAAATTTGTCATAAGTGTTTTGACACATATGTGCATGACATTCAAAATTGCAATTTTTAGCCATTTTTCTAATTTCACCTGCTGATCTAAATCAAATTTTTTAGTTCAATTGAATATTAAGTCATTGTAAGGATATGATGACATGAAGAGACATTCAAATGAACAGTTTTCAAACTTTCATTTTAACTAAGGTATCAAAATCAAGACTTTTTGACCATGTCCGTGTATTATAAGGTAATTAATCTGTTGAATATTTTTAAATTAAATTTGGCTCAGGAATGTTTTTTTCTCTAAGAACAATCACTATGGAAAATGGACTTAAGTACGTCCCATATAACGCTTCATTTGAAAAAAAAACTTTATATGAAGAAAATTCGCGATGCTTAATATTTAAAAAAAAAATAAGTGAAATCCAATCTAATCCAATCGGGCCATTTTTCCACATAAACTTATTTCAAATGATTCTCCTTTGTGAATTGAACTGAACTAACTATAGCATAAATTGTAGAGGGTATTAAATGGTGGGTTTCTACCCCACCATAACATTATAAATGAAAACCCTGCTTGTATTATATTAAGAAAAGGGCAACAAACTGTCTGCTTAATATTTTTATTAACTTACTAATCAAATTATTTAAGATTAGTGTTTTTTATACATGTTTTTTATTAGTCCGTTCTTGTGTGTTTGGTTTCATTAAACTAACTGAATATCACTGTGCCACTTGAAATGTTAACATCGACGTTCATACATGTATTTACTTTACGCTGCAACGTAAACCTGCATCCAACTACTGTAAAATGATTCAAACAAAACTTTTTTAAGAGTGAATGTGTGTCATGTATGTGAATGTAAAGTAAAGTAAAGTGTGAATGTAAAAAAGTGAAATCTATGTTGGAAGGACTATATGAGTACATATAAGTACAAGGATAGAAGCTAAATATTTCATTGGATGGAGAACTAAAATAGATATAGAGAGACGGACACACCGACTCAAATTAAAACTCTTAATGGAAGCTTTTAAACGGATTAAAACGTTATCGTACTGGACATTGACAACTACAAAAATAAAAACAATAACAATAAAAACAACAACAACAACATTTAACTATGGCAGCATGAAAAACTAATAAGAGAGAAACTACAAAAAAGAAAAAATTACAAAAATACATACAACATACCTACAAGAGGTTTTAACAAGTAATAAAAAAACTAAATTTAGTTTAGGTCAAATCTTAAATACCACATCTCCACGTATACATAAAAAGAATGGGCGTGGCAAGTTACTCGTTATCAGCTTGCAAGTGAAGTTCAATGTTTAGTACGTTTCTTTATAAATTGTGAGCGTGTGTGATATTCGCACCCATTTTTGGAACATCGATGGATGGGATAATTATAGATATGTTTACCAAATTTCAATTTCAAAGTTCATACAATAGATAAATTTTTGTGCTCGAGACTCTTGACCGATTGCCCATTTAAAATAGCGACTCTTTGTACCCAAACTAAATGTGCATAAATTGTTTATGTATAATACACAATTTCAGTTCAATGTCTCAAAAATTTACGATCATAAGAATGCCAACGACAGATGGACACTCGGATACATGGACATACATGTCCAAATCGACTCAGTTTTTAATGCTGATCAAGAATATATATTTTGTTCGATTTTGGACCTTTTTCTGAGTATTGCAAACCTTGTATATAAAATAAAAACTAAAATACACAGAAAGAGGAGAAAGGAAAAGAAATCTGTTGTAATAAACTGATTCGTTTATGTATTCTAATCTCTATATTTGCTCTTGTGTTCCAGGTAACACGAATTTCTAAATCGATGTGTAAGAAAGTGCACTAAAATAGTCATATGCCACTGAGTGCATTGTATGTACAGAAGAATTCATAATGCGCTAACAAATAAACTAAACATCAATAAAAAAAGCTGTAACATTAAAAGGCTTTTCTTTTAAAATATAAGGAGATTTTTTTATTAAATTCAAATTAAATCAGAGATTATATTAAGAACGCTTGAAGTTTCATTTTTGAACACTAAAAGGATTCTATTGTCTATATCTCTAAAGTGTAAGAGGCGAAGTTTTTAAAACCTTGAACAATTTTCCATCACCTCTTTTTTATGCATGCAATGTACAGTCCTTGAGAATGTTGCTAACTACGGTTTTGCTTGTACATTCAACTGAATGGCTAAACACACACCCTGTTTTTAAATGAATATACTCTTTTTTTCCACATACGTACATACATTCCTTTACTTATGTACGCATGTGTGTCTGTATGGAAGATACACCTGAACTCAATTTTGAAATCACTTTTCTTTGCCAGAGATTTGAGTATTGTTATAAAAATTTATGTCTATAACCATAAACCGCAGTAATTATAGATGCTTACCTTAGAGAGCTCTCCATCTCTTTCCATCTTTGGCATTAGTTTAATAATATCATCTCTTCACATCATATTTTCTATATGCATTAGCATAGGTATACTCAGGCAGTTGAGAGGTGTGTGTGTGTGCGTGTATATGTGTGCTCATATTCTGCACTTTAAATAGTTTTCATTTCTTCTTCTTCCTCCTCTTCTACTTCTTCATCTAAGTCGTTGTCTTTGTCTTTTTTGAAAACGTTTTCTCTTAACGACTAAGTTTTCCCAACTCTATTGTTCTCACTTAATATTGTTAATGCGCTCCTGATGGTTGTTATTGTTATTGTTGTTTGTTTGTTTTTGTTAAATACATTTATATATATATCACATTATAGTTAATCTTGTTGTTGTTGTTGTTGTTGTTGTTGTTATAAAATTTTATTTTCGTGGTATTGGTATAATAAGTTTGTCATTCCAGACGAAGTCTTGAGAGATCCTTCAAAAGTATAAAATCAAAATCGGACTTTGTGTCTGTACATCTGTCCATTGTTGAAATATTTTCGCTAACTTCTACTGAGCTTTTAAGTTTACGTTTTGTACTGACATTTTGTACAAACTGACATTTCTCTTTACTATGAGAATAAGGCACAATGGCTTATAAGCCATGCCCATAATTTTCAGAAGCAATCAATCAATCAGAAATTGCGCTGTCATTGACAGCGGGTAAACATGTGTTTAATTTGCCAATGATTGATGTTCCCAAAATGGGCGTGGTTAAATAACAAACGCGTCTATAATTCACGCTATTTAGTTAATACGTGCAGAAATAGATAAATTATAAAGATGGTTACTAAGCACATGTTACGCTTACTATTTGCATCCGGTATAGATGAGCAGGGTATTGAAGATCTGGCTTACGCTAAATACTGTTTTTATTGTGCTTGTTTTATTTCGTAAATCCATTATAAGAGCATAATAGTTATTGTTATGGCCCAAAAGTTTCTCTTCTCTTTCTATCCCTTACAACCTATTGTATTGCCTCGCTTTTACTGTGATGTTCTCCTACAATCGAAAATGTTAGCTTTTTATAACCTTCACATTATAAGGGGGGGAATAGGACGTTTGCCTTCCATATGCATTTTTGTGAAGGAAAGAATATATACTGCAGCAGCAATAAAAATCCGCACGTCCGCTCTTGGTTTAAAAAATTGTTATATAAGCTAAAATTTTGTCTAAACAGTCGTAGTTTGTGCAGACGATATATTTTTTAAAAGGGGCAAAAAAAGGTCAAGGAGGCCGTCCAAAATTAGGGAAAGTTTCTCACCGCTATATAAATAAAGCTAGAAAGTTGAGATATACGTCCATGACTCAAAAATGGATGGAATTGGATAAGAGAGACGCTGACAATTCCCAGAAAATCTTATTTGATACAGAAGCCGACTTGTAAGCAATATTCTTTTAAAGCTAATAATGGTATATCTGCCGCGCCCACTTCTTATATATGTATTTGAAAAGTTTTTAAGTCCATTTGTCTTGAGCTAAATATTTTTTTACTTTTTTTTCTTTAAAAATGTTATAAAAATAGATTTATTTTTGTATCCGTTTGAAATTAAAACTTCAACGTCAAGGATCGATGAGTAAATAATAGCAGTGGTTCGTTGGTGAATAAGCGAACATTCATGAGGATATTTGGTTGTATAAACAACTGCACTCTACCAATTACTGTGCAGTTTATTTCCTCTTTTACCTCAATACCCATAAAAACTATAAAACTCTCAATAACCTCAAATGTGTTTAAGTTTATTGTGCTTGTGTGTATGTATATATGTATGAATGTAGAGAAAAAAAGAACACTACTACAAATGATTATGAGGATTGAATGACAAATCGGAAATTATTTTCAGTTTTATATGGAATTTTTGAGTATTTATTGTGCGGTGGAATTATTGGAATGGCAGAGTATGTAATGGATAAGATAATGGATAATGAAAGGTACAGAAGGTACCTAATGCCAACGGTGTGTTGGTGACGTATGATACTGAGATTTTAGATAATTAGCTTCAAAAAAACGTACCAAGAGGGCATTTATCTTGAACTGCTAAGGGAATCAATTAACATTTAATATAGGAGAGTTAGGTGAGAGCGTCGGATCCACAAAAACTTTCAAAAGAAAACCTGCGAATAGCTTACTAAGCCAATCTCGATTAAACAAAGTTTTTAAAGTCTAATAACTTGGAAACATCTGGACGAATATTATTCAAACTTTTTCTGCAAATCTATAATTTGTTTTTTTAATGGGCGTGGCACCACCCATTCATTCAACATTTATTTTTAAAAAGCAATTTCCCTAGCAGTGCCACGCCCATCAATTAAAGATACTCGAAAAGCTACAGAAATTTCGAAATGTTTGCAAAAAATTTGATCAAAATCAGAGCCGTAGTTTTATGCGGTATAATAACACACAACGACAACAAAGCTGTCTACTTTTATTTTAAATATTTTTTCACAATAAATGAGATTTAAATATTATGTGTGAACTACCTACTACGTGCCTATCCAAAGACACACTTGACCACTGAGGTAAGGTCATAAAGCAAACAAAATGTTGCGCAGTTTTGCATATGCAAAGAATCAACCAATGGCCCAAACAGAAACCTACACAGAGTAATAAACACTCTGTGTAGTGTATATATTTGGTATCTCATAGAAACAAGTTAAATGCAATGAATATTAAATAGTTTCCTAAACCATTTCTAAACAACCAATCACACGCATAGATATTGTTTAATTTTATACATGCACATACACATACGCATAGAGGGTAGAAGCATGCATCTAAATGTGCATAAAGTTTTGGTGTGATAACGCTTGGCATGGTATGACATGGCCTGGCATGAATGATAGGCGTGCAAATGAATTCATAACGAGCATTTCGTAAACGCATAAATTAAAGTGTAAACGGACGTACAGACAAAACAAAGGAACATCTGCATCATTTCGGCAAAACAACACAAACTGCTGCAAACGTATGTATCGTATGGAAAATAAAAACATTTAGAGAATGTGTCAAGTGTATATAAACACGCACATAACACCACACACGTTGTATGTAGAATCCTTGTAAATGTATTTGTAAGCACAACAAACCTAATCAAGCTTTAAATTGATAGGAAATGATTCTCTTTCTGCTATGTAGTGGGTATGAAAATATTTTGCAGAGGAAAGAAATTTAAGAATTATTTTTATTTCAAATCGGGCTACAAATCAATTATCGGCTGTAATCGTTAATAATTCCTTATGTTCACTCATTTTCAAATGTGTTAACACTTGCTCAACATTGCCTTAAATTGCCTCCAAAGTATTTCAATTTTAAATTTAATTTAAAAATATACTAAAATTTTAGTAGGTACGTTTGTATTGCATATGTTTTTATATTTTCTTTCCTTAGCTATGTATCTCGGTCATGACTACTATACAAACGGTTTTGCTTAAGGTTGAGTATTCATTAACACTTATCGTACCCGTTTAAAAGCATAATTGCGTTTACACCCATATGTACTTATGTACACACACATGAAAAGCACCATGTAAAATGAGTGTGTGTTTGTGTCTTTATTCACCTTGTTCTCTATCCGCTTAAATAAACATTAAATGAGAAGCAAACAATCCACAACTTTGTCATGGCGGTGGTTGTGCCTTAGATAAAAAGATATTACATCGTTTGACATTACACACACACTCACACACACAAGGTAATGTTTATGAATGTAAAATGATTGTGAAGAAAAGAAAATAATGAACAAAGTAAATAAAAAATGAGCTTATAACAAAGTTTATGTTGAGCAGATGATGACGATAATAAAGAAGTTTCCTGGCTGAATTTAAGAAGAATACTCCAGCAGAGTGGAGAGTGGATAAAATATATATGTACATATGTGTGACAGTGGGTATATGCATTTACCAAGTTTATTATTCCGATTTCAAAATCCAAAAGGAGTTGTCGGCGAAACTTTTTCATGTCCGTCCATGAATCTGTCTGTTTTTGGCTATTCTTTAGTAATAATACCTAAACAATATATGATGTATTGAGCTGGAAATATAATATATGGATACTTCTAACTTTTGCTCACAAATCACTATAATGCCACGCCCATAATCAACAAAATTTGAGCTAAGAAGTGGAAATTTGGTAGACATATATTTATAATTATCCCATTTAAAGATGTGTCAAAAGTAGGCGTGGTCGGTGGATCAGACATACAATTTACAAAAAACCTTATTCAGCGTAAAACTTCACTTGCAAGTCAATACGTAATACGTGCACTACTAAAGAGTGCAATCATGTACCTACCACGCCCACTATTTGTATTAAGATGCGAAGAGTTTTTAAGATTTGGCATAAACTAAATTGATTTTTTTTTAAATTTAATTTTTTGCGAAGGCTACAAACGGACAACCAGTCGTAAATAAATTCTTTTGTATATCCCAAACATTATTAATACTTGTTGTATATTTTATAGTTTTCATAACTTAACTGAAATGAACGAAATCCCACTAGAAGAACAACATTTGCTTTACCTATGTTTTCCTAAACAAAATTGCTGCATAACTGTTTTCATTTGAAAAGCAAAGGATGCAAAAATCTTAAAAAAACTTTTCTTTTGTGGATTATATGATTTGAAGCGCATGCTCACCTCTTCCTTGGTTATAGTAATTATGCTAAATGTATCATTTTCGAAGACAACATTTCATGCACAGCACAATGGTGATACTTGGGGCCAGAAACTGATGTCCTGATGATAAAAACATTTAGTGTGTTTTTATTTATTCAAGCAATACGAATAATGAGCGCTTAAAATGATATTAACTTAAAACATGAAAGGACTCTTGAAACGTAAAAAAGTGGATTTTAATTTTTTTTGAAATCAAAAAAGTAAAATAAAAAAGAAATATCAATAAATAAATATTTATATATAAATTACTGAAATTAAAATTATATACATAAATAATAAAATTTAAAAAAATTAAATACATCATAAAAAGTGTCAAAAATTTGTAAAAAATAAAATTATTTATGTAAATAAAAATTATATTTTAAAATAAATAAATAATAAAAAAATTAAATAAATCATGAAAAGTTTAAAAAAATTGTACAAAATTAGTGTTAAAAGATTAAGTGTAATTATTTTTTAAAATTCTTCTCTTTTGATTTAAAGGATTTCAAATTGTCATTGGTTTGTAACTATTGCAACCTTTGTGATGATTATGAACGAGTTTATTTTTATTTATTTTTATAATCCTTATGTGTTTGTTGTGCTGTTGTTGCGCAATCATATAAATAAAAAGCTTTTATTCTACTTCCATTTCCATCAAGGTCGTTTCAATTGTGTGGCTGACAGTGAACGTGAATTTTTTTTGTTGAGTGAAGATTTGTTTTTGTTGTTGTTGTTTTTTGCAGTTGTTGTTTTGGTAGATACTCTAGAGGTATTTACATTAATTGTTAAGTTGTTTGCTTTGTTGTTATATAAAGTCACTGCAGCATGTGAATTTTAATTGTCCTGTGTGGTACAGGCATCAGCTGCTGTTGTCAACGTTGACTTTTGTGTGCAGTTTTTCTTATACCTTCTTGGAGTGGAGTGGTTGGCAACAGAATAGAGTTAAAGTTTAGTATTTTTTTATAAAAAATTTAACTTTTACTGCTAAGAATAATTAATTGGTTTCAAGGGTAGGGTTGGTGTATTTTTCGCCAAATTTTGTCAAAAAATATTAAAAATTGTTTATAAGGATTTTTTTTTAATAGGGCATTAATGGGGGAGGGATTCTAAAAATGTACCGATCAAGTCCATTTTCTTTAGAGATCGCGCTGGACATAAACGATATCCTTGTGATCATTTTCTCAATCGAATTCGACAAAAAGTGTCATTTTTCATTTTGAAAACTCTATATTTTTTTTTATTCTTTTACAGTTTTTTCTTCTCTAGAAAAATAATGAATTTTTATAACTCAGTGGTGTCTAAAATATTAACAAAAACGTTTAGTATTCATTAAAAAAATAAAAATAAAACCAAATCAAACTAAATCATTAAACACCCATAGACATGCATTATTATTGGGTCGATGTTCATGATAGCTACAAAAACAATGGCCAACGAACTTACAACGCATCAACAAAGGAAACCACCTGACGTGGAAGAGGCTCTATCTTCAATGCTGTGGACTCCTTACGAGTGCAATGGCACTGAAACATCTTCCGACGATGATGTAGCCGATGATTATAATCAGCTTCAGCATCATAACCAGTTATACGATTATGACAAATACCCGCACAACTATATAGCCGTTGTTCCCATAACATCATTACGGGCTACCAGCAATGCCAACAGCGCAACGGCATGTTATTTTGCGGAGGATAGTGTCGGTCAACCGTCATCATTGGCAAATGATGTTGCAACACCTTTAGTGCCTTTTCCCCTAACTGTTGCTAATTGCTCAAATGAGACAAACTTATTACCGACCGCTGCTCGTTTACATTATCGCGAATCTAAAAATTATCATAAAGTTTCAACTATTAATGCCTTAAGTGATGTGACCTATGAACAAGCAACCAACATCACAGCCAGTGCAAATGTAAATAGAACGAAGCGAAGCTATTATCCTCGTTATGCCGCTTTAAACAAATGGTGGCCGGCCTCTAGCTCATATCGAGGAGCGCCCACAACATTACCAACCTTCACAGCAACACCAACACTAACTACAACAACAACTGGTGTTGAGAGAAAACCACCATCCTATGAGTCGTTGTATGCCATTAAACCGCACAGTAAACGGCATCATTTGCAACTTTTAAAGCCAGTCCTAAATACATGGAATCGTTTAGCTAACATCAACACCAACAAAAACAACAACAATTCCAATCCAGACATCTTTGAGTATAACATTGCCCAACAAGAACAAGAGCAAGATGAAGAACAACAACAACTCGATAATAATTATGTACGTAGAAGTACAAATAATCAACACTTCGCAGAGGAATCATTTGCCGCTAATTTTGTAAATGAGGTGAGTATGATAAATATACAATAATTGATTACTGATTACAAAACATTATAAAAAAAATAAAGCAAATCATTTCAAGAAATTTGCAAAAGCACAAAACCTAAGCGATGTTTGATCAAAATAGTAACAATAATCTTTTCCCCAAAGCTTTCTCCTCCATGCAATATAGAATATAGGTGAAGTGAATGTTAGTTTATGAGTACTTTAATTAGCTCATTAATTAGTGCTTCTAATGAGACCTTTTTTAAAGCTGCTTAGTATTTATATATGTCATGGTTGTAATTTTTATACTCACACGTTCCACAACGGATGGAGAGTGTGACAAGTTTCTAATGTCTTTTGCCAAATCCACAAAGAATCGTCAAAGACCACGAACATATTAAACATCAGAATCTGAATAGTTCCAGTCATGTCCGTTTGTTGTTTATCTATTGTTGCTAAAGCGTATGATCGCAAATTTTGACATATTAAGCTAAAAAAAATTACAGACATTTCTAGTTTTTTAAATTGGGGTAATTCTGCTTAATGCCAAAATTGTGTATCAGCAACAAAAATTAAAAATCATGGTACACCTTCACATTGAGGTTTTCCATCATCAACGTGGGCGTGCACTCTATTTACAATTGAATGAATTTTTATACAGAAGCCGTTGTGGGTATTCAAAATAATAAATAATAAGGGGCGTCATCAAGTATTTGCCACACCCTATTTCGTGTATATACATATTTGAAGCGAATCTTAGATCCGGCCTAAGTCAAGTTTAGTTCCTTCTACTTGTTTATATATATTTATATTCATTTATATGATACATAAACAATAACAGCAACAACAATAACAAATATTTCTTTTGAGGTCAAACTGTTGTCTGTAGAATTAAATGGTCTTGTGGTCGCAAACAATGAACTTCTTTATCACGCTGAATGTTCTTTTATATGAGTTTTTATATACTATATAGGATGTGCTTAGCTGTGAATGAAATTAATCAGAAAGCTCGTATTTGTAAGCACTTAATCATATACACTCTGTTGTACTGTTGCTTGATTAGTATACCGCTTAAACTCGTATTGTAAAAACTTGCAAGTGGTATAATTTTATTGATAAAAAATGTCGATGCAAAATCGATTTTTCCTCATCGGCTTGTAGTGCACATGAAGGGAAAATGTCAAATAAAATAATAACATAAAATAAAAACTAAAAATATAACAAAAAGGAAGAAGCCGGATTAACCATAACGCTCCCGTATTTAGAGCAGGATGTTACAGGTTCGTAAGATGTTAGAAAAAAAACAAGTAAAAAAACTAAATTTGGCTTAGGATAAATTTTATCTACGTGTAACATTTACGTACAAATAGTGGGCGTGGCAGTCCCATTATTACGCCCTCTGATAGTGTACGTATTACGTAATTGCTGGTAAGTCGAATTTTACGCTGATTACAGTTTTTTTGTAATTTGTGGGTGTGCTAGTTATCTGACCTATTTTTAGCAGATCGAATAGTGAGGTAATTGTACCAAATTGTGTACCAAATTTCAACTTTATAGTTGCATTTTTGTAACAGATGTCGCTTGTGGATCCAATTTGCGGCTCTTGCCCCAATTTGCCCAATTCGTAAAAACTAAACGCGTCTGTATAAAATTTTAGCTTCACACCTCACAAATTTTTAACCGTAATGGAGCCAAAAACAAATAGACGTTCGGACATACGGACGGTCATGTCTAAAACGACAGAATTTTTGAAGCTGACCAAAAATATTATACTTTGTGCGATGTTCTGCGAATGAAATGATAAACTTAGTATACCCATCATATGTTTAGGGTAATTTTATATAAATATTTGTGCATGTGGGATTCAATTGTGATTTGAATTTTGTATAAATGCAAGAAGGAAAGGACCTGAATGACAATAACAATTATTGTGACATAAAAGAGAATTCACTTAAAATTTAAATCATTACATTGTCATATGCGGTTTGCCTGCTTTCTCGTTTATATACAACCATGTATGTATTTGTAAGTATTGTATAAGAACTCAAATAATTGAATTTGATTGTTTAGCACTAAAGTCATCCGCTTTAGTGGTTTTAGTGCTTTTGATGTTCTTGCAATACTTACTACAAATTCCTCTACAAATATTAATTTAAACTGTATTTATTTAAATATCCACCATCAGCATTAATGCAAACACATCGCTTTAGTCCTTCTGTACGTTCACGTTCGTAAGTGTCCGTGTTTCCGTGACCCTCTTTTGATGTAGCGTCCCCTAGGTATTGTAAATATGAAATTTGGCATATTGTTTAAATTCATGACTGCAGACCTTCACCGTTCCTTCTATGTAACAGTGTTATAATTTTATTTACCACATAAGGTATTAAAAGGCAACGTTTCCAGTCGATCGTCAGATCGACAACATTCAATGAAAGCAAGCAAGCAAGCACACTGACTATTTTATGACATAGGTACGTACATACAGACATGCTGACATATTTTATATGTATATATAAAAAATAAATAACAATTTGTCATAGTGACCATAAATATAGTGTTATATATATTTAAGTTTACATGTTAGCGGCCTCTAGACGGAAGTGCTGCATTAATTAAAATTTTTAGTGCAAATAGAACTGCTAACTATCACCTTTACCTACCACCCTAGTGTACCCAAAGTTTCCAAGGTGCAATCTCGCAGCAATCATTGAAGTTAATAACACACACATAAAACAAAAACAGGACTAAGGCATTCATGTAGGACCTTTCATGCAATTTCATTTCACATCATTTGTAGTTTGTGTAGTAACATAGCATGTCAATAGCAATTTTGTTATAAGCAGTAATTTTCTAAAATTTCGCCTATTACCAGCACCACTAATTATAATATGTTATAATAATTTGGTTGCACGTTTTTCATGAAGTGAATATGTGCATATGTTAACAGTTATATGCTTCGGGGTGCTTGAAGTATATATATGCGGTAGCTATTATAAATAAACATTCTAGTGTACATAATATATATGATTCATGACATAATAGTTGGGTCAATTTACTGCTTATCCACATTTAATATTAAATTTTTGTTTTAACAACACACAATATGTAGGAATCATTATACCCTACACCCTAAACTGAAACAGAGTGTATTGTATTTATTGTTAACCTCAAATGGCACACCCTTCATCGATTTAATCACGTCCGTGTGTCCAGTCATGTTTTACTTGTAATAAATCAAGAGGTCGACATTTTTGATATGATTTGATAAAATTTTTTGCAGAGTTACCTTTTAGGCCGAGGACGATCGCTATTGGAAATGGATCTGAACCCATTCTTAGAACCCCTCCCCATATAAGATCTTGTTATAATGTAAGTGGTGTTCACTTGTGTTTTTATGTCTTCCACATAAGATTGTCATTCCGTTTACAACACTCAGAAGGAGACGTCAGAGACTCTACAAAGTATATACTCGTATATTCTTGATCAGCGTCAATTTAGTTATGTAAGTTCGTGTGTCTGTGTGTTCGTGTGCCTGTTTCTTATTGGAATTCTTACGGTCGAGAATTAAGTGCTTTTTAGTTTCTTCACGCAGATCGCTATATAAAATGGTCAAAATCGGTCAAAAGCCACGCCCAAAATCGAAAAAAATGTATTTATTTAGCACAAAAGTTGAGTTTTAAATTAAAATTTGGTTGTGTGTTACAGTTAACTCATCCATCAATGTGTCGAAAATGGACGTGACCGGATAACAGACACGCCCACAATCGACAAAAGGCGATATATCTGCTATAAAAATTTATAATTATCCTGTCAATTGATGAGCTAAAAATGGTCGTGGTCAGATAACATATACGCTTGAGATTGAGAAAAAGCCAAATTCAGGGCAAAACTCTACTTGCAAGCTGATACGCAATACTAACAAATTTAGAGGGCGTAATTACCTACCTGCCACGCCCACTACTTGTAAGCAGATGTGGAGAGCAAAATGCTAAGATTTGGCTTAAGCTACATTGAGTTTTTTACTTTGATTTTAATTAAATAATATGGTAGAGAGTTTTCAAGATTCGATCTAAGCCTTACAAACTTGTATATGTATTTTGATATCATATGAAGTTTTTTTTTTTGCTGTCAAAGACCTTATCTTCCATTTCTACTTATATTGTTTAATGTATGATTTCAGGATTGTAATGTAGAAACAAATGTTGCCTCAACAAATGTTGATAATCAGCCCATTATAAATTTGAACAATCGGCAACAACAGCAACAGCAAATACATTCTGGGTTGTATGGCCAGCATTGCGAAATGCCCCCAACAATAACAACTGCGCACAAACAAGAGAAACTAAAACTGATGAGTCATACACAACAACAGCCTGCAGCCAACAATACAAGATCACCACAGCAAACGCAAGAAAATCTGGCTAAATTTGTGAAAGGAAATCCACTAATAACAAAAGCAACAACAATCAAAGACTTAAATGATCAACAACAGCAACAGCAACAGCAACAGAGAGTAGTAGAGTATGGCACAGACACAGAACAGGTCACTCAACTGCAAATGAATGTTTTTAGTTTGGTAGAGAAAGAAACGAACTCACCACCAATAAAATCAAAGAGAGATCATTCACGTAAACGAACTAACCAGCAAGCTAACGAGTATAAGAGCCTATTTTATTATAGAAATGAAACATTTGTTGAGTCGATCAGTACGTCGTGTTTGCTTGAATTAGATGGTAATAAAGCGGATTGCACAAGTGAACGCGGAACGGATACGGCACTAAATGGGAAACCGAATAATAAATGTTTAGCAGAATTGGAACGTTTGTATGCCGAATTTCAGGCCAGTGAACAACTGAGGGAACAACAATTAAAATTAAACGAAATGCGTTTAAATGTACCGGCTAGGGGTGGGGACGATGTGATGACTGCCCCAAAATTCAATTCGAATAGTTGCGTTATATTAACCGATACAAATAGTGTTACAGCTTTAATGAAACCCAGTCAGTTAAGTCCCAGCCTAACCATACAAGTTAATCAAAATAATAACAATAACAATAATAACCACAACGATAATGTTATTCAAAATAATAATAATAATAATAATAATAGCAATGCGAGCAAGTTTAGTGAGAGTGCGGCTACCACAGTGAATTATAAATCATTGCAAAATCAAAGTCATGACGATGATGTTGCAAAATGTAAAAACAGTGGGGAGGCAATAATTAATAATGCAAAAACAACAACTGCCACCAGCGGCATTTGTGTAGTGAATTGTAATTATGTAAATAGTAAAAACAGCAACAACGTCAACAATAATATAAATAATAATAAAAACAACAACAACAACAATTACAGTTTAAATGACAACATTAACAATTCCGATCACAATCGAGTTACTACAAATTTAACAATAGAAAAAACACAACAACAACAACAACAATTACACAATACCAATGTGTTTATGATTGATAGCTATAAAAAACAAAATAATAATAATTTGAATCAAATTCAAAATTCAATTAATAATGATTACAACAATGCTGCCACCGTTAGCAACATTACTGTGGATGCAATGCCCAATTTAATTAGTGACATTAATATCATAATAAATTGTGAGAATGATCATAATGAGTATAAAAATAATGATAACGAAAGAGATCAAGTGAATGTTATACAAGTGAATGAAACAACAACAACGACAGCAACACCAACAAAAATTACAGCTAAACGCACTTTTACCTCAACTGAATGTCAAACCGATGACATATCGTCAGTGCAGTTGCGTATGCCCAGCTCACAAGTGGTGGAGGCAACATCAGTAATAGAAGCGACACCCACTTATATGAATAATCGGGATCAAAGGCGACACAGAAGGCGAGAACGTCGTTTTTTACATTATACCAATTCATTAATAAATCCCGTGCTAAGCTTTAATCATGCCATGTTACGGCACCGGCCACCACCTCCTCCACATCCCACACATCCCCACTTCCAGACTCATCCACATCATACACATTTAATGGAACGTCATTCAATGCCAGTCAATCATGTAACCGCTCTCTTGCATCCAGCGCCCGTGCCGCCACCACCACCACCACCTCCAGCTGCCTTATTAAGGTCCATGCTGCCAGATATATTACATAATCATTTTCCGCCACCGTACAGTGCCTTGTCTTTGGCAATTGGTAATGATAGTGGTCATATATTGGAGTCTAGTGGACCAACACCAACACCAACACCAATAACACCACCGCCCCCTTCATTATTACCCACAATTCAACAGCCAGCACTGGTACCATCGGCAACGGCGACTACTGTACTGAGTGCTGCGCCAGTGTTACCTGCCTCGGCAATAACTACCGTCAGTAATAATAATAATCTGTTGACTTCAGTTATATCAACAGTTCCTCTACCGAACGCTACCCAACTACTGCACGATGGTCGTTTTTCCTTTCCGCTACCGGTAATGAGAAGGTAAGCGAAAAGACTTTAATTATAATTTAAAATAGACCCGCGTTGTAAAGCTTTATTACATAATTATTATCGATTTATTAAAAGTTTAAAATATCAATTAACAATAAGCCAAAGTCAATAAAATATTGTGCATATAATTCTCTCTCTATGGTTTTAAATGTCAAAAGTTTCGTGTGGGAGAGAAGAAGGAAATGTTTGCACGTAATCTACTTCTTTACCTTTTGATGATGAGGTGTTGGAGGTGTTGGTTGGCATAAGCTTTCGCTAAGTCAATAATAATGTTAATAGCGTATAAGTAATTAATTAATGTTGTGAAAAAGTTATAATGAATGGATGTGCATCCATGCTAACGCAATCGACTATCTCGTTAATATAAATACATAAAAATATCATTTAAAAAAAAACAAAACCAATCCAAACAAAATTTAATCCGCGTACTTTAATTTATGTGTAAATTAATTAAAAACGAAAAATGAAACACGGTTTGCATGAAAACTTAAATACCTTATACTCATAGAGGTGACATGTATGCTTCTGTACCCCTTTTTTTATCAACCAGTAAGGCGTCCCAGTTCATTTTAAAGGTCGAATTTTACGTTGAGTAATTTTTTGTTGCATTTTTTTAATATTAATATTACATAAAGTAAAATTTATATTATTTATTAAATTTCAGCTAGAAAGCTAGTGTTGTCAGAGAATTTTATAAAATTTGGGGCGTGGCTGTTGACCGATTTTTCTAGCTGTACAGATGCCTTTTAATCTGTACCAAATTTTAGCTCAATATCTCAATTTTTCCTTACCAGGAGCACAATAAACGGACCTATGGACACTGTTAAATCGTGTCCTAATTTTCAGCATAATAAAGATTACACAAATCATGTAATGAACATAATGTACATAAACTCTCTTAACTCATTATTTATAGATTGTAGAAAGGAACAAATAAATGCACAACTACCACAATAATAATGAATAAAAACAAGACAAAGGGAATTTTATAAAAATTAATTATGTAATAAACACATAATACATATAAGGTTAATATAGCACAGGCGAGACCTACCACTAAACTGAAAGAGCCTAGCCATACAAAAAGATTAAAAGTAAACACTTTTCATAACGATTATTTTCGTTGTAAGGCATATTTATTAATAAAAAATAAAAAAAAGAAACAAAAAAAAAAGAAAATTAAATTTAGCTTAGGCCCAAATACCTTTCACAGCAATAACGGTGGGCGTGGCAAATGTATATATATGTATTGCGCCCTCTACTAGTGTATATCTTACTTTTCAGCTTGATGGTCTAGTTTGCCTAATTAATGTATCCACTACTTGAGTGCCTTAATCGACCACTTGTGTGTTTTCAAATTTATCATATATCGAACAAAAAGTAAAACGTACGAAACAGAATTATTATTCATAAAATTAATTACTGCAGTTAATTGATGTAACATGATGGAGGACGAGATTAGAGGACAACGCTAAAGGTTTTTTTGTAGAAAAAGTTAAATTCAAAAGTTTTAAAGTTTATTGAAATAAAAAATAACAAAATATATAGAATGTTTATTAAAAAGGGGAAGAAGGCGGAAATAATGTTATTCCGTTTATAACAGAAGAAGGGATCAGGGACCCTATAGAGTATAAATCAGCATGAAAATGTGGATTGATCTAACGTTGTCCGTCTGTACATCTGTTTGTTGATGTTGTTGTCATGGGCGGTCATTTTGAAATACTTAGCTTATACAGATGATATGATCGTTTCTGCAGATCTCCCTTAAAAATGAAAAAAAAAATCATTCGAGCGTCACGCCCACAATCGACAAAAATCTTCATATCATTACAAAAAACCATATTCACCATAAAACTAGACTGGCAAGATTAGAGGGCGTAATAGTGTATGCCTTACGTATATATATCTGCGAGCCCACCGTTTTAGATGTGAAGGGTACTCAAGATTTGGCCTAAGCCAAATTTAGTCTTATTCCTTTTTTAAATTTTTATAAATGACTTTCCTTTGCATTTTAAACTTTACCAACATAAGATTCACTGAATTAATTTTTTTATAATACATATATTGTTGTTGTTCTCTTGTTTTAATAACAATTGTTCTAAATTCTTATTTATTTCAGCTAAGTGCAATTTATTTATAGTTTAGTGCGAGTCATGTACACGTGATGCAAGGTTTTTTTTTCAATTTTAATTGAAAAATTTATATTAGAAATAAATTCATGTGTTAATCTATATAAAGTAAAAATTATAATAATTCATCATATAATAATTAAATTCAAGAGTGTTCAAGGTAATCCACGCACTCGTCAAGCCAGCTATAAAAGCGGAGGAGAGATAGCAAGTGTAGGTTTCTTATGCACAATGATTATAAAATATTTGTCGATTACTAAATTTTTTCATATAATTAGGTAATAAATTACCGCCAAATGACATAGATAGCATTATAATAAATTAAACATCAAAAGTTAGCATAAAAATATGAAAACAATGAAATTTAACTTTCTAACAGAATTTTATTTAATTTATGTACAAGCATGGAAAAAACCTAAATTTGGCTTAGACCAAATATTAAAAACCCTCCCCATCGAAAACGGTGGGTGTGGCAAACATATTTGCATATATTACGCCCTCTAATAATGTATGCATCAGCTGCAAATCTAGTTATACGTTGAGTATGGTCTTCTATACATTGTTGGCGTGTCTATTATCCGATGCCCATTTTTAACACATCGATGGATGGGATATTCATAAATATTTGCCTCAAATGTCAACTTAATTGCTTAATTTGTGTGGCGAATAGTAAGATTTTTGTGGGCGTGGCATTTGACTGATTTTTTCCATTTTTAATAACGTTTTTCATATAGAAAATAAAAGTGTCTGTACAAAATTTCAGCTCAATATCTGAAAATTTACGACCGTGAGAATGGCAACAGGAGACGGGCACACCGACTTACGTTTTCGATGCTAAAAAATAATATTTATATATTGTAGAATCTCTGACGCCTCCTTCTTGATTTGCAAACTTAGTATACTCCCGACACCTAAACAAATCGATTTGGTTTTGAATATTGATACATTATTATTGTGTTACTGAATTCCTAACTTATTGAAATTTGTGGTAAATGTTTCTCCTTCTTATTGTATATTTGTTTTATTTTGCAATTGTTGTCTGAGGAGTTTTACAAAATTGTGGTAATTAAATGGGGTTCGATTGGTTGGTTGGTTGGTACAACTGATGTATGGGTGGTTATAAAATACAACAGCATTCAACTTAACAACTCATTGAAGCAATTTCACAAAACTTTACACAAATATTAATTTAATGGTAAACTTATATGCACACATACTCAACTCAAGTCATTTAGCTTAACAGCTAACAACAATTTTACCTGCAATATCTTTTCCCCAATACAAGCGAAATAAAAAGAAAAGACAAACTCAACCGACATCAAGCATAAGACAGTGATTTGAATCAATATATATATATATATTTTTTTTTTGGTGTAACCAAAAACTGAAGAGAGTGTTGGTGAGCAACATCCGTTATTACTTTTTTCGCTATTTATTGCATGGTGTGGTTTCGGGGTTCAAGAGTATCACATATTGTTACATACTTGTATGTATTTTTATACATATTTTGTTTCATCATATCCATATACTTTCACTTTCACAACGCATTAATTTTTCTTGTCTTTGTTTTTGTTTTGCTTTTGGTTGTTGCGGCTGTCATTTTTCTTTGTTTTGCACTTTATTGTTGTTGTTATTAATGTTGCTGTTGAAAAAGGTTTTTTTTTTCTTAATAAAGTGAAAACGAGTTTAAGGTAATATTTTATGTATATGTAACAAAAAACTGAATCAGAAATGAAAAACCAAAGACAAAACTTCAAATTTGGAACCGTGCATAATTTTCCTGCATTTAATAGAATTTTTAGCATGGGTAGGTAATACAAATATGTAGAGGGACGGATGCACATTATTTCACTATTATCAGTGTTTCATTCTTTATACAGGTTAAGGAATAACCAATGTAGTAATGCCATTTGAAAAAAATCGTCAAACTAGAAGAAGGAATATCAAGATCAAGGTTCTCCTCTTTTAATCCAACAACTGGTATATGAGAAGTCCTTGCAGTGAAGACTTCCATTATTTTTATACCCTTCACACAAGATGGAAGTTTTTCTATGCTTTTTGTTGCAGAAAAGCGAGTTAGAGACAATATATTCTTGATCAGTATCAAGAATTTCGAACCAATACAAACAGATCCTTCCGTAACTAAGTTTTGTGATAGCGTAGTTTCTATAAAAAGATTGCTAGATAAATTGGGTGGAAATGGTCAAGTGTAAAACATGTTTATTGCAAATAATTAGTGGATTCATTCACCTCAAAAAAAAAATGCAAAAATGTAAAATCACACACACATTCTCAAAGGACGTTTTCAAGTACTTACCACGCCTACAATTTGTATGTAGAAAAGCAGGGCATATAAGATTTGTCCTAAGTTAGATTGAGTTTCTTTACTTTGAGCTTGTGGCAGTTCTTCTTGGCGATGGGGGCTAAAAGCTGTGTCATTCAAATTATAGTTACACACAAACATTCATTATAGCCATGATTTCTCGTACATTTAGTCAATTTTTTTGCTTTCAACAGTTTTGCATGAATACGAGAGTATCTCCGTACAACTCTCATACTCAATGTTCTGCCCAGGCTTATAACAAGTATTGGTGATATTTTAGTTTTATGTTTTTCAGGCAGATAATAAGAATGAAGCATAAAGTGGGGTAGAGGTTGCCCAAAAACCGGCCTTTTGTTTGGTTTCTTTATGGTGCGAGTTACAATGCTTTTACACTATTCACATAAGACGGCTGTTTACAAAGTGAATCATTCCCTTTGCAACAGCTAGAAGGGGATGGCGGAGATCCTACAAAGTATATACTTTTTTTGAAACAACTATTTCTAGTAACTGCTCTGGTACGAAGGTATGCTATTTGAAATGGACAAAATCGGTCAAGAGCCACGCCCACAAACAATTAAAATATATTTATCTGCCATGGGCGAAGTCAAATAACACATACCACGACAATATAAAGAGCTTAAACTCGTCTTGGTCTTGCTATCAGCTTGGATACGTAAAATATTAAAAAGTTTAATCATGTATCTGTTGGAGGATGTTCAAGATTTGGCCAAGATCAAAATATTTTTTGGTAGTATTTTCAGCTTGTGCAGCCTTCGTATTTAGAAGCACATCAAACAGCAACTTTCTTTTACTAACAAAATTTCTTCCTAAGATTTAAATTTCGAAATTGTTTGCCTATCTCTTCCTGCTACTTGTACGTAAATGGGGTGATGATGATGACGGTGGTGGTGGTGGTGATGGATAATGCGCTAATGTTTAATGAATTGAAATTGTTCAAGTCAATATTTAAACAAATGAATGAAATACGCATCCATTATTAAATATTTACTTAAATAATTTTATAGATTTTTTTTATGTTTTGGGTGAGATAATTCAGAGGAAAGTGTACTATTAGTAGTAGTAGTAAATTTCTCCATTTTATTTTCTTCTTTCTACAGATTTACTTACAACAATTTTTTCAAATGGCATTGCCTTGTATTTTATAAAAAACAGAGATTGACGTCTTTCCTCCTTATTTACAAATATATTGTATTACAATAGATTTTTACTCAAAGAGTGAAATATAAAGCAATGCGTCTGCACGTTAGCACAACAGCGTTTGTACTTTCGAAAAACAATAGACAGACACTGACTGACTATGCAACATAACCATACACATATGTGTGTGTGTGTATGTCTATGGTGTAAATAATTATGATTATAAGTAATGGTGTGCATGTCTTGTATAACTTTTTCAAGTTTTGCGTATCATTGTACACGTTCAATAAAGCACCTGAACACAGCACATTAGTCAGTAATAGTTTACATGTGTACTCTCTAAATAATACTGCGGTATATTAAATTCATTATTTCGTTTGAAATATTCAAAAGAGGGAAGGAATGAATAATATATATATTTTAACTTGGTTTCTTAATCTCAATTGGCTTAATAATGTCCATGCGTCCGCTCATATGTTTCTGAAATGCTGAGATATTGAGTTGAAGTTTTGCTTCAGATATGTTTAGTTTACGTTTTTTTATTTATTTTTTATGAATTTTATTATTTCTTTGATTTTTTTAAATTCTTTAAATTTTTTTGGAATTTTTCAAAATTCCTTAGTATTGTAAAACTTTTCTAAATACTTTTTTAATTAAAATTTTAGTTTTTACAATTTTTTTATGTATCTCTTTTCTTTAAAATGGGCGAAATTTATTAATAACCTTGCCCACAAATAATTGGAGCTACAAATTTTCAGTTTGGTGCACATGTTTATATTAACTCTTCTCATCAATGGCCGGATACACTTTATAAAAACCGGTTTTTAAGCACCAAGTCGAACTCCAAAGTCCAATGTGACTCATACTTAAATATCTGTTAAAAGAAATATCAATTGTTTACAGGCCACGCCCACATTATACATATATGTGGAGGGTATCTCACGTTTGACCCACATCAATCATTTACCTTCTAACTTGTTATGTATTCATAGTCATAATGTATGCATGATGATGGTTATTTTTTATCTTCATAATAAAGAAGGAAATTTTCAAATCATCATACATGTATTTGTAAAAAAAAATGTTGTTTTATGGTTATGTATCTGTTGTTTTTGCTCTATTCATTCAAATCTCATTTTATTGTTTATTTTACAATATTTTATGATTTTTGATTTATAATCAACCAAACTGAACATGAAGAGGAGCTTATAACAGGAAATATGCTAAACTAAGAAAAGTGGTGGAAAAACTTGGTTGATGTTGTTGTTATTATAATTTACTTTTCTATTACAACAGTAAAGTAACAAGTAGTAGTGTAAGAAATTTTAGGAAACATACTGTTAAACAATATGCCCGTCTAGGTGTATAGACATGTCAAGAGAAAGAGATTTACTATAAAATTATTCCATTCAGACTTGTTTATACAAAATCTCTGCTAGAGATACGTATATACTTCATTTTTAAAAAGAAAATTCTGTCTAGTACGTTTGTCACATTTTGTGCTTTTGGTAAAAAAAAAATGGCCATCGCCTGGTTTCTTTGATTATGAAATAAAACCCTCTCTTTGTTTGATGTTCTCTCTTATTAGACTATGTTAAGATCTATTGAAATTTATGATGCATGTAAAGAATATAAAACTTAGGTAGGAAATGGATATATTTTTTACATATATTATGTAAACTTATTTTCTATACATTAACAAGCAACATTAATTTCTCTTGAAGTGTGTTCACACTTAAGTGAACACATTCACTCATTTATTGTATTAATTCAATTCAATAAAACCTAGATATAGGTCACTTTAGTATTATTTTTATTTTTAGTTAATTTTAGACTGTTGCATATGCATGCAAAAAGTAGAATTTATGTTAAGTTAGCAATTAAAATAACCAAGTTCTTACTATTGAAATATTTGTAATTTGTTGTAAATCTATTGTAATAATTGTAGTATATAAGAAGTTGAATTTTATTAAATAAACCAGATCCAGAGATCAGATGCTAGATCCTCGCATTGCGCGTTGCGCGATAACAGTGTTATAGAGTTTACACTCTACACCTCCACCTTTTTTTCATCACACTCTTTTGTATTCAAGTAAGTTCCACTAGCGGTAAAATAAGTTCCACAAATGTAACAGTTTTGGTGCAGTTCCACACAAATTCCAAAAATATAACAGCCTAGACTAACTTCCACAAAAGTTCCACACAAGCGTTAAACTAAGTTCCACATAATTTGAAAGAGCAAAATCCAGTTAATTTGCTCCCCTTTTTATGCGTCACTTCTATTCCTTTACAATATATAAAGCAACGATGTACGGTTATGCCTAAATTAACCTTGGACACTTCTTAGTAATAATGAACTCATTTAACATTTTATGATACTTGAGTTATGTTTTATGGAAATTTCATAATTTAGAAAGATAGATGAATAGAAAAACTTTTCTTTACATACAACAAAATGAAATTGAGGTTTGTGGTATATTCACTTTTTCAAAACGATTACAACAATACTCAAAGGGAGACGTTGTAGACTCTACAATGTATGTATTTTTGTTCAGCATCAAAGTTTGACTCAATCTGGATGTGTCCGAGTGTCTGTCACAAAGTTGAAATTTAGTTTATACGTTTATATCCATAAGCAAAAAGTGGGCGGGATGGGTGAACAGACACTCCCACAATTTTAAAAAACCTTTTTTGTCCTCTATCCAACCTGTAAATTGATATATATGTAACTTTAAATAAAGTCTTAAGGGATGTAATCAGCCACACCTACATTTTGGGTGAAGATATTTTCATTTTATATTATAGATTAGACCTAATCCAATATGTAACCATAATATTGCTTTCTTACTCTTTTTATATTTTTCATAACATTTGTTGTTATTGTTGTAACTTCTGCACATTTTGTCTCATAATTATTGTTTATAATATACGTACATAAGCAAGAGGGCATGCTATCATCCATACAACACGAAATTCAGATATTTTTGTCTCATCTGTTGATCTGAACAGGTCTTTAAGCCGTTACTTTGTTAGTTGGTAATTTCAGTTGCTTTGTTTGTTTTTTCCGTTTAGTAAATGACTTAGATGACTGATGATGATAATCATGTTGTTATTGTTGTGGTTTCCATTTGTCTGTACTAGCAGCAACATTTCTCTCCGACCTCTTTCCATCTCAAACAAATCACGGTTATAATGTATTGTATATTAAAGCAGAGCACGATGTATTGTGTATAAACAAGAACCTGCATATTTATTTAACAATTGCACCAGTGTGAGTGGAAAAAACCTGAACTTGTGTTTTCGTATTGTATTCTGCTCACTAAAGAGAACCTAAAAAAATTAAATAAATAAATGCAGCAACAGAAAGAGCGGGTAGCGTGGACAATAATAGTAGAAGAGAACAACACAACATCACATCAAACGAAACCTCTGGACTATGTTGTTGGCCAAACAAACAAGTTTATATATGTAGATTTATGTGGATAATTGTCATACAATTTTTTTTGTTGAGTTTTTTTACAATTCTATTTATTTATCTCAATGTACGTTAAGTGCGTAAGCGTATTAGTTTTAAGCTAATCTTATGCTATTTCAAGAATAAATATCTCTGTTTGTGTGTACATATGTGTGTTAATGTTAATTTATGATCAGATGTACAAATGGAAATAGAAATTTCTATGAACAAAACGGTGTTGAAGATAAATTGTGAGCAAGTTACTGTATCGTCTTACCTTCACACCCTACACTACAGAGTATATTAAGCTCGAAGTCATAACTCTGATTAAAGAAAAATACTCTGCTCTAATAATCCGTCTGTAACTTAATCTTTTAAATTCATATTATCAATCTACAGCCTAGAATAACGTATATTGGACCTGAGACAAGCCCTCCTTGAAAACAGTTTAAACTGCATCAATTTTTAACTTTTGTAATAAAAAAGTAAAGCGAAGAACATTTAAACAGTTTAATAATTGACAATAGACCGGACCTTTACTTGGAATCTCTTCTCTTAGAACGCTCTATATGGAATAGTGGTTATATAAAGCGAAAATTGTTAGGCATCGGTAAATTAGGCTTAGGACCAATATTAAATACCCTCCCCATTTACGTACAAACATTCAATTTTTGTGGCTGATAAATATATTTTGTCAATTGTGGGCGTGGCTTTTGACCCATTTAGCTCAATTTTATTAGCAATCAGTTTTTAAAAACTAGACGTTTGAACAAAGTGAAATCTCAACATCTCAAAATATAGGACTGTAAGAATGCCTGATCTAGGGACGGACATGTCTCAATTCATACTGATCAAGAATACATATACTTTGTAATGTATTTGACACCTTTCTCTGGGTGTTGTAAATGAAATGATAAACATGGTATACATGCTTTCTTATAAGAAGATTACGGAGTTACCTTTTGACTAAATCGAACCATTTTCGGAACCAAAGATTAATATGAAATGTCTTTTACCATGACAATGAGTCACGTTCCTTGTACAATTTGTTTGTTGTACTAATTTGAACTGAGTGGAGTAGGGTATCAAATGGTCCGGCTTGATCCTCTATAACCTTTTCTCACATTTTTATTAGATTATTTATGAATATTTTTTCCTATGAAAACATGCAGAAAACTGGAACTGCTTACTAAGAACTTCATTTCAATTGCACAATAATATTAATATGTACAAACATTATTTTAGAGAGAGAGAGAGAGAGAGAGAGAGAGAGAGAGAGAGGTTAAGTAATAATAAACAGACAGTTAGATGAAACAACATTTGCTTTGGATTTTTAGCATTTTTATTGTTTTTTTAAGAATTAGCCGCAATTTCGAGGTGATTGTTACATGATTATTTTTACTTTTTAGTGATCTTAGTGGGTTAATAGTTTATATAACAGTAATTATTGTTAGATCTTTTAACTTTTATTCTATTTTTTTATATAGCGCGTTGGCCTCTATGTCACTAATGTGCCAAAAGTTGTAGATTAGAATAATTATATTTTAATTACAAGACTTCCGAGACTATCTTACTTCAAAGATAGAATTTAATAATTAATTTAAAGTGGACGATTTTTAATTCTTATCTATATGTCTGTACGTCCATACCTTGAGTGAATTTTTCCCAACCATTGTATTTATATGTGTTTCCTATGATGTTTAATTGATAACCTCATCTCCGTTTGGTTTTTTCTTTATTTTAATTATTATTTTTTCTATAAACATTTCATGATTTACATCTGGTAGATTGTTTATCTCTCTTTGTCTTCATTTTTCATCATTTCCCATAACCGACTCCTTAAAGCATTTCAATGTAACTTTGTTTGTTTTATTTACCTCACGGATCTAACACATACATACATTCTGTATCTATTTCAATAATTCCTTTATATTCGCAATCAAATGTGCCATTTAGGTTTTTTAATCATTCTTAGCAGCGTTCTTCAATCTGTCCATTTCAACAAACGAAACGTCCTTCTAACTTTACATTCACGTTGCTTTTTCTTCTTTCTGTTGTAGTTGCTGTATATGCTGTCGCCCATATGTCTGTGTACACAAAAGTTCTGCGTTCTACTCAAAGCGGCAGCAGACAGTGTCTTATAGAATAAGCAATTTGAAGTTCATTTCCCATATAATTTACTTGTGATGCTTCTTTTTCAGTTTCACTGATTCTTTATGGATTTTATATTCCGTTGTTGTTGTTGTGATTGTTTTGTGAACGCCATTTATGTATTTTTCTACTTTTTATTTTTCGTTTTCATTTTTCTTTTTTCCCACAAATCTGTTACTGCAGCCAGTAGTATGGGACTAAGAAAAAATAAGTGAAACAAGTGAAAGTAGTATAGTTCGTCAAGCTAAGCCATTCAATACCCTACTCCACTTGGTGGATTAATTAAATTATGCTACAATTAGTTCTTTTTTTGTATCAGTAGTTGCTGAGTTTTTATATTTATATTTAAGTCACTTCGTGATTTATCATTATATGGAGAGATGTTCTACAAATAGTCCGATCCTGTTAAAATTCGGTACAGCCTAATAATAAGTTAATTAACTATTCTGCACAAAATTTTGTGACAAAATATTAAGAAATGCGAATTTCTTATCATTTAAAGACTTTTTCTATAAAATTACTAAATATGGTTCACTTCGGTCCATTTTCAAGAGAATTTCTCTTGAAATTATAATTATATATACATTTAGATCAAATATCATCTAAATATGTCAAAAGTGCGAATTGATAGACAGACTGACGCGGTTAAATCAATTTAGATTTTAATTCTAAATCGAAGGTGAGAGTGGCATTTGTCATGTAGGAGTTGCAAATATATGCACAAACTTAAATATTATCTTATGTAGTTATATAATACAAGTATGGGAAAGAACTTCCAAAAAGGAGATTTATTCAATTTTGAATAGGAACCTAGACGCATGGTCTAGGACTGTCCGCTCAGTATTTAAATGTTTGCGACCTAAAATTGTTCAATGCTCACACCTAAAGCAGGGACTTTGTTGAAGTGACTCAGACTTTTAAGTTGTTTAGAATATATTGTACAAACTTACTTTGCTTGGTCTTCGGTGCTCCCTTCGGATGATTGTAAATGAAATAGAAATGGAGTATATGCTCTTTTTACATAAAGAGTGCATAGAGACTTTTGTTTCAACAAAGATTTTATACAATTCTGTGAATAGAACTTCTTGTAAGGAAGTCAAAACCGCAACCACCATGATGTGTCATTGCCTATAATACTACCAAAGCTGCTGCGATTCATTCATTCATTGACTTGGTATTGATTTTCTTCCACATAGCAGTTCAGCTAACCAGTAAGTGGATGTGACATTAGAGGCAATGCTTGTGAAAAATATTAAATGTACACAAATAAAAAGTTATTGGGATTGTAAAGCGTTCAACGATACAGTCTGATTACAATTGTCTAGAAATTTACTTGAGAAACTTTATTTTGATGACCTCTGAGTGGAGCTTTAGTGAATCACTTTTTTTATATCGTACTTGAATCAAACATTAAACCTTCTCAACATTAGTTTATAACAATAGAGAAGAGAAATAATAAAAAAAAATACTATAATACCCATGAAATGTGCGATTCGTGGTGGTTAGGAAAACTAGTTGAGCAACTATCTGATATTTATGATTTTCTGGTAATTAATTCCCAAGCCTAACTGTGCCATCATATCAATCACATACATAATTTGTTTGTTTCTTGTTAGTTTTTTAGGGTCAAACTTGAACATATTTCACATTTCGTGCTTTGTGTATTAAAAATTGTCGATTTTAAGGTGAAGATAAAGGAGAATTTTAACGGTTGTTTGGACTTGAATTAGTCTCAAATGTTTGTCGGAATACTTGAATTTTTTTTATTGCTTTTTAATTCTGATCTAAGGCTAAATGTTTAAGACAAGTTTTAAAACTCTTAAGAGGAAAAACATGTTATTAAGTAATCAAAATTTCATTATACTGTATACGTTCACATGCTAAATATTAGAACATGTGTTTGATGTTGTGTTACAAATGTAAAGTAATACTTGTCCGTTGTAATTAAATGTAACTTTAAAATGTATCCGCAGATATTACTTCCTTGACCAAACAATACAGCAAATAGTGGATTTTTTTTTTATAAACTTCTCATTGCACTATAATAATAATAAAGAGTCGGGGTCTAAATCTGATGCAAAGAATGGTTTACACTGCGCAAAGGTGACAAATTAGTGAGATTAGTAAGTTCGCAAAAAAATTATGAAACAGCTTTACATCTTCTGCTCACAAAAGAAAGCTAAAGTTAGAAAAACCTCTAAAAATGTGAAAATTTATAACTTTACTTAAGATGGAGAGTATACCAAGTGTATTATTCT